>CM017905.1:16498245-17840890 GCA_008369825.1 Triplophysa tibetana | reverse complement strand
ATCTTTACAGTATATAATTGCAGTATTCAAATGAATTGCATGTGAATGATTGTAATGCGTAATTTACAGTAGCAGACATCACTAAGCTCTTCCACATCCTGTCGAAAATCACACTCCAGCGGAGGACAGGAAGAGAGTAACAAGAGCATGATAAAACTGAATGTTACAGATGGATGATGGCAGAAATGCTTGGCTCATTGGAACCCTCAGTAAAAGAATGTGCATAAAAGCTCTCAGCGCACGGAAAGTGAGCTTGCGGGGAAAGAGGAGAGATGTGATGACGGAGAATTAACACAAACAACCTCACCTGTGCGAGCAGAAATAACCTAGCAGCATCAGGAAAGAGGATGTGACCTCTTCAAAACGTGGACGAATCACGTTACCACAAAAAGAACAGCGTGGGACCCCCACACATACCAGACGGCAAAAGGCCATTCACATCCTGAGTAAATATAAGGCATGGATGGGCTCAGAGGGTAAACCCTGACCCTTGTCTCACTCGGCAAACCAAAGGCCAGTTACTCCCTTTGCCTTTGGTTTGTCGTTCAAATCAGTTCTCACTCCACCACTTTTGTGTGGTCAAAAGGCTGTGCCGGAAAACGAGTCGGAAGGGTACGCTGTTTACTGCATGCTATACAAATTGGTAAAAACTTGCACACTTATGGAAAACCTTCAACTTTTTGGTCCCCAGCCCAGACCTTCAATTCTGGAATCTGACGATGATGTTTTCCACAAAAGCCGGCTTGGCATGCCACCTCAACATTTTCCCCCTCTGTGTCCATTATCTTTCGCGTCGATGGTGTGAACAGGTGTCACCTGCAGCAAGGAAAAGCTGGCTGCTCTCCCTCCACACAGAGCCCAAAAAACACAAACATCTCACAAGATGTTTCTCACTGATCCTGCTGCTGGACGCAAGCCACGGATAAATGTCCCCGCCCCGGCGTGTTCACTGCAGCTGCAATGCACACAGATGTGGCCTATTCCTTGGCACAGGTGCCATGGCACACATTTATAAGGCATGGGGGGTGGCAGACCACAGATGTCTCTCAAGGATCTGCATCCATGCCATATTGATGCGATCCAAGCTAATACCCAGCAGCAGAGAGCAATTCGATAAGAAAAGACAAGAGAATGAAAAGCTTGTGCACATGAACGGTGACTTAATGGAACAGTTTCACCCAAAAATAAAAATTCTGTCTTCATTCGCTGACCCTCAATTTGTTCTAAATCTGTATACATTTCTTTGTTCTATGGTAGTCAACGGTTACAAGCATTCTTCCAATATCTTTCCCTGTGTTTATCAGAACAAATAAATTTATACAAATTTTGAAAAACTTCATAGGTAAATCACAGATTATATATTTTTGGGGTGAACTTTCCTTTAAGCATTTCTGAACATCCAAACGCCTCCGTTTAGTGCATGTTTATATAGAAAAATTATGATAAAGTAGTGATGCGTCATATAAAGACTCATTCTGTGTGAATGGCCAGTCAGAGCGCAACAGTGAAAAGGGACCTCACTGAAACAGTGTTGTGCCGAGTCCTGTTCCGCACGTTGTTTAAGCGACATACACCTGTAATGCGGTATATAACATTTTATATCATAATAAAATACACACCGGTATTCGGTTCGAACTGGTATATCGCCCAGAACCAGGTGTATACAACACCAAAGTGCATGTGTTTACCAGATCATGGTGGCTTAGCCCTAAACAACACAGGTTGTGAGGATGCCTAGCACAGAAAAGTGTCCAAATATGTTTCCATGTATGTAAATACAGAACCTGTAAAACTTTTCCTACTAGAAAGCAGATGTTAACAGCTTTCCTGCTCCTCAGCTCCATATCTATTTCAAAACACTTGGGTGTACAAATCAAAGCTTATACGCCCCGCTTCCCCCATCCCCAGTATCACATTCCCAGGCAAAATCTCGCCGCTTTGCCTCTTCCTCTTCTTTATTTTCCATTCAATGTCCAGATAACAGGACGGAGAATAAGCAAACACCCATGGAAAAGATCTAACAAAAAAGCGTCTGTGTTGTCCGCCATGACCCCTGATGACACCCACACACTCAGACAGATGGGCAAAACTCATTCAAATCCCACGGCTGAATAAAGCAGTGATCAGTGCAGCAGTTTCTATGCAAAACAGCAACTGAAATGTCTCTCTAGCTGTAAGAGATCTTTTCTTGGTCTCTTTTAGTTTAATGTTAATAGCCCTCTTATTTAAAATAATGTTTGTCAATGATTCCTGTGGAAACTGAGCAATTTACACCAGCTCTCTGTGATCCTTAAACTCAAACAGACTGTTTATGTATGTAAATGACCTCTGTTGATTGGCTAACGTCCACAAACAGACAGTTTTTTAAAAATAATGACTAAAGGTCTATTCGTATTTGGCTCTCGTTTGTAGGGTGTCTCTGAATTGTTAAAAAGGCCTCTCAAAATGCTTGACAGATGCGAAAACGCAGAAAATCGAACCCCCTCCAAATTTTTATATGACGACGAAATATCGGAGGCAGTGTGTAAATGTGATTTACAAAATTTGAGGTCGTATTTATTTTTTATGTGCCGAAATTTAGGATTCGAGTTTCGGACTCAATGTGCAATGGGCTTAAATATAATAAATAAAATCACCTCATCGACGAGTCTGCTGTTGGACTAATTGACAAACCGACCATTGTGACCCATTCCTAGTACACAGCTGTCTAACCACATCTAATAACAGCTACTGTATCTCTCTCGCACAACATGACCCAATGCTAAATTCTGGTTAATGATACTCCCTCCTACTGTTTAGCATCTGGCTCTTCTCTAAGTATGCCACACAGCTCTCATTTAGCCTCTCTCTCTTTCAGACACACAAACTGACCCTAATTCCATCTTACATCCCGTCAGAGTGTAAGAGAGCTTATATATACACTCAGATAGCACGGGGTGAGTAATCTGCTTCCTAACACTCAGTGCTCTTTAAAAATTGTCAGGCCATCACACAGTTCTGTGTCTCGCACGCAAGCAGGTGTATATTCAGACACAGCATGTGTTTAATGGTATCGTGCTGTGCTGCTCGAGGGTAATGAACCTTGGAAAGGGATGCGTTTGTGATCCATAAAGACCTTGCAGATTCATACGCTAGACAGAATGACACTTCATTCATTTAATTGACAGACACACACTTATCAGATTATAGGTGTGTGTCGCAAATTTTCTCAGTTTAATTGTTAGAAATTATATAGTTACATAAATTAACTTTAGCAGGTTTGCTCTCTTGGCATATTATCATTCAGCTTTTTGAGGTCTCAACCTGGGAAGCTTTTTTAAGACTAGTGAAGTCCCATCTATTCAAGAGTCTATTTGGCTGCTTTTTTTTCTCATTATTTGGTTGTTTATTTAAAAATATTTTGGACAACATTTTTGCTTTCTATTGAAATAAATTGATATTTTAACACAACTATTTTGGTCTACAATAGTAATTTTAAACATTTACCATACACCTTGACAATAAAAGATTTTGAACATCACTAGAAACATTTTTAGAAACATTTATTCTTTACAAACTTTTGACCGTTACTGTACATTTATTCTATTCTATCGAGCATTATAATAGATTCCAAGCAGCTAAGCTGTCATATGTGTGGCAATACGAAATCTACATATGTTTGTCTAATCAATAAAGTGAACAATGAAATTTAAAAGACACAAAATTATATTCTGTCTGTGTAGTATATTCAATTCTACAAATTCTGGCACTGTCATGTCATATTGTTACGCTCCCTGAGAGAACCCATTATAGTTAGTGAAGGTTTCCATAAACGTGTATGCGTGTTGTACATGCTCCACTGGTCAGGTCAGTATTACAGCCTGAAGCTATAACAGTATTCCTCCCTTTCATAAACAGAACACACAGGTTACGGCCATAATGAAGTGCAACACACCTTTCTCTTCTTAACCTTTCCCAACTGTGTCCACTTCTACCTATGACCCCGGTAAAACCTCCTGAAATATTTCCAGTGCAGATAAGACGGCCTCATTAACACTGCTTTAAAAGAGGATAAAACTTTAAAAACATTTAAAGGACACCGTGTCTAACATCTGCTGTTCCAAATACCGCATAGCGGATGGAGCAAGAGACTGACCTACTAAACACAGACTGCAGGATGAGCGCATCTGAGTTTCAGACACTGTCCGCTCCACCCCCACGACCCTGTTCGGTCGGTCAAGGCTTATTATCTACAGTGCTGCCTCTGGAGCGCTATGAAGCCAGGACAAGTCACAAAGGACTCCGAACGCGTGCACGCATTTAGTCAAGTCTCTGATCACAGCTGTAAAAGTACTGTTACGTTTCAGCACAATTAACCTGACAAAGAAGTAATAAACTGTTTATAAACCTCACTGTACTGAGGGGTATCAGTGGGTTAAAGGGATACTTCAACTCTTCGAGTTGTTCCAAATCTGTATACATTTATTTGTTCTGATGAACACAGAGAAAGATATTCGGAGTAATGCTTATAACCAAACAGATCTTGGACCCCATTGACTCCCATAGTAGGAAAAATTACTTCAATTGTTTTGGTTCTGTTGAACACAAAAGAAGACAAATTTTGGACTGTAGGACTGTAAACAGTTCTGGGGCACTTTTTACTACAATTGTGTTTTCTCCTACTATTGTAGTCAAGAGGCAAAATCTGAACAATTCTTCCAAATATTTCTCTCTGTGTTTGGAAGAACGACATTTATACAGATTTTGAACAACTACAAGGTGAGTAAAATGATGGCAGAATCTTCATTTTTGGTTGTAGTATCCCTTTAACTGTGGCCTGAATCTTCTTATTCACACAAACAAAAATAAAATCACTCTAAAATAAAAATCACTATAACATTAACGATAATACTATGGCCTGGTGGTTGAAAACAAACAATAGGAGTTCTGATTCTGACTTTTCCATAACTGTAGATGAATCCCTCTAGTTTTAATCATCATTTTTCTTTTCTTTTTCTTTTCACAAGAGAAACAAAAGCCACATTTAGTTAGACTACAGAGCACTGTAGTGATGACAGCTGCTCGGATCCAGTACAACTCGACAATCTCTTTTCTGGCTGCAAGAGACATTTCTTTCGCATTATGTCTTGCATAGAAGTCTTGCTCGTGTGTGTGTGTCGAGAAAGATTTCTTCACACAATATTTAAACATTTCTTACAAACAGAAAAACCTGCTTCCTTTTTCCCAGAGCTGTGGCTGACTCATTGTCATGGACAATGACAAAAGGACCTTCCAACTTCTGTGTGGATAAATATAAAGACAGTCTACTTCCATTCTACCCTCAGACACTCGTCCCCTGAGAAGCTCCGTCATACTCTTATCACATCCAGTATCACTCAGCTTCACATGCTTCATGCATTCCTTCTGCATGGCTGTAAATGTGGGTCATACACGCAGAACCCCATCCACTCACTCTTACCTGTCACCATGAGACGGCCCGTGTTAAGGGTGGATTGTCAGTAACAGTTCAGGCCCTCCAGTTATTGGTCTAAGACCTACCTCATGACAAAAATATCCAATATACACCTGTGCAGAACTCTTTTGTGATTACAGAGGAAGCTGAGAGTGAGGTCTATAAAAAACACCCAGTGACTCAATGTAAAAAACCTGGCCTTTATTACTTCCTCTAGACATATCAAAAAACACTAGTGATACAGGAGTAAAACTATATCCGTACAAGCAATTTTTCATAAGCGCTAGAATTAGGTTAAGCTGAAACCTTAGACACACTGTAAAACTACAGAGGCAGTTTAAAAAATGTCCTGGAATTTAGTTGTTGCAGCATCTGAAAACGAAAAATACAGAGCCTAAAAACAACACATTTTGAAAAGGAGAAACAACTTTGTGCATAGAGATCACGGAACGCGAACTGTTATTACTGTAGCTGCAAGATATTACCTGTGAAAGTCCTCATGCAGAAATTGAGCTCGGTAAAATACACATTCATTTCTAGCTTGTAAAGAAGTGAATATATTGCAAATGGGGATCGGGTATGAATGTCATTTTGTTTCTATTCCTAAAAAGAAAGTAGATTTTGTATAAAAAGTCTCAAAACCATTTAAAACTATTTTCAAATTGGTTACAGGCAGTTGATTTCACCGAGTCTATTTTTTATTATTATATAAATCCCTCCAACCATCTGTCACTGTAAAAAGACAATGACTCCCAATCAACTTTTTTTTTCTTTCTTACTGAAAATCCTGTTTCTTTCTGAAACACTAAAAATGAGTTCAATATGCTGTTACACACAACTGAAAGGCAAACTGCTTCATATTCTAAACCTAGTTAAGTGATCAATGACAGAAACATCACAGAATCATAATCAATGACGCATGTTATTACCCCCCAGAACCCCCCCAAACCCCCCAGAAGTCATAACAAGCTATAAGACACCAAGGGCTGTTTGAGGACAGCAGCTTTTCTATACAGAGATTCATATGCAGGACCCATATGGGAGTCCACCCTGCAGGAGAATACAATGCTGACTCTGCAATGCTATTTCACATCCTGCTTCCACGGAAATGAGTGTGCGGTACTGTAAGACCCACACCTGCTGCAGGCTAACACTGCAATGCCAATTGACCTGAACTGAACCGATAATCACACGCACAGACAACGTCACAGCCATGTGCGCAAAGTCAGGCTGAGTCACGAAATGATCGACTAGCTAAAATAAATCTCTGGGGTGGCAGGTGTGGGCTCAGCTCCCCGGTAACAGCTTTGCTACAAAAGCAAACTGAACTAATGAACGATTTTTTCCAAAACTAGCCTCAAAACTGCTGCAGTGAATAATTATGTTCAGTGTTGTTTTAGCAAAATAACGTGCAACAATGATTGAAATGAACTTAAAAGAAAAGTCTAACTCTAACTCTAACGTCTGTATTATCTTCTACCGACTGATATCTGATTGCTAAATAACAATACAGTTCCAGGTAGAACTGCTTTTGCAGAGGAAACATGACACTGTTTTAATGCAAGATTTTTATCTAATTGGCAAGAAAGTATTTCTACCAAAGAGCTTTAAAGAACAGAAATCCCTCAGGAATCTAAGGAATGTGGAAACAGCTAATTACCTAGGTGCTGTCCCATCCCACACACGCAGAATAGAGGTATTTTACTAGGTAATGTCACATGTTAGGGACGTTAAGATCATGAGTCCTGCGGGTAACACCTTAAAGCAATGGTTCACCCAAAAATACAAGTTCTTTCACTGTTATTCACCCCCATCAGTCATTCCAAACCTGCATGACTTTCCTTATTCGGTAAAACACATAAGATGTCTCAATAACGTTGGTATTGAAACAACATGGACCACCCTGACTTCCACTATATGGCACAAAACCTCAAGAGACATTCCTAAAAATATCGTCTTTTAAGTTCCACAGAATTAGAGACAATAAATGATGACGTAGAAGTAGGGCTGCTTCCATCACAGCTTTATATGTCCAATTTAGCCTAAAATGACATCATACATTTTTGTTTTAACAAAGTACATCAAAATTATACCTTGAATGCACTGTACGTCACTTTGGATAAAAGTACCAAATGCATAAACTAAATATACAAAAATATGACATTTCAGAGGTTTGCGTTCGGTTTAAGCTAAAGTTCATTCACTACTTCTGTCTTTCTGTTTGACAATTTGAGCCAGAGATCTGTCTTTCAGTAGTCTGTATTTACCTCACAGGCAGAAGATGGTGTGTGGCTCATGGCCAGGCAGATTATTCGTTAAAGTCTATCTTAAACTCCAGAGCATCTACATTACCATATTTGTGACAGGAGGGGGGTGTCGCCCTCACAGAAGACCTGCTGTCACCACAGAGCGAGATAATAGATCCGGAAGAGAGAAAGAGATGAGAATTTGTCTGCACAGTGCAAAAGAAAAGCCAAGTGGGGTAAACCGTCACTGTGTCTGACAGCGTGCATTATCAGCAAAAAGACTAAAGCGGACTAAGAGAAGCGCACACAGCACTAAATGAGGATTCAAAAGTGTAAATACTCCATGTTGCAGAAAATCCTGCCATCTCTCAGAAAAGTGTAAAGTAAGATGCACGCATGCAGGCAGCATAATGAAACACAAACACAGGCGGCCTGCGAAGTGGCATCTAAACATCACATTCCTGTCCAAAACAAACACCAATGCCTCCAGCCCCGCCCTGGATCCACAACAGCAAACAGAGCATCCCCCTGCCTCTTAACGTCACTTACAAATACAAGAGGGAAGAAATAACAGCTTCTATTACCGTCTGGCAGGCATCCGTTAACGCTCTCCGTGCTGGACTGTGAAAAGCCAGTATCAGATCTCCGGTAAGATCCGAGCAGACCGTTCTTCCGTAGTGCCTGGTTGCTTGGGCTCCTCAGCGGTGTGGATGTCCCGTCTCGCTTTGAGAAGATCCCACTAAAGAACCGAATTAGTTTACGCTCGTGTCCGCTTGAACGAAAACCCGTCCCTCTAATAAAACCCTCCTTTTCCACTAAAGATTTCTCAGTCAGCTTGAACAAGTCGCTGTTGTCCAGTGTGCGGTTCTTTCCTTTCGCCCTGTCCCTGCGGCCCAGCTCAGTCATGGAGTCCGTTTTGCTCAGGACCTCACCCACGTCCAAGGTATTTCGCTTCTCGGACTCAGTCTCAAAAGCAGGGTTTTGGAGAACCGTGCTGGACTGGGCCTGGTTTCTTCTCCATCCCGACCGATGCAGCCCGAGCTGCTGTGGTGCTTCTCTTTGGAGAGCGCCCGTATGCGAATTAACTCTCCACCGGTCCAGTGGCGAAAGCTGAAGCTTCGTCGCAGCAGGCTAGGGTGTCTTTTCACAGGGGGGTTTCAGGCGCCGGCTTGGGGGTTTTTCCATTCCCTTTAGCCAGCAAAGTGGAAATGCAGCTCTCTTTGGCTGTCCTGACACTTTCTGCTTCCTCTGAAGCCCGAGTCTCATCTGACCACATACAGACCGGTTCCTCAGTGCTCCTGGAGGTCTTGAGAATCTTTGTATAACCTTGGTTTTCTCCATTACCAGCATCTGTGCCTGAGATTTCTGTACATTGACGTTGCTTTGCTCCATTTCTTTAGCTTGAATGTTCTTTTTGTACACAAGTGCCCCATTTTCATTCAACTTTTTCTGAGCATGCTCTGGCAAAACGCACTTTTCATTTAATGCCTGCGTCCTTTTTGAGATTTTTAACCTGCCCAGCTCCAGATGTCCGGTGCTAAAAGTTCTAAAGTTTCTCATGTATGAGTGTGACGAAAACTCGTCGGTCTCGTCATCCACTTCTTTCAGCTCCTCTAGCGGAGAGCTCCGCGGAATCTCACACGATGCCTCCCGTCGGTACGCGCTCACTTTCGGGTTCTCCAGGCGCCTGTGCGCCGGGCTTCCGCTATCCTCCAGGTTCTCTTTTTTCACTAATGTCAAAGAGATCCGATACACGGTTTTCCTTTGTGGCGTACCCCGCTCCATCCTTTCCGGGTAACTACCATCAAGCAAGTACATTCTCTGGAAACCAAGTCAATTAATTTAGGTCTTGGGTTTGTTTGAACGTGATATAGTGAAAATAACAGGAATACTAATAAAACATCGCTGTATAATATTAGAAGAGAATTGGTTTGGTTTGTTTCCCGGTCTATTCGTGGCGTTTGACAATCGGCGTTATCAAAATATCTCCAAAAACAGCAAATCCTCATTAAATCCCTTCGGCGTCCAGAGTAAATCCTGTCCTTGCGTTCACGCTAAATGCGCGTGAAAGAAAAGTCCTGCTTCAAACTGACGCTTCCCGCAGCGAGGTTTATCTGCATGAAAAATAATGTTATTGCAACCCTGTCCTCAGCAAGCAGAAGAGTTTGTTCTCTCCTATTGTGCCCGTGCATCCCCCGCCGTGCCGCCAGCTTGCTCTCTTTTCACCGGACCGAGCTCGCTATTGTTTCCCGCCGCCGTGCATTTAAAGTCTCTTTCAAAAGAAACGCGCACGACTTCGCGGCAAGCAGAACGAGGGTCCCGGGAAAAGAGACACACGAACGCAGAGCTACGGATCCACATCCGCCTCTCTCCTCTGTCTCTCAGCGCCGTGTGCTGCGTATACACACACAAATCATCCAGTTAGTGCCGAAGTGGACGTAAAACCAGGAGCGGATTTCTTCAGGATGAGCTCCACGCTGGTGTGGTTACACGCACTTGCATCATTTACTGAGATTTTCATAGGACAAGATAATAACTTATGATGTTTAATGTACAACTGCATGAATGTATCTTACATTAAGTCATTTTGCGAGTTTTAGTTATAAATATATGTTTATTCTTAATACATAGCCTACCTGACAGGTTAGATACAGGTTGTACACATGACAGTTAAATACTGCACACCGTAAATGTAAATGTTGAAGTAATAAACTATCGTAGATGCATAAAAATGGGTTATATAAATGTAAATGCGATATAAACGCAAACGTTTGATTTTAAGAGCCGAGATACACCATGAATACATAAGTATAGTGTATACATAAAGTGCTACGTAAAGACGCAGGGATCTGCTCCGGGACGCAGCGTTATCCAGCGGACACGCGTGGGCAGTGTTTCTACCTCTGTCTATCGAAACCTTCAAACCCACCCAGGCTCACAAGAGAAAGATGACACATGCAGCAACTCTTATTGTAATCTGATTATGCATATAGTGAATATGATGTCGAAGTTTTAGCATTAAAAATCTATCCAGGTGACATAGTTGTTCTATTTGCACTTCAACTGATTCAGCTTATTTAAAAACAGTTCTTTTAACTAAAGCGCAATGTTTATTTTCATATTATTTAAAGGCATGCTATATGATACTCCACACAAGCTAACCGTACGATAAGCAGTCAAAAATACCAGGTTCCAGCAGCACTTTCAACTCCCCTCCGGCTACCTCTCCACCACCCTTTCTCTCTCTGAGGAGGGAGGTGTGGGTGTTGATGATTACTTCTCTTATCTCTTCTCAAATCCATGCGTCTTCTATTTGCCGGCCTGACATTTGTGGAATCGTTACAGAGATTTAGGGGGATTAGTAGAGGCTCATTAGGAATCCCTTTCTCACCATCATCTCTCCCCCTTAACTCGCCGATGG
The DNA here is from genome assembly GCA_008369825.1 of Triplophysa tibetana. Classification (NCBI taxonomy): domain Eukaryota; kingdom Metazoa; phylum Chordata; class Actinopteri; order Cypriniformes; family Nemacheilidae; genus Triplophysa; species Triplophysa tibetana. Next base: position 17,829,771 of record CM017905.1, on the reverse strand, counting down.
GAGCCCCACCTGCCCCGTCCAGCTTCCATCCAACACTGAATATTCTGCTCTCCTTTCCATAGACTTAATTATCGTGTGCTACATTCGAAGAAAAAAGTTCAATGAAAGCTTAGAACTTTAATAACCCTCAACAAAGTGATAAGGAAGTTGATATTCACTGCTTTGATTTTCAGCTTGCAGCAAATATACAGCCGTGGAAATAATTGGTTTCAAATTTTCGATAATCAGAATTTATAGATATATTTTGGCAATTCCGGTCCAATGTCTGTTGAATTTCAATGAAATCAAAACTCAGGAGTGACAACGTCATCCAACAGCTTTGTATAAGACTGACAGCATGACAAGATGCATAAAAACTGTATTAAAAAAAAGAATTTACAATTATTACTGTTGTTTTGCTAAAAAAGTGACTATGAACTTGTTTTTTTTTGCAGTATTTGAGGTCTGAAAAAATATAGGGCATCTTTTCTTCAGTTTTAAACAATATTTTTATTTGAAATCTGGGAGAAATATTGTTAGTTGTTCACGAATGAATGATCATTTAACCTAAACACATGCCTAAAAGTAGTGAATTAAGAAACACTGAAAATAATTTTGAAATGCTTTTACTTTTTTCCGCGGCTGTATATGTTGTTTACTCTAAAGTGGCTGCAGACTGAGCCCTTCTCAGACAAAAGTTCCCTTTTTTTTTTAAATCACCAAGACTTCCTTTGTAACAACTAAAAACAGACGAAATTAGACATGGGATGGGAGGTTGCGCAAATTCAAATAACTTACATTTCCTTAAAATGTATGTATTGTCTAAATGTCTTTCTCCCTCAAAAACTCTACCATCATTTTCTATAAAACGAGTTGGATTTGGGGGGATTTTGTCCCTGTTTTGTCAATACTTCTGCATACTAATCGTGGTCCAGCTCCAGCAATCTTACTGTATTTGATTGCAGGGTTACAAATCTCTGTACCTTCAAAACTGACTGCATAAAAATCAGGCCAATTCTACACCCGTACATGCAACTTCAAACATGTCTTGCTCTTTTATCACAGCCTCAAAACCCTCATAAAGAGACACAAGCTTAGTAGCTTACCGGCACATCGCCCTTCACAGGTTCTAGCCTAAATATAACCGCATGACATCACAACTCCTGAATACTTAAACACGAAGAATAGAATATAAAGCAGGCACACTACATGCAACATAATATGAAATATATAACAGAGAGCCTACACAGAGGTAATAATGAGAACATTAAGCATGTTTCTTTCTCGAATCACATTAATCTTTTCGCATATTTTGGCATGTGGTTGAATAAAAAATGATGTAGAGGCAGAGTTATTTCAAACAGCATGTGGCACAGCTAGGCGACCCAGGAGCTTGACTTACTGGAGAAAAATCTCCAGTGTAAGATTTCTGACTGTATGAAATTAAAGAAGCGGGGTTTTCTCTATCATTCCAAACACTTACACTTCAAAACACACAATGCATGATCACCAAGACCTTTTGGATTAAATTATTTTTATCAAAAGATGTAAACAGTGTGATCATTGTCATCATTCTGACTGCAGCATCAGAACATAAAAGCAAATAGTCTAATAAATAACTGGGTCACTTCGAAGCAATGGCAATACCTTATGTTTCATGTAAATCCTTAAAGCAGCCAAAATTAAAGTAAATTGACCTTTCATGTGGAGTTTGATTGACAGGCGATCGGACCGACCATGATGCCGATATTATGCGCACAATGCTAGTATTTGCCATTTTGTCCGACAATCAAACCATAGATTTTAACCAGCTGCGCATTATGCATTTTAAAAAGTCCTTCCCGATTTTTGCTGGCAGTCACACTGTACGAACATGATCCCAGCTAAAAGTCATCTCACTCAGGAATCTTAGTTGTCATAATGCACAACAAGAAAGACTCATACAAGAACAGAAGACTTGTCCGGAGTTTTCCCTCTTAGACTGACTGTCATGTGATCCGCGCTGGACTGCATCTCATCAAAGCTGCCAGAATTTAATCGGAGGTAAAATTTGATCTTCATGGTCATAATCACAGTTTCAGCTGTCGCCTAAACGTGTCAGAAACCAAAGCCGCTATCCAGAGGTAATGTCCTTACAGCATGATCATTACGTCAGACTGGAGCTTCGATCTTTATTTTGTTTATTTCATTTTTACATGCAATTTTTTCTCAATAAATATATTTTTTGGCAAAGGGGGCAAGCTTTTTCGAAGGGCCAATTTCAGTTGTTGCAGTGGCCTCCATGACGTTATTTTTCAAGTACATCAGCGTTTTTGCTTGAGAATGCCTCTGCGCTTCTGCAAAACTGCACCAACTATGACAAATTCAAGAATATAAAACTCCAGTAGTTAAAATATATTCGGCCCATATTGAGCACTGAAAGAGCTGAATATCCATTTCAAGTCTTCAATGTTCTGAATCAGTTTTTCCTCATCCCTTTTTATTCCTGGCCAAGAAAGAAAATGAAATCTGATAATTGCAGTCCAGACCGTGAAAGCTTAATGAAATAATGTTTCAAGAGCTCTAATCCTGAGGATGTACAATGATAGACCACCTGTCTCCTCAACAAACCAAAAGTATGCATGAGTGCTTCAAACTACAAATGTTGAATCGCTCTCCCAAATTTACATAATTTAATTACAAGGAATAAAGGCGGCACAAAACCATAATTCTTAAGATTGTGCTATACTTTTATACATATTATACCTATTTTTGTGTCATTAACATCATTTATCTCTTTGATCTAATGATCTATCTAGAGACACAATGACACAAGGGAAGGACCAGTGAAATGTGTGGAATATGACTTTAGTAGGTATTCCACAGCCCTTTTGCTGCAACTGGTACAGTTGGCAAGACCCTCGAGAGACAGACTTTCATCTAAGATAAAAGGCTTAAAGAAAAAAAATCCCTGTTTAGTGCTCCGCTCCAGCGGCAGAGCATAGACAGAACCTGTGATTGGTGGGTTTCATCAGCTCTATGTAAGGCCGCTGATACGGACCACAGAGCTTCACAGGTGTAGTCTGCTCAGAACCTCCTCTCCACATTATTAAGCTTGGAAAGAAAAGTCCCAAAGCTCCTGACAGAACAAGACTATGCTCCTTGTCTTGATCACAGCTTTACAAGACATCAATAAAAAAATCAACGCATAACAGACGGACAAGTGAGAAAAAGACCAAGAGAATGTTAAGCATTAGGCCAACGTTTTAAATACATAAGACTAACGTTTTAAAAAGAGGAAGATACACAATAAATTCAAATCTTCACATGCAGGAATAACCTCCCACTACAACCACGCAGTAATACACAGCTCTCATATGACTGCCATATAGGCCACTTTTCCTGAGGGCATGTGTTACTTCCAGGTTCTTCATCTGACCTGACAGTACTGTATATGAATCGAAACAAAATGGCGGCGAGACCGATATTACGAGTTTCGGAGGTCACTGCTAAAATGGAGATCAGAAAACTAGCAAACCCAAATGGGAATTGACACCATGGTGGAATTTAAAAAAGACTCTCTTGCTCTTTCTGCATTAAGCATGCATTCTCGAATGCAGTCTTCCTCCTACGCATCGATGCGCACACACTCCGCATGGCATTAAATATGAATCGCAGCCCTGCAACCTAGAAGAGAATTGCTGTGCCCTCCTGCATAAACACAAACACGCTTCCTAAACTGACTGTTGTACTAACGGTATTTGTTTATGCATGAAACCGTGTTGGGCAGCCGCCATCAAGGCTGTGATGGAGCAGTTTTGGGGATTCTGGGGAAAACAGGTTTTAAACAGTGAATAAGGTGCAGTTGAGCATCACTCTCTCCCTTTGATAAGGAGAGAGATTGAGAGTCTGAAGCACCATGCTGTCTTTCATCCCCCCTTCCCTTTATGAGGCAGCAGAAAATGGGTCAGTTAGCGGAGAGTACAGACCCCTGCTGGAACACACGTACATTTAATGGCATATGGGCACGAATGCAAATGCATGCACAATTCACACAAAAGCACTGTGGGGAAAATATGGGAGGGACAAATATTTGTGCGATGCTTAGCCAAGCTATAAATAGTCATAGAACAGATGAGGAGATAAAAGTAAACCTGGGGAAGGAGATAAGACGTTACTCTAACATAAAAGAACATCAGATAGAGCTTAACATTTAACAGCAGATATTGAAGCGCAGATTGTACTACAGGAACTGCAGGTGTTAATAGACATAGGAACACAGCTCAGTATACACTATAAAAATACACTTTACAGTTTTATTTTACAGAACTCGACTGAAATGCGGTAAACTTGACTTCAACATCAAAAACATTTTAATTAAATGTACTTCTCAAAAAATATATTAAATGTTTTTTTCTAGCGCCCCAGCTGCCAAATTATTAGCATTTTTCGGAATTTTGTTTTTTGCCAGTGATCTGAACAGGCAATCATTTATACTCTTCCGTTTATAAGTTTTGAAACACAAATTTATAATTTAGATTTTTTTTCCACATATCGAATAGGATCCCATAAATACTGCAGAATGACACAATTGTGACTATAGGAATTATGTAGGAATAAATAGCCCATAGAGAAACATTTAGGTAAAGTGTTTTATCATTTTTAAAGCATACTGTAAAATATAAAAACAGCAGAAGATATTACATCTCCTTATTAAAACATGGCATACAATTCCTTCTTAAAAGTTTTTAGCCATATACAAATACTCTAATTTCAAATGAAATGAAATCTAAATGTAAACTTAAACAAATACTGCCCCGATATTGTGAGCATATGGCATATGTCTTCACTGCAAATTCTCATTGGTCCAGATAAACAAAGAAAAACTAAGTTTGATTTTCACAAAAAAAAACATATCTTACCTGTGACCATGATAGGGCAAACAGGAAGTCATGAAAGAGAAAGAGAAAAAAATCATTAGTAAGAAGTTGTGGTGGGGATCACAGGGTAAGATGCAGTTTGCGGTACATGGCTCATGATACTGACAATATCATGGCGAGGTGGCTCTACGGTAATCGATAAATAGCTTTGAGATTCTGTAAGAATACTTCTCGATGTCTGCCCAGGTATGAAAACAAAACACCCATGAAAAGGTTAAGAGCCACATTTGTCTCTTTATTCAAGTTCACATAACATTTTTCAGTAGGTAAATTAATAACATAACATAAGTAACATTAAAAGTAAATTCAACTTTTTCCGGTTTCAGAGACACAGCATAGTTTGAGCAGTCTTTAATGAAAATAAATTGCCCTGACATATCTTAAAATATGTCAGTGCCATTGTTTTGTATTAAAATTCACACCAGTAATACCGTAATGTTTTTATCGAAGGCATTTGAATAAAAGCTACTAAATATCCTAATTAAACTAAGGCATAGTCATGATTTAAGCAAAGCCTTTTCTGTGAAATTAAAAGCTTAACTTTGTCAACTGACACATTTAACACATTTAGAATGTGTATAATTATTTCTAAGTTAAACAGCCACTTATTTAAACCTGGGAACATCTTCGTTTTAACCTCCTTAAATAAAATAAACCTAAAAAACAATTCAGTGCAGCAACTTGCATTAAATGCAAGGGGCATATTTTACACGCAATCCTAAACTCTTTCTCAGACTAGTTTGTTCACGTTTCCCTCATTTGCGTGTTAAACGACACCCAGTGGAGCATGGCATAACGATAATGTAATGATGTAATCACGCTTGGAAATATATTTAGAGTGTCTTGTATTATTAATAAACTAAAATATTGATATTTGGCGCAGCATGTGGATACTAGTATTGCACGGAGAACGCATCGGCATATCCACATATTGTCAAACCCCCTAGTAAAGAGTATCAACACAAGTTTACAGAGGGCGCTATTGTAAAAATTAAAGTTGGTCAAAACTTACGGTGAAGCGGCTGAACTAGTGTATTCAGAATTGAATAACTTATTCCCGATGACAGAAAATGAAACTGTGAATTATATATTGAATTGTAATACTGTTGGTTTCATTTGGGAATCTATAAAAAAAATATTTAGAAACTGATAAGCAACACCTGCTGTTCGCGGCTGCACATGCAACCTTGATGCAGAGAAGCTTATTCATGCATTTGTGCCCTCAAGACTTGACTACTGTAATGCCCTTCTTACTGGTTGTCCTAAACTAAAGTTAGTTCAGAATGCAGCTTCCAGAGTTCTAACCAGGTCCAGAAAATACGATCACATAACCCCAAAGTTATCATCCTTTCACGGGCTACCCATTAAGTATCGTATTGACTTTAATGTTCTTTTAATTACTTATAAAGCCCTAAACGTTTTAGCCCCTATCTACTTAACAGAGCTTTTATCACATTACAACCCATCACGCTCTCGAAGATCTCAAAACTCCGGACTTTTGATTACACCTAGAATCAATAGGAAATAGCTTTCCTGTGGCTCAGTGGTAAGAGCATGGCACTAGCAATGCCAATTCCATGGGTTCGATCCAAAGGGATTCCAGATAGTCAGAAACAAATGTATAAGACAATGCAATGTAAGTCACTTTGGATAAAAGCATCTGCCAAATGCATAAATGTAACTAAATCCACCAGAGGGGGTAGAGCTTTCTCGTACGTAGCACATAAACTCTGGAATAGTTTTCCCGATACTATTCGAGGGTCAGACACGATCTCCAATTTTAAATCTAGATTAAATACACATCTTTTCAGCCAAGCTTTCACTTAATGCATGATATGCTAAATAAACCACCGGTAGACTGCATTTATTAAAGCAATAATCTCCGCAAAGCAGTGGGTTATAGTTCATTTTATAAAAGCTAAGGGCGTTGTGGCACGACGCAAAGTGGATCATTTTGACAGGTTTTTTTGACAAATTAAATATAAATATAATTTTAATAACATATATGAAATTATATTTACAAATCATTAAACCAAATTGCCTCTTTGTGACATTTGAAAGTCATTTCTTACCCAAAAAATCGGAAGGCAACTGCTTTTCCTTGCGGAAGGTCTCCTTTGTATTTGGAAAAAATTAGTTCAAAAATATTTTAAATTCACATATCATGTACACTTTTCTCTTATGTGGCAAGTAGCCATGTAATAAATGGGAGAATGTGCAAGCAGCAGTCTGTTATCGCAAAATAACCCGTTTAGTGTGATACAGCCGATCACACTGTACATTATCCATTACATAAAGTAGTGGGCAGTATACTGATGTAGTTTATAAGTGCTGTCATTGTGTAAGTTTACATTCTGCTATAAACGAATGACTTGAAATACGGCAGAAATGTGTTTTTAACATTCAACCGGAAGTTTCTCCTATCTTTCGCACAAAGCGTCATGGGGCGTAGGCAACTTGTGGATACAAAAGAAAACAAAATAAGGTCAAACAAGAACTTAATACAGTGATCTGTTTACATCTTAATATAAGGTTAAGGGTTAAAACTCACACTTTAAACATGTTACACATGCATTATTCACTCATGTGACCATGTAGTTTCAATGTGGCATTTAGCACCCACATTACTTATTCATGAGCAGGTTGAGGGGGGTGGAGTTCAAAGGCCAAGTTCAAAAGCACACACACAGCCACCTCCACCCATGGTGTACCAGTAAGCATATTTTAGTGCATGTGTGTGTGTTACGCTCAAGACCATAAAGCAAACTGTAAAGTAGTGATGTGGGGGTCGTCTCATATACCGCGGGTCCCATTGTCACTTTATTTGCGGTCATTAAAACCTAAATGAAGTCGGCACCAAGGACTGTGTGCTGACTTATTGTGCAGCAGCACTTTCGGCGAACCGAGTTCTAATCTCGGCTCGTGGTCCTTTCCCGGCTTCAGATTCCCTCTCTCTCATCCCATAATTTAATATCTCACTCTCCACTGTCCTTTCCATATAAAGATGCAAAAGCCTCCCCCCCCCAAAAAAGTATGTTGTGTGCAATTCCCTTTAGCCTATATTTAATATTTGGGAATATATATTTTCATATTTTATTAGGTTCTTTGATGATAAGGTTACCATACGTAGACCTACGTTACAACGTAATTTGCGTGATGTGCCCGAATCTTTAGTCTCAATTCACGAAAGCGCCAAGCAGCTGCCGCCAGCCACCGCCATCAATAACAACACAAAAAACGAAGAAATGACGGTGAAGAAGGAAGACGAGCTGCACGAGAAATTAAGGTTGGGAATTAACATAATTTAAAGAGAAGAAGGTCAAGCTACTAAATTTTATGTTTGGGACCGGATCTCAGAAATTTTTGCAGCAGGAGACAACAGAAGTAGCGGCTACTTGAAGTGCAAGTTTTATGGTTCATAAGCGTATGTTGTGGCCAATTTACAGGGCGATGTAATCTAACAGCTGTTTCCATGCACTTTACACTTTTTTATAAAGAGTGGTGTGGGGCAGGCCAAATAATTTCATAAAAGCGGTCCCCGCGAGTACATCGGTTCTTCTGACGTAAATGTGTTTCTGTAATAAAATCAGAGCAGCATGGCCGCATCGCCAACCAAAGCAGGCCGCACGCAGAACTGCATTTCCTGTCAGAGTGGCAGAAGATGAGACAGCTGAGCCAGAACCCTCCTGGGCCTCCCTGCAGTCTTTCTGCTCTCATCCAACCTTAATAAGCCTTCACAGATCACACCATATGCTCGTGCTCTCAAGCTGCCTCCAACATCAACCTGTCTAAACGAACAGTCTTAACTCTTTTAAAATACTTGTTACAAAATGTATGATTCCGGTAGTAACATCAAGAAATCTTCTGGTGATCGTGCATGAGTTTATGATGTAAAGAGGTAAGATCGTCGTCTTTTCTGCATCATTAAATCTTAGAATGATTGTTCGCCATTACACTGAAAGCATTGTAGCATTGTACATAATAATTTCTCATCTTTCTTGCATCATGATGCCATAATATGTAATATCATCCTGTTGAAGGAATAAAGAAAATTTGAGGCAGTGGGCTTTAGTCTCTTAACATGACCTCACTCTGATTTGCCCAGTTGTAGAACGTGATCTGACAGAGCATAAGATCAGCTAATCTGAGCTACAGCCCATTTGCAAATAACAAATTACATCAGGAACTGAAGGTGAGGAGCAAGCATATTTTAATCTTGATAGCTAATACATCATTTAAAAAGTTCATATAGCCAACATTAAGAGAGAATTTCTGTTTTTCTCATTCGACAACTCATTCTGATATACAGTGAGGAAAATAAGTATTTGAACACCCTGCTATTTTGCATGTTCTCCCACTTAGAAATCATGGAGAGGTCTGAAATTGTCATCGTAGGTGCATGTCCACTGTGAGAGACATAATTTAAAAAAATCCAGAAATCACAATGTATGATTTTTTAACTATTTATTTGTATGATACAGCTGCAAATAAGTATTTGAACACCTGTCTATCAGCTAGAATTCTGACCCTCAAAGACCTGTTAGTCTGCCTTTAAAATGTCCTCCTCCACTCCATTTATTATCCTAAATTAGATGCATCTGTTTGAGGTCGTCAGCTGCATAAAGACACCTGTCCACCCCATACAATCAGTAAGAATCCAACTACTAACATGGCCAAGACCAAAGAGCTGTCCAAAGACACTAGAGACAAAATTGTACACCTCCACAAGGCTGGAAAGGGCTACGGGGAAATTGCCAAGCAGCTTGGTTTAAAAAAGGTCCACTGTTGGAGCAATCATTAGAAAATGGAAGAAGCTAAACATGACTGTCAATCTCCCTCGGACTGGGGCTCCATGCAAGATCTCACCTCGTGGGGTCTCAATGATCCTAAGAAAGGTGAGAAATCAGCCCAGAACTACACGGGAGGAGCTGGTCAATGACCTGAAAAGAGCTGGGACCAACGCTTACAAGGTTACTGTTGGTAATACACTAAGACGTCATGGTTTGAAATCATGCATAGCACGGAAGGTTCCCCTGCTTAAACTAGCACATGTCCAGGCCCGTCTTAAGTTTGCCAATGACCATTTGGATGATCCAGAGGAGTCATGGGAGAAAGTCATGTGGTCAGATGAGACCAAAATAGAACTTTTTGGTCATAATTCCACTAAACGTGTTTGGAGCAAGAAGAATGATGAGTACCATCCCTAGAACACCATCCCTACTGTGAAGCATGGGGGTGGTAGCATCATGCTTTGGGGTGTTTTTCTGCACATGGGACAGGGCAACTGCACTGTATTAAGGAGAGGATGACCGGGGCCATGTATTGCGAGATTTTGGGGAAAAACCTCCTTCCCTCAGTTAGAGCATTGAAGATGGGTCGAGGCTGGGTCTTCCAACATGACAATGACCCGAAGCACACAGCCAGGATAACCAAGGAGTGGCTCTGTAAGAAGCATATCAAGGTTCTGGCATGGCCTAGCCAGTCTCCAGACCTAAACCCAATAGAGAATCTTTGGAGGGAGCTCAAACTCCGTGTTTCTCAGCGACAGGCTAGAAATCTGAGTGATCTAGAGAAGATCTGTGTGGAGGAGTGGGCCAAAATCCCTCCTGCAGTTTGTGCAAACCTGGTGAAAAACTACAGGAAACGTTTGAGCCCTGTAATTGCAAACAAAGGCTACTGTACCAAATATTAACATTGATTTTCTCAGGTGTTCAAATACTTATTTGCAGCTGTATCATACAAATAAATAGTTAAAAAAATCATACATTGTGATTTCTGGATTTTTTTTTAGATTATGTCTCTCACAGTGGACATGCACCTACGATGACAATTTCAGACCCCTCCATGATTTCTAAGTGGGAGAACATGCAAAATAGCAGGGTGTTCAAATACTTATTTTCCTCACTTTATATCAGAATGAGTTGTCGAATGAGAAAAACAGAAATTCTCTCTTAATGTTGCCTATATGAACTTTCCTCACTGTATATGAACTTAATATGAATTTACTATTCATCGTTTCATTCTGTTTACTTCTGGCAACCTATTACGCATTTCACATAAAACTCCTGAGGCCTGCTTTTGTTGAATTTATGTTAAAATTTGAATTTATGTTAAAGTGTTTAATATTCATATGATGAATATTAAACATATACAGTATCTTACAGAAATCAGGCACATCACCCAAATTGCGTTGTTACGTAGGTCCACGTATAGTAACCTCATCAACGAACCTAATAAAATATGAAAATATATATTCCCAAGTATTTAATATACTCACCCCTGACATTTTTGTAAATATTTTATTTTTCATTTTCATCTGACAACAATGAAGAAATGAAGAGCTCTTTTCCAAAACGCACGAAAAGCTAAATATATAAAAAATGAGTTTGTCATGCCATTTTGCTGTGTACTAAACCTATTCACTGCTCCATCAATGTTTCATACCAAATCGCTATATTTCCTTGTTTAAAATGTACTGAAACATGCAGTTTCTTTCCAAAACGCAGTTTCTTTCCCAAAAGTTCCGAACCTGTTTATAGCCTAAATGCGATATGTCCTCTCGACCAATCAGAATTAGCTCGTAAGTGGTATTTGTATTCATGTTATTTTTTAATTGTTTGTTGTATGTGGTGGAAAATATTGAAACATGAAATTGAAAATATTTATTTTATTTGACTATTTAGTTTGTTACTATATATTTTATTTGGCTGTTATTTATTTCATGCATTTGCATTTATTTGATTTATATTAACTTATAGTATGTGTCCCTGATGTCATATGTTTCATGTTCTCTTGTCTGTTTGTTTGTTTTTAAAAAGAAATAAACCAATATTTTTTTGAAAAAAAGGATGGATTTGTAGCGTTTTGAAAAAAATAAAAATAAACTTTGGATTTATAATCGACAATATTGTTGTTTCATTTAACAATCATTGTGTAACATGTTCAGACTGAGCCAACAGACCATTTTAACAGGATAAATTGAATATTAACTAAATGTATGGGTCTAGGTAAAAAAAAAAAAATTCATGAAAAGTAATAAAATGGATTTTTAGCGTTTTGGAAAAGAGCTCTTTAAATGAAACTTTGCTACATTGTAAAGTAGTGAGTGTACAACTTGTATAACAGTATACTCACTTATATTGCAAGCGGTTTAGACATTAATGGCTGTGTGTCGAGTTATTTTGAGGGGACAGGAAATTTGCTTTGACGGGTTCAGTATAGATAGACAGCTTCTAGCTGTGGGATGCGGCACAACGCAATGCGACAGCGGCCCTGTCTACAGTCACAGGCTAAGTTGCGACAGTGAATCACTGTCAGACAGTTCATCAGTATTAAGTTCTCTTTCGTGCTTGAATGAACAAAACCACACACGTTAATGTCAGAAAGCCTGTTTTGTCTAGTATTATCGTAAGCATAGATTTCAACTTGTAAAATCCTAAATTAATTACAAATGGTTGTGAAAATGAGAAAGCGTGTCAGATCCGCATAGAGCGGCAGGTCTTAAAGGGGCCACACTCTTAAACCTGTTGTGACTCCTGTAATCAATGTTAATCAAAGAACAAAAGAAAAGAGGAATTCAATGAGCTTTATAGCATTGATTCTGTATTTAATTTAGAATTGAGCATTAAAGACTGTAAAGTATTTGAGAACTTGAATAAATATCTGTATATTTCCTACCTGTTAGACATGAAAGCTCTTAGTTATACTGTTCTTCAATGTCTAATAGCTATAATTAATGTTAAAATAAAGAAAATAATAAATAATAATAATAATAATAAAATAAATAATTTAATAGAGATATCAGTTGCAGTAGACTCTTAATATCAGAATGTTGCCTAAAATGAGGAGACTTAATGTCAAAATATTTGAATCCGAAAATACTTTCAAAAACATTAATGTTATGTGAGATTTATCACGATTAATCACTGTAACGAGGTTCGTAGTATAAGGAAGAAAGGAGGCGGGAACCGGCAAACATTTAAAACAATCTCCTACGTGATGCGAGGCCGGTGCGCGCACCACTGGCGCTAATTAACAATTACTTACCTGCCTCGAACCACGGTCTCGCCCCGCCTACTCTACTACAATCACATTCATGTGATTAATCAGATTCATTTTTTTAATCGATTGACCGCACTAATATATAAACATACACATATTAACGTTTATACATGTCTGTTTCTGTGAATATGTGTATATGCATACAAATATGTATATAGGTTCACATACACATAGACGGTTTCATCGGACGTAAGTGCTTGGGCCGAAGTTAACTTTCAGTCTGTGTTCGGTTATGGGTCTGTGTTCGGTTAAAGTCCCTTAGTCCAGCTAACTGTGTCTCATTCAATATGCTGTTGCCATCTAGCTGTCGCTATACAACACAGCTCAGTTACAGATGTTATGAACATTACGAAAAAGCAAGCTTCAAGTCATATTCCTTAAATCTGTCTGGACACTAGCTGCCAAACCGTCAACAGATAGATGGCACACATGACCATTATAAAAAAAACAGTTTACATAGAAATATGACAAAAAATATGTTTGCATCATTCTGGAGCCTGCAATTACACTATTACGGACTAAACATCTAAACCTTTCTTAACCGTCATAGTTATAGCCTGAAGAGAACAACCGGTTTCATTCAAATCAATTGTGTACACAACATATTAAAGCTAGTTGCATGCTCTCCATGTGTGTTTGTAGTGAATTCCAAGTTACATACTTAGCCAGCAAAGAAGAAAGAAACAAAAAAAACTGTAATTAATAACATTGTCTAAATGATGTATACCTATGCATGGGGCGAAAACTCCAATTCTGTTTGTTTGACCATCCATCAAGAGTGTTTAGCTATAAAGTAACATCTGGCTTAACATGTGCCAGATAACCAGGATAGAGAGAGTAAACACAAGAAAACATGAACGGAAGAGAGACAGTGAGAGGAAGTGTTTGGTTTTCAGAAGAACAGGACACACAGTTGGACGTACTCCACTCCATTCCTTTGGAACGCAGGAAACCTTTTAAGATTTCAGCCATGCTTGAGTTTTATTATATTTATATTTAGACACAAGTACTCACATAAACACAGCAAAAAAAATGTTCAAAAATAGTGCACATTTATAAAGCAAGGTTGTGACCTGTGTGAAAGACATCCTAGGCATGTGGTCTCCATGTGAGAAAAATCACAGTGGCAATCATTTTATGTTATTTACAGCTTAAAAGGAAATATTCTGGACACATATCAAAGAGGTGCTAATCTCAAAGTCTTTTCCACATCCTTCTAGGGAGAAAAGAATGCAAATAAAACAATTTCACTGTGTTGGATCCTCCACATCAACAGTCACGGAAGACTGACACCCCGTTTCCGAATTACACTTTTTGAGACAAAGCCGGGCCGAGTACCAAAACAACTTTTTAGCCAAGGATGGACATAAGTCGAGCCGAGTGCAACGATAGTGAAAGATGTTGGTAGGTGTGTGTCTGTTTTGGTGATATGAACATCAACAACCTATGAGAAATCAGACATCCTGCCTTTAAATTCTAGACATTCTGTATCTCAACCGATTTCTTTCTACCATTTCATCTACATCAACTCAAGCATGAGATGGTTATACCTGACACAAGGGATAGCGTGCAGCAGAGAATAAAAGAATAAGAGGAATAAAAGTGATAAATGTTCAATGTGTCAAAGAAAGAGAGACTATAACAAAGCAGAGGGGAACGGATTAAAAGGAAGAACAACATCCTATGTGAATACATACATCCACCTGCCCTTGAGATATCATTCAAGGACTGAAACAGGCAGCATTTATCATTCACTGTGTGTGTCTAAATAGTAGAATTTAAAACAGTAACCATAACAAAAGGAATAATTCTAAAACAAATGATGAATTCATTTAAATATACATTTAAATGATATATACATACAAATATATATTTCCAATTCTTGACTGAACATTTTTAATTATCTGTGCATCGTGTCTTCACCAGATGTGATGCTTGACATACAAAAACATTTATAATATAGAATAAGTTGTAGCTCATCGCATATGACTGCTGCAGCTGGTGTAAACAAATACCAAATAACATGGAAAGATAGCATTAACACTTTACATTAAGTTGCTATTTGTTAATAATTAATGCATTAGCTAACATGAACTAACAATACTTCTACAAATGTCACGGTTAACATTAGCAGTCAAACTTCACTATAAGGGACAATTCTCGATATTAACAAACCATCAACTACGATTTTTTCCCAAATTAACTCTTAACTTGTTGCTTATTAATAGTTAATAAATTATTTGTTAGGTTTAGATATTGGGTAGGATTAGGGATGCAGAATAAGGTCATGCAGAATATGTGCTTTAAAAGTACTAATAAACAGCCAATATTCCAATAATAGGCATGCTAATACCAACTTGTTAATAGTGAGAATTGCCCCTATACTGAAGTGTTTCCACATTAGCTAGTGCACCATGAACTAGCATGAATAGCTTTATTGACATGAAGTATCGTTAACAAGGATTAATAAAAGCTGAAAAACTATTTTACTGTTAGCTAATGCATTTACTAATGTTATAAAACCTAATTGTAAAGTGTTAGCAATATAGGTTTGGTATTATTGAATTAAAAACAAGACACCTTTTAAATGTAAAATGTTTGTGTTTTATACATTCTCAGGGTTAAAAATATCAATTATTATCAATACCAGAATATCGTAACACTGACATGTGTGTATTTACAATTACATTTAGTCATTTAGCAGACGCTTTGACGAAAATGTGCGAAGTTGTTTTGCCAAGTTTTCACATTGTTGGTTTTCAAAACAAATCTTTTACATTTACATTTACATTTAGTCATTTGGCAGACGCTTTCATCCAAAGCGACTTACAGTGGACTTATTACAGGGACAATCCCCCTGGAGCAACATGGAGTAAAGTGTCTTGCTCAAGGACACACTGGTGGTGGCTGCTGGGATCGAACCAGCAACCTTCTGATTGCCAGATCAGTGGTTTAACCCACTAGACCACCATCTCCTTTTCAACAAGAAAGACTATTTATGAGAAAAAAAATATTTTCACTATGGGTTTCTAATGTCATTAAACATTCCGTTAAACTACAATGTGTCTCTTACACGTCTATTGCCATTCATGAAAACGTATGGTCCGTCTGGGTCACTCTTGATCAAATAATTATCTTGTACAGCAACAGAGAATTACTCTATCAGACTAAAGAAACACGTACCTGTATAAGTTCTGCTGAACACAAAGGAAGATATTTGAAAGAATGTCAACAACCAAACAGAACTCACCCCCCATTGACTCGCATATAATTTATTTTCCCTACTATGACAGTAAATGGGGAATGAGATCTGTTTGGTTTACCGACATTCTTCCAAATATCTTCCTTTGTGTTCCGCAAAACGAAGAAATGTGTACAGGTTTGAAACAACCTGAGAGTAGGATGGCAGATTTAAAATTTTTGGAAGAACTATC
This sequence comes from Triplophysa tibetana, assembly GCA_008369825.1. Taxonomy (NCBI): domain Eukaryota; kingdom Metazoa; phylum Chordata; class Actinopteri; order Cypriniformes; family Nemacheilidae; genus Triplophysa; species Triplophysa tibetana. The sequence goes on along the minus strand of CM017905.1, from coordinate 17,813,378 downwards.
CCTTTAATAATTAATATGAAACGTACCATCAGAAATCCGGGTGACAGTTTTGAACGCTGATTCATAACGTGGGACTTTGGTTTATTTTTATCCTTAAAGATCTACCGCTTGCAGCAGTTACAGATTTTATAACCAAACAACCAATTTAGGACACGCCATCTTATTTTTCAGGGCACAAAGCAATCTTGGCAAATTGCTGTAGATTGGCTATTTAGGCATCCCACGCTCCACTGCAGTACATCTGGAGCAGTCATTGAGATGTGTGGCTATATCTATGACTGCAGTTACAGGTCAATGGGTTATAGCCTCATTATTTGTTCATATTCAGTTTAAAACTGTAAACATGCAAAAGAGTGCTAGAATATACTGCAAAATGAACAGACATCGTCTCAAATATCCATTAAAAAACAAACTATTCATTGGAGGGCCTCAACTTTAGTGTGCAAAACATGAACAATATTTTCCCATGAAAACAGCAGAATTAACCAGAAGATTATTACAAATACAATGTGTGAATAGGCGATGGAGAAAACACGACATTGTGTTATCCACAGATGCCACAGAAGGTTCAGACATATTCTCCTCAATGCAGACCCAGCTCAATGCTGCCTTATAGTGGTGTGAATGCACCACTACACAAGAGAACACAGGCTGCTTTTGTGGCGCATCAGAGTTTGAAGGACAGACATCTCATTTGTATTCATACAAACAGAGTGTTCTGACAAAGCTATAAATAAAAACCTTTGAGAACACGGAGGAATGAGAGGGTGTTGATTTCATATTACAAGACATTGTGGAGAGAATGAAGGAGCCCCAGTAAAAGGCTTATTAGAGTGGAAACGGATCTTACTTAATGAACACTATATGTGTGCATAACATGTAGGATGAAACTTTCCATCAAAACCATTAAAGGCTCAATAACTGCTAAAAGTCATATATTAATCATTCAGTGCCATATAAACAAGGATGGGTGATTAATCTGGCCAGCAGGAGGCAGTCTAGACGTCTCGTATAAGAAGGTCTGATACACTTTATACTTTAATTTTTAAGTACCCTTGTTTCAATCCACATTTCATTTTAAAGTAAATCTAAAATTGTGTTAAAAATTATTTGCATCATAAACTGACGGACCACGAAGAGCACAAGGTTAAAAAGGATGTCTCGGCTCACTACTCGCACGATGGGCGAAGTGATGGACAGACACAGGCATGCATGAAAACAAAGGCATACAAGCAAGATGAATCGAAAAGGACAGAGGCAAGACTGTCAAAGAGTTGCAGGCGAGGATGAGGGGGAGGCAGAACATTAAAGCTGTAGTCAGGCTGAGGGCTCCAGACTGACTGAAGGAAACGGTCAAGAGTGGCATTCAGGCCATACACCCACTATACACATACAGTGAGAACAACATCCTGTCCTTTCCAACCACCTGTCAAATGAAAGTCATTCGCCCAAGAAACTAGCAGCGTATCAGAAATGGAGAGTTGCCTTCTTACAATCAAATCAAAAGGCAAACTGATGAAGTCGAAACGGCATTTGATCCAGTAACAGAAGTAATGTGCCTTGAATTTTAAAAAGGTCCTCTTAGCATTTTATTAGCTGTTGCTTCGTGATGTTTTAAACCGTACTGAAAGATTTTCCTATTCTGGGCTCTTATTTCTTTACTATTTGGTCCAATCCATCTTTATTAAATAATAAAAAAAACATTGTAATTAAAACAATATAACAATAATTAAAAATGAAAGAATTGATATGTTGGCATGAATATCGAAATAATTTTGAACATGAACCATACACCTTCGCATGAAAAGCTTTTAACATCAAGAGAAACATTTTATTGAAGTGACCCTAAACATTTAAATGCAATGTTTATACACACAGGCACAGATTCTTCACTAAAAGAATTTTACATTTTTTTACATAGAACACATTCGAAATGTCGAAAATAATTAAATCACAGTTTTAAAATGGATTAGAAAAATTGAATAGGGATAACTAATGATAGAAGCCACATTTGCATTATGCATTCTTGTCTCCACAGACTATTTGGATTAAGACAACAAGAGAATCAAATATGAGATGGCCTTCGTCTACAATGTAATGTTGTATTTCTAATAAAATGACTGCCCAATTGCAGAGAAAATGTTTTATTTCCTGTTACTGATAATTCCACAATTGTGTGTTTCGGCACAGGACATTTTCAGAGTTTATCCTAACGAAGCTTAGGAAAATAAATATAAGGTTACATGAATGGATGTTCCAGTAAGGTTACCCAGGAGTGTCAACACAACCTGATGAATATTTATGAACTAAATCAGCAGTATTCAATTAAACCTCTAGTAGTCCAGTCTTTTTCATATCAATTATTCATATCAAGGTCCAAACAACTATATAAACAATAACAACTTCTATATCATGACATTATTAGCCAAATCATGTATATTTGATGAACTATTGAAGAAAGATAACATAGGTTAATGACCAGTAATATATACTGTAGCCCTATATAATACAAGACATATGTTTATAAAACAGACCAGCTGTTTTATCATGTTCAAAGCAATTCTACCTATGACCACACAATTCTATATTATTAGGTTGACAACTGTAAATTCATTGTATACTTTTCGATGCACAGTTTGAGCACACGCAACAATTTTACATTAAGCCACTAGACCTCATAAATACGAACCAGACTTGACTTTGAGCATGCGAAGATTGTTCGGACGAAAAAGGTCGGGCGCGATTCCTCCATTTTTTTACATCTCTGTACCGAGAGGTCACATTTTTACATTTTGGTCTTCTATTGGTCTCACGCACTCATGTGACACTAATTCACAGGTCAGAGTTCACCAAACTTGAACTTTGCTATGCAGCGAAATGCAAAATATCATTGGGCTTGCTTTTCCGGTCTGTCGCATTCGCAATCGTATGAATGCAAGTCAATGGAGGGAAAAGTCAAGTGTGACCGCAGCTTAAGCCGTCACCATATGACGTCACAACCATTAATTGTCTTGATGTCATGATTCGAAAAATAAGAATAAAGCTGAAATAAATAGTGGATTTTTCTAGAGGTGAAAATAAAGCATGTAGTGCAGAGAAACAGAACAGGGTTCAGTGCGGAGAATAATCATGAGTCTGTGTGCAGGTCTAATCCACATGTACCTGAAGGAGGCACAGAGCAATTGAATTGCATACTGTATTTTAGGTCAAAAGGCTGACCAACTTCTTCCCTCTACGGAGCTCTACAAGCACTCAAGGCGGTCTCTTATGTCTCAACACTTCTTGGACAAGATCTCTCTCGCTCTCCAAAGTCTCCTTCCTACATGTGTACCTCCAAACAGTGTTCCTTTTTGCTTTTACACAGAATGACAGACATGTGTGGCATGTCCAAGCAGAAGGCCAGAGCATAGTGGCTAGTGCAGAGGAAATCTAGAAAAAACATAGTCGTTTTTATTTTGTCATTGTATAGATGAAAGTCTTCGATTTTACACTAAAGTATGTTTTGAAAGAGGGGCAGGAATTTTGACAAAACAGTGACTTCTCAGAAAAATAAACCCAAGATCTTAAGCTCTTTGTGCGGCAGAACTCATGAGTGGGGTTCAGTATGTCAGTCTCTTCCCTTCCTCTATTAGCAATAGAACTACTCAAGACAATGGACAGTGCAACTCTTTTGACATGGCTCCAATTCAGGCATTCCAGTCCATTGCCATAGAACAAATCAACAAGAGATGGAAGGGGGTCAACAACTCTAGGGCCCGACTTCTGAGAACCAAATATTGCTCTCACCGCTGATGTTGTGCAAGATTTAAACCCCTTGTTGATTTATGTTTCAGAGGGGGAAAAGGCAATGGAAGTGAAATGCATGTCGCTTTTCAGAAATTGTTATGCTGTCAAAAATGTTAAAGATAAAAAGCTATTTTAACATTATTAGCTAGGAATTAGCCAGATTTGAGACTAAATCAATAATATTTTTCTCAGTGTTGTGAAAAAGTTTTTTTTTTGATGAAAAGCATTTTAATTGGGCCTATTCAACAAAACCAAAACTAAAACCATATTGGCCGTCACAGCTAAAAATAAAATCTAATGAACCTTGTATTGTTAAGTCCCTCTAGATAAAAAGCATTAACTACATAAATAATTCCAAATACCTAATCTTTCTTTTTTTAAATAAATCAAGGACCACCGCTATATTTTGTTGCCAAATATCTTACTGTGCCCACGTGACAGCTGTCACAAAGTGTTTAATTTTAAGCAGAGTTTGTTCCTCTTGATCACTACACCTCTCCCGTCTCTGAGCTGAGGCGCTGCAGTATGTCAGATAGACAGATAGACAGACAGACAGACGAGGGAGTAGGAGATGCTGTCAGTCACATCACAGATGAAAGCTCCGGAAACAAGAGACATAACCGCATAACAGAATGATGACGGACATGCTCAGACACTCACAACTGGATGACTGACTCGAGAGAGGAATGATGTCATTCTGCGTCACCAGACAACTCAGCCCGCCCAGTTCAAAATGAAGTCGTTCTTCCTGGGTGACTTGCTTTAAAACTCTCGCATAGTCAGCAAGGATATAGAAGCCAGCAAAGGGGAGGGGATGAGGGAGTTTTGGATCTCCCAATTGCAGAGAACTAACCCAGCTTGTGCCAGCTGTGACTGTCAGAAAAACACAACGGGGTCAGATATTCATTTCGGCATGCGGAGGCAGGGAAACTGACTTGCGACAATTCCACTCGTGTCAGGTAGCCACACATATGAATGTTTTTAATGAAATCTCCCCCTTTTCTAACAGAGGTCTTTCACAAACTCTTACTATGTTCTGGCAATGTGATACCAAAAATCAAGAAGCAATTCCTTGAGTAACACGTGTGTGTTGGTTTGAAACTAACTATAGAAAAACAGATTCTGCCTTTGTATTCTCATTTTATGAGTCATTTAAGTTTAAAATAGCCCAAAAATGTTTTTTGGGGGTTTACACAATCACCATGGAGAACAACCAGTGTTTGCAAAATGGCTTTCGAAAAAAAATGCATGAGCAAGAAGCCGGACAATGGCTTGTCAGTTCCTTCTGAATCTCTCTGGTCACTGCCTTTGCTACTACTTTTGACTGTTAAATCATTTTAAATGAGACGGAAGTTGACTTTGGCTCCTTCATGCCATTAACTCGGTAGGGAGTTGTATCCCAAGGTTATTACAAGTGACCCACTGAGAGACTCCAAAGTGATTCCATTGGCTGAAACAATTTAACATGCACTTTATTCAGTGCATGATCAGACATTGGACAAAATCACGCCGTCATTTAAAATGATATTCTGAATGTTATAGATTTGCAAAAATAAACCCTAAGATTAACAACAGCATTGACAGACAGGTTTGACTTTTGAAATTTTCTGTTCACACAGCAGATTATAGTCGCAGCTACTGTTGATATGAACAAGCAACAAAAGTCAAGTCTGTATTCTGTTCACACATGACTCATGTAACCGTGATGACAATAGTATCAAAGATTGCGACAATGTCAATAGAAAGAATTATGGTTCATACGATACAATTTTCTCATAAATGCTGTACTAAACACAAACTGACAGGGGTACACACTCTATATTTCCATTTCTGAGAATTCCTGGAGGCCCAAAATGCAATGCCCAAATACAACATGATGTTTAATGAAGAATTATGTTTACACAAGGGTGGCTGTTGTAATGTGGTGTCTATAACACTCGTTTGTTTTGAGAAGATTGACTGTTCATAAAACTCCAAACATATCCTGCAATTTGCCACAAAGTCCTTCAACTGTCCTTAGTGCCAAATCCGGATCTCAGCATCACACAGACCCTGTGGAGAGGAACAGGGACACCAAAGAACTTACAGTAGCTGGTTATTTTTGTCAAAAACAATGAGCAGCCAGGAAAAATTGGGCACACATACACAAGGTAAAACAGGTCATTGATGCTCCAGACACATTAATAGGCGATAAGAATTTGTACTTTTTTAAGTAGGATAATTTGTGTAAATTCAATGATTATAGCGGCTTGTGAAATATCTGTAAACCTCTGCCAAATTTTCCTGCATGAAACGTATAAACAATGTGGTCCAAAAGCACAACAATTTTAAGCAAATACTCCCAAAAGAACATTATTAACTAAATCAAAACGTTAACAAAACATCTTTATATCTGAATTGCATATGTGGATTTTAAAAATAAAACAAACAGGAAGTGCATTTGGACCAGTGTTGGTGTAGATCTATTAAAGATTAAGAAAACATAGTCCAAACACAGTTACAGCAAAAGATTTAATTCTCAAAGCCAGTTTTATGTATGATGAAGGCAGGGCTTTACAGTGCGCGAAATGGATATCCCACATGCAATGAAAAAATCTTTCTGTGCGAAGAATACATTTGACAGTGTAGCACAGGTGCCACACATTTTTGCACCTGATTTAGACAGCCGCTTGTTTGTGTGAGGTGTGTTTGTCGCGATGCTTGCATGTGTGTGGTGTAAATCAATAGTGGACCCCTATTTTAGTTGTTTTGGGGTGTGAAACTTGTTTTCCTGCTGCACTGAGTCCATATTTAGAGCCCTGTGATTTCCGCGATGTGGAAACAGGGAACGAATAGCCGTGGCGAGGTCTGGCTTTTAAAATATGTCTTCTGCTTGTTTTGCTTGAGTGTGAATGAGCTGCACCGTTTAACGTACTACTACACGCATGCGACGCTCGCGCATTTGTCTGCGTCACTGTATAAGGACATGAGGACATGAACACATGAACTCCATCTCCAGAGCAGCTCTAGGAGTTTATTTCATAAGCATTTCTCCGTTTGAAAAAGCTATCGTCAACCACATTCTCTTTGCAACGACCCGTCAAAATAAAAGTCTGGTTCACTTGAACGTCCAGATTAAAAACACGGTATTGTATTATAACGTTTACTATAGTAAATTGCAGTATTCTAATAGTAAACTGATAAACTACATGAACAAGTATACTGGAATTTACAATATGCATGTAAATATGCAATGAGACACACAAACACATCCAACCTTTGGAAAACCTTTTTCCCAGATGGAGCTCTTGAGAGCTGGAGTTAAGAAATGCAAGATTTAAAGGAGGCTTGAATTAAAATCACAATTTAAACCCAAGCTTTTGTTATATAAGAGGGAATCGTATTCACACGAAAATCATGCAAGTGTTAGAATTTAAAATGTCCTTGTTACTGAGATTACATCTGCACCAGGCCCAGCGCATGACAGATTGCACATGACAGAACCAGTGGCATGGAACAAGATACAGCGAGCAAGCAATGAACAAACATGCCGTTAAAGATAGCTAAATACTTTGCCATCTCTGGTTGTGGAAGAATATATATATATATATCATTAAACGCAATACAACTAAAGGCTATCCAAACTATACACAAAGCCTTGCCATCACATCTGGGAAATAAGTCAGTAAATTTGAGTAAAATCATCCCTTGCGAATGCGTCACATGAAATACTGATGTGGGGAGGTCATTTATAAATCACAGGAGGTCTCGAGAAAATACTAATGCCCTGCGAAAACTGTGAATGGTGCTAATGTGTGACACAACGTTACGTCTCGAACCAAATTCACAGAAGGCTCCAACTATGCAAATTGCTATCCAATAAAGTGATGGGCGTTTACTTCCAAGTGTCTTCAACGCGGCACGCCCATTAAAGCCAAGTGTTTGCAGAGCTGGGCAGCTGGCCTCAAAACCTGGGTAGAAAATAGCCTATTACTTCTGGATTTTGATGTCTTTAGATGTAAAAACCATGCGAATGTCATAAGTAGACCTCATATAACAGTATAAAAAATTAAACAAGCACAGTTCATTAGACCTTTAGCTATAAACCCTCTAACTGAGCAAGTGCATGTTCCTGTATCACAGAGCTGGCTGAACAAATTCAGGTGTACATGATGAACTAGCTTGGTAAACCAACTGTGCTGGTCAACTTTCTGAATTCATGTTTTGATCCGAATGCTACGATTACTTCACGAGAATGAGGACATTCATGTGTGACAATTGCAAGAAGCAGACGGATTAAAAGTGGAGAGAATGAAAGTGACCTGACTCACTACTCAACTGGTTTGGAAGGGAAAGTCCATTGAAAAATGAAAATTCTGGGATAATTTACTGACCTTCATGTTATTATCTGCAAGATTCTTTTCTGCAGAACAAAAAAAACAACATTCTAAAGAACATCAGTTACCAAACAACACTGGCCCTCATTGTATGGATACAAAACCACAAAGACATTTCCAAAAATATATTCTTCTGTGTTTTCCACAGAAGTTAGAGTCATAAACAGGTTTTGAACTACATAAGAGTGAATAAATGATGACAGAATTTAGGACACCCTGAATAATTAGGCTAATTTGAACAAACTGATAAGTCATTTTGGACAGACATTAAAATAAAGAGATATCTATAACTCTTTACATGACAAGCTTATTATAATTTATACAAAAATTTGCAATTTAGATGTAGATAGATATGCATGATGACAGTATCATTGGTTCTCGGAAGGAGGTTACTGAGATGCAAAAATATGCTGCCTGCAAGCAACAAACCTCAAAAACATTAATAACATTAATAACTAATAACACATTTTTGTCCATGTTCTCTATACACAGCCTCTATTCCGAACGCCTTTATAATGTATGAAAGGAATAAATTAGCCAAAAGTAATATATTTTGATATATTTTGATATATGCATTCAAACTTGCAGCTTTAATGAAAATAAGACAGAAAACCACACTCGCCAAACTATTTCATAGTGTTTTTAACAGCACATTGGATTAATACACTCGCCAAGAGACCCTTTTTGGCAAATGTTCATTATGAGCTGTCATACCGTCTATCTTCTTAACCAGACAGCTATCATTTCACGGACATCTTTGCTTCATTACACATTAAACAGTCTCGCAGTTCCCAAATATGCAATTCAAATGTCCACCTTCCCCCTCAGACCTCCCACGCAAGAGAAACAATTGCGGCAAATTCTTGGCACATAAGTTCTGTATTGTTAAGCGTTTTCAGGAAGTTGTGATGAGGTGATAGCAATGTTACACCGCTGGGCCACTGTTTCTGTACCAAATCACAAACTTATCACGCTATATAAATCCTCCTGTGTGCTTGGTTAAAGCAGGGACATGTGATGAGAAGTAAGAGGAGATGCACAGCAAAACCACTGAGCTGAATTGAACTGCCGTGGCGTGTAGGCTGCCGCGTCCATGGAGGTTAATTAACCTAGATCTAGGGCGACCCAGCTGGCGGTAGCTCCATGGCAACCTTAGCACACCTGAGCACAGTCTTCCCAGCGTGTGTCTGTGTGCTTTGAGCACGCATCCTTCTCAGTGCCAGTTTGCCTACGTTAAATAGCTTAAATAGAAATTCTATATTCTGATGCCAGGGGAGCGATTCGGCTGCCAAAACATCGGCGGTGAATTCTGACCGCCTGCATCTGTAACCACATATGAGGTGAATTATCACAGGCTTTTGCCTCACATTTACATGACTTAGGCTGAAAGATTTACTGACCTCAACAGCTTAACACACCAAAAACGCAGGATTTAAGACATTTAATCCAAGAATGATAACTATAGTAGTGTCCACAACTTTAGATGTCACAAGACCGTATTTAGTCGAAGCTTGGCTGGACATTTTAAAGGGGTCATATGACATGGCTTAAAACAAATATTATTGTTTGTTTTTTGATGTAATGCAATGTGTATACACGATTTACGGTTCAAAAACGCTGTATTTTGCACATACCGTGCATGTTTGTATCTCCTCTATGCCCCGCCTCTCTGAAAAGCACAGATATTTTACAAACATCGTCGCTCTTGACCCATCATAGCAAACCTCCTTTTTCAGTTAACCAGTGCATAGTGATTGGTCGAATACCGCAAGCGTGTGACGGAAATGTAACGCCTCTTACAATATTTTGAACATCAGTTTGCAAAGCAATTGTACTGACAGTACTGACTTGCGTATATATTGGGCGGTCTTAGTCAAATCATACCACGATCTGATGTAGATCTGTGGGGGTGTGGTTACACAAGGCATTTCAGGCAGGTCTGGGTGATAATTCTCTTTTAGATCGAATCCATCATTTGTTGCGACACTTAAATTTTAGCAATTTTATGTGTCTAATACAACGTATAACACAGCAAAGAAACAGAAAAACACGTTTTCTCGCAATATGACCCCTTTAAATGTGTGAGCCCTTTACATTTGAATACAAATTATATTGAAAAATAAAACCACTCTGAAAGTCATCCAAGAGATATATGTATCATTACGGTTGTAGTTGTGAAAGCTAACTCTGCTATTCTCGTAAATTGAAAATGATTTTTAAAACATTCTTTGTTGTCACAGTTGTCAAGTGAATGGGCCTTTATGCTTGTGGCTTTCATGGCTTTGAAATCCAGATACCAGCAACATGCTCAGACAAGAACGTGAGTGAAACTCCATGCACGCTTGTTTTGCTATTGTCCGGGACATATTTCTAATAAGGTCCTTAAAGGTATAATTAAACCTCTTAAATCAACCCAACACATCCCTCGCAATGCCAAAAGGTGTCCTTGAGGGGTAGGGTTAGGGTGTAGTAATAAAATGTGAAGTAAAGTTTATCTAGGTTGGAATAAAGCCTAATTTAAGAACAATAGAAGCGTATGGCAGGTGTATATAAGTGTACACAAGTGTGGGAGTCTGAAATTAATCCGTTAATTTCTGTTGCTCAAATGGTAGGGCATTGCACTAGCAATGCAAGAGTCATCCTCAGGAAACAAACACAAATATAAAATTCGAACACTTCAATTTAATTTTATTTATATAGTGCTTTTCACAAGTTTGTCAGACACTTCTATACACAGCGATACCGCTAATATAAATGGATGGTTTCAGCTTCAAACACATAAACAGACGTTGTGTGGCCAAAACTTAACTTAACTGATAGACCTCTACAAAGAATTGATAGTTTTAATTTAATTGAATTTAATACAATTAATATACAATAAAATATGAATACAAATTATTTGAAAATGAAAAGGTTTTTTATTTGATATTGTTTATTATTTATGAAATTAAAATCCAATAAAAATAAAATTACTTTTTAATTATAAAGTGTTCAATTATTTATTAGTTGTTTTGATAATACAGCTATTAATCATTATTTATTTACTCATTTTATCAAAAAGTCAAATATTAATCATGTCAATATTGGCCAATATAATTATAATTTTTGTCCTAATCGAACAGCCCAAATTTGAAGACTTGTATTTTAAGAAAGTAGGTTAGTACTTTATAGAAAGGATGTGTACAGAAATGTGTTAAAAACGACTATGATTTAGAGACTATGAAACATTAAGCAAATTAGCATGATGGAGTTCATTATGTATTCAAATTTTGTTACGGTTCCAATTTTTGTATTTTTTTATACTTTGTTGCTTGCATTGTTAACCAGAAGCTGTCTTGTGTTTATTTACACTATAACCACATGGACAATTTAATGGACTGTTAAGTCGATTTAGAAAAACGCATTTAACAATAAATGTTAATGCGATCTGACTAGACCAAAAGAATGTGTGCTGACAACAAAAGACAATAAATAAACATACTTTCTATATTGTATTGTTTTACTGGTTCAAGGCAACTACTAATGTGCCTTTGTTAAAATAAGGCAGTTCTTTTAAACAAACAGTCCAAAAAATTCATGCATCAGTCTCAGGAGACTAGCTATCACTCACTGAACTGGAGGTTATTCATGTCCCGCAAAAATGTGAGCAAAGAGTGGCTACTGTGTTATTTGTACACTGTAACGCTCATGAAACGTAAATCTACATGCTTGTTTCCATGACATAATTTTTAATGGGAAGTTTGTCTTTCAGCATCACTACCAGGGTTTAAACAATGGTTTGAATTTGAGGCGGGGCTCATTGTTTGTCCAGCCAATGACAAATGAAGGGGATCTAAAACCTGTTTTAAAAACGTTTTTCAGTTTAGTTCTGCTAATTGTACAGAATTCACCTTTAAAAAGACAAACAGTTTTTTTGTAAAATATTCATCTCATGTGTTTTGTTGGAACCAGCCTGCAAAACAGATTCAAATACTATTATGAATCTTTGAAACATAAATCATTTTGATCAGACTATAGCATTAACAATATAAACGGAAAGACAATCTGAAATAAGGTCAGACATATTAAGCTCTTCATCCACGCAAAGCATCCTCAGATCTGGCTCGACGCGTGCAGGCTGCGTGTTAGCACAGACCCACAAAGTGTAGCAGAAGACATTAATTACTCCGCTCACACTGAAAGCGGGTCTGGAACTGGCAGATGGTGACCTAATATGAAAGGACCGTCCTGAAGGAAAGTGCCATTGATTTTTCTTTTTCCTTTCTAAACAGGGGCCAGATGGGAAAAGCGCCTCTTATTGACGCAACACTTCCACTTTCAATTCCAATTCAACCAGCGAGCTGCACCATTGTGAGAAGAGGCGACCCCGAGATGTACAGCAGCCTCGGCTAATCCCTTTCTCTTCTCCTTGGAGAGGCGGGGTGGTGGGTCATTGCAGCTGGCTGGATTGTGGATGCAAACGCATAATTAAAATGAAACTAGGTAATGCTGTGTTCCAACCACTCTCTGAAATAAGAGCAGGTATGACAGGTGTGGAACTGGAACGTGTTCAACTCCACCTGAGGCTTTCCCAAAAACCAATGCTGCACCAGCAAATCAAAAACAATGCATTTCTATGGTTTTGACATTTATTTTAAAGGGATAGTGCAATAGTTTGTTTTATCATTTGCTCAGCCTCATGTCATTCCAAACCTGTATAACTTGCTTGCCACAAGGTTGATCACAAAAGATGATATTTGGTTGTTAAGTCTGGCGTCACGCACCACCACATGTGGAAGGTCATATATTGTTTCCAGGTCTCAATAAGATGCTATAGGCAAACAACAAAAAATGCTCATATACTCTCATGGCGAGCAGTAAAATTATCGGAAAAACACCATCCAAATCTTTATACTCGTAACGAAATCCACCTTGGCCAGCCTATGATTCATTTTTCAAAATGTATTCAAATATTTATGTCGGAAATTCAGTAAGTGTGGAGACTGTGGTGTATACGTAAGGGATAATGTACAGGCAGCCGGTTGTCATCGCAGAAGTAAGGACATTTTTCGAGGAAAAGCCGTTTCCTTTGGTCTTAAGGTAAGAAATAACGTTCAAATGTCAAGAGAGTACGTCGCATGAGATCGTGAAAATGACGTTTCATGCAGTCTGTTATGTGGCCGTGTTTAAAAGTAAGCTGTCTGCCAAGTTGCAAGTCCGAAAGTGAATAAATAACAAAGTTATTTGCTTGTAAAAATGGGAGTCGACTCTGAATCACACAAACGAGTTGTGGACGCATATCTACGTCACTATACATAGTCCCCCTCTACGTTTTGCTGAGAATGATGCGTGATGCGTGTGTATCATGTCTAGAACCTGTGTTCTACAGTGTGACACTAAGTCCGTCTTATTTCAACTACAAAAGAACGTCTGAGGGAAAAATGGTTACAATTCCTTTTTCAAACGATACCAAAGGAGTATAACCTCAGGGTTTTACTGTGCGCGCGTCATTTCACCGAAGATTGGTTTAATAATCTTGGCGCGTTCACTCCAGGGTATGTGAAACGACTATCCTTGAAAGAAGGGGCAATACCAACTCTATTTGGACTTGTTAGCTCCACCGAATCACAACATGTAAGTGTGACTTTTGATTTTTGTGTTAACTTCAAGACTTCCTGAAATGCTCTACGTACCATGACAACGCGAAATCGAAATAATAGTACTGCTAACGTATTAACATTATCTTAAGAATTTATTTTATTTTATTTCATTGATGAGCAAAAGAACAACATGCATGTTGTCACACTGGGAGTTTTTATGACAGGAGTTGTCACTGACAAACATCCAGCTCCAGTTGTGGCGGAGTTTGTTGTGGATTAGCGTCTTCTGATGCTTCCTCGTCAGACTTGGGCTCAAATTGGTAAAATCACCGCCATCTCTAGCTACACATATAATATACATGACATCCAACCACATGTAAACCGTAATCCTGTAACGATGGTAGTGGGGTTGCATTTGCGACAAATGATGAACGCGTTTGACCAATCACAACAGACTACACCATCTGACCAATCACATGACACAAGGTTAGCGGGTGGGCGGGGCCAAGACGGATGAATCGCGAAACGAATCATTTGAGAGTCAGTCAAGAAGTAAGGTACCAATAACTGGCTATGATTACGAGATTATAGTGTTTTTACACATTGTATTTACATAAACTTGTTGTTGGACACTCCATAAACCAAAGTAGGGCCTAAAAAAACATATGCAAGGTACTCTTTAAATCATGTGTAAATACAATGTCATATATGTTATTAAAAGACCTGCATTTAATTTCTAAAAAAACTGTCAAAATGTTTTGCAGCATCTGGGTTAACATGTGTTATTAGTTTTAAAAGGTTGTTACCTTGGAATAATGAAACTGCAAATGTCGTGACTGGCCAATCAGAATCAAGCATTCCAATGAGCCGTGCGAAAATGTGAGTTAATGCTCCATTTAAATTTGTGATGCGAGTAAACATTGCTCATCAACACCTGTTCAAGCTGTAGCCCCACTTTATATGAATAGATGCGTTGACCCGGAAACAGTAATCCTTACCACTTAACAACCGAATATTAAAGAACACTGGTAGCTGGACTCCCCCTTTGACTTCCATTGTAAGGTCCCCCAATAAAATTGTTCCCCAGGAGGAGTCATTTACAGGTTTGGAATGACATAAAATGCATAAATGGGGAACTGTCCCCTTAAAAAGCAGTATTTTTTTTCTAGCCAATATGGAGCAGCAAACATCATTCCCTTTACGCCCATTGTAAAAGTTCCAACTGAATGAACAAAACAAGATTGTGTCTTTATGCTAGAATATCATTTTTGAAAAGATGCAGAAGCGGCCGGATTTTAAACCTGACATTTAAATTCCAGCGGATATAAAAATACAGAGTACAAAAATATAAATTCCCAGTTTACATAAAGGGTCTAGCCTATTTATGTACCAGTATGTGTTTTTATAAAATTATTACTAGTGCTGTCAAATCATTTATTGCAATTAATCGATTCCAAAATAAATAAATGTGGGTATATAAGGTGTGTGTGGCGTGATTATTTATATAACATACATGTATACAGTCGTGCCCTAATGGTTAGAAAGGTGGACTTGAGACCAGAATGTTGCCGGTTCGATTCTCAGGGCCGATGGGTAAAGACTGAGGTGCCCTTGAGCAGGCACCTAACCCCTACTTGCTCCCCTGGCGCTGCAGTGATAGCTGCCCACTGTCCTTTTGTACGCGTGTTCACCACTTGCTGTGCGTGAGTTCACTACCCTCTGGTTGGGTTAAATGAAGAAGTCTCATTTGGGGAATGTGTTACCATATCTGCCAAATAGGTCACTTTCACTTCACTTATATAACATAACCTATATATTTATAACATAATATGTATAAATATATAGTTTTTCGGCACCTGTCCCATGTGCAGAAAAACACCCCCAAAGCATGATGCTACCACCCCCATGCTTCACAGTAGGGATGGTGTTCTAGGGATGGTACTCATCATTCTTCTTCCTCCAAACACGTTTAGTGGAATTATGACCAAAAAGTTCTATTGTGGTCTCATCTGACCACATGACTTTCTCCCATGACTCCTCTGGATCATCCAAATGGTCATTGGCAAACTTAAGACGGGCCTGGACATGTGCTGGTTTAAGCAGGGGAACCTTCCGTGCCATGCATGATTTTAAACCATGACGTCTTCGTGTATTACCAACAGTAACCTTGGAAACGGTGGTCCCAGCTCTTTTCAGGTCATTGACCAGCTCCTCCTGTGTAGTTCTGGGCTGATTTCTCACCTTTCTTAGGATCATTGAGACCCCACGAGGTGAGATCTTGCATGGAGCCCCAGTCCGAGGGAGATTGACAGTCATGTTTAGCTTCTTCCATTTTCTAATGATTGCTCCAACAGTGGACGTTTTTTCACCAAGCTGCTTGGCAATTTCCCATTAGCCCTTTCCAGCCTTGTGGAGGTGTACAATTTTGTCTCTAGTGTCTTCGGAAAGCTCTTTGATCTTGGCCATGTTAGTAGTTGGATGACAATTTCAGACCCCTCAATGATTTCTAAGTGGGTGAACATGCAAAATAGCAGGGTGTTCAAATACTTATTTTCCTCACTGTATATAATGTAAACTATATTTAAATATAAATGTATATGTTTACATAAATATTTGGTTTTATACACACAACTATGTGTGTGCGTTTACATGTACACCTATAAATATACAGGCCACACACATATATATAAACAGAAAAAAAAATTGGCAATCGCGATTATTCGATTAAAAAACGTAATGTACTTAAAACTGATACAGCCACACCTGACGTGCAATAATAAAGGCAATAGCCATCTCACTGCCTAATGGCATCATAACTGCATCAAAGTTAACTGATCAGTCTGATGTATGTGTTGTGTCAGCAAAATGAAATATATAATCGCTCTTTCTTTCTTTACACTGATGTAAACTCTCTTGACAAATTACACATTGATTTTATGTTACTAAGGCAGAGTGACAGACGGCAAAGCCCAAGAGACAGGCTGCAGCTGGAGGACATCCGACCTGCAACCGAGCAATCAATGCTGGGGAAGTGACATCACACCCCTGGAGATGGTACGGGAGAAAACATCACAGAGAGCAGCAGGAAGGCCAGAGCTTGGGATGCTATTTTTGCCTCGCTGAGATCTGAACGCTGGTATTGTTATGGTTGTTGTCTGACCCCTGGCCTGCGTGAAGAGCGAGATGAGGAGGACAACAGCCTGCAGTACAGCTGCTCTGGTCGTGCTACGAGCGCCTCTGAATGCGGCAGGCTAGCTAGTTGTGACTTCAATCCTGCAGAGAAGCCCATTCAACCTCTGCACTACTATAAAATTTGGGGAGGGTGGTGTCCGTCTGCGCTAGTTTTGGCATCACACTCGCCCGCCAAACACTCCACCACCAACATCGCATATATATCAAACCAGGTCATGTCAGAACAACAACTTGAAAAGAATCCCCTATTCATAACCATCCCATTGCTATGAAAAAAATATTTAACAAGAACAAAGAGGACTATGCAATAGGGGTGGTCGCTGAGGTCATCAAAACAGGTAAACGGTGCAGTTTTACAAAGAGAATGTAGCTTTCTCTGTCTGGCTGAGCTGCTCTTCTGACAACAGATACAGGCCCAACCCATCAGCAGAGTACGTAAGCATGCAGAGGACAAAGTGACAACAAAGCCTTGTCTCTAGAGGAATTACATCACCAGTGTCATCATATCAGGTCTGGTATTTCCTCAGTGCTGATCTTCAGAGACAGTGGAGACACCAGGTTTCACAGAGCCTACTTCAGACACATCTACTGCACTGCTAGTAGAGGTCTGATCTATTTTGATATAGCTTCAGATCTAGTTAAAGCTAATGAAAAGAAATTGGCCCAAGCCATCTTTCAAACACAGCTTCATGGTCCTGCTCTTATGAAGACATGTATGTGGTATTCAACAGATATTATGAATCTGAAATGTTTCTTCTTTCCCCATCTCCATATGGATTTTGAGAAAAGGATCTCTTATTTCTCATGACAGTATACATATAACTTAATGTGTCAATGCATTAATGTATGTTGACAATGTGGGAAGAAGAAAACAAGGAATACTTTCTTCAATCTGGATTTGGTGGGCCTTGTCTGGATTAAGAGGACAGTTTGCACAAAATAAACTGTCATAATTTATTCACCCTCATGATGTTAAAAACCTGTATTAATCTCTTTCTTCTGGGAAACATAAAAAGAAGATGTTTTGAGAAATGTCTTAAGTGGTTTTGTGTTCATACAACGGAAGTCTACGGGGGCGATGCTGTTATCCAACTTCTGCAAAATATCATCTTTTGTGTGCTGTAGAACGCAGATAGCCAAACAGGTTTGGAAATACATCAAGGTTA
This sequence comes from Triplophysa tibetana, assembly GCA_008369825.1. Lineage (NCBI taxonomy): Eukaryota > Metazoa > Chordata > Actinopteri > Cypriniformes > Nemacheilidae > Triplophysa > Triplophysa tibetana. Next base: position 17,795,279 of record CM017905.1, on the reverse strand, counting down.
GTTTTATTTTGGGGAAAATTGGCCTTTAAAGCAATTTCCACTTTGGCTTGATCTCCTGAAGCAAATAACCAGAACCAAGTTGCATGATAATAATAATATGTTTTATTTATATGGCGCCTTTCAAGAACCCAAGGGCTCTTCACAAAAAGGAAATCATATCTACAGGTAATTGACAACAACAGATCACAAAAACAGGTAAGATTCATACTAACAGGGTCAAGACATATATCAACCAATAATTGACAGACAAAAGATAACACAAATAGATAAAGAAATACAATTACATCAAAACTGTTCAGTTAACCAATAGGTGAGAAGTTCGGAAAAGTGGCCTTAAAATAAAATAAAGTTAAAATAAAATTAAATAAAAATATAAAAACCTTTAAGTAAGGGCATCGTGTCCAGGACTTTAATCGGATCTGATGTTCGGTCCAGATTATTACATGCACTGCGGTTTCAGTTTTATTAAATGGGATAAGTTCACCCCAAAATGAAAATCATAATTTTCTCACCCTCATATAGTTTCAAAGCTGAATACATTTCTTTGTTCAAATGAACACAGAGAAAAATATATAGAAGAATGTCAGTAACCAAACAGATCTCTCTTCCCATGTACCGTCATATTAGGGAAAATAAATACTGTGTGAGTCAACGGGGGATAAGGTCTGCTTGGTTACTGACATCCTTACAAATATTTATATACCCATGTTTGGAATAATCTGATTAAATGATGACAGAATTTTCATTTTTGGGTGAACTAATCCCTTTCACATCCTGCTTTGTCTTAGTCCAATGAGCTTTAAATGATTCACTGATCTGTTATATTGTGTTTAAACGAATCAGTAAAAATTTGTCATTTGTTTGCGAGTCAATCCGATCACAAAATGCATTCATATGGCGGACTCGCTGTGTACAAATTAACGCTGATTCTTTGAGCCAACTGCAAAGCTTAGAACATTAGAATGATATAGTGTACCTCGCGTTAATTTTAGGAACTTTTTCAAGAAATTGAACAGAGCTTAAGCTATGGATTTTGTAGCAACGCATAACAGAATTTAAAGAAAACACTAGCAATTAAGAGTAAATACTTATCCACAGCCTTATGGTTCCTCAAATAAACCCTTACATTTCACAACCAATGTTTCACTAAGGGTACGTAGACTTTCCATAACAGTGTTATCTAATAACTAATCATATTTAATAAGACAAACTATACTTCACAAATTACACTAAACGAAAACACAGAAGAAATACAAAAAGTAGCAATTTTCAAAAATAGCAACAGTGTGATTCACCTGATGTTGTTATTATAGTACAATACAGGTATCCTATACCAATTCAAGTCCACAAGTAAGCTATAAAAAAACCTGTTCCATGATCAACATTTACCTCAAAATACAGTTAAACCAATTGAGGAAGTACAGGATTTCCGTCTAAAAGGTATGCTGATTGATTTCCCCACCAAACTGGATGATCAAGTGCATCTTCCTGCAGAACATATCTTTTTGAAAAAACAACAGGCTCTTTTAATCACAATTGTCAACACCTGACACTCCATCCGGTGTCAAATATCCTCTAAAAAATAGGTTAGTCCACGCAAGCAGGTCGGGCTGAAAGAGTTTCGCCTTACTTCTCAAACCGCCTCAGAGCAGGAGGTGGATCCTTTCAGTTCTATAGTTTCAAAAAGATATAAACAAAGCTACTTGAAGGTTTGAAAGACTGAGTAAAATGCCACTGTTTGAGAGCCTGGATGATGCTTTGACAGACTAATGTGCAAATTCCAGCAGAGTAACTTAGCATATTACTTCAAGAACTGGACGGTCTGCCTTTTAAATTTTTTGCCACATTATGTGAATAAACGCAGCGTCCGACCTGAAGCTCCAAAAGGAACCATACTGAATCATCACACACATTTTTAGAACCGCACAGGTATGCTAAAAGATTGACAATGTGGATAGATAAAAGAGAGATTGCAGTGTTGTTTTTGCTATCAACTGGAGAGCACAAACGGCAATTCAGCTGAGAACTTTTGCTCGCTCACCACCCACACTGAGTGAGAATGACAAAGCGAGGGATCGACAGTGGAAGAGATGAGGAGGGAATGGAACACAACTCGAGACTCTTTACAGCAAATCCGGTTGAGGTCTTTCAGATATTCTTTTTAAAGTAACTTTAACAACTTCCCCCACTGCTTTCTACCACCGGCCGCCAAGGAGAAGCCCCTCCGGACCGAACAATCTGCCCAACAGTATTTTTTTTCCCACTAACTGTAAAAAACACCCAAAAATAAGACAGGGAATTCAAAACAAATGTGGAAAACTACTCAAGGAAAATTTTCTGTCGTTGCACAAACTAGAACAATCTACAGGTTCCCATAACCAGAGGAGACAGTTACTGCCCCTCGATTGCTTTTGTTCAGCACCCCACTGGGCACTTTAATTCAACAGTACTAGGATCTTGTTAATCCCTGAACCCAGTCTAGACTTTGCAGGCTCTTCGGCATATGGCTCCCCCCATATATCACCCCCTTCTTCTCTTCTGGCCTCAGCCTCTACAGCCATGCTTCAGGGCCTCCTAATGAAATATAAACAGATATATGGTCTCACTGCAACCGTTACACTGGCTAGCCTTATACTGCAGTGAACGCTCAGTGCACTACAAGCAGGAAGCTGACTACGGAGGCTGTCATCACAGTGAAAAGCCAAAGAGGTGGCCAACAATTTAATGCGTCAGACAGACGGGCCGTAAAAAGAGGGGTATGATGATGCAGAAGCACGCAGGATGACATCACGTAGACACTTCCTGCTATTCGGCAGGGTGACGCATGCTCCTCAAGATGCTTTTGAAGAAGCATGTGGCTTCGTCTCTGCGTCTCTTTTTAATAGTATCATCCGGATTGGATGGGAGGAGCTGCATTGACAACATCTGCATGCTGCTGCCTCTTTGAGCTGGGGTGAGTGGGGGGTGTTGCAGCACTGTTGCAATGACACAATGACCTCAGATTTCAAATCAGCCAGAGATTTACAAGTAAACAGATAAAATACTGAGGTGCATATGGGCACTGAATAATCAAATCATGGAGTCAAAAGTGAAAACGATAAGATACATAAAATAAACATTTCAAATATGTTTTTTCAGGGGTTATAAGGGCTGCGCAATATATTGAAATACCTCAAATGTGCATTTCGCAGTAGTTTGCAAAAACTGAATAATTTAAGAGAGGCAGGAGGCATGAACAATTTTAACCCGAGCTTTTGTTATATAAGAGGGAATCATATTCACGCGAACATCATGTAACTGTCAGAACCCTTGTTACTGAGATTACATCTGTTTGGAGTCAGATTGACACCAGGCTAACGAACGCCATGTTCTGGAAGGCACCTATCTATGACGACATTGATAGGTTGAACACCGCCTCCACAGAAAGAATATCAATGACTACTTCTTTAGCCCCGCCCACTGGTTCGCGCATGACAATACTGAAGTAACACAAGTGGTGCAGAGACAGATAAAGCGAGGTAGCAATAAACAAACATGTCGTTAAAGATAGCCAAATGTTGTGCCATCCCTGGTTGTGGAAGAATAAAGTTGCTGCATAGCCTTCCTTCGGATTCAAATCATATTAGGAATGCGTGATTAAAGTTTATTTTTAAAGACGTTCCAGCTCATATGGGAAAAACATGGAGCCTTTGTTCGTTTCATTTCTCTGAGGATTCCTTCATGAACAAGGCACTGGTCGATGCTGTATGCGTAGAGAGACTAAAATTAAAAAGCAGTGCTGTGCCTTCAATATTGGATCTGATAGAAATGGCGCAGCAATTATATGTGAATAAAACATTTTTGTATTATGCATCACTATTCCTTTTTTTAGAGATCGCTTGATATGCCCGGAGCACTATTCGGACCTTTTGTCATTTGTGTTAATTGCAGAGGTTGTCTGTGATATTACGCCTGTGCGAATCTGTTTTGAAGTGTTTTGGTATCATTTCAGGTGCTGGGATATATCCATAAGTTACCAGGAGTCTCCCGTATGTTTATTTATCATGGAAACTCTCGTAACATTTGAGACCCGCGATCACGATGCTGACAGGTACGGTCATATATCATTAAATGCAATACAAATATAGGCTAAACAAACTCAACGCAAAGCCTTGCCATCACATCAGGGAAATAAGTCAGTAAATTTGAGTAAAATCATCCCGTGTGAATGCGTCACATGAAATGCTGATGTGGGAAGGTCATTTATATATCATGGGAGGTCTCCAGATATTACTGAAGCCGTTCGAAAACTGGTACTATTGTGTAACCTAATGTTACGTCACTAACCAAATTCACAGAAGGGTCCAACTACGCAAACTGCTATCCAATCAAAACAGTGGGCGTTTACTTATAAAGTCTTCAATGCGGCACGGCCGAGCGTTTGTAGAGCTGGCCTCAAAACTCAGGTAGAATATAGCCTATTACATATTGATTTAGATGTTTTTTAATCTAAAACCATGCAAACGTCATAAGTAGACCTCATACAACAGTATAAAACCATAAACAAGCCCAGTTCATAACACCTTTAAAAATGTCTTTAGTCATGTTTAGACCACATTGGATGACGTAAACAACGGCAAAAAAAAGAGAATATATTAAACCAAATAAAATTGTCAAACGAATATCTTTAGGTTTTAATCATGTACCAAAAAAAAAAAAGGGAAACCGGAAATGAGTAGTCTTGCGCAGTGGTCTATATAGTCAAAGTTTTAGGTCGATGCAGAAAGAAGACAATCTGCGTCTGATGCGTGTAAGATGATCAATAATCAGAAATAATGTAAAATATGTTATTGGTTATATACTTTTCCCTATTTCTACTACCATTTTTCAGTTACACTAAAGCAACATATATTATAATAAATATCTCACTTAGTGTCAAGTTTTGATGAATAGGTGCCAGCACTCATCTCCATGATTTATTCTAAAGTACAGACACTTTCACAACACAAACAACAAAGGAGAAAATGCTTCTACTGTAACTTTTGTTATTGAATATCCTGTTTCTCTCAGTAATACATCACACTTATGGGTTTACACACCAGGCACTTCTGTCAGATAAACAGATAAGACAGCACAGCATTACCGTGTTGTAATGTATTAAAGTAAAAATACTTAAGTAAAGTACTTAATTATTTTTGGGAGTATTTGAGTCTTTATATTTCTGCATACTTTTACTTTCACTCCACTACATTTCCTGAACATATGTATACTTTTACACAAATACATTTCCCCTAAGCATGTTCGTGACAATAAAATAAAACAGAACTGAAATAGACAAGGAGGCGATCTGGTCACCATGACAGTACTGAACCAAACATTGGTTAAAGCTCAATGTGCAAGTGCAAAAAGGTCCTCTCCGTGGTTAATTTCTTTTAAAGATAAACAGCACATTTTTCAGTTTCAATGAATTATCAAATGACTGGATTGTTACTGTAAGGGGCATGCAAGGAAAGAAAGAAGTAAGCGCCATACAGATTTGTTCTGATTTTGCTCCAAGTTATTCTCTTATTAGTGGTATACTATTGGGGGTGGGAGGGAACTATCATTTTAAGTTATAAAGATGTGGTTTCTAAACTTGTATTTTGATAGTGAAGCAATTTGGCAACATGTTGTTCCAGATAAAATTACTGAGCTATGTAAGCACCATTTTTTATCTTTATGTTAAAAAAATAATTTTTATTAACCAGTTAAGTGATTTTCTGGCAAGATAATTGTACTTTTACTCTAGTATTGCTTTTAGGTACTTTATACATCACTGCACCATTAACATTATTAAGAGATGTGCTTAACCATGCAAAAATCTTAAAACCAAACCAATATTTACTTCAATGTATCTTATCTTATCTACGAGATTAGAATTTTAGAAGATTTGTTTTGTCCAGCACGCATTCAAATTCCTTTATTATGCACAAGCTGCACCATTCATTCTTATAAATGCCATGCCCTTTAGACAAGAGACAGAGAGGCCAAATGTTGTCCTGATGTGTGTCTCTGAGATCACGAACATGCTTTGCACAGAGAGAAATCTGCTGAAGCTCAAACTGACCTGCCCTGATGAGTATCAGCAGGTGCCACATACTAGTACACCGACAAACTACAGAAGCTTTGTGAATCCAGTATCTGACACACATCAGTCTAACATCAAAACAGATGTGCTTCTGTTAAAGATCACAGGGTGTTAAGTATCGGTTTTCAGCTCAGATGTACCATTTGTTCAAGTATTGGGGGTCAGCAAGGAAGTGAAGGTAAACCTACAATGCTATGTTCTCAACTTGACCTTACCTAAACATTAAAGCCTCTGTTATCTAGAAACATACTCATAATACAAACAAACACAGTAATACCATGATACGTTTCTTTGTAAAGAACAAGCACTTGATTTGATGCTGTGCTTGTTCATAAAAGACTGCTGCTTCCTAATAATGGCCACAGCGAATTACATATTTGTTTACGTACTAATAGCAAAAAATATATAATGATGGCCGTATAAGGAGCACTTTGCCAGTTAACAGTGGCAGCAAAATAATTAAAACACATATGGATGAATTTGAAAGGTTTTTGGAATAATTACGCATAGGAATTTAAAATATGTACTACACATAGATTCAACTACTTGGCTCTTGAACTCCACATATCCAAGTGGTACTTAAGCAGCCAGGCTTGGTTTTTAGGAATTAGACAGGTTGGGGTCTGTTTGGTGGTTGCGATAGGTTTGTCGAAGTCAGGGATGTTCCCTGTGCATGTCTCAGCAAGCCAGGACCATTTCTCTCTCTCCCCTGAAGCCTACATTTGACTTTCACTCGCAGGGGTCAAATCCATCACTGCCCACACAGAGAACACAACTCACTTTTTTGGAAAACATTCACTGCAATTTTGTTGAACAGGAAGCATCAAACACACAACATGGTTTCTTATTCTGCTATTACCTGGTGACATGCTGGTTCTACAGTTAGATTTACTATCAAATAGTCATTGAAAATATCTTTTTGTATGAGAAAGCATGTTGCGACTCATTCGTTGTATTTTTGTATATCAAAACAACCAAACAAGGCTTCTTTAAACTTTGACAAATCATGACAGACATTCTCTGATCATTCTGCCTGAAGTCTTTTTTTAACATGTCTTCAGTTCCCATGAAGAGCAAGAATGAAAGCCTGACACAAACACGGCCTTCGACAAATTCCTATTACAGTATTCAGTTGACTTAAAGCAAAAGCTTACGAACATCTTTTGTTTAAAGTTTGACTCAAGCCTCTCACACCTACTCTGTGACTTTGACCTTGGATGTCTTCGGCACAAGGAAATGTTTTAACAACAAACCACAAGGAAACAGTTTAACCAGAATTTAGTAACCTAATCAGTAAACCACAACAGAAAAGACATATATGCATGCTCCGTAAACACAAACGCAGATACCACAGACCTACAATACAACGCAAACTGAAGGGGTATGACATGGTGTGGCATGATTTGCCATGTCATTGCTTGTTATGTAACATAACCCTAAACGTTTTCTTTGATCACAGTGGTGTGTGTCAGCAATAACATACATGCGTTGAAGCTCCATGCTGTTAGGTATGACATCACTACAAATATTGGCCATGGCAGACACAGTTTCCATCAAAACGTCGTAATTCCATTCAGCTGTGGTAACTGAAGTATGATAAGGTATGAGACGTGTCATCAAAATAGCAGAATAATACACTGTTCAAATTCTTTAAAGGGTATAAAATGTGTGATTTTGACTGCTGAATTTATGTTTCTGGCGGAAGCTCTGTCTCCCATGGTGATGTTTCTGTCAGGAATTCAAATGCCCTCGTTGCCCTTACCTTCAATGGCAATGACATGCTCTCGGATCTGATTCTGCAGCAGCGGCTCCTCCACCCGCTCCAGCAGCTCGTAGATGGAGTAGATGTTCGGATGGACGGACTCGAACCTCTGGATCTCAGCTCTGATGGCGGTTGAGTTCGCAAGGTGTTGCTGATAATTCATGTTTGCAATCTGACCTCTTCAAACGCAACCCGATACGGAATTATTTAATGGGTGTTTGCAGATAATTTAAGGACAGTGATATGCTGCAAACACAGGAGTAAGATTGGATGTCCACATGAGGTCTTTGGTCTACTCGAATGAAGCAAAAAACGTATGTTGCTAAAACGCAGAATGGATGGATAGATCCAAATATGCAACCACAGATGGCAGCACAACTAAATAATGAAAACGTTAACTATTTAGCCGGCTTGCACTAAACCAGAGCCACAAACAAGCAGAGGTTTAAGAGTCTGTGCATGTAATATTGGGTTATGTTTGTGTATTAAAGCTGATGAAGTCCATACGCTGAAAGAAGATCTGCCGCTGTCCAGATCCAAAATCCCAGAAAACAGTCATATACCCCATATTCCCGTAAACTCAAGACAGAAATCCCCCAAATCACCACGCATCGTCGCTACTAGCTATAATAGATTTGAGAAGGCCAGCTAAGGACTACAATCCAAAGCGAGAAAAGTCCACATGGTAGCGTCCGGCTGCGTTTCATACACACTGCCCAGTCTCCGCGGCGACGGCCGAGGAAGGGTTGAAATGAAGACCAATAATTGGAAATAAAGCTCTGAAAGGCAGCGAGTAACTACAGTCCGCGCTGTCGAGCTGGTAGGGGTATGTCTGCCGTGTTTAAGGGCAGTCAACTCGCTCTCTCCTGTTGTTCAGCTCATGCTGACATTACAACAGCTGCATAACAACTTTCAATGGTCGCGATGCAAAACCACAAAATCCAATGGGTGGCTTAACCTCAAAGAGATATTATCGCCGGAGAGGTTTTCGGAGATGTCGCTTGTTTTATCCGCAAAGATGGGTGCATTCCCTTTCCTCCCGCACTGGTGTCCGTCCCGTCTGTATCCTCTCAAACATCATTGCGCCTGCTCCTTCCTATGGACGTTTCCTACTGGAGAAACGTCGGCTCGCTTTAGTGCAATCGTTCTCCTCATAGCTGCACGAATTCTGCGCAGTCTGTTGTGTTAAAAATACATCAATACAGGTCACAAGTACGGGGGCGCTATTGGGCGCATTTATTCCTGGCATATGAGAATAGATTTTATAAGAATGTCCTGGGACACCATTACAACTAAAAAAGAAAATATTACAGTTGTTATTTTTAAAATCGATATAGCCAACTTGTTTCTAGTTATGCCAATCTATAGAATATTGCATTTGGTAGAAAATGTGGAAAAGACATGGGGATTTGCCATGGCAGTTAAAAAGTAGCAAGCAAAGCATGTTTTTGGCAGTTCAACTACCATTTACATTGCTATCATAGCTTAACTACACAAGTTTTGTGGTTTAACTATAGACGATGTACACCATAGACATTTTTTGCCGGTCTCAGTTCAGTGACACACACACAAACTCACAGTCATATGATAACACAGGCGTGAACTAACCCACACATCCAATAAAGGTTAAATATATGCAGGTTTTAGTGTTGAGTTGGCGTGGGCTTATAAACTTGATAATAGATAACAGGCTGAGTGATTTACAAAACCATTCACAGTTTGTTACAGTGGCAACAGATCCTGAAATCTGAATACATTTTTTTCTCCAAATGTATTATTTATTTAAATTATTGGGATTTGAAGGTTTCTAAACATATTTTAAGTGTTGTAGTGTTGTAGCAAATAAAGCATCCCTGTCCAGATATCCAACACACTAGATTTATTAAAAGAGAGTAGTTTCTGGTAGTGCCATCTGTATCTAATTCTGACAAAGTATAATGTTCCTAAACGTCTTGCACAGCTGAATTCTATTAGACTCTATTTTACTCAATGGCCTCTTCTATCCTGATTCCATCGACCAGAAGGGAATGAACTATTTTGCTTGGTTTCCTTCCATTGGTTGTTGCTTTTATGCAGCATTCACGGTTGCCCACTGCAAAGTGCGTCTCAGTTCCATCATCTGTAAATTCCCCCTGTACAAAAGATGTCTTATGAAAAGATGATTTTGATATTTGCACAATAGCCACACAACAACTCCATCAGCTGCCTTGTCTCTGACTTTTACTGTAGTATTATATTTACCATAGTATCCATTTTCTGTCCATTGCACCATACATCCATAGTGTCCTTTTCTGGGTAAACACAAAATAATTGATTTAGCTAATGGTTGCCTTTATATAATGCATTGGATTTAGATTACTTTAGAGATAGAAGAAGGAAATCTGGCCAAATACTGGTAAATGTCTGTTGTTTATATGAGAACTTGCCAAATCAAACATCAGCAAATTACCTAAGGACTCTATCATTTTGTTCTGTTCTGTTAATACTGCAGACATTCGTTGGTGCCAAGATGTTAACAGTGTGACTGGATGTAGATTATACTGAAGCTCCTGATATATATACTGATATATACGGATCTTATATATATATATTTATATTTGTTTTTGGCTTCTTACCCAGAACTATTCTGCAATCATTACCATCCAGCTTGAGCACCCACGTTTTGGAAATTTTTGAACGATTGTCCAAAAATGTTTGAAGATGTTTTCCATTGATCTCCAGCGTGTACTCATAGGCAAACCCATTTATTGCCTCGATGTTTATAGTTGCTTTTGTATCTGCGCTCCCAACAGGAAATGTTTCTCTGCCCACCAGTTTGAACATCCAATCCCTTCTCAGGGCCTCCTTAAAAAAGTTGTTTTATGATTTTCTTATAAATATGAAACAGACATGTTTTTTTATATTTTTTTTTATACTGAGATAATAGTATTTTTTGTCCTCTAAATCATCAGCCCCTCAACTTTACCCTTACAAAAACTTTTTTCAATTTCTGATATCAATAATAACATTATTTCACATGTTTGTTCAAATGTTTTCCTCATGAGGACAATTACAACTATATTTGTGAGAACAGATGGTACACACACCATAAGCAAACAATAGATTATGCATAGATTTAAACAGCTAAGATTCCTTGTAATACAAACCACAAAACAATATCTTCATATTATATTATTCATAAACATACATACCATCATTTATTCATTTCTCACCTTTCCATTTATGTAAATAACACGTTTCCCTGTTGTTGTTCCATGTTCAAACTCAATGCGGTAAAGCCCATCACTCAGCGACACCTCCCACACTCCCACAATGTCTCCTGACATTTTGACTTATCCTCCACACTTCACTGTCTCTACTTCTTCTAATGCTATGTAATGTTAATGCATTGCCTGGTGATAATAGCAATCCTCATGTGTAATTGCTGATTAAATTGCTTGAAAGTATTGAGTAGGTTGCTACACTGTGCTCACTCAGCAGCTAGTGCATTAGTGTAAGAGGCTTACATTATCGAGAGTTCTGTGTGTGCTCGTGTTTCTGTGTGACAGTGTGTGATAGCCTACGCGAGTAGTGTGCCACCATACATGTCTAGTGTTTTTGTAACTGTAGCACGCTTGTAAAAACACGTAGTCTGAAAAACACAGAAATGATTTACTAAAGCTTCTTTAGACTTTACTGATCCTTTTTCTACCAACAGATGGCAGTCTCTCTCTCTATCTCTCCCACTTATCCTAAAAAAGGAACGGTTACAAATGCTGCAAATACTTTTTTTTTAATTACGTGCAATACATTTAATTGTTTTATAACGTAGGCTATTCAGTACGCAGAATCCTTCGTTGCCGTTTCTCAGATGCATTACGGTTGAGCGAGCAATATGTTTTTAAGCGCTTTTACGTAATCTATAAATCACATTTGGGTCTTTTCACGGCCACACAGAACATGTGCGTTCATGTAGAACGTGTATTGCACAATATTAGCATATCAAAGATGGGGGGCGTGGTCACGCATGGCTGTGTGATTCGCTTGTTCAGAACTTTCTTCACGAGTATACATTGACTCGTGTTGAGGTCCGAAAGCTTATTTCCATGTATACGTTTAAAGAATACGTCAAAATAACAGCTGATGTTGGTGGAGTTTTCAAGTAGTCCCCGCTGCAGACTGTAGCGCGGTGACGTCATGCATTTCGACGTCATGCATGTATAAGTGCGCATGCGCAACGTGACGTACTGCATGCGTTTTTGTTTACTTCTGTATAGGCGAACATGTCAACTCAAACAACACGGGGATGGATTCGAATTCAATGCATTTTAAAGATACATCTTATTTCTCTTTGTCAATCATTTTATGTAAAGCACTTTGAATTGCCCTTGTGTATGAATTGTGCTATATAAATAAACTTGCTTTGCCTTAGACGCACTTACTCTACTAACGAATTTTTCAAGACAACTCGGATTTCGGGAATTCCCGACCTCATACCCAAAAGGAAACGTTTTGCAGCACGAAATGACATGAATAAAGTGTTTTTGTAAACTTTTTAAATACATGAAAATCTAATTGTCTTGGATATCTTTAATATGCCCCGACGCCGCGTGATTGAGAGGAATGCATTGATCTCGGACATAAAATCCGAGGTCTGAGTTCATACATTCATGACATAAAAATACGTGAAAACATCACCTCGTAACGAAAACAGGACACACATGCGCAGTAACGAATGCTTGACCACATATCGTTAAGGAACATGCGCGCAAAAGCATGCATGACGTTAACATCCTTGACGTCACCGCGCTACAGGCTGCAGCGAGGGATATCTCGAAGTTTTACGTGTCGTTACTGGACGTAACTGAACATTATAATGGAGCAATGAATACGCATTAGCGGATCTCCCTAATTCATTTGACAAACCTATACGCTTTGGATTATGAGTTTTTTTGTTACGAAAACGATTCGGAATTACATAAATCTTTTCATGATATCCACGTTATTTGCCTTTTTTTCAGTGTGTAGGGAACTATGCATGTTTGCTATTCATAATATTCACGTTCTTCGTAGTCTGAGTTACTGCTGTTGGATCACATTACCAGAAAGAAACATACTCATTTATCCCATGTCATATTTCTAGAGTGATTTAAGTTCATTATTAAAATGAAACATCTTCAGGTACATATAATTTTGTTGGCTGTGTCCTGGACACATGCATCAGATTTGAAGTCAGGAACTGAGAAGAAAATGCACAATTGCAATCAAACAGCTTCGTCAAAAAACACACAAGTCATTCACAGTAAAAAGGCTGGAAGTAAAACAAATGTTAATGAAGAGAGGGCTGGTTTGGGGAAGCCAGTACACCCTAGAAATCGCTCGAAACTTTTCTGGGTTACTTTGAAAAGAGATGGCGCCTCATATTACGCATTGAATGTATTGTGAAATATAAGCGTTTATATAGAAACATTTCATCCATATGTCATTCAAAACCCGTATGTAACTCTCTTTTCTGTGGAAAACTAAAAAAAGCTATTTAGAGAAATGTTTCAGTGGTTTTATGTCCATACAATGGAAGTCAATGGGGGCCATTGTTGTTTGGTTACCCACGTTCTTCAAATATTTTCTTTTGAGTACTTCAGAAAAAAGAAAGTCTAACAGGGTTAAAATGACATGAGGATCAGTAAATGATGACAGAATTTTCATTTTAAGATGAAATATCCCTTTATTATAAATAAATATCATATGTTTATTTACAGTACAAGTATCGTTGTATGCACTTTCCGAACTATGTTCCTTTATGGCTCAGATAATGTTTTAAACTAGTCTTTTTTTACTCACAGAGGCTTTATTTACAGGTAATCACTGCTCCAGATGAACAGAATCATTTGTACAGTGAGCAGAGAGATGAAAACCTGGAGCAGGTGTGTAATATGGCCCTACGCAAAATATCGATCATCACCATCTTTGGGCCTCTCAAGAACAGCACCATAAAGATGGATCACTACCAGAAAGGTCAGAACTGTTAGAGAGAACACACAAGTCATCTACAATGTAATGAGGAAATAGACCAATGCCCAAAAAGACACCGGGTTTAACTGACAGCACTCCTGCTCAAGAGCCTATTTCAGCTTGACAGATGCTTTAATCTGTGCTGTCGGTTGTCTCCAATGGCACCGGATCAATGAACGCCCTGGCTGGTTTTGCTGGGAAAAAACGTGTGCTGGTCATATCAGCCCCCAAAGTTTCCGATGGCTATTACAGGTTAATGATGACCCTGCTGAAGCCTGAGGTGTACTGTAAGATGGCAGAGAGACACATGCAGCAAATTGTAATGTTTCACGAAAGGGGGAACAAGGAGGCAAGGTGAGACGTGTAAGCGATCAGGGATCAGTGGTGGAGGAGTCGCTGGATCCATCCCAGGTGCCCTGCCTCATGGCCTTTGTAAAACTGGAGGAAGGTAAGTTTGAGATGATGCGACTGAGGAAGACACATTTACATTTAGTCATTTGGCAGACGCTTTTATCCAAAGCAACTTACAGTGCACTTATTACAGGGACAATCCCCCTGGAGCAACATGGAGTAAAGTGTCTTGCTCAAGGACACACTGGTGGTGGCTGCTGGGATCGAACCAGCAACCTTTTGATTTACCAGTTCAGTGGTTTAACCCACTAGACCACCACATATTCCAAGACAATGCAGGTTGTAAAAAGATACCCATACCCTGTGCAGCTTGAGGCGATCTATGAAGTGATATACCAGGCGCCTGTGCGTAGATTGGAAAAGGTAAGGCAAAAGGGATTTGTGCAGATGAGCAAGGCTGCCGGAGTTGAGTTCAGGTGGTAAAGTCTTCTGGCTCAAATACAGGTGGTTTGCAGACCCGTATGGACACAGCGGAAAATATCGGAAAACAAAATAAGGTGAGAGCAGTCTCTCAACCACAGAGGTAGCACAGGAACCAATGCCAACCACCATCGCCACCACTAAAATAACTACAACAGCAAAACACGCAAGCACGACTATCTTGAAAACTACAACCAAAAAACCTCCAACTACTACAACATCCGCTACGACTGTCTTCTCTTCACCACCTGCTGCTTTGACCACAAATGTAGCAACCACAGTGAGGCAAACACATCGAACCCACCAGCGCTTACCACAAAACCAGCAGAGCACAACAACTGATCCACCTATTACCTCAGACTTCTACACACAACACACAGAAAAGACATTTACCGCCTCACCAACCCAAGCACACAAATAGAGTCCCGAGAACAAACAGGCCGTGGTTAAAAAATGATGGAGCGAGAAGCTTAGTCAGCTCGAACGAGAACATGACACACACAGACCTTCTGCTACAAAACCAGAGAAAGATCTCAAGACCGCACAAAAGGGAAAAACGAAAGCCAATGGTGCTGACAGGAAAAAGAAGGTCGGTAAATATGAAAAGCCACCGAAAAGGATGCCTTCAGGGACAAAGGGGCCGAAAGTTGCTTAAAAGAAGAAAGTCAGTCTTCACAGTAAAAAGGCTGGAAGTAAAACAAATGTTAATGAAGAGAGGGCTGGTTTGGGGAAGCCAGTACACCCTAGAAATCGCTCGAAACTTTTCTGGGTTACTTTGAAAAGAGATGGCGCCTCATATTACGCATTGAATGTATTGTGAAATATAAGCGTTTATATAGAAACATTTCATCCATATGTCATTCAAAACCCGTATGTAACTCTCTTTTCTGTGGAAAACTAAAAAAAGCTATTTAGAGAAATGTTTCAGTGGTTTTATGTCCATACAATGGAAGTCAATGGGGGCCATTGTTGTTTGGTTACCCACGTTCTTCAAATATTTTCTTTTGAGTACTTCAGAAAAAAGAAAGTCCAACAGGGTTAAAATGACATGAGGATCAGTAAATGATGACAGAATTTTCATTTTAAGATGAAATATCCCTTTATTATAAATAAATATCATATGTTTATTTACAGTACAAGTATCGTTGTATGCACTTTCCGAACTATGTTCCTTTATGGCTCAGATAATGTTTTAAACTAGTCTTTTTTTACTCACAGAGGCTTTATTTACAGGTAATCACTGCTCCAGATGAACAGAATCATTTGTACAGTGAGCAGAGAGATGAAAACCTGGAGCAGGTGTGTAATATGGCCCTACGCAAAATATCGATCATCACCATCTTTGGGCCTCTCAAGAACAGCACCATAAAGATGGATCACTACCAGACAGGTCAGAACTGTTAGAGGCCTTTGATGCCGCATATCAAACTGTTCTCATTAAAGTTTTCTGTAACAGAACAGGACAAGCCCTTGCGTGGCCAGCCAGCCAGGGATCTTATCAACCAGGAGCTTATCACAGAGTTTCGGAAGAAGTTCGGGATGACTCAGAATGATTTTAACATGGCGGTGACAGATTTGACATGAAAGTAAAGGTAAGTTTTAATGCAATTTAGATTGACAGAGTATTGCATGATGTATGTATATGCATGATTGTAATTTATTTATAGAGAATCAACGCTATTGGTGTTCATCAGTGATGTAAAATAAACTCAATGTGACACCTGAAACTGATCAATTTTAGTACCGTTTTAAAAATAAAATGTCTATTTACAGAAATCACTGCTGTTTTCATTGTCAACATTTCCCATTTCAGGATATAAAATCCTTTTTGTTCTCTGCCATTTCATGTTCAACATTTGTAAACAAATTTGGAATGTGGTCAAGGCAACAGCCTATAGTATAGCAGAACAACTATAATTATGCAGCTCATGGCCAGTAAATACAATTTTATGATATAAAACTTGATGTGTATGCGATTTTTTGAATAGCGTTTACCTTTGTTTGGTTTGAAAATATTTAGTAACATGCATTTTATTCATGAACAAACAAGGTCTGATACTATTTCTGAAAAAGAAAAATAATATACAAATATAATTTGTCAGATGAGGAACGATGCCAGAACTGAGGTACATAGGTGATATTTTTTTATGAAACCTGTTAAACTGGGTATAGTTCATGTATTAAGCATCAAAGGGAACAAAAGACCATCCAACAGGTATCATCCACTCAGGAACATCAACAGAATTCACAGGTTAAACATCCAAGTGAACAAACAATAATCCAACAGGTATAATCCACTCTGTAACATGCAAAGGATAATAAGGTGCCAGAAACGAGAGAGACGAGAGCGTATAGACGAGAGAGACAAAACACAACTAGACTGGACCTATAACATAACATGACAAAAGTGTTAGTATAGAATCAATGGGATGGGGTTCAGGTGGAGTGTAATCAAAGATGGTGATGAACTGGTGCAAAGTATTATGGGGAGTGTAGTCTGTGACTCTTAAAGGCGTGATGAATATTAGTCTATGGGGTGAAAACACGAGAAAGCTGGCAGGGAACACAAAGGGCCAGACAGGACCGTTACATTGGGACCTTGCCTGTGAAAACCCAGCTAAACAATTTTTAGTTTTCTGCATAAAATCTTACTGCATAATTTAAGAACAATTTGTGAAAATATAACCTTGATATCTTTAATGAGTAAGGCCATGTCAAAGATTAAATTGGAAGGGAAACTAATGGAATTCAAGATAGTGTCACATTTTTTTAACATGTACATGGATCTTTCATAGATTTCATAAATGCTTTCACCCATACAGAAATCTGATAAATGTATTATTATATTCACCATTTTTTAAGTGCATATGTATACAAATATTTCAAAATACCTCAATAACACATTTTCTGCACACAACTTAAATTTTGACCTTTGCTTGCATTATAAGCATCTGAAGGGTAACTATGTTGGGTTTAACCACTCATCAAGTTGTGTCTTGCTGCTCGCTTTATAACACATTCTACAACCTTTCTTGAATTGTAGACAGCTTGGATTTTCAGCTTTTTGGTTTGTTGCGACCCTGGGTAGCAATGCAGACAGTCATGACCTCATGGCTGGCTGAACTTTGAGTATCATTGGCTTATGCGTTATCCTTACAGCATGACAGTATTTGCTACTTGTATACTCTTAAACAATTTTGTTTGAATGGTAAAAACTGACAGCTATGGAGTACTTCAGTAAAAAGTACAGTAAGGACTACAACAACTTACAGTAATTGTTGTTGTTCATTACAGCAGAGTAATTTATGCTTGATCATTTTTAACCTAATATTCAGTGAACTGATATGTAATATATCAAACATCAGCAAATTACCTAAGGACTCTATCATTTTGTTGTCTAACAGTTCATTTAAATGTGTTTTGTACCTTGTAATAAACAGTTAACCCCCATATTACAGGTGGTAAAATTGAAAGCCACACCATAAATCAAAGTGGGTGCTCTATAGATTGTTGCCAACCCACAAACAACAGTCAAATACAAATAAGCTAGAGGGTAAAGGCCATTGCACATTGCAGTCCGAGATTTACGTCCGAAATATTTTTTTTAAGTTTATTTGATATTTAAAGCTAATAAAGCTCAAATTTAAGGCAGCTGAAAGTGGTGGATTTTTTTACAGTGAGGTAACAAACTGTATTAAACTTAATGAGACATTATTTAAATTTACTGTAAAATAATGCAAAATATTAAGCGAAATATTTAATGTTTTATGTACACATTTTTATGCAAAAAAACAAGACACCATAAACTTTACACTGCGACTTTCCCGTGTGACCCTGTGATGATATGTGACCCTTCACCGGTCAATTTTTTTGAAATTGAGATTTTTACGAAATCTGAACTTTCCACTCATATAGGGTTTGTTAGGATATATAGGGATATTTGGCCGAGAGAAAATTATTTGAAAATTTAGACTCTAAGGGTACAAAAAAATATCCTTTAATGTTGTCCAAATGAACTCATTAGCATAGCATAGGAGCTTCATTGAAGATAAAGTAAAGTTTAGCATTTTAACATTATTTTTCAGTTGAAATTATGACATTTTTTACTCCTAGCTGCCCTCCAGAAGGGCCATTACAGAAGAATTTAGGCATTGCATGCTTTCCGGATGGCTAACCTTCTAACAATCCCATAATTTTGGCTTACAGTTTACATCCTGTTCCAAAGTCTTCCCACACTTCCTCCCTTTTCTCCTCAACTACATATTTACTACATATTCTTTGTAGTGAACATGCTTTTTTGTTAGTCAGTCCAGATCTTAGAAGATTCTGCATGTAGAAATCATCATGGTATTGCTTCTTTTCAAGAACTAAATCATAAATGCCTTTGATGAATGGTACATATAAGAATGGAATGACATGCTTCTATTATTTTGTTGTCTATTTTGGATGTGGAAGCATTCTTAAACGCATTCTTTGGAGTCCAGGGGGACTTGTAGAGGTTTGGCTCTTATAGCGATCCAGCAGAGACCACTTCCTTTCTGAGGCAAGACAGCTTGATTGATGTTCTCATAAAAAAGCCACCTTAAATGCAAATCGCATGTTTCATGGAAAGAATCTCTTAAACAACTGTAAATAAACCACTGTTTTTTAATCACAGGGCTGCGTCATTTATCTGTACTTAAGCTTGTTGGAAGAACCCTGGATGACATAAGTGGAGTCCTGGAGCTCTACCCTATAAATGGTAAGAGCTGTTGATTGACCAACAGTTAAACACATACATTTTTTAAGTGCAAAAATCATTCGTGCTTACAGTAATACTGCTTTAAATGAAAGAATGTGTCCTATACATCTCTGCTTGTTCTGTTTTTTATCAGAGAGTGTTATTTGTGGAGCTGAAAAACATTAAGGCATGTGCATGTGTGTACATGTGCAAACAGCAGCAGAATTGCAAAAGTAATGATTGTTTCCAAACACTCCATGAAAGTTTCAGACACTCATTGCGTCTTGGCAAGATAACCAAACAAACCCATGCAACTGATTGAGCCAGCATTGCGTTCGCCCCCTTTAGGGTTTATTCATAAAGATTGAACAGAACAAAGTGATGCTTTATTATTCAGCAACACTTGAGGAAGTACATAACAAGTATTGTCGTTTTGTAGGAAGTGCATCAGTGGACCGCGAGGAGCTGTCGGCCAGCCAGGTGCAGGACATCAGAAATTACCTCCAGATCAGTCAAGACTATTTCTCCATGCTACTTGTTGGGAAAGATGGCAACGTGAAAGCCTGGTACCCCTCCCCTATGTAGTCTATGTCAATCATTTAGGATATGATTGACTCCATGCAGCTTCGCAGGCAGGAGATGGCCATCCAGCTGTCTCGCAGCACGCGTTGCCCTGACGATGACTAGTCACCAAGATGGTTACCATGAGGGCTATCAACAGGAATACGGTTATTAAGAAAAAAAGGAAGGAAACCCTAAATACATAGTCTGTGTTTAAGACTATGCAATCTTTGCAGAACAAACTTTGTTTATTTTACTCAACTGTCTTGTTCACACTTCTCACTTCTGCTATTTTGTTAGAGTTGGTATTTACATTTGTTCTGATTATTATTATTGACATTAATTAAGTTACTTGAATGTATTTGCATGTTGCTATGGATTTTCTTTGTTAAAGATTTATTGTTTGTAATATGATCATAAAGAAATGTTTTGGTATTATATTAAAGAATAGTTTCAAGGAAGCACAAATTTACTATTCATTTTTCTAGGTGTACTGTACTGTACTGCCACCTGCCTGACATACTAAAGACATGCAATAAAAAAGAATCAAGCCAAGTATATATGCATTCCATACATCTGTAATACCTGAAGCATTGTGAAAATGTTAGATTGAGTATGCAGCATAAGGCAAAATGGTAACAAATATATTTTCTAGATTCGTTGATGTTGGTTAATTCAAATGCAGTTGTACAATTTTTAAGTGATAGTTCATACAAATGAATATTCTTTCTTCATTTGCTAATCCTTTTTGTCATTGAAATCATGTATAGGTTGTACTCCAAAATACAGAAGAATCAAAAAGAAGAACATTGGCAAACAAACTTGACTTCCATTGTAAAGACACAAAACCACTTTTTTTTCATTTTGCAGATTCTTTAAGATGAATGTGAATGTATGGCCCTAACTGTTTTTGCAGTTACGGAACAAGATAATAAACATTACCCATCACAGATTTTTTTCTACCAGATGAAATACACATTCCATTACATTTGCTCATGTTTTATTTTAATAGAAACGGTGATCAAGTGTTCAAAAATGTTCTCCTAAAATTGTAAAGTGCATTAATCAAACAAACATATTCATTCAGTTCTGTTCATGTCCAGCATCTTAAAACACAACACATCGAAAACACATAAATACCCCCAAATTGTCCTCACACATACACACAATCTTGGATCACCTGCTTCGGTCTTTTTGGGTTCCACAAATTTTTAACACCACTTAAATATTGCGAATGATAAACACAATGAAAGGCCATCTTTGTTATAATGCTGCTGGGACAATAATGTCTTATTACAGCAAAGCAATGATATACATCCTTTCGCTGTTGTTAATAATTCGGAGTAGACCCTTATTATTAAAGTTATAATTCCAAGAAAAATATTTTAGAAATATGCTACACATTCTATAAACCTGGTGTGGCCTAATCTAAGCTTTGAAAGCATTGTTTGGTATACAAGATGTTTATTAATGAAAGTGTTATTTAAGATAAAATTAATTTGTGAAAGTATCATTTCTGTAGTCCCCACACATTGGGGATTTTGGCCTGCTAATGTCAGAGGTCATAACCTTAAACTGACACGTTTATTTGTAAAATATATAATAAGTACATGATACCATAACCTTTACTTCCTTGTTTTTAATCCAGAAACATATTACCTAACCCTTAACATGTGCACAATCCCATTAAGGTATGATTCCATTACAAATTCATTCATTGCATTTCTAGAAAATATGAAACACAAGAAATAACATTGTTTGGCTTTTGAAGTATTTTTCTTAAAATAATTCATGGGTATCGGAAATTAGAAATATAGACGATTTAGGACGACGTAAACCACGCTGGTCCAGAAGAACTTCCCATTTTAGTTTTTTTGACACTTAACATACATTTGAACAGAATACAACCAACAGAACACTTGTAACAAAATTACACAAATATTTTAAAGAATTTATTATACATGCAAGTCTAAAAAAAAATATATATAACCAATGAAAACTGCAACAGGAAGTGTTTCTACACCACTATTTTCTTTTTAGTGAAGTAGCCTACAGAAATAATTACAAACAAACATTTGGTCCCAAACTGGCCACTACTAAGTCACATGTATTTAAGTTTGATCCCAATGAATTATTTGTTAGATATGGTTGTCCACTGGACTCCCAAATTTTCCACAGCTGGAAAACTTAAAATCCAGCATGAAATAATTTAAAATTAAATAAAAAAAAAAACAATTTTATCTGGTTTATACTGAAGTTTGAATTCAATCACACACATTTTTACTTCATAATGTAGTGCAGAAAACAATGGAATGCTGAGATAATTCAGGCATCTGAAACATGTCTGATATATTTAGTGATTGAGGTGTTCTCATCTTTCTAGGGAGCTGAATTCCGTCCACTGTCCGCCTGTTCTCTAGATCTTCTCCTTTTGACTAGTTTATACAACCAGGCGATAAAGAAAACCATAGCCACTCCAGTAAAGTAACAAGCATAGATCAAAAACTGTGAAAAGCAGCAAACAACACATTAGCAGCTTTAATAAGCAATACACATATGAGATGATACACTCAGCCGTGTTCCTTGCGTGTACTTTACCTGCGGGAAAATATCCAGTCCCAAACCAACAGAATCTACCACAATCACAGTAAGCAGCGTTTGCAGAAGCAGGGCAATGAAAGTGTTCACTCCGAACACCAAAGCGTAACGTTTCATGGTTAGATTAGCAGCAATCTGATACCTGCAACACAAAGGCTTTAAGGAAGTAAACTTTGAATTTATTTCACAATGAAATAGGATGGATATATAAGACTGACCATTTGACTTACGTTGCTATGGTGATGAGCAGCATATAGGTAGCCCTGAACAGCACGTATGAGGCGTAGCACACCCAGATATTTCTGATGGTGACCATGAGATACACAGACACTGCGATGACCACAGAGAAAATAAAGAGAGCCAGTTCTCCCCACACTGCCCACGACACCTTTATAAAGCTAACCACAAATGCAGCAAAGGCACCTAAAAAATCAGAATCAACAAAAAATCGAATTATTGGCAAAGCCTGTTAATTACTGAATTTAAATGCAGTCAATCCATGGCAAAGTGAATGGGCTGATACTGAGGTAGTGGACCTGTTCAAGAGAACAGTACAAAACACATGTTTTTTGTCTTTAAAGGCCCACTGCAATGCATTAGAACGTGCTGGCGTTTGTCTTCTACTTTACTCACAAATGCTGCGATGTATGATGTCTTACATAGGGCCTTGACATTCAATATTCTGCGGTAATCTTTAGATTCTAAAGCGGATTTAGTTTAACAAGAACTTTGACGAGAGGCTGAAGTGTAATGTGATGTCATGGAATTTCTAGAATTGTTTGAGCGCACGTGCCAGACTGTCAGTTTTGAACGGTTATATCTTCTAAATGAGATTCATTTCTTTATTTCACTGGGTCTCTTTAAACGCTGCAATATTTCATGAAAAAATAATTGTCATTTTTAATTTCATGGGACTTTTATGTAGATTTTTTTTATATCAATAAAATCACAGGTACGAGCTCTTAAAATCCAAGTTCACCCAAAAATAAATAATTATTCCTATTTTCAAGAAACGTCTGAATAATTCTGTTTCCATTCCATGAAAGTCAATGGGTGCAATTTAATAATTGCCAATGTATTTTAAATATCTTTTGTGATATCTTTTTTTTTTGAGGGAACGATGCCTTTAACTGATATATTATGAACATTACATGTATAATAGTTACATTAAATTATTGTTATTAATGTAGTATTACAATATTTTGTTACTCACATTCTGTCTACCATTAGAAGGAAAGCACTTAAAGTATGTCCCCGATTATGGCCTAAAGCACACTGTGGTCGATATTTTTATCCCTTAAAACTACTCTTTGACCATCAAAATTCCACATTTAAAAAAAATAAAAAAAATCACCTGTGAAAACATTTTCCCAGGCTTAAAATAGCTTAAATGTAACTCTACAACTCATCTTAAGTATACGCAGATACATGAATATCCAAATTAGCTCCATCTACACTCAGTCCCAATGAAATGTTAAATGAGTTGATGTGATTGGTTACAGGTTTATGACGTCATAAACAGAGCCAGTTTCAAACCATATTTTTTAAACTGTCTTTGGTAGACTGTAGTTTAAAGGTGGAAATTCTGAGCGATGGTTTTAAATTATACATTTGCACATGGTTTGTCTTAACGCACATTAAAAACAGCACATAACCATATACATGAAAATTATGAGGATTTTTAATACTGTACTTTATAACAGTGAGGGGCCATATTGTGAATAAAGTTACAGCCTGTGCACAATAGTTTACTGGTTATTTTTCCCAAGTTCAATATCATAACTACCCCTGTTAAAAATGTTTACTTAAAAACAAATGCTAACATGAGAAAAAGCATAATGCAAAGCCACAATTGTAAGAATTTGATATGTATTAGAATGTATTATAAAGAGACAATATGTCAATACCAAGCAATGTAGAAATGGTCTCCACGTAGCCATTGTAGATCTGATGATCACTGGATGACAAGATTTTCTCCCACAGTGACTGACCATAGTTTAGCACCTGCAAGTAACCACACGTAGACAAAGCCCACCATACGGACCAGGTCAGAAGAGTGGAGGAGGAGTAACACTGCAGGAAGTCTGTCCAGAGCATTTTCAAAACGTCCAGTAATCCACTACTGCTTTTTCTGTCCATCGTAGCCTACGAATTACACAAAAAAAATCAAAGACGGAGTTATGGTATAGTAAACATATAATTATAAATATAATCACCATTAATATACGAAAATGACTTCAACATATTTCTGTGTCACCAGGCAGAAACAAAACATGAAATCTCCATTCGCCCACCGTTATTTCATTAGGACTAGGTTGCATTTTGGCCTCCGAATCCACAAACGTGCCATGCAACTGACTGCTGTTCATGGGTTCTAGAGATGCTTCATCCTGAGCGCTGTCCTCTCTCTGGTGAAAGAACAGACTCTTGCTGGGCAAGGGCAAAAACAAAGGAGCGACAAAAGCTGTGCAGGAAGATGCCAGTGTGATGACACATAAATAAAAGACAGGCACATGGGCCACAGACACCAGAATCTGTCCAGTTAATGAGCCTATGGCCGAGCCCAACAGCGTGACACTGCGACAAATACCGGTCACAGTCTGATACTGAGATGGATCCACAACACTGTAGATGTAAGAGTAGTAGGCTACTTCACTGGCAGTCGCTAAACCAAAAAAGAACTCCAACAACTGCATTGCAGGCACACCCTGGGCCTTCATGAGCATAGCGTAAGTCACTATGAAGCTGGCTGCCTGGAGAATGAGTACGGGTTTGTAACGGAGGTAGTCCGTGGCCAGGAAAACAGGAAACAATAGGATAAGGTAGGAATATGTCCAGAATGGGTAAATTTCATTCACAACCTATGATAAGATACAGAAAGATAAAATACATCATTATGTAAGCTTCGATTAACAGTTTTCTAAATATATTGTAGGACATTATGTGCCTTCACTCAAAGTGATTTAATACCGTCAAGCTATGCACTTTTGTTTTCATTTGCTGTCACAAGTGCACTGAGATTCGAACCCATGATTTTAGCATTGCTTGCGTCACGCTCTTTACGCAGCCATCGCCACAAACATTCACAACCCACTTAATTCAAATCATGTGATTTGTGTTTTGTAATAAACTCAGGAATTTAGGGATTAGACATCTAGCAGAATTTCCCAAACTGGTGGGAAAGTTTACTTTCATCATTTTAAATTAATTTCCTTTAATTATCATTTCTGTTTTATAGGATCATTTCAAATCTACAATTTAGAAATCGACGATCATGCTGATCATGCGATCACCGGACTTGCATCACTTCACTGTACACTTGCAGCACCCTAAAGGGACGTAACTTACCTCGGTCTCTGTCAGGTTTTTGTCAGGTCCCATCAAAAATGGAATTAAAAAGGGTTCCAGAGGTCTGTAACTGCTGAAAAACCCATAAATACAAAGCAAAACGGTTGGACAGCGCCATGGCTTACACATAACAATCGCTTGCGCCTGCTGATGACCTTCTCTAATGATACACAAGCATGTTACTGGCACATTTGAGGCGCGGTAAAATGACGACAGAGTGTTAACCTATTGAAAGGACACTTACGCTTCCTGTGACGTTACGTGCAGTTGATATCCGGCGCGGGCGCACTTTTCGCGCTGCTTGCATTTTGCACGCGTAACACAAGCACTTGTTAGATTGAGGAAATTTCACGGTGATTGCAGTACATTGTAATGTTTTATTCATGTGTGATAGTATATTACATCCAGTATAGAAAATGTTGTCTGTCTATGTATGCAAAGAGTTTGTATAGGTGAAATAGCCAACTATAATATCACTGTCTGTCCGTCGCTCGTTTTAAAACAAACTAAACTAGCTAATTAAATGGCATATATACGTTGAAACCATTGGATAGTCTACCATCCCTGTTTAATTATTTGTGGTGAAATCAATTTGTGGAAGTTCTTGATGGTGTTGATTTGATATCAACTTACTGACGTAAGTTACATTCAAAGGGTTTCAGTAAGATTCGTTAGTTAACAAAAAGCTTTAACTGTTCTCCTACAGCATTTGTTATTTTTTATTTTCGTTTACATTTACTGAAACATTATTAAATTTGTTAAGTTAATATGGGCAATAACAGCTATGTTTTTATTGACTAACGTTAACAAATAAAAAATGTATGTATATTCTTGCAGATGCACCACTCAATAATACCATTTTCTAGAGCAAACCTGGTGCCTCATTGCATAATCATGTTGCACATTGCAAATCTGTAGTTTATGCCCTGCCCTGAAACCAACATCACTGAGGAAAATAAAGCTAGACGTTGAAGGCCAATTAAAAAAGGTTGTTGTTTCCCCGCAAAATAAGAATGGACTATTGTGTGTACAAGGTATATGCTATATATAGCAGAATGAAATATAATTTACAGAAAAAGTTGTATAATAAATAGATGGTGTATTTTCTGGAGGATATAATTAATATTGCACTTAATTATTAATGCACAGAGCTATTAAATTGCACGGTGGGTAAAACACATTTAAGTGTTCAAGAATAAGATGGCCTGATGGAAGGTTGTTTTGATGCCCAGTAGCGCCAAACAGACTGCAGCATTGTGAGCATCGCTTGGATGTGAGAGGTACAAGGTGAATTTCTGAGCCATTTTCCTCACTCTGGATATATACACGATAGACTTTTCCGTTCTACATGATAGACTTATATGATATGTGTTATATTATAATATAGGATTTATCTTAAATAGTATACATAAATATATATATAATAGTCATGCTTTATTTAAATGTTGAAATAAAATAATACAAAGGTATAAACCTTGTTGGAGTTCTGATAAATTGTCAGGTTTATTTGTGTCGATTTGCATGTGACGTCACAGGTAGGTGTCGACTGCAAGTGACGTCACAGAAAGCGAAGATGTCTGAGAGTGCAAATCTGACAGTGCAAGTCTGAGAGTGCAACCCTTATGTTATGTAGGTTATTCGATTTTCATTTTTATTTTTTCTATCTTTGTGTCTTATTTTTATTTATTTATCCTTTACTCAGTAATTGGATGAGTGTATTTCTAAATGTATTTTCTTTTTTTTTTATTTGTGCTCTTGTCTTAGAAATTGTATCGTCAAATTTAATATGCCTTATTGTAATTGTTTCTGAAGCATAATAATAATAAAAAGATGCTATTGCAAATATTAACACAAAAAGAGTTACGTATGGAAGAAGAACAGAGAATCCCAAATTTCATATGGATTTCATAGGAGGAGAGACGCTTTTCGATAATAAATAAACTTCTTTTGTGAGGAATTTACCGTTTGGTAAATCGGCAGTCTGTTTGATAATCCTCCCATGTTTTACGCTACACAATACTTTCATTATGAACTATATGTTGATTTTACTAGGATAGAATGATATAATTTGTTTAAAAAACTACACAGAGGAGTTGCGAAGATGGCCACAGAGTGCGATGACTTTCCTTAAAGGGACTTCCGCTCCAGTTCAATAGATGGCGCACCAAAATACTCGCAAACTCTAACCGCGCAAGAACAAGAGCACCGGAAGCGCGTTCGTGCCGTTTGCGTCAAAGGGAATGCACGATTGTTGAATAGTAACGACTTGGATGATATCGGGATTACGTAATCCGATTACAAAAACCAAGACTTTGCTATTACGGGACAGTAGGTTTTATTTTACGATTCACGCTATTCCACGTTAATCCAGCAACGTAATCTGCCGACTGTGCCCGTAAATTTGAAAAGAGCCGTGTACGGCAGCTCTTCGATGAGGATGGAGAGGTCTCGTACATCATTTGACCACTGGCTGCACAAAAATAATTTCACTTTCAGAGAGTCGAGGGGTAGAAACATCACTGTTCAGTGTAACCTCTGTCTCCCAACAATTAAACTGTTATCCACTGCAAAGGATACCACATCTAATCTAAAGAAGCACTTGGAGGTACATGTTTGTACTTTATACTAGCATACAATAACAAATCTAATTACAATCATTTCATATTGAATGTCATTAATGTCCAACATGTTCATATATCAAAATGTAAACGTCACAAAAAATACACAACCACGCGCGTGTGTTGTTTAAGCGGCAGCTTCCAGGTCACCACGCCGACGAGGTGCATGTTGGCTGAGAGAAAGTTTTATTTGTTTGTGTAACGTTATCCATTTAGTGTTTCGGCGACTATATAGATCATAAAAGTTAACAACGAACGTGGCTTTACAGCAAACAAACTGTTAATAAACATACAAAGAAATAAATGTATGTATTTCTGACCATTAAATTTAGTTCATGCGTAGCATATTCCTCCCCGAAAAAAAAAACACTGGCGCGTGTCAAAAGACCATAATCGCGGAATCGCAGAGCATTGTAAAATAAAAGAGATGAAATTTATATTGAATGAAATAAATTAATTTTACGTTACAGACCTGGAAGGTAATTGTCTGATAAAAGCTTACATTCTCATTCACGTTGTTTTTGTCCTTGTCAAAGAATTTTAGTGAAATCTTATAAACCTCTTAGTGACTGACAATATAGCAGGCCAACACATGAAACGTATGATTTCTCATTTTAGCGCATTCTATACGTTTTCATTGTGTTTTCTTTTTTATTTCCTCCAGAGAAAGCATTCTTTGCAGTTTAAGAAGAAACTAAGCAAAGATGAACCAAGCAATTCAGCACATCAGGTTCCCGAATTTGGGCCATCCGACACGAAACAACCTAAGATGGATCACACTCTGTACACATCCCAGTCCAAACTGAATGCCCTGATCTTCAACTTTATCGTGGAGGACGTTCATCCCATTTCAATTCTAGAGCAAGCCGGCTTCCAGCGTTTGATCGAAGTGTTAAGCAGAGGCAAAACGGTCATGAATCGCAAGACTTTTGTTTCCAGGCTCGACGCAACATTTGATAAAATGAAAGAGGAACTGCGAGCGAAACTCGATAAAGTTCAGTCACTGTGCACCACTGCTGATATATGGTCCGTTCAAGACAGAAGTTATTTCGGAATTACTTGTCACTGGCTCGAGGACAATTTCGAAAGAAAGTCAGTCGCTCTCGCCTGTACGCGTATGTATGGCGGACACACTTGTGAAACAGTCATAGCAAAAATCCAAGAAATCCATTCTTCTTATAATATCGAAAGCAAAATCTGCTCTACTGTCACCGATAACGGAAGCAATTTCGTCAAAGCCTTCAGAGAGTTCTTACCTGAGGATGAGCGTGAAGTCGAAGAAATTCAGTTTGATGATTTGGGCAAAATGCTTAGTGAGGGGGACGTAGGTGGAGACTTCTTTCTGAGTTATTTCCTACCACCCCACCAACAATGTGCTGCTCAAACGCTCAACCTGATCGCCTCGAAGGATCTAGCGGACGCCATCTCAAAAGAACCTATACAGAGAGTGCACGTTAGCTCAACCGCAAAGTGTGCCTTGATATGGCAGAAAGCTCATAGCTCACAGATGGTGGCTGACATGGTGGAAACCATTGCAAATATAAAATTCTCAGATCCTTGCCTGACCCAATGGGGCTCAGAATATAACTTTGTCCAGAAGATCATGTCGCTGACTGATGAACAGCTCACGCAACTGA
Organism: Triplophysa tibetana; assembly: GCA_008369825.1. Taxonomy (NCBI): domain Eukaryota; kingdom Metazoa; phylum Chordata; class Actinopteri; order Cypriniformes; family Nemacheilidae; genus Triplophysa; species Triplophysa tibetana. The sequence continues at coordinate 17,765,107 of CM017905.1, read as the reverse complement.
TTGACATCTTGGACGTCCCAAATTTTGTTCCTGAGGAAACGGCATATCTCAGAGAGTATGCAGATGTCTTCAAACCAGTGGCTTTTGCGCTTGATCTCTTGCAGGGAGAACAAAAGTGTTTCCTTGGCATTGTGATACCGACGTTGCTGACCCTGAAAAGGAAACTCCAGGAGAAGGCAGCAAACAAGCAGTTTTTCTCCGAGGTCATTGACGGCACAGTTGAGGCTATTGACTCTCGCTTCAAGCAGGTGTTTAACAGTACTGATGCCAAGTTGGCCACAACCACCATGCCACAGTTTAGACTGTGGTGGTTACCAGAAGGTGAAAGAGAATCTGTGCGTGAACGGTTAGTCGCAGAGGTGTCACAGTTAGACCAAGGGAATGAAGAAACTGACACAAATGGAATCTCCGTTCACGAGGATGAATTCTTTTCATATGGACCTGGAAGTTCCGGAAACAGAGATGGAAAAAGGGGAGCTGCTGAAGAGGTACGAATTTACCTTGAGGGCACAAACAAAGATCTGCAGTGCCTGAATGAATTTCCAGGTGTGAAAAAACTGTTTATCAAGTTCAATACAACGTTGCCCTCGAGTGTCCCGGTAGAACGGTTATTCAGCAGTGGGGGGAATATTTTAACCCGTAAAAGAAGTGCTCTCACAGATGAACAGTTTGAGCGTCTCCTCCTTTTACGTTACAACAGCAAAGTATGCACCACGGCTTTCGAGTAGTGAATAGACTGTGAAATTACTTATGGTTATTACACTTGGCTTTTAATGTTTAGTTTTGTTTTTTATTAAAGGGATAGTTCATCCCAAAATGAAAATTTTACATTTATTCACCCTCATGTCATTCAAAACCTGTTGTATGACTCTACCGTGGGAAACAACGCTATTTTAGAAATGTGGTGTGACTTTAACCATATTAAAGTCAATAGGACTCCATGTTGTCGGGACAATGTTATTCAAAATATTTTATTTTGTGTTCTGCAGAAGAGAGTTATACAGGTTTGGAATGATAAGGGGGTGAGGAAAATGATTAAAGAATTTTCGTTTTTGGGTGAACTGACCCTTTAGGTGCATTATGTTCTTTGTGACATCACATGAATCAGTTAGCTACCTTTTAGGTGATTTTATGTAAAATTGGGTCAGTGGGTAAGATTGTCAGTCTCTCATTTAATTAATAATGAAAAATTATGATCTTAAATGGCTGGCATGATAAAGAGATTTATTGGCACGCAGCAGATTTTCTTCACAGCAAGTAAAATAAGATGCATTATCCAGATCTTTGATGGTAAAGTGTGATCTTGCTGTGAAAAGTATGCCACAGTTCTTAGAAAATTGGGAAATGAAACCCTAAACTACAAGATAATTATCCAAATGAATAAGATTTTGCCCTGAAATGGTTGGAATGTTGACTAATGATGTGCTTGTTCAATTTAATATAGGCTAGTTTTGTAAACTGTTTTTCTATCAACGGTTTAACCTTTTGTTTGTTTAGAAAATAAAAGAATGTTTAAACTGTTTTAACGTTGGCTCGTTTATTGTCTAGCTTGCCTTTTTGAAATCTTTTAAGAAAATGTTCAAAGTGCCTAAAAGGGATCTATCTGGATAACCTCCTCTCCTTTTTTCTGGAGGAGCCAGGAAGTCAGAGAGATCCTATGTCATACACTTTTTTTCAGTGGGTTATTACTTTCTTATTACCTTTCTAGCTTTAAGTATTCTTGCGCTTATCAAAAATAGAATCTGGCAACTTAAAGGGGTCATACAATATGACACAGCTAAAACGAATATTATCATTTGTTTTAGAAGTAATGCAATGTGTATACACGACTTAGGTTAAAAAACGCTACATATTCCACATACCGTGCATGTTTGTATCTCCTCTTTGCCTCGCCGCTCTGAAACACGTGGATTTTTTACAAAGCTCATGGCTCTAAAAAGTGAGGTGTGCTATGATTGGCCAGATAACCAGTGTGTAGTGATTGGTCGAATACTGCAAGCGTGTGATGGAAAGTAACATCAGTTTCCAAAGCAATTCTTCTGACAGGTACGCCAACCTTACTTGCGCATACATTTGAGCGATCTTTGTCAAATCATACATTTATGCATTTGGCAGACGCTTTTATCCAAAGCGACTTACACTGCTTTATCCTATACATTTTACATAGGTATTTGCAATCCCCTGGGATCGATTTCACAACCTTGCGTTGTTAACGCTTTGCTCTTGCCACTGAGCTACAGGAAAGCATTGATTTGTGGGGTTGTGGTTAAACATGGCTTTTCAGGCAGGTCTGGGTGAGCATTCGCTTTTTGATAGAATGCATCTTTTGTTCCGACACTTTCATTTTAGCAATTTTACGTGTCAAATACATGAGAAACTTATAACACACCGAAGAAACAGAAAAACACGTATTAACGCAATATGACCCCTTTAAGAGTTTAACCTGTCACACAATATTTGTCTGTGCCCAAAAGCTAACTTCTTTTGATAATGTGAAACAAACAATGCCATGATTTAAGACTTCAAAATCCCATGACATTACGCCATAAAAATCTTTCATCAAAATAATTAGGAAACTCAATTGTTTATTGAACAATTTAATCATATTGGTGACAAAGGGGATGAAGCATATTCTATTTCAGTACAAAAACAAAGATTTGTAGAAGAGGAAGTGCAGCAGTAGTTTTTTTCTAATCCATTCTGGCCTTCAGGGTGCGTGTGGTGATCTTATCCTTCTCACTGTAAAATTCAAACATACACCAATCAGCTCTCTCAAAATTAAAACGGAATACCTGCTCACAGTTTTGAAAATAAATGAATTGGCACCTTACATTACTCCCAGTTACAAACTATAACCAGTATGGAAAACTACAAAATTCCTAATTCTCAATCTTACAGTTTGGGAGTGAAAAATATCAAATGCATAACACAACCAAACAAGACTTCATGTGATGTTTCATTTTGCTTAAAAAAGACTTAGTTAGTTAACCGAAGAATAACAATACTTTTCAACTAAAACGATTATGTGAATTTAGTTAATGGCTTATACTAAGCTAGGAACAGGATATTTTATGATACTTACACGACATGAACGACAACACCCATTCCAGACACTGCATCTCTGTCGACAGCATTCAGCATGGCCTGTGAGATGGTCTCAAACAAATCCTCCGGTTCCTATCGATCACAACAAAAACAAATCCATCATCCAAGTCAGATAATGATAAAAATTTCCCAAATGCCTCTCAGTGTTGTTGTTTTTTTACTCACCATGTCAGGTTCCCATAGCGACTCACACATGCCGTACATCTGCTCTGAGCAGGTACCGCTGACAACAAAATCTTCTGTAAACATAGGGCATCCGATAAGGTCCAGAGAGCATATGAAGGGTTCAAAGGTCTTTGGGTCCAGACCAGCAATCACAGGCTCAATGTAGTAAGGCCCAAACCTAAGACAGTGACATCTCAGAAGTTAATGGTGCACTGAAAATTCATTACAATTACAAATTATTAAGATGGCAGAAAGACACAAAAAATTGAATTTAAAGTAGATGTTTTGTCGGTTGTTACAGCAGTTTATATAAGTTTACTTCCCTGATACAAATTTCCGATTAGCAGTAACCACAGGGAAGGGTAAGAGTTTACCTCTTCTCGTACAGAAGGTTGGACACCATGCTCATGAAGGTCTTTGGCTTGATCTGTCTGCCTTCCTTCAGTTCATACAAGTTCAAGCGGAATTTCAGTCTTTGAGATCTAACAAGGATAAAAGGCAAAGGGCTCAGTGAAAAAATTAAACAATTCTCTTAGATGTCAACGCCCTAACCTAACAAACAATTATTGTGTTCAGTATCATGTTATATGTTGCATTTGTCATTGTATACATACACTGTCTGTACGTCTGTTGCCAAGCCGGCCAGCCCAATGAAGAGTCTGTCTCCCATGGGGAAAATTTTCTGAAAGTCAGTGGTCACCAGTTGTGCTTGGATACCAAACCTCCGGTCTGATGCTATGGCCACACAGTTCTTTCCACGCATGGCCATGACGGCACCTCCGTTATATGACATAATAGACTGAAGGCAAAAAAAATTTAAATAAATAATGAGACAAAACAAGACAACAGACCTAACTAGTTATGCATTTAAATAAATATGCTTAAATAGTCCGTTGATTATGATGTACGGTACGCCTCAGCATGACTGCAAATTTGACTCAGACAGGCTACAGCAACACTGTTACTTTCGTTTTAAATTACGATCTATTAAAAACATCAAGCGCAACTTTCCTCACTCCACACAACTAATACTTCTGCATATATATATCACTAAGCTACTCAAATGCAAACATTACTCAATAAAAAGCAATATACGCTGCATGAAGGATAAATAAGTGTTATCACAACATGAGAAAGATGAGATGGCAAATAAGCTAACGTGCTAATATACGCAATAACACCCAACAACACAAAAAATGTGTTAAAACTTCATACCATGGTGCCGGTTAGAGAAGCGGGTACGCTATGAAGACCGGTTTGTTGATTTAAAAATGCAAAATATGATGAAATTATGTTCGTTTTTGAGCTCCACACCGCTCACACGCAGTGACTACACAATTTCTTTAAGCGCTGATGATAGCTGTTCCTGTTGTCGACGTCATTTCCGTTCAGCCAGGCGTACAGCGTCACTCCTGGATAAAAGTGCACAGGTGCGTTGTTCCGTAAATAGGCCTTTATAAACATATAGAGTATCTAAAATCTAGAAATTCTTGAAATTATCGTGATTTGTTGTAATTTTTTGGTAAAAACCAGACAACCTCATGTACGTCTACTTCATCCCTATAGGGGCCAGTAATGCGTTTTAGCCCATTGCCTCGAAAGAGTGCCCAGCACAGAAGAAAACATAATGCAAAACAAAACAAAAAACTAACATGGAGTCAGACGAAGGACTCTTTAAATGTAAGTAGCATGTTGTTCTTCGGACAAAATGTCGGTTGATACTTAATATATTTGTTTACATTTTTTTTTACAAAAAATAGATGCTGCACCAAAAAAACAAGTAATGCAGTACCATCCCAAATTTGTGAACATATGTGATTCAATCCACTTTAAAGTCGTTGTAAGCTGCAAAAAGTTTAACTTTTTTGCTTTAAGGCAGTGATGCAAACACGGCAGATTTGATTCTTTGGAGAATCAGCAACAGCGGTCTGTTTACAGGAAGGAGAAATGCAGCCATCAAAGCTTTCGAGTGAGTAAAACAGTTTTTTACTAAGTGTAAGTATCCCTTCATTTCTTATTATCTTGGACGTGCTGTTTTTCTTTTTATCCCCAGGCTGTATGTGAGAGAGAAAGAGCTGGGAGGGAAAGGGACCTGTTTTACAAATCACTTGTTTGCACAAATCATTACAAGTGTAGTTAAAAAGCTAAATATGACTCTTTTCTTTCTTCTGTTGAACACATAAGATATTTTGAGAAATTGTGTGTATACGATAGAAGGCAATGGGGGCAGATATTGTTCGGTTACCAATGTTCTTCAATATGTCTTCTTTTGAGTAATAAAAAAGGTCATACAGGTTTGAAATGACATGAGCATGAGTAAATGATGACAGAATTTTCATTTCTGGTTGAACGTACCTTTTCGGTTAGATATGATTTCAGCAATGGACATCATTGATTTGCCCTTGATCCTTTTTGCAGGACCTCAAAAGTCTCAACACGGTTGGGGGAGACGCAGGAATAACTACCTGGAAGTGGTATGCACTATGCAATCATGGACAATGCCCTCAGTAGTGAGATCACCCTCAACTCCTTCGTTACACCTGTCCACATCTCCTCCTCTGCCCAGGATGCTCCGCCCACCAAGTAGAGGAAAGCAAATGATTGGGTGATGGCCCTGCGTGAGATGGACAGGCTGCACGAGGAACGCGAGCAGCAGAGATAGAGGACGAGAGAGACCGCCGCGCAGCTGAGAGAGAGGCGGAAAGAGACCAAAGGGCTGCGGAGAGAGAAGCAGAGCGAGAGAGACAAGCGCTGGAGAGGGAGGAGAGGAGGGAGAGAGATATCTTTGCGAGAGAGGAGCGCTGGGAGAAAGAAATGCTGGCTAGAGAAGAGAGACAGGAAAGGGAGTATCGAGAAGGAGAGGAGAGGAGAGAAAAACAAGCTGCTGCTAGAGAAGAAAAACTCTTTAAGATCCTCGAAACATTTTTGTCTGATAAATAAAACAGTTACTGATATTAACATATTTCATAAATGGCTTATTTTGTACCAATAAACTATTGGAGTTCGTAATTGTCATCATGTGTCTAGTTCTTTTGAGGAAAACGTTTGCGGAGGTATTATGACAGTGGTTCTGAATTATGGTTCTTGTACACCAGGGCCCAGTTTTTTGAAAGTAATCCAGTTAGATTTCGGATCGCAGATTGGATCAAATCTTGGAAATGGGTTTTTCAAAAACAACAGAGGGATTCCGAACTAAAATCAGATCGTGTAATCCGATTTTACATTTGATCTAGATCAAACCTGCCCTCTCAGTGTTTCAAGACTTTGAACTCGGTTTGGGATCTATTTGAAAAAAAAAACAGGATTATACTGATCCCATCCCATTCGAGCCAAATAACATCATAGAGGTTATTTTTAAGTGAATGATCACAAAATCAATGTTTACTGATGATATATACATCAGTTTACCACTGAGCTTTCCTGTAGCTCAGTGGTAAGAGCATTGCGTCAACAACGCAAGGTTGTGGGTTCAAGCCCAGGGGATTGCAAATACCTATGTAAAATGTATAGGGTAAAGCAATGTAAGTCGCTTTGGATAAAAGCGTCTGCAAAATGCCTAAATGTAAATGTAAATGTAAATGTAAATATACATCATATAACGTTCCTCAGCTACAAACCAGGATGGTGACCGCTATGAGTTGCTTCTGAAACGGGAAAACGGAAAGCGCAGAAGTACAAATTGAACTGGGTAAAGAAGAAATCTTGCTCACCCGACTGCATCAGAAAAAAGTACAGATGAGATAAGTCTCCTAAAGGCAGAGATGGGAAGAGATGATATCTTTCCTGTAAATGATTTTTGACTATATTGGATAGTTTTTTTATTTAACATTATAACAAACTAAGGAATGAATATGTTTCTGTTCATTACAGTGTTTCTGTTTATTACAATTAAAACAAACAATGGCTATTTGTGACCACCGGTATTTTGCCTAGCTGTTGTTCTTTGCTAAATCAGTAGGCTACACTGATGGTTCCATTTACGGCTCTGGTAAACAGGATTTGGTTATCCTGAATTTTGGTATTTGGATCACAGTGATCCAATCCAATGTTCCTTTAAAAAATGGCATAAATGTAAATGGATCAGGATATCCTGGACAGCAAAACATGGGATTTCCAAATCCAGAACAATTTGATCCGGATTACATTTTTTGAACACAAGATAGATTTCGGACCTACAAGATTAATCAAATCTACAGCTATTTAGGAAACAAAAGTAGCACATCAAACATGTTCTACAAATCATGTTTTGATTTGTAGTACTATCATTATAAATGTAATAAAAACATAGTACATCTTTGTAAAGAAGAACATACCAGGATGTGCTTACAACATCGTGAGGCCAGATTAACCCAAATTTCAATCCCACACTTTAAAGGAGTAGTTCACTTTCAAAATACATTTTCATATGTAGGATATTTGTTTCTTTAGTCGAAAATAAATTAAGGTGAAAGGTTTTAAGGTTTTTGATGAAAAAATTGCAGTATTTTTCTCCATATACTTGACTTCAATGGACTCTAAACGGATGTAGGTCAAAATTACAGTTTCAGTGCAGCTTCAAAGGGCTTTAAACGATACCAGACGATGAATAAGGGGCTTATCTAGTGAAACGATCGATCATTTTTCAAAAACAAATGATATGCTTTATTTACACAAATGCTCGCCTTGCTCTGTTCTGAGTTGCACGTTCATGACTTTAATAATTAACAGAGTTAATTATCATGAAATTTTATTTTTTAAAAGTGAACTACTCCTTTTAGTTCTATTTTGGTATCTTGACACCCAAAACTTTGCTAAACCAAATTTATGTTACATTTTTTAACAAGCACATTATATAAATAAACTGTTCTAGCATAAAGAAACTGTACACTTTAATTTAGCAATACGTAAAATAAAACAGATCATAGCAATTTCAAAGGATGAGACATTTTGAGGTCAAAACTTGACATAACAATTGTTAGAGAATGTATTTGCCAAAATATTAAATAATTTTTTATATTGAATTAAACCCCCGCTGATAGACCAACAAGACCTCTTCTTGTCATAATAGTTTATTATTGCACAAATCCAACAGATAGCAGCACATTACAAACAACAACATACCACCAAGCGCACAAAACAGCAAATACGCGCACAATTGCTCTATTTTTAACAGACCCTGCCAAACCTTTTCAATCTTAACACATGGCAAAGAGAAACATTATCTGAGGTATCGGTTTAATTGTATTTTACTGGTTTAGATGAGGCAAAACTGACATGTACTAAAACATAATCAGAACAAAATTCTTAGTATAATAATTGTTGTCCTCTCTTCCTGTTTACGATAGTCCTTTAGTTTGATAATGTGGATCCTAACTAAAAAAAACATCCAATTCTCTAATTCTGTTTAAGTTAATCCATACATTTTGAGGTCTGTAAATTGGTCTTGACCAACAAATATTTGGCAACAAATTTGGCATCAATATTACACTGTATTTTTAAAAATAAAAAGTTTATAATAGTTACTTTAATTATCTCATTAATAAATATATATAATATATATATATATATAGTCCTCTAAATAAATACTTTCGTGACAAATATTTCGAATACTTCTATACAACATTTAGTTTCTTTTGTGAATATATGACTTTGACACAATACTTTGCTAATCTCTTCATAACGTTAATATTTGATTTGACAGTTTGGAAAATACAGAATAATGCGGCACAGAGAAATGTAGCTTTCATCCTCTGATAAAATGATGCACAGTGCTTCATAAATACTTACTAAATATTATAAATACTATAGTAAATCCATAGACATTGCAAATGTTCCATGACAGCTGTGTATGATTTACATTAAATAAGAACAGCACAGAATCACAAGTTTTTCCACTTCCTGTCACATTAGCACAGTTTTGCGCTTTTAAATCCTCAACCTAAGCATTCTCAGACATGAGACTCATCTAAATCCAGATCGACAGGTGAAAGTGGAAGCGGGGAGAGAGCGTGGGTTGAAAACAGCGAGGTCAGGATGGGGTTCTCCATTCCATGCTCTTCTTCTACACTAGAAGTGGTCTCTGTGTTCTGCAGAAGCCCAGAAGTCTCCTCGTCCTCTGGACTTTCTCTGATCTGGGTTGGAGTCAGTCGGGATGGGGTGCTAAATATAGGGAGGGGAGGAGGAAGAGGAGAGCAGGCTCTGGAGGTGGAGCCCGAAGTGGCGGAAGGGCTGGGAGACAAACTGCTTCGTACACTCCCCTGATCTTTCCTTTCGTATTGAGAGACCTAAAGTGAAAACAGAGCACATGCTTTATCACTCACTGTGAAATACATCTCCACAAAATATAAGTATACTTCAAGTACATTTTAAATAAGTTGAACTTTTTGGAGAGAAAGATCGTCTTGAAATCACCCCCGAGGAGGTTGCTTTGATTCGGATAAGTATGTGAGTAACATTGTTTTTTCTGTTTGTAAGAACCAAGATATGTTGTTGTTTTTTGTTCTAATATTAGCTGTGTGACGGAGCAGTTTTGAGCGTTATTGTTTATCTGGAACCGCTTTAATAGTGTACTTGTCCAGATACTGGAGATAGAGAGAGCGAGAGAGCATTTGCGCTAAAACTGTAGAGAGAGTGCGTCTTACTATTGTAGTGACTGGATCAGTGTGAAAAAAGACATTCAACCCCTGACTCCCTTTTGTCCCGGTTTCTAGATACCATCATCTAAAGATCAAAGCAAGTATGGCTCGATGAGTCTGGGTTTGCGTTTGGAACTCACACCGATAGTGTGATAACCATTTGGTTTCTCTGTAGGACATTAACGACTCCGTAGCTTCAAAGCATTGCTTTTAAGTCTCTGTCTCACCTCTTACTTAACATCTGAGCGAACCAGAGAAACTTCTCTGACAAATAGGAACTTATGTGCTTAAACTGTCCTTTCATAAAAATGTATAAATGTCTGGTTATATGTTGGCGCTCGTGCCATTATAAATACTCTGTAACTGTTAGATATGCAAGTTTTGATTTAGGGTTCATTTGATGTATTCATACGTTGGGAGGATTCACAGCTCAAAGACTTGCATGTTTCATATGTAACTACACATCTCTGAATTCCCTATATGATGAGCTATGTTATAAAAACATAGCATGCATCATACTTTGTCCATAACTAAGTTTAGGTATTAAATGCTAACTGACCATACTGTCAGAGCCATGCAAATGAGGCGCCATGAGAAAGGACCTCTCTTTGGCCCACGGATCTCCTTCGTGGCATTGGCCCACAGACCATCTGGGGGTAGGGCAGGTATGCATTTAAAACACCATCACCGATCCACCTCGGGGCGTCTCTTGATTTAGGAATTGGAAGGGAAAAGAAAGAGGACAATCTAACGGACACCCCCGCTTGGGGCCCCCCTCTGGGGTCCCCGATTAAGCCATGGAACTCCGGACTCAGGACCTAAACTCAGCGTTTCAACAGGACTGCATTCTGAAACCATTCAAGATTTCCATCCACACGAATACGGATATTGGTCCAACATCGAGATTGCAAGTATCCGTTTCTAAATACAGAGTAGCTGCGTTAAGAGCGTGCCTCTTTGTTAAAGATGATTCTATTGGTTTTCAGACATGTTTTACCTGCCTCGCGGCCATCTCTCTCTCTCTCTCTCTCTCTCTCTCTCTGCGCTTCGTAGCGCGCTTGTGTTTCATGTATTTGTTTGTCGTCATTTTGTTTACCATGTTGAGTAGAGTTTAATAAAAACCCATAAAGGCATTTGTGATGAGTTCTCTTTGTTCAGGCTTACAAACTTGGTCACTTAAACTGTGTTTCGATCTATGCTACCTCTGCTCTTAATTCTGTTTGTTAAAGTCACGTTACTTATAGTAATGAGATAACGTTAGTGTATAAAATCATTGATGCATTTGCTGGACGAATACATATAGGATTTTTAACACTATACTGCTAATCAGAATTGTAAAGTATGTATGTGTAATGACGATTATTATACATATTTTCCTTTGAGCTAAACTAATTCCTTGACTGAAATTGACGTTTTAAATAACTCATTTCATATATGTTTGATCTTGATAGATCTGGTGGAGAATCTTATTTGTTGAGTAAACTCATCCTTAATTCAACATGCAGCTAAAATCGCTACACTATCTTACTCAATCATGAAAAAACGTACATTTAATCAGCGATCCGTTTCAACACTATACCACAGGAGAGAGGAAACGCGTGTTGTAGAGTTGTTTGTCCATTTAGGGCTTCTGTAGAAAACATGGCGGCGAATTCAATGTATGTAGGGCTGCTCTGTATGTAAATATAAACAGCTTATTCTAAGGTATAAGAGACATAATAGTTCATTACGTTAGGTCTTCATACACCTCTGAAGAAAAGGTTTTGTATATTAAATTGCATTTCTGTCAATAGATCCCTAAAAACCATGTATTGATCCTTTAACACTACATTTGCTATTAACACTTGTACATAGAAGCATGAATATTTAATTGAAAATTAAATGAAAAACAAAACAAAACAAAAGAGAACAAAAACTACTAAGTATACTTCCCTGAAATTTAAATTTATATTTATCTATTACACTTCATGTAGTTTGTATACTAAATCAATGTACTAGTAGTTTACTGTGTATTACTTTATACTAAGTACTAAGTATACTGTAAGTGCATCCCACATCGCGCACTTATGCACTATTCTACGCCATTTTGTAATATTATTAGTGTGAGTAGTGTATTTGCGCAGTTTCACTTAAGTAGCAGAAGGGAGGCTGCTCTCAGACTCTGCTCTCCTGCAGAGTTATAACGTTTCAATATGTTGATGGTTAAAGCAATGCTGGGAAAAACCGATGAAAACTACATTAAATGTACAATATACAAGTATGTTTTTCACACGCATTGTGCCGTGCGATTGACGTCATTTATTCTCATCTGGGAAACCGGTATAGTTCCTGTTAGTATAAAACCGTTTAGTAATCCATTTGGGACGATACTACCCTTCTCAAATCCATACACTACATGGTTGAGTGCATAGTTTAAGTGCATAGTACACTATGTCATTTGAGACACAGCTTGTGTACTACTTTAATAAATGAGTTTGGTTCCAAAAAGAGATAACTCCTTTCGATAAATATGTTTAAAAATCATGTTTTTATTATGTTAGTAAGCTGTATTTTTTGTTATCATGGTTTACATCAAAACAAACCAACTGCAGTTTGATTGATTGTAATTGGAATGCACAAAAAAAATGTGATTTTTGAAATATTTTATTTTGAAACCAAAGTCTGCATATATCCTCAATATACTATGCCAATTGACTTACTACTCAATGTACTATTCAATGTACACTTTATAAAAGTGCAATTGTAACAGTATGCAACAGTAGTAAACTTCGAAGAAACTCCTACTGTATGTTCTTGTTTGTGATGATACTGTTCTTGAGACTGTTAACTAACTTGTTTTACATTTCTATTCAATGAAACCACACTTTGAAGTTTACTCTTACAAGTGAACTTGAATTTTTAGTAGGGTTGTAGTGTTTACCGGTACTACCGTAGCATCGCAAAGCTTAAGCTTTAAAATTCCCGTGATGCCTCTCTATTTTTGAAAGGACATTATCGTAGTACCGTAGTTAATGTTTCATATGCGCATTAATATTCATTTGAACATTTAAATCTGCCGTTTTGCAGAGTTTATCTACTAAATCAATGTGTGTTTTGAATGACTCGGACTAGTTAATGATTCAAATTGGGGATTTGAATGAGTTGGTCAAATGATTTACTAACTCCCTGGAAAATGTGCGCCACCTATTGGCCGTCTTAGTTCTTCATTTAAAGTAAGCCTAATATTATCCTTTATAAAGACTGCTGTACCAATGAAATTTGTCCAACTTTTTAATTTATTTCCCACGTGAAAAATGATCTAGTGTACTTTAGTATTTACTACAGTAAACTACTAAAACTCATAGATAGTGTTTTTAGTGTTAGTGTTTTATCCATAACTACAACAACATGTTCGAGTGCAAAGTATATTACAGCTTAGTATAGTAAATACAAAATGGTTAATCTAAATTTGTGTTTTCTGTATAGATTTGAATTATATGGCACAGCATCGTGATAGTACATGGTATCAAGATACTTCAGCTGGTATAGTATCGACATGTTTATAGTACCGTGACAACCCTACTTTTAAGGATAGTTCACTTATATATATATATATATATAAATATTTAATATGCCACTCAATCAAAAGAGTAAACATAACTACAGTACAAGGCAACTACAATTCGAATACTACATCTACATCAAAAGATTGAGTTCATAAAAGATGCAAGTACATAAAGCTAGTACACTTTTTTGAATAAACTTCTCTTTTTCAAGGACATTTATATGAACATATTTGAACATATAAATGCTTATACTGTACATACATCAATTATAACCAAGCAGAATGGTTATTACCCATATAACTCTCTGTTAATTCACTGGGGTTCGCTCAAAGTGCTGCAGCACACCATATCCACTAGACCGCAGGCCGACAGACACACTAGTGTCTGATATTACCATTGTACGTTTGTTACAGTAAATACCATCGTATTAATACTTCCAAGAATACCTGTGGCCACACTGGGCTGTGCTGGGCAGTTTTGATGCTGGGTGATGAGGAGTCTGATCGAGCGAAGGGAGACTGCCCTCCTGCATCATGGCTCTGCCTTCCGACCTCTGTGCCACCTGGCAGGCCACTACTAGGGCTGGGTGTGGCAGAGGGTGATCTACCAGCCACTTCCTGCTGGGTCTCGGTAAAAGTGACAAACCTCTTTTGGTCACCTTGGGCTGATGCTTTAAAATAAATGGACAAAAATTGCCTTTATAATAACATGTCGAATATGTTCAATGCATTGTGAAAGCAGCACACACCCCTGTCTATTGGTTTGTTTTTGGGTTGAATGCTCCTCCTGGTTGTTGAGAGTCTAGCTCCCTGACGCCCTCGAGACTCATCTTGCACCCTCTGTATGGACAGCAGGGGGCGCCGTAGCTGTAACACACACAATGCCTCAGTCGTACGGCTTTGAGACACGCACCGAATGCAGAATGAGTGTTGAGAGACCTCACCTGCCTAAGTCCTCTTTTACGGCCCAGCGGAGGTTGGATTAGCAGATTTTGCTGTCCTGGTTCGCTCTGCACACTGGCAACCCTTTAGGAAAAGACACATATGCGCAATGCTGATGAGCATGAACCGCACAGAGGGCTGAACACAATCCCTGTTAAATCCTCCTGATAGACGGGAGAGTTAATAGGAAATGTGTCCCGTCCACCAATCCCCATCAGTCCACAGACCTCCACCAATCAAACACAGGGACAAATCAGAAAGCATGAATCGCAGGTCAGGACCTGCAATGTCATCTACGAAAAACAAAGGGGATTAGAGGAGCTGGTATGGCAGTGTGAGCAAGAAGTAACTATCAATATTTGCACAACACAGTAAAATTGAAATTGATTGGTCAAATGTGATTTCTTAATTGCTAAATGTTATATGTGCGTTACATCTGCCAGACCATACTCCCCAGCCCCACAGATTGGCCCCCCGGAGAGGAACTCCAATTTGAACAGCAAGAAGCCTGAAACATGAGTGGACACATTGACACCATGAGGCTCACTGGAGATGACATGAGTACCACACTGTGATAAAACGAAGACAGGCATCGGTTCTCCTAGCCAAGGGAAAGTGAAAGGAAGAAAGAAAGTATTTTTATTATAGTTTTTCACACTTTTATTTTATATTACTGCCACCTTATTTGTTTATAATAATATGTATTCAATTACAGTCTCTTTTGTGGCCGCATGTTTGAGCATGCTATTTCCGTCATCAAGAGGCTGCGATGTTTGTCAGTAGATTGGGTGGCGATCCTCCCAAAATTTAAAGAGACAGTTAACCTTAAATTGAAATCGCCAATAACATGGTTTCATGCTATATATCATTTGAAATATTCCTTAATTATGTTGTAGTTGGAATGGACTAAATAACAAATTGTTTTTACGAGCTAAATGGTAGAACAAATATAGAAAGGTGTTTTTTTCCGTTATTATATCCCAGTTTCATTCTACCATTCAGTGGTGTCCCACACAAACGATTACCTGTCCCACATTTGGGTTGTTGGGTGGTCACCCAACGCTCGGTTGTCCAATGAAATTGTCTATACACAACCACCTCTTAAAATTTAAAAGCCATAACATATATTTAAAAATGTATTTGTCTACTTACAGCCGAAAAAGTTTAAGGAGTGTGTCACTTAAAATTTGGGGAATTAGGTAACCATTTTGCATTCTATATAGTTTTGCATACGTAATAACACAGTGACAAAACACTCATATTCTGCAATTTTAACTTAACCAGCACGCGAGTAAATTACAAAGTCAATGCAAGGTCAATGCAAAAATGCTAATAGACGCTAACTCGCAAAGGGCAACCTGAATGAAAAATTTCAACTCAGGGAACTTTGTGCGAAGAGCTCATTGACACCTGCTGTTTGACACGTCCGGACGCGTGAAGATACTCCCCGTAGTCTGATGTTTTTTTGCATCACTCACACGAAAATAACGATATATTCCAGCTTGGTGTTTGGTGTGAACACAGCACAAGGCCGTTTTGCAGGGACGGCTTTTGGCTCATAAAAAGACAAAGTTTATGGGTTATAAAGTTTTCGCAATATTTAGGTCTTAATTTCTAAACAAAGCATGTAGATTTACCTCAGTATTATTGCCTTGTGCTATTTTTTTTTTCTTTCGTTTTTGTAAGTAAACAGTTGTTCCTCTTCAACTTTCTTGCACTTAGGATATAGATACCGAGAAGAGAGGGAAAGAATGAGAGAAAGATCCTAGTAAAGGACTTGAGTTGAATGTGATGAACAGGGAAGGCAGGCCCAGCCCCGGCACACAGACGGTGAGACACTGTACACACAGGGCCATGACACTGTACCTAGACAGGTTACCCTCCTCCAGAAGCCCCTGGGATTCATCTAGCACATTGGGTTCACTGTAGAGTCGGGCAGGAAACAATGTTAGGGGAATAGTAAGAGAAACGTGCAACCCCCCCAGCTGTAGATCAGCCCTCTTTTAAAGGGAAAGATACCGTAAGTTTGCATAAATATATAGACAGTTTGTGTTGGAAAATATCTCAATGCGCTTTATTTGCGAGGTGTGTTTACCTGTGGCTGGGTAGCATTGTGCTCATGCCTGGCTCAGGCTGAGTGACGACGGACCCCGTGGCGTGACTGGAGAAGCGACGCTGGGAAATGAGTCTGGGGAGGAATGACTCGTGCTCACTTACCACACTGGGAATGCTTATGGAGTCATCTGAAAAAGAGAGTAGGAATGTTCACTAAAGCTACAGCATCATGTTCTGAAAGACATGCCTCCTATCCAAAACCACCCCCCTTTTTCCTAAACCACACCCACTTTCCCCAAAGTCACAAGCTAGCCTTTATTCACTTGATGGGGAAAATAAATACTTAAAAGAAAGGAAGACTCACTTTCCTCTTCTTCTTCATCCGTACGACTAAGCGTGTCTTGCGAGGGCTGTCGTGAAGGTTGGCTTCTCCTGCTCCCAAACCGTTCCTGTACCAGTGTTGGAGCGGGACATTGTGGCCAGACTCAACCTGTATGCCGAGGTGGACGTGCCAACGGTACTGATGGACGTCTTGCCTTGGTATGCTTAGGAAAGAGGGCGACAACAAGGAAAGTAATGAAATATCTTGTTGAGAACACAAAAGAGTTCGATACTCTGTCGAAAAGTCATTCTCACCAGATCCACTGTGCACGGCCTCTTTCAGGATTTTAAGCTCGTTGTTGAATTCGGCGAACAAAGAGCTCTTGCAGAGGGAGCGTGGGATAAAACGACGCTCCAGCTGCTCTGCGATGTGGTGACGGGCTGTGATCTCCTCCTGAGACTCGGCTGGCTGGGTCAACAGCTAAAGAGAAACAATCATATTTTAAAACAGGCACAATTTAATATTCAGAACCAAAGATGAAATAAAAACGCCCACCTTGCACTGAATAAAGGGACGCAGCAGAAT
Source organism: Triplophysa tibetana (assembly GCA_008369825.1). Classification (NCBI taxonomy): domain Eukaryota; kingdom Metazoa; phylum Chordata; class Actinopteri; order Cypriniformes; family Nemacheilidae; genus Triplophysa; species Triplophysa tibetana. Next base: position 17,747,775 of record CM017905.1, on the reverse strand, counting down.
AAAGACTGGAATCCGTGTGCGCACTATGAAGTCGATGAAATCCCAGAAAGCCAGGCCACCAACTTTACGCAGGGCCATTTCCTTGACCTGCAGACTCAACTTGTACCAGTGATTACCCAACTGTCGCTCAAAGCACACTAAGACCACCTTCAGAGCTACAGAAGGAGAGAGAGAGGATGTTAAAATGTATGTTGTATTTATGTAACATTCAATACACCTCCTTCTTGGGCTTTAGTACCAAGGTAAGCAGCCTGGCTGGTGGATTCGGCGAGTCCTTCCCTCCGCAGGTCCTTCCCGGTGTCTCCTGGGGTGGAGCAGTGGGCAGGAGAGGAATCCAGCACAAAGTTCTTACTGCGAGAGGTGCTGATAATGCGTGGAGGTAACAGGATGTTAATAACTGTCTGCAGTAGTAGAAACACCTCCGGCTGCTCCAGATGAGAGCTGTCTATAAACACAAAATATTTACACTCTTAAAAATAAAGGCGCTTAAAGGGTTCTTCACTGCGATGCCACAGAAACAGAAAGGTTCTTCAGATGTTAAAGGTTTTTAGTGGAACCAAAATGCTCTTCGATGGCATTTTGAACTTATTCATGTACAGGCTTTTAAACCACTTAAGCACGATTTGAAACAGTTGTTTTGATGCGGCAAGACGCAATGCGACAGTGGTCCAGTGTGGTGTGAATCTCTGTCATGCAGATCAGTTTAAGAAACAAACATTTTCATTTAAAGAACAGGCCTAGCTTTAGATGAGAGATATTCTTAGAAAAAAATAGATGTTAGCAACTTTAATATTTTTAAAAGCATCCTGTGGTGAGACATAAAGAAGCTGCCATAGAAAATGGCAAGATAAGAATTTACGATGCTACAATATAACATAGTTTAGATTTTTTTCTCGAATGTTTTAGTAACCACATAATTCATACAGTTGTGTTACACTGTTCCAATTATGCTATTCCACACTTTTGACTAAAATGTGGAAAATATAAATGGAGGACCCACATATTTGCTAGAAGAAGAGATTATTATTTAAAAAAGCTGCGACATATGTGGCGTGATCATGGTGTGGATGGTCATACTGCCCACCCCTAAATATAACTAACTTCAGTTTGACTCATGAGACAGACCTTTACTTCCTGAGCCCACAGTCAACACAAAAGGAATCAAGAGGTTAAGCAGCATCCCCTCCCGTCTCTCCTGATTGGTGAAGGGTGAGATCACATGACTGAGTGGGAAGTCCTCCTTTAAAGCCTAGAATTGAGATTAAGACATACCATCATAAATTAATAGTGACAATGAACTGGAATACATATAGCTATAGGAAGGAACTGGATTATACCTGGATCTGCATAGCAACCAATCGCACAACTGCTGTACTGAAGGGAAGAGGAGGAGACAGATACGGACTCAGATGCAACAACGGCAGTCCATCTGCCACACTAGATGGCCCCACCACTCCCATCACCTAAAAACACAAACACACTTTACACTGTAAAAATCTAAATACATCTAAATAAATATTTAATGTAAAGATTTCAAATTCATAATTCAATTACACATATATAATAAAAAAAATCAATATCATATAAAACACAATTGTAGGGGTCTATTGTCTTGAAAACGCATTCATAGAAAAATATAGTAATCCCTGAGAAATTATGCAAATATGGTTAAAATGTCAACAAAGCCTGGTGGGACATTGTTCCTAGTCATGCGCAAAACCATTACTCTCCATATATCCACCATCTACCCATACACATGCACAAACACGCCTCACGGTGAATTCAGATTTTATCAACAGGAGGTGCCTGTGACTCACCAAGTTGACACAAACATTGATGAGAGACCGCAAGTGAGGGAGAAAGGAGATGATTGGCTGTCGGTGGAGTGTCATACAAATCCCTTCAATAAGACTGCTGGCTGCCTCCCACTCCACCTGCCGCCTACCCAAACAACAGACATGGAAATAATCATTTTGTCAAAGTGTGTGAGAAAAATATAAAAAACATATTGGATTCAAAAGCATAATAGGTACAGTGTTGAAGATGATGTGATCTGAGAGGTCCAGATGTGCCAAAACAATTACATTTCTTTAAATGTAAGAGGCTATGGCTCAAAGTAAAATACAGACAGATGACCCAAAATTCTTAGCTACGGTAAACTCACCTGAGTGTGGGCATCTTATGAATCTTGTTAAACATGCGGTCCAGTCTCTTCAGAATGAGGATGAGGGCGGGACGAACGGCCTCTGCTGACCAATCAGTGATGGGAAGCATTTCTGTGATGTACCTCCGTAGCCCTCGGCTCTCCATGGTTAGTGTATCATACGGTGCCAGTTTTAAAAGCGAGTGAGCGATTTCTGCCAGTCTGAAACACATAAAGGTATAAAAAAAATTATTATGGTTCTCAAAATACACTGAATAAATGTTTTGTGTATTTTCCTCAGTAACAAAAAACTGAACTGACTGATATCTCACCTCATATGAGACTTGATATCCAGCAGTTCTAGCGCAGTGACTCTGGGTTCTCCTGCCACGTTCTGCAGGATTTTAAGACGCGGGCCGCAGTGCTTGTAGAACTCTGTGCAGATGTTAAGCAGAGACTCGCGAGGGCGTCTGAACTCTTCACGTGCGATGCGCTCGTCCAGTTCCTCCCTCAGTATTCCCTGACCCTCCTCCAGCAGGTGCAAGTTATCCCTGAAGAGTCAAATCAGATCAATTTCAATCATACTTCATGACTTGCTCAATTGCTATACAGCATAAATAATACAGTAAAAGATCCTAAACGTTTTAGCGGTAGTGTACGTATCTCATGTCTAGTATTTTCTTATATACAGATACATATCTGCAATGACCTGGTGTTTGTTCCCCCAGACGTGGTGTGGTTGGCTGTAGTCGCTCCTTTGTGGCCTTGATCACTTCGACTCACCTGAGGCGCAGTCATAGGTCTAAGAAACGAGAATTACATAATAATAATTACACATGCGCCTATAAAGGGAACATCTAGGACTTCAGGTCAGAGTGTTATTAGAATAAAGGCATGTGTCGTGGGTCTCACCGTGTCAGAGCCTCCACACTGTAAAGCAGAGCCTGTAGAGAGGTGGCCAGAGCAGCTATGGCAGCGATTTCATCCCTAGCTGCAGACGCAGACTCTAGACTATGTGTGTTACCCTTCAGTTTCTGTAAGTAACATGGAACCAAAGCTTCTAGAACCATGAGCATCTGGAGACTGATAGAAGGAAGAGAAACAGAGAATTGAAGATGTTAAGTTGGGAAGTTGATGAATTTAACTTCTTTAGTATCTTCTGCCCTCTTGAACCCTTTCCAACAGTAGCTGCAGCATGTTGCGATTCATCTTTGTCATACTTAGGACCGCTGAAAGCGTGTAAACCTGTAGGAGTGTTCAGGTAAGTTTGGATTGTGTATTTTTATGTGTATTCTCTATAAATTTATTCATAGTTTAAAGGTTACGACAAAAAGAGGCAATGTCCGGTTATCGTACAGTGATTTTGGAGGATAAAAGATCTTTGAGGTGTAAGTTACCATGAGCCGGAGCTGCGATCGTTTTTACTTCGGTGTTTGATGCATTTCCAAGTGAAATGGAATTTCGAATGAGAAAAATAGTGGGCGTGTCTTTTGTCATTCTCTGTCATTTGATTGGATGTACTGTGTAAAATCAGCTGTTGCATTTTGAAATGGAACTGGTAGCAGACTGACAGTTGAAGGGGAGGAGTTAAAGGATGCTCCGCCCACGCCGTCTAATTTCCATCATTTAAGATGGATAGTCATTACAGGAAGGAAGATTTTAGTTTTAAGATTAAGAGGGCACACCAATCTAAAAAAGAGAATGGTCTACATTGATAAAGTATTTACAATAAACGTTGCAATATTTCATGAAAAATAGGCAATGTAATATTTTTTACTGGGACTTACTGAATTTTTACTCATCTGAAACTGAATTTAATTAAGATGTGCAAATGACAAACCTGCGGAAGGATTCTGGGGCATAAGCAACCACTGTGACACTCAGTTTAATGGCTTCACTGATCGAGAAAGCCAGATCTTCATTACCATAGCAAAAATCTGAAACAAAAATCAGATCAATGCAATATCCTAGCAAACTATCTGTTTGAATAAAATGATGAGACATGTATGCCATCATACCCAGAGAACGGAGAGGTTTCTCAGCCTTAACCAGCTCAAGAGCATCCAGGGAATCTGCTGTCTCTCCCTCCAAAGATACCAGAAGGTCAAAAAGACACTGAGAAGATACACCTTTCGACAGGCCGGTACTAGTGCGGGTCTATGAGAAAAAGATATGAGCAAAAGATTCATATGTGCATTGTGTGATATAATATGGTAATTATGTTAAAAAATGCCAGTTACATGTCTCTTTGTTTTCCTTGATTCTAATTGGTCAACCAATATTTATCATTATTAAATGGCTCGTTGGAATGCTTGATTCTTTACGTCTCCAACAGTTTCTAGCTTTATTTTCAAATGTACACAACAGTTCTGAATTATAAAGATTTTTAGGGATGGCTTGAAGCTCCAGAGTCGCCAGGTAAAGCAAGAAAACAAAAACTTTGCTTGGAAAGTGCAAAGAAACTTTTAAGAGACAAAGAAAATTAGATTGAATTACATATTATAATACTGTTGTGGTCTATATTGTGTTGCTATACTGACTGTTTTTGTAACCAACAATTTGAATTAGGGCAAACTTCAAATTTAAATAAAAGTAAGAATAAAGTTGTGGTGGTGTTTCTGATATAGGTGGGGCGGGGCTTGATTTCATCCTTTGAGAATTGCAGAGCCATTGGGGGAGAGAGTCTGTTGACTCCAAAGGAACCATTTTTTTTACCGCAATGGTGGTTCATGGAACCTGTCTATAGTTCCCGGAAGTTACTATTAGGGCACCAATTGAGGTAGACTTACCCGTTTAAAGACGTAAGTCATTTAATGAATAAAAAAATGAACGAAATTAAAGAGAAAACATAACTGAAGACTCCATGAATCATTTAAGTCAGTTTAGCTCCACCCCGAGGCCAATACAAGTCATGAAGATTAAGAATTTGAAAAAATACAGAAATAAATAATGACCTTCATGGATCAATCATTCATAATAAACTCTAAAAAATTCCATACAAATACGATTTCTTTATTTCAATATAAGCGCTCTTACTGTGAACTCCAGAAGTGGGGCCACACTAGCGAAAAGCTGCAAGATGAAGGGTTTGCGGTGGAGGATATAAAACTGCCTGCAACAGAATTCAATCCCTCGACGCAGCAATGGGTTACTCTCAAAATCCGCATATGTCTTCAATGTGCAGTGAGGAACAGAAACAATACAAAACACAATAAACGTTGTAGAATTAGTCTCATGAAACAATTTAAAATGATATAATAAAAAATTGCTTTGCATTTATGCCGCTCACCTGAAGCATAGTAGGAAGAATCCACTGGTAGCCACTGAGAGAGAAGAGGTGGTTAAAGTGCACAGCTGTATTGATGGCAGTGGCGCTGTATTGTCTGAGGAGGGCGCTGTCCTCAGGGTGCAGCAGTAAAGCACCATTAAACACATTCAGAAAGAGCATAATCTCATCACCCCAGGGGTATTCACTGGGCATGCCCAGAAACATCTCCTCCAGGAGTTTGATCCAGAGGACTTTGTGTAAAGTGTCTAAGCCAAAGAGCTCTTTGCCTGAAAACAGAATGTAGACACAATGAAAAAACAACCACAACTGGAACTACACAAAGTTGTCTGAAACATGTACTAAGATCTCAGATGTTAACAATTAACTAGGAAGGTATTGCTTTTAATGCAGATGGTTGGTCAGTCAGTTCAAAATGTTTTTCCAGACTCACCTAGAGGCTCATTGAAGAGGCTGAACTCGGCATCGATGGCAGTGCGCGGAAACGACGGCAGTCGTAGAAGGTCTTCCTGGAGCATGGAGACATGGGATTGTTTGTGCATGGCAGGCATACGTTGAGTGAGCGAGATGATGAAAAGAACTCGACCAATCTCTTCCAACTTTCTGGAGAACACCTGTACAAAGGAATTAGATCATACAATGCAGTCAGAGGTCGCAAAACATATGATTGCTTGTTTGTGTCTAAAGGTGCTTAGTTGACCTCATGAATAATCATGATGACAAGTTGCTCATTTTACACACACTTTGATCCAATTTTACTGTTAAAATTCACAACACACCTGTTTCTGAATGAGCTCCTCCCCCTTTTCTGGAAGCATGTGAACCAAGTTGAGCTGAGGAGACACAGATCTTCTGAAAGGGTAGATGTCCCTTACGTAGGTCTGAAAATACGCAACAAATAAGAATATTAATTTCAAGCTTTTTATAAACAATGTAGTGATTATTATCAAGATAATCGCAAACCTTGGCATAGTGAATAAGGTTCCAACGTTTATCCATAAGAAAATAGTTGGCAGACCGAGCCTCTGGTATATTGAAGAACTCAAGACACTCCTGGTGTAAAAAAAATCCACCAAATTGTAAAAGATTTCATGATATACTTTAAATATAGCCATGGCTATAAGCTGTGGTTCGACACAACACAGAGCATGCGTCCTCTTTAACCATGACTAAAAAATGCTTTCAAAATGGTTGCCACACAATAAACATATTGATAAGATGAGTTTTCTTTTTGCTAGAAGACATGAATACAATCATTAAATATGTTAGTCTAAAAAGATCCAAAAATGTTGGAATGCATAATTACTTGTGTACAGTCTACATCTACACCTGTCATATATAAAACTAGCATCCAACTATGGTGCTGACCTTCAAAAGGGCTTCAAATTGGGTGTCTTCATGCACTGGCAGTTGGGTGGGTATGTCACACTCATTCTGTCCATGAACCACCAGGGTTTTGGTTCCTAGGCAGATATTACAGGTAAAGCATCGTGAACTATGAACATGAGCCTAGCAAATTATTATAGAGAGGAAATTTCTTCCCAGCAAACACACAATGTTGTCACAATGTATTTACAACACTGTAACAACCTAATGAAAATTTGATGTTTCTATGTTGTGCGGTGAAGGTGATCACAACCTAGATAAAGTTGAATTATACAGTATATCACAGTATTTCATTGTTTCTCTTGAAGTTTACAAGGTTGGTATTGATTTTATTTGTTTTTTGATGAAAACATTACAGAACAGTATTAATTATTAACTGCTTATAAATTAATATTTATTTTGTGTGGCTATATAACAAAAATATAGGGCAAATTGATAATACACAGAAATTAGTTTCTATGGAATCAAGAATTAACCAAAGTGGTCCGAATGTCGTCTCACAGAGTGTTGCAGAACAACTTGTCCTCCAGTATCTGAGAGAGCGTAGCGGAAAAATGTAACGTAGCACCAACATTGCCACAACGTAAATGGGTTTGTTGGGTTATTGTTTGTAATGAATATTACTATGATATGCAACCTGGCATAGATGCAGTGACCAGGAGCTTGACTTCACACTGTTCTTTCTTCATTGTCTGTTTAAGATCTTTAAAAAAGAGTCCTTCCACAAAACCAACAATTTCCCAGAGGAAGGTCAGGGTGGCTGATATGGCATCCATACCCCACTCACAGGGAGTTCTTACAAAGTACATGATCAAGCCCACCTAGAAGAAAATAAAAACAATGTATTCAACCGTCAATGGGGATGCATCTACAGCTCAAGACTTGCTTTGGTCTTCAAAATAATGTTCAGAAATCTCACCAAATAGTTGAAAAGAATGTGAGAAGTCTGCGCAGGCAAATCCCCAATATTAAGGAGCAGTTTCCTCAACATGTACATCAGTTCGTCCTGTGAACAATCATACATGTGTATACACCACACCTATAGGAATCTCTTTGAAAGCATGATCAGATATTCTTACCTGTCTGTTACTGACTGTGAGTTTCTCCAGAAAGTGTCTGAGAACCAACGCTGGATCTTCAATCAGGCAGTTCCACAAAACCTGCTTAGCCACAGCACATACTGTGGGAACACAAAAGAGTAAGTTAGTTAGGGGTAAGAAAAACTGAGTAAAGTATAAAAAAGATTTCCTTTGTTTCTCACCTGCAGCTCCGTCTTCACGAACATCTCCATCTTCCATAAGGTGCACAATGGGCAACACAGCAGCACAGATGCATGGTGGAAAAACAGCCTGAGGTGGCTGGACCATGTGATGTGTCGGTGTGAGCTCTGTTGTGTTCTCGTCATCTTGAGAGAATGCAAATACCAAACTCTGTGACGATCTATGAAACTTTCACGAGTTCTTGGACTTTTGGGATCTACATTTTTTTATATGCGTCTTACCGTCAGCACTGACCACAGAGCGCACGGACCACACAGAGCCTCTGCGGAAAGAGTAGTTTCTGTGAGAGTTACTGGATGTACAGGATGGGCTGACGGAGAGGCGACGTGATGTCAGGTTCATCACATCTTCTACAGATGGAGAGGAGTACAAAACATATTACGTATAGACAAATAACCAGCTGTGGGTTGATTGCTGTGTAAAATAAAGAGTACCGAACATGTCCAAAAGCAAGAATGTTAATGTAAAAGTTACAATATGTTGTCACAGTAAAAGAAATAATTTTATTTAAAATAAATCAAGGAATATTTATGGCACACCCTCCTCCTCCTGCTCGGGCGGGGGGCTACACGTGGGTTCATAGCAGGCCTCTTGAGAGATAGGGATGGCCGTTATGATGCTAGCCTCACGACCGAGCCTTCTCTTCTCTTCCTCCTGCTGCATGTTCTTCAGGATGTGCTCTGCCCGCTGGTGAGAGCGAGACACTGCACGTGCCGAAAATGATTTCTGAAATTAAAGATAGAGAATCAAAGGAGAACTGAAGGTTTGTTGACATGGAATTCTTTTTTCAATTTATTCATCCAGGCATGTTTTTCCATCAGGAACTATAACATTGGGAACAGGGAACTATTGGCACTAAAGAGTATGAAAAAAGTTTTCCTTGTTTGACCGGACCTTAAGCACTAGGAATATATATCACTCTGTCATGCCACTCTAGCAGGCCCACTGGTCTTCAGGCGTTTCTAGTTTTATCTCTCTTAACACCCAGTGCCTAAAATTATCAAGACCAACACTCTGTCTCATCAGGGTAAGCTATTACAGAGAAACAGCTGGAGACTATCCTTCCTGCAGGGTGTTTGATGGCATCAGTTTTGATGGATGTGGAACATCGAGAAGTAGGTTAAAATAGCCCTCCGTAACAGTTTCTGTTGGAAGTCCGGAACAGTGTCCATTTGTTTTTCTGCTTTTGTATGTATTTCAGTCCTTGAGTGGGGTTAATTCTTAAAGCTGCTGAGTCATTCAGGTATCAGAATTCTGTTCACCAATGCTTTCAGCTATGGTTAGGAATCGATGGTCTCCCTATTGCCTCCTGCATTGTTTCTGGAAAAAAGTCCCCAAGACCACTTCCCTTGGGACTCCTTTGTCCTCTTCCCATCCCTAAACGTCCTTGATCCCAATTCTGTCACAAAACCTCCCCCTCCAGTTAATTACCTCCCACCCTGGCAGCATTTCTCGGGATCTCCAAAGGTTGCCATCTGCATATATGGTCTACCTCTAGATATGGTATACAATAAGGACGTCTATTTCTCAATTCTTTACTTATTCTTTACTTACTGTTCGCCGCTTTGGGAGGGGTAGCTGTCAGAGCCAATCTGTGCGGATACCACTTACCTGTATCTGATCTCCCTTGTTCGCTCAACTCCTATTTATGTCTCTTCACCTCTATTTCAACATTAGATTGAGCTCTGTTTTTCAGTGCTGTCTCAGCTGGTCCTATGAGACAGTTTTGGACGTTTGCCAGACTGTCTTTATTTTGGCTTTGCATCTGACATTTTTCATGTTATATTTTGTTAACCCTCTTGAATCACTATTTTCCAGCTCCAGCTGTTTCTACGTTTTGATTTTTCAGGTTCTTTTTTTCAAAACATCATCAGATCTTATCACATTAAAAATAATAACCTATACACAAACCCTGGCGATTTGGCTACATACACTCACCTAAAGGATTATTAGGAACACCATTCTAATACTGTGTTTGACCCCCTTTCGCATTCAGAACTGCCTTAATTCTACGTGGCACTGATTAAACAAGGTGCTGAAAAAATTCTTTCGAAATGTTGGCCCATATTGATAGGATAGCATCTTGCAGTTGATGGAGATTTGTGGGATGCACAAAGCTCCCATTCCACAACATCCCAAAGATGCTCTATTGGGTTGAGATCTGTTGACTGTGGGGGCTATTTTAGTACAGTGAACTCAGTGTCATGTTCAAGAAACCAATTTGAAATGATTCGCGCTTTGTGACATGGTGCATTATCCTGCTGGAAGTAGCCATCAGAGGATGGGTACATGGTGGTCATAAAGGGATGGACATGGTCAGAAATAATAGTCAGGTAGGCTGTGGCATTTAAACGATGTCCAATTGGCAATAATGGGGCATAAAGTGTGCCAAGAAAACATCCCCCACACCATTACACCACCACCATAAATGCATTCATGAGAAATTGAACAGGTGTTCTTATAATCCTTTAGGTGAGTGTATGTAATATATATACAAATACATATGCATGGTACTGTATATTTTAAACATGTCTAACACCTAATTAATGTATTAATTAAATTGTGTATATTTTTGTATTCTTAATATTATTGTATATGGGCAATTCCAGCGTCATGGAACGTGACATCTTGCGTTATAGACGTGACATAAAAATGCTCAGAGAATAAATTGTTACGATTATATTGAACCATCTGTTTATATTTTACTGAACCCTTGTTGATAGAGTCATAACATAAAAAAATATCAGTCTATGAAAAAAATATATATTTAAAAAAAGGGAAAACACATGTGACAAAAAAAGGTTTTTGGGAGTAAATAAGCTTTGTAGGATTTCTATAAAATAAAATACACAATCCTGAAGCAATAATACCCAATGAATGGAGAAGGGATGCCTCTTTATAGAACATAAAATACTCACTTTATATTAATTTTCATGTGTCCATTTGTGAGAACATTTAGCGTTATGGATCTGACAATCCTGAAAATGGCACTTACATAACTATGAAAAATCATGCACTAAAAATTAAATAAAATTCTTTACAAATTTGAAGAGAGATCTCACATGGGTTTTTGAACCACTAAATGTTAAAATCTGTGCTGTTACCATTGTATAACCACTTGGTAAAACATAATGATATGGTTGATATTTTCACAGAATTGCCCATATCTTAGCATTTGCTTACAAGCAACTCTTAATATCTTTTATTACACGGCTCGTTGAAATGCTTGAATCTGATTGACCAGTCGTGACATTGTTTGTTATGTAAGGGATAATGTCGTTATCAGGCAGCCGGGTGCTTGAACATTATGCCACTTATTACACGGCTACTTTCAACATGAGAAGAAAACATTTGAAATATTTGATCAGCTCATTTTACCGAATGCAGACCTTACCTGAGAAAAACCTGTTTACTTTAGGTTTAAAGTTAAGAAATTACGTTCAAATGTCACGAACAGGCAATTTGGTTTAAAAATTTGTAAATATAATGTCATATATGTTATTAAAAGACATATTTATATTTAATTTGTCACAAAAAAGCGTTCAAACTGGATTTGCTACACCCAGGTTATTGTGTGGTATTAGTTTTGAGAGATTGTTATCTGGGAATAACGAACCAGCAAATGTCAGGACTAGCCAATCAGAATCAAGCATTCTAATGAGCCGTGCAATAATCCCAGTTAGGAACCTATCAAAACTAATAGCACACGGTAACTCAAGTCTTATAAAACATTGTAGTTCTGCATAAAATGTCTACAAATCTATGTAACACAAAGCAAATGTTGTGCATGATTTTATTCTTAAATCATACTTTTAAATTAACTTCCATTTTAATTCATGCTATGATTGTTTTGATATAGTGGACTTGGACTTACGGACTGATCTTCACTGATTGCGTCAGGAACACCGCCGGCATTCACCGGAACCCACGGAGGGTCAAATATGGGCACACATGGCATGCCCAGGATGGGAGACGGCAGCGTAAAATTAATGCTGGGTGGAGGAATCTATGAAGTAACATGTGCAAAACGATCACTAACAAAATATTATCAAATAAGTGAACAAATCAAACAAGACTGTAGTGCTAAACATGCAAATATGTGACGCTGCAACGTCTTAAATGAAAATGTTGTATCTTATCTGCAGCATTTGATAACTATGTGAAAACATTTGTTTAGTCAGGTTTGATCATGTTGCCTGTGTCCACTATGACAGCATGTAAACTAAGTATAAAATAAGTAGTACCTTGAAGATTTGTTGAGCTCCCTCCTCCATACGGGGCCACACCTGGTATCGAAACCTCCAGACAGTGTAGAATTTTAGAATGGAGTTGATCCTCTGACCTGCTTCCTGGTGCTGAAACTCAGCCATCATCATCTCGGTGACTCCATCCGGCACCTTCACGGCACACAGTAGGAACATGGCACCTGTGAAAATGCATATACAACTTATAAGGCAGCATGTTTGTTTTGCTTACTATCTGATAAAGAGTTTTGGATGTGCCACTAAAAATGTCTAATCGTCCATCCTCATGTCATTCAAAACCTGTATGTATACATACTTAATATATTTACTAAAAATATTTATTTCTCTAAAGTTAAAGCATATGAGGGGTGGCAATGTTATTTGGTTACAACCAATGTTCTTCAAAATATCTTCTTTTGTGTTGTCCAGAAAAGTTATACAGGCTTGGAATGACATAGGGTTGGGTAAATAATTAAATATATATATTTTCATTTTTAGTTTGATCTATCCCTTTAAAAATGCTGGCTAGGATTTGGAACAGAGCCACTGTTGTCATAGCATTATATCATGAAATATAGGTTTCACAAGCTGGCGCTAAAATGTGTGTCTTAGCAGAAATAATGAAACACATTTCAAAGGCCAAACTAATTAATGACACGTTGACTAGACTCCCCAGACAAGCAGGAATAAATGACCCAGACAAACCTGCAGCTGCAGCCATATGCTCGTCCACACTCAGCAGCAGTTCCCAGGCTGCCGGCAGAATGTCTCCATACATATCTTCAGTCAGGATAGGGGCTGCTTTTATGAGCAAGGAGAGAGGGGCTGGAGACAGGGTCATCACCTAGAAGATATAGCATGCTTAAAGAATAGTTCACCCAAAAATAAAACATCTGTTGGACACAAAAGAAGATATGAAGAGATCAGATGCTAAACCCTTTAAAAGCCACCTCCATAAAAAATTAGATCATCATGTTAAGTGAGTGCTCTTCACACATAGCACACCTTCCTCAAATAATTTTGCTTCAAAACACGCTGAATACCACACTCTGCATTCTCTGAAATATCTGGTATTGCTGAAAGTAAATGTAGGAGCCTGATGAAAAATGCTCTTTTAAACAAAAAGAAAGATATTGTATTTGTATTTGAGCTCTTCATATTATCAGAACATAATTCAAAATTTATTTAAGGAATAAGTCATAGTGGTTTGGAATGAGTGTGTGTACATTATGAATGACCGAATCTTTGGGTTAACTAACCCTCAAATTTTGTGTTCTAACCAAAAATGATGAAATAAACATTCTGTCATCATTTACTCAAGCCGTTGTCATTTCAAACCTGTATGACTTTCTTTCTCACGCAGAACACAAAAGATATTTTGAAGAAAGTTGGTAACCGAACAACAGCGTTACCTATTGACTTGAACTTGACACAAAACGAATGCAGTGAATGAATGCTGTGGCTGTTTGTTTTCACAACGTTCTTAAAATGATCTTCTTCTGTGTTTTGCCGGATAGTCATACATCTTTGAAATGACAAGAGGGTAACAAAACGATGACATAGTTTCCATTTTTTGGTATTCCTTATGTTTTCCCAGTTTGCATGGTGTCTCCCAATAAACAGCATTTAAACCTAACAACTTTTTTCATGGGTAGGGTTAGAAATTCTTTAAATACAGAACAGAAAGAATATTTGGACCTTTTGTGAAGACAGCCTCACCTGGTTACGGATGTACTTCAGCATGCCAGTGTCTTTTTTCCCCTCAGCATTGCTGTTGGTGGGCCGTCTTTTCATGGACGGGGTCCGAAGGGATGATTTGTCTGAACACTGAAGATTAGAAAAATATAATGTAATTCTTGTGTTATATACCAAGGTTCTGCTTGGGGGTGTACAGTTAGGGGGTCCCTTCAGTTCAGGGGACCTATTCAAGACCGATTGGTGGATAGAGAAAAGTTACAGGGGCCCCTTGTTAATTATTTAACAATAAAATAACTGTCATAGGGACCATAGTCTTAGTCGAAACACAACATAACCATTGAATAATACTGAAGCACCTCTTTGCTCTTCTTAGCCCGGCCGCTGATGCTGCTAGTGGCGCCGCTCTCTTTCAGGCTGTCCACTGTCTCACCGTATAGAAGTTTAATAGCGCGAACGAGCCGGGCACAGGAACGGCTGTGGCGCTGATAGCATCGAGGGTGACAGTAATCCACATGAGTGCAGATGAAACTCTGCTGGTTGCACAGCAGAATCATGATCTGGAAGTTGCAAATGAAGAGTGTGTTAAACAAAACTGTTTAAAACGTTTGATTTAGATGGAGTCGTAGAGTTGCCACTTACATGCAACCATGACATGTTACGATGGTAGTTGTCTTCAACACCCCCTGTGCTGCCAGGACCCTCAGGTTCAATGCTTGGCTCGCTAGCACTCCAAGGGCTCCCTAAACATGTGAAAAGTACTGTAAATGCCAGATTTATGAAACAGGGCAAAATAGCGTGAGAACGCAAATAGAAAGCACAGATTGGAGTGGAAATTACTAACAAGGCACATATAAAAAACAAAATCTCATTCCCATAATGGCCAACATAATCTACTAAGAGCAGCGCAAATGAGTGCAGGGTTTAGGACATGCTTTTGTTGTGCGTTACATAAAGCCTCTAATACCAGTACAATGACAAGCGCAAACCTTAGTAAATCGCGTTGCGTGATTCATTTAAATACTATTCTCCCATAACGTTCGCGTCTGAAGAGAAAACTATGAATACATCTGCAATAAGGACAGGCCTTTTCAGCTCTAATTTTCAATGCGTGTCTTTAGTAAATGCCAATCGCAGTTTTTTATGCTAAAAGATGTGTTTGCGCATTTGCAAGTTGTTAGTAAATTTGGCCCTTAGTATGTAAAATGTACATGAGGTTATGCTATATGATCAATATCGTCATGGCGCAAGAGCATGACTACATTCACAGTAAGGCACAGCCTGGAGTTCCTTAACGCTTTTATAAAACAGATACCACATAATAACAATAGTGTTTTTACATGACATCGTAATAACAACATAAAAGGGACGTTGACACAACGTTAAAACTGAAAAGCCTTTTTTTTTATATTTCTTATACAGACGATAATGTGGCCTAAAATCATTATGCTGTATTATGCGTGCCAAGCCAGTAGTTTTTGATGTCACTTTATAAAGAAACATGGAATAAGTATGTGCATGAAGTCATAGTTTTCACAAATTCACGTATTTGTACTTTACATAGAGATGGTAACAGTTTTAATTGCACTTTTCAAAGGTTTGAATTTTCCGTCCGCCAAAGCACAGCTTTAAATGAACACCTAAAACTCGTAGTTTTTAGTTAAAAGCGGGTGTGCCTCATACATCTTGAAAAGTGAAGCTGCGGGATCTTTGATCAACCCTGGTGGCTGGCTACAGTATTGCTCATAACCCCGCCCTATCGATGTAAATGAATGAGCATCACGTCTAACTGAAAACATCCAATCACACTTCAAATAAATTTGGCCATAGATGGTTTCTGTCATTTTTTTTCTTTTCTTATTACTCTGGTGTCAATTTAAGTGTTAATTTTCACAATAAGTTTGGTTTTAGGGGTTGTGTCCACCGAGGCGTGTCTGCCAGCGTATGGCATATTTTTTCAATTGTTTCCAACAGAAACGCCATGTTCTTTTAAAAGCCCAGCTCAGCGCCTGGAATGACAGAATCATGACAGTCCCATCATGTCTTGTGTTTGGAACCACATGGCCATTATTTGATTATTTTTGCCATGTGCTCTCATATCTTGCATCTTAGCCACCCTTGTTTCCTAAATCATTATCCCCCTATCAGTTCACACCCTTCACCTGTTGGCCTCCTAATGCCTCTTTTGTTCCACTCCTATTTAATGCCCTTGTGTTTGCTGGATCGTTTGTCTCCCTCATCTCTATCCCTGTTTCCACGGTCTACCTAAGTCAAGTCAAGTCAATTGTTTTGTCATTTTGTTCTTGTTTTACCCCTCGAGGCATTTTGAGTTATGTTTTGTCTTCATGTCTAATAAATGATTATGGTCGAGAGCTGTCTGCATTTGAGGTTCTGTTTCATGTAAGTTCCATGACAGATAGAAGTTTGTTAAAAAGCTCATCGTGTAACAATTCATTTTATAATGCACATTACATTAACAAACATAACATTAAAGCCCTAAGATAAGAAGTGCTATAATAAATGAATGTAGATTTGAAATAGGTTTATCTGACCTATATCAGTGACAGTGTCTCTGCTCTGAGAGAGCAGCCGTTCTGACTCAACGTCATTTTCAGATTCCGAGTCTTGTCTGGACATCTTTGTGCTTTTCAGACTGCCGGCACGGCGGATGGATGACAATGAGCCTCCTTTCTTCACTCGGAAACTTCTTGCGCCTTTAATCTGTAGCAGCCGAGAGCCACCAATACGAATCTTCCTAATCGGAGCTGAAGAGAAAAGATTGGACACAAAAAGAATCAAAAAGATGATTAGGCTTGAAAAATCATGTACATTAAAGTGATTCTTTTCATATACCCAGAGGCTCTTGTGAGGATTTCTTCTCCTCACAACCAGTGTCAGACTTGAGAGTGTGACTGCTGCTGTTCAAAGAATCGTGTCCATCTTCGTCATCCAGGATTCCTGCAAAGCTGATCTTCCTCTCGTAGCGGTGACGGCCTAGCTCAGGATCCAGACGCAGACGACAGCTTTCTAAATCCTACAGAAGCCAAGAGACCAGTCTGGTACATTAATGCTTTTGCACTGTGTTCAGTCACACGTTCATGTAACTTAAAGGAATAATTCACTCTAAAATGAAAATTCTTTCATCATTTACTGAAGCTCACGTAATTTCAAACCACTTTAACTTTTTTCTCCAGCAGAACACAAAAAAATATATTTTAAAGAACACTGGTAGCCAAACAAATGCCCCCGAGTCTCAAAATATCTTCTTCTGTGTTCCACAGAATAAAGAATCATTCACAAATTTTAGCCAACGTGAGGGTAAATTATGCTATTAATGAATCTGCCATTAAGGACGGCTAAATGAGGCAGGTCTGATACTGACCACTAGGGGCTCAGTTCGAGGTCTCGGGAGACAGGGAAAGGTCTCTCGCAGGAAAGTTGTGATCTCCAAAAGTAACTGACAAGCAGCCATCTTCAAAGCGAAGGGACAGCCACACTTTGTGGGGTTGACTGTGTCTGTCAAAGCATCAGAAAAATCGTGAAAATTGTTTACATGCAATTTGGGTGTTCATCCATGTTATGTCCACTCTTACTGTCATCTAGATAATCCTCTTCCTCGTCCTCCTTCCTCGCTCGCCTCTTGGTTTCTTCATCGTAGATAAAACCCATGATGTTGGCTGGACTCTCACTGTCAGAGTGGCAAATTTCACTAAGACGAGTGCCTATCGCCTTTAGGAAGATAAATATGGTCAAACACAGGTAAATACAAGAATGAATATTTAAAACCGCAGGGAAGACCAAATCTACATGTGTATCGGGACTCACATCCCCCCACTCGTAAAAATGTTTGGCAGCGTTCCACTGGAGCTTGGTGTTCCTTTTATTTCCTGCCACAGGTGATCGGCCTCTGGACAACCCTCTTTTAGTGATGTTCACATGGTGACCTTTCATCCACTCAGGCCAGTTGCCACGGTTACAGCGATGAACGAAACGGGCACACTCCAGGAAAAGCGAGGCTCTTGCCACCACAGGGGCTTCCTGGCATTTATAGGAATAAAGTACAGGGATTGACAAAACTGTAAAAGACAAATTAAGATAAATGTGAATACGTTTAAGCTCTGCAGGTTTCTAATGTTTAGAACTAGAGTCACTTATTTTAATTTAAAGGGATGGCCCACCCAAAAATACAATTTCTGTCATCCTTCAACATCTTGTTGTTCAAAACCTGTATACTGCTCTTACTTCTGTGGTACACAAAAGAAGATATTTTGATAAATGTCTCAGTGGATTTGTGTCCACATAATGGAATTCAATGGGGGTCAATGTTGTTTGGTTACCAGCTCTCCTCAAAAGATCTTCTTATTTGTTCCACATAAAAAAAATAAAAAAGGGCTAACCAGGTCCAATGCCGCAGCTAAAATTGAAGCATCTGGAATAGTTCCCGGCTCACAGCAGTTCAACAGGAACTGAAACCTCTTCATTCCCTGTCGGATCGCACCCAGATTTACGATGTTCTTATTCTTCATGGCCTCCTGACTTGCTGCCAAGCGCTCCTGGAATCCATGGCAACCTGGTTGAATGGAGGGTGGGGGATATGGATTTGTGTCAGTAATAGTCTACTGTGTGACACAGCTAGACAGTTTTAACAGCTAGCTGGTGAGTATGTATCTGGTGACATTGAATGAACATGCAAATCTGTTTGTGTAAATTATTTTGAAAGATATTAATACGCAATTGATCACAAATTAAAGCAGTACTTTTGAACCACAAATATCTAAACAGGTCACATTTTGAACTTTTGACTTGGAGATCTGAAGGTTCACGACAACTCTGACAAAGCTGAGGTGGGCTGATGGTGCCAGGTCATAGGTCAGAGAACCACAGTCCCTCTTCCAGTGGAAACTTCCCACAGAGATGAGCAAACACACAGAGAGCTGGTATGGAAGATGGTAGAGGAGAGTGAGTGTACCAGAAGCACAGGACACGTCACGGACAGGCACACACACAAACACAAAGAGCGTATTGCGGTCGGGGGGTGTGGAAGGACACCCGAGGGTTCTACCATCTTTTTCCTCTGTGTGGTGAAGCTTGGAAGGGTTCCTCCGACCAGACCTCCATTTACCGAGCCGCTTGAAGAAATTCTCCTCTTCCTCTCGCCCGTACTCAATGGCGCTACCCTCCGACAGCTTCACGGCACTGGTGAACTTGACCTGAGATTAAATTGTATATTAAGCTTGCAAACGACACTTTTGAAACGGGTTTTATAAAGTACTATCATTACAGTGGGTCATTTTTGTTGTTGTTTTCATTTTGTTTGATGTTTTTGTTCAGGAAGAGCTGTGCCATGAATTACTTTTTAACATCAGCATATTACGGTAAAAAAGCGACCGCTTTAATTTTGCCTTTGATAAGCATTAAATGTATTTCGTTTGTTCTAGTAGTTCTTGGCTAGTTCTTAGCCAAGACAGACATCATTCTCACCTTTGAGCTCTGTCTGATAAAGGACAGTCTGTCTACAGAGCTGATGTCCAGCAAGTCCTCCACCCCATCAGCCAGGCCAGAAAGAGACGAGCGCTTCAGCCAGTTACCTGAAGCACAGGTTCAATGGTTAGATGAAGAGAACTTTCAAGTGAACATGATGGCAAATCTGAGGCCTGTTCGGGTTTGCGCTTGGATACCTTTTTAAATGAAAGCGCAAAAAAGCCAAAAGGGACAGAAATTCAGAGGGGAAGATTTCATGCTGGTGTCTCGGTTCATTCAGGATATACACAAACACAGTGCATACACTCTCAATACAAGCATACGATGGCCTTAAAAGAACAAAACATGGTTTGAATGCATATCATTTTCAAACTGATGCTTTGATTTTTCATGACAAGAGTAAATTCATGTACATGTATAAAACACACACACATACGTAACATGGAGATAGTGAATGGATGGTGAACTTTCCTACGGCATGCTAGTGACAGAAAGGAAAGAAAAGAGATGCAGATGACTTTTCATACATTTTGCTTACCGAAACACCAGAAAAAGCATGAGTTGTTCAAAACAAGACACCTATTGGTTTATTCTTTAAAAAGCTTTACAAATTATTTCACATACATAGATCAAATGAAATAGTTAATATATTTAATTTTGCTATTTTTTCTCTGTGTGTGGACATTGTGTTTACTTAAAATTGCTAAAAATGTTTCTGTTTAGTTAAACTGTGAGTAAACTACTTCATTCTAATAGATTGATATGATTGTTATTGTGGTAAAATGGAACAACTGCCGATTTCAGTCACCTACTTGACCATGAGTTAATTTCTTGCTTCGTGGGGTCATGAGTTTTAATCTCAGTAAGCTATGATTTCCTTCAAATAAACAAAATAAAATAGCATCTGTATTGTATTAAATAGTGTCTTCCAGCCGACTTTAATAAACATGCAATAAAATAAAGAAATTTAAGATTTGGGGTGCCTGACTGATATAGGTTTCAAATTTTTAAAGAACTGATATGTCAGATAGAGGAACAAACCTAAATAGGGTCTACAAAGCATAAAATAAAACACAACAATAAAGGTACCCTAATATTTGCCAAATAATCCAGAGACCAGACTGTTGTTAAATATACTAACAATTTTGTGAAATGTATACGAGTATACAAAGTAAACATATCAAACCATTGGTGTTTGGCATTGGTTTATCAGTCAAGACATCTAAAAAATTATATCTAGAATTTTTTTTTAGTTTGGAACAACAAGTGAATTTTTATTGAACTCCATTTTGAGTAAATTAACATTTTTGCTAGAGACGTGACATGAATGTATGTGACAATTACCAAATGTCACAGTGTTGGATTTAAAAAGTATATTTCGATTAATATTTCATTTCATTTGTATACTTAATTTATAAGCAATGAAAATGTATTATGGATGTGCATGTCACTGGTCTCAGTTTCTAAGTTTTAACAATCATTTCTATGTATTCTCTTTTGTTGGTGATGTTCTTGGGTTTAATGCTCCTCTGCAACAATGCCATTTAAAATTGTAATTTAGTTTTATCATCATACGGTCCAGAAAATTTTTATAAACATACCTATGGGCAGTTTCAGTTTCTTGCGCAGTGAGATCCGTCTCGAGCGAGATCGTGAACGTCGTTCTGTGGTTGTACCAGAGTGGGCAGTGGTGCAATCTGAAGTGTCCTGTTCTGATTGGCTACTGGTATCACTGGCAGCACTCTGAGACTTGAACATCTTTCTCCAAAAATGTTTCTGTCCTAAAAGTGCACCTGGGATCTGCTCTTCGCTGCAACGAAGATACAGACACACAATTAATCTGTGCATATAGACACTTTATATTGGGATAGTTTGGCCAAAAAAGAGAATTCTGTCCCCCTTTATTCGCCCTCATGATGTCAGAAATTGTAAAGCTGTGTCTGAATTCGGCCGCTATCTCCAACATAGTGCACTTTATCAGGTGTCCGCCATTTTATAGTGTTTTCCGAATTCTGAGTGAACAACTCTGTTGGGTCTCGGGTCTGAGTACTTGTTTGTTTTGTTTCCTGTCAAGCACTTGGTGTGGTTTGACAGCTCACCACGTGCTCGGTGTCTCCGTGACCGCCCTGCCCATCTGTGGTACTATCGTAATCTTGGGCTATTGTGTTTATCACCCTTTTTTATCTAGGGTCCTGTGCTGTGTTTGCCACATGATGTCTACCTCTTATCTGCCTGCAGCATCTGCCTCGCTTCGGGGTTACTGGTCTCCTGTCTAGTTTGGTTGACGGATCTAGAGGGATTTCCCCATCTACCACGTAACTCTGCTTACCAAGGGACTGCTGGCCCGTCTTTAGGACAATCTCCTCTATGCTTCTCCAGTACATGTTCCTGTCAGTCTAGTTGTTTCATCCGAATACATGTTCCTGTCTGTCTTGCGGATTATCCAAGTACAGTTTTCCAGTTGTTCAAGAGGACGTTCGTCCTGCTAACCCAGCCTTGTGACTCTTTCAAGCTTTTTCGAGTGGATTATTGTGAGCTCTAAAGAGATATTCGTCTGACACTTCCAAGTAAATTTTTAGACTACCAGTTGAGGATAACCTTTTTGTTATTGCGTTTGGGATCTCACCCAGTGGACTTTCTGGCTCTGTCAGAGCGGATATTGGACTTAACCTGTTGTGGATTATCCTTCTGTTTTGACTCTTTTCGGAATCTTGCCCAGAGAATTCTCTAGCCCTGCCTACGGATTGTCTGCAGCAAGTGGGCGGCATGCAATGGTGCCTCGCGTATGTCTGTGGTCTTTCCCAATGGATATTGCAACCTTTTCCCCCAATCATTGTGGCCGAGCACTCGAGCCTGATAGCCCCGTCGACCCCTGACTCTAGCACGGGATCTCATACTCTGCAGAGTTTGTGTCCTAATTTGAGCCACTACGCGATCTTTTCTCTTTGCTGATTCCCCACTGTGGTATTTGCTATGAGGTACTTAATAAAAACATTTAACCTGGTTTTGATTCTTGCGTTTCCCCGACAAAATCATACCTGCATTTGTTCACTTCATTTTACCCACAATGCATTCTGATTTTGAGTGTACATCCGCTGTATACCTGTTCATTCATTATTTCCCATTAAACAGCGCGAATCAACCGTTTGATTAGAATCAGCTGGTGGAGATTGACCATTAATGCACGTTTATACTTTATACTACATTTATACTTTGTTCTTGTTGAAAGTTATTTTCTACTTTTTGAGAATAAACAGATTAAATTAATGTTATAGACAGTGTTGCTTTATTTCAAATATATTAAATAATTTTATTAAACGCAAAAATTACAAAAATGTGACAAATAAGGAAAAATTTAATTTACATTTTATTAAACAATCTATGAAGCCACACATAGTATAAGCGTTATGACGAATGTCCACGACAGTACTGTCAGAGGCAGGTTATATTGCATCAGTGTCCGAAATCGTTAACTAATTTTTATTCAGTTCTTCCCAATATTATCCCCAGGACTATTAAGCATTTGCTTTATAGGGAATAGTAAATGAGTGAGTGAATTCAGACGTAGCTTAACTCTTTCCTCGGCAGGCTTTTTTTTAAAAAGTTACAAGCCAGCGGCAGCATTTTTCAATGCCACACACTACATTTTCTGAACAAATATATGGACAAACAATATGTCTAATGAAAGAAAAGAGTCTCTCCTTTTAAACAAAAGAAACCGTATTCTTCTTTCTTCATTTGTTCTTTTTTTATCACTCCTTATATGTGGGTAGGTTTATTCAAAAATGCTTGATATTTGATCATTTTAGATATATTTTTTTCGTTAAAGACTCCGCCCAGATTAGACTAAGAGCAATGATTAAAAACCGATAAGATATATACGCTCTAGGTTCAGAGATTCTGTCCTTTTTCGAAAGTTGTGTAGCAGCGCCACCTGCTGTACAACAATACAAACACAGATTGCCTTAATAACTCGTCTTTGGCAGGGAAAGGTTGATTTTAAATGATCCCTTTGACTATCCCTTTAATAATACAGGTTTGAACAACATGACTGTGAGTAACTCAAAATTAGGGTGAATAGAACTACATTTTTTAGGTGAACTATTCCTGATGTTGACATGTTGACTTTTTTGTGAAAGTGTTACTGACTTTTTTCCTGAAGCCTTGGCCTCGTCCTTGTCCTCTGGCTTTTTAGTCGTGTTGAGTTTTTCAGCGCTGTCCAAGAGCGCGCTGAGTGCAACGCGACGGAAAACATTTCCATGAGACTCCTTTATGAACTGAACCAGTTGACGTATGTCGCAATACAGACCCTGAATTACATACGTTTAGATGTGAGGAGAAGTGTTGAAAGTGCGACAAGAAAACCATGAAAAAGAGAAAACGGAAAACGTTTTTAAAAACTCTTATGGAAACAAGTGAACCTTGTATTTATTCAAGAGATAGAGCAAGTCTTCTCACCAAATTCTCAGAGCTGTGAAGCTCATGCGTAGTGGACGCGCATCTGGTGATGAGAGACTTGAACATACAGCCCACCACCACAGTCTCCATATTCTGGGCAAGAGATTTATCCCCTCCCGTGGTGAAGTTATTCCCAAAACCAGCCTTATCTGCAAAGACAAAAAAAACATTTCAGCTAAAAGCCACAACCTGATAGTGGTGGCTGGACAAAACCACTGATACAAAGCAATGTATGTGGAAACCAATAAATGAAGAAGAAAGGATTGATGTTTACAAGATGAAAGGGGGAAATCAATAGCACATATGATAGGAAGACCTTAAAAGAGATTATGAGATTTGAAGGTTTGCATACATGCAAGTGGCTGTAGCCTGTGAGAAAGTTCTAGACCTACCAAGAAGGTCATGCTCTGATTTCACATTATTGTGGGAATTTATTTAGCTGGATCTACAAAGCCGGGTTAGAGATTTGTCATTCAACAAGGTCTATGCACTGTTGGGCAATACTACGGGTGAAAAAACATCACCCTGGACACTGTGAGGGGTGCAGGAATGGGTATAATGCCTAGTTTTGGCAGTAAATTTAGATATTGTGTATCTACCGATGTTTCTTTTATTCGCCCTCCTGGACCTCTCACCTGCACTGCCGTATTCTGCAAGAGAAAAGATGGTGGGCAACATTGGTGTCAGGCCAGCACAGACATGTACTTCCAAGTCAGGAAACACCAACCCACTCAGAAACACAACCACGGACAGACGCACACCCACAAACGCAAAAGAAAAAGACAATCCAGATAAAACTCGGGGACATCCATTTCAGTATATTCACTCATGTTCAATAACTTGCCAGAAATCAAGGTAACTCAGCCTATTTAGTTTAGTTTGAGTCCAGAAAATTGAAAATACAAACAGGAAGCATTGACACCGTCAATATGATGTTTGGCAAGTCTGCTGAAATGATGAGTGATGGAGTGATAGAGGGTCGGGATTCAAACAGTGGAGTTGAACAGAAAGAAAGTCATACTACAGGCAGACGTGAAGCCAGAGGAAAGGAAGTGAGTACAGAAATGACAGATATAAAATGTAAGGACAATATGTACTGTATATGAATCTTAGATATGTTTTGACCTTGATATTTCACAGCACATGGCTTTTAAATTAAATATAAACCTTCTGATTGTAAAGGTCAACTCAACCTTGACACAACAAACATATTATAATTATTATTATTCTTTTTATAATTCAGACTGAATGTGTTTGTTGGCATGTGTTGGTTCTGTGTGGGTTGGCCATTTAAAAAAAAAGCATTTCCTTTGCTGGCAATTTATATCAAAACTATTTTAAGTCCAGTTTTGCCATACTGACATACTTGGGACCTTTGAAATCATTCAGCTTCAATCCGTAAACCATGTTTATCTTCCAAAGCGTTAAGGATCAGGGCTGAAAGAGCGAAATATAATTCCGCTTCCTGTATTAGGCACTACAATCTATTCAGCCATGGTCAACTTATTTTGCATTTAAAGGGATAGTTCACCCCCAAAAAATTCTGTCATCATTTACATTGAATTTGCCGCCATGTTTTGTACAGCAGCTCTAAACAAACTAATAACTCTAGAACAGACGTTTCATCTCCCTCTCCTCTGCGGTATAAGAAGTGGTGAAACGGATCGCGGATCATGGTTCGGAACGCATGTGTCCTGCGGATTAAATGTAAGTTTATTCATCATTGAGTAAGAGAGTAAAACGGGCTCTCTCTACAGTTTTAGCGCGAACACGTTCTCTCTCTCCAGTATCTGTACGAGTACAATATTAAAGCGGTTCCATATAAACAATGACGCTCAAAACTGCTCCGTCACATAGCAAATATTAGAACAAAAACAACAACATATCTTGGTTCTAACAAACCGAAAAACCAATGTTACTCACATACTTATCCGAATTAAAGCAACCTCCTCGGGGTGATTTTAAGATTACAAAGATATCAAAGAGTTTCTCTGGCTAAAAGCTTTAGTACCGCGGGTCCTAACATGTCTCTGTTGGAAAGTCTTTATATTAGCGCAGGTCCTGCCTGACATTTATCCTTCTTTTATACTTAAAATCCACAGACCTTTTATTTATGCAATAAATAATACATCTCTCTTCCTACAGTCTGCGTCAACATGAAAACGATATCTTTTCGTACTATGGTGGCCACCGTTGTGTTTGGACTGAGCGATTCGTTGCAAATCTATAATATAACGCTAGTGGCCGCTCTTAATCAAAAACTGCAGCTTTAACCAATGATAATTTTTAAGTGTTTTACAAACCCTACAATCAAATTCTGTTTTTGGGGATATTTGTATTTCCGAATACATGAAATATTTAACAATACAATTTTTAATTCAAATCCTTCAATTATCAATATTTCTCAAGCAAGAAATTAGGGCCAATGGTGTGTCTCTAGAGACGTGTCAAAAGGGATCAAGTTGGTAAATGTGTCTGGGCATGTTGAAGACGTGCACTTAGGAAGTGCAGCCCTCTTACTGTCAGTGATCGGCTCCATGCAGAAGCCGAGAAGAGCGTGCAGGAAATCCACAATGTTGTTGAGCGAGTCCTTGTTAACGTATTCTTTCATGGTTTGCCGGAACTGAACTTTATCCAGTTTGTAAAGAGCAGTCAAGCAGTTCTGAGCCTAAAAAATAGGAGAGCATCTAGTCATCTACAGTACCATAGGATGATGACATCAATTGTGTTGTATGACAGCAAACCAGCATCGGTGTGAAAGGGATCAGTGCTTAGGTTTAATTAGCATTGCTAATGAAACTTTTACTGTTGTATTGACCTGCATTCGCAGACGGTCTCCAGAGAGTCCACGATGGCCTTCACCACAGCCGTACGCACAACCCAGCGATTTAACAATCTTTATAAGCATGGTGAGAGCCAGTCTGTGGGAGCTGAGGGACGTGTCTCCATCCTGTAGATTATTGAGGAATTGCAAATTTAGCATGCAGAAAGAGAATATGTGTATTCTTTTTACCTTTTTTTGGGTGCTACATAATTCCTTTTAGAGAGTCCCATATAAAAACATAAAGTGATGGCATATTTTTATAAAAATCTTCCATTCGGCCAGAAAAATGGATATCACATCCGGCATGAGGGTAAATAAGTATCATAATATACATTCATTTTTTTTGGTAAGTAGCGTCTTTAATACTAAAATTGTCCACTCTCACGATTTATACACTTCTTTTATATAACAGTTATAATTATTGTCTTGCCTTGTTGTCCTTCTTTATATCATCTCTACTACCTCCGCGACTCTCCCCGCCTCCGCCTCCATCACTTCCACCACCACCTCCACTAGATGCTGCCACAGAGATTCCCGCTGCCTCCCCCTGAGCTCCACTCTGACTGGCTCCCTCTTTTGGATGCTCTGGCTCTTTGTCCTCAGGTTTGGAGGTTTTCTTAGCCACGCTGGGAACGACACCCAACTGCAGCAGGCATTCAATGATATTCAGGGCCACGTCGCAAATCCGCGAACTGATGTCATGGGTGAGTACAGAATACAGGGCCCGTAGGACAGCCTTAAAATGTACCACAAGAATGGCTGGTTGTTATAGAATGACAATATAGCTCAAGATTTAAATCACAATTTTTTTGAACTTAAAGGGGTTAAAAACAGGTAGCAAGATCATGAGACGGTCAAAACAGTTGTGCTTTTCGTTGATTTTTTAATGAACCCCAATGAAATTATGTGTTGTCTGTCCTGTGTGAGGTGGATATTTCAGCAGGAAATATCAAAGTTATCGTCAACTTTGTACAACTCTAAAGAAAGGGTTACTTCTCATTTACATACAAATTCTTTCTCAGTCATTAAAAGACATTTAGATGGTAGACAGTAACCATCCATACCCAGATACCGCTGTTCCATTCCCCACCCCTTACCGTGAGGTCCAGCATGCCATTCTTCAGAATGAAGTTGTTGGTGCCCTCAATGGTGTCTCGTTCCTCCAAGGATGAGTAGTTGATGCAGGAGTCCGTCAGACTGCGTGGAAGATTGGAGCATGCCAGCGGTTCACAGGGCATCTCAGGGATGGGAATGGGATTACACAGTTTCTTAATGTGCTCCGTGAAGAAATCAGTGTAGCCTACATTGAAGGAAGCCACAGTGGTGTTAAATGTAGCCATGGTGATGGTGGAGATCTGCGAACGAACTGGGGAGGAGATATGTAGATGGAAAGAAAGAAGTTTATCAGTTCATGTCAATAATAAAGGGTTACAATTATATTGTATTTTATGAATCAAACATTGTTATAAATTATCAGTAGGTCACTCGGATTTGCTTACCGCCCTCTTTAATGGCATTGTCACTGTTGCTGTTAGAGTGCTCAGGGAGGTTGTGGTGGGAGTGAAAATGTTTCGCTCCGAGACTGTCCCCATCTCCTGCAGTTTCTGTGCTTCCACGCCGTGTTAACTTCCCTGGAAGGTAACAGTGCATGACACATGACACATGAACTGAACGTTATTTTCAACCATACTGACATCGAGCCAGTTTCCTTCCAAAGTAGGAGTAGGAGAGCATAAAAACATTTAGCCAACATGGTAAACAGTACCGTTAGTTTACAAGGCCATGCTACTGGGAGGATTACGAACAGGGATTTTGAGCTTCGGCACCTAGATAGTTTTTGCCTGAGAGTCAACTGGGATAAGAGCAAGCTCTCCCCGGCACAGAGCATCTCTGATTTCAGTTTGGAATATCTCCATGACAGCACGTAACGATCATGCCCAATGGGTGCTGAACTGTCTGAAG
This sequence comes from Triplophysa tibetana, assembly GCA_008369825.1. Taxonomy (NCBI): domain Eukaryota; kingdom Metazoa; phylum Chordata; class Actinopteri; order Cypriniformes; family Nemacheilidae; genus Triplophysa; species Triplophysa tibetana. Next base: position 17,719,016 of record CM017905.1, on the reverse strand, counting down.
CTCTTCACTATTCCAGAGGCTCCTGGAACACATGGCATCCTCTGCAAGAGTTATCCTGCTCGGGTTGATGCAAATGAGACCACATAGGCACTGATTTCATGGTTGGGTTATTTGGAGAGCGAGACACACTGGCACAACGTGTATTTCCTTCATGTCTCAGTGCCGTCGCACCTCAGCCCCCTGGTCAGACCCCACCTTCCTTCGAGCTGGGGTTCCACTCAGTTAGGTTTCGAGGCACATTGTGGTGACGATGGATGGCTCTTTGCATGGCTGGGGTGCTGTGTGCGACGGGCATGCAGTGTCAGGCTGGTGGATGGGCCCTTGTTTTCAATGGCAAACATCAACTGCCTAGAGTAGTTAGAGCTTCTTGGTTAGTCCTGAAGAGGTTCCAGCCCCTCATTTAGGACAAGCACGTGCTCGTCCGCTCTGACAGTTTAAACAGTATCCAAGGGTAGTAATTCTAAGCAATCGGTCGCTACTTTGAGTATGCTACAATGAAACAACGTTTTGATTTATTGACGTTATAGGAAAAAGAAGACCATAAACATTTACTAGTATTATAGACCTTTTTTATCGGACACACACAGCTTCCGATCTGTGTTTGTTTATTGGTCTGGCTAGTGGCTAGTAATATAACTATTTATATTTTGTTTCATATATATTATTATTATTTTATAATATCACTCAAACATTCGAGACACAAATGCATGCATGCACAGTAACTTTTGTTAATGTTGTTGCTTTGAAACCATCAATATGTTCATATACGTACATTGACCATTCAAGGGCTGTCACAATAAGATTTTCACTGCATGATTATTGTGGCCAAAGGAATCCATAAAATGTCGTAATTGTGATATCAATTTTTTTCTAATCAAATAAATAAAAAAATGATGTGGTTCTATGGCAAAGGTTTAAACTGGTGTTGAATAATTCATAATATTATCACAAATGTAGTATTAACTTAATATCGATAATCATGATTCAACAGTTTTACTGTTATTATTAATACTGATATATATTGTCATGCCCCCAGCCCATTCCAGTTGGTTTTTGAATTGCATTTTTATAGTATGATTGATCTGGAAATTGACCTAAAATCAAAGCAAATTTATAAATACATGATCCGTGTCTATCCATTCATTCTTTATAACACATATCAGTACACGTGAGATTGTAGGTCAGTACCTGTGTCAGTAGTATTAAATATATTCCACAAAGAATATACAAGCAATAAAGGTATAGATTTTATTCAATTTTAATAAAGGCATACCCATGATGGTTGAAGGCCAGCCCCCACGGTCCAGTGTGCGGCGGTCATCTCCCAGTCCAGAGAAGCTTCCAAAGGAGAAGGTGCTACGTGTGGGAGAGACATCCAGGTGGTCCTCTTGCATCAGGAAGGGTACGCCCATTCGCCGCTGACGTTTCTTCCCCGTATACTGGAAAGGGATGGAGCCTTTTCTCTCTCGATCTTCCTTACGGTTCTTAAACTAGACAAAACAGCACAATAGAAAGAACATAAAGGTGGGTGGCAAAATAAAGCTTTGTAAAGAAATGTTTCTAAAAATAATATAACTATTAACAATTTAAAGTCAACACGAAAATAAACCCCATTTACTTTTCCAATTGAATTATGCCTCCAGAACACCTACTTTTTACCATCTAGTGTTGTTACTAATCTGAAATCTTGCCCTAGTTTTTTCTTATATTCCGCTTCAATCGTAACTGCACAACAATGCAATGGTAAAATGAGTTGCAATTTTTTCTGTGTTACTTCGTCTTAACACTAGTCATAAATCATTTATCCAAACCTTTTTGAATATGTTCATGCCCATCTCGGTTGAGAGGTCAGGGACTGCTTGTCTCCTGAGGTTGGAAACTGAGATTTTTGAGAAGGTCTCAGAACTCAAAGACCTGCCTTCCTCATTACATTTCGCAGTCATATCCTTAAAAAAACCGAGAGAAAAATTTGCATACATATAAGAAAACTATTAAAAGAATTTTGTCATAGAAGTCTTGTAAATACAAGGTACATGTTCTCTACACTTACTCCCAACACACTGGACCTTGGATCGGTCAAATGGTGATTTGTAATCGATACAACAGCTCGTCACTGTAATCTTGTCATGTCACATTTAGTTAAGATACGTGCAGGATTGCTCGTTTTCCCTATTTACTCAATAACATCTGAAAACGTGTGAATCAGGCTCACACCCAGCTAACTAATGTGATAAAGGGTTAGGGAATAAAGATATCTTATTTTAACTCATCTCGTTCTCACCCCAGTTGCTTTCTTTGATCTTAGAAATCAGAAATAAGGTGTTGAAAGTGTTTTTTTAAAGGATGTGGGCAACTCCATACAAATGTCATCCTTAAGATGAGTACCCATCTCAAATAAAGTCGATTGACGTTTAGTTTTCTTAAGCATCCATAGTCAGGTGAAGTGTTACATCCATAATGGAATTGTCACATCCATAACAGTTCATATTCCTCATAAAATAAAAATAACTATTTTATTTTATTTTAACTATAAAGAGCAATTCCTTCTCCACTTGTTGGGTATTAATGCTTCTGGTTTGCACATTTGAATTCACAGAAATCCGACAGTAGTATGTTGCCTCTCATAAATGTCACATCCGTAACCCATCTCTTTCTCTCTCTTTTAAAATAGATAACACTGGCCTAGAAGGATGTCTGGAATCTACAGTATCATCAGAGGTTTAGTAAATATAAACAATGTATAAATACATCGTCAGAGAATTCATATTACAAGTTTTAACTGAATATTTCACATCCATAACGATGGAATTGCCCTTTTTTTTAATTTTGCGCTTTTGTTTACAATCAATTGAGACCACCTATTGTGAAGCTTTAAAAGGACAAAAGCATTTAGAACGGCTGGATACAGCACTGATATTCACAACACGAGGGCAGAGAAGTGAACTGAGGTGTTTGCATAAGCTTCAGAGTCCAGATTCTCATCAAATAATGGATTATATATTGTTTTCACCCAACCCATTCGCATGCCTTCAGGACACATGGGTAAGCATCACCATCCACTCCCATTACAAACATTTTTTTTTAATCAGCATTACACCATCAGGGGTTTGCATGACATCAGCATGAGTAAATTACGACAACATTTTTATTTTTAGTTGAATTGATGCTGTAATCTGACCGGGATGTTTCTGTGGCGGATTACCTGCGTTTTGTGAGTATTGACCAAGGAGGGGGTAGCGGCTACCATGGAGCTACTGCGGGGTCTTGATAGGGGGGGTATGAGGGGCTCGGGAGGGCGTTCGGGTTTCTCCTGCAGTATCTGACGCAACCGCTGCAGGTAGAATATGAGGGCCCAGTGGACACCTTCTTCTGTCCAGTGTGGCTGCATCAAACAACGTAGCACTGCGACATCAAAGTACGTGGCATATCTCGCTCGCTGTGACACAGAGATACCACTGGGAACTGAGAATCTTTTGGTGAAAGAGAGAGAGAGGTTTGTGTTTAATATGATGATAGGAAGGGAAGTTCAGACTGAGGTTGCTGAGAAGCGTTGCTTGGCAACTGCATTAAGAACAGAGGCATCGACTAACACTTTGACAGATGGACACGGAGCCATTACTGTCGCTAGACACTGGCAGCAACTGGAGACTGTTTACATAGTGTGTAATTCCCTTATTATCTGTAAATCAATTCAATCAGAATTCATTCTGCTTTACTTTATTTCTGCTTTAATGACTCATATAAATGTTTGTTTTTATTCCGATATATATTCCCCTGCGATGTGTGTCACCTGTTTGCACACTCACTTCCTCTGCTTTGAAAATCCTTTCTCGAAGGCCTGCTGTGAGGACCCTCCCTTATCTACAGAGTTGCCACGACGACAGCTCTGTTCTGTCACTGAGGGGGAGGAGGAATCAGGCTGGGCTGATTCACATACCACCTGAGAGCCGAGAGAGAAGAGGAAGTCATGTGACTCAATGATGTTAATGTGGTACGAGGGGCAATTAATATACGACAGGAAGGAATGAGCCACGGGGGAATCTGCAGTAGCAAATCCGGGTCTAAATACTCACCGCTGGGCACAGGTTGCCGGTATCGCGAGGACTACACTGGTTGTTCATTGGAGAGTTTCTTTTTGCTGTGGAATATAAAATAAAGAAACATTAAAAACATATCAAATAGATAGGGCAGCAAAAATATTAATCACGATTATTCGCATCCAGAATAAAAGTGTTTACATAATATGTGTCTGTGTTCTGTGCAATGTGTTCTATTCATTTTGTATTCATTAAAACATACACATATTAAGAAGAATATAAATTTAAGTTATAGGTCAATATAAATAAATACACTGAAATATTTTCTAAATATACTGTATATAAATATGTATGTTTTTGTGTTTATAAATACAAAATGAATATACACAGTACACAAGACATTTATTACATATATTACAAAATTCTAGATGTGAATAATCGTGATTAAGAGGAAATACAGTTTCCTGGTCCAAAATATGACAGAACAACTTTAGAAAGAGGGGAATTTGCAGAAATCAGACCTGTAACAATGTTGCGCATGGGTTTGATAAGAGCAGTAAAAGCAGGAACATCCGGTTGACGGTGCTCCCACATCGGTTGCCAAATAACAAGCCCGCCAGCCAGTCGAAAGGTGAGGTCAGACTCCTGCCAAAATATTAACAATTGTTTGATTCCACAGTTCTGTGCAATCAACATATCAACATACAAACTAAAGGTTGCAACCTTGATCCGGTTAATGAGTGGAGCAAAGAGAAACACAAACAGCTCCACAGTGGCCATGTTCTTGTGGTACAGTTTGGCACGGGCATACTCGTTCTCTTCAGTAGTGCTGTCATTGTGGTCTGTGAGACCCTGGTTGCCTATGGACTGAAGATAGGCGCTGCTGCCCCCAGACCAGACGTGTCCCAGGCCAGGCTCCTGATGGCACTCCTGGGCCGCCTCCAGCAGCATCCAATGCAGTGTGTGAAGGAGTTTGGTTTCAGCTACACCAAGTTTATCCTGGTGCCCTGGTGGAAAGAGACAAGGCTTGTTTCCTAGTATCATGGAAAGATAACCAACAAAACGAATGAAAGATTCAAAAGTAGCAGACCTACAAAGCTGACGTTATCAATAAAGCACAGAACACAAGTCTAGCTTTTCCAGAAGGCTAATCGATTAAATAAAATAACTATAAACCTTAATTCATAGAGGAAATAATGGAAGAGTGGAAGTTTAATACGCATTCCTACCCAGTTTGTTGCGGTTGGAGAGAAGGATAGCAGTGCAGTGGAGAACGTGAGGCAGAGCAGCCTGGACCAGCTCCCAGCGGGAGATGCTCTGGATGGCCTCGGTGAGAGATGGAGAGAGCCCGTGAAGTTTATTCTCCACCAGTACCCTCTCAAATGACTAGACAGGACAGATGTGTGAGACAATTTTTTATTTGTATACAGACAAGGAAAGTGGGTATACTAAACTGACTGTGACAGTCATCATCTATACCCTGTAGATACTTAACATTTTTGTGTAAATTAAGTCAGTGATACAGTTAGCTAACCGATTAACAGGTGTGCTGTGAACCTTTCAATTCGTGCGTTTAACTGATTTATACACATTTTTCTGACATAAGAAAGATTGTTCACATGTTGAAGCGGAGTTCACTACAGTATTTTACTTACCACGCAGGAGGCTTCATACTGCTTCCCCAACTTTGGGCGTAAAAACGCGCTGAAAGAAACACACGTTTAGTTTAGTTAAACTACTGTCATGAATGTGCATTCAAACTAACATTGATAATCAGGTCAGCAATGACAATCAGAGCAACACCGTGATTTTCTTGCATTTTAATGAAGACGAGCCCTAGATACGGCGCTGACAGTGACAGCGCTTGACGAAGGTGAAATATTCGATTGAACATTTTACACATTTTATTCGTGTTTTCATTGTCAGACACAAGAGGAGCAGCGGTTAATGAAAAGATGACGCACGAGACACCGGCTCAACAGAAATCCATTCACTGACTACGAGACACGCATACGAATGAGCGGCTCTGCGGAGCCGTACAGGCGGAACGAATATGCCCATCGCTCGCAGAAAACACCTGTTATGCCACGGCTAAATCACTGACCTGGTCTGCCTCCATAGGAAGGTTTGGATCGGAAACGGGACTCCTCGGCAGTTCTCCTGGTCACTGTCATCCAAGCTCTTTCTTTTGACCATTTTAACAGAACCTGCCTGAATCACGGGTGCGGACGCTCCGCTCACAGATGGATTTGGTTCGTGGGTCTCATCACTGTGATATTTCACATCTGTGAGAGTAAAATGGCTGCAGGTCTTGACTCATGTCGACACCACCCCGCGGAATAGCACCGAAAGACCGAATCCACTTGTCAATTAAGGGCCACTGACCCACCGGTTTAAAGACACAGCTTCATACGTAATCAATGATGCGATGGACCCCCTCCGGGTCTTAAATGCACCTCAAGAAAATTAAACAGGGCTTTATGGCAGATTGCTTGCATTGTATCTAACCCTACAAATACCATAGCATTGTGGTAAGATTTTGTTAAGTTGTGGTAAATTTTGTTAACAATTTGGTTAATATGGCTAACGTTACTACAAATAAAACTAGAAAAAAAAGGGTTAATTTTGTGAGGGTCTCGAGTGCAAACTACTGCGTGTACGCACTTGCAAACACAAATATCAAGCTTTGATCCTGTCGAGTACAAAATGTTTGTAATTTTTTCTGCAATATATTAAAAACACTAGTTCGTACAACTAGTAAAATTAACAGTTCTGCACTTCACTTGAAACCTTATAATATGAATAAAACATTTAAATGTCTTTTGTTTCAACAAAATGCCATTTTAGCATTATTGATTTCCGAGAATAACTGATCAAATTCATGCACAATGATTTTAGTAAATCCCAAAACACTTTATTTACTTTTTATTAATAATTCTGTTAACAACGCGTTATCAAATCGTTTTTTAATGCCAAGGAATGACAAAGTACTGAACCTATTAAACAATAAGAAAGTCAACTGGAAAATGAACCAAAAAAACTAAATCTCAATGTTGGGAAATTACAAATTGATTCTACAAATTCAAGTAATGTAATTGTGATAAAACTAGACTGATAAACTTTAGTGGAATATTAAAAAATGTAGTAATGGCAAAAAACCTTCTAGACAAAGTGTTAATAAATAACCTATTCAACCAGGAAACTATTAGAATCATCTTCAATTATCTGGGTTTTGAACTCTCTGTATATCAACATTTGCCCAAGCACCTCTCACAAACATAAATATACACAAACACACACAGCATCTCTGAGCCACATTCACATATGCTAGGGACAGTAAATAACAGGGATACCAATCTTTGCGACTGTGTTACTATGGAAAGTAAAACCATAGCAAAAGAACCGTGAAGTCCAGGTTTCAAAACAAAATTGGATAACACTCAAGATGTCCATAAAACTTCGGCGATCCCATGAACGTTTTTTATGATAGCACTCAAGTCAGGCAGGCATGATCTGTGTTGGCGGAAACCAGAGGTTTGTGAGATCTGAATGCTGTGGTTGGGTTGGCATTCACACTTGGGTTTCATGTGCGTCTCATCTTTGGCTTCTTTGATTGGCGTTTGGCTTCGTCCACAGCAATCCCATCCCCACTTGTTTGTGAGAGTCCTCGAACACCCTGGATCTGATTAACCAGCTGCAGAAGAATTGGGATCACCTGGAAAAGACAGAAACATCATTGTCTACAGTAAACTATCCGCTATGATGTCGGTAAAAGTGGCTTTTATCTATTCTGACATGAAACAAAAAAAGTACCCGCTCATGATTATACACAGCAAGTAACAGCAGCAGCGTCAGAGGAAGGGCAATGTACGATCCTTGGGCAACATCTTGATCTGGTATTTTTCTCTGTGGAAAGCGAAAGCAAAACTGCTAATTCAGATCTGTTTTTAAGTTTATGTATGCAGTCAAATTATTATGACGAATGAAGCCATTAATACAATTATTTATTTAAATATTAAAACATTATTCCTAACCTTTGGGTTAAAAGTCAGTGTTATGTGTTTGCTGTAACCGGAGGTCGTGAAGGAGACCTGTGGAAGCTTAAAATCATACTGGGAGCGAGAGAGCGATGTGTCCAGCATCAGCAAATAACTCTATTCAAAAAATAAAAAGTACAAATTAACAAAGAATTAAATGAAAATGGAGACCTGTTACACAGAAGCAGGACATATTGCCAGATGAATCTGAAGTTATTCGTATGAGTCTTATTGAAAAATCCAAAAACATGAATCATCTATCAAATTTATAGTGATGGTTTACAAAAATTTCAATTCTGTCATCGTTTACTCAATCTCTTGTCATTTCAAACCTGTATGACTTTCTTCCGCAGAACACAAAAGAAGATATTTTGAAGAATGTGGTTAACTGGCCCCCATTCACTTGCATTGATTTGTGTCCATACAATAGTAGTGAAAGGGGCCCAGTGCAGATCAGTTACCAACTTTGTTTGAATTCAAAATGTCTTCTTTCGTGTTCTGCAGAAGAACGAAAGTCATACAGGTTTGAAATAACAAGAGGGTGAGAAAATGATTACAGATTTTTAGGGTGAACTATCAGTTTCAGTTATTTTACAGATAAAGAGAATCAAATATGGGTGTACTTCATCATCACGTGGCAGGGGGGCAAAGTGGAAGAACAGTGACTGGCCGAGCGACACGGTCTGGAAGGGATTGTCGAGGTTGTCAATCTTGTAGAGCTTTACCTTTAGTGAAAGAGGTAAAACCAGCAATGACTACAAGATATGAGCAAATACAAGAAACCACCTTTTAAATGAGTATCCAAAAGGTTACCCAAAGAGTTGGAAGATGTTCAGGGGAAGTGATGACATTGCCACTCAGATCGAACTGATTGATCTGTCTGAAAGTGATGATGTTTATTCCTTCGATATCACTGTTGCCCACCTAAAACGCAAATATATAGAAACGTTAAGTTGTGCAAGACAAGGAAAAGGGTAAAAGGCACATCCAGTACGCACCTCAATGGTTTTATGTGGCGGCAGGGCTCGCTCTATATGTTCATTTCCTTCTCCTCTCAGTTGAATGTTGTAGTTACACCCAGGCTGACAGTAAATAAAAAGAACAGCATTCATAAATGTTTTAAAGATTCTTTGCTTGTGTAAATAGTTTTCTCAGATGATGTCTCACCAGTAAGCCTCGGAGTCTGAAGCGGCCCTCTTCATCGGTTATTGTGTCCTCACTGTACATGCTGCATTCTTCCTGTCCCATTGCTTCAACAGCGACACTCTGTTCTGCATCGCCACCTAGTGACTGCACTGTCCCATAGCAACTAAAATACAAAAATCGTATCCACATTGAATTCAAACAAATGCTGTCTCTCTCTGTAAGCAATGTGCAGGTTGTACACAACCCTCGGTGTGCATTATCATCTAAGCATGTTAGGGTAATACACTTCTTATGATTATTTCATATCCATTTCGGACAAATGTCAAAAACGCAAAAATGGGAAACCAAGCAGGCGGCATGCGCTTTACTTGTTACTATTAAATATACTTTAACCATAAAAAAAATCTTCTTTAATTTTGACTATGTCAATATATCATAACTTCTTATCATTAAAATACCCAAAACAAATAATACCCTTTGTTCAAAGATATGTCCATAAATTCCTTTTGTGTTGAACACAAAAAAAGATTTTTCAAATAATGTAGGAAACTAAACCGTTGTGGGGCACCATTGACTACCATAGTAGTTTTGTTTTCTACTATGGAAGTCAAGGGTGCCCCAGCGGAACAAAGTTTTGGGAGAGCTATACTTTTAAAAGAAAATTTTCAAATGTATATGCTGTATATATATTAACCTGTAAGCTGTCTTGAAGCCAGTGATGGGAATATGAAGAACCTGCCCTTCCTCTACAGTGATCATCTGTGCTGAGGGCTCAAAGCGGAACTCCTTCATCATAGGCTTGAAATAATACTGTCCAGGACTCTGAGGTGGGATTAAGATTAATATAATTTCATATTTACAATACATGCTTACGTGTGTGAAATGTTTAGGATTACGCCTTTTCTAAATAACACGTTCTCTTAACACCTGTATATCTGTAAAATTGAAAATATGTTTTGGAAGTTTAAGAGAAACGGATGTCAATAAAACACACAAGACAATGCAGGGGCAGTAGGATTACCAGGTTGTTGAAGGCGAGGAGGCCGGTGTCCTGAGTAAGCAGGTTTGAGCGGAAGTTGGCCCCACTCAGAGAGAGCAGAACCCCAGAGAGTGGGACACTGTCCTCTGCCTTGATCTGGAAGACAAGATAAAAAAAACGATTCAATTCCCAGAAATAGAAACATTACTGCTTGATGAAACGCTGCATTTTTTGTTATTCACTAAATATTATAATACAACAATTTTGTGCTTACCTCAAAAGTAACACCCGCCAAGGCAAATGCCTTGAAGTCTCCTGTCTTTCCCTCCACAGGGGTCAGGACAAAGCCTTCTTTACTGGCAATGATGTCATACTGAGAGTCACTATGTAAGGGTCCAACACTAGTTTAAAAAAAAGGAAAAACAGACTTTCAGTTACATTAGTATAAGGCACTACATGGCATTTCAACATGACAGACAGCACTTTTAGGCAATTTCATTGCTAGAGAAAGATCTTTATAACCAAACAGATCTTGCACCCTATTGACTCCCATAACAGGAAAAATTACTTCATCGTTTTTTCTTCTTACAAAAGAAGATATTTTGAAGAATTTAGGACAGCAAACATTCAATGGGGGTCGAAATCAGTCTTGATATAAGCATTCTTCCAAATATCTTTCTCTGTGTTCATCAGAACAAAATAAATGTATACAGATTTGAGCTAATAATTACAGAATCTTCATTTTTGGGTGAAATATCCCTTTTGAAACACCATTCTTTAGAGTTAATAATTTTTCTGCCTCTTTTCTGTTTGATCAAATAAAGAGAAAACAAATTATTTTAAAATGTTTGTGACAAAAAAAAAATCACCTGTAGCTTCCGGTTTCATCCGTAAGAACCGTAATGAGAGTCGTTGTGGATCCACTTTCCTTAATGGAGATTTCTACACCCTCCAGCGAAGGAGACACCTGACCCATTAGGAAAAGCCCTGCCCGGCCTGCAATCTCCACCATCTGACCTGGACAGTTTTCTGCGACAAACAAGATCACCGAACAAACTTAAAAAGTAACCTTATACCTCTTTCAAACTAATTTCCAGGAAAAAAAGGGTTTTCTGGAATTGTTTACGATTTTGAACATAATATATCGGATTTGTCATTTGTGGAATAAAAGGTACAGTAACGATTTCTGAGAAACACTGTTGATATTTGAAATCAATGTCCTAAAAACACACCACTACAGCACAAAAAACACCCTTGTCTTTTTTGTTGCGCCCTAAAAACAGAAAGGCTCGTTGCTGATTGGCTATGTGAGTATTATGTTTTGTGGATCAGTCTGATTTATCTGTGTGCTAACGTAATATTTTTTTTACACACACACAGAGAACAGACATCTATCAAAGCCCTTCTATGAAGTCTGAACATGACTTTGAGCCAATGTTACTTAGGTCTAGAGTTCCTCTGGGGAATCTCCTCACACGCGTCTACTGCCCCGGACAAGATGCTCATTCATTTGTGACCTATGAGACCTCTCTCGTGAGACGTCTCAATCATTTCCCATAGAAAACCACAGTCACAATCGCAACCCAAGTTCTTTTTCAGTCGACTCATTCGACATCTCACTACAGGACACAGACAATTTGTTCCAGTCTGAATTCAGGTCACCTTAAAAACTCATGACCTTGAGATCCCTTCTACGGAAATGTATAGGGAAATCTAATCTACAGACTCTTACAAATATGTGGTCACGGGCAGTTGACTGCATACATTAGCATCGGAAAAGCTAATAAAATGACAACAGAAATGCTAATAAACTAGGGTTTGGAAAATTATTTTAGAAGCAAACCTCCAGTGATTGTTGCTTCTACTTCAGGAGGGTAAAACAGAAACTCCTTGGAAGAGGGTGTAACGGTGATCTTCTCCCCAGCCCTGACACCAGCAAAAGAAAGAGATACAAAATTAGGACTACGCAAGGAATGACTAGTAAGAGATGACAATGTGATATGCTGGATTTTGCATTTACTCTTAATTTTTTTTTCGCAATTATAATTTTTGGCAAATTTTGTTTAAAATCTAAACTAGTATGCAGCCCTACACAGAATTCTGCAGTATCACTAGTGTTTTTTTTCTAAAACAGGAAAAAAAGAATGACTGGCAGACTTTCTACAAACATCTTACCGTGCCCAGTAGGAGAACTCATAATGAAACGGCTTTTGAAGTTCCTCTGGTTTCTCTTGCACAGGTGGGTTCTGCTCTTCTCCTCTTTCTTGCTTCTCCTTCATACGGGCAGCTATTTCCAGGAGTTGCTGCTCTCGTCTCTGCTCCTCAACTGAGAGAAGGGGTCCCAGAACCAAAGCTGGCTCACTTTCAATGGAAGATCTGCCAAAAGAAAATGAGGACACAGATAAAGTTCTAACAAAGTGCAACGTTTTCTTATCTAGGCAACATCTTTGATGTTGGTTTGGTGTGTCACAGCCTTTAAAACAACTTCACTCACTTAATAGTGACTGTGACATCCAGCATCTTATCAGTTATGATGACTCCAGTCATGTGGTGTCTGACTGCAGTAAGGGTTAAAATACTCGGGGCAGACCTAAAAAACAGGTGGAAAACATCACATTTTGTACATATTTATACAAAAATGTAAAACTGATTCATTTATGGCGACTTAATACAATGTTACACAACATATTTAGATTTAGATAGAAAATATACTGCAAAAACAGTTCAATGAGCAACTTCGTATCTGAATTCTAAGAAAACGCTTAACACTTCTGGACACATACGTGTTGTAGGTATAGTAGTCCTGCTCAAACTGGTGACAGGAACGTGGAGTCACTTTGTAAACACCTACGAATATAAAGAAACATGTTACATCTTCTAGCCTTTAGAAGCTTAAAGAAGAAAAATCTCACAGAAATGAAAATTCCCTCAAGATTCACTGATGTTAATAACTCATTTTTTTAGCCGCACACAAAAAATGTGGAACCTATTGAAGTCTATTGGATTACTTTAGCTTTTTGAAGCTTCAACAGGTAATGTTTGTATATGGACATAAAATGACGGCATATTTTTAAAAATAAAAAAATACATTTATAAACATCCGCAATACCATAAGTCAATGAGAATTTTTCGTTTTGGGTGAAATATTTCTTTAAGCTAACCTACAAAACTTAAGTAAAGACTCACCTGGTTTGGACAGACAGAAGCGATTGACACCTTTAGAGAGGTTGTAAATGCCAACATTCTCTGGAGTACTTCCATCTTGGAAAAACTCCTAAAAGTATTGAAAATCATTAACAGCATTCATTTCAGACCAGTAATGGCTGATTACATGCGACTAAAAGTTTGTTTATTGTTGACTTGATATTGGTTAAATGTCAGTGTGTTTTTAGGCCTCACCAAAGTGATGGCATGGGACAGCGTGCAGCGGAGCAAGTATCCAATCTGTCTGAACTCAACTTCCTGAACATCTGAGTCCAGTACGTCAATCTCTACTGACTTGTGCTTCCAGCACCATTCCTCCTGGGTGATTGCCACTGTCATAATAAACAGACAAAATAACTAAAATATCCTTCTTCAAAATCAACAACTTTATATTGGAATTAGTCAATAAGTTTTTTACAAACAGCCGATAATTTTTTCTTAGCTATGCTATGGTACTAACTAGCCACATTATGCACCACAATAGTTTATTTGGGTTTGCCAATTTTCTCTCATTGTCTCTCATTTACTATAATTCCATTTGTGTTATATCTACCTCCTATAAGGCAAACAGTGCTTTTTTAATATCAGTATCGGCCATTAAAAAGCCCATAGCTGTTGACCACTATTAAAGATTAGTATTAATACCATTCAAGTCTATCCATTATAAACAACATTTGCAAAATGCAAATTTTGGCATAATTTGATGCAAGAATCTCTCAAAAACAGATCTTTTCTCCCTCACCTTTGTACTTGCCGGGTAACACATTATTAAAAGTGAAGCTGAGGGTTTCACTGCTGCCAGAAAGCTGAAGGTTCTGCCTTTCTCCCTGTCTGCTCAAGGGCTGAAGGGTGACGGTCAGATCTGCACATGCCACTGAAAAGATAATTCGTTCATTCTGTCAAAAAGAGAACGCACTGCATCCCAACAAAGCTTATTTACAGCAAGTGCTGCAAAATGAGCTCACCGAGACATGACACAGATCCAGAGACAGATGCTATGAACTGGGTAAAAAGAAGGTCAGTGATAGGATGGTCCACCAGTGAGACATGGAGAGAGTATGGCTGCAGAGCAAGTCCGGCCTTCACTTCGGCTTCAGGCAGAGACACCTGTAGGGCAGTACACAACACATTCAATAAAATGTGACTACAGTAACTTTAAAGTCATGTGACGTTAAAAAAAGAAAAAGCACCACCTGAACGCTGTAGTCATCTGGTTTTACTTGAAAGCAGAACGCTCCCTGACTGTCGCTTTCGATAGTGCGTAAAACCTGATCTTGACTCTGGGCCGAGAGCGTAACTTTGTAGCGGCCAAGCTGTTTAACACCCTCAGGAAGACTGCTGACTAAGATCTGACCGCACACGCTAAACCTGAGAATGGCAAACCAATGTAAATCGATTTACCAGTTCACTTAAAAGTGGCTTCTTTTTCTTCGACCAGTTTTACAGATGGTTCACATATCCTTACCCTGCAGTGATGATGTCTGGCAGCTGAGGGGTGCTAGGAGCAATCTTCACAGTTATTGGCTCAAAGAACATGAGTTCCTTTTGTGAGGTGATGGTGTAAGTGCCAGTAGTCATATTTTCCAGTCGGAATGAACCATCTTCTTTAGTTTCAGCTGTGAAAAACGCCACATAGGAGAGAAAAAAGACAATTCCATAGTATAAGTTTTACTCATGAATACTTATGAACACCTTTGAATTACCACGACTGATTATAGTACTTTATGATATTTAAATGTATCATCCTGGTTACCTTTAATTTGGTTGTTAAGCATTACAACAGCATCTGCAACACCTTCTCCATTGAGACTATTCAGAACTCTGCCCATGACTGAAAATCCCATGACACGGAATACAGGCTGAAAGAAGTATTGAGTATTGAACCAGCGTTCTATATATCAAGATCGACTCTTATCTTCTTATTTGTACATAACATGAAATCCAAATTTTACATAATCTGAACTGCATTTAACAGGAAAAAGTTTGGACACTCACCTCCAAGATCAAACTGTCATGCTGTACTTTGAAGTTCATGCGTGAAGGGGCGACATCAAAAGTGATCCTCTCGCCTCTGTAATACGGGACCTGTAATTCAAGATCATGAGCCAGAAAATAAAACTAAAACATAAATATGTCTATTTACAGTAGATAGTATATACAATTTAAATGTAGAAAAAAAGTTTAAAAAAAATGTAGGTGACACTGTATCTTAATTGGTAAAGCATTGTGTAAAGGGGATAGTTCCCCCCCCAAAAAACTCACTATTTATTCTCCCTCAAGTTGTTCCAAAACTGTAAAAATGTCTTTCTTTGGTTGAACAAAAATAAAGATCTTTGGAAACTACCATAGAAGGAAAACGTATTGTAAAAAAAAAATTGTTGAACACAAAATTCAATATTTTGGAGAATTTAGGTTCTTGGGAACCCTTGATGACCATTTTAATGTTTTCTAATATGGTAGTCAATGAAGCCCCAGAAATCTCAATTGTTAAAATTCTTCCAAAAATATTTCTTCGTTTTTAACCGAAAAAAGTAATTTATACAGGTTTGGAATTCATTTCATTTTTGGGTGAACTATCCCTTTAACAGCGCAGAGGTCATTTCAAAACCGAGTGATCCTATATACTGATAAAATGTGTACCTTGCACTGTAAGTCACTTACAAAAACGTCAACCAAATGCATGAATGTAAAAACTTACCACAGTGTATTCACCACTTGGAAGGCAGGGAAAAGAGAAAGTGCCGTCCTCACCCGACTGGGCACTGCACAAATACATAAGGGAGGGGTTGCCAGCTATAGCCCCATCTACAGGAGCCACACTGCAGCCATTAATATCCTAAATACAAATCATTTTAATTACTATAATGATACTGATTACCAAGAAACAATAACATTATAAAATTACATCCACTAAAATCCCTGAAAGAAAAATTGTGAATTTGTTACCTCCTGTGTTACACCAGGAGAGTAGAGGAGGAAATTGACTCCTCTCATGGGTTCACCATCGCTCTGAACCTCACCAGAGACATCATAGCCTTTCACAATCAGAGGGGCTGAAGCAGGGGCATTTTCATTTAACAAAACTACAGTGGTTGAGCTCTGTGTGGACACAAACAGAGTCATACATCAAGTTAGCAAAATCTCAAAAGTTATGGCTTATGAAATTCAGAGCAGAGGCCACAGGGGTAGGTTATGTCACATTCTTAGGCTTAAGAAATTGTGCAAAGAGCTCTAAAAATAAGCAAAAGCCAAACAAAATTTGGGTCACCAATTCATCACTTTTTTGCATTTTAGAATAATGACAAACTATTAATAGAACAGAAAAAATAACAGAAATTGCATTGTGACTAAATAAATCCATTTAGAAAGTTTTAGTAATTTACTTTGTTTGCTAATATAAAAAATGTTACATGTTGCCATTATTTGTATCAGTTTTATTAGTTTTATAATTTTTGCGATGAAAAAAAAACGAATGACAAATATTTCTATGGAGTAAAGTTTTTTTGTTTGCTCTGTCCGATATAGTTTTTTTTCTTTTCTTCGTTTTTATGAACACTTTAAAGGGATAGTCGACACAAAAATTTAAATTTTGTCATCATTCAAGTTATTCACCTTCAAGTTGTTCTAAATCTGTATAAATTGTTCTGATGAACACAGAGATAGATATTTGGAAGAATGCTTATGACTACCATAGTAGGAAAAATGACTTTATAATTGTTTCGTTCTGTTGAACACAAGATATGATATTTTGAAGAATGTAGGACAGCAAACAGTTTTGGGGCACCTTTGAATACCATTGTATTTTGTCCTACTATGGTAGTCAATGGGGTCCAAGAACTGTCGTATTCATCCAAATATGTTTCTCGGTGTTCAAACAACCAGGTTTGAGTGATAAATTCATGACAGAATTCTCATTGATGGGTGAACTAGCGATTTAATTGTATACAACTAAATATTTCTTGTTAATATATAGTTTTTTGATGATTTAGGAAAAAGGCAAATAATCATGTGCACACTCCTCTAAACATTATAGTTAGATATACATAAAAAAAAGAGGCTTTTAAAATAAATAAAGTATTGTTAACCAGTTTTATCTGGTGTGCTTATCCATTTCTTTGAGAACTGTTTTGTCAACAAACCTGTTCCAGGGTCCATGTAGCATGAGAAGCTGTGATGTCATAACTTCCTGGAAGCACTTTGAGGAAAGTATACCTGAAAAAACCAAGACCGGTCAATAACAACCTAAAATGCCAACATGGTAACACCTTATGAAATAATAAGTTAATAACTACTCACTGGCCTGACGCTTGTGTGAGGACTGTATGAAGTACATCATTTTCTCCGGCTTTTCTTAAGCTAACTTCAACCCCTGCAGGACCCGACAAATGTCCCTTACTCAAAACCTGAATTAAAAGGTAAAAAGAACGGTTTATACCATATGCAGACGTACAAACTCAAATGCATAAAATTGTGCACTTTAACTTACAGTTCCCAACACTGAAAAGCCAGTAAACAGGAAATTGATGTCTTGTTCTTTAGTGCAAATGTCATTAATTCCATCAACATGTAGGTCAACCGTTGTTGGCTCTTTGTATGAATAACAAACAACAAGAAAGGTGAAAAGCAAGTTCACTCTACCAAACACCAAACATGAAGAGTACATTTACAGGTTATTTTTTCCCCACGATAATTTCAATACAAAACCACCACTATTGAATCACTTCTTACCGAAGCTCCATCCTGAAGGTGGTTCTATTTTTAGAACAAAATCACCCTGTAAAAAAAAAAGCAGACCCTATTAACAAACACACAGATATATTGAAAAAGTGGGCTAAATATTAATGAAGTCAATCATGATACAATTAAAAAAAATCCCTCAAATATCTTTCTGTAATTGTTAACTGTGGCTATTGCATCTATCAGAAAATCAGAAACAAAAAAGTTGTACAATTCTGCTCGAGTTTTTTTCAAACAATATTTTGTCTTTATAATATCACACTTACTATTTGTCTATCAGTTTAAATGCCGCTTTAGCATGGAAAAGTTTAAAAACACCTGCTCTACAAGATACTAGACAATTTTGCAAGACAGACTTTTGAGATACATTACCTTGTCGTAGAGTGGGATCATGAAGTAACCATTGAAAGGTGCACAGTCAGTCTGATATTTCAGAGAGCCCTGCTTAGTATACAACTTTATCTGCAATAAAGAGAAAAATGTTTGTACAATGTAACTATATTTTTTATTCTCTTTGGTTTCTACTACAACTGTGAGGGAATCGTCATAGAATGTGTAGTAGTAAGTTATGTTAATCGGCCTAATACATTAAAAGAAGCTCTTCCTATTATGAACTAATTGGCTTTATGGTCTTACTGAACGATATGTGCTCGTGTATTTAAGTGACTGCTCGGAATGGGGCGAAGATAATTAGTCGAGACAGATCCGTGGTAACTATATTAAATGTTGGGTTATGCTGACACCGCTTGACAGTTTAGCGTTAGCTGTCATGCCACCGGCTAACGTTACATTCAAGACAGACGAATCAACAGATTATGCGATCTACATACCATAAACAAACCTGTTAATGAAAGCAGATGATGTTTATATCAGTGAAACTGTGCTGCTCAGGCGTGATCTAGTAACGTTAAGCTAGCTAACGTTAGTCGTTTTAACCAGCGATTTCATTCTCTTACCTCAATAAGTGAGTAATTAATTTCCACATCTGACTTTACGAAACCCCCACATCCAACCAAAATATCATCGGCACAATTTACAACTATTACATGCCAGAAAGAAAGAATCAAAATCGCTAGCTCCCCAATTCCTCCCATCGTGCAGCACTAGGGTAAGGGTAGTAGTAGTGTAAACTGACATACAGTGAGTGCGCATGACTGAGACGAGGTCAGCCAATCACTTTAATGAAAGTTGTTTTAGCGCAATCCTATTGGTCAGTCCGCCTGGTGTCTGTATTCATTGTTGCCATTGGCTGTTGCAGGAGAGGAACTAAAAAATCAGATAACCTAGGCGGGCATTTTCCATACAGAAGGGAGCATCCCTATGCCCTATTCCCTTCGAAGGGCTGAGCCTTGAAGTTAACTCTTTAAAGTGTGTAGGGCATTACTGTCTCTCGTGTGTTTGTTTGGAACTCCATTTACAAAGGGAATTACAGGCCAAATGTTACCTTTACAACGACGCACGTGCACTCTGAATCCAGCGCCCGTTTGTTGAAAATAAACAACCTTTTTAATACTACTTGTTTGAATATTGTGTAAATCCACTTGGTATTTATAAAGGAAATTACATTATATGATAATGAAAACCTATAAACAAGTAGCAATTTAAAACATATTAAACATACTTTCCAATAAACAGAATTATCGTTTACTATATTTTAACAATCTTGAATCATATTTATCAATGACAAAAATAGTGTAAAAGTATACAAACAAAATTATTGTACTAACATTTAGGTAACGTCAAAATCGCGCGCCATACTTGCTTTAAAATGCGTCGCGAGAACTTGTAATCCAAGATCACGTGGTCACAAACGGAACTCACTTCCTTGAAGGGACAACGGCGAAGGGATACAGGTGTTCAATTTCGTTTGGAACGCCCCTACAAATGGCGTCCCCTTCGCCAAGGGCACTTCAAGGGCGCATAAAAGCCGTTTGTAAAAATCCCTTTAAAAAGTTTTTGTTATAATGAATGATATTTCGATACCCTATGACAAAATTAAGAAAACATCCTCATTGGGAAGTTCATGTTATAATTTATGGTCATATAGTAATTTACTCAACACTTAATGTGGTTGGGTTTGCATATATTTTTTTCGAGTTTATGTAATGTTTCTTCATATTTTACAACATCACTAAACATTTTGTATTAAATTATCTTTATTTTTTTCATTAGAAAAATACAAGTCCTCGGGGAAATAGATGTTTAACTCGTAATATTAAAAAACTTTGTCCGGTCTGCCCTTTAATGTGGGTGGGATTCAATTTATGATGTTTTTATTTTAGCTTATTCTAAAGCTTTATTATCAGGGGTTTCCATGCTAGATGAATGTGATACGGCAGGCTGGTCTTCTCCGCATTATTTTTTGAGGTACTTCATCCGGGGTCCTCAACCCTGTACAGGGCTTCCTGCAGAGTTTCATATCTATATACAATCTAAATAACATTTATACTGTTACGCTTTTCTGTCTTTTGGTTAAAGGAGCCAGTCTTTGCTGTTTTGAGGCTTTGATTATGTTTTTTGGGCGTTTAACAATGGATTTTCTTGTCTCTTATTTAAAAATCAATAATTGACATGTTTCAACTCTTTTGTTCACTGTATCCCTCTTTTAACAAAATGACTGGATTTCTTCCGGTTTATATAAAGGCCCACCTGCGAAACACACTGATTGGTAAAGCTGACCCGGTCCGTCGTGATTGGTTCCCCGCTTAGAGCGTTTGTGTACATTTGTCCCACCCATACCATATCGGTGAGGTTCCGCTTCTCAGGCTGTTGTGATTGGCCGGTGCCCGTGCCCCTCTCAGTGCCTGGGTTTCTTTTCAAAAACTTTGGCTTTGAGCAATAAACAGTAACAATGGCGTCAACTTCACTTTATCAGTCAAACACATGGGGATCCGTCGAAGTACATTGGTCTTCTAGTGCATGTGTAAATGTCAATCTTTGGCTGAGATCGTGGTTTTTCCTACTATGTCGAGGGAACTAACACCGGACTGAATGGTGTCAGACCGGCAACATTGGATAATATAACAAGCAGACTGACCAGGAGACATTTGCAAGCAGGACTTCAAAGGACTTTTCATAGAAGTGTTTCAGAGGTAAGCGCACATACACAGACTATCAGTTCATTACACAGAACAGCTTTCACAGCCGATGTTAAAGTCATGGAAGCTGTTATTGACCGTTGATTATCTTAGAATGTGTGTAGCTGAATTATTTTGACCAGCTGTAGGACTGTGATGAAAGTGAAAGTAGTTTAGACCGTTGGTCAGTCAAATCTTTACAATCTCTGATAACCAAACACTACTCCAGCGGCTCTTCCTCTTCTCTAAGGAAGGTCTCAGCCATCTTTATGCATATTCCTTTGGGCGGAGGTTTTTAAAAGCATGCCATTGACATCATGTACCCGGGAAGTAGATGGCTGTAGTCCGATTCCAGCCGTTCTCTGTAGTCCTTGAAAAGCGTATTATGTTAAAGACAATATCTCGCTTGGCACTGAATTTGAGCTTTATTATTTTGCAGGTATTATTTATGCTCAACAGCAACAATACACACAAACTAAAGGTTTAAAAATGCGATCGTGGGGAACGTGTGTTCTTTAAGATAAAGCGAAGTCTGGTAAACACTTTGTGATCACATTTCACCGCTTTTGCTAATGTGTTGATTAACTGACGGTTTTTTTTATAAAAGATTATTGTTTATCATGTACATTTACACCAATAATCTAATTTAAAGATCAGCCCATTTTTTTTTTAATAAATTCTCAAAAATGCTTCTCTCTTAATTAGATGGGTAACGATTATGCTGTTCCGGTGCTATAGGTAACAGCAGCTCTGTGTTTCATTTCGAAGGGCTCATCCCTATGCCCTAACCCCTTCAAAGGGTTACCTTCTGGAATGGGCACTTCAAAGGGTGTAGGGGACCAAACAACTGTTTCTTGAAGTTCCCTTCTGTGTCATCACCCCATATCCACAAGAAGGCGCTGTTGTAACACAAAGAATCTGCTGGAGGCATCATGTTCCGAAGTGTCCATATTGTAGCCTTCAAAACCCTTTCTAAGGGTTCTTTGATGTCGCCAGTTATGAGCACTTATATGTAGAACGACTTTTCCTGTCACGGGAAATGAGATAGAGGAAGGACGCTGATAAGATCTCCATTGGTGGACACTTCAAGGTTGAAATGGCTCTTGGATGCTCTACTGTACCAAACCCAAATTTGAATTGTTAATCCTCCAAACCCCACACTGCCATACAATAAGACAGCATTTTAAACTCTTCTCTGCACATCATTAACAGACTGGTTTCAGAATAATGAAAGGCCAAAAATGTTACTTGAAAAACGTAGACAGTTATTTTTCTATGATGGCTGATTCTCTGGTCAAAGCATAGGAACACATAGTTCCTACATATATCGTAAAAAATATAAAGGTTTCTTAAAAAAAGTCATAAAATCTTTTTATGTAATTCTCAAATATCTAAGGATATGTAGGATGGAAATCAAAGTAGGCCTATATGTGGATAGAAATAGTTCACCATAAAGGAATCTTGGAAGAGACAGGATATTATTTAAATAGAAAACCCTGACAAAATTTGTTGAGACATTCAGAATATTTATTATTTTTTTAAATTTGGACTCTATAATGTTGGTGTGAATGAATACAACATGGTTTATGTTTATCTAGAGTATATTTAATTGTTTAGCAACTGGAAAAGAAACTTATTTTTATTCCTATTAATAAATCTTGCAATGCAGTTTGAGTAAATAACATTTTATCTTACATACAAATCATCACAACACTAAAATGTATACATAAATTAGTAATACATTTGAATGAAAGTCCAATGATATAAATAATAAACATTCTGCAAAGCGAACTGTTATACAAACTATTGGGACACAATTCAAAAGAAAGCATAAAATCACCCGACAAGCAAAATCAACATTTGTAGGCTGTTGTTTTAGACTGTCTGGAACCTCTTTAAATAGCAAATGTCCCATTAAAAGATCATATCATTACATTCAAATTAACTTCCATGACTTGCCTCCTTATAATCACAAATACATTGGCAAATAAATGGACCACTTACTAATGGTTTACAGTTAACACCAATAAACTGTCTAAATAACATGACACAGTCAATAAAGTTCAAAAATATTATTCACATTATTGCATACAGTGCACTACAAAGCATTAAATAAAGTTTCAGTATTGCGTCATAAACCATTAGCTACACATGTCGTGTATAATATTTTTATCCAAGAAAAAACAAAACAATCAATCATACATTAGTCTTTTTGAAAGGCTGAAAATGGTCAACTACACATGCAGCGGTCTCTCTGTAATTGTACTGTAAATGTTGAATAGGGGATTATTTTAGAACCAGAGAAAAGCTGGATATTTTAAATGAGTAATAAACAAATTAGACATTTGATTATATCCTTTGTTCATATTTTTAACAGCTGTGTGAAACTTACTGTCTGCCGATATATAAACTAGCTATTTGTACCTCAATTATTTACTGTAAAAGTTTTATTATAAGTGATTTTGTTAAGAACCGTCTTTTCAGCCACATGCAGATCTAAAAAATAAATAATACATCAAGTATTTTATTGTTGACATTAGATGTGTGATTACTTGAATACATTTTTAAATATGAAATATTGAGAAAGCGTTTAAGCTAAATAAGAGCACAACAGATGCTAGACATTCAGCATGCTAAGTTTTCTGCTCTAAAACTAAAACCTAATTAACAAGAAAGTTAATTATATGTCATTGTACACAGACACAATTCCAAGATAATTAATTTATACAAATGATTTAAATACAGGTTGCTAATTAGAAGACTTGTTTTATGGAATAAACGGGCTGAATTACATAAAATGCAATCCAAACATCCTGAGAAACAAACTTCTGACTACATTAGGTCTTATTCAGGTTTTACAAAGACTGCGGAGGCCCAAAAACCATTCAATAGCGTACTGTCAGATGAAAAGAGCATAATGACTTCAGGAGGTGGTCATGGCCGAAGGATCAGTCCACATGGCTGCCACATCTCTGAACCTGCAAACAGTACAGGAATTATTTGAAGGCATGTACAGAAAAAGCTATTTTTTTGGATTCCAATCGATTTTAACCAGTTCAATGTCACTGTCTGAGTAGATCTCACCTGGCATTTATGAGGTACTGTGCCAGGCTGATGTTGGCAGGAGGGCCTGTGATGGTGATCTGACGGTCTGTTGACCCCTCCATGGCATTAGCAATTTTGATCTGAGCTCCAGACATCTGACGGATTTCATTAATTTTGGTGCCCTGGCGTCCGATTATGCAGCCTATCAACTGGAAACACAAAGAGAGATTGACTTCATAAGGTTTTCAGTTTTTTTTTTTGACATCTGGTAATTTACAAGAAAATGGGAAAATCATAATTTACAGGAAAAACAGTTATTTCACGGTTTATTTACATTTAAACATTTGTCAGATGCTTTTATCAAAAGCGACTTACATTGCATTATATTAATAAAACAAATTCTGTCTATGTGCAATCCCCTGGGATCGAACCCATGACCTTGGCATTTTTAGTGCCATGCTCTAACCACTGGTGCCCCAGCTGCCAAAGATCTGATTTTATTTTGGTGAAAAGCAACAGGATTTTTGTCTGCTTTTTAATGGAATTTTTATGGGATATTTCTACTTTCATATAATATGTTTAATAAGGTGGTAAGGAAAACTGCTCACATCATTTGGAATGGTGAGTTCATGAGTACTGGCCTGTGAATTGGCATCCAGACCTAGAAACACAGTAAGTATGAGAGAAAATCAGATCTTGTACAGTTAAAAATACGTAAACATTCTCTTGCTATTGTGTTCTTTATTACATACTGTACTTTTAAACATAATGAGAGTTTTTCAGTCAACAATTTATTATTTTGAAATGCAATACAAGACTCAGGGCTTGACATTAAGCATTGTCATGTGGTTGTCCTTCGGACAAGTAAATTTGTCATTAACTTCTTTCCTTCACTAAATTTGATAAAAATGGTAACAGTTTGAGGCGTTCCGTGCTCAGGGTGGGGGGCATTGATTATTTTCACAAATAAAAAAGCACAACGACAAACAAACTTCACACAAACAGCTCTCTCTCAAAACATTCACTTGTCCCGGACAAGCGGACAAGTGTTATTGTCAAAGCCCTGATAAATTACGGATTGTCAAGTTACCTGCAGGGGGATAAGTTTGAAAGACAAAAAAGTGAACAAAAGATCTACAGGTATAGATTAAAGGGTGTTTAGTGGGGGGGGTTAAGGTACGTACCAGGGAAAGCGGGGGTGGTCTGTCCAAGGGAGGTAAAGGGGGAATGCTGCATTGCCAGCTGATGGAGCTTTGTCAACTGCTGGGGGGAGGGAGGAGGATCAGTACACCTAACAGGTTATTATGAGTCCTGCCTGGACCTTCACAAACTCTTGTTAGACACTAACAAGGCCTTTTGTATAAAGACACATAGAAATAGATCTTTAAGCTGTATCAATATTAATAAAGCTAAGAAAAGGTTAAGAAGAGTACTACGCTAAAGTAAAATGTAAGATTGTAATGGACGTTTACTCACGTCCGGGTGTGGGATGGCGTATTGTCCCTGAATGGTGTATGTCTATTGAAAGGAAAGAATATCTTCATACATGGAAGCAGGGGATTTCAAACAACAGGGAATACTACTACTAATGCCTCATCGGCTAAACCTAAGCCAACTCAGACCACTTCTAACATGTTAAACTCAACTCAACTCAACTTTATTTATATAGCGCTTTTTACAATTTAAATTGTTACAAAGCAGCTGTACATGAGACACATTGAATACAAGTAAAACAACTAAAGGCATATACCTGTAAAAACAAGAAAAAGGTGAAAACAACAAAAGACAGACATACAAATGCTCCGCACACACAATATGCATACATACTTACACACATTGATATAGATGCACAAACACACTCGCACACACGCTCAGTGAAAGCACACATTTGTGATAAAGGAGAGAGAACCTCCGGTCAAATATTAAACGGACTATAAATTCCTATATGCAATATTAATTATGTATAACTTCTGAATTCTAAAGCAGCCCCCCCGGCCAGGCAGATAGTGCAAAACAATATGCAAACGGTGGCGAGGATCCCAAAATTATCTTTGCCGCTGCCCTGAAAAGAAGGTGTGTGGCACAATATTGGTGCTTTGCTATTTGACGCAACTTAAAATTGACCGACTAAAACCTGGTCTTAAGTCAATGGTGCAGTTTTTTTTCTTTATTTAAGGGCCGTGTTAGTAATTTTCAACCTTAAGGGTTGTGTGAACTATCCCTTTAGTAATGAGGCAAAAAATAAGACCCAGGATTTGTCCCCCTCTCACATTCTTTATCAATACATTTGATGGATCCTCAATTAAAAAGGTATAAACAGTCGGTAGGTGTGACAACTGAAGAGTATTTTCTGACTATACTTACAGGCAGAGGCTGATGTTGCAGTAACAAGCTGAGATTGGCTGTGGTCTGTGCTCCCAGAGTATCTGCTCTTACCTGCCCACCAGAGAAAATAATTGGTGTGGTGGCAGGCTTGGGCCTGTACGGAATCGTAGCGCCTTTGGGTGGGGACTAGAACAGGACAACATAGGACAAACAAGATTGGAAAATAAGACGCAGATAATCAGAAAAATGCATTATGTATTCACCATCATGTCATTCAAAACCTGTTTATGACCTAAAATGTACAGAAGTTCACAAAACAACATCCTATTTTGAGAAATGTCCAAGTGGTTTTGTATATGTAAAGTGGAAGTCAATGGGTCACATACAGTCCTAGTTTTGAATGACATGAAGGTGAGAAAATTAATTTTCATTTCCTATTAAAATATCCCATTAAAACTCTCCATTAGAAAATATATTTTTAAAAGACGCAGTGAATTTTTATCTTCTCTTGTTCTTACCTCCAGCATAACCACACAGATCTGTTTCACACACTGGATAATGGCCTCAGGAGCACCTGAAATAGTGACTGCCCGCTCAGTGGAATTGGGCAGCATGTCTCCAGCCACCTGTACCTGTGCACCTGTTGACTGAAAACCAAGCACAGCACTATAAGCCAGGGTACATAGAAACTCAGATTTTCTCTCTTTTTTAGTTTCTCTAATTTGATTAGTTTGTTTCGACTGTTGAATTTAAGTAAAGCTGACATTCTGTACATACTACACATACTTGGATAGTAAGAAATGTTGCAGCTTATGAAAAACGAAACGATGAATTCATAACCATGTGACATACCTCCCTCATCTCCTTGATCTTAGAACCCCCCTTCCCAATTAGAGAGCCACACTGGCTGGCCGGTACCACCAAGCGCAAAGTCACTGGAGGTTTACTTGTGGCCTGACTGTTGCTCATCGAGTTAATGATATCCTATGGGAAACCAGAACACCATCTTTAACATTTTATCAGACCTCATTTTATAGTAGGGACATTTAGATGTGCTATATAATCATTTCAAGACGCATATGGGAATTTATGAGGTCTGATACTTCTTCAAACTTGTACGCGATCATGGCGAAGGCCTTGAAAATGGCATCTGTGGGTCCTGTGATGGTCACAATCCTCTCTGGACAGTTCCCCTCTGAAATGTTTATACGTGCACTACTCTGTAGGTATAGTATGTTTTGTTAATATAGTGATGATGATAAAATAATGTTGATAAGAATCATTTTACAGGTAGCCTACTTACCTCTTCACGCATCTTCTTCACAGTTTCCCCTTTCTGAAAAATTATACATTTTGTCTAAATGTCAAACATTTATAATGAAAAAATTACAGTTTTTTTTGTAAAATTGTTTTGGTTTCCTGACCTTGCCAATAATGCTGCCAACCTCCTGCAAGTGAAGAAGACAAAATATTCATTGTGATCGCAGATGCTGTGATTTGAATT
This sequence comes from Triplophysa tibetana, assembly GCA_008369825.1. Lineage (NCBI taxonomy): Eukaryota > Metazoa > Chordata > Actinopteri > Cypriniformes > Nemacheilidae > Triplophysa > Triplophysa tibetana. Next base: position 17,690,925 of record CM017905.1, on the reverse strand, counting down.
AAGTTCTCAAATACTTTGCATTTGTTAATCTGACAGGAAAAGATATGCTTACAAAAGCAACAGAGCGAAAACAGTAAGAAAAACTCATGTAGGTAGTGACTGGGAAGGGAAGATTTGACAGATTACTCTTAAAACGTTTTTTAATATTATGACATAGCCTACTCTTGTACTCGGTCACTTGTACAGTATTGTATGGAAATGTATCACAACCCGATGCATGCTGTTCTCGTACCTTTCCATGCATAAGGAGCCTGATGGTCAGAGTGACATTTAGCCCTCCTTCTGACTGAACTTTGGTGGGTTCCATGGTTGGGATTTGGGTCTGGGTGAACGAGTAAGGAATTCACAGGAGCGCTTGAGGAATACAGGGGACAGTAGTAACCTCACAGTCACTTAAAAAGAAAAAAACAGACATTGAAAAGATGGATATAAACTTTTTTTCTATCACAGAAAGATTAAATTACTACAATATTGTTAGACTTACAAATTTTTACTGAAATAAGTGTAATGTGTGATGTTTTTTGTAACCGCAAGGGGGAGGCTTTGTCTAATACACAATGTTTAAGGTTTGGTTATGTAAGTAAATGCTGTCCTGTTGGTATGAAAAAACTCAAAAGTAGCAGGGGATTTTTTTTCAATGAACATATCAATTCTTAATTCTACATTTAATATTTAGATGTCTAAACAGTGATCATTTTATGACTCTTTCTTCTGTGGAACACAAAATAAATCTTGTTGAAAAATGTTGACTCTGATGACAGACATGATGACAACCTCAAGTAGTGTTATAGTTTATAGTAGCAATTAGTTCAAACAATGTTCAACCACGGGTAGAGACTCAACAGAGTATAACATCCATTGGAACCAGAACAGATCAACACCCAGAGATCAGAACAACATCCACTCAGTAGTCAGCGATAAGAGATAACACAGAATATGTAACAACTTACAACTAGACTTGACCATGAACAAAGACAGATTGCGAACATATAAAGGGTCCAGGTAATGAGTGTCAGGTGCGGGTTAAATCATGGGGTAATCAGGTGCAAGGCATTATGGGGAGTGTAGTCTGTGAGTTGTTACACACTGAGGGCCAATATTCTTAAAAATGTCTTCTTTCCTTTGCTATGCATAAAAAAGACCATCATACAGTTTTGGAATGACATGAGGGTGAGTAAACTATGAAAGAATTTAGCATTTTCACTGTGCTTTTCAGTTGTTTTTTCTATTCATATTTGTATATATAAACATAAAGTTGCGACCTTTCACATTTGTTTATTTCTAAATGTGACATGTTTGGATGTCATAACATCATTTCCTGTAGCTCCGGAGTGTTTAATTACATGCCATTAACAGTTTAGGAGATACAGTAAAATAAACGTGTGTCCAGTACTTTCCATACTGCAACATTGCATTCGTCCAAAAATAATGACTTCAATAGGACAGACCGGAAATAAATACATTTTGACCTCAATGAGATGCAACTGATTTGAGCTTGCTGACTTGTTATAGTTATAGCTAAATTGCATAGCTCCAGAAGGACAGCAGCAGTGTTGGGTGTAAGTAGTAACTAAGTAATTTAATTACTTTCCCCTTGAAAAGGTAAAGTAAGGGATTACTCTTATTTTTCTGTAATCTAATTACAGTTACTTCAGATGTAATTTAACTAAACACATTTTAATATATTCAATAGTGGAAATTACATCAAAATTATAAGTCTAGCTTTAAAATGTATTCTTTAATGAATCTTTCTCACATTTGTAATAATTTGGTCAGTTAATAAGAATAATTTATGTAGTTATTTATAATTTAAAAAAGCCATTTCATGGTTGATATAGACATAGAAAGTAATTGGTAATAAATAATTAAATACTTTTTGGAGAGAGTAATTTAAAGAGTAATCTAATTACACTATTGAATATGTAATTAGTAACTAGTAATTAATTACTTTGTAACTTACAATTAAGCAACTTACCCAACACTGGACAGCAGCCATATAGCCTATTGTATAACTTTTTTTATTTTTGAAGCATAAATAGTAAGTACAATCACCAGAAGTAAAATGCTATTATGAGGCTATAAACAAACTACACCATGGTCGCTCCACATCAACATCTCCACCACCAAGCCTCCAAGAACTCTTTCAAACTTTATTAAAAACGTGTTCCAAAATTACTCCGAGAATATATCCCCATCCACTTTTTTGAGATTTATACCCGCCAATGTATAGGAACTTGTTAGCAACCGCCATATTTAAGAAAGGTTTAAAGCTTTAAAATATCACAAGCGGGTTATAACTGGTGTGTTTTTTTTTCGTGGAATGAAATGTCAAAATATTTAGACCTGTACACTACATATTTTTCATATGGGTAGGGACAGTGTTGGGTGTAACTAGTAACTAAGTAATAAGTCACTGTAATTTAATTACTTTTCCCTAAAAAAAGTAAAGTAAGGGATTACTTCGGATGTAATTCAACTAAATAATGTGTAATGTATACAATAGCAGAATTGACAGTTAAATTCTAACTTTAAAGTCTAACTTTAAAATGCATGCATTAATGTATATTTTTCACATTTGTAATACTAAAATCAGTTATTAAGAGTACTTTATGTAGTTTTATATAATTCATTTGAATGAATTAAGAGTCGTTTCTATGAATCGCTTAGCCAATCAAGGTTAATGTAGGATATAGAAAGTAATAAGTAATTAAATACTTTTTGGAAAGGGTTATTCGTACATTCATCTAATTGCACTATTGCATATGTAATAAGTAAATAGTAATTAATTACTTTTACAGAGTAATTTGCCCAACACCGGGTAGGTGTTTGTGATTGTTAGATTTGAACATTTTCCAGAAATATTTTGCTACTGGTGATAAGCATCATTTAACATATCGTCACCTTGAAATCATAAAGTTTAATCTGACATTTTATGTAAAAACTGAGCTATTCACATATTCTTATTTTGTGATAATTTATTAATATTATGTGATTTTTTTTCTTTACGTTGTGTACAATCTGGGACTTTTTTTAAACAAAAATGTTTTATCCTTATGCTTTATCTTTGTTTTAACTTTTAAAATCATCATCTCAAAACTAGTAATAGTGCAAATAGAACCTTATAATTCCAAGGCAACGACATTTCAAAGATGGCGGCAATCAACATTTGAGTGAACCTTTAGGAATTTTCTTTGTGTTGTCTGCAACACTCAAACACAGTAAAAAACATTGTCGTGCCAGTATATTATTGTATTGTTGTACTGCAATCTCTGATAAACCCTGCCCTAAATGGCACAAAAGAAAAAGAAATGTAATTGATTGACCTAAACGTCAGTCATGCAGAGTGGGCGGTTCTTGGCAAGTTTAATATGCAAAAACTGAGACAGATTTACAGCCAGATGTCCAATCTCCCACAGGATGCCAGATTACATAAAAACCTTAATCCAGATTAACAGCATCCAGGGGTTAGTGACTAGTACCACTAAATAGCAAAAAGTAATCTACAAAATCCACTATAGGTTCAGTCCCGGACCTAACAGAGTAGAAATAACATCATCTGTGTAATACAAATAAATGACAAAGAAACTATTTACATTTTGCTGTATCGTGATCCTGAATGATCAACATTGTTTTGGAAAGAAGAGAAATGCTTGAAGATGAGAATAATATTCAAACAGTTACATAAAAGAGGATTATACACAACGCAGCCAGTCAGGCTGAAATAGCGAACAGATGGAATGTTTTTGTAAAAGAGGATCATAGATGAGCTCTGATTCTCTGAGGTTAAGTATAAAATGGACTCACAATGCAAAAAAGCCTTTTATGTCAGTTAATAAAGTCAATACTATACTGCACAGGGAGTGCGAACAAGCCACTTGATTTTGAATTTTGTTGAGATGAGGTTGTAGAGAAACAAAAAGGCCACATATGGTGCCGTTTGAGGCATGTTTGCTTCAAATGAGCAAATTTACTCTCATTTCATCCGTCTCATGAGCACACGCACTTGCACACAAACACTATCAAAGTTGGCTGAACCCAAATTTGTTTTATGTTTATTGGCAAGTTAGCCATTTGCGCTTACGTTAATCGTGACAGAACTGGCGCATTGTTCAGCACCGTAAGAGCAGCGTTTCTCCTGACATCTGATGGAGAAAGTGGGTCAAGCTTTCTGCTAAAGAGCTTCTGGCCTCTTCCTCTGTAGCGGCTATCAAATTAAGCACGCTTTTTGCATGGCTGAGCAATGCTCAGTAAACGCCCCCCCCTTTTTCCATTGCGCATCTCTGCCCGGTTCTCGGTGTAGAAGAAGGTTTTTATTCTTTGCTTTGTGGCTGAGATTGAGTTCCTCTAACAATAAAAGATGAAGCCTTATCTAAATCTACTGAGGCATGAACTGCATTAAATGCAGATAGACGGTGATATTGAAAAGAAAAGAGGCCACTTTATTTAGATGCTTGTGTTATATAAGATGTCTTTGTTTTCTTTCCCCCTTTATTTTTTGTACAGTTGTTGTTTTAATGACATGCACCACGGAATGATTTTGCCCCGTTTGCTGATGATACTGAATAATACAGTATATTTAAAAAAGAAAGACTAGGAAGGTACAATTTTGTTTCTAGGCAAACAAAACATTTAATTGTACTCTTGATCCCTTGAAGGTATACATTAGGTCCTCAGAGTAGAATGATTTACCCCACAAAGATACAAAATTCTATGTTTTGTACCTGTAGGGGTGCAAAAAGGAACCCATTACGGTGCCACCCCATGACAGCTAAAAAGTACTTATTTCTTAAACTGTAGTGTCTAACATGGGTTTATTTTCTTGTGAATCTCATTGTAATTATGTCAATGTAATTTGTTGGAGATCCATAATTGAACTGTGATGACTTTTAAGGGCAGTTTGAAGTAAACCCATTTACACTCTTAAAAATAATGGTGCATAATAGATTCATCACAAAGATGCCATCGAAGAACAATTTTTAGTTTCACAAAGAACACTTTAGTCAAAGGTTCTTTAAAGAACCATCTCTTTCTTACCTTTTTATAATTTGAAGACCATTGTCCTACAGACAGGTTCTTTAGATGTTAAAAGTTCTTTATAGAACAGTTTAGACAAAAAAAGGGTTCCTATGGCATTGTGAAGCACCTTTATTTTTAAGAGTGTAGGGTCATTAAGAGTCTGCTGTAAAGCTTTTTTCCCCCACAAACATAAAACAGATAAAACATTAATTGTATATAATTTTTATAATCTTGTTATCCTCATAACTGACAGTTTTTAAACAGTTTACACATGCTAGATTTTTCGTTGTAGTTTCTCTGCATCCTTCCACATCAGTTACTGTCAAACAGATTTTTAGAGAAGGATCTGATATAAGAAAACCTTTTAAACCAATGCATAGTATACCAATGGACGATATTAAACATTTATATAAAGTCAAACTTTCATAAGTAATCATGCATAGTGATTTAACTGACAAGGACAAAAACATGACAACAGTAAAATTTGAATAAACAAAAAATGAAATGGAATAATTGTGTGTGTGCTGAATTTAAAACTCAAGATTTTATTAAAAACCGCAAGGTTTTGACCAGATGGGTTTCCCAAGGGTTGCCTTTAAAAAAGCTTTAATTTCAGTGAAGCGACATTTATTAACATTATTGTATTAACATAACGGGAACCAGAGCATCTTTAGTAATATTTTCTTAACGGCATTAATGTCAATAATAAAAACATTTCTTCAGACACTTTACCAAATTCCCCTGACAAACATAACTGCATTAATTGAGACAAACGTGCTTATGTGATTCTTTTGTCCCATTAGGTTCGATTCTAATCAAATTCAATTTGAACACCTACAGTATCTATCACATACAAAAACAACTGCACTTTATTCAAATCTGGGTCAGAAATCCACAGAAAAGTCTAGAGATATGAATTGTTGCAGAAAGCAGTGAAGATGAAATAAAGAACATCCAATTGACCAATTCTCCCGAGAGATGAGCAATACTTCTCTCCAATATGTACAGCTCTTTTGTATTTGTGTAGTTAGGTGTAATGACTCATTTAGGCACGTCGTCTAGAATTAAATCGAGCCATTTCCAAAACAATACCAAGTACGTTGTAAACAGTTGTTCCGTTTAATGAATTAGTAATATCTTTGACCTGTGGTCGGCCTAGAAAACACAACTGTAGTTTCAAATCAGAGTAATTCAATGTGTTTTAAACCAAGTCTGGATCAATTTAAAATTGATCATCAAAAATAAGAGTAACATCAGAATGCATTTCTTTTCAAAAGTATCAAAGCAATCTATCAACAAATAAAATTGAACGACGCTATTACAATTCCATGTTAATTTCAAAAAGCCTTCAAACATTCCCCAAAAAACCCTAAATCTAAAAGCTCAAGAAGAGGCTTTACCTTTGGTGCTACTGGAGACAGATGGCCACCACTTTCGACGTTTGCGAAAAGATTATTATAAAACGGAACGTCATCCAGAAGGAAAATTATTTTGTCCCTATCCTCCTGGTTAACTCAGATCGAAAGGTGGCACCCAATTGGCTAGAGCGTAGAGTCATGTGAATAGAATGTCATGACACGTGACATTTCCGGCGAAACAGAATGACGCTAAAGGCAGCTTGACTGAAATGATTTTGGGGTTCTATCTTGATTTTTATAAAGTGCTGAAAGCGGGTCGGACGTCCATGGGCGTAGGGGCACAGGGGTTCCCCTCCTGTGATATTTTTAGATCTGTCCAATGAGAAACACTGGCAATTCAACACAATCATTGGATGATGCTCCATACATGTCATCCCTGTCCTTTACCCTGAGGCAGTCTTTTTCGACAATTTTTTGATGGTATATACTGCATTTACTTCTACAAAAGGTTCCGCGAGTACCCCAATTACTTCCATCCCCAATTATCATCGAACAAAGCACCACAGTTTCAGACTAAAGACTTAAAGTATGCTACATGCTTCCTTCCATCAAAGACCACAATGATATTGACACAGTATGTACACCCATAGCATTCTATAGCAGGCATTGTTTTTTTGTGTTGGATTGTCCTGTTCTTTGGTTCGCTTAATGAACTCTATACTAGACTACTAACGTAAGAATTTTACTAGACTACTAACGTAAGAATTTCTATACTAACGTAAGAATTTTACGTTTCAACCCTGCCAGAATTACACTGAGCTTCAGCGTCCTCCTCCGTGGATTAAGTGATCCAGAGCAAATCCATGGTGATGTCGGGACAGTTGTGGAGGGATTAATCTTCTGTCATTATAACTGAATCGCTTCGTTCAGGAAGCCTCTTTATACATCTTCTTCCAGGCTTGTAGTTACACAGGACATTAGAGGGGGCTTGAAGTAGATAAACCACAAACATTTTGGTGTGTGTCCTACTTCATTCTAATTGCTTCAAAACCAATTTACCATCATTTCCTGTTATGGGTTTTACATACATAAACACACTAGTTTTTTGAATTGCAAAATGCAAGTTTTGAAGAGTTTTGAAACGTCTCACAACACATTTTATTTACGATTATTGTTGCGGCCAGAACAGGGGTGATACACAGCCGCCCAACTATTGAATAGCCCCTGGGATGATGACGTAAATAGAGCATTAAATTTGTTCCACATTAAAACAGGCAATGCACTGGAGCTCCAGATTGTTCTGCAGAGAAAGGCTGCCTAATCAAAAGAAACAAAGTCCATGTTCAGACGTGGCTCCATTAAAGACTTCTCAACCCTCTGAATGACAGGTCATGTTTTCATCAGACGCTTAAAGTACAAGGGCCTTTGGTTTCAGACAATCTTTTGAGCCCTTAAGACTCAATGCTACATAATCATGTCATTGTGAATTCAAGTACTGCTTTGAGATCAAAAAGCTTAATGTACTGAGGAGGCAAAAAATGTAACATATAGACTTATAACATGTAAACTAGTTTAGTACACACAACAACTACAATCATGCGGAAGACTGATGACTTCATAGTTGTCCAGAAACAATCTTCAACCCCTGGAAAAAGAACTGTCTGGACTGTTGCTCTGAGGTCCAGAGTCCTCTTTCTGTTGTAAATGTTGCATTTTATTTTGAAATTGAGGGTCCAGACAGGCACCAAATCTAAGCTCTTGAAATCCAGTGTGAAGTTTCCACATGATTTGAGGTTCCAAATTGTCTGCTGGTGTTGGTCCATTGTGTCCAAATAATGCAGCCATCTACTCTTAAATATAAAGGAGCTTTAAAAGGTTCTTTACAGCAATGCCAAAGAAGATCCATTTTTGTTTCCACAAAGAACCATCTCTTTATTATCTTTTTATACCCTGAAGAACATTCTTTCGCCACAAAGAATCTTCTGTGAAACAGGAAGGTTACTCAGATGTTAAATGATCTTCTATGGAATCGTGAATCACCTTTATTTAATACCTTTATTAAGAGTTTATCTATGTTATTTATGCTTCCATCTGCTGACAGGCTTTAAGGGGATGTAAGATTTGCATTCAAATTTAAGACGGTTTTGATATGTGTCATACAAGACTTTTTTTGAGTTGGCCCCAAATGATGAATTTCAACTTTGTTGTGCATTGTTTGTCATAATGTAAAGGGGAAAATGAGATAGGGCACTATAAGCAGAGCTATGAACTGATTGGCCTGAACCAAAGTTCCTTTCGGGGAGATTGGCGATTCGGCGGCCATTTTGCAGCATTTATAAGCATTAAGGTTTTTATTAGAATAAGAAGTACATCATGAATGAAGACCGTTTATTGTTTACAAACAATCCTGTCAAAATAATTGACATTTGACATCTATTTGCAACCAGAGCAGGGCCAGTTGTTTATCCCAGTCCTGCCCTGCCTCCACGCCATGGACGAATCATACGAATCACAAAAAATATTTCACTTGAAATATTTCACATTTTGTGAAAGATTCACATTTTAAATAAGCTATTCTAATTTTTAAGACGCATCTGTGTTGTGATATTTTGACACGTTTTAACGAAAAAGGGAATTTATTGGATCAACAAAATGTACCAATCTGACATCAGATAGATGACCGAATACAACAGTGCATGACACATTTACACATCAGTGAAGCAAACTGAGTAAACAGTAACTTGGCCTACCCTGTAAATAATAAAACCAACAATAATATGTAACTTTTAAACCTTTGTTGTAACCCTACTGTGTATACATCTTATTATGTCCATTTAAAAATAAAATATCATATGACCACTTAAACTTATTATCTGGAAAGGAATGCATGAATAAACAATACGCAGGTTTTTACAATACTAACTGGAAAAGTATCAAATCTGATGGGGTATGACAAGTCAACATTGGCACCTCTTTATTTGAAACTAGGCTGTATTGCCCCCAGCAAGGTGACTAGTCTCTATTCAGTCATCGACAGGCCTTGGAACACAATCAGCCCGTGATCTGATGGGCCCAGAGAGGCGTGAAGGAGAGAAGCATCCTAGGCAAACTCGATACACTGTACAATCCACTAAGCGTGTAACAATTCCTGCCAAATCTAATAATTACATCCACTAATAAAAAGTTCAAAGTTAACTTATTACTTAATCACATTGTATTTTCATAAACACTTTAAGTTTTGAATATACCTTTATGCATAGTAACATTAGATGTTTTCAAAACATCTAATGAAATCTAATGTAATGACAATATACTGTATGTGATATTTAAAGTACTGAAAAAACATGATTATCGTGAAGGCAATTGGATCACAGATGCATGGCTAGATAATGATTAGTTAATATCCATATCCATAAATATATTAAAGTATATGTGTTGAAAACAATATGATCCCGAACCTGTTTTTAGCCTAAATGCGATATGTCCTCTCGACCAATCAGAATTCGCTCGCTAGTGGTATTGTATGTGTTATTTCTAAATTATTTGTTGTATGTGGTGGAAAATATTGAAACAGGAAATTGAAAATATTTATTTTACTTTACTATTTAGTTTGTTACTATTTATTTTATTTGGCTGTTAATATTTATTTTATTTTACTATTTAGATTGTTACTATTTATTTTATTTGGCTGTTATTTATTTCATTCATTTGCATCTATTTGATTTAAAGTATGAGTCCTTGATGTCATATGTTTCATGTTCTCTTATTTGTTTGTTTTTAAAAAGAAATAAACCAAATTTTTTAAAAAGGATGGATTTGTAGCGTTTTGAAAAAAATATTTGTTATCGACAATATTATTGTTTCATTTAACAATCATTGTTTAACATGTTCAGACCAACAGACCATTTTAACAGGATAAATTGAATAGTAGACTAGGTAAAAAAATGTAATTTTCATGAAACTACTAAAATGGATTTATAGCGTTTTCAAAAAGAGCTCTATATATATATATATATATATGTGTGTGTGTGTGTGTGTGTATGTGTTTCTAAAATTCATGTATAAATCATGTATATATATCATGTCAAGCATATATATATATATATATATATAATGTATATTTTTTTCTTGATTCTCTCATTTTTCCCTAATTCATCATGTCTGACAAAATTGGATGCACCATTTACAGTATACTACACTAGCACTGCAGGCTAGCTCCATCTTTTGGATTTTGTTTGTATTGCATCAAATTAGCCATGTCAGACCGAAATCCTTACTAAAACCCAGTAACAGCCTAATACAAATAAAAACTCCCAGGCCAGATAATTAGTTACGTAATTTCCCCATCTGCTTAAGAGGAACATTTTGTACAGAGACGATGTAAATTTGAAATACTGCATGCCAGTCCTATGCATGACCTAAATCCAACCGCAGAATGTTCCACTAGGGGGCAGTAATAATTTACGCCAATTAAATTTAGAATGGAGAACAATCATTCTTCTGTGCTGTGCGTTTGTATATGTTTGTCCTAAAAGAATGTCTATAACTTGATTTTTTGAACGGGAAAACACAATTTGTATCTAGTGACGTTTCTCTCAGTTGTGTACTTTGTACACAGCCTCTATCTTGCGTAATAACGTTACATGATACAATCTATGGGCTGCGGTAAATCATGACTAAACAAACAGAACTGAACTTTGTTTTCTTCTAAATTTTATAACTATTTAAACAAATCTGTTTTTATAGCATTTGCTGACCGAGGCTAGACAAATATAAAGCATCAATTGTCAAGTCAACATTATCAAAGTAATAAAGGAACACGTAACGTTGACTTCGTCTGCTTTAATGTCGATAAAGGAATACCTGAACCTGAAGGGGCTGTAGATTGTTGGGTCACATATCAGAGATGGGTTGAGAAACACAGCTTTTGAATATCAAACGTGCTTTTTCTTTTATTACGCCGGTCATGTAACATTATAAAATACACTGGTGTCACATTATCGAAATTGCAAGTGGGGTTCTCAGACAAACATCCGGTGCGCATGCTCAGAAACCTACTGACACGCGCGCATGTGTCTCATGGATTTTGAAGAATGAACTTATTGCTGTTATTCCTGGTCTTTGTTTTCGTCCCGTATCGATGGGTTAACTTCCAGTGCGTTCTGTCTTTTGCACTTTAAAAGTTGTATTTTGACAAACGCGTTAAATTAAACAATAATCAAACATTTAGCGAAGTGGGCATTATTAGCTCAATGCTCAACGTCAGACTGGAAAAAAAGTGCCGACCGCCGTCAAAGAGGAGCTTCATCTGATGACAGGAAATCTACAGGTAATTTGAACACTAGCCAATACAATGATAAAGTTGCATGCGTGGACTTTTTTCGTCTTGTTCTCTGCAAAGAATGGACTTTTGTCATGTGATCCACTCATGGCTTCTGAGATTAAACTCGTTTGTCCGTAAAGTGATTGACAATGCATTATGGTTATTTATGTGAAATATATTGAGCTGCTCTGTTAAATTACACATAAGTGTATACGATCTAAAACCACGTGATCGTTAATCATTTCTGTTCATGCTATCGGTTGGTTTACATATTTGTTTTATGATTACAAAATTAAGTAAGAAAGAAAACCTGTTTGTTGCCACATAACATTGGAATACATATGATTTCAAACCTGTTTTTTTATATAATGCTGTATTAACAATGAGTTTGCTTGCTTACCATATGTTAAGGTAACAATGGATAACCATAACCATATAAATAAACTAACAATTAGATTTTTTTGTGTGTGCTTATTTTACAGATTCATGATGTGTAGGGCAATTAGGTAGTACATTTTAATCATTGACAGTACTTGGATCACAGTGTACAGAGGTGAATGTAGGCATTTGTTTGCAATTTGAAGATGTCAGTTTGTTTAACACTTTGTTATTTTAATAAAAAGCTCATCTCAACCCATAGTAATGGTTAACACAGTCCATGGCTTCGGATATACTGGCTAGTGCAGTCATTGGGTTGTCTGCCTAATGCTATCAAGCCTTCGGCTGTTAGGCTTCAGTGTCAAAGTTCATTTGGTATTTTTTATGAGATAGTTTAGTTTGTACAAAGTTTGCAGCACCAATAGTGTCAAACATAAATTATGGTGGAAGTAAGTACATGCAGTGAAGGCACCCAGGATGGTGAGGAGCCGAGGACCGACAGTAACGGTCAAGCTGTGGAAGATGTTGCCCCAGACCCGGTCTTTCTTGAAACCAAGGAGGACCCGGAAGCCCAAAAGCAGAAGTCCGGGACCTGGATGTGGTCTGTCGTTTATCTTTGTTTCTATGGTTTCATGGTTCAGCTAAAGCCCGGGGAGCCTTTTATCACACCGTACCTGCTCAGTCCAGAGAAGAACTTCACCAGAGCACAGGTGTGGTCCTTTTTACCTTCTTGACTGAAATCAATTGAAATTGTGTCATTCAACCCGATTTTATTAGTAAGAACTTATTTCTGGTAAACATGTCATTTTTGTTCTTTGCTTGTGCACGTACTTGTGACAAGCACCCTGGGTTATTTTTTTGCTTGTACCTACACAAGTCACATATTTGGCTTTGTTATTTGGTCGTCATACCGAGACACAGCTGCTGGGGTCTGGCCATGGAAATATGGTCAAAGGTGACATTTTTCCAATATGGGTCAGATCTGCTCAGAGGAGAGCTTGTTCCGGTTTCACATCATGCCGGCGAGGGATGTAAGGGATAGTTCACAATAAAATCTTTAACCCTGTCATTTCAAACCTGAATTACTTGCATTCTTCTGCAGAACACAAAATATATTTAGAAACATTTTGGTTACAAATTATAAGTTTCATAAATGTGTTTTAAAAGTTTTAAAATTAAAATGTCATTATGCAAGCATGTGTATGATAGCACTCAAGCAGGCTTTGGCTATAAACTGCATGTCACGGTTATGCATTACCCCACATGAGTAATTCTCATTCTCTGTGTTTTTTACAGGTTACCAATGAAATCAACCCTGTACTCTCCTATTCCTATATGGCAGTGCTTGTGCCGGTGTTTCTGCTGACCGATTACCTGCGCTACAAACCTGTGCTGATCCTTCAGAGCTTGAGTCATGTTTCCATCTGGCTCTTGCTGATTCTGGGCACATCATTGCTGGAAATGCAGTTAATGGAGTTCTTTTACGGCATCACTATGGCCGCCCGTGTGGCCTACTCTTCATACATCTTCTCTCTGGTGCCAGCGACCGTTTACCAACGTGTGGCCAGCTACTCGCGCACCTCCGTGCTCATGGGGGTCTTCACCAGCTCTGTGCTGGGTCAGTTGTTTGTGTCAGTGGGTGGTTTGTCATACATGACACTCAGCACAGTATCTCTGGGGTTTGTAACTGTTGGACTGCTGACGTCCTTTTGCCTGCCGTGGCCTAAGCGTAGCATGTTTTTTAATAAAACGCGCATGGAGGCGGAGAGGAAGCATGCGGCTGAGTCGGAATTGGCCACGATGAAACCTTGCGATAAGGATGACAGTGTGTCCTGGAGGACTTCGGTATTTGTTGGGATGGTGAAAGAGTTAAAGAATGTGGTGAAAGTACCTAATTTAAGGCTCTGGAGTTTATGGTGGGTGTTCAACTCCACTGGTTACTATTTAGTTCTGTTTTATGTGCACATCCTGTGGAATAAAGTTGATTCTGCCACAGAGAACAAGCATGTCTACAATGGAGCTGTTGAAGCCGCCTCTACATTAATAGGTAAGAGTTCAGACTATATATAACATATGTAATCATTAATTTAATGGTTAATTGTTTGTTTAGCAGAAGGGATTCTTGCATGAAGTTAGCCGGCAAGAGAAAATTCCTATCATACGAAATTGGCAAGAAAAAGCGAACTTCATTTTCCCAAACCATTGAGCTTTAGTATGAAACATGAATGACACTCACAACAAACACGTGAATGCCTTTGCCCTTTGGTTTTAAAGGGACAGTTCACAAAAAAAATCACCCTCAAAACGTGTCTTACTTTCTTCTATGGAAAACAAAAGAAGGTATTTTGAGATTTGTCCAAATTACAGAAGTATTGGGGGCCAATGTTGTTTGAATACCAAATTTTTTTTAAACTAGGGATGTATCAATATTATCGATATCGTGTTATCCCAATAGGAAAATTGTCTCAATATTATCATGGTCACATGACTGTAGGAATTTTGTGCCACACAAACAAGCCGCTCTGTCTAATGCATTTAATTAGCTGAATCGCACGCGTGAGACCTCGCAGAACTGCGAGAGATATTCAAAAGCATACAGAGCGTCCATCTCCAGCTAGCCCTGTGACATAATTGTGACGTTGACTGTAAAGGGGACTGTACTTACCTACTATAAACTTAGAAAAAGCCTAGGGTGTCTAAACATCAAGTGTGCTAAGTCTTGCACAATGGAAGTCACGTCACATCTTCCCATTCCAGCTCCGAGTTTAAAGAACGAACGCCATCGGAATTGTCCACAATGTAAGTAGGAACAAAAGCATAATATTAAGACAAAGTGACCAAATCATTAAGGTGGTAAAACAACGAAGGTCACAAAACAACGTAAACCAAACTGAAAACGAATGACGAGGGCGGTTTAAAGAGAACTGGACCGCCCTTTATTCATATCCAGCGTCTTTTTATGAACAGCGGAAACTTGACCGGCAGCAGATAGGTAGATGTCACACCATCAACCATGATTGACAGCTTCTTGAACCAATCAGCAACCAGACGGAGGTGCCTAAAAAAACATCAGAGAAAGGCATTCAAAACGACTGTCTTTTGCGCTCTTAATAAAAGAAAGAAAGGCATACAGGTTTGAAATGACACAACGATGAATAAATGATGAAGAACTTGCATTTTTGGGTGAACTGTCCCTTTAAGGCTTTTTCATATTTCGATTTACTGAAGTGCGTTTCTCCACCTGAATCTATAATTTGGCATCTTTACAAACTTAAATCTCAGACTGCGAACAAACCTACAACATGTCTACACTGGATAAAAGGCATTACACCATAGAACGTCTTAGAACCCGTTAAAATTGTACATTTTGCCCATACTAGATGTTGCGCGACATGTCAATCCCATTAGAACAAGCGTCTGATGTAGACACCCTGTTGGTCATAAAAGATAAATCGTTTTTTATGTGTTTCATAGGTGCGATGACATCCTTTGCAGCAGGTTATGTAAATATTCGCTGGAACCTTTGGTCTGAGTTGGTGATTGGGTTGATCACTGGTGCTCAGGCCGGTCTACTGCTGCTTATGGGCCTCACTGACAATATCTGGGTTTGCTATGTGGCATACGCCCTGTTTAGAGGCTTCTACCAGTTCTTGGTTCCAATCGCGATGTGAGTAATGTGTGACTTTCTACTTTATTAAGATCTTCCCTGATGTTTTTGTGGAAAACCTTTATATTTAAAAATAGGGCTATTCAACGATTAATTGCGATAAGTCGCATCCAAAAATAAAAGTGTGTGTTTACATAATATTTCTGTGCATATTTATTTTGTATTTGCAAACACATACGCGCAAACATACATGTAAATATTTAAGAAATATTTGCATGTGTATACTATATAAAAATATATATATTTTCTAACGTGCATAAATGTTTATGAATACCAAATTAAAATGCACAGACATGTATTAGGCGAACACAAACTTTTATTTATCATTTAACAGCCCTATATAAAAAAATATTGTATATTTTTTCTAGTAAAATATTCACCTTAAAAGGTTGTTGCTTATAACTGGGACCCACTCTCTATTGAAACGACCGTTATAAGTGATGGAGTTTGGAAAATGTTCACTGTTGCACCTGTGAAAACATGTAGCAGACTTTAGAGAGAGCAAGAATTTTGTTGTAGTTTGCCACATAGTGATAGAGAATCACATCATGAGCACATAACACAAGCTGTTAACATCTGATAATCTCTTAAGCTCTGCCTTATTAGGTACAAACTTAAAAATGACTTAACTCTTTGGTGTTTAGAAATATTGGTCTTTTAAAAAGAAAATTGTAGATTTACAAATTTTTTGGAAGCAAAAAAAATACAAAATTAAGTTAGAAAGTGCAATGTTCCAGTCACACGTCCAGCATGCAAAAAAAGAAATCTGTCTATATGAGACTGTGGGAAATGACTATAAGTAGTCTTCTTCTAATGCCTGCAGTGTGTTCACATGTTTTGTTCTAATATGCAGTTTATCATTTGTGTTATTTTCCCTCTCAGTTTCCAGATTGCATCCTCTCTCAATAAAGAATTGTGTGCATTAGTGTTTGGAGTTAACACTTTCCTTGGGACAGTCCTGAAGACGATCATCACCATCATTGTAGCAGATAAGAGAGGATTGGCTTTAAATGTTCACTCTCAGGTGTGTTCAATTACATTAGCAGATGCTTTAATGCAAAGCGACTTACATCATTGAGGAAAACAAAGGGATTGACGTTTTAAAGTAGGGATGCAGGATATTATCGGCATGCAGATATTTATTGCTTATAAATTAAATATCGCATCGAACCGATATGATGCACATATGCTTTGCTGATAAAGAAACGTGTTTTGTTTTGGCGTTCCGACATGAGCGTGCAGTCGTGCACTCGCATAGACACCCACCGTCACACAGCACATGAGTACTAAAGTTCAATTTCGTGACTTATTGCGTCTGAACTGTCATAAAACTGTTAAAAACACCATGCGTTAAGCCTGTGTTCTGACATTTTGTGCTACTATTAAGAGCCCTACGTATTTTGTTTCTTAACTTTTTCATTTATGAAGTATTTTTGTTCAATGACTGTAATAAACATCACATAGTGTTTCGCATTGATATCTGAAAGCAGTTTTATAAAGGATATGCTCTAGCAGCAGTAATAGAATAATTTGCTCGAGGAGTGCAAAGCAGAGCATGCATTACATTATCCTAGACATTTTGTTTCTAATTTGTCCAATACCCTGGGAATCCCCCCCCCGAACCCACAATATTGGTATTGTTAGCGCCATGCTCTTACCCCTGACCTTTCGGACCCTTCTCCGCCCTCTTGCGCTGTACTCCCTGCGTTGTCTTTGGTTGATATTAACCAATGTTTTATTTTGATAAATATTCTTAACTTAAAGCCTGAAAAATAATCTGCGTGCTTATATGGGAATGTATATATGGTGGTGTAAATTGATTTGATGCACCTACCTAATGCGGTTGCTAATGTGACGTAATCATCTCAGGGGTCATGATCGAAGGGGACGAAATTCCATTGGCTGATGGCTTTTTATTTGCGTGATTTTATTTTTTAACATACCTAATATATATTTTTTACAGTTGATTAAATCATTAATTACGCTATTCATAATAATAATAATATATTTTTTATCTGGAAATCATCTTGGGACCCTATGCCATATGACCCTTTTATCAGTTTTTCGATATAGTGCCTGTTGGAAAAGGGAAAGAGAGGATTGTTTGTAATTCGAATATACAAAGATACATCTTCAGCCGCAATAAACTGAGGAACGAGGGAGTTTGAAAGATCATTCGCCAGCAACAGAGTGATCTTGTGTAAAATTCGCTTATTCACTGACTGAAGGATTGTGGATTGAAAATTAAATTGTAAAGAGCTTTACACAAGGTGCATTGTTAGAAAGCAGCTTTACAGAAATATAAAATATTGTCTAATATAAAAGGATATTGTTTTGACATTTTACATTGAACATCGTGTCAAAACACTGACTTTATGTTCTTCTCTTTCTTTTGCAGTTTTTGATTTATTTCTTTTACTTTACCTTGCTGACTGTGATATATCTGAGCTGTAGTGCCTGGATCATCATGCGTCATTACAGCAGTGCGAGAGCAGAGGAGAGACACACAGAAGTGGCTCTAACTGAAGAACACAGTCCTATCGCAACACCTGCTTGCGAGGAACATAATGGAACCAGCATAAAGGCTTGAGGTTTTAAAGAACTCCACAGGTGGAGTTCATCCAACTTTTACATTTTGGAAAAACAAAAGTTTTTTATTGAGATTGAATAGTCTTGGTTTTATTGTTAAGTTCATCTTAATGTTATAGGAATATCACGTTTTTACGGAAAGTAAATCAGACATTGATACAGCTAGCCAATAGGAAGCTATGTACAGTGGAAAATCTTAGAGTGAGTTCTAATCTGCTCTTTAAGTCTAGTTTAGTTTAGTTGTCTGTCATTCTGTAGCGGAATTTAGATATTAAGTCAAATTCATGTTTGTGTCAAGACATAACAAAACAGTATTTCTGTTGTGTCTTTAGAAGAATCACCAGCATTTAAGCAGTCAAATGTCAGTTCTGCTTTGAATAAAGCCATAATAATAAAGCAATAATAAAACAGTTACAGTATTGTTTAGGGTAAACATACAAGACCATGAAGTACACATGATTTTGTATTGCATTGAAATACCACTTTCCGTTTTTTCTCTGTGCTACAGAGACGGTATATATGAGGTACAGCAATAATGGAAAGTGTCCTTGTTCTCTCTTGAGAATCATTATAAGATTTAGTTTCATTTTGATATGACATTCCTAAGTGAATTTATGATTAACAACGTATCTACAACGGACGTGAGCGTCGTTGTTATAATCAATTAAGCTGTCGATTCTGGATGCCAGTCGTGACAATGCCTTAGTGCGTTTTTTTTCGGACATTGCGCCTTTTGAATCTGGATGAATCTGTAACCTGCTGTAAGTGTTCTAATGTTTTTGGCCTTAAAATGGTTAGTGCCTTAGATGAACCAAAAACACAATGTATTACTTTACTGTATCAATAATGCTGCTCACATAATGTTGCATTTTTATTCATAAACACTAATTCTAGTGTTGGTACTCCAGATGTTTTCATTTTGGCTTTGCAAGAATAATATTGTTTAGACACTTATTTTCTATGGTTATCAGTATTGAATAGGTTGAATAGATGTCTTGAACATTGTTGAAACTACTAACATTACCAGTTTCGAAAAATGGAATGTATCAAACAAGGACCAGTAGTCCATCATTGATTTAGATCCTTGCCTTAGAGTTTGGTGTGTTTTTATGGTTATGCACTTCATGTTCTCATTTGTATGTATGCAAAGATTGACATTTTGATTTTATTGAAAGACATATATGTGGACCTGCAGTGCCTTGTCTTTAGTCATAGTACAGTTATAGTCTATGAACATTTTGTAGTATGCACTACACAATATTCTCTGATTTGGTAGGATACTGGTAGGATGCTAGTAAAACTTTCTAACTAATGAGTAATTGGTGTAATTTTATATAGTTTTTGGATGTCATAAAAATCTTTGCTGTAAAACATGCCGTGTATACTGTGAAGAAGTAAGGAGTAGAATTTATCTCCTTAGAGAAACATTTATACAAACAGTATTTTTAGGTTTTCAAAAGGTAATGAGAAATAGGAATTGTTTGGAGTAATACACTGTATATGTTTTTGTTTACTGTCGGTTTGATCTGATCTGCCACATTGAGTTATCACCAGACGATAGAGTTTCCAGAAGTGAATTAACAAATAGGTTTAGAGGTAATGTTTAATAACGTATCATTGAAAATACATTGAAATGAAAATGGATCCCAGATTTGAGATTCAATGGGGTCACCTAAACAAATGAACTTAACCCATGGAATGTTTGTTAAATTGCCATTGTTAATTGTATTATACTTAAAATAAATATAAAATTTAAAAAAGTTGTCAAGTATACAAATGTAAAAAATGCTTCATACTGTATATATGTTTTTAGGAGGATCAATACTAATACATGAAGACATTGAAATGATAATAAAAATGTACCTCTGATATAATTAGTTACAAACGATTTGGAAGTTGATTTCTTTGGCAATGTATTATGAAGGCACTTGTAAACATCCACTTTAAAGCACCACAGTTCTGTTTTAAAAGTGACAACAATATAGTGAGCATATAATTCAGATATGTTTTCGGTTGGCTTAAAACTGCCATGTTATGTGTAAACATGTTCGGCATATATATGTTTTAAGAAAACACAATACAGTGATTTACACCCCGAATTAAGTGCGGTTTAATTTTCTAAATAAACGATCAAGTATAACTGTTTCGTTGTCTGTTTTCGTCTCTCAAAGGTGTTCGTTAAGGCTTTTGGTGAAAGGATCACATAAAATATACTGTATATATATAATTGCTTAAGTTTAAATAAAAATCATAATTAAATGTACAACGCATATAGAAAGGTACAACAACTAACATCATTGAAAATATTTTTAAACTGAACAAAATCGACCCACAATGCTGCAAAATCAATGTAGTGGTTTAAGAAAAGCAATGTTCTTGAGTCAAGTCAGTGGTTGGACCCCACATTTAGCCAAACTTCTTAATTCTACATGTAAGAAAAAATTGGCAAATTTTCCAAAATCTAAGACTGGTAGAAATATTTTCAATGTGTTTTTGGGAAGTTTCGTCTATTTATTACGTAAATGTAGTAAGGCACAATTTGTAAAAAAAGGGGTTTAAAAGTTAAAATTGCTCTTCATTTTGGGCTGTAAGACAAAAATACTTTTCCAATTGCCTATGGTAATTTTGCTAAAACCACTGCGTATCACATTGTTTGGTTTGGCAGTTCTTGTTTAATTAGCAATGTAGGTGTTTTCAATGCACAGTATGATAAAAGAGCTGGTGCAGCTGCGCGGTGACTGCTGAAGCAGGTAGCCATCTTGGAGAGAGGATGCCATGCCAGTGACGGCAGAACTACTGGTTCTCCACGTCTCACAGTAACTGTCCGTCTGCCGATGACCGCGAGTAGTTGATCCATGCCATACCATCTTCTCAGGCCTATTGAAATGGTTATAGAAAAAAAAATCTCACCAGTCATGGTTTCGTTGAGATTTTTAACCAGATAGCCAAAAACAAAAAAACCTGTCATCATTTATTCAACCTCGTGTTGTTCAAAGACTGCGCCCTCTGTGTAATGTAAAGAAACATTTGAAACATATGTCCATACAATGGGGTCCAATTTTGTTTGGTTGACAGTGTTCTTTTAAATTATTGTTTGTGTTTTGTGAATGATATGAGGGTGAGATAATAAAATATTTTACATTTTGGGGTGAAATATCTTTTTAAAGTTATTTTTTTATATTTCGCTTCCTTTAAGCCAACTTACCAGGCATCATCATTGAGAACATCTCGGCCGTCAAATGAATAGATACGTGTGTCATCGGTTATTCTGCCCTCCGAGTCACTAAAGATGGAGTCCCAATCCCTGAATAATGCTTCATCCTATGTGGAACATATACACTGTGTAAAAAGACTATATACTGTGATCATGTTTTTTGTATGGTTGAGTATTGACAAAGTAACACTAACTTTAAGATTTACTACAGGAAACTGATCCCCGTCATCCTTTCGAACAATAGAATACAGATCCTGTAACCGTGACGACAGGAAAGCCCTAAAAGTTCCTTTGAGCCCAATGGCTTGGGCCTGTAAGAAACACTGGTGGTCTACACCTTTGATACCCAGCGTATCACCCGTTTGGGGTGAGTTAAGGGCGATCAAGTGGAGCTGGGGTGACAAAAGAGAAAACATGATCGCAAAGAAACGTCACTTGTAAATGAATACTCTTGTTAGAAAACATCCCATGCTCTTCAAAACCAGTAAAACAACTATCAGGATGGCTATTAAAGTGGGTAAGCGCACACAGTTATAAATTAATACTGACCGCCGCGCCTGCTGTGTGCGTGTGGGATGGAAGCTCTTGAACAACAGGCCTGTGATGGTGTGTAGTGTGATATCTGCTGTCTGGTTGCGGGTGGCTGCTATGAGGGTGGCGTCTCGGATCAGGATAGCCTTGATAAACAGTACCAGCTGATGGGAAGTATCGTGGATCGGAGTGTCTGGAATCAGTTGGATCTATCCGTCCATGGTATCGTGTGTCATGTGGCGGCTGGTATCTGGGATCAGGTAACACAGGGTACTGGGCTTCTGGTGGAGGAGGGGCTCGTGGGGGAGACAATGTGGGGTAGTCGTAAGAGTAATGCACAGCAGCCACCGGGTTATCCTGGAAACAGATCAAATGTGCCAGATGATGATCAGATTGCTGGCTTTAAATACTGGTTTGCATTTATACATACGAGTATTTGTCACATTTATACACCATCATTGAAATCAAGGATAATTGACTACAAAATGACTCTAATTTTATATTAAACTCACCAGATCCCTTTGAAAAGGCTTGTATTCTCCTAGCTATAATAAACAATCAGAAACAAGCTTGTTTTAAGACCAGAAACAAGTTACATATTTAAAGGAAATGAGTACAGAAGTTATAATAAAGTTCATATGTTGTATTTATCAAAATTGCCATCAGAGATGGTGGGTTACTAATAAACTTCAGTGCAAAACAAAAAATAAAGTAACAAAACAGTGAGTGTCAATGAAATAGATATGCAATAATGTATCAACAATAAAAATGTTTACAAATACCATGACTTGTCTGACGCCGTCATCTACTCTCATATAAAGTTCTCTGTTCTCTTTAACATAGATCAGCGTGCCTTCTCGATGCTGGCGAGTTGTAGAAGCCATTGCGTCAAAGGTCCTTAAAATTAAAACCTGAGGAAACGATAACAGGAGGTTAAAAAAATACAATTTTGTGTATAAAACATTTAAGTATCACTTTTAAATATTTTTTACATGTAGTAAGTTGTATTGGGAATGCAACGTTTGTTTTTGTAAGTTAAAATATAACAATATTTGTTTGTATTTTTTTGTCGAGCGCCAAACATACACAAACATCACAAAATCATTCTTATTTTTATTTATTACAATTTAAATTGTAGAACAAAAATCACACTAAAATGGTCACTACTGGAATTATGTTGTAAATTAAAAAATTGTTCTTCAAAGTGGTCATCATAGAATTGGAAAAATGTCTTTTTGGCATTTAACAAGCTTCTTAAGGTTTCACCTTGGGACACTTAAACATTATTAAAGGAGTTCACATCTATGACGGGTTCTTACTGGCTGATATTTTTCCTTATTTAGCCTTCCAGTTTAAATACAATTTTTGTTTTGTAAGTAGGCCTCGTTTATTAGAAAAAAACCTGTTGTCACAGTTATATCTTTATCCAAAATTTTAGCATATGCCTTAAGATCATAGAGGTTTTTAAAGGAGCCAGTCCTTGGCTGTTTTAGAGGCTTTGGTTATGTTTTTTGGATGTTTAACAATGGATCTTCATGTTTCTAATTAAAAAACTTTTAAGCTTTATATTTCACATATTTCAAGTCTATTGTTCATCGCTGTGAACTTCGACTTCTACCAAAACGACTGGATTTCTGCCGGTCTTTATAAAGTCCCTCCTTCCGAAATTCTCTGAATGGTAAAGCTGACCAGGTCTTTTGTGATTGGCTTCCGCTTCTCAGGCTGTTGTGATTGGTCGGTGCCCCTCTCAGTGAACATGAACTGATAAACTTAGCTTTGGCCTTAAGCAATAAACAGTAGCAAGGGCGTCAACTTCACTTTATCAGTTAAAAACATGCCTATCGATCGCAATGTAACGGAGGTCTTCTAGTGCATGTGCCAATGTCAATCTTTGTTAGAGATCTAATTTTTTCTACTATGGCGATGGAACTGACACCGGACCGGATGGCGTCAGACCAATTATATTAATTAACACAAATAACAGAAGCGTTAGTTTTCCCTTTTTATATTGGACCCGAGTTGGATTGTAAAAAAAGTAGATTGGCTAGGAGACTGCAAGCAGGTCTTCAGACGGTGTTTCATAGAAGTGTTTTTAAGACAGAGGTATGTGCACACACACTATCAGTGTATTACACAGAACAGCTTTCACAGCCAATGTTAAAGTCATGGAAGCTGTTATTTGACCGTTGGTCATCTTAGAATGTGTGTAGATGAATGCTTATTACCAGCTGCAGGACTGTGATGTCCTACAATCTCTGATACCCAGACACTACTCCAGTGCTCTTCCACTTCTCTAAGTAAGCCCCCCGCCCCTTTTTAGGCGTATTCCTTTGGACGGAGGTTATTAAAAACACTTGAAATGGTGATATGTACCCGGTGAGTAGAGGTCTGCAGTAAATTCCAGCCGTTCTCTGTAGTGCTTGAAAAAGCGAGTTCTTTTAAAGACAATATCTGGCATTTAACTTTGAGCTTTATCATTTTGCAGGTAATATATATGCTTTAACAGCAACATTACACAATAACTAAAGGTTGAAAAATGTGATTGCGGGGAACTTGCTCTTTAAGATCATAAGGAATATTTCAGTTAAAGGTTCTGTGTGTAAGTTTCAGAGCCCACTATTTGCGATGTAGGAAATTGCAACCTACAGCTCCGCCACCCCTCCCCCCTCCCAATAGAGAAGCTACGGTTGCCGTCACAGGACAAAAGGGTTCCGTAAATGATAGCGGCAATCATCAAGACTGAAGCTACGGACACAGGACAGAGATGACGTCGTCTGGGGCAGCAGAGAGTAACCTTTGCAAGTCAAGTGACGAGGCTTATTTACAAAGAAAAATAAATAAATAAAATTTACTAAATTCATCAATTATCCTTATCTTTATAGTGAATATTATTGTTACTTGTTTGACATTGTGTCAGTGATTTATTCGCTTATTTTGCATAGCATTTTTTGGCACGGTAACTTGGTTCGTAATTTACAGCCTATTGAAACCGCTTGCTAATACTAAAGGCGTGTAATCTAACCGCGAAAGTCTTAGCAGACGTTTTTCTCATCATCACAGAGTCAATCAGAGGATTTAACACAGGTAGTAAAAGGGAGAGGAAAAGGGATAGGGGTGTTGGAGATGCAGGCAGGGCGAGGAGAGGCAGAGGAGCTAACGTTACCCGTTAGCTCCTCTGGACCGCACAAGAGAGGATGTGAAAGCTAAGCAGAATTATAATATAACTTACACCCGATTTATGCGAATTATGATTGTAAACATGATTTCTAACTTGATTTGCACACCGCCATGCAAGAAGGACTTATAGTACAATTACAAAGTGCTAACATTTTACAAGGAAAAACAATACTTTTCTTGATGTTCAGCTCATCTATTAGCTAAAGCTATCAAACAAACCATCCCCTTATATAGCAGAAATTAGACAAATTTACAGGTCCAGCAGAAAGCTGGCGTCTCTTAGCAAACCCTTTTCCTGCTTCAGTGCGCTCCGTGGAAAAGCCATGCTGATGTTTATTTGGGTTTTCTGCCGTTTTTTGTCTGGACTTCGCCTTACTGCATCGTATTTTCTCTTTTTTGACGACACAGATTGACGCTCAGTCGGGTCTTGTGCAGAATAAGGGATGTCCGCCATTAGCGCAAATTTCACTTCTTAATGCAACAAAGAACCGTTACCTCATGCTTAACCACTCACAACATAGTTTTGTATCATATATTACATTTTGGTAAAAAAATCCTTCAAAATGCTACACACTGTTCCTTTAAGTGACCCTGGCGTGTGCCTCTCAAGTCCTGAAGAGCATTGTATTTGATCACCCTCTGGTGGTTGGCAGCAGTGTAGGTTATAAACCCCCCCCTCTCTATGATTTACGCTAAACTAAAAAATCCGATAATCCTTCAAATACATTTGTGTCAAAGATGGTTTCTGTCATTTTACTTAGTTCTTATCATGATGATGATGTTCTGTATGCTGAAGTGCTTTTCTAATAAGTTTGGTTTTAGCACTTTTTCGAAAATATTAGAAAAAGGGGAAATGGTAACGCGATTTGTTCGTTTGCGATTGAGTCATCTGGGAATGTGGGTGGGATCTTGATACCTCAGCTTTACCTCATGCTTACTACTGCACAGACTCTGGCTCCGAATGACGTCACTCGCAGAACATGTCAGCGCCTATATCTAGGAAGTTAAGGCTTCATTTGACTACAGTATAGTAATTGGGTCCATATTTTTTTACGATCCACGCTCTGACCCTAAACTTCTGAATTATACATTCTAGAATGTATACATTAATCGGGTTGTGAAATCAAGATTGAGAACTCCAGCAGAAGCTGTTATAAATAATAAGTCTTAAGTCTTGCACCTGGTGAAAACTCACCCCAGATAAGGGTCCAGGGGGTCCAGGAGGCCCAGGTGGCCCTGGGATACGGATACCTAAGGGTCAAGGTGTTACAATAACATGTTTTACAATGTTTACAACATGAATGTATTTGGGCTGTTATGGACAAAACAGGAAAGATGTGAAAGAGAAGGAATTGAGTCAAGACATGATAGGTTGTTGTGTGGGGATTAGTTACTTAATGATGTTCTGTATGCACCTGGGAAAGATGATCCCGGGGGTCCAGGTGGACCTGGAGGTCCAGGACTACCTGGGCGTCCATCATAACCCGTTCCAGGGGGCCCAGGTGGTCCACGAATAGATTCTCCTCTTGGTCCCTAAAATAAAAAAGAACCCCCATTCAAACCATAAGAAGAAAAATCCTCAACTTTAAATCTAAATGCCATCCTTTCATCTCTGTGCTCTCACCGGTGGTCCAGGTCTTCCAGGTGTACTCTGAGCGCTACCGTAAAGGCCATGAAAACCTCCGGCCGGTTCTCCCTTCTCTCCTTTAAGACCCGCCTCCCCTTTCATCTCCTTCTATATCATAGCAAAGTACGTGCGATACATTTTCAGCTCAATTTTAGCCTTTATTCACTGAAAATTAATTTAAGGTTAGAGACATCATACCTTTAATGCATAAATGTCAAAGGTGGCAGTGAGACCTATGACGGACAAAAGTCGCATTTAAATACTGTTTACACTTCAACTGTTCCTATAAGATAGCTAGTTTGATGCTTAAAGCAATAGTTTCAAAAATCCTAATTATTGTACTTTTTTACTGCAGAACACAAAAGATAGATTTTTGGAAGCCATTTTTTTAAATATCTTTAAAAAAAAAGAGACATATACAGGTTTTAAATGACATAAGGGTTAAAAAAAAATTTGACATTTTGGGGGGACTATAACTTTAACCAGGTGCCCGTTTCAATAAGGAAGCTCAACCAAAACAGTGTTAAAATCTGAGTTTTAAGTTTCAGACCAGCTGATTTGAGTTAGTTCAACCAGCCCTGAGTAAGTTCGTCCTAGGTTACACGCGTCCACCATGGTTTTAAAAAGCACGTTTCACCATGGCAACGGCAGGTGACAAAAGCACATTTCTTTATTTAAAATGTACTGCAAGATGCAGTTTCTTTCCAAAACGCTATAAGTCCCTGTTTTTACCCTAAATGGGATATGTCCTCTCGACCAATCAGAATTCGATCGTTAGAGGTATTTGTATGTGTTATTTCTAAATTATTTATTGTTGGTGGTGGTGGAAAATATTGAAACATGAAATTGAAAATATTTATTTGATTTTACTATTTAATTTTTTACTGTTTATTTGATTTGGCTGTTATTTATTTCATGCATTTGCATTTATTTGATTTATGGTAGGAGTCCATGATGTCCTGTGTTTAAAGTACTCTTGTTTATTTGTTTTTAAAAGGAAATAATCCAACATTTTTTTGCAAAAAAATAATAAAAATAAAATTTGAATTTATAATTGACAATATCGTTGTTTTATTTAACAATCATTGTTTAACATGTTCAGACTGAGCCAACAGACCATTTTAACAGGATAAATTGAATATTAACAAAATGTATGGGTCTAGGTTAAAAAAATGTAATTTTCATGAAAACTAATAAAAGGGATTTATAGCGCTTTGGAAAAGAGCTCTTCATATATTCATATATGCAGCTTCCTCATCTACGGGTTCCTGAATAAACGGACATGCCATTTTAAAGTCTGTGTGACTAAACTGAGCGCGATTAGGAACACGAATGAACAAACAAATGGCGTATGCAATTTCAACACCACTCGCGCTTCGAAAAGGGGCGGAGATTGTAACAAACCCTGGTTTGTGGAATAAAACCTGCTCCCGACCATGTTAGGTTCACGGAGTATGTTACTCTGGTTACTCACTCGGAGTATATGATACCTCGATTTCTGAAATGAGCTTGACTTACCCCGGTCGCGGGTTTGACATACCTCGCTTTCTGAAACCAAATACCCTGAGTATTCCGTTTTCTGGGGTTAACTTACTCTGAGTTTGCATGTACCCTGCTTTCTGAAACGGGCCCCAGTAAATTAAGAATCATACCTGGCAAGCCAGGGATGCCAGAAGCTCCTCGTTCCCCCTTTTCTCCTTTGACAGCTGAAGTAATGGAATCACATTTATAAATTTAGCAGATGCTTTTATCCAAAGCGGCATACAGATTCCTTAGAAATAGTATCACACTTGACTTATCAAACATATCTACTGTTGTTAATTTGTACTATTTTATTGATGCAGGTATTGACACAATTCCTACTGACACATAGAATTTGCTATTCCTAGTCAGAGTAGAATAGTTTAGAGGGAGAGATTGTAAATACGTGTTTATGTTAGAAATGGAATTTATCTTCTTTAGTTATGTTTAAGAATACACAGGCGTAAAAACTCACCATCGGTAATCCTTGAGCTGCTGTCATCATAACCCTGAAGGTAGATAACAATTTGTTTAATATGCTAAGCCAATACAAAACGTTATTTTTAAATTTGAAAACAAACATAGCTCATCACTCACATTGTAACTTCCCACAGAACCTGGAGGTCCAGGAGGCCCGGGAGGCCCAGGGGGTCCCTAAAATCAATTTGCATACATGTTCTGTTTTGATTATTCTGTATTGTAAAATGGAACTAAGAACCAAAAAAAACTAAGTAGGCCATTTTATTACCGGTTGACCATAACCATATCCTCCACCAATGCCCGAATCGCCTTTACCCCCTTTTTTACCATTCAGGCCTGGTCGACCCTTATGTAATCAAGGACAGATACAAATTTAGGAAACAATAATTTATTGAATATTCTATTAGCCATTAATGAAGGGTTCAGGAAGTTATTAGATATACTCACTGGTCTACCTGGAATTCCTATTTCACCTTTTGGTCCTGGTGGCCCACCTTTTCCCTAAAGAGTGATAAATGTGACGTTTAAAAGAGTCTTTCATCTTAAAATCCCAAAATTTTAGGGATTATAATTTGTTTTTCAAATGAAGGGGGGCTCAGAAGCCAACCTGCAATGTGTATATACATGTATGTTTATGAACATAACTTGTACATACAGTATATTGTTCTCATGAATCTGACATTCATTAGCTCTGCCCAACAGGAAGTAAACCGAGCAAGCCAAGTGACTTTAAAATAGTCCACTTATATTTACCCAAGTTGCTTACGTGGTTTATAATAATGTAGAGACATGGATGATGTAAAATTCAAAACATATTTATGATATTTGAGAAATATGATTTTTGAAATAATTCTCATCTATCGGAGTGATTCCACGGGTCTCTCACCGACTGTCCAGCTTGTCCACCAATGTAAACGGAGTTACCGCTAGAGTCAAGGATCAGGCCAGGCTCACCCTTCTCACCCTAAACAAGAGAGAAAAAAGACTTAAAGAATGCAAGAGGATTAAAAATAATAGGTAAAAAAATTGTTGAATACATTTCTTAATTGTTGTATAAATGTAGCATCTATCCCTGCTGTATGTCTAAATATTGAACTCTATAGCATGTACAGCCAAACCAAAATTTATTCAGACACCTTCAACATTTCTCAGATTATTACAGTTTAATCACTATTGTTTAAAAAAGAAACAAGAGAACTCAGAGTTAAACTGTGTCAGAAGAATTCATCTTGATAATTTCAGATAACTTTGACACAAAAGTATGGATTAGGTTGAATAACTGTTTAATATAAGTAAGCGTTTTCAATTAGATAATAAGCATGGTCGCATTTGGCCGTGTTCACACTTGACTTCTTTTTTGACAAGAAAAAGTTGACAAATGCACTTTTTGGCAACAAATAGCATCCGGCAATGTTCAAAGATAGTATTTGTGAACGAAGGAATCTTAGAGAGACAGGCTTAATATGCAACATTACAGAAGTCTACTTGAATTGTAAACAGTGATAAAATCACAAATTTAAAAACTACATAACTAATTTCTCGCTAGAAATGCAATCAGAAATTATTGAAAGTGAAAATTAAACGTACATTTATACAAAAGCATGGTCTGGTTCGGCCGCTATTTTATTTTATCCTGTGTTTTTATGGAAACGACAGGTCTCTGACATTGGTTAGCTGTGAAAAAGGTGCTTGACGTAGGGTGTTTTTTCAGAAATGTTGCAGAAAAAGACGCTGGCGTGTGAAAACATGGTTAATTCCATAGGATTATAATGTAAAACAGAAGCCAGTAGTCAGTCGCTAGAAGTCAAGTGTGAACACCGCCTTACCCATTACAGAAAAACATGGTCAGTTCAAAGTGTCTGAATAATTTGGTCCCAAATTTTTATAAATTTTACTGGTAAAATTGACCACGGTATGAAGACTTTTTGGGTATAATGTGTCCCATTTTATTTTATATATAAATGAACTATTGTTCTGTGGCCCACAAGTAAACAAATGTCAAAAAGTATATCTGGTGTCTAAATAATTTTTAATTTGCCTGTTTAAGCTTTCCTGTAGCTCAGTAGTAAGAGCACTGCGTTAACAACGCAAGGTTGTGGGTTCGATCCCAGGGGATTGCAAATACTTATGTAAAATGTATAGGATGAAGCAATGTAAATCGGTTTGGATAAAAGCGTCTGCCAAATGCCTAAATGTAAATGTAAATGTATACTTGACCCCCCATTATGTCATATTGTAAAATCTGACAAAAAAAAACCTTGACAGAGGCTCCTTGTGGTCCAAGTACTCCCCGGTCACCTTTTGGTCCCATTGGTCCCTTTAAAAACACAAAAATACTCAGAATAAAATGTGTCATGAAATTAATTAATTTTGCTTTTATCTTCCTGCTCGGCGTGATGCAGACACACTGAAATCTTCGAGCTTGCACAAACCAACCAGCGTATTTTGTGTTTTTAAGTTTATACAGTAAATGAATGATCAATTAAATAACTAACATGGCAACTGCTCCTTCAAGCAACTCAGATACTATGGAGGCATAAGCCCATGGGAGAACTTAACGTTATTTGAAGCACAGGGTAACAACATTTTAAACCCTTTTTCTATTGACAGTTTACTAGATGAAAGCTGAGAAATATAATTTTCTACTTAAAACTTACTGGGAATCCTGCCTGACCAGGTATTCCAGGTGGACCCTAATAAAACAAAACACAAAGCTTGAAGTGCGTCGTATTATAATGTAATAGAGATATGTTAATCACTAACAAATATTATGTGTGTATATTTCAAGCGTAATGACTCATATTATGATTGCCACTCACTTTTGGTCCAGGGATTTCATGACCCCCATCCTTCAGAAATTAAACATCATGTGAGAATAATTTAGCCTTTTTATGAATGGGTGTTGTCTACTTGCAAATTTTTGTAATAACACTTACAGTGCAAATACTACAGTTCATTTGTCCTGTAGGACCTGGTGGCCCTGGTGGTCCAGGAGGTCCTCCCAAAGGACCACGCTCACCCTAAAAACAAATACAGATGTTATTATAAACTGCCTGTTTATATCCACTTAATGCTATTAAAGGTCCCGTGTATGAAATGTAGCGGTATTTAGTGGTGAGGCTGCGAATTACAACCAACAGCTCACTCCAACCCGCCCTTTCGAAACACTGACACAGACTGGCTGACACAGAACTAAGATGTCATCACGTTTTTTGCTTCTTTGCCAATGGAGATAACATATTTATGAAACGCGTTCTATAGAGTTTAGGGCTACTATAGAAACAACATGGTGAATTCCATGTAACAGGACCTGCGGTGTATGTCGATAGAAATATCTCATTCTAAGGTAATAAAAACATAACGCTTCATTAGGTCTTCATATTCCATATCTGCCACTAGATCCTCCAAACCTTTAATGTTGGAGCGGTTAATCACAGTTGACCCAAAAGTATTTTAAAGATCACTCACTTTATCACCTTTCCATCCTCTTTCTCCCTTAAGTCCCTGTGAAAGTCAAAATGATAACATTTGATAAGTTACAAAATGAATTTCACGTCTGATCAAGCCTTTCAACAACCACTTACTATTGGTCCAGGAAATCCATCTAACCCTAGGATTCCTTCTCGTCCTCTTTGCCCTTCATCACCTTTCTGACCTGAGCGACCTGGGAAACCAGCCTTGCCCTAAACATGTAACAAATAACATAAACTAAATTTGTGGTAGTCACCATTAAAGTAGTTCACTTTCAAAATTTATTTTCAGAATTTACTCACCCACATGTCGTCCAAGATTTTTTTGTATTTGTTTCTTTAGTCGAAAAGAAATTAAGGTTTTTGATGACAACATTCCAGGATTTTTCTCCATAATGGACTTCAATTGACTCCAAAAGGTTGAAGGTCAAAATGACAGTTTCAGTGCAGCTTCAAAGGGCTTTAAATGATACCAGGCGATGATGAGGATCTTCTTATATAGTGAAACGATCTGTCATTTAAAACATAAATAATAAAGTATATGCTTTATCAACAGAAATGCTCGCCTTCCTCTATTCTGCAATGCACATTTGTGTTTATATGTTTATAAATGACCGATCGTTTTGCTAGATTAGACTGTTATTCATCATCTGGTATCGTTTAAAGCCCTTTGAAGCTGCACTGAAACCTTCAACCGTTTGGAATCCACTGAAGTCCACTATGTGGAGAAAAATCCTGCAATGTTTGCATCAAAAACCTTCATTTCTTTTTGACTAAAGAAACAAATACATAAACATCTTGGATGACATGGGGCTGAGTAAATTATCATGAAAATGTATTTTGAAAGTGAACTACTCCTTTAAGGACGTTTCAGATAAGACAGACAGAGAGACAGAGAGAGAGAGAGAGAGAGAGAGATAGAGAGAGAGAGAGAGATCTCACCGGAAGTCCAGGTATGCCCTGAGGTCCCTTCAGCGAAAAGAAACACAGTGGTTAAATACTGTTAGACAATTATTTGACCATCCAGAAAGTGATAGTGAATGAGCAGTTTAAAGTTACCTGTGGACCTGGTGACCCCATGATGCCTGGAATATAATTAAGATCAATTTCTTTTTCTTCTCCATCAGCCTACAAACACACACACAGACACGTTTGAATATGGTTTGTGAGGACACCTCACCTAACAACACACTCCTCCTGCACCTAATCCTCACAGAAACCGTTTTTGGCATTTTTACATTTTTAAATAAGCATCTAGTATTTATCATCTACATATTTATCATATGGTTTCATCAACTTCTGAAGACTATATATAAAGTAATACAAACCGCTCAAAAGGCACAAGGTAAAGTAGCTTTGTAATGAAATTCAAGTAGTTTACAGTAATTCGGATGACTGGCCCCGGGGGTCCAGGAGGTCCTGGAGGTCCTTGAGGCCCCATAGATCCAGGGAGCCCAGGTGGCTCTTCCTTCCCTGAGGTCCCTGTAGAACCCTGTGAACCCTGCAGAGAAAGAAATGGGGTGCAAGGGTATGATACTGCCGCGTCTACAAATGTGTTTGCTAATATTTTGTTACACTAACAATTAGTCAAGACAACGATGTACAGCAGGTTATTTGAGAAGCCCACAATGGTCACATTGTTATGAAAGTGCACAGCATGTGCATGCAAGCTGCACACCACATAAAAGCGTATCAATGAAGAGTTTGTTTCCAAAATGAGATAACTAATCAAAACAAACCAACTGTAGTTTGATGGATTTTAATTGTAATACACATTAAAAAAAACATGATTTTTGAAATATTAAAAACACGAGTTGGAAATAAACTCATGGCTTTGCAGACACGCATTCGACCAGCAGTATTTAGTGAACTGATGCCTTTAAAAATCACATTAGAGTTGCGAAACCGTTTACACAACATTCATAGACACTCATAATAGTGGATACCTGTGCCCCACTAGCCTCCAAGGAAGGGAACCAATTGGCGAAAAAAGAAGTAAAAGCGGTGGAGGAGCTTTGCTGCAAGAAAAAAACATCAATGATCTTTCAAAAAGACAATGAAAGCCTCTGAGATATGTGGATATCTGATTATACCTATCAAAGTACAAAGTATGGTTTTATCACACCTAAAATTGATTTCTAGATAAATCTGATTTAATAAAAAGAGCGTATTACTTAAGCGGATAATGTCTTACCTCTTCCCCTGTAGCTCCAGGCAGGCCAACCTTACCACAGTCTCCCTAACACAAGAAAACAGACAAAAAATATTGTCTTACAATTCATATCAGACATGCAGTACAGTATGTGTCTTTTGTTTTGTGCTGTACCTTTTGTCCCGGGGGTCCTGGAGGGCCAGGAGCACCAGGTTTTCCAGGTCGACCCGGAGACCCCTGAGTCATAAAAATAAACAAGCTATATCAACTATACAATTATATCATGTAGAATTGAGTAAAACGGACCAGCACTTTATTTTCTATTTGCACTAAACACAAATTATCCCTAAAAGTGCTTCCTGCATGGCATGGCATAAATAAAACCATACATAAATGAATAACTTAAGTATTATAAATGTAAAAAGGAATGCATTTGTGCATTAGGCTGAAGCCTCACTATGACTCTTTCTGAGGACCTTGGTTAATATATTATAATAGACAATGAAAGAATAATTTCATACAGCATGCCCAGGGCCTCCATTTAGTTCAGGGGAGGCAGAAGCTCCATTAAATTCTGATTCTACACCAGGTCCTGGGGGCCCAGGAGGTCCAGGTGGGCCGGGAGGACCACAAACACCCTGAAAAGATGAGAACATGCTGAATCAAATACATTTGATATGAATGCTTAAATAACCAGTTCTAGCCACAGAGGAGCTGGTTAAAGCAAAACTTATACATACCGGCAGCACCCCCGAACCTTCCATATCCACAAAGGCCTGAAAAAGAAACACACACAAAACTTGAAACATAAAAGATCGTGCTATGCTAAGACACACAGCTTAATATTTCCTTCTGTTGTATTCGGAACAATCTGGAATTGCATTAAGACAATTTAAGCTCACATTTCTGTCTAAGATGGATGGTCCAGGTGGCCCAGGTAGACCTCTTGGGCCTGGTTGTCCTTGACCTTTCTCTCCCTGACCATACAAGGAAAACACATGTGATGCTGTTAAAGTATAATTTGTAAAAAAAAAATATTTAAAATATGTTAAAACCACGAAAAATATTGATTAAATCGGATATGGCAAAGCACCTTCAGCCCTTTAAGTCCAGGAGTTCCTGGAAAACCATGAGGTCCTTCAGAGCCCTGTATGGTAAAACCAAAGCAGAGTGTAAAAAGGGTGTAAACAGACACAATCTTAGTGTGAACGAAACAACAATGACAATAATAAAAATAGCAATAGCCATAACAACAACAATAATAATAACAATATGTTTATTAATATTGCCCTTTTCATACAATGAATGTAACTCAAAGCGCTGCACAAGTATAAAAACATGCAGGTAATAATAAGACAATATCAATGAAAAATATTCAAAAATAAGATAAGATATTAAATGATAATGTAAATTATTAATTAAATAAAATAACAAAATAACACAACTCCACGCACAATTACTAATTAACAAGCATTGTAAAAAACTGTCCCGAATACTCACAGGTTTGCCGTCCTTTCCTGGATCACCCTATAGAAAATAAAAACAGAACCTTGTTGAGATCTTTTACTACATACACATGATTGGCATCTCTTATTTGATTCGTTTTTTGTCATTTTTGGATGTCAAATGGCGGTTACAATACTCACTGATTTCCCCTGGGGGCCACGGGGACCAGACGGACCCTCTGGTCCTGGTGGTCCAGATGGGCCCATCTGACCCCGCATCATCACCACTTTTTTGTCCCCGTTGTCTACCAATTCTGTTAACGGACCCTGGGGTCCAGGAGGCCCAGGTGGCCCTGGAGGTCCACGATCACCTTTAGGGCCAGGATATCCAGACCCAGTTGTATCCTATACAGAGAAATGGACAAAAGCTCTTAAAAACATAACTCTGGTGGATTGTGTAAAATTGGTCTGGTATATCTTCATTCCTTTTTCTCTATGACAACTCTAAAGAAGCAATATGACACAGATTAACATACCTGTCATTATATCAAGCATTTAAACATCACCTCTACAAACCACTTCGGTTTATGCATCATTTGCAATGAAAAATTGCTTTTCCAGCCTCTTATTATTAACAATGTAAGTTATCCAATGGTCTATTTGACTTCTTTTCTATTTCAATCTATTATGCATGCTGTCTGAAACTATCAAAGAAACAAAAACACAGCAGCACCTTTTCTCTACGGGGTCCGCCTGTGCTAGAGATTGAAGTCTCACTAGCTGACAATTCATCCTTTGGCCCTTTAAGGTCTTCTTGGTCCCCCTTCTTTCCCTTTGTCCCTTTATTTCCCTTAGTATCAGAGACACCTGGCAAAAGATTATGGAGGTCATCTTAGACAAAGACCATTTAATATGCAACCGTTGGTCCCCTATGACTTCTATTGTATGAACACAAAGTCAACGGGGTCCACCGGTTTTCTGTTTTTCCAACATTATTCAAAATGTCTTCTTTTGTGTTCTGCAGAGTCATACAGGTTTGAAATGACAGGAGGTTGTGTAAATAACAATAACAATTTGAAGGTGAACTATCCCTTTAAGAAACAGCATAGTAGTGTCATCTACATGAACTATACCTTTAAGAAACCGCATTGTAGTGTCATATACATGTCAAAAGATGGCGCTAAATTTATATAGATAGCAGATTGTTACTTTTGCTAATCTCAGTAAATAAATATATTGTATGCCGCAATTTATTATAATCATAAATGTTTTTATTTCAAATTGATTTTCATAATACATTCAACGGAGAGTACATATCCAGAATAGTCTACAGTAGGTGTTGAGAGTAAGTTTGCTGCTATCACTGGAGTCAGCACCAGGCCAAATGTATTTTTATTATGAAAATTTCATATCGAATGAATAATTGCCTATATTGAGTTAGATGAAGATCAGATATCAGAGTAAGACATAAGATCAGACATTTTTTATGTGAGTAATTTGTAATACGAGTAATTTCACACACCTGTCTCTTTCTGATGATCATCTATGTCAAGCTTAGGCTTGCGGTTCATGGTAGAAACAGGTGGTGGAGGCAGGGGCTGCATAACTGAGGCCTTTTTTGAAAAGGAAAACAGATAAAATGTCTTCTACAGACCAAGTCTAAAAAGTCAAGGACATATTTAGAGTTGGGCATCAAATTTTATTTTAAAAACTACCTAACAACAGTACTTATTCACAGTATTTAAGGTTAACTTGTTTGATACTGATCATTAAAAAATATTAAATACGAGAGACAGAGATAGAAAAACAGAAGTCTATAATACATACTGCGTGGTATCCTTTCTCTTTTGTGTCCACCATTCCACTGCCCCCTGAACCCTAAAAATAATGACAAGCATTAACTTTTTTCCTCACGACAACTATGAATATTTAGTTATATCAGCCATCTTACAGATATCCAGAATTTATGTCAGTGAAAAGAGTCAGTAGTGTATTTTTTGAACCCTTGTATCGGATCTTTGTCAACCGTTTTCATTTTTTAATCAAAAGAAAAATGACACAATGAAATATTTTTTTCAAATTCAAACTCATTGGCCTTGGGTTATTTTCTGTAAAGAACATACATCAGGACACATTTTCAATGACCGCACACTGTACACGCCCCTACACATTTAAATAACATACAGCAAGTTCGTGTCCACTGGACCCGCGGCTTATACAATTGTGGAAACTGTAGGTTCTGTGTCCCATCATTGTGTCCTCTTCATGTCTGGGGCTCCTATTAGTATGTTTGTGTGTTTTTCTGTGTGAGTATGAGAGATTGTGTGTCAGTTCTCAAAAAAATGTGGAGAACTTAAATTCATAAATGTGATCCAAAAAAGGTACAGGGCAAATATTAACCATACATGCTGTTTTTATTGCTTGTAATTGGGATGAAGTGAACATCTTTTAATTATTTTAACATAAACTGTTTTATTGTGTTGAATTAAAACCCAAAACTGCAGCGGGTCCACTATACCCACCAACACCGGCTGTGTGACAAATATATGAACACCACACAAGGGTTAATAGAAGCAATGCTCTCCAGTCAGTTTCATGAAAATATAAATAATACTGATTCCAGAATGTAACAACTCGCAAAAATAGTATTATGCACGTTTCTCAATCCACACATAATATGATTTCAAGATCAAGTCCTTTAAAAAAGTCAGATAGAAAACCTTTTTTGGATACTAATATAATGACATTGAAATATTAAGTATTGGACTTTTTTTAGAACTTAAAAATGAAAAAAAAGATTTTGCAGCTTACATAATCATAATCATCATCATCGTCGTCGTCTGCTTCATCACAATGATGCGCAGCAACCCTTGGGTTACCAACCACCCTCAACTCTGAGATCAGACCCTAGAGAAGCATACACAGAAAGGTTCATTTCATTATAGTATTATATACATATAATAGATTTTTATTTTCTGAACACATACACTAACCAGTTAACATTATTTTTGTAATAAAAATGATTTGCCAATATGAAAGTTTTTCTTCTAAAGAGGACCATCTCTTTATTTTTGACATGTTTGACTTATACACACATATCACACAAATACAATAAAATACACAATATTAGATCATTTTTTAGAAACTTTCAACTTCACTTCATATGAAAGTGACCGAATGTTGTTAATACATGAGATGCCCTTTGGTTATTGCCCGACGTTACCTGAAATTTGTCCGGGTCAGCAGTCCCACCCTGTCCCACAAAGATGCCAGTGTCTGCCTCAATCTTCATATCATCAGGCGAGCGCTCAAACTTGACCACTTTGGGGTCAGAATCGCAGTCCTCATAGAAAGACAACTGATCCAGGTTAAGAGCCAAAGAGAAACGGCTCCACTTATCAGGCTGGTGTGACACTTCGAAGCTGGCCACCTCTCTAGATTCTTCCGAATCAGGTTCCGTGTAATAAAAAAGAACCTTCCTTTTGCCGTCCTCCACAGCCGAGAGCTTGACCCCTACATACATGATCTGTTGGTTGGAATCGGTGATGGAGAAGATCACCCCGGCATCATCCGAAGTGGGCTTCAAGTGGAAGACAATTGAGAAGTCTCGATAAAAGGTACTGGGAAGGTGGGCACGTGCCATGTCCCCTGAATTGGTGTCCTTATTAAAAACATATGCGGTTTGACCATTTGGGCCAGGCACCCGGGGGATGTGTGGTGGTTTGTCCCCAAGAAGTTGCGGCAGAGAGATTCCACTTTCTTCTATAGACACGAAAAAATACCCAGAATCAGTATGCATGTTAAGTTTTGCAAGCATATGAGGACAGTTTAACAAGAGTTGATGTATTATTTGGTGATTATGGTCTCAGTCTACATCCAGTTACTACCAATGAGCTCCCAGCATCCTTAAGAGGAAATGTATGATATTCTTTTGTAAAACAATTATAGTTAAAATACACATGACACTGCTACTCTCTAAGGGCTAAAAATGTTTTTTTTTGTCTTGGTCTCAGACTAAGAGGACTTCAATTTTGTTCTTCACCCCAAGTCCACCCAAGCAAGGGAAAAATAGTAAGACACAGTGTAACAAAACTCTGAGGGTGCATTACAGTACGCCCTGGGAGAATTAGACTAAATTTAGAATGTTGATTATGTGAATTTTAAGAGTTTTCCTTTCTCATGGTTCGAGAGGAATTAAGGGATCTGAGTATATTTAGATCAAGTAGACCAAACTTTTCTGATAAGACTCATAGGTCTAAATGAAAAGTTTTACACCTAACAAAGGTTATTTCAAACTGTTTTTAACTACTGTATAGTTAAACTATATTTTCAAATGCAGCAATTTGCAGTTCATTTATACATCTCGCAGAGGCTTAAATGAGATGAGAGTCGTGATGTCATTTTTCAGAAAAAAACTGTTATTTAACGGTCTATTTCCGGTGGCCCAGCTTTTTTCACAGGATTTATTGCAGTGTATAAGAGTTAAGCCCAATGTGAGCAGATCTCCAGCGGCCTCTATCCTAACAAAAAAAAGCAAAAAAAAAACTAAAAGCCACAGTCAATGTCTCTGGAGAGCAAGAACCCATTATCCCCATCTGTTTTCTGCGGTGACGCCTTGGGCCAAAAACTATAGCAAAACTTCTATTTTTTGCAGTAGACTTCCTCATCCCCTTTCCAGAGGAAAAGGGGGAACAATGGGGTCAAAGCTTTTCCTGTTTTTGAGGCAATGCCCAAACATATATTGCAAGGGTGAAGTTTTTTTGACCATATTCTCCATTTATTCACGTTTGACTGTAAACTCTATAATCAATATTTTTCCCCTCAAGCAATAAGCAGACGCATTCAGAGATACTGAGGCATATTGAGTGCCTGGCATGGGTAAACATTTCCATGCTTGAAATTGAAATACTTATGATGAATATATAAATTTACAAACATTTCAAGAAAACCCTATCTTAAATACAATTTAGAGTACAGTACGTGTTCACTGAAAACAAAAAAAGTTGGATTTAGTTATTTTTGGCACATATTTTAAAAGTAAATTTACTTTAAAATTGTGAGAATCAAAATTAAAAACGCAACGCTTTTGTTTTTACCCCCATTTATCATGAGCTGAACTCAATGATCTAAGACTTTTTCTATGTACACAAAAGGCCTATTTCTCTCAATTATTGTTTACAAATCTGTATTAGTGAGCACTTCTCCTTTGCCGAGATAATCCATCCACTTCACAGGTGTGGCATATTAAGATGCTGATTAGACAGCGTGATTATTCCACAGGTGGCCACAATAAAAGACCACTTTAAAATGTGCCACAGACTGTCCAGGAATGTCTACCAAAGCTGTTGCCCGTGAATTGAGTGTTCATATCTCTACCATAAGCCGTCTCCAAAGGCATTTCAGAGAATTTGACAGTACTTCCAACTGGCCTCAAACCACAGACCACTTGTAGGCACGCTAGCCCTGGATCTCCACATCCAACATCTTCTCCAAGATCGTCTGAGACCAATCACGAGCTGCTGCAACAATTGGTTTGCATAATCAAAACATTTCTGCACAAACTGTCAGAAACCGTCTCTGGTAAGTTCATCTGCATAATCGTCGTCTTCATCAGGGTCACTACCTGACTGCATTTCGTCATAGTAACCGACTTGAGTGGGCAAATGCTCAAATTCTAAGTGGCGTCTGGCACTTTGAAGAGGTGTTCTCTTTGCGGATGAATACCTGATTTCACTGTACAGGGCAGATGGCAGACACAGTATGGCGTCGTGTGGTTGAGCGGTTTGCTGATGTCAGCATGTGGATCGAGTGGCCGATGGTGGCGGTGGGGTAATGGTATGGTACTGTGACGAGATCATGAGGCCCATTGTTGTGCCATTCATTCACGACCTTCACCTCATGTTGCAGCGTGCAAGGATCTTAACACAATTCCTGGAAGCTGAAAACATCCCAGTTCTTGCATGGCCATCATACTCACCGGACATGTCACCCATTGAGCATGTTCGGGATGCTCTGGAGCGGCGTATACGACAGCAGGTTTCCAGTTCCTACCAAGAGCCAGCAACTTCGAACAGCCATTGAAGAGGAGTGGACCAACATTCCACAGGCCACAATCAACAAACAACCTGATCAACTCTATACGAAGGAGATGTACTGCACTGCGTGAGGCAAATGGTGGTCACACCAGATACCGACTGGTTATCGGACCTCCCCGGACCTCCCCGGACCCCCCCAATACAGTATAACTGCACATTTTAGACTGGCCTTTTATTGTGGCAAGCCTAAGGCACACCTGTGCAATAATCATTCTAATCAGCATCTTAATATGCCACACCTGTGAGGTGGATGGATTATCTCGGCAAAGTGTCAGTGCTCACAAATACATTTAGACCGATTTGTGAACAATATTTGAGAAATAGGCCTTTTGTGTACATAGAAAAAAGTCTTAGATCTTTGAGTCCAGCTCGTGAAAAATGGGGGCAAAAACAAAAGTATTTTGCAAATGTTAGATTTTGTAATTGTTCATAACTTTTCAAATTTTTTAAGATTAAATAAATTATTGCTAATATAAAAATGACTGTAGTGTACATATAAACTAACCGTAACCAATTTTCATACTGCATATTCCAGTCTTAACAGCCAGATGTTCACTACTACATCTTTGTTTAGTTTACGGCTGCAACTGATCCAAATATTATACATTACTGTAATTATTAATGTGATAGTTCACCCAAAAATTATAATTCTGTCATCATTTACTGTATGAATTTATTTGTTCTGCTAAACACAAAGGATATTTGGAAGAATGTCAGTAACCACACAGATCTTGTCCCCCTATTTACTGCCATAGTTGGGAAAATAAATACTATGGGAGTCAATGGGGGGGGGATATGATCGGTTACTGATATTATTACAAATATCCAGGATAGAGATATTTTATTAAGTTTATTATTATAATGTTATTAGGTTTTCTTAACTTTTCCACAACAACTAGTTTCACATCTCAAATTCTGTCTGTCAGTCTGTACTTTAGTGATATACAACATTGGAAATTGTGCTGTCGTTCCAAATATTAGCACAGCTGCGTCGCTCAGACACCACAGGTGAATCTGAACATCAGCATGCTTGTCTAACATTGGACAAAATACGAAATAGTGTGTACTACAAAGCTGTATAATTGAAAGCGACATCTTAAACAAAAATCGCCAGTTCGATTTGGGCCAAACTGGGCTAGCACAATTGACTGTGGGAACAGGATATCCAGTTCCCGGGTCATGTTTCGACAGCAGTGGCAGATCAGCAACTTTTCCACACTACAACATGATCCCCATTTGCCACGGCTGTCCAGTCACTCACCCACTCAGCCAACATTCAGTTCATTCTTGTGTTTATCTGTCACCATGTTTCAAAACACTCACACAGGGGATTATGGGAGTATAGCTGGCCCATTATGTAGTCCAGATGTTCCCACTTGCTTCTGCATCCCACCTAACACATCCCAAACACAATCCTAATAGACCT
This sequence comes from Triplophysa tibetana, assembly GCA_008369825.1. Taxonomy (NCBI): domain Eukaryota; kingdom Metazoa; phylum Chordata; class Actinopteri; order Cypriniformes; family Nemacheilidae; genus Triplophysa; species Triplophysa tibetana. Next base: position 17,647,456 of record CM017905.1, on the reverse strand, counting down.
GCCACCTGTTCATGTACAGTAAAATGAAGGTGAAGCCATCTATACAGTTAACTAAAGTCTGGAGTATAAACTACGTGAGTGACAGAGTAGATTACATAGTAAGAGAGGGTGATGTCCTTGCAGTGTCATTCATTAAATTATGTCCGATAAAAATTAACAAAAGATATTATAATCGTAATAAGTAGTTATATAAGAGCCTAATGATTTCAAAAAATAAAAACATAAGCAAAACCTATTTTTCACGAAACAACTAAATAGCAAATAGGATTTAAAGCACAGGTAAACTAGTGTTGATGCCATGTAAATTTACAGACTATAAAAAAAATATTTATTTCTCGTTTCTTATTTTCATATATGACATTAAGGTCGACAGATCCCTTACAGCTGGATGGTTTATTAAGACTAAAATGATAGTATAGTAGATGGCAACCAGAGGGTTCTGGGAACTGTTAGCTCAAGAGACCCCCAAGAGACCTAATTAAGGTAAACGTTCATGCTCCCTGCCTCCCAAAAAGATAAGACAAAAGGTTCTTAAGTAGTTACTTTAGAAAATGACCGGCACAAAACTACTCCCATTAAACAGTGCCTGACACGGTTGGAAAATGTTTTTGATGAATTATTAAAGAATGGTGGACAAAGCAAAACTCAAACAAATTTTTTTTTAATTAGAAATGTTTATTTATTCATATTTAAGATCAGGTTTTTCTTTTTTCATAGACTTTAAAAACTGTAATTTTACAAAAAAAATATGATTGTTTTTTAACACATTTTTTATATATTTTTAGCTGTTGTTAAAAAAATGTAAATTACAGAAATTAACTTCAAATTTTAAATGAAAACTTTTCATTTTATTTTCTGGTGCCCCGGCTGCCCGTATCTTACCGTTTTTTACAGGATTTTCAGTGGGTTTGTTTGTTAGTACACCTTTGTTTCATAACAAAGATTTAACTGACGTTAATGACGAATATTAACCATATATGCTTTCAATGTTGCTTATAATTGAGATCTGTAGTTTAAATCTGTAGTTTTTACATAAGTACGTTTACAATTTTTTTCCGTCCACACAAGTTTTTTAAATCAGGGACTACATCATAGCTTCCTCTTAAGCAGCTGCTTTTAGTTTACTCCAAGTTATTATCATATTAAATATATGACCATGGAGTCTTCTTCGGGACCAAAGCGCTAGTTCAAAAAGCTAGCCTATCTCACAGTACGTCACCATTATACTGCTAAGCCTGCATCAGTCATAAACCATTATATGATCAAGAAAGACTTTGTGTCTGAGACAAATAAATAAATCTCTTCTCAGATTTTCCCAACATCTGTCTTCACAATGAATTCTTTTTCTTTCAAAATTCTTTGCAAATCATTCCATAAAAAAGTCCCTCACAGCCAAGGACGAAGACACTTTCTTGACCCTCCTCATGGCTTCTTTGCCCCTTATCTGATCATTTTCAGAAGGAACCTTGTTTAACCCAGCACGCAAAACCAGGACTTTCTCTTTTTAACACAGAGCCACAATAAGCTGTGTCTTTGTCTGAATGCCCACTCTATCTCTCCAACACACATGCCTGAGCTCTACAGTATAGAGCATCCTAGAGTGCTGTATTGTTCATGCACAACTACTGAAGCAGCAACATAAATCACTTCTGGAAAATATGGGAAAATAGTCATTCCGGCTTCAGGCGATGAACAGTTCTCACATATGCATTGGATTAAGCTCTCAACTGTGAATGTGTGTGACAAGAATGCTTCCATTATTTGTAATGGTGGAAATCAATTTAACTCTCTGGGTGTGACAGAGAGCCTTAAAAATCATCTGTAGCAACTTATAATGTTATTACTCCGCAGAATGAATAAACTGTTACATTACTTTATAACAAAGTGTTCATAATGTAATAATGTTCTCAAAACATGATAAATATCTCATAGTGTGCAGAAATAACAACTTTTACATCAGTAAATTTATTAAACAAAATCTATTTCTTTAATCCGATCTTAAACTACCTATGAAATGCACCAGAAGAGGAAAAGCATAGGATGTCTTAAATTCACCTTAAGCCGCACAATGGATGGGTATAGGGACTAGCTGTGAGTGTACATCAGCTGTATTCTTGTTATTGCAGTGCATTATGGGAGTGAATGAGTACACTGTAAAACTTTTGATTTGCCAGAGAATTTATAATTTTGCTTTTAATATATACTTAACTAGTTCTTATATTTTATTTCATAAAATAAGACTAAATATCCTTGGTCATTTTTCTTGTAAGTTAATGTATCGTAATTTAAGAAGTTTTAAATATTATTTACTAGAAAACAAGACAAAGCTGCTTCGGAAGAATCTCGTTTTTTTGCAGTGTTGCTGTGCTAATGCCTGTAATGAGACCTCTTCTTTCTCATTTTGAATCTTAAAAGTCACAATTTTAGCTATTAACATCACTTTCCCTGTAATTTCCGCTTACGATACAGATGACACATGTTTAAATGTTGCACAGAAATATGTTGTTTTATTGTGATCATAGGCAGCGTTTTAAAAAATATCAAACCCCTAATAGTGTGTAAATAGACTATAGAATGAACCACTTTGCCTGATAATTTTCTGGTTAGCAAAGTCATACAAGCCAATAAACACAGACTACAAAAATCTACCAAGCAAAAATTATTTTAACATCAGAAAGTAATTTGCATCCTCAAATTTGAATGATGATGTAGTTAGTATTCATGCATGCAAATAATTTTGATGATTTCACATCATGTGTCATGGATGGAGATGTAATAGCAGTGGTTTATGGGTAAACTCTCTGGTGGTGGGCATTGTATTTGGTCTGAGCTCTGACAAAGCATTAGCAGAGCAGAGTGACATTATGATCGGCTGAGGTGAAGTGATCTGTGCCTCTCACGGTAGAATGCACAGCAACAAACAACACATAGAGATGATAAAAGTGGCACAGGTTTGAAATGCATCACAGTTTTACCTTTGTCGTTACTAACGGTAAAGCATGGCTGACTGGGATCTGGTCTTTCGGGGAGGGTGTGGCAGGCCAAAGGCAGGCCCCTCTCCTGTAGGACTGTCCAGCAGCTGTCCAGCAGCACCTCACAAAAAGTCCTGCAGGGCAGCAAGGCTACCCCGAATCTTTCAGAAGGCTGATGGCATCTTGGTGCCAACAGTAGGCAGAAAAACCATTCCAAACCATGGTGGCAGCCTGAACGCAGGAGCCAACCCCATTCATTCATTACAGCAGCCACATCCTCTGCTCTGGTGTGGTTAAAAAAATTAGGGACAGAAAATGTGCCTTCACCATGGGATAAACAGAAAGGCCAATCAGAACCTCTCGGTAAACAGGTACTGGAGTCCTTAGGAGGAGCAGGGGGGCTAAATATGCTTAAACTGCTGTCAGTGACCCACATCCCCGTAAGGTTGGTCGCTCTGCCTTCCTGAGCCAAATCAAAAGTTTGCCCTGAGCCTGATCCACTGGCACCACCATCTATTTCATGTTCTACATCCTCAGATAAAGACTTAGCATTACCCGTTTTGATATGGCCAAGCTTCTCGGAGATGCCAGGTGTCCTCACTGATCCCGCCTCATTCACATTTGGCTTCTGGTCCCAGTTCTGCACAAGTTCCTGGATGCCGCTGGCAACATCAATGATTTCCGCTCCGACACCAGCAATGTTCTCCTCCTTACTTCCAGAAATGTCTTCATCCACGTCTGGGGCCTTTGTCACAACAGGACTGTTCCACAACCAGGCATCAAAAGGTGACACAAAAAGAATCAACAGGAGAGACAAGCCCTGCCTGAACCTCATCTTTGCATATACACTAGTCCTTGTGGGGAGTAAGACATTCAGAACATGCTTTCATGAGTAACTTGCCAAAGAAACCGAACCAACGCTGCCCTGCAATATAGCTCTCCTTTCTTTCCCCTTCTGATTGTGACAAGGACAGAAACAAACAAACGGACAGAGCAAAGAGAGAAAGAGTAGGCGGGTTCTCTGTAATGTAAGGACGACCTCATTGGTCATTTCCACTCCCCCTCCAAACGGTCCATGTGTCTCTGTGACCCGCTGCGAGAACACAGATGTGCAGCTCAATCTTTTTTTTTTGTTCTTTTTTGGCATTAGAATCCATTTGTGGTCCAACCAATGCCCTAAAATTATAAACACAGAAGAATAAGAAGGAGGGAAGTGGGTAAAGGAAATGGAAAGAAAAAGGGAGGAAAAGTAAGTGGGAAAACGGGGATGAAAGAGTTTATGAAAAAGCAACAAAAAAACGATATTAGAAGTAAAAAACTTTAAATATATTAGTAGGTGAGCAGATATACACTATTTGCTGTTTTGGGACCATGAAATATAGAAAGATATAGAAAAAGAACTTCCCTATCCTCTTTTCAGAGGAAGAGCAAGGACAACTGGAGCAAATGTTTTGTTGCAGACATGCAAACATGTCCCCACCACTTTTTGTAAGAAATTCTTGTGGAAGGTACCTATTGTTTAGGGGCCATTAAGGCACAGGCTGTTTCTCGATTAATCACTATCTCCCATTGCTCACACTCAATTTATTTTCACGACTTATGGTCCGAGACTCCAGAAACACAGCCAGAATAAAATGCGTGCATCATCCGCGTTTGCGTGCTTGCTTGTGCATCCAGAGTCCAGGTACAAAAACGTGTAAACCAACGAACAAGTTACATGTTTTAGTCGAATAAACTGTTTTTAAGTGTAATGCACCGCAACAGCCAAGTGACCTTACCCGAATGACAGGTTGGGAATCACATAGGCTACTGTGATAGCTGGAGTCAAAAAGCAGAGTACCGCCCACTATAGCCTATATGATCAATATTCCCATGGAGTTATTACAGAAACTATTTATTAAAGTATTAATTGTTTTTGTCCCCACAAATTTTCAAAACAAAATTACTTTACTGGTTAGTTAGAGTTATTTTCACACAGGTGTTTTAAATATGATCTACAATCCTTTTCTGATGAAAATATGACTTGTGAATCGCAAGACGGTCATGAATGGTATTTGTCATGATTCCGCCATCATGCCATGTTTATTCTTGTTCTTGCAGCGGAGTCAGGGCATAGCCTTAAGTTATGTGGAGGGAGAGATAGTTTCCCTAGGGGCCTTCTATACTCTCTCTCCGAGTCTCGTCTGTGTTTCCCGCCCTTTCGTCCCGTTAGCTTTCCCATCAGCGTTTCATCCCTATCGCCTGGTCCTCATTAATTATCCTGTATAGTTCTATCCTTTATAAAGCCTTCTCATCTCTTGTCCTGTGCTCGTTCGTCTTGTATCACTCCTTGTTCCTATCTTTGTCAGTGTGCTTTGAGATTGCTCTTGCCTACCTTGTCCTGTATGTATTTAATGTTAGTCCTGTCTTAGTCAAAGTTTATATATTTAATAGTTTCATTTGCTTCCTGTTTTGTCGCCCTCGTGGGAAGTGTTTGTTTTTGTGGATATTCTCAGTTTAGTTTTCCCCCATCGTGGGTGTTTGTTTTGTTCCTTTTTGTTATAATAAATCAACCCCTTCACCACCGTACCTGTCTGCAATTGGGTTCTTCCCCTGAGTTTCATGACAGGTATTTGTGTCACTCAGTAGTAAGAGATGCCACGGGTGTACTTAGTGGTTTTATCCGTGTAATAATCAAGAGTTACTTTTCCACCATTGGGCCAGATGGTTTTAGGAACAGTTGGGAACGGTTAGAGTTATATTTTTGTTTTAGCCTAGTACTGCACGTCATGTTCACAAACTGTTCTCGGGCCGGATTTTTCAGCACGGTCTTAGAATGCGTGTAGTGACGTCGCCACTCAGGGCTGGTCACCCGTCTATTGCCTTGACATTAGATTATTTTCCATAATGCGTTATCTAATTTAGTCTGTAAACTCCTGCGTTACGATTTGTATTATTGTCTAAACAGTACGTTCTATATAGTATGAGTAGGAGCAGTATGAACACATTTTGGACATGCTGCATCCGCCATGTTTTATGGTCATGTGATCTGTATTTTCTCACCTACTGGTTTATACTGAAGGTGTGGAACTTATCGCCGCTTTCTTGGCCAAGTCCCGCCCAAGAGGCCATATGACTGACAGGTAAAGCAACAAATCACGTTTGGTTTTGTGCCGCGTCATATGAGGTGCAGAAATGTTCCCGCAGTAACAGACCGGTGTGAATTCACGAACGTGTCAAAAGTTAAAAGTAACCAAATTATTATACATTTCTGCCATGAACCTTGCATACTTCTAAGAATTAAGCGTTAAGTCGATTGTGATGAATTCTTATAGCAACCGTTGTAAACACGACAGCTTACTTACAGTTTAGACGGCTTCGTGATGTTTCTAGCCGGACCGTTGAAGAACGCGATACGCACGTCTCCCGGAAATTCTGTGAAATTCAACCAATCAGATGACGACTTCGAACTTGCAGAAATGTTTCCAGAAAAGCGTGCCTTATGCGTCAGACGTTTAGCCAACTGTCCATGGGCGTGACGTCTGAGGCTAAGACTGCGATCTCCTCATCACCAGGGGCCGGATTCACAAAACATTATTAGGAAGAAAATTCTTCGTAAGTGCCATATTTTTTCTTAAGTTAAAAATGATGTGTTCCTGAAAAACACAGGAAAAACAAAATCTTAAGATTTTTCTCAAGATTAATCTTAATAAGAAAAAATAGGAAGAGTCATAAATATCATTTTAAAATTAATATTGTCTTAAAGGTTATCTTAAATATCGGAAGGTAACATTTTTATTTTTATTTAAAAAGATTAATGCCATCGGGACAAATATCTTTTTATATACATTTCTTCTAGCCAAAGACACTTAGAGGATGAATGAAGAGGATGAGTTTGATCTTAAATCTTTAATTTTTTGGAGACTTTTTTCCATAGAACAGTCAAATACACACTGAATTGACTGTTGCTTATGTCCCGTTATCTTACTTGCTTGGTTTAAAATTTGTGTTACTTTGTTTTTCTGTTTGACTGTTAGATTACCATACCATGAGACAATATTATATGTAAGAATACATGTATGGGTTGTTTCACTTGTGACGTGTATTGTATTGAGCCAGAATCACAATTTTAACGTTTATTATAGGATACTACGTGTAGGAAACACCTCTATCTTATGCAGGATTACATTTACAAGTTACAAACTATGATTATAAACTGAAGGACAATATCAAGACCTGTACACATCCTCCGTCGTATAAGATTTAAACCACATGATGGCAAAAATGCTTTCCTGGACCAGCTGGAACAATTTTAAGACATTTCCCTGTATACTGTAACTCACTGGAATATGAAAGCAGCACACAGTACCATACCTCTGACAATTCAGTTCCATCAGTTTCTCCCATAATTCACACACGAACACGCCAGATTCACAAAACTGTTCTTTAGAGAAAATATAAAAACTTTTTAATAGATAAATTATAGAAAGTTCTTAATATTCTTAAGTGCAATTCTCAAATATTTTCATTTTTTCTAAGAATAAGAGGGCAGTCCGTGACTATACCATAAGAGTAATTTGTCCATTTGTTAAACTTTGTTTGTGTAACTTCTTTAGCCTATATATAAAAAGTACTTCTTTAGCCTATATATTACAACATCATAATATTTTTGTGTATGTAAACATTTGCAATGTATGTAAAAGCACTGTGGATTATCTAATAACGAATGCTAAATATTAGTAAAGTAGCCCTACTTTACCAATATTACTGAGTCAACATTATATCAGTATAAAATTCATAATTGGCAAGTAAACACCACCAAATAATTGTAAAAAAATCGTAGATTTTTGGACTTAAGACAACCGCAATGGTATTTCAACTCCTTATATTGACAACAATAAAGCCATTCTCATTAACATATTTTCAGTTTCTGTTGAAGGTTCATGACGCGACATCGTTTTACAACTCACCATAAAAAGCTGTGGTTTCGCCTATTTGTTATTTCACACAGCTTCATGGTAACCATGTGCATATTTACAGATGAACTGTGTCCACATATTTATGTATCCAAACAGTCGATAACAGTGACAGGTTGTTGGAAACGCTGTATTGTACTCATTTTATTCATGAGTCACCTGTCGTCTTGTAAAGTGACCCCAAGAGAAGGGATCCCTGCGCCGGTAAAGAGAGACCTCGTGCTCCCAAGGCACCACTGGGAACATTTTCCTACTGAATGAAAGGTTTATCCAAGAAGTCGCTAGATTTGACGCTATGCGGTTCCTCTGAACAAAAGTGATTAAATCAAAAGATAGACATCCTAAGTTAGAAACACTGTTTTGTGTGTGCACGTCCATGTTCCAGGGCCAGAGAACCGCACGGCAGAATAAATATGGCGGAAACGCTATGATGTTAAATTTTCTCCCCCTTGCTTGGGCCCCGAGCACGCATGAGCCCCTGGGCCTGTGCCCATAATGCCCATTGGATAATCCAGTCCTGATCACAAATATTATGGTGTAGTAACACACAAAAAGTATGAGAATAAATATCATTTTGTAACACTTGCTAACATTTTAACTAACATGCAATAGTAAATACCGTTTAACACATCACAAGCTATTATATATAAGAATGCGAGTCACTTGTTAATCAAAAAGTTCATTGTAATTGTATAGATGAATATACAAGATGTGCAAGTGAATGTAATCATTGACATAGCATATGGCCTTTATTCTAATGAAAAAAAATTGAATGTTCTTCAGAAAATATTTGCAAACTTCTGAAGAATTGATCGAGAATCGCATTTAGGAACATTTTTACAAACTTCCTATAATTTATCTAAATCTTATATTTTAAAATCATATAATTTGTTTTAAGAATATGTTCGTGAATCGAGCCCCAGGACACTGTTTATACTCATTCACTTCTCCATGCAGTCTTGTCATTGTTTTGGTGCTGTTTCACATGTTCTGTTATAAAATGAATGTACACAAAGTGTGTATAAGTGTTTGTCTGTCAGTATTGGACATTGTCAACCTTGTTATTCATTACCATGGTACTATGGTAGTCAATGGGGGGCAAAATATGTCTGTTTTTGGATTTTGAACATCCCGAAGGTGAGTAAATGATGACAGAATTTTCATTTTTGGTTGAAGTATAAAATATCCCTTTAAAATGTAACTATGATGGATTTGTCCCCGTTTTGTTGAGTCCAATTACAAAACTAAAAGTAATAGTTTGACTTTAATAACATTTTCGCTAAAGTAATGTTGGTTCTTCCTGTTTACTGCGATTGAATGACATTTTAAATTTAATGAATGCTTGTCAGTATGAACGAATACAAACAGTTGTTTTCAAATCTACTCAATTTTTATTAAATAGACCTGTTGTAATTTCTGTACAGTGGATAAAAGAGCAACTGCTTTGCATTTCATCTCAGTCCCCCACTGGTTGTACTGAAAAGTAACATACTGTAGTGCATTTGTTCATGCTGGCACATCTGTCCGGCGTGGGTATGAGTGAAAGACATAGACTGTAGCAGCTGACAGCATATCTGATCTGGTGGATGTCTCTCAGCCTAAGTTCTGTATGTGCGGAGGCCCCATCGGTTTTCCCACATCCTAAATCTATGTTCGCTCAAAATCTCCAACTGTCCATCCAGCTGTTAACTGTGCACAAGCTCTTAGCTAACCCTGATCACACCATGGCTACTTGGCCAACTAACAACCACAATGCCTATCTTTCTCCCTTTCCCCCTGTTTGCTCTAACAGTAAAACACAAGTTCTCATAAAAACACAATAGACTCACTTGTGTTACTTTTTATATACACTACACCTTAACAATTATCAAAACATACCATAACAGATCATTCTTTTTCTGGATAAAGATGTTCTTAAAATTTACCCGTAGAGGTACAAAAGAGAGCCCATAAGATTACCGCCACAGTTACAGAAAGGTACAGTTTTCTTTGACAGTTTTCCTTGACAGTGTGGGAAAACCACTTGGTGGCCGGGAGCCCATAACTGAGTCGCTCCCATCAAATAACGCATTACCCAACATGAACATCTGTCCTAATTGCCAAAGTGTTTACTAAGCTCATGCCCCACTTATCCTGTCACACTGGGCTGTTTCTTTTAAGGCTATTGAGTACATATAGACCACACATGAAGACAGCAGTTTGCATTGAACCCTGAAAAGATTTTGCATCATTTTCATCCATTTTGCATTATGCCTTAAAGGTACCACGTGGTATTTATGAAGATCTCTGCATAATAAAACATAAAAACTCTCACCTGGGTAGTCAAATGTGCATATTTGTGCATATCAGTCAACTGCCTAATTGTATTCTGCTAACAGAAGTGTTTTGGTTAAACATTACAAACACCTGCTGACAGATGCTGACTCAATAGAGATTACAAACAACGGGACAAATTGACCTTTTATCGAGTTCTCACTGCATGTCTGAGAATATGACTTGCTTAAAGGCATCATTGAGACATCGTTAGAGACTATAATCCAGACAATTATCTATATTCTATCTTGTACTATAATCCATTATATTACAGAAACTATGGTCACAAGATTCTGTCCAGATAATAATACCCAGAATATCAAAAAGGTTTTTTTCTGACTGGTGTATGAACCCCAGAAGCGTGTTACCACTGTAAGACTTCCGGTTCCATCTATGGGTTTTTGGTAAATTACATGAAAAAAGATCTGCGGCTAACAAAACCTCTAGATATTTTCATGTTTTAAAACAGTGTATTACATAAAACACAGCCGTTATAACCCCCTATAGATTTTTTAAACCTTTTTTGTGTCCTTAAAACCACGGTTGCTAACAAGGTGCTAAAAGCAACTTTTTCCTTTTGCGGGGAAGTAAGACGACATCATGCATATGAATCCCACAAATAATATGACATGGGCACAAATCTCTACACTTTTTTAAGTTTGTGAAAGTTGTCTGATTTGGTGGTGGTGACATTGATATCGAGCGACTGACTGTAGTCACGTGAAATTTTCTGTTTTTATACCGCCTTCCTGGCGGGCAAGGACAGATGGGAGGGAATATGAAATGAATGGTGCCAGCATGAGCTTCAAGGCATCACAGTTCATGGTCATTTGCATTCGGAAACGCCCCCATTAAACCATATATGATGAAACCTTTCTTTATAAATCACGTGAATGTACTCTGTGCTCTGATCAAAGCAGTCTTTGGAAACGTATTCTTTGTGCAATGCATGCTTTGCTCAATATGGTTTTTATTGTTAATTTCATGATTATTTAAAGGAGATTTATTTTGCATAAATGAAGATGTTCAGAACAGAAACCGAATTTGCAGTTGTTTTATTTGTTGAAATTGCAATGTTAATATGATTTGGTAAAGCGATGTAGTAATAGAAAAGCAATAAGATAATTTTTGAAATATTGATTCATATGCAAACCTCTTTTTGTTCTTTTTCGTTTGTTTCAATGTTTTTTCTCTTATTTCATTTTATATATTGTTCTGTTAAGTGTGTCTTTTATATTGTGCTTTCAATAAAAGGTATCCCAAATCATCCAGAAAAATCTTCTCAAATGATTTCCCATCTGTCTTTTGTAGCTTCTCACACCAATTAGACAAATGTCTAGCTTGAATCCCACACTTTGCGCGAAGCTGTTCTTAAACACACATATGAGCTTATGCACTGTTGATAAATGAGGTCCCTGGAGTGGTAAAAAATGAACTTGAATTTTTTAATGGATATTAAACAGCCGTCTTTAACTTTGTGGTCATTGGAAGGACCCTAGCTGTCCTTGTTTGTAGGTAGCCAGTATTGCCATATTAGTAATCTTTCAGGTTACACACTCCCCAAAAACGAAATTACCTTCCATTGAAGCCATAGGTGGTGGTCAGACATGATAGGGTTGTGTTAGGAGACTATTCCAACTGAACAGCCGGACTATGCGAGTGCTGCTCTCACGTGTCTTGTATAGGATTTGGCAGCATAACAACAGAAATGGAGAGATAAGTTTTATTGCAGTTAACCATTTAATCATCTATCAGGGATTAGGGATACTTAGGAATATGATAAAATGATTTGCTCTTGCTTTCCCCCGCCTGTTCCAGCATCCTGGCGCACAGCAGCTGTCCAGCATGTAGACAACAGTATGATTTGTAAAGTCTATACAGCCTGGTTTTAAATTATTGTTTGACCACTGTCAAAACCAATGCTACAGCCGCTCTAGCTCTCTCCTGGATGCCTGCCACAATGGCCGAGTTCAGATTGCGTGCATCAGGAGATCTGCAGCCTTGTGTTAGTTTTTTACTTCTACCGATTGTATTTAGGCCGCGAAAATAGAAATTATTAATCTGTAAAGATTATCTTGATAGTCAAAACTTTTAACATTTGTAAATCAGAGATCTTATTTTTTGCGATCTTCCAAAAATCTATGGGAAAAATCTATAGGCGTTCGGTCGAGGGAACAAGCGCAGTGCTAACTTCCGGGTTATTTTTCAAAAAACATGTCTTCTCTGTGGCACTCTGTAGCCTTATAATCTTGTTAAGGATTCACTCTGTCAGATTAAGTCTGGACTAAACACTGTAGTCATCTATAGCCAAACATGATATCAGCTTGTTTCACTTGCATGACTCATCCTCAAGAACCCAAAGAAACCAGAGATCAACAGACCCAGGTCCAGTTCAGCCAGATGCTCAGCCTCATGTTACCAAATGATGACCACAGCTGTAGGCTGCACGAATGTAAAATAGTAATGGGAGTCACCAGTTTTTTCCTTTACTAATACACCGTTTCTTGCCACTGTCCCTAATGGCTGTTTTAAGGGTAATGGGTGGGTTATCGATGCTAAATACAGCACCAAATAGGTTCTTTCTATTTTTTCTATAAAGTGTAACGTTCAGCTAGAATTCTTCAGTTAAATATTTTCAGATTTGATATCAGCCTTATACTTATATCACACATGAGATTGTATGTCGAATGTGTGTAAAAAGGGGATCTCCAAGGGAAACAGGCCATTATCCTAACAGTAAAAACACAACTATCAAAGGAAACCTGTAACCTATGGACACAGTATGTATTGTTAAAGTGGTATGACTAAAATAACCTCAAAAGAATTGACTTATAATTCTCTCACTTACTTCTTTTGTAAATGCAGCTACAATGAGGGACAAGAAGTATCTTAAAAGTCAGAACAGAAAAGTTAGATCTTGTGTAAAGGAGCACCACCTGCTGGTTATAAAGAACCGTTCTTAAACGCAGATCATAGCACTAATGTATAAACCTGTGGATACAGGTTCGAGCAGTTCTTTGACCGATGGATGCACTTTTTGGAGCTTCAAAAAGACAACACCTGTTCACTCCCATTCTTTCGGTTTGAAGCAAAATGATACTTGGTATTACAACTCTGACTAGATTATTCTTCCAGAAGAAAATCATATTCAGTTAGGATACCTTGAGTAAAACATGTGGAAATTTTAATTTGGTAGTGAAATGTCCCTTTAAAGCTGCTAAAACACATGCAATTTCTGCCAATCTCATACTAATCTTGAGTATATATAGAGTTGTATTGCATACTTTGTTTCTTCGAAGAGTATTTAGTTTGATCACATTTATAAAAGATAGATACAGCTGTACCATTGTAGAAAGGTTCATTAAAAGGAAGGAAGGAGGCGGGAACCGGCAGACATTTAAATAAAGTTTTAATAAAATAAACAAACCAAGAATACGGAAGTGAAACGCTGGCAGCCCCTCACGGACGACCGGCGGCGAAATAACATAAATACAAATACAAAAGCAAAACATGTTCGGGCCCGGTCGTCTCTCATTGACGGTCCGGTCGCTCGTTCTCCTTATGCTCCCGATCTCCTTCGTGATGCTAGACCGCTGCACGCACAGCTGGCGCTCATTAACTATTACACACCGGTCTCGAACCACGGTCCCGCCCCGCCTACTCCACTACATACCCCAATCGGCCCACACAGGCCGGGGTACGTCCGAGACTGTGCTTGCTACCCCCCTCCCACAGGGGTCTCCCAGTCTCGGAGTTCGTTTCCCCTGGGGGTAAGCAGCAACGAGATGAGAAAACAGAGACGGGAGCCCTCGGAGCGACCAGAAAGAGAGAGGGGAGAGAGGAAAAGGCCACTCGGCGGCAAGGACTCTCCAACAGCATGTCTCTCCTTCCGCCCGGGTTTCGGCACCAATGTAGAAAGTTTAAGACAGGGAAGGATGGAGGCGGGAACCGGCAAACGTTTAAACATTTAATAAAGTAATAACAAAGTAAAAAGACAACCGGCAGCCCCTCACGGCAGCATTGCCGGCGAATAAAACAATACATACAAACATAAACATGTTCGGGTCCAGTCCTCTCACATCGACGGTCCGGTCGCTCGTTCTCTTTTTGTTCTCGATCTCCTTTGTGATACGAGACGGGTGCGCGCACAGATGGCGCTCATTAACAATTACTAACCGGTCTCAAACCCCGGTCCCGCCTCGCCCACTCCACTACAACCATTATTTTCGGAAAAATCTGTCCTCCTGGGGGTGTGCGGGGGAAGGAACTAAATCACGAGCACACAATACACAATAACATTGGAATACATCATCCCTGGACTAATGGCCCACAGCGCAGCCAATTTTGATGGTAAGCAGGACTTCCTCACTCTTCGGTTGACGCCTGGGCAGGCTATTTCTTTCGCCTTGCTGTGGGCGTACTTTTCCAGGAGAATTGCTCAACTCAACTTTATTTATATAGCGCTTTTTACAATTTTCATTGGTACAAAGCAGCTGTACAAATTGCCCAATAAGGGGCTAATGAAAGTTGTTACGAAACATATTTACATATTCGAAAATAACTTTCAGAAACCTATACAAATGCTGGTGGACTGTATCGAGCACAGAAATACTACTTAATACGTCCAATCTTGTTTTTTGACAAGTTGACCATGTTAAGCATGAGAAGACAGCATGTTTAACATCGTAAAGAAGTCAGAATGCGTGAAACACCATTGCATGGCCCCTTTAAATTGCTCCAGAAATGCTTAAGAAGGATTGGATCAGTTTACCTCCTTTTTAGAAATACTTCTGTTAAAATGCCTTCATGACATATGTATGTTTTTTTAACTGACTGTAGCATCTTTCTAAAATGAACAATTGAAGAGTTTTAAATGTTGAATCATCTTATCACAAACTATTCAACAAGTATGACCCCATGTAGAAGCGACATTTTGTCACAGTGAAGTAATGGAATAAATGTTCCTTATGATTCACAATGCAGCATTCATCAGAAGTCAAGCAAATAGAGCAGTTGAGCATGGACACACAAGCCATCTTTACAATCAATTGTTGGGAATTTCCCCAATTGTTCATTGACACATTTTGTAAAACTGTTTTGTGTTTTCCCTGTCCAGTCTCATCTTTGGCCAGCCCCACTCCTCATTACTGCTTGTTAATGATTTCATGCCCCCAACCTGAGGGCTGTTTAGTTAAAAAGGAGGTTTAGTTAAAACTGTGAGTATATTAACCCTGAAATGAGGGAAACTCTGGGCTTTCCAATTCAGAATGTGAGGTATGTCAAACCAGAGAAAGCGGGGTAACTCAAGCCAGTTTCTAAAGGAGATAACTTATACTCAGAGTCAGTAACCATGGTAACTTACTCTGTGAACCTCAATTGGTAGTTAGCAGGTTTTCTTGGTAAACCCAGAGTTTACTTTTAACCTCTCCCCTTTGTAAAGCTCAAGTGGTGTACCTCTTTCATTAATACAGTCATTCATGGCACACATTATGATCACACAAAGACCATCTAAGTGACTTATGTGCCATATGTGCTTTTATAGAGGATTCATGAAGAAGCTGCATTAATTCATTGGGATGTACTTAAATTTTTTCCCGAGTGGAATTTTGTCATTTCCCAGTGGATCTTTATTAAAACGGTACCTGATGTGGCCCTTTTTTTTGCAGTGAATTAGACATATCAAAATATATCTCATCCATCCTTACATCAATAAGATCAGCCACTGTACGTGTATTACATAAGAGCATAATTTTCTATAGACGATGAGAAATTACTTAATAAAGTGTTTAAATAAAGTGCATGAATAAAGATATTAAAAAACACAGACATACATGCAGAAATGAAGCGATAAAGGTTATAGAGTCTGATGCCCTTCAAGTGTCCTATACACCATTACGTCTCATTCGCGTAACTAAAAAGCACTCATGGCGAGTGAGAACAGACAATTTTTTTTATTATTTACTTCTTATTTCTGTGGTTTAATTCATTTAATGATTCATTTATTAGTTAACTGGTAAATGTATCAATTTGTTCATTTAAACTTAAGTAATTTTCAGGACATCAGTAAATCCACTGTATGCAGAGCAGAAAGTGTGCTTTACTCTCAAATGCTTTCTGTTGCCATGTACATTTTTTGGTGCCGTTGCCATGATGAATCGTAATATCGGAGCTCCATTGATGATGGCTTTTTATAGGTGTGGTGTACGCGCTTAACTCAGGGTAAGCCTTCCCAGAGCAAATTGAACTAACTCAAATCAGCTGTTCTGAAACCAAAAACTCAAAGTTTCTAGTTTCTAAGTAAAGAGTTCAAGGTTTAACCTAGAGTTTGTTGAACCTCCTTATTGAAAAGGCCCCTGTTCCCCTCTTCATTTGATCCTGTTATAATGCCCCTGTTTTTTTTGTCCTGTGCTGGTTCATTGTGATTTGTATGGTGAGTTCCTGTTCCTGTTCTAGTCTAATCTAGGTCAAATGTTAACTTGTCTTGTTTAAGTGTAGCTAGTCTTAGTCCTGTCTTGTCACGTTATTATATTTCCCTGTTTTGTTATGTTACCCCCTCGCGGGTTTTTGTTTTTTCATTAAACATCTTGTTAAAACCCCTTACCCGCTGTCTGCGCCTGAGTCTTCTGTCCATTTCTCACCGCACCTGACAGGTATCGTCTATATCAGGGTTTTTTCAAACTGTGGGTCGGGACCCAGTTGTGGGTCGCACAGTGGCATGAGGCGGGTCGTGGAAAGTCACTTGGCTTTTAAATGACACACAAAAAACTGTGTGTCCAGTTAATGAATGGCAATAACAATAGCTTTGATATTTAACCAGTTTGGTATTGCAGCTTAAATCTACTTATAGAGGATGAATGTGTATTTTCTCTCCATTTTTCCATTTAAAAATATTTTGGTGGGTCTCAAGTTAGATTATACCTGTCTAAGTGGGTCCTGGAATAAAAAGGTTGGGGAATCACTGGTCTATACGACAAGTGATGTACACCAACTTATAATAATACAAGAAAAGAACCTCCTGTTCAAAACCATCTGGGCAAGTGGACTGAGCCCACAATATGCCTTAATATTTTAAGCATACTGAGGTTAGCAATACATTCATAATGCCGTAGGACTGTTATTTTACATCCCATTAAGATTGATCAAATTTGATGAAGATTCATCCTATCAACATAAAAATATTAATGTGTATAAAATGTACTAAGCCAAACAATAAATTCATTACATAAAAAAACATTCATTAACAATTTTATTTCACCAGACAGTAATACAACCTGCATTTTTCGAAACCGTTCATATTAGAAACGGTCCAATCTTTGGCGATAAACGGTTTTCATACCTGAGCGCTGAGCTTCCGAAATCTTGTCCATTAGCACCAGGTACAGTAATAATCCCAATATACACCAAAGACACCGCATCTTAAGTCCGTGTATTTTGTATCTAATAACTTATAAAACAACAAAACAATAAATGAACAAATTGTATGCCTGATAAAAACAGCAGTTAGAAAGCGGGCGTGAATGTAAATCGTGCCTGCATCGCTTGGCTGTCGAGGGAATCCTGCAGCATGATCTCAGCCAAACTTTCTGTATGATGAACGACCCAGTGAAGTGGATTTATTCTCCCCGGGGTCCTAAATACTGACAGTAAATAATTCAAGGAATATGGTGTTATAAACCATCTGCTGTCTTCTCTGTACCATTCAGAACCTTAATATCTTGGGACTTTTTCTAGATTTTCTAGATTAAAAAGAAAAACGTAATTCTATACGTTATATACGTATAGAATTTTATACGTTTTTTTGTCTAACCTGTAGTTCCCTTTCTGTCGGTCTCTCGACGTTGTGTCGAGAACGACAGATGGGGTTCGCCCTTGAGAACCAATCAACTCTGACTACTATAGAAAAGGCCAATGAAATTTGGCGAATGAAATTTGCATGCCGGACTCCGCTCCCGGATATCCGGTATAAAATGAAGCCGGCGTGCAGCATTCATTCACCTTTTGTTCTTTAGAGCCTTCGCTCATGAGTACAACTCAGGATTCAAAATCCTCTACAAACTACACTGCTGGTGCTACGACGTGTTGCAGCGGATCGTCCCTACCTGCAGCGACCTTCCCCTGGGCGTCTCGGCGGTTCCGGAGGTGTTAGAGATTTTCTAAAAAGTCCTTTTCAGGACTGACTGAGCATTCTCCAGCGCGGCATGTCCCGCTGTTCTCTTGGGTGCGGCACCCTCATCGAGGAGGGGGATGGACACGATCGCTGCATTAGGTGTCTGGGCGTCCAGCACGCTGAAGCAGCGTTCGTTGACACATCTGCCCGCACTGCGGGCAGATTGTCATTCAGAAGTTGCGGTCACGGGTGGCTGTCTTCCTACGGGAACCAGCCACCATTTCGTTTGCTACCTGGGCTGTGACATCTGTGGCTACGGCCCCGATGACCACCCACGTCAGCAGCGTTAGTGATATGGGGAACTCTGCGAACGTAAACCCGTCAGCCAAGTGCTCACGGGCCGATCGCACCCCGATTCGCTCTTCTAAAACGTTCCCCAACCGGCGGTGGCATACCGTCCGGATCCTCACGCACACACTCGGAAACGATGTGTGACGTAGATGAGACGTCGCTCGCAGCATCGGAGGGAGACTGGCATCCGGCTCTGACGAATCTGAGCTCCACCCCCGGGTCGAGTTCTGGAGGAAGCAGAAGTGATGTCACCCGTGCTAACCCGGGGATGCGTGGTTCCTAGGGTCATGGTTCCCCACCCCGTGTCATGTTTTTCCCGGAAGTGCATGAGGAGCTGTGTAAAACTTGGAACGCTCCACGGACCGTTCCAGTGAAACCAGCTCCGGCTCCCTTACTTCCCTCGATGGTGGGGCAGCCAAGGACTACGTCGAGATCCCCCGGGTGAAACGTCCGCCCGCGGTGCACCTGTGCCGCGGACGGCTACCACCTGGGGGGAATCGGCCACACCAACCGCCCAATGCACGCAAGACTTCGGCGGTGTCGAAAGCTTGCGATGCCGCGGGCCAGGCTGCCTCCTCTCTCTACGCCATGGTCATCCTGCAGGTCCGCCAGGCCTAGGTGTTGAGAGAGCTCCACGAGGGTAAAGCCGACACGGGTATAATGCAGGATCTCTGTGTCACCGCTGGCAGCGCTCTACGGGCAACCAATGCAGTGGCACGGGTCCTGGGTCGGACGATGTCCACGGTAGTGGTCCAGGAGAGACACCCCGTTATACCTTGTGCAGAGGAGTGACACCAAGGAAGTCCGCTTTCTTGATGCACCCATCTCGCAGGGTGGGTTGTTGGTAACAGCGTCGAGGACTGTGCTCAGCAGTTTTTGACGGTGAAGCAGACAGTGGCAATAAGCCACATTTTTTCACGCCGCGACTCGGCCGCCTAGAGGTCTCCGAGATCCCGCGTGACGTCTGCTTCCCTTCAACCCAGGACCCCTTCGACATCGGCTCCGGTTCCTGTGCCCCCACAGGCGGCACCCCGGTAGCAGAGGTCGAGGGGGAAACCTCCACCACGTCAGCAACCTTCTCGCGAGAAGGGACACTGACGGGAAGACCCCAGGGAGGACAACTTCGGGCCCGAACCTTCACAGCCACGGCTCTGATCGGTCGGTACGGGACGACTCCTGCCTTGTCACCAAAGCCGGGCCCTTGCCAGGGCCTGGCGCCCACTTACTCGCAGAGTTTTTCCGTTCTCCCCGGGTGTACTTACAGCCGATCGCACACTCCACTGGACTGTGCTCGGCGAACTGACCTCACACCCTGGCGAGGTGTGAGGTCGTACACATACGACAGCTGTCACCACTCTCAAACCGACAGTGCGTGCCGTTGTCCCGCCAGGCAGGTAAAAAGGCGGAGCCAACCTTCCCTCCGGGGACCCCTCGCGACACATGGTTAGCTCCGCCAGCCGACGAACCACCCCCTGTGGGAATGATGAAGCAGACCGTCCCCTTGGTCACCCTGTCACAGTCCCTGGGAGCTCGAGAGCTGCCCACACTGTCTCGCTGGCCTTGCGGGCGGTCCGTCTTGGTTACTCGATCCAGTTTGCCAGAGACTCTCCCAAGTTTCAGGGCATCATCTCTCCCTCTGTCAGAGGCAGGGACGCCTCCGTACTTCGGGTAGAGGTCACCACCCTTCTGGCAAAACAGGCATCGAGTTCGTCCCTCAAAACAAGATGTTCAGTGGGTCACGACCCACACTTCATCATTCCCAAGAAAGACGGCGGGTTGCGCCCCATCTGTCTGCGTACCCTGAACAAGCACCTTCACAAGCTGCCGTTCAGATGCTCACGCAGAGGCGCATCCTGACATCTATCAGGTGTCAGGATTGGTTCGTGGCAATTTGACCTGAAGGACGCTTACTTTCATGTTTCGATCCCCTCGACACCGGCCGTTCCCACGGTTCGCGTTCGAGGGGTGGGCATATCAGTACAGAGTCCTCCCTTTCGGTCTGTCCCTGTCTCCACACGTCTTCACCAAGATCGTGGAAGCCGCCCTTTCTCCCCCTCGGGAAAAAGGTGTGCGGGTACTAAACTTTCTCAACGACTGGCTTATCCTGGCACACTCGTGAGATCTGTTGTGTACACAGAGGGACCTTGTGCTCCGGCATCTGGATCGATTGGGATTTCAGGTCAACTGAGAAAAGAGCAAAATCTCCCCAGTGCAGAGCATCCTCTTCTCTGTATGGAACTAAACTCTGTCACCTTGATGGCGCAGCTGTCCGCAGCACGCGCCCAGTCAGTGTTGAACTGCCAGGAACACTTCAGGCAGTCGGCGGTCCCCCTGAAACAGTTTCAGAGGCTCCTGGGACACATGGCGTCCTCCGCGGGGATAATACCCCTCGGATTGATGCACATGAGACCGCTTCAACATTGTCGAGTGTTGAAGCTACAGAGTCGAGTTCCGAGGACAGCGTGGCACACCGGCAGCAGGCGCATGGTGATGACGCCCTGCTGCCGACGCACCCTAACCCTTTGGTCTTCCATGACCTTCCTCCGGGCGGGGGTTCCCCTCGGGCAGGTTACGAGGCACGTTGTGGTAACGACGGACGCCTCGCTGCAGGGGTGGGGTGCAGTGTGCAACGGGCACGCAGTAGCTGGGCGCTGGACGGGCCCCGTCTGCGCTGGCATGCAATTGCCTTGAGTTGTGGGCTGTGCTGTTTGCGCTGAGAAGGCTCCGGCCTCTAGTGCAGGGCCAGCATGTGTTGGTCCTCCGGGACAGCACGACAGCCGTATCGTACATCGCCAGGGTGGCGTACTCTCATGGCAGCTAACACAACTTGCCCGACGCCTCCTCCTGTGGAGTTAGCAGGTGATCCGCTCCCTGCAGCCGACGCGCTCTCTCGTCAGTATGCGCCTTGCGGAGAGTGGCGACTCCACCCCCGGTCCAGCTCTTTTGGGTGCTGTTCGGACAGGCACAAATAGACCTCTTTGCCTCCCACGACACCACCCATTGTCTGCTTTGGTACTCCCTGACCGAGGCCCCCCTCGGCACGGATGCCCTGGCGCACAGCTGAGCACGGGATGGGCGGAAGCACACCTCCCCCCCCCAGGAGCCTCCTTGCACAGACACTGTGCAAGGTCAGGGAAGAGGAGCACCAAGTGTTATTGGTTACACCGCACTGGTTTAACCACACTTGGCTTCAGAGTTGATGCTCTGGACAGCGACTCTCCCTGAACCATTCCCCTGACAGAGGACCTGCTCTCTCAGGGGAAGGACACGTTCTGGCATCCCAGATCAGACCTCTGGAACACCATGTCTGGTCTCTAGACGGGACGAGAAGATCCTGAGATGGCTACTCCCCCTATACGGCTGAGACCATCACCCAGGCTAGGGCCCCATCTACTAGGGGGTTACACGCCTCTAGACGGCGGCTCTTCTCTTCCTGGTGTTTTTTTCAACGAGAAAGATCCACTGAGGTGCTTGATCAGGATTGTGTTGTCTGGAGACTAACATCTCCCCTCCACACTGAAAGTGTATGTAGTCGCAATCGCCACTCATCACGACTCAGTTGATGGAAAGTTTCGAGGGTAACACGACCTGGTCACCAGGTTCCTAACGGGTGCGAGAGGGCGGAATCCGCCTCATCTCCGCTCCATACCCTCTTGAGAGCCCCTCGGAGATTCCGATCTTCCTCTCCTGAGTAAGACGGCCCAGCTGTTGGCGTTCGCTTCAGTCAAGAGGGTAGGGGACCTCCAAGCATTCTCTGTGTCCCCGGATTGCCTTAAATTCGGCCCTGGCAAACTCTCACGTTATCTTGAGACCTAGGCCCGGATACGTGCCCAAAGTTCCCACTTCTCCCTTCGGGGACCAAGTGGTGGACTTGCAGGCGCTCCCCATCGGGGAGGAAGACCCAACCCCATCTGTGTTGTGTCCTGGACCGCACGCAGAGCTTCAGTAGCTCTGACCAGCTCCTTGTTTGTGTTGGAGGACAGCAGAAGGGGAAGGCTGTCTCCAAGCAGAGGCTGGCGCACTGGGTCGTGGATGCCGTTAAGACAGCATTCCGATCTCAGACTCTCCCATGCCCATTGGCAGTGAGGGCTCACTCCACACGGAGTTTAGCCATCTCCTGGGCACTGGCAGAAGCGCCTCTCTAGCAGACATCTGTGTGCTACGCCCAAACACCTTCGCAAGGGTTAACAGCCTTAGCGTAAACCCGGTGTCAGCCCACGTCCTGCGTGGCGACATGTAGGACTGGCATCCGGGGGGGCGTATGCCTGCGAAAGCACCTTCCCACCCTCCAAGAGGTTGGGTCAGTGTGCTATCTACCCTTTCTACCTCACCAACCTTCCTTCTTACCCAGACACTGGTTAAGAACAGGCATTCCATCCATCACTAAGAAAGCACCTCCTGGGGGTTGGCTGGGCAGAGCAGCCTTCCCCCTTAGGCCGGGATACCTTATGACCTATCTCACATAGTTCTAATCGGACCTGTGCTATCAGACGCAGTAACAACCCCCCCCGTTGGCTGTTCCGTCTGCTATACCCTCATGACAAAGGTTCCCACACTTGGTAACCCATGAGCTTCCCCAGGTGGACCTCCACCTCGCGGTTAACTACCCAGTCCGCACGTTCCATGCGTTCTCCTCCAAGGACGAGACCATACATATAATTCCACCATATTCCTCCCCACGGATAGGAGGTGGCCTCTGCAGCGCTTCTCTGATTAAGAGTTGCGCTTTCCAGGTGTAAACCGAGCCGGACGGCCTCTCGCCTGTAGAGAGCTATGGCCCCGTCCGTGAAAGGTTACCGGTCAGGGCTGTACCGATCTTTCTCCAGGAAAGCTCTGGAACCCCCCGACCGGATATTTATACCGGATATCCGGGGGCGGAGTCTGGCATGCAAATTTCATTCGCCAAATTTCATTGGCCTTTTCTATAGTAGTCAGAGTTGATTGATTCTCAACGGCGAACCCCATCTGTCGTTCTCGTAACAACGTCTCGTTCCCTCCATCAGGGAACTGAGGTTACATACGTAACCAAGACGTTCACCCTCTGAATGTGTTCCAAAGCTGTATAATTTTCTTTGGCCCATTGAACACGAAGGAAGGTATTTTGAAAAATACGGGAAACCAATCTGTTCTGGGGCACGATTCACTAACATAGTAGTTTTTCTACCTACGTTATGGTCAATAGTGCCCCAGAACTGCTTGGCTCCAAACGTTCTTCCAAACGTTATATTTCTTTGTGTTCAGTACAACAACAAAACATTTATACAGGTTTGAAACAACCTCTGTGTGTTTAAATGATGACAGAATTTTATTTTTTGCTGAACATTTCTTTATACATTCATGAACTATTCCCTGAAGATGGCCAATGGTTTTTAAGTTTAAGGAAATGTTTGTACTAGCGCTTGTTTGCCAGTCGGAGGCGCTGCTTTCAAACAATAGTTAAACACTTAGAAACTAAAGCTTCCTTATTGATATTTATGCAGATCCAGAATGGCTTCTCTTCTAAATTTATAAACAAGTGAAAGAAAATGTTGTACTTTAGTATTTTGATAGATAAATACTTAACCGTAATGTTAAAAAAATAACATGATTACTCAATAAAATGATCAGAAATTACTGTTTTTCGATCCTTTATAATTGTAGCTTATATATATTATAACTTATTAACCTTACTCTGTTTTACCAGCCCTTTCAAAAAACACAACTTGAATTTTTTTCTAAGCATATTCTTGGAATCTAACAGCATAATTGAGATTAGGTTATTAAAACTATGGCTAAATCCAACAAAAATGGCTTGATTTTGTAGTGTTCAGTGCATACAGGCCTTCACGTTTTTTGCAAAAAAATAAAACAAATGAGGTCAAAACTGATTTTGTTACTATCATGTTCCGGCTTGAGCTTATATCACAATGGTAAATACTTTGCGTGCGTTGATCACTCCTCCAGCACCCATTGACGTCTTATGTAGGTGTCAGCAGGAGGTCTCAAGTGATCTGGTGGACTAAATTTAGCCTTTCCAGTCCCCTGAATGGAGGCTCTGACTTTATCTTGCCCCCCTGTCATGATGGCTGGGGTATTTTTAGTATGGTGGGTGGCAGCTGTGAAAGCGTTCATTGGCCCTGGGCTGACAACGACTCCCAGGGCGTCCCAACAAATGACGAATACTTTGCATGTGGTGAACACCAGAACTTAGGAGGGCTTAGTCACACCAAGAAAGAGGTCTATAAAGCAAATGTATGTACACACATGGACACATCAGGGAGCTGAAAGGAAATACACATCAGCAAATAGAAAAACAGGTCAACTTGACTGGATTTACCTAAGAGGAAGGACGTTGTCCTGTGGAATATTTTTGATGTTTTCTGCCACGTCTTGGTACTATTGGTTATCATGACAAACTCACAAGTCTGCTCTTAGTCTGATGATGAGGATGTTACTCTAGGGTTAAAATTCCTAACAGTGACACAGGTGAGATTACCTTTGCAATGTATTGACTTTTTATTTGAGACGATTGCTTTCTATTTTTATTTTAAATGTAATTTAAATGTATTCTAAACATATAAATGTCCCTGTTCCTTCAGTTTAACATTTAAAGGGAAAGCTCACCCCAAAATGAAAATGTTGTCAATATTGACATCATTGTTCAAAAACTATAAATGATGTTGTTCTGTTATAGCTATTTAAAAGCAAGTTACTCAACCGTTCTTGGACACTATTGTCTTCTATGACTATTATATATATAATTAGAGTCACTGGTACCCCAGAACTCATCAAAATATCTTCTTTTGTTTTCAACAGAACAAAGAAGTTCATACAGGCTTAGAATTAAAGTCATGGCACTCAAAATTATTTGTGGAGGGGCAATAAACATTATAAACAGTTGAAATATATCTTATATGAGGGCCACATTAAGATTTTTATCTCTGGGTCTCTATTCTGAGTTTGACAAGTCACAAAGGAACAAATGTTCAAATTTAAGTTCAAATGAACTGTTTGGTTATACAAGTATTATTCCAAAGGTGTTTATTCAAACAAACAAAAATGTACAGTATACAGATTTGGAACAACATGAGGGTGAATAAACAATGAAATATTATTTTATTGGGTGAACTGTCCCATTATTAGCTGTAAGCTTTATTTATGAATATTAATTACACTATATAATGTTCGCGTTTAGGCCTATATGTCAATCCTCTCCTGGCTGAGCTTAACAGAATTGACCAGACGGCAAGTGTTGTGAGACATCTGTTATTTGTTTTGTTGTGTTGAAAGACTGTCCATTATAAGAGTTTATATGGGAAAAGTACTTATTGTAAACATTTAGGATGATCATACTTGCCTAGTATGGATTGATAGGCCTAAACGTATTAACATATTAAACACCAATCAGAAATTGGTCTAGTATTCCTCCTTTGACAAAGTTAAACCATCTAAAGGCGGCCAATCACTGTGTTGAATCCAGTCATTTTCACTAACAAAACAAGTGAATTAGGCCTAGTCATAAAGAAGATCCATGCTTGCTAAAAAGAAAACATGACTCATAAGATTTAACAGGTGTATGACAGCTGTCCAACATTGAAATCATACTACTGTCAGTGCCGATATTGTTATGTTCACTCCTTGATCTAGCAAAGCAAGAAATCCTGATGCCATGACTGTTTGTCAAAGTAGGTGTGTCATCTACACATGCTTTATCTTGTACTAGAGTCTAGACCACCACATCTTTATTTGGGCAGACTATTTTAAATGCTTCCTGCTGATAAACAGCACCAGCTGTCTGAGTTTAAGTAGAGAATGGAGGGCAGGTATCCTGACTGCTGTAAGAGGATTTCCATTATGCACTGAATCCCTGTGTATTGCTTAAGAATGTTTCACTTCCCAATGTAAAGTTAATAATGGATTATACTCTGTTAATGCTGTTTAACACACTTTAAAACAATTTCCAGTTAAACTAGTTAAGTTAATGGTATCATGTCTAGTCATGTGCAACCATATTATGCATGTCATACATTTTGTATGATTCACTGTTTGAAAACACATGAATTGACTGAAGACATGAAAAAACATTGGTTAACTCAAAAAGATTTGTTACAAAAGTCAGAATGAGGAGTCAATGTAATCTTTAAATATTTTGTATTTCCACAGTTGTATGTGCCACAGAAACGACCAGATTCCAAACAATAACCTGGATGAAAATAACTAACTAAAAAGTGACCACCTGGCAGTAAAAGATATGGATGTTTTTGGAGGTGCTCCTCGTGTACTCGGTTACCCACGGCCAGTTCTGGTGAAATGTGGAACCGATGCCATCCTTAAATGTCAAATTGGTGGAGATCCCCAACCAGATGTGATCTGGGAGAGAAAGAATGAGCCTATTCCCCCTGAGGGACGGTATCGTATCACCCAGGAAGGCAAAGTGTACACCCTTTACATTTCAAGAGTGACAGTAGAAGATGCAGGACAGTATATTTGCAAAGCCAAGAACAATATTGGAGAAACCTATGCAGCTGCTACCCTTAAAGTGGAAGAAGAAGCTCTAGAGCTCCAGAAAACACAACCTCCACCAACACATCAACAACAACTACAAAATGAAGTAACGGTGGTTCCGTCAGAGCAGGAAGTTACAATGATAAAGCAACAACAGTTAGAGAAAGTACACCAAGAAGACCCAATCCAAGAAAATAAGCCTCGATTTCTGATCAAACCACTTTCCCTAAGAGTAGACCGAGGAGAAGATGCTGCTTTCTCCTGTAAGCTGTGGGGTGACCCCCTGCCTGAGGTTGTGTGGAAGAAAGATGGCAAAGCCTTAAATGAGATATACGAGAGTGCACACTACCACGTCGGCCAGCAAGATGGAGGCTGGTTCCAACTGAAGATTTTTAGAATAAGAGCCCCGGATGGAGGTGTCTACACGTGCAAAGCGATGAATGAGTACGGAGAAGCAATGGCTGGTGCAGTGCTCTTGGTGGAGCCCATTCCAGAGCAAAGACGGGAAAGTGTGACCAATGGCTATACCAATGGGCACGGCTCACAACATGAAAGTAGAGATGTTCATTCAAAGGTCAAACACTCCAAAGAGCCTCACCTGAATGTGGCAAAGGCTAAGAAATTCACCGTGACAGAAGGCAAACATGCCAAGTTCCGTTGTTATGTAACTGGAAAGCCCAAACCGGAGATTGTATGGAAGAAAAATGGGGAGGTCATTGCACAGGGTCGGAGATATCTCATTTTTGAAGATAGAGAGGGATATTACACACTTAAAGTGCTGTACTGCAAACAACAGGATACAGGACTTTACATATGTGCTGCTTCAAATGCACTGGGGAACACATTGAGTGCTGTGCACCTGTCTGTACAAGGTAAGAGTCACTACATAATCTAACAGCCTCTTGATTTCATGGGAGACTATATTTAGCCATAAAGTCAGACACTAAACAATGTATTCAGGGAACACTGGGCAGCGGTCAGTGTGTGATGAAAGGTTACAAAAGCCATTTAAAAGCTAGAGGGCTCAGTGCATTCCTGAGTGACACCATTACAACAACCTTATCAACAAGCATATCATACACTCTATAGGATGCCTTTAAGCCTGCAGTATTAAGTATTCTTTCCTAGTGACTGCATGACAGAAGCTCTCTTACCACTGACCTTGGCCCCAATGTCACACATCATACAGTATAAGTAATTACTGAATGTCACTTCGCATTTCAAAAGTTTGTTGCATTTGCAGTGTGATAGATGTTGAAATCACTGGACAAACTGCTAAAGTTACAAAGATTAAATCAGTATAAATGGGAAATCTATGTTCCATGAATAGGGCCACCAGTCCGCTTCAAGCGAGCATTACAAGATGTGGAGGTTAGGGAGAGGGATGTTGCCATTTTGGAATGCGAGGTTCCGGAAGAGTTAATTTCCACGGCATGGTACTTGGAAGATCAAAGATTACAGCCAGGGAATAAGTATAACATGGAACAGAAGGGCACACGGAGATGGCTCACCATACAAGATGTTGGGGCAGATGATGATGGGGTTTACCTGTGCGAGATGCCTGACGGTGGAAAGAGTATTGCAGAATTGGCAGTTAAAGGTGGGTCATTCTTTCCCTTTATTTGAGAATTTAATTTCCTACAGTATTTTTTAATAATGATTGTTGTTATATTATTTTGGTTTTGGTAGGTACAATAGTGAAAAAGCTTCCACGGAGGCTAGAGGTAATGGAGGGTGAGAATGCAGCATTCTGCGTTGAGGTAGACGAGGATGAGATGGAGGTCTACTGGTTTAAAGATAGACTACAGTTAAAAGAAAACCATCAAACCATCATCAAGTCCTTCGGAAGGACCCACATCCTGGTCTTTGTCAACACATCGTACCAAGACTCTGGAACAATCACCTTTATGGCAGGCAGATCGAAAACAAGTTCCAAGCTAAGAGTCAAAAGTAAGAGAGCACACACATGGCCTAAAGGCGATGATGCATTGTTTGATGCCTATTAAGCTGCGTAATTCTGACATAATGTGCTTTCTCTCAGCTGCTCGACATTGCCCACCCATTTGTCCTGTGAGTGTCCAGATAAACACTGACTTTCCAAATGGTGCCATCCTCTCCTGGTCACCATCGCCCAACTTGCAAAACTCCAGCAAGTCAGTGTATATGCTAGAGCGACAAGAAGTGGGGTCTCAGGATTGGCAGCGATGCATGACCACAGAGACTGGTACTTCTGCTGAGATCCTGGGTGACAGTGTGCCATGTGAGGGCGACTATAGGTTCCGTGTCTGCTGTGTTAATAAATATGGCAGAAGTGGCCATGTGGAGTTTCCCAAAGCGATACATCTGGGTAAGAGTGAAATTTCACACACTTCATACCATTTAATACCTTGGACTGTGTTGCCTAGTTACTATTTTCATTGAAAAGTAGCTAAAGCTTACTTGGAAAGTTGATAAATGTTGCTAGATGTGTTAATAAGCGTACCAACGACAATGTTATTACGTTGTGTTTTCGGGGCTTAAGCACTTCAGATTTGTTTTGCTTTTCTTTCACTCTCTGAACTGACGTCACCCATTAATAAAGTTCTAAATTCAGCTTCGGGAAGAGATTAAATATTTAGTCCTATCAATCATCATTAAAAGTGTATATATAGTGGCAATCTCAAATAACCTTTCCGATGGAGATTAAGGACGCACCTCATATCTGTCGACAAAATCGCTAAGTTGCCAGCAGTTTTGTGGTTAATTAATGCCAAGACATATGATAAAGTGTCTTACTACAAGATTCATGATTTCTATTTCTTATTGTCTTTTACATTGTACTCTTACTGTCTGCAGTCCCCGGGCCAAAGATCAAAGTCCCTCTAACGAAGGCTGTGGTCACGGAGGGGGAAGATGCTGTATTCTCCATTGAGCTCTCAACTTCCATGATCGGGACATGGTTCCTGAATAGCATGCAGCTGCAGGACAGCGAACGCTTCTCTATAGCCCAGTCAAAGAACCAGCACATCTTACGTGTTCATCAGGTGCCTCACGTTTATGATGGAGCTGAGATCACCTTCATTGCTACTGGTGTACGAGATTCGGCAGTACTACAGATTAAAGGTCAATATTTACATGGGTGATATGTTGAATTTGCTGAATTTCAGTACAACCAGTCCACAGACCGTCTAATACAAAATTGTTCATGTTGAATTTTGCAGCCACTGTGGTGAAATTTTTACCTCTGTCAGAGATGGACACCGAGAAGTGTGTTGAGGTGGGAAACCCCATTGTACTGTATTGTGAGGTGTCCCACTCCACGGCCGCTGTTAACTGGTTCAAAGATGGACAGGAGATCAGTGTAGACGAGAAGATAAATATCCAGTCAGACGACTTCATGCGGAGGATTGTCATTCAGTCAGCAGAATACTCTGATTCTGGAGTGTACACCTGCAGATCAAACAATGACGTGCTCACATTTAATGTGAATGTTGAAGGTAAAAACATATTAATACACATACAAAATTATTTAAGTACAGTATTTAATACAATAGTTGCAAAGCTAATACAACAGTTTTATTTTATATTATATCAATATTATGTTGGACCATTGTAGTATAGTATTTGTATTTCAGTATAAATAATTTACACCAGTGGACAGGCCCCATTTGTGTAGGGTACATTGAAAAATACTTAGATTTTTAATTAAAACAAAAACATTTTGAATTCTACAATGCTGGAAGATTAGTAGTTTTGGTTGGAGGGCTTATTTCTCTGATGTTTGATTGAAAAAATGTATGGTAAATTTCTATATTAAAAAAAAAAATCCCCCCCTTGATCCATCTTGCCCCCAATTCATAGTACATTATTTAGAGTATTTATAATAATAATTCTATAAAACTTTATGTGAAAGACTGACAAGACTTTCTTGGTAAAACTAACACATACGTTTTCCAAACACCCTTAGCGACCCGCTTCACATTTGAGCGTCTGTCAGAAGCAGAGAGGAACAGGTCTGTAGAGGCTGGAGATCCCATAGTTCTCCAATGTGAGTTGTCAAACCCAGACGCTGAGGTGTGCTGGTTCAGAAATGGGGAGCCTCTCTCTCCACAGGATGGAAGAGAAATCCAGATGAATGGAAACACTAGGACGCTGATCATCCAGTCTGCAGATTATTACGATTCTGGAACATATAGTTGCCAGTCATCTGAGGATGTAGCTGTGTTTCAGGTTGACATAACAGGTGACAGGAAACCAACCATTTGAACTTGTGTCTGTCAACCTAATGTTGTCTTCGCTTTGCTCCTTTCTCCTCTTCTAATTCACTACTTTTTCCTTTTCTAAGAAGCAAGACTTGTATCAATATTCATAATCATGATGTAGAGCATCTGTTTGTTACCACGAACCAGAGTAACTTCTTTTCCAACACACAATGTTTGCTGTTTCTCCTTATGTTCTACTCTCTTAACATTTCCTCATTTCCTGAATTTATTACCAAGGCATGACATCCTTACCTGAACCCGACATCTGAGAGTTTAACCTCTTTATAAATGGAATCAAAAGGATGTCAACCTCCATTAGGCATGCCTGCCAATGTATCGGTTGAATTCTGTTCTCTTGATGTAACACTGTGTCATGATTCAGCATGGTCAGAACCCAATTGCAGGCAGACACGTGACAGATATGGAGTAAAACAAGGATTTATTATATATAACAAAAAGGACAAAACAAAACCCACGAGGGTGAAAACAAGACAGGATAATATATATAAACAAAAACAAGAACAAGGACAAGGACTAACTAAACTTAGAAAACAAACACTTGACCAACACTAGACTACACTTACTACAAAACTGGGTAACAGGAACTAGGAACACGGAACAGGGTGTAAGCATACAGCTACGGACACATCAAAGATCAAACAGCCAAGGTAGAACATACAGCATACAGACGAGGTAAGACGTACAATGAACCAGCACAGGACAATGAACACGAGGATGTTTTAAAGGGAAGCAAATCAAGAGGGAACAGGTGCAGGGTATAAACTAATTAACACAGACTAGGAAACAGGAGGGCAGGAACAATGACGCAGACCGGAGAGAGATGAAATCGTCTCTCTCCTACATGAAACAAAGGATCCTGTATGATTCCACCTCTAGACCAAGAAATACCTGACAAGGAGAGGTGGAATCATGACACACTGTGTAAGAGAAAACCCTATTTAGATGAGAATTATGTTCTATGCTTTACCTGAAATTCTTTTCCATCAGGTCCACCTTTGTCATTTAAAGAGGTTCCACAAGAAGAGAGACAGAAAAACACTGTGGAACTGGATCCTGTGGTTTTGACCTGTGAACTATCAAGACCAGATGCACCCGGCTGCTGGTTTAAAGATGGACTGGAGGTTCTTCAGTCAGACAATATTACCATCCAAGCTGAAGGCACCATGAGAAGACTTATAATCCGTTCAGCCAAGCTTGCCGACGCTGGTCCATATACATACCAAGCAGGAGACAATGCCATGTCATTTTCTGTCAACATTAAAGGTAACGCTGAAATGTGATAATTTAAAGAATATGACAATGTCTAAAATTAATATAGAACTTAAATCTATTAAACTTTATTGTTTGGAACCTTAAACTACTCACTTGAAATTACAATCATATTGTTGACAGAGAGATCAATTGAAAAAGTATTTGTTACAGTTTATACCAATGATACATTGATAGTAATCCGATGTTCCAAACTTACTTATATCCAGAGCCCCCAGTTACTATTGTGGACCCGAAGGATGACATACACATTGAACGATATGTCTCGGAGGAAATCGTCCTAAAATGCGAGCTCTCTCGGTCTAACGGAGACGTTCAGTGGTTTAAAGATGGCCTGAAGCTCCAGGAGAGCGGAAACATCCGTCTCAGTGCCGAGGGGCCCTACAGGATGGTGACTATTCTCCATGCTTTCAGACGGGATTCTGGGGAGTATGTATGCGATACAGGGGACGACTCAGTTTTCTTCCAGCTCATTGTCACAGGTAGGTACTTAATAAGAATAATTATAAAATTTAACCTGACCTAAGAGATAGCTCATCCAAAAATTATTTTTTTGAATTTCTCACCCTTGAGTTGTTTCAAACCATTATAAATTTAATCGTGTGGTTAAACACAGAGAAAGATGTTTAGACCAATGCTTGTAACCAAGCAGCTCATGGACCCAATTGAATACCATGACAATGGTAGTCAAAAGTGCCCCAGAACTGTTTGTTGTCCTACATTCTTCAAAATATCTTCTTTTGTGTTCAACAAAACAAAAAAGTTATAAAGTAATTTTTCCTACCATGGTCGTCAAATGGGGTCTAAGAACTTTTTGTTTATAAGCATTTCATTTTTGGCTGAATTATCTATTTAAGTCTTCTCTATTGCAATGCCCTGGCATAGTTAGATTTATAAATATCATTAACATTTGTTTAAATTATTTGACAAAAATAATTTTAACAGTGTAGTTTAAAGCAAAACTTGATTACAACTATTATATAAATAGGTTACTTAGAAAATATTGTAAAACATTTCCAATTTTTTTTATGTTTGTCATTATGTATAACTTGTGGTGTTACATTACCAAAAACCGTTATGTACTGTTTCCTTTTTCAAACCCAGAGGCCCCAGTGCGCTTTGTGTCCCCCAGTGAGCCAGAGGTAGACGTGTGTTTACTGAGTTCTGAGAGGCTGGTCCTCAGCTGTGAGATATCCAATGCAGATGCAGAAGTCTGCTGGTATCGTGATGGCATGGAGGTAGAGGAGAATGATAACTTGATACTGGAGGATGATGGGATTTACCGCAGACTGGAGATTCCATGTGCTACCATAGATGATTCTGCAGAATATGTATGCGAGATAGCAGATGACTCTGTCACGTTTTGGGTGAAAATAGAAGGTAATTTTTGTGTAGAGTGGTATGTACTGTTATATTTGACCCCTTGTTATCTTGTTTTTAATACAATTCTAAACGTTCTTTCCTAGGCCTATGTACTGTAGTCCTTAAAAGTAGGTTAAAACCTCAGTGGATAGATCAGTGACCTGTAGCTGTCAGATATACATGTTAAATACATTTATATACAGTATGTGCATTAAAAACAATAAATATAATTGTATTTTTTCCAACTTTTGACGTGAATATTTGACCCCTGTTAAAATGATTTAATCTCTTAAAAAACACCAACATTTCGGCTGTAGACAAAAACATTGATTGTTATTATATTTTCAACCAATATTGAATTTTAGTTTCACTCAGCAAGACCATGCAAAATGTTTCTTGCATTTTGCATATCTCACTATCGCTTTTTATATTCAGTTTTTGTTCAGTTTCTTGTTTGTTTCTGTTGATCGCAGAGCCGCCCGTTCAGCTTTCTAGCTCTAAGGAGTCAGGAAGTGTAACGGAGAGTTTTACTGGTGAGCCTGTGGTCCTGGAGCTTGAGGTTTCCCGTAATAATGCAGACCTGTGCTGGATGAAGGATGGAGTTAAAGTGGAGGAGAGCAGCAACATTACAATTACTGAGAACGGTCTTGTTCGCAAACTAACCATCCATTCACCAACTCTAATGGATTCTGGGATATATACATGCAATGCTATAGATGACACAATAGATTTCCTAGTCAAAATAAATGGTATGCTTTTAAACCACTAAATATATAATCATTTTAAAGTATTCGGTCTGTGATGCTGTCTGGGATTCTCTTCATCTTGAAATTTCTCTTTTCTCACGCAGAGTCACCGATAAAAATTCTGAAGAAAGATGAGATCAAGATAGAGCACAAAGTTGCGTTGTATGAGGACATTGTGTTAGAGTGTGAGCTGTCCCAGGCCAACAGTGTGGTGAAATGGTATAAAAACGGCAATCCTATTGAGGAAAAGGAGCGCTTCTGTTTTGAAGAGGAAGGGACCTTCAGAACCTTAGTCATTCTTTGTGCTGAGCAGCAAGACTCTGGAGAATACATCCTTGATGCTAATGATGATAAGATTTCATTTCATGTTACTGTACAAGGTAATTCAGTTGTTGTGAGCTGTGCATGAGTTTTTGTATTCCAATATTGTTTCTAAAGTATTTATTGTCAATATTGTCTCCTACAGAGCCTGCGGTGAGGATTATTGGAAACTCTGGGGAGTCCGACTACCAGGAGATGGTGACAGGAGATGACCTTATCTTAGCTTGTGAGGTTTCTCGAGCCAATGCACCCGTTACATGGTTCTTTAATGAGAAACCATTGGTCCCTAATGAGCGCATGCATGTGGAGAGCAATGACACACTCCGGAAACTAACTTTGTCCAACCTCCTACTCTCTGACTCTGGGAAATACATTTGTGATGCTGTTGACGACAAAATGATTACTGTTGTTAAAGTTCAAGGTATTTGTCTAATATTTTGTAATTACAGCAAAGAGACCTTTTACATTTAATATTAATATACAGTATTGTTATATATGTTCTACCTGACATGCCATTACTGTATTCTTGTGTTTACCTCCAGAGCCCCCAGTTGAGTTCCTTAACAAAGAAGAGGTGAACTTAGTCACTGGTTATGAAGCAGAGTCTTTAACCTTGACCGCCAGGGTTTCTAGACACAATGCACCAGTTCGGTGGCTTAAAGATTGGACTTCAGTCAGTGGAGAACGCTTCTACATAGGCAGCGAGGGCCTGACCCGCACTCTCACCATCGACCCATTGAAGAGGCTCGACAGTGGAGAGTACATGTGTGATGCAAACACGGATGAGATGCACTTCAGTCTACTAGTTAAAGGTTGGTACCTCTGTTGCTTCATGAACATGAGAACATAAGAAGAACGAAAGAAGAACATGAGAGTATTGTAGTGCATGCTGAAGCAAAGATTTTAGTTTGGAAGTGCAAGCCTTACACATAATGATAGATGAATGATACAAATTCTAAAAGTAAACTACTATTAGGACTGTCACAATATTAGATGCAAGTAAAGGGACAGCCCAAGTGACAGCATTGGAACTGAAACTGTTGGACAAAAACGGTTTATGAAACTTATTTTATGTTATAAACTCTATTTTTGTTCCTAACAGAGATGCGTATTAAATTTGTAAAACCACTGGTTGACACGGTGGGTCATAAAGATGGCATGGTTACACTACGCTGTGAGTTGTGCAAGCCAAAAGCTGATGTCCAATGGCTTAAGGATGGAGTGGAGATCATTCCCAGTCGTCGCTTCTCTATCCGTGCCGACGGGCCTGAGAGGAGTCTTACCATCCATCGTATCTCCAAAGAAGATGCCGGAGAGTATGCTTGTGAGTCCAAAGATGACTGCACCAGCGCCAGATTAAGGGTGGAATGTAAGTGCAAAACACATATGGAAGTTACTTGTTAAAAGATGTTAATGTCAGTAGTATCAGAATCAGTTTTTATTTTGCAGTGCCCCGTGTGGTGGAATTCCTCACTGAGCTTCGCAATACTGCGGTCATGGAGGGTGAGGATGCTACCTTCAAGTGCGTGGTCTCCCCCGATGATGTTCAGCTGGTCTGGCTCATGGACGGAGAAGCTATCAATCCCAGTGATCGCTTCTATATCGAACAGAACGGCTTATGTCACACTCTGATTATCCGGAAAGTCCAGCATCTGGATTCTTCCCGAATCACCGCAGAGGCTGAGGGTGTCATATCTAAAGCTAGCCTCAAGGTCCAGGGTACGATGAACATCTCCTACTCGGCTGTATGGATAAGAGAAGCTTGACTAAGCCTACCTGCTATATTGGATACATTTAGTTATCTTAAAATACATTTGAATTCTGTTTATTTATTGCATGCAAGAAATGATAGTACTGTAAATTAATTTTGGTACCGGCTTGACTTTTTATACAGATGCACAGGTGTTGTTTACCAAAAGAATGGATGCAGTGATGGCTGAAGAGTTTGGAGAGGCTACGTTGGAGACAGAAGTTTGTCTGGAGTCTGGAGAAGTGCAGTGGATGAGACAGGGGGTGGTAATCCAGCCGGGTCCCAGACATAAACTGACTCAGAACGGCTGTAAACGCAGCTTGACCATCTCTAACCTCAACCTGTCCGATCGAGGCACCTACCGCTGTGAGACCCTTCATGATCGTACGCAGGTCAAACTCAACGTGGAGCGTAAGTGGATCAATGAGTTGATCATAAAAATAGCCCTCATAATCATGATATGTCATTTCTTGGTGTCTACACTCTCGAAACATCAGACAGTTTAAGGGCTTGATCTATCTATTATGAAAAGACAATATATATTATACTGACCTAATTCATTATTTTGCTATTTTCAGCAAGAAAGATTGTCATACGTAGGGGGCTGACGGACGTTGAGACATATGAGAGAGAGACGGCATCCTTTGAGGTTGAACTTTCGCACGCTGATGTGGAGGGGGTGTGGCAAAAAGACGGTCTGCGTATCAAACCTAGCAACACCTTTCGCGTTAGTTCCAACGGACGAGTACACGGCCTCACTCTCTCCAACCTCACGCTGGAGGATTCGGGTAGCATTGTCTTTATGGGAGAAGGTCTGAGAACAACTTCCAGGCTGGTAGTGAAAGGTGGGTACGAAAATGAGAAAACTCTAATTTACAAGTCCTAGTAGTCATCTGTGGACCTCTAACCACAAGAAATTCTAGAACTTGAAGAACTTGCTTTCAAAATGTTTGGTGGAAGTTGTTAACCTAGAACTAAAATTACTGTAACAATATATTACAATACATTTTCAGAGATCTCAGATCGCACATCACATGATTTCAAGCAAAATATTAACAATCATTGTGCTTTAATTTCTTAGAACCGCCAGTAATGATCATTAAGAGACTGTCTGATATCAGGTGTGAAGAGGGATCTACGGTGACTTTGGAGTGTGAGCTGTCTAGGCAAAATGTGGATGTCAAATGGCAGAAGGTACAATAACAAATCCACAGTGCACTCCTAAATGTGTATTTACTGTACATACATTACTATATTCTTTTTTTGGTTTGTCTGGCAGAATGGGATGGAGCTTAAATCCACCAAGGCTTTGAGGATTTATTCCATGGGACGTAAGCGTTGTTTACAGATCATGGAGTCCTGCATCGGTGACTCAGGGGTTTATACCTGTGACATAGGTGATCTCAACTCTTCCTGCAAACTTGACGTCTATGGTAAGACTAAAACACTCAACATCTCAACTCTGTTAGAGAGGATTTTATTTAAGACTAGATACTTTCTGTTTACAAAGAAAAATATATTCTCAATATTCTATGAAGAATGGAAGAGGTGTTTAGTTCTCACAAATGTAAGAACAATTTTGCTAATATTTCACTTACTGGAACCATATCCATCGTTTAGAGGGATTGTTCGCACAAAATGTGTGTTGTGTCAAATGTGTAAATGTTGTCACTACATACTCATATTTGCACTGAATTTTTTTCCCAGAACGCGAATTAGAGATGATAACTGGCTTGAAGGATCTTTGCATTAAGGAGGACCAGAATGCTGTTTTTATGTGTGAGGTGTCCATGGAAGAAATGCCTGGGGAGTGGTACAAGAATGGCAGCCGGATACGTCCAACCAGCACCATTAAAACTCGCAGAGAGGGTAAGGAACTAAATCAAGACAGTTGGGGGGGCGTTAAAGCCCCCATAGTAACACACACTTAGTTTTAATTTTTCCCAAAGCACTTAATACAAAACATTTTTATTTTTGCCCCTGGTGTAAAATTATTCTGATCCATTGTGTTCCCACGTTCATGTAAAGATAAAATGTTGAATTTAAGGTCATCAAATTTTTATGAATTGAGGTCA
The DNA here is from genome assembly GCA_008369825.1 of Triplophysa tibetana. Lineage (NCBI taxonomy): Eukaryota > Metazoa > Chordata > Actinopteri > Cypriniformes > Nemacheilidae > Triplophysa > Triplophysa tibetana. The sequence continues at coordinate 17,608,489 of CM017905.1, read as the reverse complement.
CATTTATTATAGAATCAACAAAAATAAAGCCATTGCATTACATAATTATATTTCCATACATTTTTCTTCATTAATTGTATTCATTATTTCAGTTGTAATTCCCACATCTCACAATGGATTTTAAACCCTAGTGTTTAACAATTACACAATTTGCCTATTTATTTTACTGCATTTATAAATTAGAGTTCATTTTCTATTGAGTAATTTGTACAATTAACAAGTTACATTTCTCCATTTCAATAGGCACAAAGCACTTCCTACTTATATGCAATGTGAAGGCAGAAGATTCTGGGGAGATCAAGTTCGTTTCTAAGCAAATCGAGTCGATTGGTCATCTTGAGGTTGAAGGTGCTGTCTCAAAGATAAACAAATTCTTCACTAATAATGATTTAAAAGCTTACTTCACTGACTCCACTCAACATTCTATCAATATCTTTAAACAGAGCTCCCTGCAAGCATCGTCCGTCCCCTTAGGGATCGCACAGCACTAGAGAAACACAGAGTCATTCTCGAATGCACTGTGTCATCCCCCAGATGTGACGTCACATGGTATAAAGAGGGTGAAGAGCTGGAATCCACAGAACACATGGAAATAAGAGAAGAGGACTGTTACCATAAACTGATCATCCACCAGGTAGCGCTAGAGGATGAAGGAACCTACAGCATTGAGGTTGGAGAGCACACATCAACAGCCAAGCTACTGGTTGAAGGTGAGAATCAGATCAATGTATCAGATGATTTGTGGTTGACAAGATGATTTCCATTAAACTCTTCTGCTGTTTGACTTCACAGCCCAGTCTATCCAAGTGAAAAATAATCTAGAAGATGTGGAGGTACGGGCTCCTGAACCGGCTTGCTTTCAATGTGAAGTGTCTGTGACTCTCGTCAAGCCCCCCATCTGGACTTTGAAGGGGGAGACCCTGCAGTCAGGACATGATGTGCGAATAGAAAACCGAGGAACTGTCCACAAGCTGACGTTCAGTAAAACCAGCTGTGACATGAGCGGGATTGTCCAGTTTAACACAGGGAAAGCCAAAAGCAGCGCGGAACTCACAGTGCTGGACTGAAATATGCAAAGGTCAATTATGAGGACTGTACAAAAAAGGAGAAAACTTTAAAACACTGGATGTGTGATCACAACCTGATATTCTGAGTATTAGTTTTTGATGTGCTAATTTCATGTTCTTAACAAAGATTCAACAATGATATCGAAAAGGTTATGTTAAATGGATAATTCACACAAACATGAAAATTCTGTCATATTCCTCAGATTGTTCCAAACCTGTATACATTTCTTTGTTCTGCTATGGTAGATATTTGGAAGAATGTCAGTTACCCAAACAGATCTCATCCCCAGTTGACTCCCATAGTATTTATTTTCCTTACTTTGGAAGTAAATAGGGGATGCGACCTGTAAATTGAAGGTGGACATGGAAAATGTTAGGAAAACCCACAATGGTTAAAATGTAGGAATACCCCTTTTATGTCTTTTGAAGTATGAATGAAATAGAGGTATGTGGATAAAACAATGTTTGTTATTACTTATGATCTTTAATATTTTACTGACAAAAAGCCAAATACATAATTATAATATAATATAAATATGATTATTAGGTGCATTTTAATATGAATACAATTTTGGAATTTCATTCTGATTATAGAACTGTGTTCATATGATCTTCAAATTATCTGGTGATCATTTTTTCACAAAATGTAAAAAATGAAAATAAATAAATTATGAAATTAAATTGTCTAAAAAGTTAAAAGTCTTTTTTCTTTACTGTTTTATTTTAAACTGCTAAAAGAATACTTCCAAGTATATATTTATAAATTTATTTATATCACATTACCCATACCCACTCATTACAAAAGAACAAACTGAAATTTACACAGCAGCAGTAAAATAACTTACAAAGAGGGAACAACAAACTATGAAACCTCTTGGAATCCTAGTGTGCATGAGCATTACCTAAACCTGAATGAAGCTTAACACCGCATCACGTTTCTTACCGTAAATATTTAATACATTCACCAATCAGGCATTTAATACTGCAGACATGATGCAAGTGCATTGTAAGAATTCTCTAGAAAAAACTGTGTTTAATAAATTAGGAAAAACAATTCAGCATCATAGACAGTCCTTACTAGGTCTTAAAATGTCTTCATAGTTCTTATGTATTCAAGTTTGTTAAAATATATAATTTATACAAATGCAAACAAATGCAGTAGCAACCTACATATCGTATAAACAACAAGATAAACAATCAGATACATTCATTGAAATAAAACAATATTGCTCTTCATGCAATATGTCATCACCTTGAAACAACAGGTACATAAACATATCAACATCACTAAAATAGTGTTTTGTGATATGATCCAAGACCATACCCAACATTCAGTTCCCAGCCAGCATCTTTGTTCTTAACTTACAATGTATTTCAGGCCTAATGCAGGATGCTGGTCAAGTCAATGTTTTACGGACTGACAGGTGTGCTTGGTGAGATTGGCATGGTAGGCGAGGCTGGAGATGGAGGCCCTACCAAAGGGTAGGCTCTCAGGAGAACCTTGTGTTGTGTAGCTGCCTCTGCACGTCTACGCTGGTGATCGCCCAGGAATTCCTTGAGGCGTGTGGTAGTGAAAGTCAAGGTCTGACGATGCAGCTTCACCAGATATGAGTCCTGAAGCCATGCGTGATTTAAGCAGTCCTTAATGGTTGGTCGTGACCTTTGGAAAAGAGCATATTAATGTCTATATTTAAAATCATATTGACAGAACAACAAAATAATGGTGTGTATAAATATTCATCTATTCTCCATATTACGTATGTTATTATACAACTTAAGCTAAATGAAAAATAAAACAAAGCCTTTACCATGGATATCCATTTAGTGTCTTCTTCAGGAATGTAGAGGCACTTTGGGACACATTTGGGTAGAGCTTTGTTGAGTCAAATTTTGCTGTATGGATTTTGGCTTCAGTCTGTCTCTGGTCTTTCTCGTGGTAAGGAAGTCTTCCACTCAGCCTTAAAAATGATTGACTTAAAATTAAACTTCAAATATAAAAAATGCAATAGTATAAAACATTCCATTCCTACAGTACAAATATGTGTTACTCATGAACTCCCTAAATTAAATTTTTTTTTGCTTCTTGTTTATAACATAATTGAAGATATAAAAAATGTCTAGGAGCATTATGGAGATTATATTGGCATCTAGTGGTGAGATTGCGAATTGCAAGCAATGGCTAACTCCACCCCTCCGTTTTGAAGCACTAGGGCGCCTCTCTCAGGACAAAAATTGTTGTCACATTTTCACCTTTTTTGCCGAAGGAGTACTTATGCAATGCTCTCTGTGGAGCAGTTTGTCTGTTTAGGGCCAGGGGTGGACTGACAGGTAGGACATTTGGTAGGACAAAGTCCAGAACGGCCGTCCCTGCGTCTGCCTATGGTTGTGACCAGGTGCGGACTGGTGGACGTATTATGAACGCGAATCCACTCAACGTGAAGGCATTAGCGAGTCGGACACGTATGCATGGATGGCAATGCACACGTTACATACAACAACCCCCCACTACCCCACAGTCCCCCGTTGACAAAATTAGTGGAAGGCTGATGCCAAAAAAAAATGATCGCCAAACACCTCACCCAAACAATCCCCCCCGGTCGACAGAATTGTTATAGGGACGAATAATCCAGGGATGAATATGCTTCCCAGTCCGCCCCTGTTTAGGGTTTATGTAGAAGCAACGTGGCGAATTCCATGCAAGCGGAATGTGTATGTTGCTTTAATGTTATAATATTATGTTGCTGTGAACATATATACAGTATTATTCTATAATATAAACACTTAAAGAAAACAAGATAAAAGCAAGGAAAATACTTTCAAGTTTAGTTAATTGCAAACAATTCCTTAACAGTCTGGACTTACATGATGTAGGAAAGAATTCCCAAGCTCCAGATTTCGGCTGGGGGTCCTACTAGATCTCCTTTCAGCATTTCTGGGGCTTGACAAAAGTGTGAAAAGAGACAATAAAATGACTGATTTTGAATTCATAATACGAAAAACAACACAGGACAGGACATGTTAATCTGACCATACTAACCCATATACTCCAGAGTCCCAAGATCTCTGCTGTACTTTTGGAGAGAAAGAGGGTTAAAGCTTTGGGCACTGCCAAAGTCTATGATCTTAATCACGCTGAGGTTGGTGACCATGATGTTGTCTGGTTTAATGTCTAAATGAAGAATCCGGTGGTTGTGGAGGTATTCCAAACCCTGAAGAATCTGGACGATGAAGCCCACTATATCATCTTCAGAATAACGGAACCTGCAGGGAAAAAGGAAGAAAAGTCTCATCTCAAGAAGCCGAACCTCCTCATTCTCACGGCCAATTACCCTAACCCAAATTCCAACAATCTGCTTGACGACAAGGTTCACACATACCTGTCTGTGAGGCTGTAAAGGATCTCTTTGCCTGTGCAGGACTCTGTTATGAGCACAAGGTATCGAGGTGTGACATAAGCTTCATGTAGGGTCATGATTTTCTCACTGTGGAGAGACTTTAGTATCTCATACTCTCGGACAACGGTATTCTTGGTCTCCTGATCATAAGGAACTATCTTAGCCATGAACATCTTCCCTGTTGCGTTTTCTCTGCAGTCTCTTATCACTCCAAACCGACCCCTGTAATAAAAACAGATCATGGCGATTTGCTTGACATTTACAAAACTAGGCAGAACTACTTGAACAAAATATTTTCACACCTGGCTTTCTCATCCAAAAAGATGTATGGTTTTTGAGGTACGGCTTGCTTCAAACTGATCTCAGTTTTGGTTGAGGGGGCCACTCGTCCTTTATGTGTTTCGGTTGTGGGTGAGTTTGCCCTCTGTCTTACTGGAGTAATATCCACAGGCGGAGAGACAGGAATGGGGGTGACCCAAGCTGTTGTGGTCGGAACAAATGTAGGGACAGGGGAACATGGAGTGCCCACTGAGGGTGGAGCTGTGAATGACCTTGGAGACACAGTCTGCGTTTGGGTTAAAGGGGGGACCACATTAATAGGACTTGTTGGTTTGGGGAAAACAAGAGGAGGGAGGGATTTTTGGGGGATGACGAAAGAAACAGGGACTTTTGGTGTGATATCAGACTGTATTCCCTTGGATGTGAGGAATATGTTAGGTTCAGATGTTGCAGAGGTTAAGGCTGGTTTTGTTTTTAAGGTCAGGCCTACAGAGCTAGGAGAAGCGATAGAGGAAGGAATCACGGTGGATGTGTCAACAGGGCAGGAACCGGAGATAGGTGTCACCCCTGTGGGAGGCTGAGAGGGTTGTGCCACTGCAGAACAACAGAAATTTCCCTTTTACTATTCCAGGAAACACTGGAGATCCAACTTAACCATCTTATTAAAACATTCAGAATCTTGTAACAAAATCACAATCTCTATTAAGTACAAATGCAGGGATTGCTGTGTACCTTCAATGTCAATTCCCACAGGGTCTGATATGTTACTGTATGGGCTTTGACCAGCTTTATTAACACACGCCACACGGAATCGAATGATAGAACCAGAGGGAAGATCGGTGGTGTTGTAGAAACAATCAGTCAGCCCTGTTGCTACAATCAACCATTTAGCGTCACCTGTAAATTAAAAAAGGGAAAAGTGACAGGGAGAAGAAAATCAATGTCAGTGAATACATTTACATTTAGTCATTTAGCTGACGCTTTTATCAAAAGCGAATTACAGGTGGGGTAAGCAATGGAAGCAATTGGGACAGCATAATGACAACAAAAAGCATAGTGCAATCAAAAAAGAAGACTGGTCTCATAGAACCTAACACGTTATACAGAGCTAATTTTTTTATATTTTTTATAAAGAGTAGAGAAGAAAAAGAAGATCAGTCAGGCGTTGACGGAAGCGATAAATACATTTTTGAGGAATAATATCAATATAATTTATTACATTTAGTACAAATCATAAAGAACACTCTTCCTACCCTCAAATTTCCTCTCAAGGGAGTAAGTACAAGGGGCTTTGGTGTCTGACGGTTTCCATAGCACAAGAGCAGTATTATTGTATATCTGTGGAATCTCCGGGGTTCCTGGACGTTTCGGCACACCTTGACGTAATACATATAAACAAAACTTGTGTGTTAGAACATAGTTTGCAAGTTTACCATATCGACACAGTCCTTCCGAAACCTTGGATGTCCAAATTCAATGTATTTTAGGAAATAAAATAAACACTGTACTTTTTAAAAGATTATTTGACATGATTAAGATATTTCCAAAACCCAGTGACAAATATAAAAGGTGACTTATTATAATTATTTATGGGAAAAAATAAAGATATGGAGATATGGAGATACAAGGTTTCAGAGGGACCCAGACAAAAGAGAATATCTAAACATTTGTTCATTTATGCTACACTTGATGGTAAAAAGACGGAATTTACAGGCAAAAGATAGAGCGCATGAAGTAAATGTAGAGCCCATGTTATTGGTGGCTAAACATTCATAGAGTCCAGCATCCGTCTTAGAAGTCTTCATGATCACCAGGAGTTGTCTTCCATCAGGGCATGCAATTAAGCTATTCCTGCTACAAATCTCCAAAGGTTTCTTATCTATAGGCACAGGAGAACGGGTAAGTAATGTAGCATGTAACAGTTTTCATATTGAAGAAAAAATACATCAATCTGTAAAAACACCTTTTATCCACACTATCTTTGGATCAGGGCTACCGGCAGGAAGACAACAAAGTGTGACAGGATCTCCTTCAAGAAGAATATGGTCGTTTAGTCTGATATGGAAAACCGGAGGGAAATCTGTGGAATATGAAAAAACTGTTACAAATCAAAGATTTTAAATTAAAGAAGCACAAATGAACTTATAAGTTTGTCTCACCTTCTTTTGCAGTTGAAGGAGTACTTGATTTGGATCTGTCTCGCTTACTTCGAGACAAACCCCACCTGTCCCACCTAGACCTGCGCTCACTTTCAGGAGCTGTCAGTAAAAAACAGACGTTTTGAATTATATTCATCATATAACATTGTTTTAAGGTTTAACGTCTGTTTTACATTATAGTCCTATGGAGTAAACCGTGTATTCAGTCCTGCGGGCCTTATTGAGATGCTAGCACCGAAATTAATATTGTAGTTTTAAATATATGATTAGTTATTGCAAAGACTCTGTTTATAATTCAAATATAATTCTGTGATGCTGCCTATGAAGCCTGTCTGCCTGTCTGAGCTGCACTAGTGCATCAATGCTGCCTCTGAACATTGCCGGCTGCTATTTGTAACCTCAATGCTACAAGCTTTTTTTTCTAACAAGTGTTGTTGTCTACTTTTTCTTGTAAAAAAAAAATCAAATGTAAAGACGGCCTAAGACAACATCTTTTACTATAGTAACAACTATTCTATTTGTGCTCTGTCTCAAAATAATGTATTGGAAAAACGTATCAAGTTTACATACTCTGAGAGGATTGTAAAGATTCCAATGATTCTTTGGACTTTGTAACTTTTGTAGCAGCAGTTTGTGAGGCAAGCTGGTTCTCTGGAATGTCAACGTTCTTGTGAATGAGTCCATCTGACTGAGTGTGGCGATGACGTGAGAACAACGGTGTCTTCGTTCCTTCATTTTTGGTCTCCTTCTCTCCAGCCCTGTCTTCAGACTGACTTCGTTTTCTTATGTTCTTAAATCCATGAACCTTTGCCTCTAACTTTCTCTGCATTGCCAGAACTGGTGAATCGTTGATTTTTATGACGTCTTGGTGTGTTTCGACAGATTCAGCATTGGGGTTCATTTCCTTTGATTCTTTTCTATCTTTTGTCTTATGCACTCTATCAGATATATCAGAAATCCTAGATTCAAACTTACGTCTCATTGCAAGGACAGGTGACTCATCAGCAACCTTAATACTATCCTTTTTAAGACTGCCTGAAAGTCCTTTGTCTGTGTCTTCGGTGCTTTCTGTGGTAACTTTTTTATCTAGTGACTTGCTAAGACCCAAGGCCCATGTCACTCGACGCTTGGAAGCTGCAGAATCTGAGGACTCCACTTTTTTATCGCTTGTTTGTGATTTCCTTGAACGCATTGAAAATCTTCCAATAATTCCGAACCCGGGGTCTCTTTCCACCTCTCTGAGGTCTTGGACAGACTTAGACTTATGTTGTAGTCCTCTAGGCACCAATTCCAATGGCGCACCAACTGGACCACGCCGATAAACATCTTCATCTGGCTTTCGAGGGAAAACTGGTGACTTTTCTTCAGACTTGGTCCCTGTCAGTCGTTTAATGCCACGTGTCAAAGATGATTCTCTCTTTTTAAACCTGGCCTCGAATAATTCCTCGGAATCAATATTTTTGATATCGGATCTAAGAGTTGGTTGGGATATAGAGGAGCTTGGTGCAACTTTTGCAAAAACAGCTGGATGTTCTGTGGTAAGTAGGGTGGGTGGCGCTGTGACATCCTTGCTATTATTTACTTGCAATGTATAAGAAAAGTTTGATTCTTTGTCATGTGGTAGTATATCTAGAGGTAATTCAACACCTTCATTAGTCTCCCCTGATAGGTTGTCTTGAAAGAATGTATGTTCCTTCATTTTCTCCGTTTCATCTGATCTAGGTATATCGTGAAAAGTGGTGATACTTTGGATATCTATAATAGCCTTTTCCTCAATCATAGGTTTGTCATATACATCAGAAGTTGCAGGTTTAACGCCTGGCAAGAGGTCAGCCACGATTTGATCTGTGACTGAAGACACGTCATTCTGTTTATGGCGATCGTCAGCAGGAATGAAAGGAATCTCTAACGGGCCTCCAGATCTCCTGTGCAATGAAATCTTGTCTGAGTCTTCATGACTAAAAGAAGCACTCTTCTTGAATGCATTCATCTTCGAACAAAGTTCCTCAGAGCTGTCAGTGGAGGATGCTGGAGAAAGTCCTGAAGCACTCGACCTGGCACGTCTCGAGTTTAGATCCAAAGAGTGGGCCCCATCATTAACACCCAATGTCTCCAGCAGGGGGCCACGAAGTCCACTCATGTTCTTGTCGACAGAACCTCCCCTTAGTAGCCTCTGCCTCATAAGCTCTAGTTTCAAAGCATAATCTTCCTTGCTAAGCTTGCTTGTCTTTGGACTGTTGCTTCTGTTTGGAAGCTCCATGGAAACAGCCTTTTTCATGTTCTTTTGGTTGTCCTCCACGGTTTCCTTCAAATCATCATATTCTGGAGTGATGTGCAGAAGAAGCGCGCTATCGGCAGAACTTCCTCTTCGCATCATAGCTCTTCTGGACTTACTTGTTACCTGTTGATCTTCTACACTGGAACCCGTTTGCTGGAATTCCATCGAGTTGTCAGCAATCTCCAGTTGGTGGTCATCCTTATGTCCATCGGATGACTGGTCCTCTATGTTCTTCAACTGATGATAGAACTGGGATCCTCCACTAAAATTGTCATCATCCTCATGGATCTCGGTCAGAGACATCCGGGAACCAGAGAACATCATTGTCAGCGGCATTGGGATGAAAGGAAGCTCATCAATGTCCTCATCAGAAGACGATGATGGAGGTGACGAGCCCTCTTTAAGATTTCTAGGGACAGCAAGGGACACGTGACTTGAGGAGTCATCCAGGAGTTCTGGTATGGACCTCATCACCATTTTGGACTTGTATCTGATAAGTGAACACTGAAACAGACAAACCCAACACAGTTGGGAAAAGGAAAGTGGAATTTCTTACTCAAAAAATATGCTTTTATGGCATACCTGCCATTTCCGTCTGGCTAGCAATTGTTTATGTAATGTTGTATTGATGTTATTTCGCGTTGTCAGGGCCTAGGGAGCAAAACACAATGATGCAATCAACAAACTAAATACAAAATACATTTTTAAGTGTCTATCTACATCAAACATCTTACTTTGAACCAGGAGTGACGAAGACATCCTGTGGTGTCAGGTCTCCTACACATAGCCGAACATAGAATTTAAGAACCCCATTATATAATTTACAATAGCGATACACATTTATATAAAAGTGTCCAGTAAGCACTTACAGTCTGCCTGCTACAAGGAGTTTTATAATAAATCCTTTTGCTTCTCTGCAAAGGTCTTTGAACATGCTCTCCTCAAATGCAATATTATAGTTCCTGATGTTCAGCAGAGTGTCACGGTCATTTTCCCCAGCAAATGGAGAAACTCCAGTTAAGCTTTAAATGATACAGACATGGTACGGTTTGACCGAGGTGTGGTGTTCAGATATTACAATTAAGATATATGATACATAAATTAATGTAAGATACATTTTCATAAATGCAAACGATATCAATCATGAGTAGATATACATACCATAAATAAGTTATTACCCCTACCGGCCTGTGGAGAAAAGAACCATTTAGAATGAAAGTTAATTAAATATGTAATGTAGGTGAGGTAATGTTGTTTTTTACCAGATGTCTGTAGATTTCGAGATTGGTGATTGGTTTACAATCTCAGGTGCAATAAATTCTGGTGTGCCGTATTTGCAGTACAGTTCTTCATTTGGTGTGATTTTCACAGCATTGCCAAAATCACAAATACGAATGTCATCACTTCTTCGGTCAGCCATGAGGATATTTTCAGGCTGTAATACAAACATTTATATGTATTGACCTCTGAAAGGAAAAACATTAATCTGACGTAATTTGTAAGGCATTCATTACATAGTTGACAGTTTTAAACCTGACCTTTATATCCAGGTGAATAATGTTATTTTGGTGAAGATAGCTGATACCCTCCAGAAGCTGCTGTATGACAGACCGAATCTACATAGAACACAAACAATGTAATTATATGGTTTACCTTAATCCACATACATTTTCAGTTGAAGTTAATAAATCTACTGGATATACTAACCTCAGATTCCATAATAGTTGCTCTTTTAGCTATTCTTTCCAAAAGTTGTTCATGACATCTATATAATCACTTAAGAAAAATGATGCAAAAAATAGCCTAGTATAATATTAATTAAGATAATGAAATTACATTTGAGGAAAAGGATACAGCTCAGTAATGATGACTAACAAATGCTTCTTTTCGAATGCATCGTGGAAGTAGACAATCTTCTCATGGTCTAACTCTGACAGAAGGGCCATCTCTCTAAGGGCGGAACTCTTTCTTTTTAAACGTGTAGAGATGAACTTTGCTGCATAATCCACTTTGTCTTTTTTCTTTGTCACTTTCTTGACATATGCAAATGTCCCCCTGTGAACAACAACACAGTTACAGGCTTTTAAAATTATTCTGTATACTTTATCACGCACAATAATACAATAAATATTGTTGTATTTTTATTGAGTCCTTTTGGCATGATGTTTGACCTGCCGATCTCTTTGTGTATGCCATAGTAATCGGTCAGCCTGCGCATCCTCCGTAGAATTGTGCCTTTATCTTCTATCGGCTCTTCATCTTCTTCCACATTTTCGACTGTGAAATTATACATTATATATTTAAGGGATAGTTCACCCAAAAATGAAAATTCTGTCATGAATGACTCACTCTCTAGTTGTTCCAAACTTGTATACATTTCTTCTCAACACAGAGAAAGAAATTTGGACGGATGCTTGTTCCCAAAGTTCGTGGACCCCATTGACTACCAAAACAGGAAAAATGACAATGGGAGTCAAAAGTGCCCCCGAACTGTTTACTGTCCTAAATTCTTCAAAATATCATCTTTTGTGTTCAACAGAACAAAAAAATTGTAAAGCATTTTGTCCTACTATGGTAGTCAGTGGGGTCCAAGAACTGTTTGGTTATAAGTAGTCTTCCAATATCTTTCTGTGTTCATCAGAACATAGACATTTATACAGATTTAAAACAACTAGAAGGTATGTAAATGATGACAGAATGTTTATTTTTGGGCAGAATGTCTCTTTAAGCAAAGTTCTGGAACAATCATATTTATGGATTATTTAAGTGATAATGTAAAAAATAATTTCATTATTGTATACATGTTTGAAGAATGTTTTAGGCATGTCACAAAATAGTGACTATTAACAATATGGCACAGCCTTAGAAACATCCAGTTTCCATAAATATTACAAGACATAAATATGTTATTATTCCTTATTTTAAATTCATTGGAATATATAATATCATGTACACAGCGACAGAACAGAAAAATCAGCAATGGGAAATTTGGAATTTGAATGTAAGTGGGTTTATTAAAAAAATAAATCGATTTTTATAAAAAATAAATAGTAGCTTGCCCAGTGAGTTATTATGATTAATCAAAAGGCTTAGTTTCAGTCCTTAAATTTGACATGCAGTAGCTGAAAAGAATTCCAAGAGTGTCAGTGTTTATTCATACAGCACTACCACAGTAATATTTCAATGATTTACTGTATTACATTTTTACTGTATCATTATGTTTTTTTTATGTGTTGCATTGTTAAGGCGAGTCGCTGAATAATTTACTCAAAGTTACAGTTTAACTCACCAGTGTGGACAGTAAGTTCAGCCTTACAGGACACTGACCCAGCCAAGTTCTTGGCAGTGCAAGTGTAAACCCCTAAATCCTCAAACTGAGCATTGTGAATCACCAATGAGCTCTCTTGGTCATCATACACATAGGTATAACGGCTACTCTCTGCAAGAAGAATGCTGTCCTGCAATGTAAACAATTTCATCAAAGATGGAATCAAATATTTGGGTGAGATTTCTTATGACAACTGACAAAAATCCATAGACATTACAAACCTTATACCATAGGATATCAGGCTCAGGTTTTCCATCTACAATTACAACGAAACGAGCTGTTTCCCCCAAACACACATCCAAGTCCTCCATAATGATCTCAAACACAGGGGGCACTAAAACAAATGTCAAAACCTCAATTAAACAGATGAAGCTAAACTGAAAATTCTGTTATTATTCACTTTCAGATTAAATTGTTTTGGCCACACTACTGCTTTTCAACTGCACTGTATGATAAATTAAAGGAAAAGAACATTCACCTGCCATTACCAGCTGTAGAGTACAAAGATCACTGCCAAACTCATTATTTGCCATGAATATGAGTTGGCCTACATCTGTGCTCTTTACTTTGGCAAAATGAAGGGCATGCTGGTCATCATCAGGCATGGTCATCTCTAGTACACCGGGTCTGTTCATCAGTGCCACTCCCCTCCTGATAAAAACTTTCTCGATATATTCACAAAATACATTGTATATTGTAGTTTGAACGGTAATTTTTCATTTGCCACTAACCTTTTCCATGTGGGTGTTGCTTGGACATGGTTGAGGGTAACCGCGAGGGTGACAGGCTGGTTCTCAACTACATAGGCAGTGTCGGGCTTATCCAAGATGATTGGAGCTTTGGATAAATATTGTCCTGTAGGATGGACAAATTATTTAATAAATAACTGAATACAGAAAGTTTGCTTCATTCAGTCAAGCAGAAGTCTTTATACCTTTGTCAATTAGCTGAACCAGGTCAGTAGGCTGTGAGGGTTTGCTGAATGCCTTTCCAGTGGTACTGAGGATCCTGAAAGAATAACGCACTCCTTTTTTAAGTGAAGTGACCGTGTAAGAGGTGTCTCTTATACTCGAAGCAACTGTCTCCCATTGAATGGAACCCAGAGTTTGTTGTTGAGCAGTGTACATGAGGGAATCAGAATCTAAAATGGAGGATGTAAAATTTTTATTTAATCTACAAACACTTCATAATTAAAACCATGATGAAATTTGAAGCGTCTACAATGGCAAGCCTGGTACAGGAAAAACATCTACCGATAGATGAGTCTAGGTTTTTTGGTCTTTTCCAGCTCAGTGAGACTGTTCTCCCAGTTACAGATTCAATTACCGGAGGACCATCTGGTGGTTCAGGGAGGATGTCTGTCAAAGACAACAATGTGAGTCGATTGGACAATTCGGTTGTTGTTGAATTAGCAAAGGAAGCTCGAACTTACCTGCTACGTATACATGAGCATAGCAGGCAGCTTTGCCCACTTTATTGGAAATGACACATTTATACACCCCACTGTGGCCATGACACACACAGCGAATAACCAGACTTTGGACATCCCTGTCTAGAGGAGGTACATGGTAGGTTAAGCATGAGAGCTTGTGTGTGTAATTGTTTGACTAAAATGTATTTTACAAGTTTTTTGAAGCCTTACACTGTGTCATTTTCCTCTCTTCAGTGCTCTCTATCTTCTTGCTGTTATGGTACCAGGTGATGGTCGGGTATGGTAGGCCTGTAACTCTGCACTTAAGAACCGCCTCTTTCCCTTCAATGACCTCCTGGTCACCGAGTGGCTTTATAAAGTCTGGCATCACCCTGCGTTCCACCTCACCCTCAAATGCTTCAGGCTCCTCAGGAATTGATGGCATCTTTTCTAATCTTGACCTATGGCAAGCAAAAAAAAACGTAAAAAAAAGGGAGGAATGAAAAGGAAGTACATATGTAACCGGATCTACTTGCACCGCTCTAAGCGGGCTTGGGACTGGGTCAGTCCAGCATCGGAGTCGGGCGCTCTAACGAGGAGGCTAAAGAACGCAGCCTCCAGGGTTTGTCGCTAGAGCACCTCTTGAGGTCGGGGAGTTAGGTTTACACACTGCACAGCTCTTCACTAGCTGATGCTTATTATAAAGTTTGAATCCTTACATATGTGTAGATATGGCCGGCCGTGATTCCTGTACTAAGAGTTCCGCCGAGCTCTCTGCTTTTCCATGAATGTTCCGAGCAATAGCCGTGTAAAACCCCTCATTCTCCTGGGTAACATGAGTGATGACCAGTGAGTGTCGTCCTTTCTCTTTGAGAATACGAATATTATCAGTCTCCACCACAGGTTGTTCTGAAACACAACGTTGGGGTATTGAATCAACTTGCCAATGCCTCTCTGGCTTTAATTCCATATAGTTATATGGCTGACTCTTTTTTACCACAATGTGTCCAGGTTACTTTAGGAGAGGGAGTTCCGCTAACTTTGCAATCAAATCGAGCAGACCGGCCCTCGATGACCTCCAGTACTTGTAGTTTCCATGTGAACATTGGCTCCTTAGATGGGATCACCAGAAGATTAGCAGTGCACATTAGCTCCTCTATTCCATACAAACAGGAAAATGAAAAACAGTTGTAAATATTAACATTTCTTCATTAGTAGTATTTTGTAATTCTGTTATTAAATCAAAGATATTTATGTAACATTTTAAAAACATATTAGGGCCTTTACTAGTTGTATTTTGTTCAAATGTTCGTAATGAACTGAAACAGAAAGTTCTTGAACGAGCAATGTTTACGTCATCCAAAGAGGTCTATAGCACCCACTGTACCTTTTGCTGAACTTAGTTTGCAGGTGTAGGTTCCACTGTCATCTTCATGCACAGATTTAAGTAGCAGGCGACATCGGTGTCCATTAAACTGCATCTTACAGTCAAATAGTGCCGGCTGTATCATCTTCCCATTAGCCAGCCAATCAACATCCACATCCTGTGGCCCAGCCATGTAACACTCAAACCAGGCTATCTCTCCTGCCTTAACATTGACATCCTGCAATGGCCTGGTAATTGTCAGACATGGTTCAGCAGGGGCGTCTATGGGAAACAACAATTTCCATTTATGAGCACTATGGGAAGTTCATGCACTGTGTGTAATGCAAAGAAATGGAACAGTTGAGATCCAAGACATTGAGACTACAGTGACCATCTACAACCTTCATCGTTTAAGGTCATTAATCAAATGTAAGTACATTCATGACACTGACCACAATATAATTGTTTTTCTTTATTTTGAATTTGAATTCATGTTTTATAACAAAATGACAGCACACATCATTTATTGTCTCTTCCTATATTATTTGCTCTAGACAAAAATCTGTGTGTATGTGCCTAAAACCAAGTATTAGAACTACCCTGACGACAATTGATCAAACATGATCCTTAAAACAGTCCATTCATTGCAAGCACCAGTTCATAATTTTCACTGATGGGCTAAACCCTTCGCATTGTGTCAACTTACCTTTCACCTCCAGTCTGCATTTAGTCTGTTCACTGCCATATTTGTTGCTTATCTTGCATGAATAAACTCCAGCATCTGACGTCTGTGCGGATTTAATTTTCACCTCACATTTCCAGTCATTCCTTTCACAGACCATCTGTTGGCCATCTGCTTTGACTGGCACTCCGTCTCTAAACCTGAAAATGTAATGGGGTAATATTTCAAAACCTAGAATTCCACAGCATATCATGTCCTTTACTGTTTAAATATACACAAGTATAGTATTTAACATAAGTATTTAAGTGATAAAATAACATTACCATTGGACAACTGGTTTAGACTGCCCAGACACTTGAACGCACAATATGATATCACATCCTTCAGTCACAACTTGGTCGGTAAGAGGAATCTAATAAAGATCAATATAATTGATTGTTTTTTTAAATAGATAGAGTACTATAAAATCTCTTTCCATTATAAATGTAGAAAGAAAACTCATGTCACCTTAAATGAAGGAGGTTCTTTTAAATGAGACTTGTCCGTCCTTCTAGGTAGAATTTGATTCACTCTAAAATTCATCTCCTCCATCACGGGCCTCAGAAACTCCTCATCAGGGGGTGTCGGACTTATACAAGTGTAGGACCCCGTAGGCAAACTCAATTTCGCACGCACCTGTACTGGGTCTAACATGGAACAAAACAAATCTGCTAAGCAGCAATTATGTCAATTAAAATGATCATCACAATAAAAGATGCTGTGGATGCTAAATGTCAGTAATATAGTTCCACCCACTCCAGACTTTCATAGTCTTATTTTTTAACATCAGTGTTGCCATGGCAGCATATTGCTTGACAACAGCATAGCACAGGATCCAGTGTGATGAATAAAGGAGATTTTAGATTTTTTTGAGTGAGAATTGTGACTGACCACAGCTGGAGAGATAATAGATTAATTTTATCCTCTATGAGCCAATAATAGTGGAACTCATGATGACAGATAAAGCCAGATAAAGGAAGATGAACACGGAAATTCTGTTATCATTTACTCACTCTCTTGAAATTTCAAACCTGTATGACTTTCTTTCTTTCGCAGAACACTAAAGAAGATATTTTGAAGAAAGTTGATTACCGAGCAGCGCCGGCACCCATTCACTTCTATTGTATGGATACAAAACCAATGCAAGTAAATGGATGCATTTAACAACATTATTCAGAATATCTTTTTTTGTGTTTTGCAGAAGAAAGAAAGTCACACAGGTTTGAAATTAGCAGCGAGTAAATTATTTTCTATACAGAATTTGCATTAAAAAATATATATAATAGAGAATTGTGCCAACTGAGTGTCGTCTACTTCTGTAGATGAAAACAAACCTACATTAAGTTGTTCAGATAAAAATCTGGCTGGTGCTGTATAGGCTGTAGTTGGCAGTTGGTGTCGGTCAGCATTGCTTTCTCACTCGCTTTATCATAAACTCTGTGCCTTTAAGGTTTGCACTTAGCCAGCTGGTATTGCCACTATGTAAACTTGGAGTGAGTCAACTATTAGCTCACTGCACACTCTTCTGCATCAGTGAACTCACATTCTGTTCTCTTA
Organism: Triplophysa tibetana; assembly: GCA_008369825.1. Lineage (NCBI taxonomy): Eukaryota > Metazoa > Chordata > Actinopteri > Cypriniformes > Nemacheilidae > Triplophysa > Triplophysa tibetana. The sequence goes on along the minus strand of CM017905.1, from coordinate 17,590,928 downwards.
ACACTTTCTCTCACTCCTACTTTATTCTTTAGCTCGTTCTTATCTTACTTCTGCATTTTTAAGGACTTATCATTATTTGCCAGTAAAGTATAAATGAATATGTTACATATCTAACTGACAACATAAGAACAATGACACCAAAACATGCAATTTATAGGACTTTGTGCCCATCTGAAAATTTCGTAAATTAAAAATGTAATCTAGTCACATTTCATGTCTAAACAATATAACTCACTGGTTTCCATGGCAGAAAAGTCAAAATTTTAATATCTTATTACAGTCACATTAATGCATAATGAAATGAAACAGGCGACAATAATTTCAAAGAACAAGACACACTATAAATACACAGTCTACTTTCTGGCCTAATAAGGAAACACGGGCTAAGCTTCTCCATTAACCAAAGATAGTAGAAGCTAGAGTTATATCTGCAGCATTGCTAGACAGTAATGTGGCAATCTTAGGTTGTTGAAAAGCATTTCCAATAAGGGCTATATGTACCCTTGGGGGTACAGGTTTTGTTGAGGTACTAGAAACGGCTAAGGGTGAAGAAATCTTTGTTAAACTTATAAAATCACAAATGCAAAATAAAAAAATTAGGGCAAAAATAGTAAAGAAAATAATAAAAATATATTTTAAAACTATAAGTGTATCATCCATCATCATTGTAACGTGACCTTTTTTGTGTATTATGTTTGATGTGAGTATTATTTTTGATGCAAATTATCATTTTTCCGTGTAGTCCATTGTAACATCAGGTATGTTTTGCCACATTCACGGGTTATAAATAATAAAGAAGAAATAGCTAATCTTCATAAGGAAAGCAATACCATCTCTGAAGTTATTAGTAAGTTAATATAAACGGGCCTAAATATATATATATATATGTACAGTATATATACTGTATATGTATGTATGTGTGTGTGTATGTATGTATGTATATATATATATATAGGTAACCAATCATGTATCTTGTGTTTAGTATTGTTTGATTCACTTACATCAGAATTTTATCCACTTTCCTTAAGACCATTTTACAAGATGTAGGCTAATGTAAACTACAAGGGCTGTTGAAAAATTAATCATAATAAATCAAATCCCGTATAAATGTTGTGATTTGAAAAAGTTTGTGTCTGTGTACTGTGCAAAATTATTCTTTATTTATAAACACACACACACGTATATATATATATATATATATATATATATATATATATATATATATATAAATATATATATATATACAGACAGTATATACGTGTGTGTGTGTATTCAGATTACATATAAACATTTAGAAATTTTTAGATTTTTCTTAAATATGTACGTTTATAAATACAAAATTAATATGCATAGTCCACAGACATATATAACATAAACACAAATGTTTATTAATGATGCAATGTATCGTAATTAATTGTTTAACTGCCCTTATATCAAATGAGTTACAAATGATCTCTTGGTTGTTTTTGTAGTATTAAAAAACTGAAATAGTTTTCGTCATGGATAATAGACTATAAACTCTTGAAATGGTTCTGCATGAAAGTTTCAAAACATCAGCAGTTTCTGAAACACTCAAACCAGCCCATCTGGCACCAACAACTATGCCACGTTCAAAGTCACTTAAATTGCCATGCATCCTCCTTCTAATGCTTAGTTTAAATTTTAGCACATCCTTCTGCATGCCTGAATGCACTGAATATGCATTAACAAGCAATTGAGGTGTATATAATGAAATGCTTGCTGATTGTATTTCTGTTGTGATTGGTGTTGGTGTGGGATTACATAAAAGGACAGAAGCAGCCAAATGCTGCCTTCTTGTGAATCTGGGAAACTCCTGTCATCCAGTAGGGCGTTTACGTAGTACCTAAAAAATATGGAAGTGGCATAAACCTAACAAAATGTATAAAAAGGGACTTCATGAATAATTTATTTATCTACATCCATTTTTACATCTATAGAGTCATTTACAGAGCTCTGTTTACTGTGCACTAAGTGTTTTGTGTCCACTACTACTCCTGACTAACTAGAAAAAATATTCTTTAGTTTGAAAACAGCTAGTAAATAAAAAAGTTTTTGTATTAATAATACATTAGAATTAGAGGACGAGGTGAACAGATAAATATTCAAAGCTCTACTATAAATTTTATCTTTATTCATGTGATTTTTATATGGCGGTCATTAGGTGGTACTTGGAACAACACATTTTATTAAAGATGATACTTGATCTGAAAAGTTTGAGAACCATTGCCCTAGACAGTTTTCACTTGACAAATGACATCTTACTAATTTTTTATATATTGTTTAATATGTAGGCTACACTGGTATTGAGTAAAAATATTTCTTGTCTTCCTGACTGTTTTGAGATTAATGGTAATGGGAAAAAACGAATTCCACAAGTCACTGTCCTTTTGTTCTTTTTTTTCCTTTTGTTTACTGCATCTTTTGTGTAGATGCAGTAAACAAATGGCTAAACACATTGAAGAAGGCATTAGCCGAAACGTCTCTGTGTCTTTCTCCCTCAACGATGGAATAAAACTTAATTTGTTTGTATCTCTGTGATTGCAAATCATTTTGTATGAAGATGAGTTTTTTAGATTAATTATCTTCACATGTGCATCCCAACTAAGCATTACATCACTCGTCAACATATCCCACTTATTAATTTAGATACCATACATTAACAACAAGTTCACGTCTCAAATCACCACAACGGCCACTTATTCCATCACTGCACATCACCAATCCTGTATCTATGCCAACCTTCTCAAATAAACCAACATCAAATACAAAATACATTATAATAAAATATATGTACACATAAGAGAAAAAAAAATGATGGAATAAATTAAATATATATCTATCTCTGTGAGTGGGAATCATTTTGTATGAAGAATGGTAAAAATTAAAGAATAATGATATATCGTAAAAAAAAAACTGAATTTACCTGACTTGATAAAGAGAGTGGCTGTGCTGGATGCCTGCCCCATTGTATTGGTTGCAATGATGGTGTAACTCCCGGAATCACCAGGTTTCATCTGCGTAATCCTGAGAGAATGTTGCCCCCTCTCCGCCGTCCTCGTATGATTTGTACTGTCATTTATCTCTCCTGTGTTCCCCTTTCTCCATGTAACTGCAGAAAAGTAGATATAAACTATTATACTCAATTTATCTTAAATTAGAGTAGGCTTTGTTAGGACTGGATACAGTGGTGCGGTGACCCAGGTGGGAGTCATGTGGTGAGTGTAACAGAGGTCAGCTAGTGTGTAAACCTCAATAACCAATCTAAAGAGGTGGTGCAGTACACACACAAACACAAGTGTGTCTCTTTGTGCCTAACTCTCATGTCAGACCAATTTCCAGTTCAAATCCTGCTTGGAGCAGGTTCAGGTTTATTCAGGCAGATTCTCTTCCATTATGATAATGTTTCTTTATGTTATGATGCTATGATAATGTAGATGCAGTACGATCATATAACATTTTGAAATAACCATATGACAAGCCAATGTAATGATAGTTAGAATCTGAGAGGGGTGTGAGATGTCTTGCCTTCGGGGATAGGGTTTCCACTGATGATGCACTGCAGTATCACCTCTGATCCAACAGCTGCTACAACATCTTTAAGAGGAAGCTTGAACACAGGGGGCTCTGATGGGTCTTCCTCTGAAGAATCGCAAGAATCATGAGACGAATCCCCTGTGGAGACCAAAGGCAAAGTGACTAAATGTAACGCAATGAGTGCATTACAACCTTACTGTGTCTAGTCATCTGTTGCTGGATGATTTTATTTTAAACATTGTGTTGGAAATGTTTAGTTATAAAGACAACAGTAAAATAAACTACACAGTGTCGGATGTTTGAGGAAGTTATACTTCACATACTTGGTTTTCTCACCTTTTTCAATGGATACTGGGTGACTGGAATGGATTTTTCTTCTGTTCCTTATATATTTTGTCCTTCCTTCAACTTTATCCTCAAAGTCAGCTTTCTTTTGGTCACTTTCTGTTTTGTCTACCTCCACAGGCTTATGTTCAACCAAAATAGTCGGTATGGTCACTTTAGGTACAGATGATGAGTCTTTTTTCTCATCTCTCTCCTTACTTGACTTTGGGAGAGTGGAGGATGAACCAAACAGCCTTGGAGGTTTTAGGGGTGATCGCACCAAACTCTCTTGGGGTACTGACTGGGCAGGTGATTTTTCTACTGGTGTTTCTGGGAATGCGCTTGAAGGATTTTTCTTTGGCACCCTTGGTGAACACCGTCCAGGAATTTTGTTGAAAGTGACTCCGTCACTGATGACTGCACCATCCAACATCTGCCTGGACTTGGAACTTTTCCCCCTCTGGTGGCGTACCGGATTCTTTGACTCCTGTTCCTGTTGTTGTGCCAATTCTTTGTTTACCAAAGATGACACTTCAGTTTTTTCTAAATTGCTTGAATTTATGTCTTTATTCCCTCTGGTGTCTTCAAACGTTTGACTCACCTGGGCTGGAACTGCCTCAGCGGTTCCGGTAGACTGCTTGTCAGTCTGGGAAAGCTGCTCCATTGAAAATGATTTTTTGATGTTGGTCTTTCCAACAAGTTTCTTTATTCTGGAAACCTCTTCCGAAAATTTACACTGAAAGTTCTGGACTTTTTGTACATAGCTCGACCGTTCCTCAAGAGAGGATGCTTTCTGCTTGAATAAAGATCTCTTGAGTGCTACATCACTGTCGGAGTTGTCTTTTTGCCTCCCTGCTTTACTCCCTGCATCCTCAGAATCACAGGATGATGTTCGATTGAAACCCCACGGGCCTCTTGAAGACACTTTTGGTATGTCAAAGCCGTGTCTTTTTTCCTCAAAAGCTCGCACTTTGTCAAAAATTTTGGAACTTGCACGCGACGGTTTTGGAGTTTGAGGGGAGGATGCATCTTGAGAATCACCGCTTTGGGATGAAGGAGAGGATTTTAAGGGTAATGTGGTTTTGACCGAGAGCTCAGGACCATTTGCTGCAGTTTTGGTGCCATTGTGGGCAGTTGCTGGACCTGTAGTTAGATCTACATGACTTTGGTCTTTTTGGAATGGATGGGTTTGAACAAATGGTGAAGCACTTCTTGATATAAAGTCCAATGGGGCCCTGAAATGAGGTGATTGTGGGAAATGTTATGACAACGAAAACTGAAAAAGGAAGATGTGTGCATTCTGTGCTTTTGACTAAAAACTTGCATTCCAAAAAAAGTGTCACGCTGAAACATGTTAAATGACCACAATCAGTATACAAAAAGTGATGCCATGGTACAAAGACATGCAAAAGGTTTATGAGGAAAAGCAATGCAAACATCATCACAGCAAATGTGACAGTCGAAGTGGAGTCAAAGGAAAGTAAGAATATAAGAAAAGAAATGACCTAGATGACATCAAAGGCTACAACAAATCAAGAATATTGCAATGGAAATGATGTAAAAGATATAACATTTCAAATTGAGTTGTATATAAGAATTAGTGTCGTGCCCCTCAAATTCAACTTGTTTTGTGCCTTCTCATATCTAATGTGTCAGTGTTCACTCTTGAACACTGTAAATGGAAAACGTCCTTCTTCGATAAAGGCTGAAAACACTACCATAGTAGTCACTGGCTAAAGACATACTCTCCTCTGACCCCACAGCGGGGTAGTACACACTTATTTGAGAGGCTCGCACAAGAGCTTCCACCCCCAGGTGTCTGACCGGAGGGCTCTCAACACACCCAGTATTTGCGGGCCTGCCAGGGGGCAGGGGATCCTGAAGACCAGGAGCTCTGCAGCCCAGTGTGCACATCTCCCTCTCCACAACTAGACCGTGAGATGGGATATGGGAAACCATTGTCCCTCCACTCCCTGAAAATATATTGTATTATGCTATTTTATTAAAATAACAAAGCTTTATTATCATTCTATGCGTGGATTAATTCCACGTTTTAACTTATCTTACAGAGTTTTTCATTGCAAGAGGAATTTAACAAATAAATTAAAGATGTAATTTGAGGTTACACATGTCTTAAGGGAAAAATGACTCATTGAGTTCTTACTTGTGGGTTGACTGTCAACTGCTTGCCCTCGGGGAGATACAGACTGTTTCTTTGTTTCCATGGAGACCTGAGGTTCCCCACTTTCATCCTCAGTGTTGTCAGAGTCTACAAGGAGAACGAAGGAGGCATTTTGAGACATTTTGGTATGACTTTAAAAAATGCATGACATTGGAAAAGGATTTCAGATATGTAACTTAAAAAAATTATGGAGCCAGCTATGTATCTAAACTGCATGACCCCTTCCTAAAAAAATTGTGCAGCCACAATACCGAACAACATTTAGAGAGGTGTTTGTCCAAAATATATGAAAGCCACTGCCAAACTGTTTAAAATGCTGTACCAATGAGTGTATGATATGTGCAAAATGCCTTTTTAAATGTACTACAAATGTATTAACACAAAATGCACGTCAAAACTCTAAATGCTGCATTGTAACACATACTCATCCAAGAGCCCATTTAAGAAAAGAGATGTATAACAGATGTATAACAGCAGTTACCATTGCTTTGCTTTCTGCACAAGCGAAAAACTTCACTTCCATAACGGCAGCAAGCAGAGGTGGACAAGAGAAGACTGTTACTATAGAAACCAATGTCTGCAGACTCATGTGTGGGAGTACATATCTAACACACGCACATACACACACACACCCACATGCTTACAGGCTACATCTCAAAACATCATCCTTTGGATAGTCTTACAATCTTTTAAACACTCACATTCTTACTGATACTAAACAATTGATGTCAACATTTAAAGGACTTTATATAGAAATATATTGTCACCCGTTTTCAAGCTTATTTAACCATTCAAGCAAAAATATTGTGCAATAACACAAAAATAGAAATAAAACGTATTTTGGACAAATTAATTTAGTTTTTTTGACATTCTACAGTTTTGTTGAAAGCACAACACACCATGAGTGAATCTCCCAAACGTCCAGCTAGAATGTCCAGCTCTCTGGAAAGACAAAGAATAAAAGTTAGGCACAAAATGCTGGCCATTTATTTTTGGGGTGTGCTAAATAGCCCAGATCTTTAAACCCTGCTTATCGGAGTCATGCCCAGATGAAATAATTCCGCTTTTGATGATGATGTTAACACAATCAAATTAAACAGATAACTAAAATGATGACTTGTTTGTTTTCTTTCATAAACCCTTTGTTGACTTGCAGCTTTTAAATGCACCCCCACATTGCTACCAAGGAAACTGACTAATGCACTTGTTCCTGAAGGCACACAGTATTCTTCTGTTTCCTCAATGTTAGAAAAACGTTGTTTATCCCCTATCATTTTTCTCTTATTACATAATGAATGTAGAAAGGGAATTTTGAATATCTCTTATTATGAAACAACAACTTGTCCTCTGTCTTCCGTAGACATCAGGTCCTCCCTTCAACGTCAAGTATTTGCTGAGTTTATTTTCTTGTTGAACGCTGGTTGAAACATTACATAATGGACCAGAACTAAACAACTGTACCGTTTGTACAAGCATGTTAGTTACTTCATGAGGGTAATTTTTTCTAAAAGGTTGAAGGTCCTTGTAGCAAACGGTGTGTATAGTTTAAGGCATTCTAACGTATATGACGCTTAGACTCACCTGGAATCTTTTCTTTGACCAAATTTTCTTCATGGCCCCAGATGAACTTAATCTCCCTCACAGAGTAAACAACACGGCCACCTGCCTGTGTTTCTGCATGGAATATCACAGTCTATTTCTAACCTAACTCCTGGTTATTAGTGAGTCCTGTGTGTACTCCATATATACATTTGTTGTCATTTCCAAACGACAGATTTAACAAATCCACAATTAATAAAAAAGCAATAAAAATACTATAAACATCTACTCCAAAAAAAATCACATTTCCTCATGTAAACAATAGAATCCAACCAGTTTTGGTGCCGTGCAAACGCTCTTTAAGGACCAATACCAAACAGGAATCCATGTGATAAGATATTCCAAAGCACAGCAGGACGTGGAAACACCTACTTGCATCTCCTCTGGATATAAAGAAACGGGGGAGTGGTGGTGTAGAGAAGAGAGAATGAAGAGGAAAACAAAGAACTAGCGACAGTCAATAATAGACGCAAAGCTTAGTGAAATCAAAGCTGCTGTTTTAGCTCCTTGGCTCTCTCTCTCTCTCTCGCTCTTTTAATCTTCGTTCATCCCCCTATTGCTTTCCTCTGAGCTTTCTTCTCTTCCTTTGTCTCTGGTGCGGGTGTTAAGAGCGGAACTATTGCTCTCAGCGAAACAGCATCAATTATAGGGTATATCCAGTCAGGCTGTGGTGACGTCACGCTACTCCCAGGTCGATACTGCTGCTGCCAGGATCCGAAAGCTGACAGGGGGAGTGCTAACTTCTCTCGCTACAATGGCCTTAAATCACCTCATTCTTGTGCTAAGCATATACAGTTAAAATGAGCCATGCTTGTTTTTGACACGTGTACTGCATGGATTGTTGTTTCACTGTCAAACATACATAAGTGAATTCAATATTTTCTTACACAAGCCTACCTCCAAACACAAAAACACAAAAACAGTTTAGGAAAGCTCTAAGGCTGCTTTGAAAAGCTACTTACAAAAGAGCTTATTCTTCTCTTCCTGGGAAGCAAAACTAAATCTGCCGTCTGAGTTCGAAAGCCCACTGTCTAGTTTTTTACTATACATATCTTTTTGGGGTCTCTCCAATTGGTTTACATACAGTACCCCCCACCTTTTAGAACATAACAGTCCCTACATAATTCTCAAGAATTTGCAGTTTAGCTTGATGATGTAGATATATTCAATACCATAAGATGTCAGTATCTTCATTTTTCTAGGCCTACTGGATGAGTGGGTGGCCACCAAAACGCAAAAAGATTGCTAATTCACTACATTTAAATGCTTATTCTCTTAGATTTACATTGGCATATCCTTCTGTATATTAAATGAATAGACTTATATAGTCTGCAAAAATTCAACAATTTCTAAACGATCACTGAAGCATCAGTACAACTATTTTAAAACCCTGTTTGCCAAGATAATATTTAGTAACTTTATGTAAATAAGGGTGAAGAGCTGTCTCCAACTGCTACAAAAAATGTTGAATTGACATTAAAATGATGGCCCTCATGCCCACCCTAGAGCTAAAAACAGCCGCCATGTCCTCTCTGGAGTCAGCATATGCCGCCGAGTACCTCTCGGGCTTGTGACAGCCACCGGCATCACTAGAGTTATCCACCACCCTGATGCAAGATTCCGCCACTGGATGTAAACACATTTTGACAGTTTAACTCCCCCTTCCCTCTCTGCGATTCTATGTTAACATGAAGCTTTTGTCTATGACACATTGTGATTAGGTTTACAGTGTCAATACAGACCAGTGGGTCACTGTCACTGCATGATGTGTCAGTCCTTGGCAAAAAAAAAAACACTGTGTCAGCCCAGTGGAAAAATGTGATATTACAAATACATTTGTAATAAAATGTAGTGTTGCACATTTTATTGGTGCAGACTATAGAGAAGTCACATGACTAATTGGGACACACTAGCTATTCATTTTGAATACTATCGAGGATGGATAGTGTGCGAACTGGGAGGCAGTACATTTTCTGAAAAGTCTCCTTTTGTGAAACAATTTCATTGTGGTTTTCAATTTATTGCATTGTGTTACTTTAGAGTCATTAAAAACTACTGCCTGCTATACAACTTCGCAGCTTTGGTGTTCCAAAATCGCTGAAAAATAACGTGGCTGGATGCCAATAAGCAAATTCAAGTTTTGGCAAAGATCACCTCTATAAATGTCAGTTTTCCTATGGCTGGAATACACTAAATCTAAACAGATTTACACTTGCAGACTTTTTGAAAGTTTCAGATAGAAACACACTAACTGAACAAATCTGCAGACTGGCACAGACTTTCTTTAAAAAAGTCCAGCCAGAAGAAGTCTTCCAGTGAATTTTAGCCGTAAAAGACTGTAAATATTTTAAAATCCATGTATTCAGAGTGCTTCTGATTTACCTGTTTCCTCAAAAACCTAGTTACAAATTCCATATTAAAAAGGAGTTCAAAGGAATATTTCAATTTCTGTCAGAAAATCTGCTTTTCGTTCATCTAAAGAAATGTGTGCATAAAACTATAAGAAATTCTTTATTAGCTGTAATACAAAGTCAATGCTCAGTTTACCACCATGCCAGGAATTTCTCCACTTTGACTTCATTAAAAAGCATTTCATTCACAAAATGGCAAATTAATTTCTCACAGAATCAATGCAGGCAGTTTAGGATTAGTTTTATAACCCAGTCTTTTTTGTTGTCACTGATACACGACTCAATGAAAAAACACAGGCAGCAGTTCCAACACAGCCACATCTATAATTGTGGAAGATGTGTAGCAGAGTAACAGTAAAGCTGTAACTGGAGATCTGGCACATTCCAGACTGCAAATACCCAGAGACACAGCAAGGGGGGGATGAGAGAGAGAGAGACAGTGGGTGTAGAAAACAGGACGAGAGACAGAGTGCCTAAAAGAGAATGAGTGAGAGAGGTGCTGAGTGTTCTGACAGCTGATGACCCTGCATAGTCATAGCTAAAGATTGGCATGCAGAGCTGAGTGTGTGTTCCAGTCGGTATGGCTCTCATGTATTTTGGACACAGAACAGTAACACCTCACAAATGCAACAAGAAATCTGTGCATAGGCCTTGGGGAAAAAGGACTTGCATTTGGACACAGCGAAAACAAGGCACAATGTCCCTCTATAATTTAGAAAGAAAATACAACAGCCTTACAGTTTATGCCTATTAAAGTAGAGGCCAAGGAGTCCATTTTATTGTACATATGCAAAAAACTTAAGAGAAGGTTCCGGCTGATTAGCAAGAATAAAAAACGACAGCATATGACAACATCAATTCGTGTCCCTTCTTTGTGGTTGATTGTTTGCTTTAAGAAAGTATTTGCCCTCATTTGCCTTATAATGATTTGTACTTTCTTGAGGAGTGAAATATGACAAAGAACCCTACTCCACCCAAAAGTGATATTCTGTCATCATTTACAAATGTTAGCAACTGACATATCTAGAACATCATCGACTACCATAGTAGGCAAAATGAAGGCATCATTTTTTGTTCCGTTGAACACAAAATATGATTTCTTTTTTTTAATTAAGGAAAGCAAACAGTTCCAATGCAGCTTAGGCAACCATTTTAATTTTTCCTACTATGAAGTCAATGATGTCCCAGAAATTGCTAACATCTTTCCAAATATCTTTCTTCATGATCAACAGAACAAAGAGATGTTTGCAGGTTTTGAACAACTTGCAGGGATTAAATGAAGACAGAATATTCATTTTAATGTAATTCTAAATCTTTTTCATTTCACTTATTCTCGAAGTACTATATTGTTGCATCTTACCTTCTCCAAGGTCCAGCACAGCAAGGACAGCACTGGTTCTTGCCTCACCCAGGGGATTAAGAGCAACACAGGTGTAAAGACCCCCATGAATCAGCTGACAGTCTCTAATCCACAGACCTCCATAATCCTGATCATCTGATATCAGAGGTTCATCATTTCGATACCAATGCAGTATGGGCCTCGGGTAGCCTCCCACAGCCACCCTCAAGCGGACATCACACCCGGCAGCAACAGCAGCCTTCCTCAGCTTTCGGAGGAACACGGGGGGAGCTTGGACTGGGGACTGTTCCGTCGAAATTTCTTGGGTTGTGGGAATCATGACACCCGAGCTTGTCTTCGATAACTCAACTTTTCTCATTGTCCATGTAGTTGTAATTTGAATTCGTAAAATTGAGCTTTGGAAAATACTGAAGTGAAACAGATCCTTTGATGGCCATTGACTAGTTTAGATCCTCAAATCCACAATGTTTTGAGGATTCCCACAGTGAAACTGATCTGATGGTTGTTAATCTCCATTTTTAATTCAAGCAAAAAAATGAAGATATAGCAAATACAGCAAAAGATATTTGATTTGAATTGTTTTTAGAGTAAAAAGATTAACAAAAACAGTTTACCTTAGCGCACAACAACACATCACAACGGCTCTGAATATCTCCATCCACTGCTGCCAAATCCCTAAGCCGTCTCTGGATCATGTGCCATAAATCAGAGCCCAATATCAGGGTCCGTTTACTCCAGTGAGGGTAATGGAGTGTTATTTCACTCTTTTGGTTCGAGTCTTCTCTCCCAGCAATCTAACAACACGTCATATGTGCTCTCCGGAGCCCAAATTAGGGCTCAGGTCATTTAGACATCTATCACGTTTCTTTTTCTCGTCTACCCTCTATCTTCTGTGCCCTTTAGATCATGATGGTTCCCTGTAGAGGTGACAGGAGAGTAGCACCAGGCTTCAAGCGACAGCTGGAGTGGGGAAGGCTGAATTGTTGGCAGCAGGTGTGTGAGTATTACATAATTACTTTTATTCATTCTCACACAGAAAGTATCTCCTAATATTTGAGAAAAGAACAAAGCATTATACTGCAAACAAAATGTAAAAGCGGTCCGTTTGATTTTTCTCATTGATAAAGAATGGTTACGCTTACTTTATTTGTCTTTCAAGACTGATGTGAAGAAGCCTCCTAAATTTCGCATGAACAATAATTGATATTACATTTTTTTAAATTGCTTAGACCAGTGGTTTTCAGATCATTTATTACCTTTAATAAAATAGTTGTTCGAAATACCACCTTATGACCGCCATATAAAATCATATGGATAACCACTCAAATTTATAGCTGTGATGCTTTATCTTTACACCTCGTCCTCCATTTCTTATGTTTTATTCATACTATAAAGTTTTTTATTTACCAGCTGATTTTAAACTAAAGAACATGTTTCAAGCTATTCAGCAATTATAGTGGACACAAAATCATTTTCTGTAGTGCACTGAAAACAGGGCTCTGTAAATGACTTTTATGGGGGATTTATTAACTTTGTGGGGACTTGCAGATAGATTACAACCAATATTTAAGACAAACAATGTGGAAATAATAAGATAAATAAATATACGTATACTTAAATATCAAGAGAACAGCATTTAACAAACAAAGATTCACACTTTACTGCAGCGGCTCTTGTCATTAATTTAACCTAGATGCAGACGCCCTATGAATTAGCTCTTAACAACAGCTTTTAAAAGCAGACCAAGTGCAGAAAGATATACTCAAGAATCTTCTTTGCAAACAGCTAATCGGAAGAGTGAGAGACACAAGCGCTTGTCTGATCTGAGTTACATCAACCAATGATAAACAATAATTCATAAAACTGTATTAAAATTGCATTTATGTAATCTGTATTTCTCGATCATGTAGGCCGATTAAACATTTGACATCGTATATAAAACATGAAATTTAAAGAGTTTTTAATTTTCTGTCATGTCGCGTACCAACAGAGGTCTCTTCAAGTACCACTAGTGGTATGTGTACAACAGTTTGATAACCACACACTTAGATACTAAGGGTGCGTTCATACTTGTTGCTCGGTTCTTTTGGTTTGGACCAAAAAATAAATGTTGTCCCGGTTCGCTTAGCGTTCAGTCTGGCAATTTTACAGCGGACCTAAAGATATGGAACCAAACAGCTTAGGCCTACGTGTAAAGCTTTTATGATTTATATTTCAAAATGGAACTTACCGGACATCCAATATGAAGGTATTTTTAGCAAGCCGGCAACTCGCGAAGACCTCATGAAGTGTTTAAAGCGGTCAAAACGGTGCCAGGAACTTCTCCACAAGCACAGGTCTAAAAAACACTCCTTTCCTATTACCAAATCACATGATTTTCAGGCTGAAAACTTGTTAGCACTTTTTGTTTTTGGTTCGTCTGAAAATGGATCGAGACCAATTTTTCAGCTCTCTTGGTCTGCTTGTTAGGTGCGGGTGGCAGCGTTTACTTTTATACGAATAAACTGCACTGCAACAGAGCAATCGCAAGAGTTTGTTTTAATCGAACCAAACATGGCATATGTGAACACACCCTAAAAGTGATACTTGAGACCTGCTTAGTCAAGCTGATGTAACTAATCTTCTGACCAAGTTTGCAAAACTGCAAGCACAGTTTGAAATTGTGTGACAATTTTTTTGCAAAACTCTAAACACAGGACTTTACATTAGACACATCACTTTACATTTTAGCATCTAAAAATAACAGCACTTGTGTTTTATTGGTAAAATACTGATTCTGCACAAATTTATTGGCACCAAGTTTTTGAAAACACTTCAAACTTATTTGTATGGGGAAAGTACGACAAAGATGATGAGTAGAGGATTGAGACAGCACAATTTTTGTTTACGATATCTTCAAATGTATTTGTTTTGTCTGGTACTGTTGATCACTTTCTCAAATACTAAGAAAATAAAATGTTTTCTGAATTAAATATCCCGAACCCCCCTGCATTTATTTACAGTATAGTGAACATCTGTACTGAATACACAGACATAGGATACAGTATTTGTGTACATAAATGCAAGTGTGATTGCTTTGACAAACTCATGTGCATTCCACAGCACACTGAACAAGAAAAATACAGAAGAAAGAAGTGTTTGCTTCTGAACCTCACAGCTCCTGCACCAATTTTCCCTCTGGTAAGAGGCTACGGGACTTGATCAAGAATGATGATGAAGACAATGGCTCCAGACCTCTACGCAAGAAAACCAAGAATGCTGCTTTGAGAAGAACGTCCAGAGCACTTTATCATCATTATTATGTATATCAAACACGTCAAATATTCTGTGTAATACAATCAGAGTTTAAATAGGGTCCAGGTTCGACTCTTGGAGGATTTAATAATAACTCTTTTGGGCAAAGAGTAAACCTACGGAGCCCTTTTGGGGACATGGTGGTGGAAAAAAATGAGAGGGAAGAGAAAAATATTTTTTAAAGCTTTTGCGTTATCTCGCAAAATCTTTGCGTTCCCCCGAGAAACATTGCGTTATCTCGCAAAACTTTTGCGTTCTCTCGCAAAACCATTTTAATTCGGACAAACACTTCATGTTTAAAATCCTGCTGGCTGAGTTTGAGACTAGCTCCGTAAACATTGGTTTATATACGCAGATTCCCGGACTAATAACTAGTGAGCTAAAACTTGCTAAAACTAGAGCTTTTTAACAAAACGAGCCCCAGGCGGGAGCCGGTGTTGAGACCAGACCGAAGGGATCCTCTATAAAGCGCAAAACCCGAAGATCATTAGGCTACTAAAAAGAGTAATTCACTTCAGTGCTACATTGTGTAGTATAACTAAAACCAGTTTAGATTCAGCAGGAGGCCATTAATGTGTAATCTGAATTTGGTGAGACTACAGTGTGTAACATTTAAGTTTTTAATGACAATTATTTAAATAACGCTTTTCGGATTTACAGTCACTTTGTAGACGGTCTCTTTGGACTACCCCATGTTGCCTGCTCATATAGATATACATTTATATTCTCGTTTTGAGGAAGACTAGGTTGTTGATCCTTGTCTAAGAATAATGTGTTGTTTGTGTTATAACAACGTTTGATATGCTGTGCAACATCATAGTACAAAACTCTCCAATTCTGTTAACGGTTGAGGGGGGGGGGGGTGGTGGAGAAGGTGTGTTTGATGGCATAGGCCCTCCACCATTTCTGTCGACATGGGGTGGGTTGTATCGTGAATTGGTATCGTGTGCAAATGAACCCTCGAGAAATTAACCCTTTAGTGAACCACTTGGGTGAAAAACTTTAATGCTTCATGACGCATCATTTCGCCAATACCAATTTATTGTAATCATATGGCGAGATTTTGCACCACTTCCGGCAGTAGCTGTATCGCTACCCGATCCATCCCGGAAACACGATTTGTTCCGCGCATGCGCGAAAGTGCGTCTACTTCCGGCCAAAACAATTTACGGCAGTTTTAAAAAAGAAAAGTACTTTGACAACTTGTTACATAACGGAATAATTTTTTAATAAACTCTTAATTGGAAATTGCAATTAACATCAAAAGACATTAAGCAAATGACAATTTGTAATGGTTTGGACAAATGTACTGAACGAGGGATAGGCTATACTAACCTTTTTAAGAGCGGAAAATAGTCTTTTTTTTTTTTTTTTAATTTTGATACTTTTTTTTTATTTTGAATACCAATGAAAATACAATATAGAAAAATGATGTGTTATGAGTGAGAAATATTTTATTTATAAAACATTTTTTTATATATCGAAATGTATTAGTGATTCTCTCTTTTTGGCAGAATATGTCACGGTTAAAATGTGGCACAAATTTTCAAAAAGAGAATGACTAGTAAAACATTTTATACTCGTTATTCTGTATATATATATAAAAGAAATATAAAAAAAAAATATTTCTCACTCATGACACATATCATTATTTTTATGTTGTATTTTCTTGGGATTAAAAAATTAAAGAGCAATAATATTAATAAAAAATATACTATTTTCCGCTCTTAAAAGGGTAGCTTATCCCTTGTTCAGTACATTTATCCAAACCATTACAAATTGTAATGTGTTTAATGTCTTTTGATGTTAAGTGCAATTTTCAATAAAGAGTCAATTAAAAAATATTTCCAGTATGGAACGAGTTGCTTTTTTAAAACTGCCCTAAATCGTTTCGGGCGGAAGTAGACGCACTTTAGCGCAACTTCCGGCCGAAACAATTTACGGCAATTAAACAAAAAAGCTCCTGTTAGGAATTTCTACTTTGAGGAGATAATATTTAAGTTATCAAATGCAAAAAAATCCAAACCACCATCATATTTGCTCTTCACTCTTCACCAAATATCTAACTATAGGACTGTCGTGAGACGCTTTTGCACATGCGCAGTACAAATCGAGCAACACCTGAACGGATCAAGTCGACTGTAGTAAAATCTGGATGAACCGGAAGTGTCATCAGTTTCGCGCATGCGCGGAACAAAACGCGTTTCCGGGACGGATCGGGTAGCGACAATCCCTCCAAGCAACTTTTGTCGATCACTTCTTATGATGTAAACAACTGTCTGTCTAAATATCTTGCGTAGGTAACTGCCATCTAGTGGTAAATCTTGGTATTGTACCAAAAATTCTAAATTTAAGCGGGTTATATCTAGAATTACACATCATCACGGACATAGTAGACTTAATAAAGATTTAAAAAATATTTATTGCATTGAACACAGGTTTGAAGAGTATTTATGAAACCTACCAACCGTTGCCCTTATAGACACGCTCAAATATAACCCCCCCCACAAAACTTTTATTTAAAATTCTTTCTGTTTCCTGAAAGTTACAATTTTATAATTTTGCTTATTGGGTAAAAGTATGTAAATATTTGTGTTGTAAATGCAGAGCAAATAGCCAGGATGCTTTTTTGACAAGATGCAAATATGTGATAATTGAATAAAAAAGAAATTTTAACTTAAAATAAGCCTACTTTATTTATAGTAAAATTTGTTAATATATATATATATATATATATATATATATATTGATATTTTATAGTTTACAGGTATGGACATTTGAAAATAAGGTGTTTCTTTTTTTCCCAGGAGAAAAATATTGTAATATTGTAAAAAAAACATTTATGTGCGTTAGTAACGAATGCGAGCCGACGTGTTTCTTGTCATGCTGTGTTTTTCCCTGTGTGAACTCCCTCCGCATTTTATATTTTGCTTATTTATAAAAAAAATCTTACTCATTTTAACAAATATAAATTTAAATTTTACATATGTTTTGCATGTTTTAAATAGTTGTTATAATGACTTGTAATCCCCTTAGTTACTTTAACTTACAGTAATGAGCCAATTAGTAATCAAAGACACAAAACACTTAAATAAAACTTATTTTTTTAGTTTAGTTGTGCTGAGACTTTTTGGGTCAAATATCATAGAACCCTTTAAATTGATGATGATACTTGATCGGTTTCCGTGGTACTAAGCAAAGTTTTGTTTAGTGTTGCTACAAAATCGCTGTTCCTAATAGTACATTTCTACATCCTCGTCATTGTCGGATTTTATTTATATTTGTGTTGATTATTTATATTTGTTGTTAATTACTTTCTGGCCTTTTTATTGCAAATTTATTTTGCATTTCTGCAAATTTATTTTATTTATTGATCTATTGTTATTGTTTGCAGGGGCGTCAGGATGCAAACAAAAGTTTTGGCTCGGTTGTTAACATTGTATTGTATGATCTTTTTAAGCTGGTCAAAGTTGACCATGAAGAAGCCTGGGACAATAAGGCCTGCATGTAATTTTACATGTACTTTTACTGTACTTTTACTGTAAAAGTAAAACATCTCGTCTCCTGATAAGTTTCACATTTTCTGCAATGAACTTATGTCAATATAAAATATTTACCTTGTTGATTTGCCTGGTAATAATAAATCTCTTTGTTCTTCTTCTAGCAGCAAGGGAATGGTTCGTCATTGTCGCTGGAGCAGATTTTCAAGGTACTGACATCCACAGAGCACCATAAAAAAATATGTTGACTTTATGTTTTTGCAAAAAAAATGTGCCTGAAGCATTTCTATGTAAAAATTACAGACTGCAAATCTGAAAAAATAAAAGCTGTCATGTTCCAGTCCAGCCGCTTTTACTATTCCACGAAGTGAGTGTAATAACATTTAAGTTCTGAGCAGAATTTTCAAGCACACTCCATCATGACCCTCATCACTTACCAGTGAAGCACTCAAGCTGACTGGAGGCCTTCCAGCAAACTATGTGTGCTATGACTGTGGCATCCCTGGGCATCACATAAGAAACTGCCACTGGTAGATATGGTAACACATAACTAAACTGTGGACAGCATTTGTATGCATGATTTGCCATGAATGTAAATGCAACCTGTCCCTTGTGCCTTCACAGGATCCAACTTTTGTTGCATGTAAGCGCATACGGAGAAGTGCAGGAATTCCTGTCAGCTTCCTAATGGAGGTGGATGATGCCAACATGAAGGGAGTGATGCTGAGCAGCAGTGGAAAGCATGTCATTCCCATTATTAATACGTGAGTTGACAAATGTCTTCTGTGTAGAGACTGCACTATAGTATGAACACACTTTTGCATTTGGTTGAGTATTGCGTGCTTATTCTGTTCAGTGAGCCTTATGCAACTCAGAAGAAAGAGAATCCAGCCATCTTACCCCAGAAGTCCTCCTCATTGAGCTCAGATGAAGATCCAGTGCCTGATGCTCTTCTGTGTCAGATCTGTAAAGATCTCATCACTGCTTCTGTGATGACTCCCTGTTGCAGCAACAACTACTGCGAGGAGTGTGAGTTTCTATACAAGCAAATAATGCCTAAATGAAAAAAAATTGAGAACATATATGATTGTTTGGTCGCAGGTATTCGAACGTGTCTGCTGGATTCGGATAAACATGTTTTCCGCTTTACGAGATTGGTGGTGAACAACCCCCGGATGGCAGAAAACGCCTTAAAGTTATAAAAAAAAGCACGCCTGTTTAGAAAGATGATATTATTAGTCCGGTTCTTCGTTGAAGCCCCCCCCCCTTGTTCGCACGCGTTCGACTTCTTGCAGCATGCACAGACAGCGTATGACATCACAGAACTGCGACTGCTCCGTGATTTTGAATTCCTTTTGTGGGACTTTAAAAACTCACGTGGATAAAGTCTGCATCGAACTAGGAATTAAAATATACATATCTAGGGAAAATCGGCTGACTTTGATTGAAAAAAATATTTTAAAGTTTTTAAATATTCTGTTTTACGATAGTAAAAAGGGCCCTGAGGTATCGCTATTCCCAATGAAACAAGTGCTGTTATTTTTAAATGTTGTGTTTGATCCAAAGTCTTATGTTTAGAGATCTGCAAAATGTTTGTTATACAATTTCAATCTGAGTGTGAAGCAGAGAATGTGGTAGAAGTTTTGCAAACTTGGTCAGAAGATAAGTTACATTTGAATGCTTGTATGTTTGCCCCATCTCCTGGTAGAGGAAGGAAAACATAATAAACCCATTTGTATCGTTTTATGTCTCATATGTTGGTAACATTATTCAAGTTTGATTTTTGTTATTACAAGCATTTTAGTCACTATGCACATCCTGGCAAACCACCAGACAGATATTTCCTTGTGCCAGGGTCAAACTTTGACACTTTATGTTCTGAGAAAACAGGTGCCATGCATCTAAACCTTCACAGAGAACAATAAGAATGAGTAAGGTTTGGTGGCTGGCACGGTGAATTGTCAGAAAATAATATTCCAGTAAATACAACTATTCCAGTAATTAAAATATACATTCAATTCTGAAAAGGGGTGTCATTTAGCCAGTAAATCTTCTTTTTGAAAAACACTCAGTCTTCAGACAAAAGAATTCTATGTTATATTGTAACAATTCCCTTCCAAGGTCAGAGGAACAGGGAAGCAACTTTTAATCTCTAAATTCTGTTCTCTGCTGTCTACACTGATAGCAGGAACCCAAACATTGCTTGCCATTTGCTGGATTGTAACAAAATTGGGTAAAAGTTTTTGCTTTTTCCATGGTACAGACCTAAAAGAGAGGCGTCACTTAATGTGGAATTCTTTGACAATCCACAAGTTACTTGGTTTGTTTCTATAGCTCTCTGACATAGTCTCAGTATTTGATTGAAACCCCTTTGAGGATGTGGACCTGGACGGGATGTTTGTCTTTATTTGCTTGTGCCCTGATGCTATCTTCATTGGGACAGGCCTGTCAAGGAGATGAATTGCCGAGAGATGTAGTGCTTGACTGGTTGAAAAGACAGATTTTGGAAGGTTTGGGAATAGATCAGCCTCCTTCGTCTGTGCTGCAACTGCAACCCAGGCAGATGATGGACAGAGCTGTGCACCGCATGCTTCCACGTAGTACCAGGGAAACGCAAGTGGAAAAGAGACACCGTCAAGAGTCTTCGCAGTTAATTTTGTTTCCAAGCTCAGGTAAGTCCTGTACTCTGTTACTGCAAAACCATATTGAAAACTTAAAGGTGCTGTGCATAATTTTTTTAAGGATCTATTGACCGAAATGCAATGCTTGGCCTGATTTTGCCAAGTGGTTGATGTCCTCAGGACGACAGAGTTTGTTGACCAAAGGACAACATTTTACAAATAAAACCTAAACCCACACCAAAGTTTGGTGAACAAACCCCAACCCTAACCATAACTTACCCATAAAATCAGAGGGGAATGATAAGTGAAAAACAATGGTCTGGAAACACCTAATCCTGATTGGGAGATTAAATTTAAAATAAACTGCGAACTTGTTTCTGAAATAGATGTGTATAAAGACATCAGTGAAGCGTTACATAAAGTGTGTGCCCCTTGAATGGAATTCGCCATGTTGTTTGTTCAGCAGCCCTAAACAGACTTTTCGTAAATATGTTATCTCCTTCGACAAAGACGTGGTAAAGATGTTATGAAAGATGTTATGTATAAAGTGATTACATAATAGAAAAAGGGCACAGCTAACAGGTGTTGCAATAGTTAAACTGCATGTGTCAACATTTTGTTTCCACTGCAACAAAAGATTACTGCGATTATTGTACAAGGGTCATCACCATTCCAGTTGACGCACATCTCCTTTTTTTTTAGTTAACAACAAAAATTATTTGCCGATATAAATTAAATTTAAATTAAATACAATCAACTTGGTTTCATCCCTCATTTCACCAAGTTTTGGCCATTGGTGAGCTGATATAAACTGAAATTAAAGTGATAGTTTACCCAAAAATGAAAATTCTGTGATTATTTACACACTCTCTTGTCATTTTGAACTCATGTGACTTTTCTAAAGAACATAAAAGAAGATATTTTGAACAATGTTGATAAAAGAATGTTGTGTTCTTCAAAACAGGTTTAAAGGTTTAAAATGACATGAGGGTGACAATTGATGACAGAATTTTTATTTTGGGGTGAATATCCATTTTACCTAAAAAAAGTAAAAATAGCATTTGAAAGTTGATATTGCTTAACTTATTTTGAAGTGTAAAATCATATGCAAAGCACAGTTCATTGTACTTAAAAGTTTAAATTTAAATTACAGTGTTGATATTGAATACATTTCTGTTTTTGTTTTTCCAGAGTCTACATGCTTAGAAATGCCCGACCACTCGTCTGATGCTGCTACTGGGCCATTTACATATTACTTTCAGCCTACTCTGGACAGCCAGGAGTCCACCATCACTTCTGCCCAATTCTGGTTCTATGCAGGTGAGGCCATCGCTTCCAGCAACGTCTCTGCCCCTCTCTTCATTCTCACCCCTAAACAGGAACTGCTCAGGGCATCTGAAAACCCCTTCAAACGCTGTCCTGATGGATGGAACACCTATAAGTTGGATCGCCATCTCCACAATGCAATGGCTGGCGGCCCCTTCATGCTGCAGGTCCGCTGCCCAGCCTGCAGCTGCTACGGTTCAGAAGAAGATAAAACTCCCTTTCTCCATCTCCGCGTCCAACTGAGCGGCCCAGATCGCTCCCGTAGAGCCCCAAAGATCCCCTGGTCACCATCTGCTATCGAAAACCTCATGAGACCTGCTTCTATGGACACTACCGCAGACTGCAGAAGAGAAGAGACAGAAATTGCCTTCGAAGACCTGGGATGGGAAAACTGGATTGTTCATCCTAAGGCTTTTACTTTCTACTATTGCCATGGCAACTGTTCGAGCACTGAGCGCATAACCACCCTACTTGGCATCAAGCAGTGTTGTGCTCCTGTTCCGGAGAGCATGAAGTCACTGCGTTTCACCACTACCTCAGACGGGGGCTTCTCTTTCAAGTACGAGACTTTGCCAAACATCATCCCAGAGGAATGCCACTGCGTTTAATATTCTTGTTATGCTTAGCTTTAAAACAGATGTTGGAGTAAGATTAAAACAAGTCACTTTAGATAGCAGGTTATGTGTAGATACGAGCCGATAATAATAGATAACATCTATTTGCGGTCATGCTTTTAATGGAAATAATTTCTTAATGTTTTCAAATGTTAACCTTTATTAACATTTCAACTTTGTTATTCAAAAAAATAAAAGCTCATTTGGTGCTTTAGTGCAGGTATATGGTTTGTGACCGATCTTATAAGAGACACACTACCATCTCGATTAGAGTGTGTGTTTGCAGTAAAACAGGACAATATTACACATGTTATTTGTAACTGACAGCTAATACCTAGAACCTATTCTTACAATTTTTTTCCCCTGTTGGGAAACAAACCAGTCATAGTCTTCAAAAGACTGTGTCATACAATGGGGATAGCCCCTCCTTTTCACTAAGATAAAAGTTTTTGTTTTCTTCTTGCTGAGTTGCTCTCATATTGGTTCTGAATCGATCTTAAGCTAAGACTCCTACGTAGAAGTTTTTAAGAAAAATTAAAAGCTTTCAGAGAGGATTTTCAGATGCTTTAGGAATACGGGCCCAGAATTTTACAGAAAAGTAGTCACACAACACACATACATTAGAAAATACAATTTTAGGTACATTTATTACATTTTTACTGTTTTACTGGTCAGTATGACATTGGTTTCTTTCAAATTTATATCACATGAGTAATATTAAGCTGTTATTCCAACAAGGCGACACATTTTCTTTTTTGTAAAGTGAAAAGTTGGTAATACAATCATATGACTGGAGTCTTTTAAATTAATTGTTACCATTTTTTAACCAAACACCATTTAGTGTTTATCCAAAGTGACTTATTGATAAAAAAAGGTGTCATATAGCAGTCAACAATATTAAATAAGCCTTACATGAGTGTAAAGCCTATTGCTTTTTTTCGTGTAAACCTTAAGCAATAAGCAACAATACAGTATGTTTAATACATATAATGACAAAACACAAGAATATAATATTTTTGTTGCTGTTGCTTTTGCTTTTGTTACTTAGTGAACAAAATGTATTTACTTCCATCAAATCCCCACCCAAAAAAACATTCAATGTCACGGGCAAACAGCATTTTATAATATAAACACAGTTCTGTTTTTCAGACCATGAACTCATTTTGTATATGTTTATTAATAAACCCTACATAATATTAGACATGCCAATAACACATCTTTATTGCAAATGTGGAAATTTATCACATCCAATGTTACTGTCTGGTTTAAAAGCCTTACAAAACAGTTAAATTACAATACAAGATAAATATAAAAATAACCCCTTGTTTTGGCCAAAAGATACTTCAATTAATAAATTGAATTACTTATATATTATATAGATATATTTAAATATATATCTATATAATATTTAAATATGTCAAAACTGCCCAATGCAAATGTGACAACTTACACTAAAGGGATATTTCACCCAAAAATGAAAATTCTGTCATCATTTACTCACCTTTGAGTTCCAAAATCTGTCTAAATGTTTTGGTCTGATGAACACAAAGGTATTTAGGAGAATCCTTAGCACAGACAGATTTGTCCCCCCTCTGACTACTTTAGTAGTCAAAAGTAGCCCAGAACTGTTTGCTGTCCTAGATTCTTCAAAATGTCTTCTTTTGTGTTCTATGGGAGTCAATGTGGGGAACAATATGTCTGGTTATAAGCATTCTTCCAAATATCTTTCTCTGTTTTCAGAAGAACAAAAGAAATTTAGACAGATTTGGAACAACTGGAAGGTTGGTAAATTATTACAGAATTTTCATTTTTGGGTGAAGTATCCCTTTAAGAATGACTTAATCTAGCTCTGTATATTTCCATGTCTGGTCCATGTCTGAATGTATTGTGCTCACTTGTTTGCCCAAAATATGATATTAGATTTATGTTATTGATTACATTTATAAGATGTTGTGTCTTTGTAACCAGTCTTCAAGAATCAACAATTGATTGCGTCAAATTGAAAAAAGAAAATCACAATAACTGATCCAATTATGAAGAATATGGTTTGTGTTGCTCATTTTGTCCAGCTGGTTATAGAGATTTCTCCAGTTCATCTCTTCTGTTTGTTTAATACATTTTTACTTGTTTTTGTTTATTACTTTGCCAGATGCACTCTTTCATGAGCCCCCACATCACCACAGATGTTCTATCAGCAAGGTAAGGTAACCATGCTGAGAAATCTGAACGACTGTTGAAGTAAAAATGTAACTGAACCACACCTTTCTCAGAAACATTAATCACAATGGGAGAAGAAAGACTATACATATTTTTAGACACGCACAGCCCTGTGCAAAAGTCATGGCCTCTTTAGTTATTCATCTTTTGCTATGGTGTGTCAGTAGTAAATACCGTAGTAAAGTAAACATTTTTAAACATTAATTTAGCCATAATTTCTAATAATCCGGTCCGTTTTTGGTACACACAAGAAGTGTGCCAGCAGCTGGTGCTCCACATGAGATACGGTCCCACCATCATCAAGTATATCTGTTATTACTACAAAAAGGAAAAAACTGAGACGAACTAAACCCAAAAGAACCGCAGGAATGTATGGTATACTCTGAAAGTCAAAAAGGGTTTAAAATAACAAGAGGGAGAATAAATGATGACCGATTTTTTAGTTTTGAGTGAGCCTTCCCTCTAACGTGATACAATTCTTGTCAGAAAAATGGCAGTTTTCTTGGACTCGCTGCATTAATGCTGTTGATTTTGTTTTTAATACTGTATGTAACAAGTTCTAAAATACATTATCAGGCACACATGCACACAAACACACAATCTTGCGTCAGTGATTGCCCTCCAATACATGCTTCCCATCCTATGGTTGTTCTGTCTAATGGAGAGCCAGACGAATGGGAAAATGTGCTTCAGGCATGAACCTCTAAAAAATGAGAAAAACAATGAGTAAATCAGCTAATGGGATAGTTCACCCAAAAAATTAAATTATGTCATGAATTACACATTCTCTAGTTGTTCCAAGGCTGCATAAATTTCTTTGTTTGCAAAGTTTGCAACCAAACAGTTCTTGGACCCCATTGACTACCATAGTAGGAAAAATTTGTCCGAGGTGCCCCAGAACTGTTTCCTGTCCTACATTCTTCAAAATATCTTCATTTGTGCATAAAAAGTAATTTTCCTAATATGACAGTCAATGGGGTCCAAGAACGATTTGGTTACAAGCATTCGTCCAGATTTGGAACAACTTCAAAAGTGAGAAAAGAATGACAGAATTTTTATTTTGGGGTTAACTATCCATTTAAAACAGATTTAAAATCAAGTAAAAATGATGCTGAAGACAGAGTTTCTAATAACCTGTCTCTCCATCGCTGAGATGCTCCTCCTTGGCTAGGTTGAGTCGGTTTTGTTCAATAGCAATGCTGTTTGACATCAGACCTTTGCTTTGTGAAGCTCCGCCTTCCTCAGAGAGATAGACCTGTTCCAGACATTGCTGTGCAATTTTCAGGTGTCTTCGCAGACGCTCAATATCATGATTGGTGCTATTATCGGCCAATGACTCCCGTCCAGAGTCTCCGGGGACAGGTGACGTCGGCCTGCCAGAGTTGTCCTTCCTCAGGGTGGTGAGATATCTTGGTGGTGCACTGGCAAGGCGGTGAGAGATTGTGGAATGAGATGGCTTACGTTTCTGGACTCTCAGAGCTGATCTACCAGGGCGAGTGTCCCTCAAACCACCAATTCCGAGATGAATGATTTCCAGGAACGTCAGCACCAGGCAGAGCACACTGACAACATACATGATCACCAGGAAGATGGTCTTTTCAGTGGGTCGTGACACAAAGCAGTCCACAGTGTGTGGGCATGGACTGCGAGTGCAAATGTAGGACGGCGCCACTTCAAAACCATACAGAACGTACTGGCCGAAGAGAAAAGCTATCTCGAAGGCAACTCGAGAGAGCAAATGCAGCACATATACCTTCATAAGGCCATCTTTTTTGATGCGCCTGCGGCCATCGTGTTTAGAGGCTGAAGGGTTGGATTTATCTGTAGTCTTGACGTTATTTTCCTTTGCAGAAGGCTCTTTCTCCTCCAGGATCACGGGAACTTCCTCTCCCATCTCATCAGTTTCATCATAGTCTCCACGGACATCAGACAGCCGCTTGTGCTTACGCGCTCGGTATTCATAATCGGCCATTTGAGCAATTTTGTGCATGGCAAAGCCAAGGTACATAATAGACGGTGTGGTGATCATAATGACTTGAAAAACCCAGAACCGAATGTGGGACAGAGGGGCAAAAGCATCATAACATACGTTCTCACAACCGGGTTGTAAAGTATTGCACACAAACTTATTCTGCTCATCTTGGTAGATTGTCTCACCACCCACTGCTGTCAGAACAATTCGGAAGATTATGAGAAGGGTGAGCCAGATTTTCCCTACAAAAGTGGAATGTTTGGAGATCTCATCTAGCAAGCGTGTCAGGAAGTTCCAACTCATGTTGCCACCAACACAAGTGACCTGTCAGTTCTGCAAAAGTAAGAAACAGTGGGATCAGAAAGGCACAGCCGTATAATACAACCTGATTAATACTTTAAAAATTTTTAAGATAATCGATTTAATTTAATCAAACTCAGAACAGAAATCAGTCAGAACAGAATTAATTGTGCAAGAACACCAGCAGGTGTCAGTGTACAATGCAAACAAGCTATTAATGTCTGGCACTACATTGGTTATTTGCAACACAATCTCATGGCAATTTGTAACTATTTTACGAGTTGGCAAATAATTTTTTTAAACAATCTCATTCGTATGTTTCAGTACAATTTGCTTTCGTGCCACATCGTACGAATCCATGCGAATTAGCCAACTTGTAAAATACTTACGAATTCCCCTGAGAAACCCTCAGGTTGTTTCAAATCTTTATACATTTCTTTGTTCCAATATACGCATAGAAAGATATTTGGAAGAATGTTATCAATTTTCAGTTCTGGGACATCATCCACTACCATAGTAGTTCTCATTTTTGTTCTGTTGAACACATAATGAGATATTTTGAAGAATTTAGGGAAAAAACATTCTAGGGCACCTTTGACAACCATTTTATTATTCCTACTAAGGTAGACAATGATGTCCCGGGACTGTAAATTACTAACATTCTTGGAAATATCTTTATTTGTGTTCATCGGAACAAAGTAATTAATACAGGTATGAAATTACATGAGCGTGAGTAAATGATGACAGAATTTTCACTTTTGGATGAACTTTCCCTTTTATGCTGCCTTCAAGGTACCTCGGATTTGAGATATTTCCCATCACAAAATCAGAAGGGAAGTCTGGATTAAGTAACATTCAAAATGAATGGTAGGCCCACTATTGATTTAGTAGTATCAAGACTTTACAAGTTTTCACAAACTTTAAAACAATGCCTTTCAAGAATTTTTTTCTGAGCTGAAGTGGGTAGTATCCTATATCCAAGGTGTCTTAAACGCTGCTGTGCATTGCTTTTCCTAACTCTTGGTAAGACGAGAACAGAATTAAAACATTTTGTATGAAAGGAGCGAAATACTTTTGTAATATGTTGTTTCAGGATTACAGTACCGATGATTATGAAGGACCAAAGGAGCAAGTAAGGCCTATAGAAACAAGTTGTTACTCTACGTCAAGACAAACTTGATCAGGAGATGCTGTAATAAAAGCAAATGTTTTTGCAAGTCCTGAACTACCCCAAGTGTCTTATTTTACTGGGATTAAAAAAAATACCTTTAATTGGCCACTAAGAGGTACTATTGAGTATTTATACAAACGTGTGCATATTCTGCAGTGTTCCATCTCAGAGATATCAGCCAAGCCCAAAATAGTGAATAGCCAAACTGAATGGAGCCTATGTTTGAAGTGGTGGCATTAAACAGTCCTACTGAAAACCTTCACACTGGAAAACTTGAGTCTTGTAAGACACACTTTGTTGAGACTTGTCCTCAGATAAATGACTGAGACTCTTGGACTCTAAATTACAGACTTGTGAAAAAGACAAATCTACCGACAGGTCTGCAAAGAAAAATATTTAAGAGTTTCAAGGCTATTAGATGACATTATTATGTCATCTTAATCCTCCCAAGGAGCTTTTAACGTAAAGCCACTTTTAAATTAATTAATTTGACACATTCTTTTATAAAAGAGCATTCGATAAGTGTGTGTTCTATAGGATTGCATCTATGACCTGCAAAAATGCCAACGCAATGCTCTACTCTGCTATACACAAACTATGCAACCTGTGCATATTATGAAAAATGCATTAACACAGACTGTTTACATGACTAACACAAGATTTAGATATATCCAAGATACATTTTGTTGCAGTAAGATAATAGCATTTACTTTGAAATCATTTTATATGTTATCAAACCAAACATGCAAAACTAATTCCTGTTTATTCCATATTGAGATAGAAAACTTTTGTTGCCAGCCAACATCAGCATGCTCATCTTTGGGCTGCTGCTCCACAGATAAGGATGACAAGTCATGACATGTGAAGAACAAGGATTAAGATTCTGTGGTCAAGACAATGCTTTCAGAGGTTTAGAAAAGACCTCATCAAATATGTATAAAACAAAAAAAACATTCCTCAGTCTGGGAATGTAAACAATTATGGATGTGCTCTTAAAAAACATTGACTCCACTGACAGTAAAGGAACGGCTGTGTTAACACAATAGCTGTTTTGACCAGGAATTCAAAGCTGTTGCTTCTTCCTACTCGTTTTCGGATAGGCCTATATGTATGTGGTAAGTTTTTTTTTTAGAAGCTAAAACTGTTTTATTTTCTACATGTTCGAAATAAAGCTTTTCATCATTCATAAATACTACTTTAATGTTCTCATTTTCCTTTCAGTTACTTATAAATTAAAAAATGATTTGTCCGAATATGGTAAATTATTTCACAAAACAAATGTCAATGAGCCTGCGGACATTCGAATAAATAATAACAACACATGGGCTCACTCTAAGAAAATATCAAATGTATCGTTATTTTTATACAACAATATGCGTCTATTTAACTTCACTATTCATTTTGTTAGAGACGGTGTTTTAAACCGCATTCGCAACAGAAGCGTTCGTTTAACTCTCTCAAGTTTCAAATAGCAGAAACTTTGTATCATTTGAGAACATTTTTGAATATGTCAAACAACTCTTTAAAGTCACATGTTCCTCCAGTAGAGGCGCAGCTCCATTATACTTTGAAAAAGACAAGAAACAACAAACAAACTAGTTCACATACCTTCCTCTGAAGACGTGACTAGTGCTCTTGTCCACAGCTGTTGATGCTTATGCGTGATTAAATCTCCGACACTTGTGGTTCAGTCATAGACGACCCACTTTTTTCATTAACCCGTTTGTTTTTGGAGCTCAAACCACGTGAACCCGACATCCATAGATCTAGCGCGCTCACCTTCACTGGTCGACGCCCATACCTGGCCTTTAAACCTGAAACATGAGCTCATTCTATTCGCCTATCCTATTCCGTGCTCTGGATACATATAGCATAAACTGATTGTTTTATGTCATCTGTTACAGACATGGTACACAAGCCTATGACAAGTTTAACTGTATATTTACAAGCCAATTCCCAGTCATTTAATTAATCGGTTATTGTGTTACTTTAATTATGGGAAAAATCGTCACATCACACTCTATTTTACACTGAAACAATGAAAAGAAAAAATTGTGTCATGAGAACGGGGAAATGTAAATGAGAACAAACGACAATATTACACCCTTGTGGCCCAAAATAATGCACATTTATTTTAAACATTTAGACGCATAACAACCTGCCTCAACTTGAAATTGTTCGCATTATAAATATCAATGCGATGATTATAAACATAACATTGTCCTGACATTTCGTTAGAATCAAATATTGATTTGTATTTAAACCCTGCCTGAATGTAACAATGTATTTTATAGTTTTATTATGCTAGACTAGAGAAACGAAGGTGTAAAACTGCCGTTTGACTCTATACCGTACACAGATAGCCTGGTTACCAAAATACTCAATATAGCTTTTTCATGTGTCAACTAGTCCCAGTCTGCTGCACTATTATATTTATATTTTATGCTTTCTACCTTCCAAGAAAAATGATCTTCATTGCAGTGTTGTTTTTATGGACTAACAGTCTGTCAATTATATATTATTAACAGTCGAATCCAATGCCAGGAATATTTATTGTGTCCCTACGTGTTGCAGCAATCATAGTGGACCATTCTGTTGCACATTTATGTAAGTTTTAGCACAGAATTGCAAACTATGGCCCCGAGATGTCTTTGTGAGACCAGCTGTATGTTTAATTTTCACCCATATCCACTCTGTTATGGGATTATAGAGGGTATATAGCCTGATTTATTAAAATGGACAAAATCCACAATATTTAAATACAGAGGTAAATGCTATTTACAGACCATGTTGCAGCAAATTTACCTCAGTATGTCAACTCTGTAACGGTCCACTTTGTCTTATACAATAATAACAGGGTGGGCTGTTAATTCAGATTTATTGTATTCTTCATTATTAGTCATTTTACAGTGTGTAAATATTTTTACATTACAACCTTATTTTCAATGTTGAGACTTTACTCCGTTCCAAAACTTTCACTTTGTATAGTTTTTAAAAACAGGTTTTACATTTGTCTTCTTGGGAAAGCAGGCTTATAATTTAGACATTTTTTAAGAAATAAACAATTAGACAAGAATCAGACACGATAACAGGACATATTGTCTGCTAAAGTAAGAATAATTATCAAGCATACAGTATTATTTATCTTCAAGCTATAAGTATTTGTTTATAATAAGGTGGACATTTCTTACCACGTAGGCTACATGGCAACTTAACCTTTGTAGATATGAAGAAAACAGACCTGTGTCATGTTAGTTGGCTCTTTAATGAGTGCGTATCAGAAGTAACTTCGGAAAAGTTTCCTTGAGACAAGTTATAAGATGTTTATTATTTCTACAAAAAATATCACAGTTGTAATTCCATTTGAGACTATTACAAAGATGAATAATTTAAAATAAATACATTTAGAATGAACGTTTGCTTTTTAATCATATCACTTTGTACTAATAAAATCAAGCTTTAGTTTTAAAGCAATTAAACAAAAGTGCATAACATCTGTGTCGCACAAATGACCTGGCACAGAAATCTTACTATACGTTACTTTCAGTGGTTTTAACTTCTAAACTATTTGGTCTTCACAGTCATCTTAGTTTTTTCTGCTTGATTATTATTCTGCATTCCATAACTCGTATTTACTACCGCTCAGTGCTGGAATAGAATTATTTTTATCAGTTTTTTATCGATCAGTTTAAGTAGATACAGTCCAAGTTCATCACCAAGAATCAAGTGTACCCATTTAAAGATTTTCAAGAACAAAGTATTAAGGAATGGGATGGTATTTTAGGTCAGTGACATGTCAACTAACCTGGCATACCACCGACACTCTAGTAAACCCCTCAACTATCCGGATGAACTGGACCAATCATCTAAAGGGAACCTTTCTGGGAGAACTGAAAATGCTTTCACCCTGAGATCAAAAGACACCTTAATTCCCACATTCATACCTCCAACAGACTTAAATATATCAAATGCCTGCGCATGCATAGTTATGTATAAGAAAAGATGTCGAGCTGTATCTAGATTTACACCAAAAAGGCACTCTGCACAGCATTGTCACTACATAAATCTTACTTGAAGGAGACAACATTTTAGACATTGGCAGAAATAACAAAGAGATAGTAACTTGTGAGGACAGAATGGAGACACACCGACCACATTAAAATAAACACAGTCAGACACAGTTTGTATGCAGGTTCATGACCAGGCAAGAATCTTCATGATGGAAGGTAGATTTGTTTCTCTCACACGAAGGCTAATGCTTGATAGTTGCCAGTTTAACTCCAAACATGGCTTCCCATTGATTTCTTATCCAGTCCACTAAATCTTGCAATAGCTTGGAATCTTCAGCATGTAGAGACCATGTCTTTTCTGTCTTGACCATCTGTCAAAAATGAAAAAAGAAACCAGATTTACTAAACAGGACAAATCCAAGGGCATGCAGTGCAAATTAGTGGGTTTAACACATGATTTTTCTTACTGGTGCACATACCAGTAGTTGAGTAAGTGCAAATGTTAGTAAATCACATACCGAGAATCATTTACATATTCTCCCATAAGGACCATAAATATGTCTGAAAAGTAAACTCCTACAAGTGTATATGCAAAAACAACCGTGTCCTCCACACCTATTCAGTGCTAATGCGTGTTACTGCTTGTCTTTAGTCAATCGTAACAGAGGCAGTTTAATGCTTTGGAAGCTGTTAGTAAATCTGGCCATTTAAATCTAGTAGACTCTTTAAATATAATGTGAGATTTTTGTAGATGATGTTTCTCTAGAACACAAAATAGCAACGTGAAGTGTCTTCCACTACCTTACATTTCGTGCTGAAGCAACTAGGCTTTAAAATAGATAGAAATAGTGTCTCTTTTTGGATTATGTTTTTTGTACATGTAATATTTATAGTACTTTTATAGTAATTTTTGTAATTTTATACAGTAGCTAGTGATCAAGTGATGTCCGACTTTGGAAAATTGATGTACTAAGTCCTTCTTTAATAAAGTTTTAATAATATATTTGAATATGTATGGGTCCCTCATAGGCTTAATTGGCAAAAAAAGGTACATAATAATATTATAAATAAATGTTTATTCAAAATAAAAACATTTCTAGCAAGAACAATGATTAATGGTGCGCGCTTTGAGAAATCCATTGGCTCTCATCTTGCATATGTCTCGAAAAGTCATTATGCATAGTTAAACTTGGCGTTGTAAGCTCCATATATGGTTATATCCGAGAGGACATGGGGTGGAGATAGATTTTATAAAGCGAATTATGGGCAGGTTCTGGCGTAAAAAATCTTCCTTTTGTGCGTATGCACATTCTACAGATAAAATAAATATTTTTTAAAGGAGACCCCTGATCATGTGTTGGAGAGATGCAGTCACACACCTCATCATAAAGTTTGAGGTCCAATCGGCAGGGATCCGACGAGAACAGATGAACGGAACTGACACAGCTGATTGGCTGAGCTTCCTGAACGGTCACCTGTCCACTACTTGTTTGTCCCTCTGGATGGATTTTGCACCACTGGTGGTCTTCATCGAGAAGAAAGAGGATTTCCTTGGTGGCTAGTACACTAACGGAGGCCAGAGTATCTGAGAAAAACAAAAAACATTGCTTTGTTAAATACGTTTTAATACCTTGTTTCTAAAGGACAACACCAGTAGACATAACTCTTAAGAAACTGAGGGAAAAATATATGGGGCACGTCATTTCTGCCTGACGTGCATTTATGCATTAGCTCTTTAAAATCAAACCAGCCATTCACAGTTTGATCACACTTTCAAGAAAAATCAATTTTCGGTGTTTTGGTCTAATGATTAAAAAAAGACCCTAATACAGGGGTTCTCAAAGTGGGGGCCGTGGCCCCTTTGGGGAGCCCAAGATGGATCGAGATTTTATGAAATATAGAAATTTAAGAATTTTATGAATTCAAACATGCGAAGAATAAGACCACCAACCAAAAGTATTGATGTTCCAGCACTGTATAACTGAATGTTTTTGGTTTAATTAAAATTCTTAGTTTAAGATTTTATGTTTTTGTTTGGGGGGAGTGAAAAGGGGGCCATACAACAAAAGAGTTTGAGAACCACTTCCCTTACATAAGAAAGCCCTTATACTAATAAATGCAAGGGTGCATCTAAACTTTGGCAGTAGTATATTTTACAATCATCTTAAGGAAGCTGATATGAATCACTGAAGAAAAAGACAGGTCGCATTAGTTTGCTTAACCAGAACTTGATGGAACTGAAAAGAACATGCATTTCCTGAAGGTGAATGTCCCACCTTTGTTCTCACACTTTATTGAGTCTTATACATCTAAGTATGTCTTAATGAATCAGATATTACTCATTTAGTCAATCTAGCATAACATGCTGTGTAATTTCCAAATATTGGCAAGTTATTACATGCTGTAGTCACTGGCTGGCTCCATCTTGGGTGTTACAGGTAATCTCAATCTCAGAACCCTGAACTCCTACCTTGTTGAAGGAATGCTAGGAGATACCGGAAAGGAGGTTGGCTGTCTTCTTCATCACATGGTTGGCCTTCCTCACAGACAAGATGCCTATATGATAGAAAGAGAGGAGGATACAATGTAGAAACAAGACAATAGCAGGTATAAAAAGGTTGTAGAATTGGGTTGATGCAATCAGATATAGGGGCACAGTGATAACTTATCTCATTGGATCTTTCTTACCCTAAGGGAGAGAGAGCAAGAGAAAGAATGAGAGACATACCAGAGGTGATGCTGTGGGTTGAGCCGGGTGGTGGAGATGCCCTTCAGTTTGCTGTCAGACTTTGGAGCCAATTCCCTTGCAATGTCTGCACAAAAGCAATAAGCTGTAGTGATTTGCAGAATTTCTGCACTTTAATGTGATTATACATTATGTTTTGCAGTATTATTACCAGTATTGACTGGACCGCCAACTAATTAAAGACTTTATAACTATTAAATGAATGAGAATCTCATTAAGTGCTTAGGGAGTAAAAAGGAAAGTAGAAAAGAACAACAAGGTAATGAGTCATGAATTCGCTTTCACGGAGACAGCCGAGGACCCATCACAAAGCACTGTGGAAGTTCACAAAGAATGACACCTGGCAATGAGACGTGGTTATTTTCATTCAGACGTCATAAACATGGATGGCTTTTCAAGTTACAGGGACAGCAAACAAAACATTGGTGTCGTGTTCTGTGTTAAAGGGATGGATCACCCAAAAATGAAAATTCTGTCAGCATGTATTCGCCCTTTTGTCATTTCAAACCTGTATGACTTTCTTTCTTCTGCAGAACACAAAAGAAGATATTTTGAAGAATGATGGTAACCGAACAGCACAGGCCCCCATTTACTTCTGTAGGATGGACTATGGACACAAAACCACTGCAAGTGATTTGAACGTTCTTCAAAATATCTTCTTTTGTGTTCTGTGGAAGAAAGTCATACTGGTTTGAAATGACAAAAGGGCCAGTAAATGAAGAGTTGTCATTTTTAGGTGAACTATTTACTATGATGTCACAATTTACTAATATGATAGAAAACATCTTAATGCATTCTAACATTAAACCCATTTTTTGTTAATGTTTGAAGTTATTTTCGGGACAATGATGAAGAATATAAAATAATAGTTTTCATTTTATTGTCCAAGTTATGCAATTCTCCCTGGAGAATTTTTCCATTCTTTTATAAAATTCAGGTCAATGATTGTTTGCTCCTGTTTTATGCTTTTGCGAAACATGATCCTCTGTTTTGTCATTGTATGTGGTGAACATACAGATTGATTTCAGACGAATCTCGAAACCATCACAAACCAACATATAAAAAGCAGCATTTCAAGAAAATGTGAAAAACAAA
This sequence comes from Triplophysa tibetana, assembly GCA_008369825.1. Lineage (NCBI taxonomy): Eukaryota > Metazoa > Chordata > Actinopteri > Cypriniformes > Nemacheilidae > Triplophysa > Triplophysa tibetana. Next base: position 17,554,631 of record CM017905.1, on the reverse strand, counting down.
GGTGCAAGTGAAAACATTTGAGTAAAATAATTATGTTTGCATAATTTACATAAGACTTAAACATCTTATGTATGAGAGTTCTGAGAAGCAATAGTTCCAGCATCCATGTGGTAGGACATATTGACAAAAATATATTGTGTTATGGCTAAGGTATCTTTAAATGAATACTTTATAACCTTCTAAAGATTTACAGAACTTGCCTGTAAGCTTGTTGAAAAAATATTTGCATCGGGTACTGTTCCGTACCAGCAGTGTGTATGCTGCTGCCCCCTCATCGAACTCCAGGTGGATGCTCTGAGAGCCAAGACCAACCTCCAAATAACTGAGCTCACTCAATCGATGGCTTTCTCTCTTCCGCAGCCAGTCTGAGGGCTGCCCTCTGCAACAGAAATAAGCGACAGTGTATGTATGTGAGATTAGGAGAGAAGGAAGAAAGATGTTAGTGAATCATGAGTCCAGGGTTTGCATACAATTGTGTATTTAATAAAGTTTAATATATGTGAGGTGATCACCATTTACAAATACTTGCAGAAGAATTTGTATTTAAGTTCTGTGACTTGTGAGGAGGGTTTGAGTTTAGAGACTTGGAAATTATTCTGACATGTAACCTAACACCAGGGATAGGAACAGGATATTTTAGTAAACATATAATGCAAATTAAATGATATAGGACAAGACTGGATTAGATGAGTCGTTAGATTCTGTAGTCTTACTTTCTTAAGGTTGGTCTGGACAGCTCTTAGCAATATCTTATCCCTTTTTTGGTTCACACCGCTGTGCTTTTCTACATCGCAGTTTAATTTCAAATATAAAATTTAATATAAAATAATATTCAGTTTTAAATCTACACTTTTACTTTTAACTTAGCATTCATTTTACAAATAAAATACTCGGGTTTAATACACTCAGGCTATTGAAGTGTGTTCATGAATAAAATTGTTATACACTGAAGGTTGTTAGCATTTATAATTACAGCCTATTATCCCAAGGCACATAAGTTGGCAAACCATTTGACAGGAAAGGTGTAGTCTATATAAAGGGAATGAATGATATGGGGAGATGGTCAAACTTTGGCAGCGAGACAGCGAATATACTGTGGGGAGTTTCTGGAGGTGTTTTGGGATTGTGGTCAGGAAGACGTGACGGGAGCCGTGAGGCGGGGCAGGTGGCGTGATTGATAGTTTGGATCAGCTGTGCGCACACCGGTCCCGCATACCTCACGGAGGAGATTGGGAGCATAAGAGGACGAGCGACGGGACTGCTTGAAGAGAGAGGACCTGGCCCGAACATGTTTAAGTGTTTCCGTTTTTATGCATGTTCTTTTGGCCGGCAGTCGACGGTGAGGTGGCTACCGGCATTATACTTCAGTGTTTTTGTTTGGTTATTTTATTAAAACTTTATTTAAATGTTTGCCGGTTCCCGTCTCCTTCCTTCCTTTTATTGAACAATGTTAAAGGGGTGAATAAGGGCTGAGAAAAACCTCGGTGTGGCGGTGTGTCCACTCAGTGACAAACATCCTCCTCCGAAGTGTCACCCATTACATATGTATGCCTTTCGTCAGGCACGTTTTGATGGGGGCACATCAAGCCTTCTATACCATTGCGGGTGTCCCGCCAGTGATTGGCATTCTGGATGGGACACTTATCCCCATACACAAATGAGTGACTTAGGCCAATAATGTGAATCAACACAGATCGGGGAGAACATGATCACACGATGGCAAACTAGCAGAATATAAAAGGCCCTTTCAAACACAAGCGAAGCCAAATGGACAGTTATTTTAGCTGGTTAACACAGAAAACGTATGGCCGTGAGGCTGCGGGATCGGACACTTGCAAAATTATAAATACATACATACTTCTTTCTTTATTAATACTATTTCAGTGAACCCTGATAATTGCAATTTCTACTATTTCTAAAGCGTTTCTTTATAATTCAAATTGGTTTGTTTAAAGATAATTTACCCACTCTATAACGCAAGGTGGAGTGAACAATCGATTCTTGACGCATCGATTTCAACCTATTCCGCACCACCGCAATGGAAAGCACCTGCTAACGTCGCACTTAAGAAGGTTTACCTTAGGTTACCTCTATATGTATGGCTCGGGGAACACGCCTATAAAAGGTATAAATTGAGTTGAGGTGTACCTTTAGAGTCTTTGCAGCGCGCTACGCTATCTATTAAACTAGGGATGCACTGATATGTAAATGTTGGCCAACAACGATAATTGATCATTCTTGAACATTGGAAGCCTAAACCCGATATATTGGCCGATATACAGTATCTAAATAATATATTGTTCTCTGAGACTCTGATACTTTTTTCCCCTTAAAATCACGTACCAAGCCTACTTTACCGTATTTAAAGATGCTCAAACTTTTAAACTTTTCGGGATATAATGTTCATTTAATAAACAAATTAAATATGTTCTTCCAGAACTAATCATACAGGTGTATCTATCTTTAATAAATGTGATCAAAATAAACACTCTTCAAAGATAGAAAGTATGCGATACTACTCAACAGTGAGTGAACACTGAAATTCAAATCAATTTATAACCTTTATACAACATTTTTCCCCCTGATTTTTTTTAAAATTCTGTCTCTATCAGTTAAAATAAACCTGCCATAAAAATGATAGACCCTTTACTTCTTTATAAGCAGGAAAACTTACAAAATTGGAAGGGGATCAAATCATTATTTCCCTCACTGTATAGGTACTCAATATTAACATGAGATTGGCAGAAACTGCAATCGGGACCTTCAAAACACAAAAAATGTGCTTGTCTGTTCAGTTCAATTTAGCACTAATAGCGTATATAAATAATGTAATATAAGAGTGCTGAATGAATGAAATTATGCAACTAATAGTCTGCTAACACATCAAACACAATAACTGATCCTGATCAATAATTAACCTGTTTTAAAAAACCTGTGTTTTAACTTAAAGAATTGAGAAAATAACTTACTGGGACTTTGAGGTGATTTCTAAGATGTAGATGTACTGGTCAGACACAACCATGAGAGACTGGAACTCTGCTGAATCTCCGAACTTCACGATGGACATCTGAAACCATGTAAAAACACACAATCTTATAAAACCAATTTCGGCATCTCAAAGATGGCAATTGCACTGCTTCAAACACTTTAAGATTGAAGACTTTTTAAAAAGTTTTCCAAGTGACAGTTAAAAAATATTTTTATTTAAAAAAAAAAACTCACCCTCTTGTTATTTCAAACCTGAATGGCTTTCTTTCTGCCGCAGAACACGAAAGATGATATTTTGAATAATGTTGTTAACTGGCCCTGATTCACTTGCATTGGTTTTGTGTCCATACAATGTAAGCGAATGGGGGCCAGTGCTGTTCGGTTACCAACTTTCTTTACAATATCTTCTTTTGTAAACTTTGGTTTAAAGTCATTAAGGTTTGAAATCACAAAAAGATGACAGAATTGATGAACTACCACAATACGCATGTTTGGAAAAAATACAAAATAACACAATTGTAACGTTTTCTGGGGTTCATTAAAGTCTGAATTTGAATATTTGAATTGAGCCCTTTCCCAAACCTTTAACTAAACAAAGAAACAAAAAGCTGGCGGGAGTGCATTAAAACAACTATTCTGCTGTGTGCTAAATTTCTATATTCCATCTTGGGGCCCCAAGTTTGGGGAACACTGCTTTAGACGTTTGACTATGCTCTTTCCAGGAAGACATCCTCTTCATATGGAACTCATTTTTTCACAGGTAATGTACAAGAACATGTGCTCTTGCCTTTAAAAAGCAGCGAAGCTCCTCTTCTCCCTCAAACACTTCAACATCCAGAAAAAGCTGGAGCCGATGGTCCACTGCCTCTGACATGTCAAACAGAGCTGAAATGAAATGAGATTACATTCAAAATGCTCCGTGACAAAAGTTGAGGCTACCATACCCCCAAAGAAATTATACTAATTTAAACATTCAGAATTAACAGGAGACTACAACAAACCAAACATGAAATGCTTCATTTTCTGACACAACTTATTAATAAGTAGAGGGGAGAAGTTAACTCCTCAAACTTGCTCATTTTCAAAGAACTGTAAGGAAAACGACTTTCAATTAGTAATTTTATTAAAAATAAACACTTTAAATTTGTATCCAAACCACTTTCCCTCATTTTAAATGACATTCTACGTAAACGCCATCTTAAATCAAACAAGCCTTAACCATAAGAAAACATTATCTTGCTGTAAGAGGCCCACAAAGTGATAGTTCACCCAAAAACGTAAAATTCTGCCACCATTTACTGTATAAATATCTCCCACTTACAGCCATAGTAGGGAAAATAAATGCTATTACAGTCAATGTGGCATGAGATCTGTTTGGTTACTGCCATCCATCCATCATCTTCCGCTTATCCTGGGCCGGGACGCGGGGGTAGCAGTCTAAGCAGGGATGCCCAGACTTCCCTCTCTCTAGACACTTCCTCCAGCTCTTCCGGGGGGACACCGAGTTGTTCCCAGGCCAGCCGTGAGACATAGTCCCTCCCGTGTCCTAGGTCTTCCCCAGGGTCTTCTCCCGGTGGGACATGCCCGGAACACCTTCCCGGGAAGGCATCCAGGGGACATCCGGAAATGATGCCCGAGCCACCTCAGCTGGCCCCTCTCGATGTGGAGCAGCGGCGGATCTACTCTGAGCTCCTCCCGAGTGACCGAGCTTCTCACCCTATCTCTAAAGGATCGCCCAGACACCCTAGGGAGGAAGCTTATTTCGGCCGCTTGTATCTGGGATCTTGTCCTTTCGGTCATGACCCACAGCTCATGACCATAGGTGAGAGTAGGAATGTAGTTTGGATCATGTTTGGTTACTGGCATTCTTCCAAATAGCTTCCTTTGTGTTTAGCATGAATAAATGATGACAGAATTTTCATTTTTGCGTGAACTATCCCTAATGCTTTACGCAAACAAGAACAAATCTCATATTTTACTAGCCCTTATGCTATCCCAGATCTATATGACTTCACTTGTTCCATTAATCAAATAATATTTTGAGCTTATTTAGAAACTGATAAAGCGATAATACAATAAATTCACTGTCTGTTACTTCGAATCTAATTGGATCTTGCTTGACTCGTGACAACTGAATATGACAGCTAGTCATGAGAGATGCGAGAATCTCAGAATCAACGACATTCTAAGTTATTTGAATTTATCTCCCTGATATGTTTGTTTACATTGACATTGATCACGAAATAAGCTCAAAATTTGACTTGCTTTCTTTTACCAACATACAGTATCAGTCAGAACACATAAAATCAAGGTAGTCTACTCACCATGATTGGATCCTTCTGTGTGCTTTGGCGAATGTTGGTCCTGATGTTTCTGATAGCTGTTGTGACAAGATCTGTCAGCCACCCACTCATTAGGCCCTTCTGAAGTACCCTGTACCAGTCCATCAGTTCCGTTGAAGCCGATTGGTAGAGAGGTCGCTCTGGTCAGCCCATGCCTCACTCTGATTGGTCAAAGAACTGGACATGAAGTTTTGAGCCGTGTAGAAGAAATCTGCATCTCCCTGCGTCTCCCTTTCAGGGACTCCTGAAGACTGGGTCAAATGGAGAGGGCTGCCATGCGATAGTACAGTCTGTCCTGACTCCAGTAACTGGGGAGATAAGGATATAAATGAATTATGTGTTATGAAACATTGAACATTTGAAATCAAACAGTTACTGGTTCATTATAAAAAAACAGACCTCATTGTTCCGAGGACAGACAGGTGTTTCGTTATCATCAAAAATGAAGTATTGCCCACCATTCTGGTCAAGTGGACAGTGAACTGGTGTACTGGTGGAGAGAGCTGCTGATTGGATGGCCAACTGAACCACATGATCGCTTTTGCACTCGGAGCAAATAAAGGTACAACCTGTAGATTCAAAACGATATGGTCATAATACTAAATGTAACAACGAGATTAGCACACTTTTGGCACATTATAATACAATTTAGGTTTCAAAAAATGTGCCGAATAACAACTAAAAAGAAAATCCTCATAAGAGCAAGTGTTTTACATATTTTCTTTGCTCTAGATTTATTTGAAGCCCTCTAGTGCTTTTAAAATAAACACCTTCACTCATCTCTGCACCCCATGCAGAACAAGATATGTGTTTGGGCCAAATGATCGGCAGGAAACCAAGCAAACAGACTAAAAGCAGCTGAACAAATGTCCCAGAACCCCCAGCTTGCGTGTCAAAGCATGTTTTAAAACAGTTTTCAGTGCTGCATAGCAGGATGAATTCAGTAACAAACCAATGATTAAAAGACCAGAAGGACATGAAAGTCAAAAATGAAACTTCAATGGATTGTGCCGAGAATGCATCATTTGATACAATTATCACGCATCAATAAAAATGTATTAAAATCCCTCACACCCAGTTTCTGGCAACTATTCGTGGTATTCTTTGATTGTGCATTTAATCCAGGTTTTGTCATGTTCCAACTAGATGATCCCACGCTAATAGTGATTCATGATTCATTTTTGGTTAACCTGGCTGAAGCCTCTGATGGTAAAAAGATCAGGACCAACCAATGAGCTGGCATTACCACGGCACATTAGAGAGCTATGTAAAAACTGCAAAGGTTGCTGGAGGTAACCACAGAAGTGCAGCAATTTCTGTAACCATAGGGAGCGGCTGATGCACAAGTTTGTACTGGTACCTGAAATCTTGAGCCTGGACCGAGATCCGCCTATTCTCCTTAAAACAAAAAAAATCTCCCTGCTTCTTATCTTTACGGCTTTAAGTCCTTACTGTCATTTCTTGGTTCATCCAGGTGGTGCAAACTGACATCTGACTCTGTGGCGGGCTGGCAGAACTCTGTCTGACACTTCAGGCACTGCAGCCGAACCGTCTCTGGCATTTCGTCGTAGGCCTGCTCATTGTTCTCCTCCGCGACTTTCGAGAGAACCTCGGCTAATACCTGAGGAGTCAGGGTTCTGAATTAAGCAAAACCAGTCAAACAACAGGATTACAATTTCAATTTGGTAATATTTAGTCAAAATGTGTGCAGTGCTTCCTTCAGGGTGGAGTTATCAGGTTTTTATGACATATACAAATATTCACATATATATATATATATATATATTCAGAAACCGCAAAGAAAGATATAAAAGGGTGAGCAAAAGTGATAATTTGTAAACAAACAAAAAATTTAAATATCTTTATAATGAGGCATGGTTAGATGTTTTTTTAAAGGAAAATGTAAAATTTAGAGAATGGTGTAGATATCGTGATGATGGAAAATCATATCAGAGAGAAGTACACTGCCTGGCCAAAAAAGTTGCTTACTGGATTTACGTAAGTGAGGACTGCGATCGGATCATTATTGCAGACAGTGTTGCGGTGTTTCATAAAGGACAAATTATTCGAAAGCATCAAACAAGAAACCACTTATGAGATTGCTAAAATCCCCAAAACCAGATTAGAAACTGTCCAGCACATTAATCAAATCTTCAAGGGTCTCCAATCACAACTATATATTCAGATTTACATTTATATATTCGGGATTTATAACTATATATTCAGGATATACATTTTCAAACAAATATTTAAAAAAATCACATATGATATTACAGAACAAAAAACAACAACACAATTACACAATTCTGCACTAGACTGAACAGATTTTTACAAAATATGAAAATAAGCCAGTGTTGGCTAAATCTGGTGCATTTCTCATATTGCATGTGTTATTAATGTGCATTGTCCCCGTTTAAATAAAAATGAAATTAACTATATTTATTAAGAAAATGGACATTAAGAAATGATATTAAAACACATCACCACCCATTCTTTAAAAACTGCTGCATTAGGAAAAAGTCTCAAAACATTGCCTGAGTGTCACATGATAAGTATTCCTGCTGACCTTTAATTCCTCCTGTGGCTTGTCATCCAGCATTATGTAGCAACGCTTTTGTCTCTCACGAATGATGTACCGGAAGTGGAGCTCCAACCCTGGGTGAGTCATCTTCTCGTTCTAAGAGAGTCAAAGAGATGTACTTGAAACAATGATGCTCCATAATGTTAATAATTATCTTACAGCTCATTATGAACAGAAAAATAAGTCATCTGACCTTCAAGTTGCAGGTGACCAGAGTGGCCACGACCTTTTGCAAGCTGTCTAGCTCCACTCGTGTTTTAACACACCCCTGATGCATGTCTACCTCCAGCAGGTGGCACTGGCGCACTCGCAGGAATAGCGGCTCAGAGACCATTTTCTCATCCGTCTCCACATCCTCTAATAGTAGCCCAACCAGCACCGGCCTACACAAATCCACTGTTGGGAAAAAAAGACAATTCTTTCCATTCTTATATACTGTGTAAACTGTATAACACCTCAGATTAGGTACATTGGTTGGTTTACAACTAATGCACATCATCCTCAAATCACTCTGAACTAGTTTTAAATAGTACCTGAGCATTTACAAGAAAATATATATCAGTACCTGAACACAATGTTGATGTATTGCATCACAGCATAAAAAAAACCTCAATACTACATATTTAGAAAGGAGTAGACAGACCTCCCCTGTCGTCGTCTTCCTGATCTTGTGGTGGTTGAGGGTCAGTGGAGGCCTCAGTTGGAGTCTGAGTGTTTCCTAGACTTGTCTCAAGAGTCGATTCGGTGTTCAGGGGACTTTGGCCTGTCCATTGCAGGGTGGACTCTGTGTCAGGCTGCATGTCTGTGCTCTCCGTCTCTGTATTGTCCTCTTGCTCTTTCAGTTCGGAGGACAGTAGTGGAGGGGGGAGAAACTCCAGATGTGTTGGCTGTGTGTTAGTTGGTTGGGTACAGCAGTTGGTATTCACTTGAATGTTAACTTTGTCTACTTTCGGGAAAGCTGGGTGGATTGGAGTATCATCAAGGTGATGCTGGTAACGCAGCCAGTCCTCTCCCAGCTGTTCTCGAAAGCTGTCCATTCTCTCAATGTCCTTCTGATGGGGTAGGATGATATCTACAAAGAACCAAACAACGTATGGGACACCCAAATTACATACAGTATACATGATTTTCACAGTACACCATTTTATTTATTTATGACAGAACTTTTATGTAACAGTTTAATCAGCACCCACCCTGTACACCAGACCTTCCTGTAAACTCATGGTCTGTGTCACTAGGCTCTGAAATGCTGGCTCGCCTTACTTTCACTTTGTTCTGCAAATGCAAAAAAAAAACTTTACATCCAAAATTAACTGTTAATTTAACTATACACATCACGAAAAAATGCTACTTATAAAACATTTTACCATCATACCAAATAGCCTTCAAAACTGACAAACTGAAACAAACTTACTTTGTGTTTTCTCTTTCGTCCTTGGGTCACTCCTGATATGCTTGCAGTCACACTGTCAGTCATGTCTCCGCCTCCACTGGACACTTCCAAACCGCCCTGATCAGGTGCCATGCCATGTTGTTGAGAAGAGAAGGAAATCTGACCAACCAATTGTCTAGTTTTAGATAATACCTAAAAAACAAGTGATAAGTGAAATGCAAGAGATAAGTAACATGCATTAGTTTCAAATGTGATTATAAGGTATGAAATAAAAAAATGAGGTGAAGAAATGTTTCAAATGAGTCCCATCTCTCATGTATATTAATATTGGATTTTTTAAATCAAATCACTTTGCGATGCTACAGTCTGCATCCATATTGAGGCTTTTCTGAATAATAACAGTAGACTTTAGATGCCTCAATAACAAAAATTTAATACCCACCGCCAGCTCAGAAGATGACAGAGGGGTGCCGTCTAGCTGGAGCTGAGATACAGACAGAAATTAATTAAATTTAGCATAACATTTTTCAACGACTATTATTAGCAGAAGAGCAAAAATGACATGAAGCAAGCTCGACTAAAAACCTGCACCTAACACTGGAATACACTGAATTGTTTTGCCCTGATTTGCTGCGACAAAGGCTGAACAAAGTCTGCGTCAGTCTGCATATTCCATTCTTTGGAGTTTAGTGTTTTAAATTCTGTTCCGATTTTATATGTTGGGTAGTGTATTCCAGACACAAAAACGTAATATTGGATTAAAAACACAATACTCTGATATTTGGATGATTCTATAAAAAAAAAGTGTACTGAACTAGTTTAGATACTCTGACCATTTAGTACATTTGTGAAACATATGTCCCAAAACTATTTGGTTTATCATTGGTTCATCTTGTGCTTTGTTGTGTCAGCAGAACCAGACTAACTGACTTTAAAGAAGAGCTGGGTCTGGGGGGTTATTGCCCCCCTTGCTTTATCCTGGGCCCCTCCAAAAATATAAAACTGACAATTAAAATAATAAAAAATGAAATACTTCATATTAAATACTTATTTGTAGGATTAAAATGTATCTGTCAGTTTATTCACAGAAAAAAAAATGCATGCAATGAACTATGAATATATATCTGCCCAACCAGAATATGTAATTTCCCCACAGTCGAGCCAGCTATCACAGCCTCTCACTACTTTCAAAGACTCACTTGTTTCAAATTAGCTCGTGGAGAGAGGTGGCAGACAGTAGATGTCCTGTGTATCTTCTGAAAATACAAAGGGTTTCCTTCCAAATTTAACTGAAAAAGAAGATTCACAAATGTCTGAAAACGTTACATGTAGATTGATCATCTTTGAAAAGTCTTCAACTGCATTTTTAGCACAGATCAAGTCTTTGAGTTCAGTATCTTACTGTATTAAGATTATGAAGGAGAGATAGAGGTGCCAACTGAGAATGCTCCATAAAAAGATTATAAGCCAGGTCAAGAAATTGAAGGGATGACAACTGTTCAACTCCTGCAATTATTCCAAAAATGCATTTATTAGTAAAAGGTTAATTAAACTATTTCTTAGCCAACGTATATAACGAGTATCTTTCAAGTGTTACATCTGACGGCAACAAACTAGTGCTGCATCATTTGCATCTTTGAGGTGTTAAAAGGCAGCAAAATGTGTTAAAAAATGTGTGAATGTCGTGACTGCTTTGACAAACTGCTACAGATAAACACCAATAAACGTCACGCTCTCTTATTTCCACTACATTTTTTGCTGTATAGTTTTATGCACTTTCTCTTAAAATATTTATAAAAGAAATGCACAAAGTCTGAGGAACTCTATGGTCTGTAACCAGCACACTGAGAGAAAACTCAAGCACTAAAAATATTTTATGAAAATTAATACATGTAAAAATTTAACATTAAACAATCAAGAGTGACAAACATGTAGCACAATATAAACCGAAAAAATAAACAACAAAGTATTGTTAAAAATGCCAATCAAGAATTATGCAAATAAGCTGATTTTCTTTACAATTATAGCTCAGCACAATAATACGCTCTGCAGGCTATAGGCTATAAACTCACCATTAATAGTTTCCAATTCATTGTTTCTCATGATCAAGGTGGTGAGTTTGGCTTGAGCTCTCAGGCACAGCACTGGTGTTTTCTGGAGGTTATTATAGGCCAAATTCAGATGCTCGAGTTCAGTAAGAGGCTTGATGAAGACAGAAAGGGAAATAAAATTAGTTTGCATATAATTTACTCTACAATATAATTATGCAGCTTTAAAATGCTTTAAAAAAAAGACTTATTAAATTACACAGACAGCCAACCTTTAAGAACTCAGCACAGTCTTGGATCTTGTTGTGGCTTAAATCAAGCCACTTCAGGATGTTCATCAGACTCTAAATCAGTCAGAAATTCATTACATGTTGACTTCAGTATCAATAACCAATTGTTAAATCAATTAACTAATTGATCTAAAAATGGATGTTTGTGTTCATATAATGTGTGTGGGGTGTAAATTTCTATATACACATACACATATAAACATATATGTATTAAGAAATATGAATAATGTATATTTACACATAATGTACATTATTTTTAATATAAATGTAGATTTATTTAAGTCAATATTTATTATAAATACTCATGCACTTCTGTGAATTTACATATACACATATACAGTTAATGTACACCCCACACACATTTATATTATATAAACAGAAACATTTATTTTTGAACGGATGGCTCGATTTGACAGCACCAGTTTAAAGTTAAAGGATGTCTTACTAGTGACTTGTCGAGGCAGGAAATAGCATTGTAACTGAAACTGAGGGTATGAAGTTCTAACCAGGGTAGTGCAGGACTGAGATCTCCTCCACACAGAGCGAGAACTTCCTGTTACACAAACAAACACACATGCACATGCCCATGTTTGATTTTACCCTTAAATTACTGCATCAGTTCTTATCCTGAAGATGAAAAGTACCTCGAGTGAGTTGAGACTTTTTGAGAAAGTTAAGACTTCAAGATGGGAATAAACTCCCCTCAGACCCTCCAGACAATGGGGGGGAATACGCTTAAGCTGAACACAGTAAAAAAATTACTTTACGCATCTTCGACTTGAATGAATGATAGAATATTTGAGGGAAAAGCTTGTTCTGAAATACCTCCAAGTACTTGAGGGACTTGAAGGGGAAGATTTTCACAACAGACTGCAGTTTGACACCAGGTGGATTGACAAGCTGTTTAACACAAAAACATGATAAGCTCATTGCAATTACAGTTCACTGTATCAAACAGACAAACTGTGATCGTAGAGCTGTACCTTCAGTGATACGGTCTTCTGCAGCATGTCAAAAAGGAATTGGACCTCCAGCAGGGAGGCAGTGTCTGCTGGGTGGGACGGCAGAGCCAGGAAACCATGCTGATGAGTGCGTGAGTGAAGGTGTTGCTCGAAGAGTCGTGTCAGGTGCTGTAAACATCCCACCTGCAGGGTGAGAGTGCTCGAACCATCCAACACTGAATCACCTTGAGAGAGAGCGACAAGAATCTTACTGTTAAAACAACATGAATGAAACTAAATGGCAGGTTTAAAAAGTTAAACCCATTCTAAGGGGTCTATTTCATGAGCTATTAAAATAAAAATGTAATTTCTATATCCAGCCTGGCATCTAGTTATAAAATATGTTTTTACTAACAATTGTATAGTGCAATGCTATGGTGGAATAGTGGTTCCCAGACAACATGCTACAGAAAGTTCATGCAGATATGGTGTCTTCGTTTTAATTTAACAATAGAATAATCTTGAACAGTCTATACATACACATAAACGATTATGTGTTGAACTGAAATATTGGCACCATACCATTATTTCGCAGTAATGTGGCAAGTCTGTGCACAAGCGTTGACTGACCAGCCTGGGCGGATAACATCCTGAAAATGATAAACCGCATTGTTTAAGAATGAAAAGTTTCATTTCTCAGATCACATTTGAAATGTTTAAAGCTACTTGTAGTCACTTGTGTACACCATAAAAGCAATTCATTATCTTTTCCCACAACAAGGCATTAGTTCATAGCATTAGTCTACTCTATACGCATATTTTCTTTACATTTTAGACAGTTATAGAGTAAGCTATGAATTCTTTTTCTATAAGACACTCAGATCCTTCTGGCATTAAACACACAGCAACACCTCTCTAAGATACCCTTTAAAAGGAAATCGTCACCCCTGATGATGAGAGGGGTCTGTTTCAAGATTATTAATCAAATCTTGTAATAATAAAGGGTGATGCAAGTTTCTATCGCTCTGAAACCATCAGGCATTGGTTAATGACTCCAAGTAGGGTGCATTCCTTAACCCAACCGAGAAGTTTTACTCACCATTAAGGATAAAGGTCTATAGTATAGACCACCTCACAAGATGGTACAACTGGTCCAGAAGCACATCCGGTTTCATTTAAACTCAGATCTTAAAAATATTCGTTAACATTTTGATTTGGTTATAAAGGTTTTGTTTTGTTTGAATTTTGTTCAAGTGATTGTGCAGTGTTTGTCCAGCGTTGCTAACGTTTTCTGAAGAGATCTATAAACATCATGCCTCATTCAGGATCTTATAGTAGATGCCTGATAAGCCATTCTAAAATAAACTTTCCAGCATAATTACAAGGAAAGATATTCCAACAGTGTGGGATGTGAAGAGGTGTGATGTACAGTTCTGAATTAAGAGGTGTTGCCTGTATAATTTTGTATTTTTCCCCGTTTTTCTGTAAATAATCTTCTCTTCTTTAACTTTTTGGTCTCTGATTTACATTGTCCTGTTATTTATTGATAGACCTGTAAATATGAATCCTGTCCAAAGTCTTGTAATTAATATAAGACATGCTGTCAAATGAAACTTTCTTCTGTTGAAATAGAAATATATCATATATACATATTGTTGCATTTGTCATTAAAAGTTTAGCTATATCACCAAGAAATGCCCATAACAGTTTACGTATTAATCTGAAAACATGGTGAATTATTTTACCTTCCTTGTTTTTTAACAACTACATTACAAAGGTTAAGGATAAGAAGAGAAATATAGCACAACATATCTAGTACATGTGTTTACAAAAGGGGAAATTAATCTTATAAAAATGCAACAGACTACTGTAGTCTTCAAAAGAGGGAGGGTTTCCACAAGTTTAACATCCTCACAGTACACGCGCTAAGCTTTATTGCCTACTATGCTTTGCTTGTATCTGTGTTTATAGACAAACTATCAAAAAATGCTTATAAACGTACTGCTCGTGAGAAACAGCAAATAACAGTTCCTCACTAAATGTAAAACACTGTTTTTAGTTTGTTAGTCAACACAACCAACTGTTCCTGGTGCAACCAGCAACATTAGTATTAGTGTTCTCATAAAATGAATGTTCAAATAAAATGTCTTTAAACATACCTTATGTTTCAGAAGAAATGCAATCCACAGGCAAAATAAACGATATAAATGATATTAAAATTCATGGCATCGGCTCATTTCTGTCCCATTCACGTTTGTTGACAGTCGACATCATATGATCTTGTTTCTTAAAATAAAGATACGGCGGCCTCAACACACCAAAAAAGAACAAAACGTAACTAAGCACGCCCTCGTGCGTTCATGTAGCGCATTGGAGAAATAATATGTCTCGTTGATAATAGAGCAAACTTAAGAAATCCGTTTCTAAAGTAAATTTGTCTGATTCAGGTGGTCAACTTAAAAGAGATTGTCCAAGCATACTAACCTCACCTAAATTTGGCCTTACTAAGCACAAAAAAGTGAATTAGCTTTCCATAATTCTGCAAAACCATATTGTAAATACCATTATGTTATCAGACTGTCAGTGCTCTAGTGTGGATGAACTGATTCGAAAGCGTTGAAATAATTACTATGCAAAAACATGGTTAAGAAGTTTTCCACACTTATACTAATACTAATACTTATACTAATATTTGATATTTTGTATATTATCTGAAAAACACTGTTAGTGCATACACATATCAACACAATGTTTATTTATATAGGCCCATTTATTTATTCTGTATGGGAAAAAAACGAATCAGTATTGGCAGAAATGGCATAACATCACAAGGTACCCACAAAAAATCTTTATTGTCTCACATGGAGCAACAATTTATGTTTTTTTTTCTTCGGTAAGCAGTGGCTTTTGGCTCCTGTAATTTATATAGATTAAGGGCTGTACAAAAGATTACAACAGCACAGCAAGGGCCTTCTTTATTATTGCCTGTAATGTGTTACTGTTAACTACAACCTGTAGTCAGCTTGGGATGTTTCACTGACAACTGCCTGCATCACTACAATAATTAGTTTAAATCATCATTTAAACTAATTCATCAAAATTCATCATTATATTTAGTGAAATCATTGTTACGATGATACAGTAGTTGAATCATTTTCTAACTAAAACTTTACTTCATATAATAATTTATAAAAAACCTGCATTATTTGTATAATGCAACGAAATAGATGTACATTTGAAATGTATTAAAACTTATACCCTTTCACAGGAGGAAGTCCTCTTTGAGGGTTTTTTCTCCCTCTTCACCTGAAATTAGAGAGTTTCTCTTGCCAAGAACTCTTTACCCTGTCTACAGTGGCGGTTGATTCACTTTATAATAAACATCTTCTATAAGGCTGCTAAAACAATGTGTTTTTAAAAAGTGTTTCTCTCAGCGTGTCAAACATTGTATGGCACTTTTATAAATAAGCTTGACATAAACGTCATCCATTTCCATATGTTACATGTAGCTAAATTCAGTTATTCTCTTAAGCATGACTTTCTTGCTCCAGCCGCAATTCAATCAAATTTATAAAATAGAGAATTTAACCAGAGGTGTTTTTTGAGCAAAAATGGGACGCTGTCACCCATAAAAAGCCTACTGTAACTTGTAGAAGAGTTAAGGGAATTTATTGAAAGCACAAACGTTTACCTCACCATTGACCCAGTTTACACCAACGAAACATCATCTCAGTAAATTTGTTTACACATTTAGAGACCTTTGTTCCCTTTTAAAAACGCATTCATAGAACTCAGTAGACGATTCTTAAAATTCAATAAAAAACCTGCTATCGTACCCTACTAGCTAAATGTTTGGCATAGGCACCACTGAATAGGCCTATTGTGTCGTTCACATCTGCCCTACTGCACATTTGCTGTTGTTGCGATCGTTAAAAGTTACATAGGTCAAGCACTACATTTTAACTTGGAGCCAACTTTAGAGTAAATGTATTGCAAATTGTGTTTGTGGTTGCTTTAATAGCTAGATGTGAAATCCTACCATTCTTTGATTAAACAAAACATGTCGACCAAAAGTGTGAGAGGACCCCGCATCACAAAATCAAGGCACTGACACTCCGGTTCCTTTGAGGTCTTGTTTGACAAAACAGCGGCGCGCCAGTCATCGCCTATGATGTCAGCGGTAGCCTATATGAGCGCTGATAAGAGAGAGCCCTAGTTAGCCTTCACCTGTTTGCGTGCACAACCACTCCGATTTGCGGATTCGTGGTCATGATGCTGTTCAGCGTGAGTTGCAGCTTGCTGCTGGCATTATTGACTTTTTCCGGTGCCGCTCGTTCAGAAATGGTGTTCCGTTGTCCGAGCTGCACAGCTGAGCGCCAAGCGGCTTGTCCAATGCCTACGGAGACGTGCTCGGAGATCGTGCGCGAGCCGGGCTGCGGTTGCTGTCCGGTGTGCGCCCGCCAAGAGGGTGAGCTCTGCGGCGTTTACACACCGAGATGCTCCAGTGGTTTGAGATGTTATCCCAAGCCGGATTCGGATCTGCCGCTGGAGCTGCTGATTCAAGGGCTCGGGAGATGTGGACGTAAAGTGGACAATGAACCCGCAGGAAGCGCCGAGCCACGGGAAGTCAGCGGTAAGTTATTTAAGGGTTGACCATATGACTACATATAATGTGTAAACCGAATAGGTATATACGAAATGTATTATTTGCACAATTCGCCTATTTTCAATATTAAGCTGTTAAAAGCATATACTTAAACAAAGCTGGTATATTTGTTTTGCTGTGAAATACTGAAATTAGGCCATTAGGTGTTTTATGTTTTTCAAGCTGAATTCTGAAATAAACGGATGTGATTATGGAATGTGAATAAGAGCTAAACGTTTTAAAGCTTAAAACGTGTAAAGCGTGTTAATCACGCAGCGTACAAGCAGAAATAGTGCAAAGAATAGTGCCATTACCGTCTTATTTATTTGCCTTTATTGATAAATAATTCAAGTTCCTCATTCTCCCACATTCCTAAGCTTTTAATTATGTGCTCGTGCCGGACCAGTAGAAATGTCTTATGAAGTTTTTTATCTCCCATGGTGGTTCAGACTTAGGAGTTTGGGTAAAAAATAAACTGGTTGGTACATGTAATGATAACAATGATAGCAAGATGGACTTCGTGCTTTGACCCTTTCCTGCAGTAAATTTATCATGTAGCCTATGTTTGTGTGTGTCAAAGAGAGCTTCTGCTGGGTGGAGGGCTCTGGAAAAAGAGTTCCCACTCATGAAATTACAGGAATTGTTATTTTTGGGTTTAGCACGGGAGTGCGTAATGTAACATTGTATAGTGAAACCTTTAAAGAACTGTAATTAATGCAGTACATCATTTTTTACGCAAGAAAATGGTATCTCATTATTCTCTCACTCTTACACATGTTAAGAGCTGTTTAGCAGGAACGTTTTTCAGTATGTAACAACTTTTTAGTCTATTTTCCACACTTACTTCAAAAGAATCATGTATTAACCGAATTGTCATGATTTTATTAGGGTCCTTGACAAAAACCTTAGTCCCCATTCATTGTGCTTTGACAAAATGCAGCCACCATCATTCTTATAGGATAGTTTAACTTCAAAATGAAAATTCTGTCCTTGTTTACACACCCTCTTGTCATTTCAAACCTTTATGACTTTCTTCCGCAGACCACAGAAGTCATTTAGAAAAATGTTGCTAACAGAAAACAGTTGGTCCTCATTGACTTAAAATGACAACATGGTTAGTAAATGATGACTGAATTTTCATTCTGAAGGTGAACTGTTCCTTTAAAAACTTCTTTTGTGTTTCCTGGAAAAAAGTCAAGAAATGTCTTATTACAGATTTGATATTTGATCAGTTTAATGGGTGATTGCTATCAGATGTGGTCTGTCACTGCTCTTTGTACTTCAGAAATCCTATTTTCACAATGTTTTTACAACGCACCAACATCTATTCTTTTGCTATAATTTCTAAAGTGTTGCCACTCATGTTGAAAGATCTCATATAACCTGTTGTTTAAGTTGGTACGTTCTGAGGAGCCATCTGTTCTGTGTTTTGCTCTTTTTACAAAATATTTCTCCAATTACGCACAAAAGGAGACCTGATTTTCAGTTGTTCTTGTGTCCAGACTGTGAATTCTTCACTCACGGCTGTGGCAGACTGCAGAATCAATAAACATTGAAACGACAACAAGGAAATGCTTTTGAAAAGAGGAAAGTAGGTAATTGATGTGTAAAAACATAACGGCATCTAAAACGAAAACATCCTGATCTGTGAACAGCCTTGTTAAAACACGATGTGTAAAAAAGATAGGATTTCATCCAGACAGGGGTGTAAAGTATTGGAGTAGCCTAAATGTAATTAGTTACTATACTTCCTTTTCTCGTTTTGGCTACTTCCTAGTTGTACTGAGTATTTAAGATATAAGCAACTTTTACTCTACTTGACTACATTTTTTAATAAACATATGTACTATTAACTCCACATATTTGTAATTTTCAGCTAACTTTAGAAGAAATATTGCCATTTACAGGGTATTGAAGGAACTTGATTTTGTGTATTTTGCCCTTACTTACTGAAACTTGTCAACATGGCTTCTTTATACTAATGCGGTGAATTATCAGTTAGTTGACATCGCTTGTGTTTTTGTGGGAAGAGGACATGCCTGCAGCCGGCGATAAGGCCAAAACTCGTGGAAAAGACTTTGACTTTTGAAATTTTATTTAGCATTATTTTATTTATCCGTTTTACTGAAGAGAGATTTTTGAAGGATATTGGTTTCCTGATGAGCCCTAGAGCTTAACTGAGACTTGGGCGTTTGTAAAACACGTAGGCTATGGTGTCCACCTTGATTTGTTGCAATTTTGAGGTGTTCGGGTCGATGTGATTGCTTTCCTCACAAATCAACTGTTTCTTGTTTTTCACATGTCTTTCAAGTGTTGAGGACTAATGCCTCTTTAAGCCTTCATTCATTATGAGTAAAATACTCAAGTTCTGTTAAAAGTAGATACTCTAAGACTTTTACTGACTGTACACTGTGTTCATGATATATCAAGCATGGTTATTCCTATTATTATACAGAATCTTCACCAAGGAAACCAACAGGGATATGCTTGTTATCTCGCCCAGTTCATAGTGATCCAAAAAAGGTAGACCTCACAAAGCCCACAGGGGCCTGTAAATAAAGAAACGGCTTACCGACTGTACCTACAGGGATGAGGTAGCAGTACCCGTTGGACAAAAATAGAGTCAACTAATCCCCCTGCTTTCGGCGAGAGTGAGTACGGCTGCCACCCCCTTAGGGCGACTCGGCAACTCGAATGCCAAGAATCTTACCATGTTAGGCTCCAGAATAAACTTTTCAGCTCCCTGCAGCAGCTTGGAGATAACACGAACAATGTGAGAAATGTTATTGAGGCGAGTGAACATGGTGTGAGATGGGTGTTACAGGCATTCATCCTAAGGACCTCATCGGAATTTGCAGATTTGGTCCTTTTTGTACACGTTCCTTCATATACAACCTATCAGGGTAAAATGTAAGTCCCCATAGTCTAGATTTATGGTTTGAAGACAATGTTTATTATGTTACTTTGGTGAACCTTGTTAGTCAGACTCGCGGTGTCTTGTCTGTTTGCTTTAAATCAGAGCCATGTGTCTCTAATAAGTGCTCTTGATCTCTTGTTCTTATGACATGGTTAGCAAGATCGCTGCTTATGTTCAGTACATAATAGATGAAACATTAGAAGAAGTTTTTTGTGAACATTCACTCGATACATGTTTGTTTTGGTCTCATGACAAGTGCTTGGGCAGATGTGGTCAGATCCATTATCTACTGTATGCTACTGTGAAACATCACAGAAACAGATTTGTTAAAGTTTGTCATTTGTTCATAAGATATTTTGAAGAATGTTGGTAATCAAAAAACGCTTTTAGCCTTTGACTTCTATTGTATAGACCCGATGCAAGTCAATAGATACCAACAGTCACTGGACACCATACAGAATATCTTCGTATGTGTTTAGCAGAAGCGAAAAAAGTCAAACAAGTTTGAGTAAATGATGACATTATTTTCATTTTGAGTGAACTATCACTTTAACAACTTTATGTTACTTTATTCCCGTAATAACTGGGAAAGGAAACTGAGAAACAAAGTATACTGAATAACATTGAACCAGTAGAGTAGATCTCTATCATATTGTTTCCACCGCCGTCCTTTCAGTGGCGAGTAGAACAGAGATTGTATTTTTGATCCTAAACAGATGGAGAGCAGAAACATTTGTTCATTGTCTCCTCTATTAAGACAAGGTCCGTGTAGTTCCCATTCACCATCAGTGCGAACTACCATGCCAGGGTTCCAGTGGAGAGTTTGCACAGGATGATGCCAGATAAGGTGGTTGTGATTAAGGTTGCTGGCATGACATTATGGCAACAAACTGTTCAGGACTGCAAGTTCTTCCTTTACCCATTCAAACCAGCATGAATTTGGAGCATCCATGCTGTTATATCCTCATGGTAGATATAAAAGTAATGGAAATAACCTAATTAAAGCACTCTGTCTCCTAGTTTCCAAAATGAATAATGTTAATTGTACATTCATTGGTTTGGCTTGACAATGATGATTGGCTCTCCATGTGGATCATTTTACTCCAAAGGATAGCCATTTGTAGATGTGCAAAGCCCCCCCCTCATTTTTTCCTAAAGGACTTGGACAGATTGAAACAGTTCCTTCCACTACATGTGTGTGCTTGGGGAACTTCTAAAAAGTCTTATACAGCTTAATAAGGTTGTATCACTGCGAACACAAGGGCACAGTCTAATGACAATGATGTCTAAACTGCTATCAATGCACATTTTGCACAGATCAATCCAAAAGATTGGTGTACCATTGATGGCTAAAGCAAGCATTCTCCTGTTCACTGATATCCACCACAAATTCCTTGGTTTTTCTGACATTCAGAGAGCATTTGTGGTCCTTATAACAGTGTGGGTGTGAATCTCTATATAGTAACATTGTTATCTTTGAATAGGCCTGTCATTGTAATGTCGAAAGAAAATGTGATGATGACGCAGTCACATGTGTACAGTACAGAAGTGGGCGGCTTATTGGGCACCGATGCTTGTAAGGAGGTTTGTTCATGTAAACTTTAAAAATCGATTGGGCAATTCGCAACATATCCTCCAACCCATACAACTGTGCATGTCGTTTGACACTTCCACAAATATGACAAACATGAGCATTTACTAAATTAGTGCCTCTCCCGGCTGCTGGCAAAACTATCGCCTACTGTCATTATGAAAATGTGCATTTTGGGGTATTATTTTGCAATAATAGCTAGTGTTGTGGTATGATTTTTTTATAACTGTATTTATATAACACATATTCCTGCATTTTGAGCAATTAACGTACACTTTTTTTTTGTTAAATACCATGAAACACAGGGTACAGATATAGAACAGCTCAAATGTTGAAAACAATCGACTTTTAACATCATATGTATAAAGTTATCATATGGCTTCAGTTCAGAAGGTTTGCAATGCGACTTGTTTGTAAATATGTTTATACTGTTTTGATCATTTTATGAATACATGTGACTGTACTTTTACTTGTGTATTCTTTTTTTATCAGTGACAAGTGGTTAGGGGTGGGATTGGGGCTAAGTTCTCTTAAAATATCTTTGAATCCATAAACATTTATAAAATCATTAATAATTTTACAAATGCAAAAATAAATGTATCTTTACCTGCATAAAATGGCATATGGGGTCATTTTCATCACAATCACTAGAGGGTGCTTAAATTTAAAACATTAACTTTTGTCGTAATAAGCTACATGAACAAACGACCCTTTGAGTCGTTTTTATTCAGAGGACAGGCTGGCAATTCCAGTGTTATGGATGTTACATTTTCAGTCAAAACTTGAAAATGTCACTTCCATTTTGTGTTCTATTAGTACTCTTTATTGAACATAAAATAGTTGCCCTTTTATAAGGAATATGGACCATTATGAATGTGACAATTCCGATATGGATGTGACAAATCTCTTACCTGACTCAAACTATGCTTAAAAAAACACACAAAAAAACTGCTCATTGATGTTTATGTATTATTGAAATTTGTATGCATTCATTTTTCTTTTCTTAAGCTTTTATAATTTCATCTCAAATTTTGCCTACGGCACAAGCAGAGTCATAACTGGCGCTGATCCCTCTTGCAAAGTCAGCCGGATCAACAGGCGGTGTAGACTAGTGCCCTAACTCCTCTCCCTGCAGTGTTTAGATAAGAAGGGGCACAGCGTGCAGGACCAGTGCCCTTTTGCTTAGTGGGGGTTATCCTCCTTTATGCCAAGACAGGCTTTGTCTGAAGTTTCGCAAGAGAAGCAGGAATGTTTCACCCCCGGCGTGTAAAAGCTCCACAGACTTCCACACACACACACCTGATTTCATTCCACTTATGCAGAACCTGCTGAGACACTAGCTTCAAAGAGATCACCCCACCCCTAAAGGGCACCACTTAGGGTTACGCAGCGAGGTTTGAAGAACTTCAAAAGTGCTGATGACCTGAAAACATTGCTGAAATTAAGACTGTTTTTGTTCAAACCTGCTGTTCGGCCATGCTTGTGGTTCCGTGTACTGCATATTTTGAGAGCCTGGCTATGATTTTACTGGGGTTATTGCGTTTAATGATTATGACCAAATCAGAAACAGATTAGGAGAGTAAACTTTTGTATTTTGAGGCTGTTGAGAGTGTCCAAAAATCAAAACTAGAAAAAAAACAATGCTAAATTACAAATATATCAACAACAGTGTTCATTTCAACAGCAGTGTTGGGTGTAACTACTTACTAAGTAATTAGTTACTGTAATTTAATAACTTTTCCCTTAAAAAGTAAAGGGATTACTCTAATTTTTTCTGTAATTTAGTTAAAGTTACTATGGATATAATTTAACTAAATACTGTGTTGAATTGAGATTAAAATTAAATGTCTAACCATAAAATGCATGCATTAATGTATCTTTTTCACATTTGTAATACTTTCATCAGTTAATATGAGTGCTTTATGCAGTTTTATATTATTTCTTTGAATGAGTTACAGTAAGAGTCATTTCATATCTATCCTTGAATCACATAACTGATCAAGGTCGAAATAGGATATAAAAAGAATTTAGTAAGTAATTAAATCATTTTTGGAGAGTATATTTTGTACAGTAATCTTATCACACAATTGAATATGTAATCGGTAACTAGGAATTAATAACTTTCTCAGGGTACCTTACCCAAAACCTGTCAACAGAGGTTTTCAAAGGGATAGTCTGAAAAAAAAAAAGAAAATATGGTCTTCATTTAAAGCACAAAAGAAACACTAAAGGAGATATTTTCATGAATGTTGGTCAACATTGATGTTATCCATTGACTTGCATTGGTTTTGTGTCCAAACAGTAAAAGTTAATGGGTACTGCCGTTATTCGGTTGTCTTTTATGTTTTACTTAAGAAAGAAAGTCATACTGCTTTAAAATGACAAGAGGGTGAATAAATGTGAGAATATTCATGTAACGAGATTCATTAAAAGGAAGGAAGGAGGCGAGAACCGGAAGACAATAAAAAACATTTAATAAATAATATAACAGCCGGCGGCCCCTCACGGACGACCGCCGGCTAACAAACAAACAAACCAAAACATAATATAACAGCCGGCGTCCCCTCACGGACGACCACCGGCGAACAACAACATTAAAACAATACAAACACAAGTTCGGGCCCGGTCCTCTCTCTTCGACGCTTCGGTCGCTCTTTCGTTTTATATGCTCCCAATCTCCTACGTGATGCGAGGCCGGTGCGAGGCACCACTGGCGCTAATTAACAATTACTTACCGGCCTCGAACCACGGTCTCGCCCCGCCTACTCTACTAAAATTCATTTTTGGGTGAACTATCCCTTTAGACACATGGCTAAAACAGATGACACGATGACTTAAAATCAAAGCTTTTAAACTTGTCTGACAGACATTTTTTCATATTATTTATAATAGTATTTCCTTGAATTTTTTCCGGCAAATGCTGTTTATTGAAATACATGAGAAGTGGGAACTCTAGTGCCCTCAAATCCAATCTAATAAAATACACAGGATTATAAATAATTAAAAACCATATCCTCTTTGTGTAATGCAGATGAAAAAAGATTAGACACGGGAGACTTCAAGTACCACAGTGTAAATACATTACACTGCTCAGGTTTCAGAGTAGAATTCATCCTTAACAAAATGTCTACGCTCCACTATAAGACAGTGAGAGAATGGTGTTACTAGTTTGATTTACTTTTCACAAGCGTCGACTGAAAATATTTGTCTGTGTATTATCAGGTGAGGTGCAGGACCCCTTGGACATTGGTCTGACTGAGGTTCCTCCAGTAAGGAAGCCCACCAAAGATAGCCCATGGAAGGAGAGTGCTGTTCTACAACACCACCAGCAGCTAAAGAGCAAGATGAGATATCACAAAGTGGAGGACCCTAAAGTGCTTCGTGCAAAATTGGTAGGTGATGAAAATCCAAATTCAGTCAATAAAATTCTTCTGCACTTTTTTGTATTGCACAGCTCATAAAGAGTTGAAGAGACAGGTTTGTATTTGCCTTTATTGTTGTTAACAATAATTCCCATGAATGGATTAACAACATTCATGGCAGGTTCTTTTCTTATTGCCCCTTTTTTACAGTCACAATGAAACCTTTCAATTTGTGTCAAACAGCACTTCCTAGTGGTCATTCTAATACATATATATATTATTTGCATGATAAAACATTTACTAAGAACGCTTACTAAGTCCCTGACTAAATAAAGTGCTGATTGCTACAATTCTGAATGGTCAAAAAATAGTTCACCTCAAAATACAATTTGTAGAAGTTTAAATAGAGCATATGCACAGTGAGTGAGGGAGAACCCTGGCGCAGGCAGTAATTAAAGGGTTAATCAAAAAACGTATTAAATAAAACAAAAAAAACCACAATGGGGAAAACACAACTTTACAAAACAAGAATCAAAACTAAAACTTACATGTGGGGAACAAAGCAAACAAGGTACTGGTTAATAATTGGTTAATAAACACAAATTTCACATAGGAACAAGGTAATCCACAGATGAGAGGAAGTGGGGAGGCAATAAAGAGAGTTATGAACCAACAAGTGGCACTGAGACTATATCTCGGGAAATACTAACTAGGGGAGATTGAACAGGGACGGTGACGGGCAGGTGACCAGGATTAAAAACTGAGGGGCGCAAACAGAGAAACAGTGGGGGGGGGGGGGGGTTGGGTTGGAGCTAAAGAAGACGACACCGGAGAGAGAGCATGGCATGACAAAACGAAAACATTGCCATGCCCTTTCATCACATAAAACACTGACATGATCCTGCCACAAGACTCGAAAATCAAGACAAGAAGAGGCAGGATCATGACACTGTTCCATGCTCCATATTTGCCTGTGAAATAATTTCTGTATCAGGTGTAACATTTAGTGTGTCTCATAGCATAATGAATGTCTCATGATTAATTATATTGTTATTGTATCAGCTATACAGGTTTTTAGCTAAACCTTAAGTACATTTATTTATGTATTTTAGAGTCAGTGTCAGCAGGAGCTGGACCAGGTGCTGGAACGGATCTCAAAGATGCCCTTCAGTGATAACAGGGGTCCTCTAGAAGACCTTTATTCAATCCACATACCCAACTGTGACAAGAAAGGCCAGTACAACTTGAAACAGGTATTCTTTTCGATACATCAGAAATAACGTAACAAGCTTAAGGTATATTGGGTATATTAGTCTCTCTTGATAGTTTATATTAAATACTTTTAGTTAGTTTACATTTTTACATTTAAATTTGATATTTCTGCCAAATTTTGAATAATGATGTTATACTCTATATACAGCTGTGGAAAAAAATTAAGAGCCCATTTCAGAGACCATTTTTCTGATTTTAAAATGTACTCTTTATAGGTACGATTTGGTATAATATCAATTTTGATTCATTTTTTGAACTAATATCAATATTTTTCCCAAATTTCAAATAAAAATATTGTTTCTTATTTTATTTATTTTTTAGAACATGATAACTGGTCAGTAGAAAAGAAAAGATGCTCTGTATATTTTTTTCTCAAATACTGCAAAGAAAATAATTTTATATTTAATTTAAACAAATATGAAAGTACTACTTGTATATATTTAGGTAAATTTAGACATTTAGATATATGTCTTGTTCATGTCTTCCAGTGTAAGATGTCAGTGAATGGACATCGTGGTGAGTGCTGGTGCGTGAATCCCCACACAGGAAGACCAATTCCAACTTCTCCATTGATACGTGGCGACCCCAACTGCAACCAGTACTTCGATGACCTAGAGATGGATCCCCCTGTGGAACCTCAAAACTAACAAAGCTTAGAGCCATCACCTTTATTGATCTTCTGCCCAACAAACCCTCATCCACGACCTCTGAGGAGTCAGCATTTTACATCTTTAAACACGTTAACCTTCTGTGTTTATACATTTTTGAAGATGCAGCCATACTTTGAAACTACAGTTAAATAAGCATTGTTAAACTTTAAGTACTGACAAGTTGGTGAGCTAGTGCCTTTACCTTAGTTAATTTAGAGGGTGTAAGTAAATCGAACTGTGTATCGTAGTCTTGAAATTATTTTAACAATTATGTACACAAACATATGTTGTTAATTTCATTTGCTGAGAATGCATTTGGCTATTCAAATCTATACACAAAGGACTAGAACCAATCACAAACAGCACAGTGTTTACACTCATTCATCTGATGTTCAAATTGCATGGAGCTACTGACATCTGGTGGTTACAGTAAGAAACTGAAAATATAACTCATGGACTGAATATTTGCTCAATACATGTAACAGCTATGCACTAACTGTTATATTGTGATTTACTTTGTGCACATTTATATGCACTTCACGTATTAGCTATAAGTCATTGTTACTTACCTATGGACCATGTTTTAAATGTATACTTACAATAAACAAGTATTAAGGTTTTGGATTAATTTGCAGTAAAAAAAAATGAATGATCCTCTTTAAGGAGCAAGTAACACCTCCAAATCAGAACAACTATAATAGGTGAGCACCACAGTGTACTACTGTATGAAACAAGATACCACAACTCTTAAAGAAACACTTAGTATTTTTTTTAAACTTAAAATAATGTCTTTACAATGATTTCAGTGATAGAAAAACTCTTAACTGGGCAGATTCTACTCACTTTGCTACCTTAGCAGCCTCATAGCGACTACAACCACACTCTTTAAGTTCTGTGTTCAGGTTGGTACATCCCCTGCCTGCAGAAGAGTGAGACATGGTTTCCAAATTATGTTTCTACATTCGCCGGTTCCAACAGCTTTGTAAACAAATTAATTTGTATCGGGCTGCCCACGGGGAAGCTAGTAACGGACAATGAAACTTATCAACCACATGGGGGAACCGTGAGCAAAATTTCTATAGTGTTGCTTTATGTTCTGTGTTCCAAGTCGCTTCTATGAAATCTTCTCCACAGTCTTATACAGTCCACGTTTGATGTCTTAAAATATATTTATATTAGTGAGTGTTACCAGTCCTACTCACCACGCTCTGCGCGGGCCTCGAACCAGAATGGGAGACCGCAACATCTAGCATCTGTTACTAGAGCATCTCTGTTGGTCGGGGAGTGAGGTTAAACTTGCACAGCTTTCTCTTGCTAGCCTCGGTACACTCACCCCCCATCCCTCATCACAAACCTCACTCCCATCCAGATCACGGCACCATGGAATTTACTCGGGCCCCGAAACCAGCGTCGATCCGGATGGGAGACAGGTGCTCTAACAAGGAGGCTAAAGACCTCTGCCTCTATTGTCTGTTGCGTCTCTGAGGTTCACCTCTCATAGCTCTCTCTCGCTGGCCTCCATTACATGAGGTCAGATTTAGAGTTCTGCAGTGTGCCAGTGAATGCGCCAGTATTTCATAAAAATTCGTAATTAAAATTAATACACAGACTGTGCTCTGATACAATAAATTTCCCATTTATTTGTATAGCATAATATATATTTACTTAACAAATGCTTTGTCTTTACAAAATAGAAATAGTAAGAGACACAAATTAAATATTACTTAGTTCTTATATTTTTAAGTCAGATTTGGCAAGTAGCCATTTTTTCCTATTCTACAGCCCTGCCCTGCAAAGCTTGTCACACTGGTCTGCTTTGCAGATCGCAATGATGTTTCACACAAGATCAAGCCCACCCAAACGTTTTATCAGAAGAAATCAGATATTTCGGTCAAAAGTATGGGTCAATGGTATTATGTGGAAATATTTATGTTAAGCAGATATGCTTATGTAGCTCTGCAGTGCCGATTCCCAAAATTCTACAAACAGTTTCTTCAGGGACAATGGAGAACAATTATGAATTTACAAAAAACATTATGATTTATTAATCTAAATGATTACTAATTTATAAATTATAAATTGTTATTTGGAAACTATTCGGTGGGTAAGGACCTACAAACACTTTGATTTCACCAGGTCTTCCTTAAAGAGCGTGAAGTCTAAATCTATACTTCTGAACACATGTCACATCTTAGTATTTGTGCCTTTTTCGAAAAAACAATGTAAAGATACAAAATAGAATTCTGAGATAAGAAGACCCTGAAGAGATAAAGACAGGGTATGAGAAGAGGAGATGGCTGGTTGGTTAATGTATGTAAATAATTACATTTTTTAATTACATTCTGGATTACTTCTTGGAAAGTTATCGAGAACCCACAACATTTCTGCAGAGGAAAAGCTGAACGTTCTAGATTTCTTTCATTTTATTCAAATGCACTGTTATAATATGAACTGAGTTTTATTCTTATTGGCTAGGTGATATTGCAGGACAGTAAGCTTATTACCTAAAATCTGGAGTGAAGTAGTGGAATACATGCAAGCAACTCATTTAAATTGAACACTTGGGTGAAAATTAACCAAAATCAGACAGTGTATAAGAAATTGTAGGGACAAAAGCATCTAGCCTTTTTGTAAGATTAGTAATAAATTTAAGATACAGTGGAAAAAAATCTTCAAATACATTCCAACCTTAATGATAAAATCATACCAAGAAATACACATTGATTTTGAAATATATAGTAAAACACAATTTGTTTTAACGTGACTGGTGATTTTGAAGTTAACTACAGGATTTGATTACTGGTGCTTATTGTCTGAGGTGTTTAAAGGTGCATGGATACATACACTAATTTTCAGACGTATGGAATCACTTTGCAAAACGTTTTGGGGTTTTGTCAATTAAACTGATGTTTCAGTTTACCAAGGTAACTAGTAACTGATCAAAACGCAGTCAAATACATTATTTTTAGATATATCAGCCAATAATCAGTAAAATTAAGCTATTTTGATGATCCGATCATTATTAATAACATTCAGAAAGTTAAGAAATATTAACTTAATCTTCCGTAAGGCTATTGGCATCTGCATAAATCACTCTGTCAAATCTGCTATCGGTGGAGAAATTTAGTATCCATAGATCTTTAATTATTATAAGACATATATATGTCCTTGATGCTGATTGGTCAATGGTCAAAGTTAATTTACAATAAAGCATTGCAAAAGCCTTAACACTGAGCTACTGTTTGTATAACTCTGAGCACATGTCGCTGATTGCAATTTCATAATTTTTTGTTACATTTGAAAACCATTTGATAAGTTAATAAAAAGACCCACAGAGCCAACCACACCAGAGAAGTGCTATGGAATAAAATATAATATTTCAATAAACAGTTGCTATACGGAGGCTTTGCACAGCTCCGTAAAGATTCTTAGATGAACAAAATATTAACCAGCAAGAATGCAGTTTGTTCAACTATACTTGTATACCACAGTATTGTTAAATGCTTGAATTTGATTGGCTGAGTGATGTTCAGAAGTTTAATTATTTCCTAATAATTTATGAAGTAGTTCCAAGTTTGTTGAACACATTACAGTTCTTTATTACACAGTGCTTTGGAACACTTCCTGATATTTACAGATAGATTAAATATTAATAATTTATGAGATTATATTTACAATTTATTAAATAAAGTCCCACCATTATACAGTATCTTATATAAATAGTCATTCGTAACGTATTGTCTTGACCGCGATTCTTGATCAGTTTAATGTATCAATGCTATCATCATTTATTTTAAAAACATACAACCTTTGCAGTGATTCCACGCTTGTGAATGGAAGTGTCTAGAGGGATTCTGTCATTAGGACATATGTTTAAAAATAAGGGATGACACGCAATTGACCTAATATGGCCCTGTCATAGGTGAACAAATTCTCTCACTCGTTGCTTCTGTTGTTCTCGAGATCATTGCACTGGATATAACCTCCACTGTAGTCAGTCCCTGGCATTTGAACTCCATTCTTATCCACACACCAGCAGATGCCCCGTCTACGCCCCCTGGATGGTTTACACTGTGAAAGGCACGGACAAAGAAATGTAAACTGATCTTGCCCTCAGTCAAGATGTTTATAGCAAAGAATACTTTCCGATAGCTAAGCATATTATAAAAGTGCTGAAGTGCAGAGCTAACCTGTTTGCGCTTGAAAAAGCCTTTTTTGTCACAGTTGGGCAGGTAGAGTGAAAGAGCCATGACTCTGGAGGTGTCCTTCATCCTTTGAACAATTTCATCTAGCTTCCTTCGGCATGGACCCTACAGCAACGTAAGAAATGGGAAAACAAGAAGAACTTACAATGAAAGGTGTTAGACATTAAGAGTACCCCAAATGATTTTCACTTCAATTTCATAGGAACAAGACAAATTACAATTAGCATTAATATAAAGATTTAATACCACTTTTATGAAGTGTTAAATTTAATCTAATAAAACTACATTTCAGCAAATTTTGGCAGCAAAATCTTCACATCTACTCAAATTTCGCAATAGTTTGCCAAAGAACATTCTAGAATAGATCCAGCATCATAATCCACTAGTGAGGGTATTAAAATGCCTTTGTTAAATTTGTTTTATGTAGCATCCTCCTAAACAATCTCAGAAGCAAAAAATACAGAAGATTGTCTCCATTTGATATTCTTCTTTATGTTTCAGCCTATGTTGTGTTTATGTTCAATGATGCAAAAGCATAATGCAAGAGAGACATGTGCCTGTCATCTAAACGTTGACTCAGCTATTTTAATTTTATTATTTACTGCATATATATTCCATATATTATGTGCTGGTGCAGTATGAAAACAGAGTTAAACATATTGTAATTATGAATTCTTAGCACATGAACAACCAAATCTGTATTTACAGCACAAGTGGGTAACTCTGAATTAGATGATACAGGAGTTGCTGAGCATGTTGATTTCCAGCACGATGGAAAGCAAGTCTGCAATGAATGACTTTGCAAATGTATTAAAAATGCTGTATTTCAGTCATTTTAAATGTGCAATATATGTACAACTTATAAAAGGCAATTTTTTTAGATATCAATGTCACGATTGGAAAAGGATCGATGGCATTTATGGAACATTTTACATATCTTTTAAACATGAACTCTTTGGATGCAAAAAATACTTTAAAAGCCTCGAACATTAAGCAAAAAGTCAGTTTGCCCTGTTTTTATTTTGCCTGTTGCTGACCTATAAAGCAGAATATAATACAATAAATACATTACATTTTTACTATTTCACTGATATCAAGCCTTAAACAATCTTACAATCGCAGACTGGTCTTTGTCCATAGCAAAAGGGGAATATTTCATATGGCCCATGGTCCTCAATTTAGACTGCTGTCTTGTCTTGTCATTTTGCATGGCCTGAGCTTTTTGGCTGTACATGTGGGCTCTCGGGAAAACTGGAACCTTGGCCCGGGAAAGCAAATCCTCTGTTAACGCTGAAACCCGGTCGTCCTTAGACTCATCATCTAAACAGAAACCACAACAAAAGCATGCCAAGAGCTGTACTGAGTATGTTACACATAAGACCACAAGCTGATTATATTATTTTTTAATAAGAGCATGGGACCAGCAGAGACCATTGACAATACAATCTAGATGTTGCCAGTGAGTCAATATGCAAAGTTTTACCTCATGCTAATCTTGAGTTTCTGGTTCTATCAATCATTTCAAAATATATGTAGGCCTAATGTATATGAACATTTTGCTTAATGCGCATTGATTCAACTTTTTAATATTGCAGAGAGCAAACAAAATACAGTAGAATCTTACAAAAAGTCAATAAAAAGGATGTATAGTATAATCATTTTTTGTTTTACCTTGAAAAATTTAGTTACCTGCTCGCCTAAAAACTTTTTGCAGTGCAATATGAAATCTGAATATATATTTAAGATCTCATTATACTATTTTAAATCTCAGTAGACCATTTGTAAATCCTGAAATTAGAAATGTTATAATAATAATAGGTATACCAAAAGAACTTACCTTATTTGGAAACATACCTGTTTGCATAATTTTTTTACTATGATAATTTATTTAATTTTACACTAGGAGAAAAATCTGTAGATTAGACAGATTTCCGAACTAAACTTGCCAGTATTCAATTTTATTTGCACATATTGCACGTGGCACAAATCGTAGAGTAAGGAACACTTGAAATGTTATATAAAGTTTTTATATAACCTAACACCGTCTACAATCGCATATTCGAGAGATAAAAATATTTGTTATCTTTTCTGTTCTTGTAGCCTACGTTCACGTATTGTACAAATGCCAATAAATGAACAGAGATACAGGCACGTATTGTCAACTTTTTCCTACATCCAAGAATCTATAAAACGTACGTCTTAGAATAGCAGGTAGTTTATATGATTTCTCGTTCATGCAAACCCCTTTGCCGTTAAGCAGAGCGTGAAGTGGTTTTTCCTCCCCGTTCCGAGGCAAGCAGCGCAATCCCTGTCCGCATGTGCCCGTGTAGACTCCACACGCGTGCCCTTTAGTCAGCGCGCAGGTCAAGCAGCAGCCGCAGCCGGGCTCCTTCACCACCTGACACCCAGCCGGTACGGGAGGACACATAGACATCGTCTTCTGGTCGCACGGCTCACAGGGCACGAAAGAAGCAGAGAAGCTGGGCAGTCCCCATATCAATGTCATCAAAGCACAAAAACTTAGCAACATGGTCGTCAGGATAAGTGTCTATTCAGCCTGCCTTTATTTTGCGCCTGGTCAAAGCAAATAAGTTCGTTGTTAAAATGTCAAATGCTCTCCTTTTCTCTCACCACTTCATACTGTCCAATGATGCACAGAATGCTGTCATCTATAGCCTATGTCCTGAGATGCAACTGCATCAGTAGAAATCAGAGGAGAACAACAGACCTATACGAAATACCTATGTTAAACCCTATATTCAATATAAAATCAGATGTTTCAGTCCGAGTTCCTTCAGTGCAAACAAGCGAAGGATCTTTCCGTACGAGAGCTGCTGTTAATCGCTGCCTGCCTACGTGAACAGTGGTGGAGGAGAGTGCACTTCATTTATAGGTGCTGCTGTTTCTTGGGCGGATCCTGGCGTGATGCGGTGCATTCATGAATTTGGTGCAGTCTTTCAAATAAACCGACATAGAAATCGAAAGTAGAAAAAAGTAGTCCAGGAAATCACCAAAGAAAGATGATTTAAATGACTGAACATTCAGAAGACCTTTGACTAAGGTCTCGTGTACTTACGTCATTGAATCTGAGGGTGGCGCTCTAATGTTCATTGTCGGCATCTATAATGCTGCCTTAGAAATACACAATATGTTTATTTTATTATACCACGGGGCTGTTAAGTGCTTCATTCTGATTGGCTGACGAACGTTCTAAATGTGTGCATTATTTTTCAGGAAACTCACACCTATGAAGTACTTTCAGATCCACCTACTGCAAAGTCGTTTCTTGACATATAAGCCCAATTGGATTTGACTTCAAAATTAAGACAGCTTTTGAACTATTAAGTTCACAATGCTTTATGTAGGTTAATCACAAACAGGTAAAACATATCGATTTATTTAAATGTATTTAATCAGTGTGATTAAGAAATGTTTACAGACATTCATATATTTTGATACAGTGAAATAAAATAAGAAACAAAGACTCACTTAAAATTGGAGTTAATTGTTACCTTGTTCAGCTATGTGTGTGTTGAGGTATTTAGGTTACAAAATTGTTGATACAATTCCAAGTAATAACCATAACTGTCCTTTATGTCCCTTTTCACCTTATCCAAAATCTAGGCTCCCTATGGAGCAATTTCCATATACCAGAATACACCAAATGCTGTTGCCAGGATACTGCAGAGAAAAAGCATGGCTGCAATGTCACTGATTCAATTCCTGCAGAGTGGGAAAATGTCAACCTTATCTTATAGTAAATTTGATGAAGTAAAGATGTTTTCATTACTGAAGTCTCCAATAAGAAATGATTTTACTCGCAAGGCCTGTGTAGTACCGCATTATTGGGGTGTTTTGAATTGCTTGTCTATCATGTGTCAATAAGTCTGTTTAAGCAAATTTGTAAATGTCTGGAATAAATATACTGAATCATCAGATGAAAATAGGCCACCGAGAATAGGTTAGAAAGCTGACTGTTATCGAGTGATAACGACAAAATGTTCTAAGATGTATTATTTTAAGTGGACTTTTGCAAGGATACATAAAAAATTTGTAATTAATGTTCAAAGATTATATTTGTTTTATTTGAGGAATATTCAGGGCCAATTCCATGCATAGGTAAAACCTTTGCATTGAACTCATGGATCTTGCGTGTTAACTGAAAGTTCACCAGACATTCCTGGGACATCCCCTTAAGAAAATTGAAAATAGTTAACTGCACTCAAACCATATAGCAACAACAAATTAACCTTGGTTTTAATACAGTATTTATAGCTGAACCATTGTAAAACTGTGGTTACACTGACTCCCAACCATAGACAGCAACATAACTGACTTAACATAACTAACTGACACGGCCGTGCAACGGTGTTTCATGTATTCTGACTTCTTTAGAATATTAAACATGCTGTCTTCTCATGCTTAACAAGGTCAACTTGTCAAAAAACGAGTTGGGCGTATTACATAGTATTTCTGTGCTCGATACACTCCGCCAGGGATCATTCAGGTTTCGGAATGTTATTTTCGAAAATATAAAACTGTTTCGTAACAACTTTTCTTAGACCCTTATTGGATTTTTTTCCAGAAAAGCACACAGCACGGCCACAGGAGAGCAGGAGAAGGAGCATGCGCAGACGTCGCTTTCACTTGAAAGCAGGAGAGAGAGAGCATACGTTCGCGAAGTTCATGTCTTTATATGTTCAATGCATTTGGGTGATTATTGTTTTATAAACTGTGGATATAACGCTGGATTTGGAGATCGTTTGAAACTGATATATCGAGCCGTCCCAACGTTAAAAGATCCCGGACATGCGATGAGTGAAACTGATGTCTGTGTTGTGTTGACAATTGGTGCCCACATGCTTTGGTTCAGCCTACCCCTCCCCTCCCCCCCCCCCCCCCCGCACTCTCCGTATGTTTTCATAAATCGTAAAACTGTATCTATCTTTTATAAATGTGATCAAACTAAATACTCTTGTAGGATACGAAGTATGCAATACAACTCTATAGGTACTCAAGATTAATATGAGATTGGCACAAACCCTGTGTGTTACACTCGCTTTAAAGCACAAAATGTCAGTTATCCTAATCTCAATTTGCATTTAAGATGAACGGTTGTCCTCTGTTATGGATTTGAGTCAGAGAGGTACCTTGCATGATCATATCATGAACAACATTATTTACATTTAAAAGATGTACCTAGACTGCACTGTTTGAAACAAAAAAACCACAAAGGAGATTTAGTTTATGGCACACACATGCTACAAACAGCCTGTGTAACATAATCTCCCTTTTAATCCACAGTTCGTCTCCATAAACACCTGAAATAAAAGCTGTCCAGTGGGATAACTTTCTCTTATCAACATTTATCTCTATTTCAGGTTCTTTAGGAGATATAACAATGATGTCTGGGTCAGCCGAACAGCATTGATTCAGATGTTCAATGAAATTTAAGACACAACGTTGAAAAAGTAGCTAACTAAAGCTGACATGCAGAGACATTGAGGAGTCACAGGGACAGTCACAGTGTTGGCACTGATGAAATATGACTGACATTTGACCCATATGGCTGATCTGCGTAGAAAAAACCACGATTAAAGCACTTATCATAATATTGTAAAAAAATTGACACCCATTTGAAGGGCCACAATGGTTTCTGTTGTGGTCTGGTCCCTTGTTATTGTGGACTTTTACGTTACTTCCTGTTTCCTGTTTTATTTTGTAGTTCTGTTGTCTGTTGGTCCCTTGATGATTGTTTCCCCAGGTGTGTTGTTATCTAGTTTTAAAACAATGTATATTAGCCCATAATTTTGTATGTTCTTTGTCAGTCGTTATTTGGTTGTGATATCATGCCCTAAGTTTTTCTTCTGGGTTTTCTTGTTTCATAAAATAAACTCTGTCAACTGAAACATGTTTGCACATGGAATTAAAATATCTGTAAAATGTATTAATACATTTAATATCAATCGTTTACAGAGGCCCTTTTGTCTCAGTAACCTTGACAAACACACCAGCATTATTACCCAGAGCTGATAGAAAAGACCATGGAGATAAAAAGAAATACTCAAATAAGCAGTAATATGAGTTTGAAATTTTTCCACTCGTAGAGCAGATTCTTATCAGATTTTCTGAGATATGAGTATTGCCAGACAAAAGCAGAGAGAGGGCGTTTTTGATACAAGCCAAAAGTAGCTTGGGTTGTGTAACAAAAGTTTTAAGCTCTGTAAACGAAATAGTGTTTAACAGACCATTTCCTCTGAAGTGCTTGATCAGCTAGAGGAGTCTTTATTTTGGGAGATTCAATTCTTAGAAATTGATCATTGCATGATACTGGATACAAAAAGGTCATTTACGGCCGTATAACCAAAATTTTTGGCTAAATGGTTCCATTAAGAACACCCGTAACCTTTCTGGAAAAATATTCTTAGATCATAAAAGGAAGAATTTGTTTTTAAAAGAGCCTATCAGCAAGTGGTCCTCTGGGGAACCAATAATGGTTATTTTATGGCATCGAACATTAATTTTTCATAAAGAATGAATCAGAGGATGTCGAAAGATTTCTAGTTCATTTATTCCGTTGATGTGTTGAGGGTGTATATGAAATTTTTTCGTCAGCAATTTTTACTGACTTCAAAAGACCTATGTGAATCACCCTTTGAACATACACAGAGATAAAGGCATTATTTTTTTTTTATATTTTTAAAACAGTTTTCATGCCACATATTTGTAGGTTGCATTCAATAATTTTTTAAGCATTTGTGTCAATTAACCTATAGGCACCATGCAAAAATGTTGTTTTAAAACCAACAAGAAACAAACATTTAAATTACTTATTTAAATTGGTAAGTATAATGACTAAATAATTTTACCTGTGTAGTGCCACAGAAAATTTGGTAGTAAAGGAGGAGTTCACATTCAAAATAAAGCAATGAGCCCCACAAAGCAGTGGGTTACAGTGCATTTTATAGGGCCTTGTGGCACTACGCGAAGCGGAGGCTTATTGCTTTTATTAAATGGTTATTGCATATGCATAGCCATTTTTCATGAAAATTAAGTAAATAAAATGATGTTCAGGCTAAGAAATGCGGTTAGCCGTTATAAATCGGAGCATTTCGGAGCTTAGAACTCAGCTCAGCCAATCAGAATCTAGGACCAGAACTGACCATTTTAAAATGAATATTCTGTCATCCTTTACTCATCTTCTTTTCATTTTCAAACGTGTATGAATTTTTCTTGTGCAGAAAACAAAAGAAGACATTTTGAAGAATGTTGTTAACACCCCTCCATTCACTTGCTTTGGTTACAGTAAAAGTGAATGGGGGGCTGTGCTGTTCTGTTACCAACATTTTTTTAAATACCTTCTTTTGTGTTCTCCAGAAGAAAGAACGTCATACTGGTTTGAAATGACAAGAGGGTGATGTAAATGATGAGAATTTTCATTTTTAAGCTGAACTACTCCTGTAAGTGTACCCTATTAAAACATTCAAAATGATGTCCTATACATATCAATGTTAAATACTAACTGATTGCTTCTTACTTCAGGAGCTGGCACTCACAAGGAAATATTTCCCTATGTCAGAATTTATGATAAGAGGCAGAATCAGGAACGTTTGTCAGAATGTTGAAAATAATTTTCTCAAGCACAAGCGTCCACTGTGGAAATGTCTGGGGGAAATTCCATGCAAATGCAATATAAGATGAAAAGTTTTACTAAACCTTTTAATTAAAGGTTTTCACTGTAGTGGGTCAAATTTGACATTTGGAGTTTTAACTACATATGAAGTCTCTCTTAAGTATTTAAAAGTATATTAAGTTTTCTTTTATTAACTTTGCAATATTTAACACATTTTTCATACGTCAATTGTCACATTCATTGGTCCATATTTCGTGGTATGAAGAGCCATATCCTCTCCATTTGTTGGGTTTTATTGTTTTTGGTGTGGACATTTTAATTGACAGAAATACTACAAAGTATGTGTCTCTAAAAAAACGTGCCTCCTTTTTTGTCACATCCATAACACATTCATTTTCTTAACAGTGTCCTTGGTGTGCCGCCCAAATGGCTCAAGCAGGTTTCTGATGAGTTGCTGCCTCCTAGCGGACATAGAACTAAAATACTTCTAGGCTATATTTCTTATGTCTTTGTATGGGCAATTCCAAGCAAATGTGAAGGTTTTTTTACTATACTGATAGCACAGTAATGTGACAATTGTAAACATTTGGTGGTTCAAATACCCATGTGTGGTCTCAAAGTTTTTAAGCATTTGATTTATTTTTAGTGCATGATTTTCCATAGTCAGATTAGTGCCAGGATTGTCAAATCCATAACGGTTCATATTCATCCTGATAATTTGGCACATAAAGTTTTAAACAAAGTAGGCCTAACTATTTTTATACATATCAAGAGCCATCCCTTCTCCATTTGTTAGTGCTTCAGGTGTGCATTTCAAGTCATAGAAATTCTACAAATGCAGGTGTCCTTTTTGCAACATCCATAACGCATGTTCATTTCCTTTTTTAAAAACAGATGGTTCAATATATATGTACTAAAGAGTTCTGGTATGTGAAAGGACATTTGCCTGAAGAACCCGGAAATGTATTTTTTGTGTGGCGTACCGGATATTTAGCATGTATGAATGAAGAGTAATGATCATCACAAAAACTACACAAGTACGTCATAGCAGAATAAATGCATAGTATAAGTTAGTTTTCTGGACAACGAGTCACGAGAGTCATAAACATTCCTGAACATTGAGAAAAAATGTACTTGAGTAGACGTAATGTTATACCGGCCTATCAGGAAGAGGTACTCTTATGTGATGGGCGGGCCTTAATGTACTGCTGCTACAGGGACACAAAGATGGAAATCCAGGGGCTTACTGACAGCCAAAACACTAACTACCAACATGGCGCCCCGCTTCACGCGTTATTTTCTCAGCAGGGAACAGCTTCGGAGACTTTTGCACGCGCACCACAAACTGAAAATGCGATCTCAGATCTCTCCGAATCGATCGGCTTGGAAAGCGACGACAACAACAACCGGGCCAGGTCATCTCCGCTTCAGTTGATGGAAAATGGCAGACTGTCTCTTCAAAGCAGCCGAAGAAAGAAAGGTGATTTTCAATCCGCTGATGCCGAGCTCAGTGACGTGATTGCCAACAAGCAGAAGGCGTTCAACGAACTACAACTACTACCCTCAGACTTCGAGAGGGCCGTTGAACATGAGGAAGGCGATCTGCAAATGGCTCACCCCCTCCTAGACCCGGAGAGCTGTGAACAAAGCCACACTCCCGAGAGGACTCATAACAAAACCGCTTCCTTGTCTAGCAAGAACTTGGAGGAACTCTACGCAGTTTTCAACTTACTGCATAAAGAAAACGATAATACGGATCGAGATGTGACCTTGCCTTGTAAAGCAGAAGAGAATGGATTTTCCATGTCCAAATCAAAGACCTTCGAGTTCCTTTCAGACACAGACGAGAGCGTGACCAAAACGTCGTCGAATTCTATACATTTGTCCAGCGATAGCAGTAGCACGTCTGAAAGAATAAACCAAACTGTAAGGGCGTGTCTTGAATCAGAGAATCAATATCAGATACTATCAGAGGACTCCGGGAGCGATCAAATCGCGTCCCCTGCAAAAATGACTGGAACTACTTTTGTACCAGAGAACAGGGTTGCTACTGATGCAACTGAAATGGACTTCATCAATTTGTCTGGTCAGGAGTCCATTAGTAATGGGGACCTTGATGGTACTTCAGAACCGGTGCATGAAAGGTATTCTGGGACAATCATGATCAACAATCAAAGCATCATTGTAACTATTGAAAATGGAATATTGACCTTAGCCGCCCCACCGGAAGGCTTCGCATACAAGGAGGATAAAATTCTAAGCCTCAAAGAACATTTGGGGATGAAAGACAATGAGGACCTTGTGCTGCTCAACTACGACGGAGGAAGTAAATCCATCGGTAAAATCAGCAATGTTGTCTCCGGTCAGCAAGGTGATCAGAAAGCCGGACCGGTCAGCAGTGACTTAGAGTTATCTTTAGCTGATGACTGTTCGCTCTGTGAAATGGGTGTTACTCTTGACTCGTCTCCATCAGTCAAGCAAGAGGCAAGAACAGTTTGTACGATAGATGAAGGAAGTATTATGTGTCAGAATACACAAGGTAAAACGGTTACATCTGAAGAAGAGCTACAGCCTATAAACCTTTTAGTGGCAACAAGTTTGGCCAAGAAAGGTTCAGTTGTAAAGTATCAATGTCCACAACCGGATTGCTCTAGCACTTTTGACACCCGGCAAAGCCTCAAAATTCACTTGGTCTTGCACACAGATGACCAGCGTCCCTTTAAGTGCACACTGGAGGGTTGTGGGTGGTCCTTCACAACGTCTTACAAACTCAAACGGCATCTGCAGTCACACGACAAAGTGCGGCCTTTTAAATGTGAATGGGTAAATTGCGGTCGCTCTTTCACTACGGTCTACAATCTGAAAGCTCATGTTAAAGCACACGAGCAGGAAAATGCATTTGCCTGTGAAGTATGTAGCGAGAGGTTTCGTACCGCCACACGACTCGCTAATCATCAGAGGACACACTTTGAACCCGAGAGACCACATAAGTGTGAATTCCCAGGTGAGTTTGAATGGTGTTTGCTCTCAGTAATAGGAATGAGCCGAAAGTAATGCAATATAACATGTCTGTTTTTGTGCCCTCTAAGGATGTGAGAAGACCTTCATCACCTTCAGTGCACTGTTCTCCCACAACAGAACCCACTTCAGAGAAATGGGCCAGTTTTCCTGCACTTATCCTGGCTGTGATAAGCGATATGACAAGGCCTGTCGCCTAAAAATTCACCTACGTAGTCACACAGGTACAAAAGCACACCCAGAGACCGGATATAAAGTTTCGTCACACCTGTTTTCTTTAATATTCTCATGTGATTTTTTTTTCTTACAATAAAATTTAGGGGAGAGACCTTTTGTTTGCGATTCTGATTCCTGTGGGTGGACCTTCACCAGCATGTCAAAACTACTCCGGCACAAAAGGTGAGGAGCAGAAGATTAAAGTGATAGTTCACCCCAAAATGTAAACACCCACATGTTATTCCAAACCTTTATTAATATATTTGTTCTACGGAAAACAATACAGATATGTCCAAGAATGTTTGTAACCAAAAAGTTGGAGCACTACTATCGTCTGGATGGGCAGTGCCCCTCCAAAATATCATCCACAGTAATATAGAACTGTGTTTAAAGTGAATCTAGCAAGATTGTTTACTCGAAAAGGTGTTGCGATTATTATTCAACAAATATTTTTGGGGCTTCTTTGTTATTTTAAATCGCAGAATGAGAATAATATAAGCAGAAATTTAGCGCTTTATCTCAATAGCGGTCCATGGTTTTCCAACGTAAATCTGTGGCGAGAAATGGAATTGCAGCCTGGTCTGATAGACCCCAATGCAGTTCAGAGAACTTTGTTTTTTATGTGTTTATTGTCAAACACAATAATAAAACATAGTTATGTGTATTTTAAGAATTCATTCAACATGTAATGGTAGAGCCTGCCAATAAACATTCGAGAGGCTGAATTACCTTAAAACAATAGACATCCGACAAAAGCGTTCTGTGTGTATTTAGTCTTTTGAATGTTTAACTTAGAATTCAAGCAATTCATTTATATATCTTTCGATATGATCCAGAATCTAACCCACCTAAATTTATAGCCACAAACACTGACTAATATGGCAATGTAATGTATTTAATG
Organism: Triplophysa tibetana; assembly: GCA_008369825.1. Lineage (NCBI taxonomy): Eukaryota > Metazoa > Chordata > Actinopteri > Cypriniformes > Nemacheilidae > Triplophysa > Triplophysa tibetana. The sequence goes on along the minus strand of CM017905.1, from coordinate 17,511,638 downwards.
GGTTAAATATTCACAGATACTAATGTATGCAATTTGAGCAATAAAGATTGAACTTTTTCTTTAAGTTATCAAATTAGTTGTTCTTTTTAAGAGACCTGTCTTATTTTCTCTTGTTTATTTAGTGTTGCTCTTTAATAAAGAAAAAGTATTTATTATCAAGATAAATTGATGAAAAATTGATGAAAAAATCTGTAGAATACTCAATTACTAAAATAATCTTTAGCTGCAGGGTTAGTTACAATCCTTCTTCCAAATCTTTCTCATTGTTCATCAGACTTTTATACAGATTAGGAACAATTTAAGGGCGAGTAAATGAAGACAGAATAAAAAATTTTGGGCGAACTGTTCGTTTAAGAGGTTTCTATCCAACTGTTTTTCAGGAAGCACAATGACGACAGGCGATTCGCATGTCCAGAGGAAGGATGTGGGAAATCTTTCACACGGGCTGAACACCTGAAGGGCCACAGTATTACACACCTTGGCACCAAGCCATTTGAATGCCCTGTTGAAGGTCAGCATCTTTGATGTCGATTACCTCAACAACTGGGGTGCTGTAATTATCTACTAGTGTGTTACTTTATCATATTTCAATGAAAGAAACATGAATACGTCTAAATAATAAATATGGATAACTTTGGATTCAAAAAACGGCTTTATTTGGTTATGCTTTGCATATACTGATGTGAATGAATGAATACAAAGATAAAAAAAATCCATTCCAAGTTATCAACAATTTTTTAAAGCGTCATGTGAAACCTGTAATTACTTTTAGAGACGTTTAAATATGTTGATTGTAAATCACAGAAGAAACGCTCATAAATTATATTAATTTGCGATCACATCCTGGGTGTGGCGTCCCTCTCTGGCCATTTGCGATCACATTCCGGTGGAGTCCCCATCAGGCTGTGTCCTGTACCCTCAGTGCAATCCATCGAATTGACAGATGGTTTTAGATTTTCCATTCACTGCTGCAACATTTTCTTGATAAAACTATGGTCTGTTTTTCTCCACTATACCACCTTTGAATTAAACCAAGTGATTATGTTTTCTTTGTAAATGTACAGGTTGTGATGCAAAATTTTCAGCTCGCAGTAGTCTCTACATCCATTCTAAGAAGCACAGGCAGGATGGAGTGACTCTGAGGAGTCGCTGTCCTGTGTCCGGGTGCACCAAACACTTTTCATCACGCAGCAGCCTCAAGACGCACATGCTTAAACACCACAGTCTCAGTCCAGGTATACACTTCAGTACTGTGGAGCAATATGTAGGGTTAAAAATCATGATGTTTGGTAACGTTGATTGTTTACTGTATCTCTTCCCTCAGATGTTTTGAATCACTTGGACAGCGCTGCTACTCTTACCCCCAGCAGTGAGCTTACAAGCACTTCACAGATGGTCAGTGCTTCTCCAGGCCCGGCAGGAGCTGAACTTAGCAGTCTGGACTTGTCCTCTCTCTTCTCCAGTGTCCCCGCATGTTCAGCAACCACAGCTATATCTGTGGGGCCTGGAAGCAACTCTGGGCCCACGTCCTTCTCCATGGACATGGCTCTGATCAACACTGGAATCCTGGCAATAGATTCAGGCTCAGTTGGACAAGCTGTTACCAGCGCAAAGACTGTGGATCCCCTGATTTTAGCAACAGGGCGAGATATAGGGGTACATGTATTAGACCCCGGATTGGCCACTGGGGGAGGCGGAGGGGTTTTGCCCCATGGAATGTTGCATTTGGATGATGTACAAACAGTCAACCCTGAAGAGCTGGGAACACTGACAGCTCTGGCTATCCAAAGTACTTCATCATCAGAACCGCTCCACGCTCTGAGCTCCTGCAATGCCTTGACTGCAGAATCACCGTCAACTCTAGCTCCATCCCTCTCTTCTTCACTCACTCCTTCTCTTTCCTCCCTGACATCGGCCATCCCTCCAGCCCTAAATTCTTCTCTTGTACCTTCTTTTTCTACACCTCTTGCCTCTTCGATGGCTCTGGTAGGGTCCCAGGTACCAGAGTTGCTTTCTCTTCAGACCAAGGCTGACCTAGCAGGAGGCGAGACTGCAGTCAGCCCGTTGTTGAACAGGGTGGAGGTCATGGCCCAATCAGAAGGCAGTAAGGGGATGTGTCCGTTTGTGTTCCCCAGCCACAATGGATCATACAGTGGGCAGAAGACCACAGAGATGTCTTCCATCACCCCCTGTCCTGTTATGGTTAGTTATTGTAGGAACTTACCTTTTTTTGTAGTTCTTTCTTTACCAATTTAGCGGCCTGGAAGTGTGAAAATGAATTAAATTGTGATTATTGTTATGGTATTAGGAGAGCAGTGGATCAGCACGCACAGACTACAGGGCCATTCAGCTTGCCAAGAGGAGGAAACAGAAAGCTCCAGATTCTTCCACATGTACGCCTCAGACTGGCCAAAGAAAGACGAAAATCGCCAAGAGCACCAACTCTCCTCAGCCTACCACTTCAAGTGCTCATTTTAGAGAGGGAACGGCTACAGGAAATGGTGACATGCCAATACGGGATCGGGTCACTGGTGCGCAATTTGTCCAGATCCAGCTGCTGCAGGTGAGAAGATGCGAGGCCTTTTTTTTATTGGTGTCATTTTTGAGCCTTTATGCAAAACAATAGCTCGAATTAAATTATATGCACTGGCAAATTTGCACAAATCTCCCATAAGATCAGATATTCCTTCCTAAGTCAGATGCAATTCTAACTGATGCAATTCAGACACTAAGGTTCAGTATAGAGTGACCGATATGCGTTTTTCAGACCGATACCGATTATTTCCATGTGAATTAGACCGATAACCGATATTTTTATATATATATATATATATATATATGGTGTAAAAACGTAACTTTATATACAAATTAAGAACACAGGCTCTGAAACGTTTGAAACATTTTTAATTCTGACTGAGAAATCTTAATCATAACACTTATATTAGTAATAACAAAAGAAAGAAGGGAGCACCCAGCAGAATTCTGTGAACATTTTGTAAACCACAAGCAACACAGTAAAAAACAACAAGCAACAAATGAAAAAATGAATTGAATGTAATAAATTATATTTATTTATGGAAAAAAATATGTTCTGTGACTTTAACATTGCATACAATACTATTCAATGAATCATTTTGCTCATCATTGGATTAACTTGCACAATTTGAATTTATATATTAAGTGTAAATAATTGAATTGCCTTCATAGCTTTATTGTGTATGTTGTTGAAAAGACCGCAAGTGTTTTCATTGAAGCTATGACATTAAAAGCATATTTTACGCACACTTAGTTAGTACATTAGCCTATTCCTTGATTGAATTGTCGGCCAGACGGGCATTGAATCACAGCCATGTGTGTCTCTGAACATTTATGTGTATAAATAACTTTCGAAATATAACTCGATCTGAAATTTGTCGCTAAGCAGGGGATTGCGGAGTCTGTGTGTTTGTGTGTGCGCGCGTGCATGAGAGCGCTCTGAATGAAGACCGACGATTCAATTTCTTTATGCTTTAAAATGTCTTGTATTTTTTAAGTGGAGGAACTTAAAATGATGTGCAAAACGCCAGCTCGATCAGCTACAAGAAACGCGTGTGCAGTGTGCTGCTTGCTTGCAGAGCAAATCATTGTTATACCATGGATCTGAATTATATCTACATGATAATAATGCGTAAATCCCGCGGAACCTGCAGGAAACCCGCAAGGCTGCTCCGAAATTCAGGCACTTATTAGATTGAAGTGTTTTGCATCTTCAGTGTAGTGGATGGTGATTTATTTCAACGTCTGATGCTACTTTACCTCCGAGAGCATGAACCCGAAGCAGCGCTTTCGGTGTGAGAGTGAAAAAACGTTCTGTTCCACCGCCTCCCGCGTTGATTGGCCAGACTCGTGTACTTATTCCCAACAAATCAGAGGGGCAGTGGGCGGGCATTACTCTACGCAACAAACTAGAGTGACGTGTTCTGACTGCTCTCACTAAATCCTTGGCTGCGTCAGAGCCAAATAGCGCATTTCAAAATGAAATGACTTTATCGGCAAATCGGATTTGGCAATTATCGATTATCGGCTAAATCCTTAAAAGCGACGCCGATAATAGGCCAATTCGATAATCGGTCCATCACTAGTTCAGTATACTGATTTGTGTGTTTTTGTTTCAGGATGACCCTGCCGCTGATGAAGCCTTGGCGTTCCAGCTGACTTCCCAGACCTCTTGTTCGCACTCTCAGCTCACAGTAGATCTGCCAGTCAATATCTTACAGGTTCATACTACATTACTCATAGACATTACATTACATAAGCATTTGTTTCAGTGGCTAGAATGTGCTTTAGCTTTATTGTCTTTATTAACCCTACTAAATAGTGAGCTTCAGAGTTCTTTACTTCAGAAGAAGCAGTACAAGCAGTAGACAAGCAGTACATAGATAACGCATTTACTACTGAATCATATGCCAACCCCTCCATATATACTCACCTACAGGATATTAGGAACACCTGTTCAATTTCTCATGAATGCAATTATGGTGGTGGTGTAATGGTGTGGGGGATGTTTTCTTGGCACACTTTAGGCCCCTTAGTGCCAATTGGGCATCGTTTAAATGCCACAGCCTACCTGAGCATTGTTTCTGACCATGTCCATCCCCTTATGACCACCATGTACCCATCCTCTGATGGCTACTTCCAGCAAGATAATCCACCATGTCACAAAGCTCGAATCATTTCAAATTGGTTTTTTGAACATGATAATGAGTTCACTGTACTTAAATGGCCCCCACAGTCAACAGATCTCAACCCAATAGAGCATCTTTGGGATGTGGTGGAACGGGAGCTTCGTGCATCCCACAAATCACCATCAGCTACAAGATGCTATCCTATCAATATGGGCCAACATTTCTAAAGAATGCTTTCAGCACCTTGTTGAATGAATGCCACGTCGAATTAAGCCAGTTCTGAAGGCGAAAGGGGGTCAAACACAGTATTAGTTTGGTGCTCCTAATAATGTTTGACAGGCCAAGACTGCGTTAAATAATTCAAGTAAACAAGAGTTGCGTCTGAATTTAAAGCACTTTTTTTTTAAATCAGCAAATGAAAACCTCTTAACTTTTTTATTTATATAACCATCTAATAAAATATCAGATTTTAAGGAATGGTTCACCTATGTGTGAATTGTTCATTTACTTACCGTCTTGCCATCATAGGTGCATGTGACTACGTTACTTTAGCAGAAAATAGTTATTTTAGATAATGGCCTAGGATTGAGCTTGAAAATCAATTAGATTGTTCCAAAAGTGCATATATACATGGTAATGTCATCCATAATACTGTCAAAACATGTCTTCGGAAGTGGAACTACATTTGTGAGAGAAAACCAATAATATTATGAAAAGGACTATTATTTAGGTATAAATTAAGTTACACAAATGTTGTTCTTTTGTCTTGAATAATATATATTTTTATCACAAACAGAATGCAATTTTCATTAAACGGTAAATTGTATAAATTAAATGTTTTACTGTTATTAATTAATTATTAATTTTACAGAAAAAATTAAGTGTACACAAAAAACTAAATGTATAATTTAATTGAACAACATTACGGTGAATCAATAATGTAAGGAATCAGGATTTTATTTTGGGATTTATTATAATGTTAAATAATGGATTGACTATCAAACTGCCATATTTTAACATCATTTTGGTAAGACTACAGAAACTAAGAAATATGTTCTGGCATACTAATGACTGGGATATGTTTTTTTTGTGAGAAATTGAGAAAAACTCTTTTCAAAGATGTAGAGCTTGTATTCCAAGAAATTTGTTATTACTGTCAACTAAAAATGTTATGCTGTATGCTTTGGATTGCACAGAATGAGCAAGCAATCATGATAGCAACCCTCAGCTAGTTTGATGGAGCAATTACCTTAGATATTGTGCACATTGAATACATGTAGGGGAGGCTAGCAAACAAGTTGAAATCATCAGAAAAATACCTTCTATGACCTTATAAACGGCATGTTTCATAAAACAGATTTTGGGGGGGTTTTCCGGACAAGGATTATTTTAAACCAGGATTAGGCCTTAGTTAAATTAAAAAAAAAAACTTAACAAAAAAAACGTTATTAGTGTACCTCCTTAGACAAAACAATGACACTGATATATTTGAAGATATGTCAGTGTAATTTGTTTTCGATCAAGACACCTCTTACATTAAAGTAAGTCTGGGACTAGCCTTTAGCCCGGTTCGAGAAACCGCTCCTTTAATCCAATGTTTACGTATAGCTACCACGCATGCACAGAAATGTGGATTTTCTGATATTTATCTTTAAACATATGTTCAACTAGTTTGCGTTTTAACATAGATAATGAGCATTTGATGCCATGTTATTGGTGCTATGCGCTGCAATGCAGTTCAAGTTTGTCGGATTTATGACATGCAAACACACCCATTTCTCCCAACATGAAAATGAACGGCCTGGACTGGAGCTTGAGGCTGAACAGGAAGAATAGTGAGCATTTCATACACAATTGGACTCGTTTGAGATTAATAAAACGTCCTAAAATTAAGGTTGGAAGGTTTACTATTGCTGCCTCTAGTAGTTAATATATTTTTTGATTATTATTAACCGTTTACTAGCACTTGTGTCTAATTTAAGGACTTATTGTTTGAAATATGAAATAAACATTGTGGTTTAAAACACTGAACATTTGTGATAAATGACAAGTATTTGATTAAAGCGTCCAGCTTTTAACTGTGTGATCTGGTTCAGAGAACAGCCAAGCGTGATCACAACTTTGATGTTTGGCTTAAAATATATAAAGATTTGCCAAGTCATAGTGTTCAAGTCTAAGTAAAGTCACGAGTCATTGGTGTCCAAGTCAATTCGCAAGTCTTCTATGATTTTATTGAGTCGCAAGACATGAGACTCAATTCCATTGATGTGAGAACCAATGAGATTCAACACTATCGATATGGAGCCGGTGTGACGCTGTATTCTATTATCTGTACATGACTGCTTCTTGGGAGCTAGAGTTGTGTAATATGCTATATGTAATATGTTTAAATTGTGGAAAGACATATTTTTAAACCATTTTTATGTATTAAATATGTTTACTTGCAGGAACCCACAGCTATGACGGAAGATGAAAATGGCTCTGATAACTCCCAGTTCACTGGCAGCACCATCAACCTACAAGATTTGGAGTAACAATAGAAGTCCTACGCAACAATCATCTGCGACCCCTCCTACAAACTAACAACTGACTATGGTCTTTAACTGTTTTTATCTTTAGTCAGCCTGAGTCGACTGAAGGTGAATATTACTTTGCCTTAGGTCATCAGAGCAGTGGTATGTATGGATGCAGAATTGTTAAGATGCTGTGCTGATGAAAGCCCCAGGTTCCATCCTGGACCGGGCCATATTCCTAAACTTTCTTCTACTGTAGATAACAATAAAAAATTAAGTGTTCGTACAAATTTGCCTTAAATCTTGATTGACAGCTATGGAGCAAATTCTGATGTTTCAGTGTCTATTTTTGTATGATTTTGTAAAGTGAGATGCTATGGTTCAAATATGTAAAAACAAGGTTTGTTCTACTTTTTTTTATAAAATCATGATATTGAAACTTATTTATTAGGTTTGGTTTACTTTGAAACAAGTTAATAAAATTTTACATTGAAATAGTTTGTGGTGTCGTATTTACAAAGCCCTCATCATCATAAAAAAGAAAACAGGCAAAATTATTATATCACACTCTGAAACAGTAAAGCAAGTGCTTTTAAACTGTTACTTTTGAAAGACAAATACATGTAGTAAATATTAAACTATACTTGCATTTACTAATGGCATCTTACCATAGTATATAAGTACATTACAGTATTTTTAAAGGTATAATTCACACAGAATACTGTATTAGTTTCTGCAAAGTATGGTGGTATTTTAATATGCTACAGTACCGTCCACAGCAAATTACATTTGGTTAATGAGAAATAAATGATTAAAAGAAATGTTTTAAGATTTTTGAAAAAATATTGTTATGTTTTATAATGCCCCAGAGGGACTAATGTGTCCGACTTGAAATTTTAACTCATTCCTGAACTGTACGTTCTTTACGTAACCTTCAGACGATCTTTGGTGTTCGTAGTCTACAATACATAACTACAACAATAGATAGCGGTAACAGACGATTTAATTTCGTAATGAGTATGCTACGCAGCGCAACAGGTTTGTTAAAAGAACAAATGAAATGAGTTATGTTTTTTCAAATAACCGAGCTATTTGAAATGTAAGCTAAGTAGCATCGCTACTTGTAGTAGTTAGTAGCATTCAGAAGTACGTAACAACATTCTATATTACGTAACATGGGAGAGAGTCCCGTCCCGCTTTGCGCTTTACCGCACAGCATTTTCACCCCTTGTCCCGCACGTCGCAAATTGAGAAAATGTTCCGCATTTTCATTAGTATGTCGAATTTAAGTTGTCACATTAAGAAACACGTTCTTTAACCCGAAACGCACATGGGACGCTTGTTCAAGAGGCTGCGACGTCTATCAGTAGATCGGATGGAGATCCTCCCATGTCAACTTGCCGAATAAAAAATCCCTAAAACATCGTAAATTGTGTGGTTTTGAAACTGTGTTTAGCCTATAGGTTGTGGTTAGCGTATTAAAATAAAATAATTATGTTGTAGTTGGAAGGACTAAATACAAAAGTATTTGTATAAGGTAATAAATTATATTGAAATGTTTTCATTCTGATATTATATCATAGTTTTACGCATTTTCAATGTCGTCCCACAATGTCTCACACAAACAGATTACCTGTCCCAAATTTGGTTTGTTGGGTGGTGAGAAAACCGAGAAGTTAGTGACCAGTGACATTGGAATGAAGTGGAAAAAATGATACAGTCTTAAAGTCGTCGTGAACCGGAAATTGGGTAAGTTTTCGCTTCCATATTTTGACGCATTTCCGAGTGTGAACATTAGTGCGCATGGCTTTTGTCTTTCTCTGCGATTTGATGTATAAAAACAGCGCTTTCATTTTGAAATGGAACTGGCAGCAGACTGACAGTTGAAGGGGAGGAGTTAACTGATGCTCCGCCCAAGCCGTCTAACATACTTATTTAAGATGTGTTGTCATTACAGGAAGGATGTGCATTTTCAGATTTTAACTAAAGATTATGAGGGCACACTAATTTTAAAAAGAGAAAGGCCCAAATTGATAAACTATTTACAATAAACGCTGCAATATTTCATGAAAAAATAGGCTATGTAATATTTAATTTCACTGGGACTTTAACAATCTTAAAAATAGTGAAAATCTTTGGCCTAAATAGAATTAAAAATAGTTCCTTGCCATATATTTAGGATTAGTTCATTAAAAATGGAGAATGCACATTACTGTTTTTTATTACCATAATAGGGCTATTTGTTCACAGTGTTTTGTATACTTGTTTTTTAAATGTTTTTTTAAACATTAACCTTAGAGTTGTTTTACAAATCCAATTTTAGACGGGTTAAAATCGGATTGTTTTTGCAAGATGTGTGACATTTTTGTTGTTGTGTGACGCTATTGTGTGTAGTTTAGAGAAAAGGTTTAGTGTCATAAACTAACAGTACTGTTTACCTGTTTATTTTTAAATGTTAATGAAACAACTATTGTCTTCAAATATTTTGTGTTAAGGATTTTGTGTATAAAAATGTTACAGGTTTTTTGATTACATATTCATTTTTATGAACTAATTACATATGTATGTCGCAGCAAAAACATTTAAACAGTGCATATTTTTTAGGCACCCTCCAGAAAGCATTGTGTGGAATTTAACGGCCATCCATTGTCTCTGTTGCTGCTCGAGCATCGAACTGGACTCACAGCAGGATGAAGCTTTACATGATCACCAGTCTGGCAAATTCCGACCAGCTGTTCCAAACCTTTGTACATCTCGTTACCATATACAATCTGAATGTGCTGCTACTTTAACTGAGCCAGAATCTGATACCCGCACCTGAATAAAGGCAATGTTAATAGGTAATAAATCCCAAAGACAACATTGGCAATTAGTTTTGTCAATCTAGGCCTACATTTTATTTAAATATTGGCAATAATAGCATGAACTTTATTTTATTGGTGTTCCGGGTTCAAGTTATGTATATCCTGAATTATTTACTAAAATATAATACCACTTCTAGTCTGCATATATTATAACTTCTGAACTAAGCTATCTTTTATCTTTTTTTAACTTCTTGTTACAGGAACGGTTCAACTCTTTAGACTAGTTGGCAGAAAATCAAAAAATAGAAAAGGTAAAGTATAGGTTAGTAGTCTTTACCAGTTTAAATACCATTAATATCTATAATAATATAATATGTTAACATCTATAATAATGTAATAGGTAGACAAACAGATGGTAGTAGGATAGAGAACAGATAGACAGACTGACTATGGATGGATAGGAGATAGTAAGGTATATGTTTATTATTTAAAACAATCAGCTATGATGACTATTGTGCATTATATAAAATTATAAGTTTTCTTATTCTGTCCTCAATGATATAACTTAACCTGTTGCCACCAATGTTGATAACACAGATATGTCTTATTTTGGTGCAACTCATGTCAACTAACAAAATAAAATCCTAACCACAACAACGATAAGCACATTCCAGATTATCTGACTGGCATTGTTTTATTTAATAATTTAGCTTTTCCTAAAATTTATACAGAAATTCCCATGACACACTATGATATATACAGTATGTACTATATATATATATATATATATATATATATATATATACATATAGTATGTTGCTGTTTATCAATATTTGTTATATGGGTGCTCAGAAAAAAATCAGGGCTGTTAATTTAACGTATTAATTCACTGTGGATAATTTCCCAAATAATGTGTGTTGGGTACATGTCTTCCTGCCATTCATCCACTTGAATGGAGATACCCATTGACTTGCATTGTTTGTGTCCGTACAGTCAATATAGCTACCACCATTTTTCGGTTTCCAATATTTTTTATATCTTCTTTTCATTCAACAGAAGAATGAAGGTCATAAAGGTTTTGTGAGTAAATGATGACAGAAATTATATTTTTTGGTGAACCATTTAAGTTAGCCCTATCACACTCCATTTCAGTAGGTGGCGGTAATACGAATTCTACACCGATGTACAAAAATCTTTAAAACACAAGAAGAAGAACTGAGCACGACGTGAGTTGCCTTTTTGCAGTGGAAACAGGGTTAATTTAACAAAATGATTAAATCATTTAAGTTTATTTGGCTGTTGGATTTTTTATGTCGTAGTCTTTAATGTAGATGCTGTTGGGGTGTTAACCGAAATTCTTGAGGGCAACTAGAGATCGTTTCTTTGGCGCGAATGAGCTGTTTGGGGTTGTGTATCTGTAATTCTTAAACGGGATTTACAGACCAACCTACATGATATTGACCGATTTCAATTTGTTTTATTACACGTGTAAATAGGAGAAATATAAGTTTACTCAAGTCCGTTTTGTTGTTGTAAGTGAGGTGTTGTTAAAGCAATGTATGTAATTATGCTATACATTCTTGTTTTATCAGCTGGTAACTGACTGAAATGAGTTTATTCGGGACGAACACGGGCTTTGGGGCCGGGACAACAGGCGTATTCGGTAGCGCCACCACAGATAGCCATAATCCAATGAAGGTAACGTTACAGTGATTACGAATATAATAACCAAATAATAGAAGCTAATGATATTGACTATAAGATTATCGTTGATAATAGGATGTTGAGGTGACCTCTCCGCCCGATGACAGCATAAGTTGTTTGGCTTTCAGTCCCCCTACAATGAACGGAAACTTTCTAATTGGCGGCTCATGGGCCAATGATGTAAGCCTTTGGTTTCATATGAAAACTCTGATTGTTGTCGGAAGACGTGTTTGCATTTTGATCTGCATTTTTTTTCTTATAACCTCAGGTGCGATGTTGGGAGGTTCAAGATAATGGTCAAACCGTCCCTAAAGCCCAGCAGATGCACACAGGCCCAGTGCTGGATGTGTGCTGGAGTGATGTAAGATAATTATGCTGTACTGTAGTGCCTCATTTTTGCAAACCATCTCAAGCAAGGGCCAAATGCTTTTAACATTTTAGAAATCCTTTATGCTAAAAAAAGTATTATAATTTCCATGAATTAATAATCCCCTTGTGCAGATGAATGAATTGCCAGTGTATCGAAACATTGAATCCCAAAGATTTTCACCCAATAAATATTTAAATAGATTTTTTAAGGTGTTACTGGTTGTGATATTGTGCTAATGAAGAAATGCATATGATTTATGTTTTGATACATCCATTTGCCTTGCTGTGGTGTGATGTTTTTTTGTTTTCAAACAGGATGGTAGTAAAGTTTACACAGCTTCCTGTGACAAAACCGCTAAGATGTGGGATCTGAACACCAATCAGGCCACCCAGATAGCACAAGTAATCAAACCTTTTACATTTCTGTTGACACTTTGTGCAGTGTTCTAAGTCTATATGTGTAAAGGACATGCAGAACTCATAAGTTCACCCAAAAATGAAAAATATTTTTTCCAAAACCTGTATATGACTTTGTTCTGTGGAACACAAAATGAGATATTTTGAAAAAGGATCTCAGTGGTTTTGTGTCCATACAAGGGAATTCAGTAGAGGCTAGTGTTGTTTGGTTACCAATGTATTTTAAAATATCGTCTTTGGTGTTTTGCAGAAGAAAGGTCAAACAGATTTTGTATAACATAAATTCAGTGTTGGTTTATAGTTTGATTAACAGGTGTTAAAAATCCTTCCTTTGCTCAGCATGATGGCCCAATCAGGACAATTCACTGGATAACCGCCCCAAACTATAGCTGTGCCATGACTGGTAGCTGGGACAAAACACTGAAGGTGCTGACACAGCCATCCTCTATACCTTAATGACTATACAGTGCTGCTTTTCACGTAAAATGTGTTCATCAGTTTTGTGATAAACACTAAGGTATCCTCCTTTTATTTTCATTTATGGGGCAGTTTTGGGACACCCGTTCCCCAAATCCAATGATGTCTTTGCAGATGCCGGAGAGATGTTACTGTGCCGATGTGGTAATTAATTCTTATTTCAACCTACAACTTCTCTGTATTTTACAATTTAGTCAAAGGAGTATAAGCTGTATATACATCTCAATGAAAAATGTATGGAGAGCTTTTTTAAATGACAAAGCGCTCAAGGACTTTTGTTTTATAGGTATATCCTATGGCGGTAGTGGCCACTGCAGAACGTGGTCTTATTGTATACCAGTTGGAAAATCAGCCCTCAGAGTTTCGACGTATTGATTCACCTCTGAAGCATCAGGTAAGTGTCCGTTCATTCATAAAGTCAACACTAAAATGAATTGACAGGTATTTTTCTCATTTGTTCTTGCATGCGTTTTCACAAGATGTAATAGAAATTTCCACATAAAATGCTCAAGTAGTAATGAGATTTGAAGTTACTGGTGTAATATTTGACTTATGCGTTGCTTTGCATTCTGTTTAAATTTTGTTGAATGAACTGAAATGTTTTTTCTCACTAACTCTTGCTTAAATTTGCCCTCATGCATGCCCTGCATTAAAAATTCTGTCCTTTTCTTGCTGTTCTTGTAATGTAATGTAACCAGTGCCGAACCTCTGAAAATACTGGTGTACACATTTCTGATGTGTTTTACCTTGTGCGTTTTGTTTAACAGCATCGTTGTGTCGCTATCTTTAAAGACAAGCAGAATAAGCCTACTGGTTTTGCACTGGGCAGTATCGAAGGGCGCGTTGCCATTCACTACATAAGCCCACCCAACCCGTGAGTCTGTGTCTAATCTTATAACTTTTGTACAGTTTTTCATCAAAATATGAAGTAACATGTCTTGCTTGTGTACTTTCTCACTCAGAGCAAAGGACAATTTTACCTTTAAGTGCCACAGGTCAAATGGAACTAACACCGCCACACCCCAAGATATTTACGCTGTAAGTATTCTTGTTTTTTTGGACATTTAGTGTAGTCTGAAGTTGACCAGTGTTGCTCCCCCAAAGACTGTATTCAGTAATTTTATTGTACTCTGAAGTAACTGGAAGAGATCATTCTGTCCCTACTTTGCCCCTTGTTCTATCTCAGATTGAGTTCTTTCTGTTTCAGGTGAATGCCATTTCATTTCACCCTGTCCATGGTACTTTGGCGACAGTAGGTTCTGATGGACGCTTCAGTTTCTGGGATAAAGATGCTCGTACTAAGCTCAAGACCTCTGAGCAGTTAGATCAACCAATAACAGCTTGTTGCTTCAATAACACTGGAAACATATTTGCATACGCTTCCAGCTATGACTGGTCTAAGGTAAAATTTCAGGACATTTTTCAATAATTTGTTTACCTTTTAGTTGGCCAAGATCTTTTTAGGAATGTTTAATTTAACATGCGTAAGTCAATCAAAAGCTTCCGTTTAACCTGTCTGATAAGTGATGTATAACGTGATACACATATTCATCTACATATGACAACTTTAATATTTCAATAATTCAAATATTTTAGAAAATATATATTTTAGTCTGAATTTTTGTGCTTGCATTATAAAACTAGCTTACTCCCATAATTTTGGGTTCATCAAACTCTGCCTTTGTTACTGTTTTTGTGACTTGGTGGCGAAAATTACACATTGTGTGTTGTATTTATAATAAATGTAAGTTTATAAGTAACTTACTGTTATATACACATAAGGCCTGTAGTGTCCCAGAGGTGCCTGCGTGTATCCCTGTTAGGGGTTAAGTTTGTCGCATTACACAAAATCTAATATTCCTTAAAATTGTGACACTAATAAATCATTAGAACCCTTTCTGCAGTGAGGGCGGATAGAAAGTAAATAATCTAAATACATTTTCTCAATTTTTACACAAAATTGTTTGTGTGAAGTTCTTGCATCTGTCCTGTCTTTTTAGCATTGTTTTTTGGGGATTTTAATATTATCCAAGTTACAAGAACATGACCCCTTATCTTATGAATCAAGTATTTTTTTGTCATGCTTATTCCTTCATAGTCAGTGTGATCTCTGCTCACTTTGTTTTTTTTTTGGCTGTGTAACAGGGACACGAATACTACAATCCCCAGAAAAAAAATTACATCTTTTTGAGGAATGCTACTGAGGAGCTGAAGCCTCGGAACAAGAAATGGTGAGAGCAGAATATCCATTACCATGGGGACAGTGTCTTCCTCTGGGCAAGGGTTGGGGACAGGCCCACTGCCTTCCTTGAGTTGCACTTTCCTTTCAGTGCATTTGGTCTCTTTCTGAGGCGTTTGGCATATAAAATGCTTTAGTATTGAGGAAGGCTGGTTGTGTTTGCTTCTAATAACAGAGATCACAATTAGAAAGAATATTGTTTCATATAAGCTTTAATATCAAATGGTGTTAAGAAGACTTTTTTCAGTTAAAATTAATTGTTAAGGTCAAGAGAGAATAGTTTGACATGTATGGCATGTCATTTATTTTCTGATGAAAAGCAATTATGTTAGGAAAAGGTAACTTAAAACGCTTATTGCCAGAAATTAATATTTCTGTTTGCAGTGCTTTACTAATGATGTTCATTGGTATTATTCAGATAATTTCTCAATAGAGGAGAATTGACACTTGTGTCATGTGGAAGGACTGGAATCGGCACCAGAATAATGTCAGAAAATAAAGATTTTCTAAATGTGAAGTTTCATGCCTCTTTGAATCGTGTACACCAACGTATTTGAAAGAATGCCATATTGACTGACATCTGCCTCTCCTGTCTTTAGATCTGTCAAGCTTCATCACTGGAAGGACCTACATTATTTTGTAAATATGGGAGAGAGACCCCAATTTGGCTTGCACCTGGACCAATGGCGTGCCAATGGTATTTTTACGGACCAATCAGAAGGGGCCATCTGCTTATAAGCAATGTTGATGTGAGCAGTGGCTTTTGAGGCATGCTTCAGTATTCTTGGTGTAGTTTTATGTTTTCTCAATGAAGGTCTTCTCTACTTGCCACCCTTTTTTTATACTGCATTCTAAAAATGCATTTTGAGTTCTCTGCTTTGTGTAGAATCGGATTGTGTAACGAACAATAAATCTGTCCAGAGCTTTCTCTGCATTTTTATTTTCCTGTTTTATTTATTCAATGCCAAAAATGGAAATTAAAACATGTAGGTAGAGGTGAATATATATATATATAGGTGCATATTTTCCATATAAGTGATCATTGTACAATAAAGCTACGTAAGTGTTTACATGTACAAAAAACTAAATGCACACACAACACTCATATACACTCAACAGCGACATTAGAGATTGTTACCTAAATAATAATTACTATTTGGTAATTATTGGTAATAATAATTTATTAACCCTCGTGTTGATCCAATCCTATGTGACACTTTCTTCTGTGGAACACATTAGATCTTGTGAGAAATGTTTTTTGTGTACATAAGATAGAAGTCAATGGAGGGCAGTGTTGTTTGTTTTGTTGTTCAAAATATATTTTTTGTTCTGCCAAGAAAGTCATACAGATTTGGATTGACTTGAGAGAGAATAAGTTTAACGATTTTTTTTTAATTACCCACGGTTAAAAACAAATAGTTATCAAATAGGTACATTTACATTATCTAATATATCGTTTTCTTGTCAAACAGACAATTTAAAAATATTTTATTTTAAGATTATTCTAAAATGCTGACAAGCAATATGTGGGCTTTCACATATATCATGGTAACTGGGATTTCTTAGCCACACATGTCAGATCAGGTGAATTATTTATGCATGTGCATCTTTATTGGACTGAGTTGATGGAAATCCAGATGAAAATAGGATGCGTTAATGCAATTGGGGCAGCAAATAATTTCTTAAATATGAAACGACAGTTTTATGCAATTTCATTTTGCGTGAACATCCACACCATTAGGGGGCAGTAATACCCCATGAACTGGCTCGTCAAACGCTTAAGTAGAGTAAGAGGGTAATCCTGACGTATGGTGACGCATTTGAGTGCACATTGAGCATCCAAGATGGCTGCATCTTTCTGGCGAGCCGGTGAGGCAGTCGTTTCTAAAGTTCGTAACGTAAGTAAATAACTTACAAATGCCTTTAAAATAGCCGGTGGCCTTTTCCAGGTACACACCTATTCATTGAATTACTTGGATTGTAACAAGTCAATTGACATCATGGCAAGAGGCCATCGTCGGCCTTGGATAGTGCTGAGTGTTAGCGGATAGCTCAAATACACTGAAGGTTACATTATGCGTGTATGTGAAGGTTGGTAATCCGCAGACAAGCAATGGAAAATCTGTAAACGGTTCACTCTGTAGCCTTTGTCATTGAATTACTGTGGTTTAGGGGTTTTTCGTAAGGTTACGCTACCCCGGTACCTACCTCTGACAAGGTCATTGAATGCTCCGCTCATCCTGTCAAATATAGATTACCATGTTCGCTTTTTACTCTCTGTTGCTAAATAATTCTCCATATTTCACCAACCTAGACATCTCGTTTTGTGGCGTTTCATTTCCACGTTTTTCAATAAAATACAAGTTAGACTGAGAAGCCAAAACAACAATATAGAAACTGATACTGGGCCATATTAAGCCTTTACCTTTTATAATTTGTATGTAACTAATGCTTGCTTGTCTTCTTCAGAATACATTACGGTAACGTTAGTTCAGTTTTAACGTTAAGGTCACTTTGAAATATTTTTGGATTCGCCGTGTTTCACTTGACCGGCACTGTATAGGTCACGTGAGCAATGGCCTGAAAGATGTCATACCTGCTTTTTCTGTCTGTATATTGTCCCAGAGAAATGTGATAAACGTTATTATCAAAATGTATGCCTCTAATTAAAAACATCATTGCAACACTAGTGCAGATTTTCAAGAAACTGCAAACTTTAGATTCTTTATGAAAAAAAACCTTGCTCTTATACTAATAAATATGACAAAAATGTTTTTATCATGCTTGTGCTATCTGTTCACATAAAGGAGTTTTGTAAGAGGTCCTTTGCAAAGAGATCCTTTGAGCATTCTTGACATTAAAAAGTTCAGGTTTATACATCCTGTATACATCCTTTGATAAGCTCAGGTTTTACTTAGTCAAATGTTTGTCATGGTTTTAAGGGGCAGTATAGTGTTTGTCTTGGCTTCTTAAAATTATAGACATAATCTACAGGTTATTTAAATTTTCCTCTTTTTTTAGCCGTTTCTGCTGTCTTTGAGAAGAGGGCAGTCCTCTGTGACTTATGCTCAAAGCCTGCTGGGAGCTCCAGAAACTCATCTTACTACCCTAGACAATGGCTTGAGGGTTGCCTCTGAGCAGACCAACCGGGAGACATGCACAGTAAATATCTGCTTATTGCCATGACATTTTAAACCGTAGATTAAAAGTGTTTTCAATCGTTTTAACACTGGATTTTTTAGGTTGGTCTTTGGATAAACTCTGGGAGTCGTTGGGAGTCTGAGAAGAATAATGGTGCTGGATTCTTCCTGGAACACATGGCTTTCAAGGTATCCAGTATACACCATGTGTATGGACCAAAGTATTGGGGCAAATCTCTTAATTATTGAATTCAAGTGTTTAATGGGTGATTTAAGTCAGACACCCCAATGCAGTCTTCATTTACAAACATTTTTGAAAGGATAAGGTCATTTAGAAAATTTCAGTGAATTAAAGAATATTACAGTGATAGGATGTTGTCTTATCAATAAGTCAGTTTGTGAAATCTCTTCTCTGTGGTATTTAGTTACACGTCTTGGTTTAGTTTTGCCGTTGTCCAAATTCTCATGTCTATATAGTGCACCTTTCTTCTCTTTTCTAACTCATTCTTAGTACAGGTTTTCTCCTAGACATTTGCTGTAACATAAAGACATGAATGTTTTATATTTATATTCTTGTTTTAAATGTTTCTCCAATCCAGGGCACAAAGAAGCACACACAGTCTGCTCTTGAACAGGCAGTGGAGTCTATGGGGGCTCACTTGAGTGCATACACATCTCGTGAGCATACTGCTTACTACATGAAAACCCTTGCCAAGGATTTGCCCAAAGGTTAGAGAAAAATATTTTTGTTATATTACTTTATAGTTTAAAGTGTAAAATAATGGTCTTGAAAAGAGTTTCTGCATTATTTGTCTTTTTGAACTAAGTGAAACATGCATTGGTTCTAGAGCTGCACGATTCTGTGTTAATTGAGAATCACGATTCTTTTGTCCCGAGTAGAGATTGCAATTCTTTTACGATTCTGAGTGATGGTTAATTTGGGTAGAGTAGGAGCTTATAAACTCGTTTCATGCATGTGTTGATCATTTGACACAGAAATAGTGAGAGTATGTGGTTATAAAAGACTGTTTGTGGCGTGGCTACATACCTTATGATAATAATGCTTTCTCTGCTTCTGTGGCAGCACCAGCACATATTGAAGTGTTATGATTTTAGACCGAGGTGTAAGCTGACAGACACACGAGAATCGTTGATCTTCATTGAGATTGTGTGGGTGTTTGAATGGAGATTGCAATCTTTTAGAGATTGATCTTGCAGCTCTAGTTGATCCCTACTTATTTTGACTTCCATAGGTATTTTAAGATCTTACATTTTATAAAGTGTCGTTATGATACATTATTGTCTTCCTAGCGGTTGAGCTGCTGTCAGAGGTGGTGCATAGTTCATCTTTAAGCGAGGCTGACATGGAGCCTCAGAGGGGTGTTGTGCTTCGAGAGCTGGAGGAGGTGGAAAGTAACTTGCAGGATGTTTGTCTGGATCTTCTCCATGCTACAGCATTTCAGGGTACTTCCCTGGGCCATAGCGTTCTTGGTCCCTCTTCCAATGCCAGGTAAGAACAACTGCTAAGACTGGGTGCTAAATAGAATGTTTTATTGAAATTATGATATTTTATTACGCTGTACAATAATGTGTCTTACAACTGTATAAACAAACCTTTATTTTTGTGGAAGAGAGAGGCGAAATTAAGTACAAACAAGAGTTTTAGAAATACTATCGACAACTTTGGCGATGCACTTTGTGGTCAGCAAAAAGAGCGCAGGAAAAATCTTGAAATTCTTCTTTGTTTTTTGTACCTAGTTTATATTTGTTAAATAAAGTTTTATTGAAATGCATTTGGCACATTTCTAACATACACATTTAGTCTTTTGCCGTTTTTTCTTTATGAAAGATTAATAATAATAAAAGTTATTTTCATTTAGGCGTACAACCAGTTTTTTATGCGTTTGATGTAAAGAAACATGCAACTATAGATAATAATTAAATCTTTTTTGGTTTGTGTTTTTGCTGTCTACAATATGAAGAACCCTAACGCGCCAGGATTTGGTGGAATACATCAATAGCCATTATAAAGCTCCTCGTATCGTGTTAGCTGCAGCTGGAGGTACTTAATTTCTTTCTTTCATCAAACATTTCATGCAGTAAAGTTGAAAAAAACAGATGTCATCCAATTTGCGTTTATTGCTGGGTAGGCAGACATAGACCTATTGGACAACCAACTTGATAATCTACTAATCCCCATTTTATTATGGGTCTATTATTGGTTGATCTCTATTTTTACTAGTTAAGCCACACAAAGCAGATTGAAATACTAAAACAATATTTCTTTTGTAGGAGTGAATCATGATGAACTTGTGACTCTTGCCAAGCAGCATTTCAGTGATGTTTCTTTTGAATATGAGGGGGATGCTGTGCCAATTCCATCGCCATGCCGTTTCACTGGAAGTGAGGTCTGAGTTGTGTATTTGTGTGATGTTGTTGTGGGTCTCTTATGCTGATCGATTGACCTGTTGTTTGTCTGAAATTGTGCTGCTATCAGATTCGAATGCGTGATGACGCATTGCCCCTAGCTCACATCGCTATTGCTGTGGAGGGAGCCGGAGCTGCAAGT
Organism: Triplophysa tibetana; assembly: GCA_008369825.1. Lineage (NCBI taxonomy): Eukaryota > Metazoa > Chordata > Actinopteri > Cypriniformes > Nemacheilidae > Triplophysa > Triplophysa tibetana. The sequence continues at coordinate 17,490,742 of CM017905.1, read as the reverse complement.
CCAGATATTGTGCCACTCATGGTCGCTAATTCTATCATCGGTAGCTATGACATCACATTCGGAGGTGGCAAGGTTAGTTTGTGATTTTTAGGTGAAATTCCCATGTCTTGTACATTGTTTGACTTCGAGGGGGTCCCCCTTTTGTGTAAAACCTTCATTTTAGACTGATTATAACAATATGTGACTCCGTCGTAAATTGCTGACTTGTTCTCTCCAACCCCTAAAGTAAAAGTTATACCCCAATACATGGATAGGAACTATTCTACTTATTATCTATTAGTCACAATATGATTCAAACATCATAACACAAAATCATTTTCAACTTTGTGTTTATGCAGCACCTGAGCAGTCGTCTGGCTCGTCAGGCTTCAGAGCTGAACCTGTGTCACAGTTTCCAAGCATTCCTCTCATCATACAGTGACACCGGACTGCTGGGAATTTATTTTGTTACAGACGGACAGAAAATCGAGGACATGATGCATTGGGCTCAGAATTCCTGGTAGGTCATTGGCTAATGGTCTTAGCTGTTGGTTACACTGTCTGTTACATATAAAACCATCTGGCCATCTGCTAATGTATGCTTGTTTTGTCCTATATGAGGCTTTGCATACAGTATTGTTTTTTGTCTATCACAGGATGAATTTGTGCACCACAGTGACTGAGAGTGATGTGGCTCGTGCCAAGAATGCTTTGAAGGCTAGCTTAGTGGGACAGCTCAACGGTAATAAACACAAACTTACTTCTGCACAGTGCAAGACTTTAGAAGTAGTAGTAATCTTGGGGAAGGGAAGACGCATGCTTGCTTCTTAACATGTTTCTTTTCTCTGTTTTTAGGAACTACACCAGTCTGTGATGACATTGGCAGGCATATCCTTAACTATGGTCGCCGTATCCCATTAGCTGAGTGGGATGCCAGAATTGAGGTAAATTTCAGTCTGTAAGCTGAAAAACTGAATGACTGCCCTTTGAGTTTAGATGAATGGCGATAGAAAATAATATTGTCATTTTGCGCAGGCTTTTTAGCTTTGCAGGAGAGAGGTTATGTGTTTGTTTTGCTGTGTGCGTTTTGATTGGTGCGATTCATGACATTGGTGTGAACGATTTGATTTGTCTCGTTTGGTACTGAGCATTTTAAGCCAAACGTTTTCCTCTTACCAGGCTGTGACTCCCAAACTGGTCCGTGATGTCTGCTCCAAATACATCTATGACAAATGCCCAGCTGTGTCTGCTGTTGGTTAGTACTTTTTAAGTTTTTTTGTTTGTTTTAAAGTTCATTTCATTGTAAAATAATTTATGTAAAATAATGTTGATGTAAAGCTTTTATATAAATAAATATGCTATAGTTCTCTGTGCGTAGCTGTCATTGTGTCAGCTCTATATAACTCTAATATGTTTACTTCTATTGTTCTAAGAAATGCATTTTAAAATCCTTGCTCTACAAAGCAAATTTATTTTTGATTGTAGAAAATCTCCTTGTAGTGTCCCTAAAAAATACAGTCAATCAATCTCATGTTTCAAATAACATAAGTGGATTTAATTTTTTGTGAACAATATATTACTGTTGTGACTGCGGTCTCAGTCTGTAGTAGTTGGACCTCATTCATGAAATAAATTTTTTGTGTAAATTGTTCGTAAAGTCATTTTGACATAAGTTTTCGGATTCAGGAAGATGTTAGTTTTTTCAAAATGTTAGTTGGTACGAAAGAAACGAACACATAAAATAAAATATTCAAACCTTCTGTATTATTTTAGACAAACGGATGACACCGCGTTTGGATGCACTGTGTATCGTAATACAATATTTATAATATCTTTAATAGGGCTGCAGCTATCGATTATTTTAGTAATTGAGTATTCTACTGATTTTCCATTGATAAATCGGGTATTTGGATAATAAATACCTTTGTTTATCATCTCTTTCCCTGCCATTGACCAGTTATCTCGTCATTTTAAAAATCAACCATTCCCTTCCAAAGACGAGTTACACAATCAGTGTTTGTACTGTTGTACAGCAGGTGACGCTGTTACACACCTTTGGAAAAGTACAGAATCTCTAAGCCTACAACATATATATTTTATCTGTTTTTAAAGATTGTTTTGAGTGTAATCTGAATCTAATGTTAATTTATCTCAGCTGTTTTATCAAAGTGATTAAGACACTAGCAATATGTAACTGTCATGGATATGGCAAGTCACAGCTACCAATGAGTCTCTGGAAAAACCCGCAGTGCTTCCAAATCGCTTTTAGGCGCCGTCACCTAGTCATTTTCAGAAGAGCACAAGGTATTATTTCAGCTAGTAAGAAACGCATTGATGGACACTGTTTAATTGATTCATTTATTTCTTAGCATATAGCCTATTATACATTTATGCAATTATGTTCCCAAACCAAAGAATGAAGTCCAGAGTATACAAGCATTCCTAGATGCGTTTTTTTCGTAGCTGTATACACACATTTCACTATCAAATCTAATGTTTACGAAGCTTTTGTGAATCCGGAAGAAAGGTAAACCCTGGAAAGAAATCCGGGAAGGTCCATTTTACGTGCAAATTACACAAAATGTACACATATATTTACGAATGTTTCATAAATTATGCCCAATGTGTACCAACAAGAGTAATCCTTATTTAGTTTTTTTTCTTTTTGCAGGGCCTGTAGAGCAGCTTCCTGACTACAACAGAGTGAGAAGTGCTATGTACTGGCTCAGATTCTAATGTTTCCGTGGATTTTCAGCCCTCACTGTTGTGCACTCTCTTTCTGGCTCCTGTTGTCTCGCCATGTTATATTCTCTTCATCACCACAGATGGTGAAGGAGAGACAAATCCATTTCCATCCATAATTTAAGACATGGAGCAATTCATGAATTGATGTGCCGTTTTATTTTGTCTATTTTGTACATATACACCAGCTGCACATAAAACATTGTCAAATCATGTTTGGCTTCACTTGATTGTTGTATGATCACAACACAGATATTTTTAAAGGGAAACCCGAAATATGACCATAAACTGGAGAACGAAGGAGAAAATGAGAAGTGTCCTACCCTAAATATCGCTGTCGCACGTTCATTTTAATCAAACCAAGCATGCCAAATGTGAGAACAGCCTTAAATGGTTCCATGTTTGGTTCTTAAAGGGTGTTCATATTTTAAAATGGGTTATTTTGTTTACACTGCCATTTTAATAACAAACCTGATGACCTTAGTATAAAATCACAATGTGGTTGGACTGCTTTAAGATGTTTATTTAGTAACAGGATTTTCTGGACATCCAAAACATTGCTGACTCCTTGGTTATATGTGCTAATGTATACATAAGCATTTAATGGCTTTTTTAGAAAGCCGCCGAAGTATCCTAGTGTACTTTTAAAGGTAAATGTTAGGAAAACAAAACCGTTATCTGTACTTTTAAAGGTACACAATAGGTCTTTAGTGGATACAATTAATTACTCAAAAAAAAGTACATTTAATGTTTTGTTCAGTTTACCTGTACCACCCCAGCGATTGATAATAGTCCAATGTCAAAAATGACAATAAAGCCCCAATTCCAACTACAAAAAATTGTTTATTTCAGACCTATATCCAACTTAACATTTATTTTCAAACTCTGAAAAACTCTTACCCAGCTGCAATAGCCTACTCATTGAGGCCTAATAGTATTTTTCAAAAATTCCAGTCTGGGTATTAAATCAAATCACCGACTTAAATGTGCCCTTTCAGAAATTTAACATGTAACTTGGAAACTGACAAAGAGACTGCTGTTGTTTTGGCACTTTATGATTAAAAGTCTGCTTTTCATATGGTGCATCACAATATTTTGATTTTCGAAGTCATGGGAGCTGTTTTAAAGTGGTTTTCTTTTTTACCAAACCGAAGTCAACAAACCTTGTTTGAAATGTGCTCTACAGATAAAAGGAAACATACAGAAATAACATAACTAGATTACAGTAAGAGAAGACACCATTGTGTATTACAACGCATTTATTTAAAATTCACTCTCTGCATATTTATACAGTACAGATCATCCTGAAAATATGTCAGCCAGGTGTTAACTAACAATGTATCACTTCCTTCAATACACTGGTAATCACAGGGTTGTTCTGCAACCCTTTTCCTTTAAGACCATCTCCGTGTCATAAACATGACCATGGTAATCCATCTAAACATAGGGATAGTTTATGTGCAGCATTATTACACAAAAGATTCAGTTATCAACCCAATTATTCTTTTTACATTTTAAATCTTAAGATATTAAATGCATATAATAGTATACATTTTAAAAGCTAGGCTATTTTCTGGCATGAGGTGATGTAAAGGGGTGTATTACACTGTGTCTGCTGAAATAGGTCTATACTCTCTAAATGAGCGTATGACCACAGTGGCAACTCCGTAACTAGTATTGAATGTCTGCCTTTGTTAAGTAGCAATTACACCACATTTTACGCACCACTTTAGCTTGCACAGCATAGGTACATAAATGACAACCAACCATCATGAATTCCCACAAAATCATGTTATAAATCCTCACAATACCTGCTCCAGAATAATAACAAAAAGGATCAATAAATTACCTCTTTTGCATAAAAAAGAGGTCTAGAGTCCTTAAGGAGCAGAAGTTTATCCTCTGTGGTTCAGTAGACCTGTTCTACATCTGGTTAGGCTCAGCATCCATGCAGCTTTCCCAGGGGTTTCTGGGTATGTGTGGCATGGAGATGAGCAGTAGGCCAATTCCACAGAGAAAAAGCAGGACAAAGCCTGTGCACGCACACGCAAAAGACCAGGAGTAGTAATACTCAATCCAGATAGTTTCCTCACTTTCTATCATTCTCTTTACTGACTGACGCATCACCTCCACTGAGATAATGGCACACAAACCTGAGGACAGAAAAGATACGATAAATGTACAGAGTTCTGAAGTAGTGAAAAATATATTTGACCTACTGGTCACAAATTATTCTGAGATTAGATTCACTTTTTTAATCTCAGTACCTCTTACTTTCAGGTGGTTTTAGACCAATACGACGTTTTTGATTATTCAAACCATGGTTTAAAGTGTCATGTATCTGTGATAAAGGTTCTCAACAGGGGGACTGTGGCCCACAAGGTGGCCCCAGCTGACTTCCAAGAGGGCCTTCAGATGACTAATAATTTTAAATAAGACAAAACAAGCTTTTAAATACATTTAAAACTAAAAAGCAAGAATTTATCTTTATTATTTGGACATTTGTATAATAAATAAATGCTTTTCCAGTTAAGTGTCAAGTTCTAAAATATTTTATTGTGAGTGGGAGGGGGCCTTTAAATATTGTTGAATACAGTGGGAGTCAAAAAGGTTGAGAACCCCTGGTTTAAATGTTCATATTCTTTTTGTGAGTGTTTGTACATTTTGAAACATCTGTGATGACAAGAGTTTCTTATCTCAAGTAACTTTATTAATAATAAGTTTATTTCAGTATGAGACACATGCTTCAGTACGAGTTCAGTATCCAGCAATTCCGGATAAGACTGTTCACAATTAATCCAAGCTGCTAGTAACTGTACAGAAGGTTTAATAAAAACAATCAAAATAAGTAATAAAATATACTTTAAGTAACTATTTTCTCATGTGACAAGTGTAGCGGAGTAAGCATGATAATGTACAGCCACACAGTTGTTATTGCTGAATAAACCCAGACATGTTGATCAATAGCCCAACGCAAAGCTGAGCGATATATCATCCCTTACATATTAATATATCATTGCTGTATAAAAAATCAACAGATCCATGTGATTTACATGATTTGTTAGAAGCCTGTGTAGTTAGTCACACAGAGAGAATGAATGACATGATTTGTCGTACCTGCGAAAGCAAAGAACATGCCTGCAGGCTTGTATAGGTAGTCCTTTCCTTTCCTGAGAGAACCCAACACACACAAAGTACCCAGAATTATAAAGGCCAGGCTGAAGATAGCTATGGCAGCTGCTGAGATGTTGTACTCTAAAACAAAAAGAAATGAGATAAACCTGTATATCAATATTGCAATCTTCATATACAATACCAGGAATAAAACTGAGGACAGCAAAGGTGCAATGTAAATATATTTCAGATAATCATCAGGTGGTTTAGGTCGCATTTGTTGTCGGAATATTAGCATCTACAGGTTTATAAAGAACTATAGCAGAATTGTCCAAATATTTTTTTGAAAAATTTGCGGTTAAAAGCATCACAGGTCCTAATATCTTGACAAAATAAAATTGTTTCAGCACAGCACAGGGCATTCTATTGTTTGACTATAACTCACCTCTCTGAGTTTTAACTTCAAAGATCTCAGAGTCTTCTCCTGGTGTGAAATGTCTGAAGTATGAACAGTTGATTTCTGTTGACACACAATTTATAGTTACTTTATAAATACTTACACAATGGTCACACTTACAGAGGGCAATGGAGGTCATTACTACGATGAGGCAATAACAGGTTGAATTAAATTACATTCAATTATTGGGATTTTTGACACTGGTAAAGGCAAAATTGGTGGTGGGGGATTATGCTGGCATGGTCTGGTTCAACTAGACCCTTTGTTACTGTAAACCAGAACAAAGTTATCATCTTTATCATATGAAAAACATTGCTATTCTGATGATGATGGGCACATATGACGGTCCTGGACTATATCGAGTCACGATGATCGAAAAACATTCTGATCAGAAGCGTGTGTACACTTGTCTTTTCAATGTGTATGTGGACAACACCCAGATACGGGTCGCATGCTAATGCCAAATGTAAACGCTGGCAATGATTAAGAACTGGACTATCGAGACCTTGTACAGAACTGAGAAGCAATAACATCACTGTCAGCTGAAAAAGACTGAGATCAAGAGTTTCAAAGAGCATCAGGTGGTTTTTATTCCTTTTATTAGTTGGGGTCTTCATAGTCCAGGTGTTAGTAAAACGTGATTTAAAATAAAGATTAGGCCGTGGCTATTTGCACTAAGCGTAAATAGCAATAGGTGCTATTTATACCAAGTGAAAATAGCGACAGATGCTTTATACACTTAGTTTAAATAACAGAAGGATCTTTTTACAATTTACACTGTTGAAAATGGCAGCATTTCTTACCGTTATTTACACAAACTGATTAGGTGTATTTTCTTTGGATTAAGTAGAAATAGTAGTAAGATGCTATTTACTTATAAATAGTGGCAGATAGTGTTAATATTTGCACCTCAGTATTGTTGTGCATTAAACATTAGCAATAATAACAGTGTAAATCACTTTATTTACCACAAATGTTGGTGATGGTAACTATCAAGATATTAAAGCCCTACACCTACCATCAACCTTACCCTTAACCTAAACCTAATGATTTTTTTATGTTTTAAATACATTTTATTGAAAACAAATGCCTTTATGATCTGCAAGGTAATAGAAAAGGGTTAAAGAGCGTTTTCAGCAGGAGGTGGATTAGAAACCTGTCTCCTGTGCCAAACTACACAGACTTCACATCTTATGCCACTTGAGTCACTTTTTGAAATAGCGTTATTCTAACACTTTCTCTACTCCAATCACATATTGGTGGGCGGAGCTGATGGAAGTAGTCTCTGCCGGCAAGGTGGGCTATTTGTACTCAGTGTAAATAGACACTCCATAAAGATTTTAGCTTACTCCTGGATTATTTTAAACCCTGTCAAAAAATCACATCATGAAACAGAGTTTAGAGGGTATATGCACGTGTCGTCACTTTACCACGTGAACATGCCGGAACGTGCCCAAGCTCGTGTGGTTAAACACTCAGCAAAATGAATGGTTACAATATCAGGAAACACAATTCCGCGCAACATTTGAGTGTGCAAGAGCACCTCTTTTGTAAGTCGTAAGGTACTCTTACTTGTAATTTCAGCAAATAATTGCATGTATTAGTCCCTGTGTCTCTTTGTTTCTTTGATTGAAACCAGCCATTTTGCTGAGTGTTTTACCACTCAAGGTAGCGTGTCCCGGCATGTTCATGTGGGAAAGTGACGTCAATGCATACCCTCTATTTACAAATGTAGCCATTGTCTAGCACAGTCAATTGAACCACCGGCATCAACATCTTACTAAACATTGTTGTTGAACAAATATTACTTGTCATTGAAATTATGTATTTAGTTGTAAATCACTTTAAGAAAACATAAGAAGCACATTAAAGGAGTAGTTCAACTTTAAAAATGAAAATTCTGTGAACTTTTACTCACCCTCTTGTCATTTCAATCCTGTATGACTTTATTCCACAGAACACAAAAGAAGATATTTTGAAGAATGATGTTATCAGCCCCCCATTCACTTGCAGTGGTTACAATAGAAGTGAATGGAAGGGGGGATACTGTTATGTTCCCAACATTTTTAAAATGTTCAAAATATCTTCTTTTGTGTTCTGTAGAGGAAAGAAAGTTATACAGGTTTATAGTGCTAATTTTGACACTTTAAGTGATGACAGAATTTTCATTTTGAAGGTGAACTATTACTTTAATGTTGATGTTTTGCCAGTGGCTAGAGAGATCCAGTAAAGCACTTTCTGCCTGTGGGGTAAAAATAAACTAAAAAATTAAAATAATTTTTTATATATAAAATGTAACAATCTTGTTAGACTCACCCTTCATTTTGAAATAATCACTAACTGTTAAATGTGACCAAGTTTTAAAATTGGTACGTTAAAGAGTACCTAGCATGAGATCATGAAAATGACATTTCATGCAATCTGTTATGTTGCCGTGTTTGAAAGTAAGCTGTCTGCAGAGTTGTAAGTCCGAATGTGAATAAATAACAAAGTTATTTTCTTGTAAAAATGGGAGTCGACTCTGAATCACACAAACGAGACGTGGACTAGTTCACCCGCATATCTACATCACTATACATAGTCCCCGCCTACGTTTTGCTGAGACTCCTCCCCCAAACACTATCGCTCGTTCGTGATGCGTGTGTATCATGTTTAGAACCTGTGTTCTGCGGTGTGACACTAAGTCCGTCTTATTTCAACTACCAAAGGAAGAACGTCAGAGGGAAACATGGTTACAATTCATTTTTCAAACGATACCAAAGGAGTATAACCCCAGAGTTTAAGTGTGCGCGCGGCATTTCACCGAAGATTGGTTTAATAATCTTGGCGCGTTCACTGCAGGGTATGTGAAACGACTATCCTTGAAAGAAGGGGGCAATACCAACTCTATTTGGACCTGTTAGCTCCACCGAATGACAACCTGCAAGTGTGACTATTTATTTTTGTCTTAACTTCAAGAAATATTTGTGTACCTTATGTCTGTGTTTAGCTAATGAATATAACGCTAACATTAGCATGTACCGTTATTTCTGGGGTGTTACAGTTTGTTTATCTGGCTATTAACTTTGCATTTTGACACATTTGCCGCACGTGCACCTATATAGATATATTTGGGTGATACTACAATCATTTTTCATAACGTTGACTTTCTGAAATGCTCTATGTACCATGACAACTTACAGTTAAGACGAAATAATAGTACTAATCTATTAACATTATTTTAAGAAAAAAATAATATTTTATTTCATTGATGAGCAAAAGCACAACATGCATGTTGTCACACCGGGAGTTTTTATGACAAGAGTTGTCACTTGCCACTGACAAACGTCCTGCTCCAGTCGTGGTGGAGTTTGTTATGGATTAGCGTCTTCTGATGCTTCCTCGTCAGACTCGGGCTCAAATTGGTAAAATCGCCGCCATCTCTAGCTACACATTTACATGACATCCAACCACATGTAAACCGTAATCCTGTAACGATGGTAGTGGGGTTCCATTTGCGACAAATGATGAACGCGTTTGACCAATAACAACAGACTACACCATCTGACCAATCACATGACACAAGGTTAGCAGGTAGGCGGGGCCTAGACGGATGAATCGCGGAACGAATCATTTGAGAGTCAGTCAAGAAGTAAGGTATGAATAACTGGCTATTATTACGACATTATAGTGTTTAAACACATTGTATGTACGTAAACTTGTTGTTGGACACTCCATAAACCAAAGTAGAGCCTAAAAAAACATATGCAAGGTACTCTTTAAATAATGCTACAAATTCTCTAGCCATTACAGTAAGACATGTTTTGGTTTGTGTTGATTCAGAAATTATCTTCTTTAAACTGTTGAAAAGGGCTCCGAACATGGATCACACAAAACAATGATGCCATAAAACAAAAGCTTCATCGACTGAAAGAAATATTTCTCCATTACTCACCCCCTGGCGAACTAATAGGTCCGCAGCTTTTACCAATTAATTTCTCTTCATCTATGTAGATTTGCTTCTTACAGAGTCTCCAAAGGCCAAAATGAGCGGCCTCACATGTTGTGTTTACTTTCTCTACTTGAGGACTCAACACAGCCCAGTGATCTGTAACCACTGCTGTTAACATTGATACTGAGCCCACCATGATCACTAACAAGATGATTTTTGTTTTTGTTTCCATCTTCGCTTGTCCACTGTCCACAAGTAATAGATATTTTTCGATGAAAAAACTCAAGAGTATGAAAAAAAGGCCTGGTCTAGTTCTAGGCGGCTCAATGCAAACCTCAGTGTGTACCTCAGTCGGGATAGAAGAGGACAAATGGCAGTGTTATGGCTCCAGACCCAAGCTGCAGCTGTTGGGGTTCATCAGTTAACTTGATGCCATGGAGGCTTGTCAAACCTCATGCCAGTGGGGGTTGAGTTGGGCTGTTAAAAATGTTTGTCGTGACTAATGTCCGAGAGCAGACAGATCATGTTCTTTGTGTCATAAACTAGTATGTTCCATTTCATTTAATAGCATATTTTATACAGAATTAAGCTTGAGATGGGAAATGAGAAGTTTCAGTGCTGCAAGTTTTTGGCAGTCAGACATTATAAAGAACCAGACTTTACATGACAGTCCGGAATCCATCCCCGCAATTCAGGAAAGCGCAACTAACATCAATCTAACTCTAGGTGGCACTAATAAATTATCGTCTCTATCTACAACATTTTCTGGTAGATGTTTTTTTTGTGCTTTTTGCCTTTAAGTACAGTAGGAGAAAGCAAAGTTAGCTAAGTAGGGCAGATATGGGGGACTCGGGTCGCCTGAAGTGCGCCCATGGCACATATATATTGAAGTACTGCCCAAAAGGCCATTGGCACAGACAGCAGTAGTGGTGGAGTGGTGGAGCCACCTTGGATTGAACTTGTTGGTCCAGCACATCCTACAGATGCCCAATGGATTTAAGATCTGGGGCCCATTCTTCGTACCACGGTAACTACATCCAAGATCAATTGAAACATCCGAGATGATCTCATCCCGCTATTCATGATCTTGCTAGTTCGGTTCTTCGAACGCACCTGTTGTTGATGATTAGTATGGCTGGATTGAGTTCTCTGAGATCATTGTGCGTTCGTGGGTTGGCTTAATAGGGGAACTGCATTGATAGTAGAAACATTGATCAGCAACGCTTTGATTGGTCTGTGACTGTGAGCATGGAAAAGGAGCGCGCTCAGTATTTTTCTGCGTCAGAACAAGTACTCTTGCTTGAGGCCTTCAGCGAATTTCAGTCTTAATAAAAACACCAGGGTACACTTCAAAGGCTGCAAAAGCCAGGAGAGACGGCTGGCGAAAATAGTGATATATACATACATATATTACGTTTTCATATATATTATGTTTTCCTCTTTTATATCAGAGCCACCACGGGACCTACTAGAACTTGGGAACAAGTAATAAGTAAAAGAATATTCTACAAAATGGTAATCTTTACCACTTACACTGTTCTGTAGTCTCTTAAAAACACAGTGAAATAATGTTTGTCTGTTTATAACTGCAACCAAGAAAAAGGCAGAGCAAAAAAAAAACAGGTGGTGTTCCTTCATCCCCAAGTCACACCCCGGCAAAAGAGCAGGCCCTCGGGTTGAATGCAAAATTAACCATTGCTGAGGGCAAACCTGGTGGCAACTCTTCCTTTGACCCACAGCCGGGATTCAGCAGCAAGAGCACCTTCGTTGATGAGAGGTGGGCTTATAATTGTGTCTTTGTACAATGTAAAATACTTGTTTCCCTTACCTAAATGTTACCATGATTTATTTTTACTGTCAAGTTTATTGTAATGACATTGTTTTTTTCCCTTAAATGCAGTATTGCATAACACCCCAGCACCTTTACCTGTTCCCATGCAAGTGGTGACTGAAGCATGAACAGTAAGTGAATTTGTTTTCTTTACATAAATGGGCAACAGCTCATCACTTTGTTTCCATTGCACAGGACAGTGAAGAAACCCAATCAGATGACTGTGGTTTGGAGGAAGTACTCAGTACAACTGTGCACATCATTTGTATCTAATCATATTTAGGTCAAATATACCAAGTATGTGAGTTGCAGGAGTCTACGTGTGCAGAGACTCGAGATAAAATTGCTTCAAAAAGAACTTCAGAGTTAATAAAAGTACATTAATTCGCAAAGAGCACTATTGATGACCTTGCTAACTTTATATATTTATTATTTCATTTTTTGCAGGCAAAGGATGACTGTGTTGATGAGCTGGCTCTTTCTTAAAAACAAAAAACACCATCTCGCTAGAGAGTCCTTGAGGCCGGGGAGTGAGGTTTACATACTGCACAGCACTTCACTGGCTTGCCTCCGTTACATATGGCACCAATCACATTAGGGAAGCCTGGGGACAATTGAGTCATATTTACTGGTATGGTCATGATTGCTTGATCTCCATTAACAATTATAAAAAATCTCTGTTTTACAATCGTAAGTGCCTTGGAAAAAACACAAAAACTGCTTGATTGCCTGAACTAAAGCATCCTGTCTATCCCGCAATACGAGATCAATCCTGAAAGCTCTCCGAATTATCCTTGCACCTTCAGAACATGGTAGAGATAAACTTTCCCTATCACATCCGTTTATAAAGCTGCGATCTAATCTTGTATACATGAAGTAAGCCTGCTCCCGAGAAGGTTTAAGTTTACGGACCTGTTGCTATGACAGTAAGTCCTGGATGAGCTTTGAAGAGTTAGTGAGGTACGAAAAACGGGCCCCTGGTTCCTGTAACATGAAGGTAGTTAAACAAATGGGATTATGGGATTATCTGACAAAACCAAACCAATGCAATCAGACTTTATTGGTACCATGATGACACCCTACACTCATAAACATTCTTTGTCTTTCAAGTGCAATCTTAAATCGGTTATAGTCCAAAGTGATGTTGGCACTGAAGAACTGAAAATCAGGAGATAATCAAATGTAAATATAAACAACACAAGAATGTATCCCAGGCATGGGGTAATAGATTGTTCCCTCTCTATCAGTCACTCAACGTTGTGTCAATGTAGTTACTTTAGGGTGTTTAGACACTTTACTTGAGAGTTACAAACACTCTGGGGTTTTCAGATATGGTCATTGAAACTTACCCATTGGAATTTACTCTGTACAACTCAGACATTGGATTATAAAACAAATTTGCACCACTAATTTAGGCCAGTTCTTTTGGGGCTAAATGTTTGCATTACCCTAGAATTCATTGGTTTCCCCTAAGGGATTCAGCAGCCAATCTTACGAGTGCTATTTCCTCTTTAAATTTCAAAATCATAACTGTTGAAGACCTACATTGGTGCTGGACATGACGTTTCCACCCTGCATGCCCTGGCCATCCTGCAAATCCACCATGCCAAGGCACTTAAAGAACTGCACAAGGGTAGGAACAACCTGGGGTTTACACCAGAGTTGCGCACCACAACAGACCTCATAAGAATGCAGATAACATGCACTACGCTTTACGAGATCCAGTTCTCCAGATACCTACACAGGTTCCGGCATCCTCTTTACCTTGGTTTATTTTGACTATAAACAATGTACTATAACTTTGAGTGTGAGTGGCTTGGCACAAATAGATTTGTTGCCCGAAACATCTGATATTGCAACATAACAAATGAGTTACCTTTGTTTTTATATAGACAAGGAGCTGTTTTATGTCCAGGTTGCTGACAATCAGCTCAGAAGCCCAGCAAAAGTGTTTTCGCCCTCCAGTTGCAGTCTTTCCATGTCTTACCATTACCCGTCATCGTTTGATAAGTCCCCTAAAGGGAATTTATGAGCAAATAAACTTGTGTACAGCTATTTACATCTCAGAGTTATATTTACATGAGAGAACATGCCAGTAAACACACATCCATACAAAGGCAGACTTATGTCTAGTGTATGTATGACTAGATTAGATTCAGGTTGGGAAAGCAATATTAACTGCTTATCAGAGATCTGCAACGAAAACAAAAAATTCAGACCCATTACATAGAATTTCAATACAGGAATATAGCACCTGGAGAACTTTACCAATTTAAGAGGTTGTTACTGTTGCTGTTTCAGCAATGATCCATCCCCTACATCAATTTAAATAGCATTTTTTTCAAGTGTTCATTGTTGCGAAGCATGCAGCTTTACATATAGCTTGTAGGTAAAGAGATACAGAGATAAAGACACAGAATCCATGAGATTATAAAAGATGGCATTATTGCAATTTATCTTGTCACCACTCTTGGTGAGTTTATGAGAAATAAAATGGATGGGCATCAGAATTACATTTCATTTATTTCTGCAGGTATTTTTTCTATGAGGAGAGATATAAACATTCTAAGAGGGGGTCCCGAGGACTGGATTTGGGAACCACTGCCTTAAGTCCCCTTAGAGAGCCATCACAAGGGAACAGTGACAAGGAATACATCCCTTAGTTAGGTACGAAGAAACCTTGAGAGGAACCAAGACTCATCAAAATTAGCCCATCCTCCTCTGGCCTGGATAAATCATTGTGACATTTTTTGGCCTTGCTTCATTTCATATTTTGAAAATGCAGTTGCAGGAAAAGTTAGAGGGGTATGACCAAAAAAGTTTCAGACCCTATGGGAATGAGGGGAAAAAGTGTAAGGGCGTGTTTAAAAAAAGTAATTTACGTACAGACCTCAAATAAAAAGGAAACCATTCAAATAGGACAAATAAAGAGTAGAACATTTGATGGTTTTGATGGGTCATTGGGATGAAAATATTTGGACCTGGCAACCCTCTCGGGAAAGGACCATGTGGTCTCGAACTCAGTTCAACCAAAGCACAGTTTTGCTATATGTCTGAAGTTTTCTCTACTTGACCACAGGTTCATACATTTTGACATATTTTTGACAGTATTATTTCCTATGCAATTAACTAGACTTTACTGAGGGCCAGATTCTAAGTGTCTCAAAAGATTGTACCCAGGGCTAGTTTCTGTGTCTTTTTGGACTTTATTTAGACTTAGCCTCTGAGAAAGTTAGGTCAGTAGGTAAGGACAGGAAACAATAGGGGAGAAGAGAGGGCAGTAAGACTGGGAAAAGACACAAGCCGGACTCAAACTCAGGTCACCAAAGTGATGTCCACACAGACATTGGCTTTACTCAGAGCTTGCTTCTTAGTGTTATCATAGACTTTATTTAGAGTTAGCCTTTGAGCATGTTTTTTAATTACTGTATATTGTTTGGACTTTTGGCTTTCAATAGGACACTATAGACCTCTTCTTAAGAGATAAACAATGCTGCAGTCCAATGTCGGTCAGGAGAACTTCCTGTTTCAGCCAGAGTTTACATCTTGCAAAGTAGTCTTTAGAGGGGCCGGAAGCAATAGGGGAGGCGAGAGGGCAGAAGGACTGGGAAAGGACATGAGCCGGAACTCAGGTCACCCAAAGCTCTATCCACATGATGTTTAATTACCAAAGTTCAGGAGGAGAGTGAGCATATGATCAGCCCGGCTTGTCTACCATCAATTATCACATCATCTACCCAGCATTTAATCAGCCCGGCTGGTCTTCCATCAGCAATCACCGCGTCTACCCTATCAGCTCAAGCAAGCACTCTTATAAATAGGAAAACCATCGTACCTGCTTCATGTCTTCATATCAGCATCCCTCCTCCGCCCCTGCTCCTCTCACAAAGATCATTCTCCTGTAGGACCCTGGGGGATGTGCTCTGGGCTCGAGCCAGTTCCGAGCTCGGCGCATTTGCCCTGGCCAGGTTATATTGCTTTGAGCTCGGATAGATCCCGCAGGCTCTTAGCCCGCTCCCTGGACAGCACGTCAAATACGCATAAACCTTCATACCCACGCTCTATCAATAAGATCCCTGCAGCATCGCTGTTATCTGCGGAGGTGAACTTGTGAAGTGACCGCAAGGTTATGGGGGACAGATTCTAAGACCACATTTACACAATGAAAAATTGCAACTTTTTCTTTTGCGTTTTAGAAAAACACACAACAGCGTTGTCGAAACAATCTGCATTCACACGGATGTGGGAAAACACAAAAAAATGAATGCTAGGATGGCAATGTTACTTTGTAAAGTAGCACAATGTGTCTGTGTACATCCACATAACCAGTTATTTTTACATAACTAAGTTCAGAAGGAACATGATAATGTAATCCAACCAATCAGTGCGGAGTAAACGCTATATAAAGCCATCTATCGCCTCTGTTACGTGACAGTTTTTGCAACTTCTGGCCCCTCTCAAGTGCCGCCATATCTGAAATCGAACACTCCCCGCCCATCGAATAATCTCTTGTCTCTGTGGAATCACCGTCTCATGCCCAGCCGGTCCAGGGAACAATTATCCTCCTACAGCCTCCCCCCATGAACCACAATCTTCACCTCGGGGCCGCCGGCTTGCTCATTCTGTCTTGCACATGCTTCTGCACAAGTCATTTACTGCCGGTGGAATGCCCAACCACTTCAGCCACTACCCCTTCCCTCCATCACTCCCTGTCCCCACTTAAACCCGATTTGATGTATACCACCTACGAGCCACAGTCCTCTTTCTTCAACAGTTGCAGGGGCAGACCAGTCCAGTTCTTTTTCTTATTAGGCCCATTGGTGTGACTAGTGGCTACTTCAAAATTATCAGGGAAGAAACCCGTAATGCTTCAGGCTTTGAGTCTAATCACTTTCGTTGCTATTAATTTTCTAGACAACTAGTGCTTCAAAAGAAAGCTTCTTTTACATCTCTCATTATTATTGCGCCTTTTCATATGTCCACCAGCTAGAAGTCCAAGAGCGAGATTTACTAAACAGGGCAAAATATCACGAGAGCAGAATTTCAAAATTTCTTTGGGTGATTTACTGACAAGGCACACTTTAAAAAACACAGGCGCAATATCTAATTGCCATAATGACCAACGCAATTTAGTGCAGGGTTTTTAGACATGATTTTTTTGCTGTCCGGCATTTTGTCTGCTTTGGGGAGCCTGGCAGATTCGTGAAACCCTTCCATGGGACAGAATGGTAAATCTTGCTTTTTGTTATAAAGATATTATGTTCAATAATGCTTTTTCTTATCTGATTATGTATTAATGGAACTCGTGAAATGAAGTTCATTCAACTTTGTTCAGGAGTTGCCTGAAAATGTAATCCAACCAATCAGCGTGGAGTAGATGCTTTACAAATCCGTCCCTTACCTCAGTCCCGTGAGTACTTGGTTACACGATACAGCACACTGGAAATATGAGGAAATTGTGTGATTCTGCTTGTTTTATTTGTTATTTAAACATAGGCCTATAGAGCTTGTTAATCAACGTCACGTCGTGTTAAATGTTGGACAGTCATGGGAGGATGCTGCTACTGCATTCAATGCAGTCTTTTGTTTTTCCTTCCATAAAGCAGGGGTTGCCAAACGTTTTCCTTCCAGGACCCACCTACAGTTATCTCTCAAGAGCAACTGGTTTTTAATAGAAAAAAGGGAAAAACACAAATTTGTCCCCATAACTGTCTGTGAGGCCACTGCATGTCAAATGTAGTGTATGTTCATGATAACTTTCTCCCAAAAGAGTTTAGCATACCCTGGTATGAAATAATAACAGTAGCCTATGTATTTTTTACATTTTCTTGACTTTTACCTCTTTATTTCCAAAACTTTACATATTGTTCCGCTTTTCCTACAGATATGTAGCCTACTGTAAAGCGTTACCAAAAATGCAAGAATGATGCTTATAATTATGAGATCACAGAACATAATTTCTTCATATTTTTCTTCAGACACAATAAAATAATCTCTGTTTATCAAGTATTCATCTGGTTCACTTTTTACACATAATTGTACAGACATCCCTAACAAGATAAATTGAACATAGATGAAATGCACGTGCTTGCTCACTTTGGAAAATAACAATCGAAATAGCGGCTCGTCTAAAGTACCGTACATTTATTTTATACCATTGCAAATCACAAATCAACACCGTGCCTCCCAGTGGATTCTCATCGAATTGCGGGCACAATTGATGGATGTAGTTTCCAATGGTTGTTTTTCTAGTCTAACCATTTCTTTTAAGTAACTATAGTCATTTTTGTTAACGTAACATGCCAGGATGCGTACCAAAGCCATAAATGTGCGGTCTATGTAACGTTATTTATAGTTGTTACACTAGCAGTGCTTGACATCTCTCTACTTTTAGAACTTCTCTGTGTGCTTTTTTAGCAGCCGAGTCAGTCGACATCCGGTTTAGGCGGGCGCTCATCCGTCGACAGGATCTGACGCAAACGTTTGATTCGGACGTGCCTTGTTGTTACATTTCTACCTCTGTATTATCTACGGAGAAATTTTCCGTTTTTTGGACGTAGTGCTTTAAAGACACCGTTAAGAACGAAACATTGATGCGAAATCGTTAAAGATCTTTCTGAAGGAAGGACTATAAAAAGTTAACGGGCTGTCAAGCCTGTAACTCAAGCTGGAGTTGGACGATTATGTGGGATTTCTGGACAAAAACGAATAAGTTTTTCCTTATTATGCTTTCATCTAATGGGATTCTTGTGTCGTTGATTTTGGATTGTACCATATAGAGGCATGGGCTCTCTGAAAGCTTTGCAGGACTGGTGCAGGGTCCAGTGTGAGAGTTACCCTGATGTGGACATTAGAAACATGTCCTCATCCTTTAGAGATGGATTGGCCTTCTGTGCCATCATCCACAGACACAGGCCGGACCTCATGTGAGCATCTTTTACATTTATTTCTTGTATTTGTTTGCATTTCCATTGCTCTTTAAAGGACAGATCTCTTCATGTCGTCATGGTATAAATATTTAGCCAGGAGTCAGGACAGGCTTCCCACATGACTTATGATGATCTGTGCTATTGTTAGGTGTGACTGAAATAAACAGGAAATAACAAGCTGTTTGACAAAATATTTGACAAAGGACAAAGTTGGCTTACGGCAGTGCTGCTCACTCAGTGTTAAAAGTTGTTCATGTATGTGTAGACTTCAGCTTTAGCCAAAGGTTATTTAAAGGGCCTGCCCATGTGATTCAAATCCCACAGAGAGATCAATGAGATTGTGTCTCCGTAGAGCTCATAGATAATAATATGCTGCACAATTCGACTTCTGGTTGCTGGCTGGAGTTCATTCTTCTACAGTCGAAGAAAGGCGTCTTTTCAACCTAGTAAATACCTCTAATCTAATCTAAACGAAAAGTAAAAGATTAGAGGTATATCTTTGGAACAGAACATTGTAGAAACAAGTGGGTGTTCTCTTTTGATTCAGGCTGGCAGTTAGTTTTTTATCCTGGTAACCCCACACTTGGCAACCAAATATCATTTAGGCCTGGGCTCTGTGACTTTGAACACTGTAATATGGCAATTGAGGGGGTTGGTTGAAGTCACACTGTTTGATATCCATCAAACATCATCAGGAACAAACTCACCAAGACATTTAATGAAATTGACACTATAGCACAGGGGCGCTCAAGTTGTTCCTAATCTGTATGAAATTCTTTGTTCTGATGAACACAGAGAAAGATATTTGGAAGAATGCGTATAAGCAGACAGATTCCCCCCCTTTGGCTACCATAGTAGGGTCAAGCATGATGGTAATCAAAAATGCCCCAGAACTGTTTGGTGTCCTACATCCTTCAAAAAAGTCTTCTTTTGTGTTCAAAAGAACAAAGAAATAATAATAAAGTCATTTTTCCTGCTATATGGGAGTCAATGGTGGACAAAATCTGTCTGGATTTAAGCATTATTCCAAAGATCTTTCTCTGTGTTCATCAGAACAATCAAATTTATACAGATTTGGATCAACTTGAAGATGAGTAAATTATCATTTTTTAGTGAACTATCCCTTTCAGGACACAGACATTGCGAATCCATCTTCTGTTGCTAACCATGTTTTTTTCTTTGTTCCATAGAGACTTTGACTCCCTTTCAAAAGAAAATGTCTATGAGAACAATCAACTGGTGAGTATCACACTCACAGCTTGTGCTATCATAAGTAACATCGATACCAAGAAACAAATCTTTTGGTTTGGTTATTGGAGGAAGTGGTTGCATAAAAACACCTAGATGTAAATTGACACACAGCTATCACAGTCCAATTAGAAACCTACAGACAATTCATACACAAATGTTGCTAATGTACATATTTTTTAATATTTGCTATGGTATCGTGTACAGTTTTTTGCATGTATTGTACATGTGTTCTGCATATAATATATTATATCAATTTCATGTGTTCATAAATTTGCTAAATCATTTTTTCCCTATTTCTACATTAATTATCAATTTTATTATTACTTTATCTATCTTAATTGCCTCTTTTTTTTACAACATGTATTCTGTAAAGAACATTCTGTGAAAATATAACCTTGAAGTCTTTAATATTGACTGAGGAAGGTCGTGTCAGAGATTAAAATCATATTAAAATGAATGATTGAAACTTTGGCGCTAATTGTCTCAGAAGTAGTATATGAGACTCGAGCCTTGTTTTGACAGACAGGGTTTCATATGTCAAACAAAAGTGTTAACCTCGGTTAAAACCATGATGCCATAGCTCTTTAACAAGAAAAGTAAAAAAAATCACTTGTAGCTTCATCATCTGGCATCTTTGCTTTAAAATCATGTGATCAGGCTTTGCATGTTTGACTCCTAAATACTGTAGATCCTGTTATTATTAGGGAAGTAGCACCTTGATCACTTCCAGATGAATAGTTAATGTTCATGTTTAAGTAGATAATGTTTGTACACGTATTTAAGGATAATATCAATAATGAATATATGGTGGAATAAGCCAGATTTTTTACAACTTTGATGCGTCATGCATTCTCTTAGTCTTTCACATTGCTGTTCACATAGACTTTACAGAGGTTTGTTTTTGTTGAAATTCAACACACAGAGTTTGGAAAGACACAAGGTATATTTTATATAATATAAAAAATATTTTAAATTCAAGGTTATCCCATAGTCCTTGCCATATTAATTGAGTATTTTGTGTTTTAACACATTGTTTAGGCTCTGATACTGTGATGTCAACTTTCTCTTTTCAAAGGCGTTTGAGGTTGCAGAAAGCGAGTTAAATATTCCAGCCCTGCTGGATCCAGAAGACATGGTGTCCATGAGCGTGCCTGACAGATTGAGTATTATCACCTACGTCTCTCAGTATTATAACTATTTCACCAACAAATACCAAGGTACAGTATGTGTAACAAAACTGTACTTGTCTAAATCTTGCATAATGTGCCTGTACGAACAAGGCAGAGGTGGTACCATCGTAATAGTCAACAATATGTAAATACAGTAGCTAGCTATATTACTTGCATTTATATCACATGAACAAGAGTTTCTTATATGAAACATTTAAACTATTGCCCTTTGTTTGTAACTAAATATTTGATTTTACTATCATTTGGATTATTTTGCTCTGTCTTGAAAAGCAGTTTTAATCAAATGTGTAAAGCACATGCTGTTTGCTTAGCTCTTCTTCATGTGTATATATAATAAGAATGGTGTTTGAGACTCTAAATATACCTTAAAACAATGACCAATTTATAATCTTGGTGCATTTTCCGGTCTAAGATATGTCTCTTGCAACAAGGCAGCATCAAGGTTTTACCTTTGTTAGAATAACCCTGGTCCGGTTCAGTGGCGTTACAAAGCTCTACATAAAGTGTCTTTATTTGTCAGCATTTTACAGTGTCCCACTTTGGTTATAAACCAAAATATGATTGGCTTTGTCATAGTGTAAACCGAAAGTGTCACAGAGTCCAGTGCACCGTGTGTGTGTGTCATGATACATTGCTCTAGTAACCAGCATTACAGTTTTTTGTGACTTATAGCACAGTAGACCTTCTGTTGGCTCGGACAGAACAAGATCGCCTTTGTTGCTCTTGTGCCCTCCCAACCTGCCAGTTTGTGCTTTGTCCCTTCTCGGATCACTGAGACAATTCCTTTTCGTACCACAGTAGTTATACTTGGGTTTTAAATGACATGACATTTAAATAGATGATGACAGAATTTTATCTGAACTCGCCTATTGATCTTGCAACCGCTGTTTTGTGAATCTGAGATCTGCATACTCCTGCCAGTCCAAAACTTGTCCTGGGTGGATTGACTCTGACCAAGTTCATGTACTGTACCGATCCCACACCCCGTCTCTTACCGTCATGCTCCTGTCTGCCTCCATTGTCCCGGGTAAACATTCAATAAATATTAAAGTATGAAAAAATTTAAAATGGTGACTAAATTGTCACATTTAAATTGGAGTCAGTTTAGATTCGCAACCAAGTCACCAATAAAAATGTTTAAACATGCGATGTGCAGTATCCCCTCCTCACACAGTATATTCAGGCCATTGGGTGGTTCTTACAAACAAAAATGAGTGTGTACATGATCATGTTGGAGAACCGTTGTTTTAAGTCATGCATTACTATGTAGTTAACATTTGGTAAAAGCTTTCCAGTAGCTCAGTGGTAAGAGCATTTCGCTAACAACGTTGGTTCGATCCCAGGGGATTGCACATACCAAAGTATAAATGTAAAGGAAAATGCAATGTAAGTCGCTTTGGAAAAAAGCATCTGCCAAATGCGTAAATGTAAATGTCTTGCTTATTTGCCAAATGGTTAAATATAAATGGATTTAGAGATTGCTGAACATAATAATGTTGAATGACCCATCTGATTAATCTCTTTTTAGATAACTCCAAGTGCATGAAGAGACCCGCTCTTCCAGCCTTCAACGAACCAGTCATAAAGAAACCATCATCTCCAGAGGAACAGGCCACTAAGACAGAAGTAACTATAAAAAATATATATTATTAGAAGTGTGTTAGTTTCATATTGTATTCATTTGAGTTGAAGCACGGTTTGCTAGATGTCACATATACAAGTGGTGTAAACCATTGGAATCCTTGGTTAAGATCAAACAAAATCTATATTTTCTATTACAATCATAATTTTTGGTTCCTTTTTTTGTTCTTTTAAACCAAAACAAATAATTTAACAAAAAAGTCCAGGATATTGTCCTTACAATGGTAGTGAATGGTATATTTCCTGAGAATACCCATTTTTTGAGAATAGGAATGTGTCCTCAAAGAAATGGGTAAAAATAATGAAATAATGGCTTGATAGGAATAGTGGAATTTATTGTTGCAACTCACAAGATGACCTTGGAATTAACCCTATATAATAACAACACAACAGATGTGCTAGTTTCTTACATCTTGATCTCCAAAGTAAGAAAAACTAATTTGTTTAATCTCATGAGCCTCTGTTTTTTCTCTTTCTATTTCCTACCTTCTGTCGTTGTCCTGGTTTCTGGTTTTCCTGCATAGTTGGGTGGAGATAGCCAACCAAAAAGCAGCACTCTGAGCAGCAGCTGCCTAGTCTGTGGAAAGCATGTTCACCTGGTTCAGAGGATCCTCATTGACGGCAAACTTTACCATCGGAACTGCTTCAGGTGATCAATATACTGCCTGGTCTTTCGATAACTACTTTGTTCTGGGCATGAAAGAACCCTACAATTTTAATGGGATATGATTCTAGTATAGATAATCCTCAGTTTTCCATCTGCACTGTTTTAGAGTATCTGCTCTCATTTCAGATGCAAAGAATGTAGCAACACGTTACTTCCTGGCTCCTACAAGTTCACAGAGGACGCTGGATCGCTAGTTTGCACAAATCACTTTACCAGGTCCATCAGTCAAAACTTTCGCCCGGATCTGAGTAATCAAATAGTGCCTACAAGCTCAAGCCCAAAAGACCCACCTAATAGGAGTATACATGAGTCTACAGCATCACAAAGTGATGATAACGCTGAAGAGAGAGAGGATCCCAACAGACATGAAACGTCAAGAGAAAATCACCCCGACAGCAGCTCAGAGGAGAAGACAGAGCAAGTTCACCAAAATCCTTTTGATGAATCTGAAGAGGAGGAACAGGACCGCCATCAAGAAGATGAAGCGGGAAACAAGCCAGCTGCTGATGGAAGTAATAGTGCTCTTTCTTCAACGCCAGTGAGGAGTACCGCAGCAGATGGTCCGCCAGTACCAAAGCCTAGGCGAGTGTTTGAACCCTCTCCCGCCCCTCGTCCTGTCCCCAGACCACGCCCACCCAGACCCACCAAGAGCTTGACAGTGAATGGTGAGCAATAATGCTGATCTGTTCGATTTTGAATTGCTTTTAATGCAATTTATGTGTGAAATTAAAACAATGTCCTCATTGTGACTTTAGGAGACGCTCGTGGATCAGTTCCTGTACCAAGAGAGAGATCACACTCACCTGCTGGGTAATGTCACAGCTGATGTCACTACTAATGTACCTCTTATACATTTCAATGTGTGTTCAGTGTGACGTTTGTTTTATTTTCATTGACCTTATTTTCCTCTTTTGATGTACGTAGCAAAGCAGCTGACACTCCTAAACCAAAAAACCCACCCTGGCTTGCTCTTGTTCAGTCAGAATCCAAGAAAAAGACAGCACCTCTCCCACCCGGTATTCCCAGTCTTGCCTCTTCTGGCTCAGCTTCTTCTGTAAAAGAGGGGAGATCAGAAGCAGTTGCTGCTCTTAATCCCTTTGATGATGAAAACGATGAGGATGATGAAGATGGAGAGCCAGAAACCAGCGCCGAACCTCCCTTAGGTCCAATGTTGTCCAGCCATCCCTGGTATAGGATCAGTCAAGCTGCTAAAGACACAGATGGAGACGACAGTGCAAAAAGTCCCGCAAGTGTTGGAAGAAAGAAGCGACCGGCACCCCGAGCTCCAAAATCAACGTCATCAGGTATGTTGTTGACTATACACTTGTTACATGTACTTTACTAAACTAGAGTAAATTGTACTGATGGTTTGAACTGGTCTTTCCTTCTGGACTTTTTATCTTCTCTAGCTCTGAGGAAAGAGAGCATCTCCTCCTCGTACTCAGACTGCAGTGCAGATCCCTATCGGCCACCTGCTTACAATCAGGACCACTTGGTTATGAAGAGTGTGTCTGAACCATCAATCAACACTTCTACCGTCCCAAACCCTCAGCCTTATTGTTCTCCGAGTGGGTCTCTGGCACCACCACCTACCAATACCAGCTCAATGCCAAGCACTCCAGAAACCAGTCGTAGTATGAGACAGCCCCCGCCTCGACCCTCTTCACAGACACCCAGCACTCCAGCCAAGGTTAGAATTACTCTAAAGATATAGTTATGCATATGCGGTCTTTGTCTCTTTCAGGCAGGTTTTTCTCAAGTTTAGATGCTCCTGTATTGATTTATGTTTCCTGCTGTATCACGGTTAGCACACCTGTAAAGAGAATCCATTTAATCGGAAGACCACCACCTCTTTCAGCGCTCCTATATCCGGACGCCCAAAAGGCCCTCGTCCTTCACGACCCCCTGCTCCTGGACATGGATTTCCTCTCATTAAACGTAAGGTGAGGCATAAAGACAATCATCTTTTGCTGATGTACAGAAAAATGTGTAGAACTGATTGAAGTACATGCCCAAGATGCAAGGTGGTAGGGTGAACTTATCCTCAGATGTTTGTATGTTATTTTATTGCTATAAGTGCTCATCCTATGATCTTGTCTGGTAGGTTCAGTCCGACCAGTATATCCCAGTAGAAGATGTGCATAGTGAAATAAGTGATCTGGAGAAACAGTTGGACGAACTGGAGAAGAGAGGTGTTGATCTGGAAAAGAGGTTACGGGACTGTTCAAATGGTATGAGAATCACATGATTCAGCATAATTGATTTTATTGGCTTGAATTATATTCTTCCCAGTTTAGGGTTGAGGATGGGCAGTGAAAATGGCTGGATTATTAAAGGGATAGATCACCCAAAAATGAAAATTCTGCCATGAATTACCCACTCTAGTTGTTTCAAACCTGTATACATTTTGTTGTTCAGTTGAACACGAAGATATTTGAAAGAATGTTAGCAACCGACAGTTCTAAGGCAGGCACCATTGGCTAGCCAAACCAACCACCATAGTAGGAAAAAATGACAATGCTAGAGTGCCCAGAACTATGGTTTGTCTTCCAAATATCTGTCTTGATTTAATCTAGTTTTTACCTTAGTCCTTATTGGAATAGCCCAAGCCATGAGAAATCTGGGGCTGCGTTACATTATTATTGCCTAGATTAAGTGGTTTAATGTTCTTTCACTTCAGATGATGCAGAAGAACATCTGCTTGTTGACTGGTTTACTCTGATTCATGAGAAACACTTACTGGTGCGACGAGAAGCAGAGCTGGTCTACACGTAAGCGCATTCTTCGCATACTTTTAACATAGAGTAATACAGAAGTCTACTTTGTAGCCATTGTATCTGTGTATC
This sequence comes from Triplophysa tibetana, assembly GCA_008369825.1. Lineage (NCBI taxonomy): Eukaryota > Metazoa > Chordata > Actinopteri > Cypriniformes > Nemacheilidae > Triplophysa > Triplophysa tibetana. The sequence continues at coordinate 17,464,164 of CM017905.1, read as the reverse complement.
CCTGCTGATATTTTTACTGCACAAAGTAAAATAAAAGACTGTTTAGCTACTATTGAATATAGTACATGAATGTGTCTGGTTTATCAGGGCTAAGCAGCAGACCCTGGAGGAAAGGCAGGCAGATGTGGAATATGAGCTTAGGTGTTTGCTGAATAAACCAGGTACAGTAAGCAGACATATCCCAACAGAAAGGGTGTTTTATTGATTTACCCTCTTAATTGCAGCATTCAGCCATTATTTAATCCCTCCTTTTTTCCGTTTCTCTTTATCGCATTTGACTTTGACAGAGAAAGAATGGACGTCAGATGACAAAGCCAGGGAGCAGCAGTTGATGTCAGAACTTGTCACTATTATTGAGCAGAGGAACCAGATCATTAACAGCATGGATCAGGATAGACAGAGGTAATGAATCATTGTACACATGCTTGACTTTATTTGAAAAGCCTTTTATTTTTCTGTAAACATATTTTTGTGATGTTTGCATGCTTTTTAATATCTCCTTTAGGGAGGAGGAGGAAGACAAACTAGTAGCAGCAATGCTTAAGAATAAAGGTGAGTAATATTTTCTCAGTTTACACCCTGTTTACACCCTGATTACTCACTTATTTATACCTGAGCATACCTGTTTGACTACTTTTTTGTTAGAGTTTCGTGGAGAAGGCGAGCAGAAGAAGAAAGCAGGAAAGTTTAAGCCCATGAAGGTTCTGAGGAGGTTGAGCACCAAGAGTGAAGGACTTAAGGGCAACTTTGCCAAAAAAGAGAACAGATGAGAGCCAGAGAAATGTATAATATGTAACTTGATTACAAATTCTTATCTCCCAGAAGGGCTGTCACAATATCCCATTTTTTTCTTTCTAGGTGATTATTATGGCCAAAATTATTTTATTTAAAAATATAATAACGATCAATTATCGGTGAAATTCATCTTTTATTTTGTTTGCCAATAAATCATAATCAAAATATGCGTATAGGGAGGCATTGAGAGAATTGGCAAACATTGTGGCTCTCAAGGCTAAATGTTAAACTGGTACAATAATGTAAAGATGTTAACCTGATACTGGGTCTAAATTATTTACTACAATAGCAGTATTAACAAAGTATTATTAATCACTGTCTTAAATTGACAACACTGGTATGTTTTGACCGCCCAAATTCCCACCCTTGTTATGTTTATATTACTGTAAAATAGAGCAAGTCACCTGTAACACTGATTAACATATATCAGCTTTACTGCTACTACATCTAAGGGGACTTGAACACTGGTTAAAATGGGTTCTGTTATGACATTTTACAAAGTTTAATTCTAAAAACTTAAATTAAGCATTTAGCCCCGGTTACACAGACAAGGCTTGAGCTGTCTTAACTGAAAATATCTTGCCAAGACATATCGTAAAATATGTCTGCCATAGTTTTGTCTCAAGATGCTTATCGGTCATGTCGTTTCTAAGGCATTTTAATAAAAGGGACTTTAATAGCCTAATTGAACTAAGGCATAGTCCTGACTTAGGCTAGGCCTTATCTATGAAACTGGGCCATAGTCTGCTAACATACTTTACATGTCTCTTTAGATACACAAAATACACAAAACAGTGGATGATGAAGTCCTTTATGAAGTGTACCATGAGTGGGAAATGGAACCCCCTTAAAAGTAATATAAATTAATGGGTTCACTTATGTGTTGATGGTTATGAAAAATTTTGGACGGACTTACAGCTCAAATTACTTCATTTGACACCATTGTTATCTCTATATGAAGAGTTTGGTTCCAAAATGAGATGACGATGTTTTACATTTTTTCAAAAATTATGTTATTGTCTTATCATGTTTTTATTGTTTTAATGTGTTAGGTTATTTTTTTAGTTATAATGGCTTAAATCAAAACAAACCAACTGCAGTTGGATAACGGAATTATCTGTTTTTGGAATCAAACTCTTTATATAATCTCTCCATTTTAAAATACTACATCCGAATATGTGATATTTAATGTTCTAAACAACGTTTAAAGTTTCTGTGAAAATAACAGTGTAATTTGGAGCTGCTTCACTATAGTGTGGGAAATCATCAAACCTGTGAATGAATCAAAGGCCGTGTTCATTTATGTTGTTGAGAGTGAATCAGAACAGCCAGACATTTTTAAATGTAGAAATGAAACAGAAAACCCATGTTAACTGAATGTGTGTTTTAAGTATTTAGCAATAACAGGTCTTCCTCAGGCTTTCAAGGCCCTTCAAACGTGTGATTATGCAATAATACATTTATTTATACTTTAACTGCAAAGACATTGTGTGCTGGTTTGAAATCTCTCTATTAACATGAAATTTACTTCTGATGGAGTGCCTCGAATCGGTTTAATTTATGGATGGATGTCATCACCTGGACATTCAGTGTCTTAAAATATTTTGTTGCCATCTCATTATGCGTCTCATCTATACATATTGGGTGTATACTGTACATCAAACGTAACTATTTTTTGTCTGTAAGAGAGTATGTGTTTGTCTTTGTTGTTGAACAAATATAGAATGCTGGTTGTCTAAAATAATCCCAGGGCTTTTAGGATGGAAGACTTAAAAAAATAAAAACTTAAAACACATCAGGTGTTTTGTAGTTTTTTTATTGAGTTTCACCCTAGCATACAGTAGTACATGACAAAGGCAATTTACAATTGGCAATACAAAGAAACACATGAAAAAAGTAAAAAATAGTCTTTCAGTGTGAAAAAAAACCAATTTTTCATCAACCTGTTATGAGTAAACAATGCTTCCAAATAAAATTTAATGTATACATTTCTCAGAAAGATCTCAGCATCATACAGCTGCAACTGGAAAACCAAAGATAAATGGAGGATTTTTCAAAGGAACGGTAAGCAGCAGATTTCAAGTGTAAGCAGTGACACTGCTTTCTTCAATGTGTTGATTTTTTATTTATTTATTATAATTCTGGGTAAAACTTTACAATGTTCCATTTATAAACATCAGTTGATGCATTAGCTTAAGTTAAGAATGAACAAAAGTATTTATTAGTCTTTGTTTATATAAATGAATTACTATTAACCAAAACAACATTATTGCAAAGTGTTGCCACAACAAGCAACAAGTACATACATTTTTTTTCATAAAATTTATTTCTCATAAAGAACTTTGAGCACTTAAGTAATTCAAGCATGTAATTACAATTAATACAATCGCAAGTTCTAATTTTAATCTGAGATAACATCCAATATTAACTGGGGCAGATGATTAAATAAATCAAGGTACAGAACAAAACAAAGTGCTTAACAGCACAAACCAGTCTGTTTGTAGCTTTTCTTAAATGTGTTACTTTACTTTTGTAAATCACATTACATACTCCTGTCTTATTAATACTACCTTATTTCCAGCAAACAACAATGTTAACGTCATTCTCTAAGCGTTCATCTAACTCCCTGTAACTCATTCCTGCAAACAAACACAAAACATATTGTTATAAAAAAAATTAAAGTGAAGCAATATACAGGTGAGGAACATCTACACAACTTGCCGGTTTTGCAGCAGATTTCATCGTAACTATGGCAGCCAGTATAAAGTCTGGGTGGACGGCTCCTATCATCTCTAACAACCTTGACTGGATACTTCTGCAGCCGGCGAATTAGATTTTTCATTAAGCCAAACTGTATTAACTTTCTACATCAACAGACGGAAAGAAAAATAAAAACATTATTCATAATTTTTAGAGATCAAACTAGTTGTTTAAACAGATGTGCTAAGCCAAAAACAATCTTCTTATCCTATAAATATATATAGTGTGTATATATAGAGAGAGAGACAGCCTTGCCTTTCATCTACCCACTGCAGCTGGTGAGAATAGCGGGAACACATATCACGCACAGTTGTACCTGGGGTTAAACCACAATACAACAGGAACACATCCCTCAGACTTGTCCTGTGGCCTGTTGACACATGAAAACAAGACAGCTAAATGTCTATTGTAAACAAACATTTAAACCTCCTCATATGAATATATTCTAATGATCTGTCAATTTAAACTGAATTGAAATTCTAACAAGAAAAGGATTGGGACCATCTGTTTGCTTGCTTACCTGGCTTACTGACGTAAGATAGACACTCTTCCTGAAGGTCTTTATCATCTATTAAGTTGTGAACTTTAGGTGTTGTGCAGTAAACATTTGAGTACTGAATATAGAACATGGAAACCAGAAACAAGAAAGTAAGAATCATAATATAGAATACTAAGTATAAGACAAACAAAATAAGAATATACTGTTTTACCTGAAATATTGATACCAGTGTTACAACTTCATAATATCTGTAAAAGAAAACTATTGTTAATCCAGTTGCTATGACAATTTTTATTCTACTCTTTGTACTACATGTGTCATTTTTACAGTCCAGTGTCACTAATCCAAACTGTAAAATTGGCAAAAGTGGCAGAAATAAGAATTATTCTGACATAAACACAGCAGTTTAGGAACAAACCATACTTACAATAAATTCTGAACAGCAATCCGCACCAAATTAAGCTCAACATCAGCCTCAGCAGAGATCTTCTGAATATGTCGGTAGCCATCTACAAAGCGCAGAATCTGCAAAAAATAAAAACAATTACTTCTTAGATTTCAACTTCTTCTGATAACATTTTAAGTTTATACTGATACTCTACAGTCTCTGGCCATGTTTGGCAGGTAGAGATTCAACTTATTCAAGTCTTACAGAGAAAATAGTTTGATGCCTCAAAAATCTGAATACATTTACTATAATCTGATAACAGAAAAAACAGATTATCTTTTGCATGACACCATTTACAGTACAATGTCAGAATGAATGCCCTGTGCTTCTGATGGCAAACTATGATTTAGGTTTTCTTTAAAAATCTATATATTATTTTAACTATGTGGTATTTGTTTTTATTACACGGCTCGTTGGAATGCTTGATTCTGATTGGCCAGTCGTTACATTTGCCTGTTCGTTATTCCCTGATTAACAACCTGTCAAAACTAATAATAGTAACCCAGATGCAGCAAATCATTTTGACGTCTTTTAATAACATATATGACATTATATTTATAAATGATTTAAAAACGCATTCGGTAAAAACAATCTAACAAAATATTTCAAATTCACATTTCATGTCTATTTTTTCTCACGTGGCAAGTAGACTTGTAATAAGCGGGATAATGAACAACCAGACAGCTGTTATCGCGAAATAAACCCCTTTAGTATGATACACACTGTCGGGGCTTATTTCTGCGATAACAACCGGCTGCCTGTACATTATCCCTTACGTATTATAGGTTAGGTAATAGTATATTGGTATATGGTTCATGATGGACATTTAAAGCTCGTTCCTCAGATGTAAATATATGCAATTTATACAACCTGTTGAGTAGTGAGATCCCACTGTGACTTTATGAAGAAGTCCTTATTCTTAGTAAACACTGGCACATCATACTCCTGAACAACCAGAGGATCCTTTCTTTGTTTAATCACCTTCAGGTGGATGGTATTGGAGTCATCTGTCAGAAAACCGTGAGAGAGGTTCATTTTAAATACAGAGAGAAACACTGACAGCAGTTACCATTGAGAGGATTAAACAAACACACACACCAATAGGTAGGGTGCAGGCTCCTTTAACATTAAGTTTCTCCATTAGTGTGGAGAGGATAGGCAGCAGCTTCTGTTTACTCTCCTCTTTTGAAATGAATCCACTTTCAAGCTGTTGAACACATACAATTGAACATTTTAACATTGTAAACAACTAGTAAATGAATAGCAAAACAAATAAACACATACCTCCAGAGTTGTTAGGTAGCCGGATAGCTTCTTGACAAGAGGCTCTAAAGCACATGTTTTTGTCCTGGCATCACATACTAAACCTAAGTTGAAGAGTAAGGCATTCCGGCTGTATTTCTTATGCTCGATGCATACTGGACAGCCGATCAACTTCTTTCCCATGGCAGTCCTAAATCAATCACACAGATAAGTCTTATTAACGAGTGATGATTTCAACTGTGACTGGCAACTCACTTTAAGTTCAAGAAAGCAAGGGCCATTTCTCGATATGCGTTCTAGAGCGCTCTTGTGTCCTCGTGTTCTCGCTCTATGTCATCATTAACCGTCAAAGTCCAGTTCCAATACTCAAGAACAGAGAACGCACGAAAGTACCCAGATATGTTCTTGATATCAAGGATGCATTGAATCTATAAGGAACCCGCTTGAATTCCCAAAAGTCACTGCGGTACTTCCATCCAACCAAGTTCGTTCTTCCGAGGCTGCCGCCTAAGACCCAGTCTCCACGAGAACACAATTCCGTTCTTTTCGTTGTTGGAATTGAGAAACGGCCAAGATCAAGACACATTGCAATTTTGTAAAAAATAAAATAAAATAACATAATATCCAGAATTTATTTGTTGTGCCAATAAGTTTTGGGTGACCCAGTGTGTACAGACAGTCTGCAGTCTTGTAAACGACCCCATTTTAAATATCTGCCTATGCACTATTTCTGCACGTAATATGCATAGAAGTATGTAATATGTATGAGGTAAAGTACTGTACATACACTGTAATGAGCTTGTTCTGCAGTTCTGGTTTGGTGATAATGTACACCTGTACAGTATCAAACAGCTCCCTCGAAATATATTCTTCCGGAACCTTCAATCAAAAGCAAAGAATAATTAAGCTTGAATAAAATTGCAAGATTTTATAATAAAGATCAACCATAACCCTTACTTCTTTTTACAATTAGTTTTTTTTAAACACAACATAGTCTATGATCAGCTATTCTTTAGATTTTGACACAAGTCCTCTTCCCTTAGTTGCTAATTTATTTTCAATAAAGAGATGTGCAAAACTTTTTACAGCTGATAAGAGAAATGCTACAGCCAAAACTGTAAATTCCACATCACACCGCAGAGCTGCTAACAATTGGATGTTAATGAAAAGACTATAATACAATAAAGAGTTATTTTGAGTTTTTAAATAGTGTTGTGAGATATTTTATAAACTGTAATTTAAGTAAAGTGGTGTCAAAAGTGTAGTACAAGAATATAATAAAACGCTATGTAAGACTTTAAATTTGAATCCCCATATGAAAAAAAACATTCACTGTCATACTCTTGATAATATTTAATGTTATTATAATAATAATATATAAATAATATAATATCTGAATTTGGATCAGAGCTGGCTGATATTTTAGCGCACATCATCCGTATGCATACACCTCATTGAACACGGCACTGTGTAGAACAAAACTTTAAACTGCTACATTTTTAGTGATCATGCAGCCTTATGTTTGCAGATTTACAAGATTACAGATTTATTTAGCTTCCAAACGTTCTTCTACGTCGTTACCTGATATGTGATCTTTGGTCCCAATGTTGGATGAAATTCACTAAAAAATATACATTCGATTCCCTGATGTGTTTCCATATTCTGTAGCAAATTCATAAACAGCAAATCATTCTTCTTCTTCTTTAGTGTCATCTGGCAGTTGGCAAACCAAGTTTGGCACATTTCTGCCCCCTACTGGCATTGAGACTGAGGTGCCCACGACAAGAGCCCTTGTGACCAGGGCTCAGCGCTGGACGTAACGTACAGTAGGTGGCGGTAGTGTTCCAAAAGAGTGAACGGAAATGGAATAAGAAGTAGAAACCGGTTGATTTCTATTCTGGGCTCATGAGTAAAGTGCCCGTTGTCCGTATTTGTTGGATTTGATGTCAAACTACATGCCAGTACCCTAAAAGAATGCGACGCCGCTAGGAGATAAAACAAACACTGACTGTTCTCACCGCTCGTAGTGCACAATCTCGGTAAACAAAGGCAGGCATCTTGTATTCTTTTCTTAGTTATTCGTGTTCGCTAAGTGCACGTGGAATGAATGAGTAAAAAACGTAAAACTCATTTATTATTAATTGTATGATTTGTGTGCAGTTGCTGTTTTTAACCACTCAAAAGACATAATGTGTGTATTGTATGATTGATTATTTATTCCCTTGATATTGTCGTTGCATTATTATTTAGAGTTTTAGATTTTTTTAATGTACGTTTTAAAATGTCTTGAAAGTTATCTTTCTGAACATTCTGCAGTCTTTAATGTTCAATGTTTTCCTGAGATGCTAGTGTTGTACAGGAACATGTCTTAAATATACGTATAATCTCTCTTTCTCTATGTACACTCCTAAACAAAATCTTAAGACCGGTGAAACATTACAAGTATCTGCATTTCTCGCTGGTGGAGTGTAACGTTGTAAGATACTGCTTCAAAATACCAAAACAACAAACAGGAGCAAGAGACAAAGAACTGAGAGTAGGCAATTTATTGAAAACTTCATTAAAACACAAACAGGCTGTTAATCAGCTGATCAAAAGTTTAAGACCATAGCCCAAAACAACCCCACATCAGCCTCAAAGTGTCAAAAATGGACTCTGTAGTGACTAGCCTCACGTTCTTGTTGATCACTTCAAACACTCGTTTTGGGATGCTTGATGCAACAGTTTCCAGGAGGCTGGTGGCAACGTTGCTCCATGTGTTGAAGATGGCTTAACAAATGGCATTAACCTTCTTGAACTGACGGCCTTGCCATCAATCTCATGCCTTTCTCAATGGGGTTTATATCAGAGGAACATGCAGGGTGGTCCAAAAGAGTGATGCTATTCTCCGGGATGAAGTCCATTGTGAAGCTGGTGTTGTGAACTGCAGCAGTGTCCTGTTGAAAGACCCACTCATTACCGCACAGACGAGTGCCCTCAGTCAAGAGGGATGCCTGCTGCAACGTGTCCACATTACCCAGCTACATTCCCATTGAAGGAAAAAGCACCCCAGATCATGAGGGAGCCTCCAACAGTGTGCTGCATAGAAAACATCTCCAGTTGGATCTCCTTGTCATGCAAGAAACGTTTGGAAGCCATCAGGAACGTCCAGGTCAAATGTTTTCTCATCAGAGATAAAACTTTTTCCACCAGTCAATGTCTCATGTTTTGTGCTCCCTTGCAAATTCCTAACGGGCGAGTTTGTAGCGTGATACGTGACTTTTGAAGACGTTTTTTTGTTCTTGGAGCCCTTTTCTAGCAGATCCCCTCTTATGGTTATGGTTCAGCATCAGTAAGGGCCTTATTTTGGGTTGAAGATCGCCGTGTGTCTTCACGGACAGCCGTTGTATCCTCCGGCTCAGTGCAGGTGAACTTTTTGGGGGGGTCTACCAATAGACCTCTTTGTCCAATAACTCTCAGGATCTTTCAAGAACGTTTTCAATAAATAGCCTTCTCTCTGTTTTTTTGTCTCTTGCTCCTGTTTTTTGTTTTGGTATTTTGAAGCAGTACTTATAACCTGGTTATAATCCACCAGCGAGAAATGCGAATACTTGTAAAGTTTCCCCCGGTCTTAAGATTTTGTTCATTCAGTGTATATATATATATATATATGAAAGTTTTATAGATATTGTAAAAATTAGTTATAATCCAAAATAACAATAATTTTATGTGAATTCTGTTGTAATAATGATCCTAAACATGAATAATTTTTCTTCTGCATTAAATTCAATTTATGATGGCTTCGATTACTTTGCAAAAAAGTGTTTTTCCGTCGCCCATCTGGGCAGAGTTTGACTTTTTCTTAAAAGAAATCGATGAGGAATCAAAATATCAAATTCACAGGAGATTTGTTTGGTGGCATGAGGTATGTTATACATTTATTTGCTTTATTGTAGTTCATCCGGTGTTGATGATGCAGGAACTAAATGAAACTGTAACTATTGGAGCGACTGTCCCAACTGGATTCGAGCTGACTTCAGCTGAGGAGATCAAGGAAAAGCTAGAGGCAACTGCCAGAATAAACAAAGACAGAGGCAAAATATATTTTGACATAACATCAGACAAGCTTTCTAAGGTCAGTCATCTATGATGCTTTTAAAACAATTTATTAGATGTTTTGTGGGAAAATATATGTGTAGGACAGAAACAAAATTTTGTATTACATTAGATTATGTTATATTATATTGTATACTTAAAGCATGTGCAAAAATGCACAAATGTAAAGCTACCAGTTTGAACTGAGAAGTTTATCTTTAAGAACCATTAAAATAATAAATTATGTTTGATTCAATTCATGCTTATTTCCTGACCCTTTTTTTAACCATAATGTGATGAAATGATATGATATGTTTCAACTTAAAATTCATATTTCTAAGCTTTTAAACTGATGTGATTTTCATTTTCTCTTTTATCTGAAGTTACACAACCTTAGGTCTGTAGACCATCTGTTTGTTGTGGTTGACCAATATGACAACTACCAATTCAAAGGCACAAAGGTATGTGGGAGATTTGGCAGTGTTTTTATTAGATCTTTTTGGTTATAATTATTTTTAAAATTTTTTATCTTGTATTAAGCTCTGTACGAGAAACCGCCCCAATAAGTGTACATTATAAAGATACAATAAAAAATAAACAGATTCAAAATGAAACAGCCCAAAATTAGATGGTAATGAAGGGTGTGTATACAGAACGTCTTTCTGTTTAACAGGAAGAAGAGCAGGTGGACCTGCAAGAGTTGGCCGCCAAGCTGTCTTGGACCAGTGCCTTAGAAATCTGGAAGATGAACATCTCTTTGAAGAAAAAGAAAGGTCGTCGTAAAGGAACCTACTCCAAAAAATCGGATCATTCTGGCAACGTTAGCACCAAGTGTACTAGTGAAACGGTCCCATCCGATCCAACAAGTCTGTCGGAAGATCTTGAAGCTTTACAGGTGACGAACCAAACAGATGTTTCTCATCCAGAAAGTGGACCACAGACAGAAAAGCTTTCTGGAGATCAGGAAGCATTGCCTTTAAAGTTTCGAGTAACATGCAACAGAGCTGGAGACAACCATTGCTTCTCCTCAAATGATGCTGCACGAGACTTTGGAGGAGCAGTACAAGATCTCTTTCATTGGAAACCAGATATGACTAAATTTGACATAGAGGTAAGGTTGTGCAAAAAAATTTAGAACTTTTTCTTTGTAGTAGCATGATCACATCTGAAGTTGCCCCAGGAGCAGTGTTGGAAATGTTCTCAATTTAAATGAGAACGAATAAAGTTCTTATAACTAATGTGGTTGTTTTGTTTCCAGGTGTTGTTAAACATTCATAATGTGGAGGTTGTTATTGGTATTGCCCTCACAGAAGTGAGTCTGCACAGGAGAAACATCTCTCACTTTGGCCCCACCACATTACGGCCTACGCTGGCTTACGGCATGCTTAGGTAAGTTTGGCTGTATCGATTGGAAAACTATTTTTGACACGGAACATGTTCAATGAAAAAAAGTTACCATTCTAATAGTGTTTTTACAAACATTCTAGTATCATTCATGAAAGATTTGAAATTTATATGAGTGAGTTGTGCTTAAAAGGGACCTTCCCGAAAACTCCCTTCTGGATTCACAAATACTTAGTAAACGTTAGATTTGATAGTAAAACGTGTGAAAGTTTTTGAATTACAATCATTCGTAATTAGCATAATCCCTGCCTATGAATTAAATCTTCGCAAATTACGTATCTAGGTATGCTGTGGAATCCTCTGGATTCCTTTCTTAGGTTTGGAACGTTATATTGCATAAATGCATAAAAGATTAATAGGCTATATGGCTAACAATAAATTCATTATTTGAAGGAATGCTAACAAAGCATTTTTAGCCAATAATACTGAAATAATACCTTATGAAAATAACCAGCTGGTGGCTCTTGAGAGTGCATTGGATGCATTGCGCGTTGTCATGATTATACGTGATGTATACTTGCACGCCTTTGTATGTCATAGAAAAGCAAAGCAAAGAAGCTGTGGAAAGAGATGAATTATTGCTTATTCTACAAAAATATTCTAAAATTGCCTGGACACATTTGTTGGTACCCCTTTGAAAATATAATACATAATTGGATTAAAGTTATATTTCAAACTAATTAGTTACTTCTATCAGTATTACACATGTATCCGATCTTGCAATCAGTCATTCAGCCTATTTAAACGGAGAAGTGTAGTCACTGTGCTGTTTGTTTTCATTGTGTGCACCACACTGTACATGGACCAGAGAAAGCAAAGGATAGAGTTGTCTGAGAAACTCAGAAAGAAAATTATAGACAAGCATGGTAAAGGTAAAGGCTACTAGACCATCTCCAAGCAGCTCTTAAGGTCCATGGAATTGTACACAACCTCTCTGGGCACGTCCGCAAGAGGAAAATCGACCCCAGATTGAACAGAAGGATAGTGCGAATGGTAGAAAAAGAACCAAGGATAACTGCCAAGGATATACAAGCTGAACTCCAAGGTGAAGGCACATCAGTTTCTGATCGCACCATCTGTCGCTTTTTGAGCGAGGAAGACCCAGGAGGACTCCACTTTTGAAAGAAAGACATAAAAAAGCCAAACTGGAATTTGCTATTATTCATATTGACAAGCCACAATCCTTCTAGGAGAATGTCCATTGGACAGATGAGTCAAAGCTGGAGCTTTTGGGCAAGTCACATCAGCTCAATGTTCACAGATGAAAAAAAATCAAGCTTTCAAAGAAGTGAACACTCGATTATGTTTTAGGGCTGCTTTGCTACATCTTGACACTGGGTGCCTTGAACCTTTGCAGGGCACAATGAAATCTCTAGACTACCAAGGCATTCTGCAGTGAAACGTACTGCTCTACTGTCGCAGGTCATGGGTCCTCCAACAGGATAATGACCAAAAACACACAGCTAAAATCACCCAAGAATGGATAAGAACTAACCATTTGACTGTTCTGAAGTGGCCTTCTATGAGTCCTGATCTGAATCCTATCGAACATCTATGGAAAAAGCTGAAATTTGCAGTCTGGAGAAGGTACCCATCAAATCTGAGACAGCTGGAGCAGTGTGCTCGGGAAGAGTGGGCCAAACTACCTGTTAGCAGGTTCTGAAGTCTCATTGAGAGCTACAGAAAACGTTTGCTTGAAAACAAAATATTAGGATAGGGGTCTTATCATTTTTGTCCATGAAATTTTCATCCGTTTTATTATTTACAATATTTTGCTGGATAAAAACTCAAAAGCAAAGTCTGATTTCTATTAAATATGGAATAAACAATGGTGGAAGACAACTTATGTCAGTTTCAAGTTATTTCAGGGAAAATTGTGCATTCTTTGTTTTTTTGTGGAGGGGTACCAACAAATTTGATCACGGCTGTATATAATATATGGTCTTTGAACTCTGGTATATGGACTTTGGAACTCTGTGAGTTGCCCAACTTGCCCTGACGTGCACCTGACCTGACGCTTTCCTTACAACCGATCTGACGTGAAACCGCTCCTATGGAGGCCAATCGTAACGGTGTCACGTGTCGGAAACAGACAAGTGATCTCTGTTGGGTGTAATTAGTTACTAAGTTATTAGTTACTGTAATTTAATTACTTTTCCATTGAAAAAGTAAAGCAAGGGATTCCTCAGATATTTTCTGTAATTTAATCACAGTTACTTCTGATGTAATTAAACTAAATACTTTCTGTAATATGTGTGTGGAAAAGTTGAATTGACATAAAAATTCAAAGTCTAACCTTAAAATCCGTTCTTTAACGAATAATTCTCACATTTGTAATACTTTCGTCAGTTTATTATACTAGTACTATACTTTAGTATTATTTAATTTAGTACTTTAGTATAGTATTATTTATTTGAACGAATCATAAGAGCTGTTCCATGTCTATCCTTGAATCACTCAACTAATCAAGGTTGATACAGGATATAGAAAGTAATTAAGTATTGGTTGAACTGATGAGGTGTAACTTATTCCATTTCTGTTTGTTGCTAAGAGGTAAAGGTCATGAATATGGTAATGCACGGTGCTTCAAGGCAAATATTCTTGTTTGACTCCATGTGGCAGTTCACAGAACCACCTGGCATATGACATCAACGTGCTGCAAGAGCAATTCAAAAGCAAACAGAGCAGTCAACTCTCTCGCAGTGCTGCCGATCGCTTTAAATGAGGCCGCATTACGGGTATGTTTGAGTCAGAAATGCGCAGAAGCTACGAAACAGGCTATATTAAATATGATTTGGTTTCCATCAGGCATCTCAAACTCAGTTCCTGGAGGGCCGCAGCTCTGCACAGTTTAGCTCCAACCAGCTCTAAACCACACCTGCTTAGAAGTTTCTAGTAATCCTGAAGATGTTGATTAGCTGAATCAGGTGTGTTGGATTAGGGTTGGAGCTAAACTGTGCAGATCTGCGGCCCTCCAGGAACTGAGTTTGAGAACCCTGGTTTACATGAATCTTCCCTGCAAAGTGAGTGAATATAATTTATGAACGCAAGCAACCAGTCAATTTGGCAATTACTTTGAATGCAATAGCCGACAAGTTGCCCATGCATGTATTGGACACGTAAAATTACAAAAATGAAAGTGTCGGAACAAAAGATGCATTTTATCTGAAAGCGAATGCTCACCCAGACCTGCCTTAAAGACCTCGCGTAACCACACCGCCACAAATCCACGTCAGTTTTTGGTATGATTTGACTAAGACCGCCCAAATGTATACGCAAGTCAGTACTGTCAGTACAATTGCTTTGCAATCTGATGTTCCAAATATGGTAAGAGGCATCACATTTCCGTCACACGCTTGCAGTATTTGACTAATCAATCACTACACAGTGGTTAACTGGCCGATCATAGCACACCTCTCTTTTCAGAGCGATGAGCTTTGTAAGAAATCTGACCATTTCAGAGAGGCGGGGCAGAGAGGAGATACAAACAAGCACAGTATGTGAAAAATACAGCGTCTTTGAACCTTAAATCTTGTATACACTTTGCATTAAATCTAAAACAAGCGATAATATTGGTTTTAGCCGTGTCATATGACTGCTCTAAAGCAGGGCCAGCTCCAGGCATGGGCTGGGGTGGGCTGACCCCATCTAAACATCTGTCTTGGCCACACAATGAAAAAAAAAATAGCACCGTTAGTATTAGAAGTATTCTTCTATTAGCTGGAAGCAACGCTCACATGGCGGCTTTAGTATGTAACAGCTTTGTAACAGAAGCATGCTACATGCTATGGCGCATGCAAAGGAATTTTTAGTAATTGTGCAGTAAAGTAGTGTGAAGTTTTTGCAGTCTTATTTTGTGCTGTTAACAAACCGCTATTATTTGCTTATAATAGGCTAGATTTTTACCTGTTGATCTTCAGTAATGACTGAAATCTCCATCTTCCGAAGCTCCCGCAGCAGAAATAAATCTGTCCCCCTCTGTCTCAAACACCACGATTCATGCTGCAGGTGCAACACTGTGAAAACACTGTGCAAAATAGTTAAGTTTAGGCGCTCACTGACCTAATAAACAAACAGCAAAAAGGATGTAAAGTTCATTGTGCCGTGTAATTAGATTCATTCATTAAAAAAGGAGTTTTTTGCGAAATTAAACATAAGTCTGTGATCTTTTAGTGATGGGGATTGTTCTTAGCCTACTTCAGGCTTCTATATAGGTCCAGTTTACATAACCGCTTTATTAATGCCTAATCAGGTCAATCAACGGTTCTACAGAACCCCCAGCAATTAGGCCACGGACCACTCGGGGTCGCGCACCCCTGGTTGAGAAACACAGTTTACAACACCGGGGCCTGAAGATTTATAAGCATTTATGAAACACAAAGGACAATTAATTTAGGAAAATTTAAATGATATTAAGGACTAATATGTAACTGTATTCATTATAGACTTTGCAAGCCTCAACCATCAGACGTGATTTTAGATCCCATGTGCGGCTCTGGAGTTATACCTTTAGAGGTTAGTAGAATTATACATTTTGACTTTTAAATATATATGTACTGTAGTTGGTGCATTGTTTTTTTTACAAAATGTTTTTTTCATATTTGTTTGATCAGGGTGCCATAGAGTGGCCGAATTCATTCTTTTTAGCAGGAGATAACAATGGCATTGCAATCAACAGAACAGTCAATAATGTCAAGCATCTTCTAAAGAATCGACCTCCTGTTGAAAGAAGGTGAGGTTCCTGTCCTACATGGATGTCAGAATTGCACTGTCAGTCAAAGAATTTAAAGTTTTGTGTATTTTGAAAGGCAATAACTGCACATTCCTTAAGGGTAAGTAAAAAGACTTAATAAAAAATGCCAAACATTTCTCAAGGTGCTGTAGCCAATGACGCAATTTATAGAAAGTGTTTACTCTGTATACCAGTGTTTCACATACATTATGGTGGTTTTGAGGGTGATGTCATGAAAAAAGTTTGAGAACCACTTCTACACACTACTTTAAAATGTATAAATATACTAGTCTAAAAATCATTTAAGTAGTGTATATCAACATGACAGTTTACACAGTTTTTTTTCATTAGCTCTTCAGGCTTGCCCTTAGACATAATTCAGTGGGACTTGTGCAATCTGTCTGTGAGGAGCAGTTCAGTGGATATCATCATTACTGACATGCCATTTGGAAAGAGGTATTGTGTGACATTAAGATAGCCTTTTACTTAACATTTTTTAGATATGTAAGTTTATATATTAAACAGTTTGTGATATGTGTTTATGTACTTTAAAGAATGGGTTCCAGGAAGAAGAACTGGGAATTATACCCTTTATGTCTTCGGGAAATGGCTCGAGTTTGTAAACCTGATACAGGGAGAGCTGTTCTACTTACCCAGGACAAGAAGTGTTTCACAAAGGTGACTTCATTTTCATCACAGTTCTTTAAACACTTCACCCAAAGAGGAAAATTCTGTCATCATTGACTCACCATTAGATTTTTCCAAACCTGTATACATTTCTTTGTTCTGCTAAACACAAAGGAAGATATTTGGAAGAATGTCAGTAACCAAGCAATTATTTTCCCTACTATTAGAGTAAAGGGGGATGAGATCTGGTGGTAACTGACATTTTTCCTTTGTATTTCGCAGAACAAAGAGTTTTATAAGGTTTAGAACAATCTAAGGGTGAATAAATGATAGAAGAATTGTATTTTCTTAAGTCATGCCAAGTAAGAACATATATTGACGTTTATAGTTTCCAAATATATGTAATTAACATACATTCTATTATTATTTTCTATCTTTTGCAGGCAATCTTGCAGATGGGTGAGCTGTGGAGGAGAAGCCACACTGCATGGGTGAATGTGGGCGGGTTGCGTGCAGGTGTTTTTGTACTCCAGCGCACAGGGTTAGTTTTTGGCACCACTTCCGGAGATGTGAAGAAGCCTCGCAAAGAAATGGAATCCCCACAAGAGGCTATGGAGGACAAAAGTCTGTGAAAGGGCTGAAAGACAAGTTGCAGCAAATGTTAATATTTGGAGAAATGTAATGTTTTTCCAAGTGTCATTAGGCCTCAAGTCATTTGGTATTTAATTTGTTGGTCTCTGACTATATTTTCCTTATAAAAGGTTTGGCTGTTCATGTTCTGAAGAAAATACAGTTATAAATGGGGTTTGATGCTTTTTATAAAAATATAGAGTTCATCATTCATTCTCAACTCATTAGTTACCCTGTTAATTATTAGTTCACTTATTGTGGCATACACTGTAAAGACTATTTGTTGGTTAAACATATATTTAGTGCCTTTTTGCATGCATTTTAAATTAAACCTAATTGGCCTAAAATGCATAGTCCTTCTTTTGATAAATACAAAGATTTTACTTTTATGACATAATACATCATCACTTACCTCAAAATGAATCCAAGTCATTACTTTTTTTTTTTAAAAGTCCAGTAACTAGATTTAAGAAAAACTACACATGCCTCCTCGTTCAGTTTGCAGTGGCATTTATAAATAGTAAAAGCATACTAATTTAAGTCTGCTTTTTATTTTATTATTATTTATATAGACTGTTTTAGTGGAAATCCAGCGTAAACAAACGTTACTGTATGTGCCCCAAACTTCTGGTAGACCTCTGAAAGGAATCAATAACATTCACTTAGATTTAAATGAAATAAAATGTAATATGAAAATAATATAAATATGAATTAGTATGAGTATAAATTCAGTTTTTATAACTTAACACAGACCCGAAATTAACGTCTCTAGGCTATATTTATAAACAGCCTTTTAATAATTAATTTGTAAATGAATTTATAGTCCCTAATGAACACCCTTATAAATTCTTTACAACGGGGGTTTTAACTTAAAGGCTGAAGAAAATCAATAATGGTAATGATTTAGTGTAGCTAAAATAGCCTACATCTTTATAAGTCTATTATAAGAATATAATCAAAATAAGGCTTATGTTCCTTGGCCTCAAAACAGGAAGTTTATAAGATTTGCACAAACGCGCATGCTTCATGTAGACGACACTTGTTTACAGCAATGTTAACTACGTATCCGGAACTGCGCTGTCATGTGCTATGTTATACTTTTCTAAATGCTGTGGCTGTTGACCAATCACAATCGATTGTGGTTCAACGATGTTTTGCTGCGACTGTTTTGGAACGGCCCGATAGTTCCAGTAGCCCAAAACGTAACTATGTTAAACCTAAGCTAAATGAAAGATTTCATGTTCAGTTTGCTTAATCTCTGTTTTGTCTACAACCGCCATTTTTAGCGAAATAATCACTATATTTTGCTGCGTTGCGTACTTTGTGGACAAAATACTACGACATTTTACGGAGTGGACCAAGTGGCCTTGACTATAATATTTGTTTCAACACAGAGCTGGTGTATATTTAGGTTTTATTGTTGAGTCTGATTTCCTGGGGCTGTATAAGAGCTGCATCCTTTATAAAGTATTGTAATAAACATTTTACCACGATTGTCAGAGTAGACTTAGTTCATTTAGTGTTTCTGCAAGACTTTAAGCTTCCTTTCGTGCAAGGTTGAGAAGATGAGAAGAAGATCTTCATATGGAGAGAGAGACTGCGGACGGGACAAAGGGTGGGCACTCTTTTATTTTTTAAGTAGTGTTACTTTACATATACTTTTGAGTTTTAATCATGTCAGTTACAGTGGAAGCATTTTAGTGACAGACTGAAGCAATTTAATCTTGTCTGTCATGTGCATAGACATGTATTAGGATACAACACAAGTGTGATTGTTTAATTTGCCCTTACCAATATTTTTTTGGTTGTTTTCAATAGTAAAGACAAGGTAACCCCGAAATAATCTTGTTATTGCTAGAATAATCATACGGTAGTATTTTTATTAAAACCATAGTTTTACTCCCAAAAATCATGGCTACTAACTACACTTTTACAATAATGAAACCATGGGTCATTTTCATAGCGGGGGGCAAAAATACCAATAAAACATTTTGGGGGGGGCACAGTCTACTTTTCACAAATATTGGGTAAGACATGACAACATAAGATATTTGTAATTGGTTCATTTTTAGTTGTTCATTCACATTTCTCAAAGATATGGAACACTGCTCACTACTGGCAGAGAGCTCAGTTAACTTGGAGATCAAATTTTTTTTAACAGGCCTCGCTTTGGTTCCACCCGAGCTGTTCCACCGCCTCCCAAGAAGTTTGGGAATCCTGGAGACCGGCTAAGGAGAAAGAAATGGGACCTGGACCAGCTGCCCAAGTTTGAGAAGAACTTCTACAGTGAACATCCAGAAGTTCATTCCATGAGTCAGGTGATAACCTACCTTGACATCTTTCTATTATTCAGTAGTCACCATTTTTGTCAAATCAATTTATGTAATCATTTGTAAGAGGTAAGGAAAATGTGGCTATAATAATGAGATTCTTTGTAACTGTTTTACACTGCTTTTGTGGGTCTGGTTTGTTAAACTTGCATGTTCACATATTGTTGGTGACCTCCTGAAAGATTCTTTAGCCATAGCACTGTATGTATTTTTTTATATTTTACAGTATGATGTTGAAGAATTTTGCAAGAGGAAAGAGATCACAGTCAGAGGCAATGGCTGCCCAAAGCCCGTAAGCAGTTTCCATCAAGCTCAGTTCCCTCGTGAGTGTTTTTACTGAATTTCAGTTTAAATAGGGTTACATACAGTAACTTTGTATATCTTAGATAGTTATTTCCTTATTTCACGTATTTAATTTGATTACTTGTTCATGTCAATTCCTTCAGATCAGAAATTTCACCTCAAATCAGTATAATAATTAAGAATAATAGACACAAGGCATTACCATCAAATCTAAAGTGGCCTTGAAATATATAAAGACTGTTTAAGGCAGCATAGAGGCACATGAAGGCTCTCAAAATTTTACAAACGCTCACAATCCATGTCCTCCCTCAAATTGTACGACGCAGATACAAACACTTTAGTGACCAGTTTCCACTTCAGCCTCTCTTAACCACTGGGTGAGCTTACAGTCATGAATGGAACCCTCCACATAACTTCATTAAAGGGATTGTTCACCCAATATTTAAATGATCATGAATTTTTCACCTTTGAGTTGTTCCTAACGTTTATACATTTCTTTGTTTGGTTGAACTCAGAGAAAGATATTGGCTCGTACCCAAATAGTTCTTGGACCCCATTCACTGCCATAGTAGAAAAAATGACTATGAAAGTCAAAAGTGCCCCAGAACTGTTTGCTGTCCTATATTTTTATTTTTATTTTGTTTTCAACAGAACAAAGGTTATTTTTGCCATTATGGTAGTCAATGGGGCCTAAGAACAGTTGCGTATAAGCACTGTTCCAAATATCCAACTCTGTGTTCATCCGAACAGAGACATTTATATAGATTTAGAATAACTAGAAGGTGAGTAAATGATGACATCATTAAATTCTTTGGGTGAAGTATCCCTTTAATTGAAATATCTTAGGGTGTTTCATAGGATACAACCATGCAGCCGCATTAATAATGACTAGCTTCTCGGACAGGCAGAGATGAACTTCATTAAGGAGTTGTATTGTCATGAATGTACTGTAAAATGTGGTCAAGCAGATGTTGAATTTTAAATAAAGACTGAAAGAGTAAATGTTTTGAATTTTGAATTTAATTGATTCCATTGATGTCAAAATGTTCTTGTGTTTTTTAAGAATACGTCATAGACATACTGTTGCAGCAGAATTTTAAGGAGCCCACAGCTATCCAGGCTCAAGGTTTTCCTCTAGCTCTCAGTGGCAGGGACATGGTGGGCATTGCTCAAACCGGCTCTGGAAAAACACTGGCTGTAAGAGACCCAGCACCTACAACTAGGGATAACAAGCAACATAAACAACAAATCTTAAGTTTAATGTACCCCATTCTCCTCTACAGTATCTCCTTCCTGCCATAGTACACGTTAACCATCAACCCTACCTGGAGAGAGGCGATGGTCCCATTGTAAGTAACTGCACAACTTATACCGCAATTAGAATTATGGTGTCATAAAACTCCTTTAGCAGTGGTTTCTCACACCTGAAAAAGGTTCAGGAATAGCTACTGAATATAAGTCACTTTTTAAAGTTAGGAAATCCAGTCTATTAGGATTACTAAAACAAGATTGACAAGCCTGTCCATGTATTTTTACATGAAGAAGTGCCACTTTGTTTTGTGGTACTTTTTTCAGCGTTATGTTTTTTTCAATGCATTATCTGATTTTTGTATATTCTTTTAATTCTTCGATTTTCCTGTTCTTTGTTTTGTTTAGTGTCTTGTGCTGGCACCCACACGTGAACTGGCCCAGCAGGTACAACAGGTGGCTTATATATATGGCAAAACATCCCAGATCAAAAGCACCTGTGTGTACGGAGGAGCCCCAAAGGGTCCACAGATCAGAGATTTAGAGAGAGGTGGGGGAGTTTACAAACACTAACAACAATGTATTTTCTATTTGGTCATGATCTTTTCTACGTGGACTTTTTTAATAAACCCTATTCACTAACTTTGCAAGTTAAAACACTTCCGCTTAATCTTATACAGGTGTTGAAATTTGCATAGCCACACCTGGTCGTTTGATCGACTTCCTGGAGGAAGGAAAAACTAGCCTGCGTCGTTGCACGTACCTGGTCCTGGATGAGGCTGATCGTATGTTGGACATGGGATTTGAACCTCAAATTCGCAAAATAGTTGAACAAATCAGAGTGAGTATTGATTTAACTGACCACAATATACGAAAGTTCATGTATGTGTACATCACATACACACATTGGGTCTGACGAGTATCAAATCTCACATTAGTTCCAGCTCATTCAAGTTTGGGAGTTTGTGTGGAGATCCGTTTGGAACTGGGGAACTACTTTCTTCCACCAAAAATTACTATTTCCAAACCGACACATCTTTAAAATTTGTGCTGTGCTATTTCAGTTAAGTTATTAATGAGAATTATCAAAGGAGGGTGTGCGTATTAATGAAACACGACTGTTTCTGTTATCTAAAGCTTGTGATCGAGACCCTCACGTCCTGCCCTTTAATTTTTCAAATCATGAGTGCTGTGAGTAAATTGCTAAGCGCCTATTATAATGGAATATAGCCGCCAACTAGTGGCCATTTGCAGTATTGAAGTTTGTTATTCCAAACATGCCGTTGATTTAGATCTCGACAGTCAAAGGCAGCATCTGTTTCAGTTCAGCACGCAATCAACCTTTGCCTTGGAGAATGATAGACCTGTAAGTTTATTTACTATGTTAACATTCTTCTTATGTGTTAACATAATATTGATTCTTGGAAGTTAAGTCATGATCAGTGTAATGTACGAAAGTTCTATCACATGTACACCCACTGCAGATTCCAGCGCACGCGTTTATTTGTATGCCAAGCTTATTTATGTGCAATTTCTTATTTCATATCAGTCAGTGAAACAGTCAGTGAAACGGTTCCCGTAGTGATACTGGTGGAATATAGCATGATTCACATTAGGGCAGGGGAAAAATAATAGTTTTTTTAAATGCGTTCGATTCGATATCGATTCTTAACTTGAATGTTATTGCCATAACGTTCCACTATATGTCACTTTTCTGTTTTCAACGGGTGGATGTTACAACAGGGAGCATTTCGTTCATTTATTGCTTAATTAACATGGTGGATGCGAGTGTGTTGTCGAATTTAACATCACCTTCACATAAAAGGCAGCAGTTCACATGATTACTGCTAATTTTGAGACATTTTGTTGTTATACTGTATCTTAAATGTAAAATAACCTGATCATGTTTGATCTAGGTATGGTACTGTTCTGTTTTAATATATATGTTTTTAAAGTTAAAAATACAGGTTTGTGACTCTTCATTTCAATTGTGAATTCACCATTGTCATCTGATGTTTACTGATCTTTTTTCAAAATATCTTTAGGATTTGTATTAAAACTGTAATCATTGACTTGAATCGAGAATCAAATCCAATCGAGAGCTTGTGAATCGGAATCGGAACATCTAAATTGATCAGCCAATCAGATTCGAGAACCAGACAGAACTGTTTTATTGAACTATTTCTGGTAGATTAAGACCCCAAATAGAAATAAATTGTTCTGAATTACTGTTCATCGAGGTAAATGATTTCAATTTGTTGCTGTTTGGGTTTTTTTCAGCCTGACAGACAGACACTGATGTGGAGTGCTACTTGGCCTAAAGAGGTGCGTCAGTTGGCTGAAGATTTTCTTCGCGAATATGTCCAGATTAACATAGGAGCTCTAGAACTGAGTGCAAACCACAACATCCTGCAGATAGTGGACGTCTGCATGGAAAATGAAAAAGATACAAAGTGAGCTGGTTTTTCCATAGTCTCATCTCCAATGTGAATTTGAATATGAATGTATTGGTATTGACAGGTTGATGGGTTTTAGTGTTTTTTTCCAGTGTCTGTGGATAATTCATTACTATATTAATAAAAATAACAATAGTTATGAATACTGTTACAGTATTTAAAGAAGCACAATGGGCTGTAGGTTCTACTGTGGTCTGTGGAGTTGGTGTGCCTCGGTCAATATAAATTGGGCTGTGTATATTGACCTTATTCTCAGTTTGACACACAAAACAATACATTTCACAAATGGTTTTAATGTTATTAAATCAAATTATATGTATTTATTTAGTACTTAAACCCTGAAAGGTTTGCCAAGGTAAAATAGTAATGTGAGCATTAAGTGCATCAGTAATTCACCCGCAAAAATGTAAACTCCCATTGGCACTCTTTTTATGTCTTATGTTCCCAGGTTGATTCAGCTAATGGAGGAAATTGTGGCTGTAAAAGAGAATAAAACCATCATTTTTGCCGAGACAAAAAAACGTTGTGATGAACTTACTTGCAGGATGCGAAGAGATGGGTGAGACTAATCTGTATGCAAATGTAGACATGTATAAATATTTATAAATGTGATTGGTTAGAGTTTTTTGGATCAAGTTTGGAGTTGAAAAAATATTTCTAGTCGAAATATGTTAAGATATTGTATATTCCAGTTGTAATGTGAGTTCTGACTTCATCCAGGTGGCCTGCAATGTGCATTCATGGTGACAAGAGCCAGCCAGAGAGAGACTGGGTACTATCAGGTAAACCTTTACAGGGACATGTCTTATTGAAAACTGTCATGCGATTGTTTGATAAATCATAGTGTGTTGTGTTATGTGTGTTTCCAGAGTTCCGCAGTGGAAAGGCGCCTATTCTGATCGCAACTGATGTTGCTTCACGGGGACTGGGTATGTTCTTATATTTTGACATTACGTTGTGCATATAGTTAATGTCAAAATGTTACTCTAAAACATATTTAGATAATTGTCCAATTTATTTAAAGTAACATTAGGCAAAAAAAAAACATGACGTAAAGTGGTCATAAAGATGGAATATCTGTATTAAAAACATAATAAAATAATCTAACAGTGTTGTTGAATTTGTAGTGCCAAGGCAGAAGAAGTGTTTTAGTTGGACATCTTTCAAACATCATTCAAAATCATTATCAGTGTAGCCAGAATCAGGAATTAGTCACTGTCATAAGCCTTTGAACCAGTGAATCAGTTTTAAAGACCTAAAGAAATAAAACCATCATCTACCCATCCACATGCCATCTTAAGAATGGAAGTCTTATATGAACACCTTCTGTAGGATGGCATGAGTCAATTTTGGGTGAACTATTCATTATAAGTCAATCCTAAATGTATTCATCAGCTTGAATCCCTGTGTTCATTGAATTTGTCTACCAGAATTACTTAAAAGTAAACAGCAGCTTACATACTTAAGACTTACAGCTTGAAGTCTCATTTTTTAATAACAGCAACTTCAAATGGACCTAGAACTTATACTGCCCACTGTAATTTTTTCTAAACCCCTGCTAGTGAAATAATCATAATCCAATTAAGCTTAATATATTGAAATTAAGTAATATTTTAATGTGTATGTAGAGAGAAGAAAAGAGTTGTTTGGCTGTAATGCATTTAAGATATTTTTAACCATTACCTTCAAATTATATGTATGTGCATGCTTTTTTTATACTGTAGACTACCAAATACCTTTGTTACAGCCTAGTGTGATCCATGTTTCTTTAGGGGGAAACTTGCACATTCTTATAATATATCTTAAGGTGTTATGGTGTATTATTTAGATTTCATTTTGATGTAAACTGCATGAAAAATGGGCTAATGGTTTATGTTTACACGCACGCACACTAGCGTACGTGAATACTTGTAAGACACTTAAAAGTCTTGAAAACAACTACTTGTAAAACATTATAGAGAATATACCATTTTTCAGGGACTTTTTGGCTGGTTCCTCTCGGATCATGAACTCATAATTTTATTAATTTATTTTTTGTTACAGCCAACTGACTTGGTCATGTTGCTTGGAGGCCATACCATAGAGGGTTACACTTTCCACGCTCTAAAAATGCTGGGTTGTTTCAACCCACGGTTGGGTCAGATATGGACTTACCCAACCGTTGGGTTAAATTAACCTAGAAAGTTCTGTACTTGACCCAATCAAGGATTGAAACAACTCAGAATTTATTGTAGTGCAGGACATTTTTGCTGAAGTTAATATTGTTGCTGTCTGGCAGAAACCTCTTATCTCCAAGCTACTTTTCAGGAAATAGAAAAACATAGTATTTTTAAAACCGTTTCATCAAAATTTATGTTTTAACTTTAAATATGGCCAGTTATTCGCATGTGTTATTAGATTATAACCAATTTAACAAAAATACGATTCAGATGGATTTAAGAGGTTTTTGACCAGCAAAGGTAGGCAGTAGGTCCATCAAAACACTTACATAATTTATTGCATTCGTACAGTGATGTTGAAAGACACAGCAGCAAGTACATGTGATTCAACAACAAAGGCTAAACTAAAATACTACAGACTTCAAATTTTTATATAAATTAATAAATAGAGCTGCAAGTGGCAATTATTGGGGTAAAACAGGTTCAGACAGGTTCAGACAAATCGGGAAAAGTTACTCAAGTGTAAAGTTTGAAAGAATAGACATTGTGAATGATTTGGATACTTGTTTTGGTGGTTAGTTGTAGAGTTTAAAGGGTTTCTCACGTTTGATGCTCACAAGATACAGAATAATGTGTCATTATTTTCCCCACACATATTATGTTGGCTCAGATGTTAATCAACTTTCTGAAAGCAATTTTTGTCTCTGAATGATACAGTATATGGCATATTGTATGCAAATCAGACAAAAGGCCCTGTAATAGCTTGATCAAATAGTAGGTTTTTCAGAACTTTCAAAAAATTTGAAAAACAGGTTTTTGACTCCACAACAAAATGATTGACGCACAATATAGTGCATAGGAATAAGAATAGTGAATAGTGCCCAAGACCAGAAGAAAAACTACATCAAAACTATGCAGTTGGTGTGCTTGACCCCATAATTTCTTCTTGCAGCAGTAATTTTGCTGTTCTATATTTTTGTTTTCCTGTGCTTTTTTAATTAGCTGTGGTAACATGGAGAGGAAAAAGCCTTTATGCTAGGTTATGCCAGTGTCTTAAACTATGATTCTTCTTTTTTTCCCCTTCAGGATTTTTGACTTCCTAACTGGCAACCCAGGCATGCTGTGCTTATTTTGCACAGCGCCCTCCCTCTACCATGTAACCAGAGCTCTATGACACAGTAGCGTAGGGCTTGATATTGATAGAATCCATCCGCTGCTCCTCTACCTTAAGAGGAAAACTGTTTATTTCGTTTTAAGGGGTAGCAGTATCACCGAAGCTAACATTTGGGCCTGAAATGTGGATGCTGTCAGTTGAACGTAAAAACTCAAGTACTCCAGTGAGATAGAGCCAGGGCATCCCCCCAAGGAACAATAAAGATAAACATTAAGAAAGTGCTGGATACAGTCTGGTCCGGTTTGTGGAGGCCCTGCAACCCAGCGTAGAGAGAGAACTGGGGCAGAGCCGGTTCTGCTCCCGTCTGGCGTTGCCGGGACAGGGCCGAGGGTGAAGGGGAGGGCATCTCAGCTCGTGAGCCCACATTAACCTCTTCCTCTTGGGCCGCTCCACTGGACCCAGGACTGATCCCAGCCAAGAGTAACCTAATCTAGGGTAAGTACATTGCCATGCCCTAGTTGCTGCCCTTTTCATAAATACTATTTCTGTAGTGTGGCAAATGTCAATTTAAGGGGTTATGACTTTTTTCCTATTGGTTCATTCTTATTTGCAGAGGAGAACAAACTTGCTCCCAAAAGTCTTAGATAGTCTATTAAGAAAAAAAATCATGTCTTGACCCGACCGCTTTAATCATGATTGAACTTGTATGGTAAGTGCTGTGTGTGGAATATTTGTTTATTATCATATACAGTCTGACTTTTTTATTGTTAGCACAGTGCAGTTTTAGGTTTATAGAATATAATTGACTGTAATTATGCAAAAAGAGACAGACCAACAAATATACCAATGCTAAATAACACTCCCAAACAACACAAAGGCACGGTCAACAGAATCATGTTTTTGATACTCATTGACAGCTTTTTACTGGACTTTGTTGGGGAAACTTTATATTGCTCACTTTATATAGCTTTATATTGTGTTTAGTGTACAATACATGTAATGTGTCTTTATGAAAGTTAAGTGAGGAATATGGGTGGACCTCGAAGTCACTACTGCGAGACTCTGGTTTTGAATGAGGTCAAAGTCAGCTGCAATTTCTTAGACATCTTGGCTTCATTTTTCTACGGTGGAAGTTCATGGGGGACGCATCGTCCATCCGTCTATGGTCACTAGTTAGTGGACTACAGTTCAGATCTGGGGGCGGATACACAAAACATTCTTAAGAAGACAATTTTTAACTGCCAAATTTTTTCTTAAATTATAACTTAAGAAGAAAGTGGAAGAAAACGCTTAAAGGGATATTTCACCAGAATATGAAACTTCTGTCATGAATTACTCACTTTTCTAACTTTTCACTACCATAGTCAATAGTAGCCCAGAACTATTTGCTTCTTTTGTGATCAACAAAACAAAAAATTAAAAGTAATTTTTCCCACTATGGTAGTCAAAAGGGTCCAAGAACTTTTTGGTTACAAGCATTCTTCTTAATATTTTTCTCTGTGTTTATCAGATCAAAGAAATGTATACAGATTTGTAAATGATGCCAGAATTTTTATTTTTGCTTGAACTAAGAATTGCTTTTCTCAACATGGATTTTCAAAGCATGTAACGGTTTATTCTTATGAAAAAATGAAGATGAATGTTCTTATGAAAATATGTAAGAGCTGTCCTATAATTTATCTTAAGAACCACATCATAATTTCTCTTAGAACAGTTTCGTGGATCTGGCCCATTACCTCAAATTCAGTTCATCTGGACTGCGAGACAAAAATGAACCTTTGCATTTAACTGTTTAAAATAAGAAGCGCATTAGCAAAGCAGAGCTGGTCATAAGACATCCTTATCTAGTGGCTTTGTTTAAGGCCCTTTAACTCTGTGCATGTTGCTGCTCTTTTGCCTTCAGAAGCAGCCAATGCACTTCATGATTAAATGCTCTGGATCAGAGCAGTATGTGTACCTGGCCACCTCAGCTGTGGCGTGGATATCCTTCAAAGGAAGGAATTTCCCATGGGGAGGGGTGTTCTTACAGGCTTACTCAGCCATCATGCCTTTGATTCCGAGCAACATCCCAACAGAGCAGGAGTCTGTCAAACTGGTGGCCCCGTACTGGTTCTGGCTTAAACCCTCCAACCCTTATCAAAATCAAACTACTTCAAGTTATCCTGAATACAGATGTGTGTGATTTGGAGCTAAACTTTGTATCACACTGATCTTCCAGGAGCAGGATTGAGCATCTCTGATGTAGACCACAGAGCCTGCATTGCATGTCTCCACCAGGTCTGATACACTGACCTTATATGAAATTGTGTATCCATTGATTGGCTCTGATTGATTTTCCATGTCACAGAAGGGCCAATGGGCCTGCTAGCGGCTTGAATTTACCCTGATGCCAGTCGCTTGCACTAAAATGAAAACAATCCACATGAATGAAGTCTACTATCCTACAATATATGTTGTGGTTACACTGTTGATGTCTGGTAGGATCCGTTTCTGTCACTGGTAAATTGTCTTGCACACAATGTAGTAGAGCAAGTCTACTACTACTGTAATAAACCGAGCGACACAGAAAAGTAGGATTGAATTTCTGTTGTGGCCTCCAGCAGTGCATGTCCTTATGGACTACACCAGCTTCAAACTTTCTTGCTGTGATGCACTTAGAGTACAATTTTCTGGCCATTTCTGGGGGAATGCCACTGCAAAACTTTTTATTTATTTATTTTTGAATGTTCTCTGTAGCAAGCTTTGGCTCTCAGCCTATGGTTGACATATAGCTAGGCCTGTAAAATCATTGAAATTTTGCAAATCTAGGAGACAGAGGGTTTAAATTTGCAGTTGCTGTTTTATAAACTTGTTAACGCACAGTGAAAGGTCCAATCAGTTTTCTCTGATTTCGCTCTTTAATTTGTATTTCTTTTTGCTCCATCTCTATATCGCTGCACCATGAAGATGTGGAGGATGTCAAGTTTGTCATCAACTATGACTATCCAAATTCATCAGAGAATTACGTTCATCGCATTGGGCGCACTGCCCGCAGTACTAACAAAGGCACAGCTTACACCTTTTTCACGCCTGGAAACCTGCGGCAGGCTCGAGACCTGGTGCGGGTTCTAGAGGAGGCCAGGCAAGCCATCAACCCCAAACTACTGCAGCTGGTGGATACAAGCCGTGGGAGTGGAGGTGAGAGATTTATGATCATCTTTAGCAGTAATGCACCTCATCTTCAGGATTGGAGAGATGTGCCGTGGGAGTCGAAAAGAAAGTGGTCGAACACATATCAGAGATATTGCTGTATTGTTTTAATACCAACAGAATGTAAGATTACATGAAAGTAGATGCACAACTTTGTTTCATTCATAGGTGGACGGACACATGACCGCAACTCAAGCTCAAACAACCCCAACTTAATGTACCAGGATGAATGCGATCGTCGCTTGCGCCCTGCACCCGGTTGCAACAAGGAAAGCCGTAAAAATAGCTTCGGCAACGATGGGTGGTCAGGTGATAGCCGGCGCAATGACCGTTCATCGTCTTATAGAGATCACAGCAGAGATGGGCGAAACAACTACAACTCAGGATCTTCCTACAATGCAGGAGGAGGTGAGCAAAACCAGGGGTACAGAAGAGAGGGGCAGTATGACTCCAGAGGGGGCAGCTCCCAGTCAGGCGGGCCTAGTAGCAGAAGAGGAGGAGGGCTAGATAAACCTAGACCCCCTCCGGGACCGTTTGTACAGCCTCCTTCAACCACTCTTCAGCCTGGACCAGGTCCACAACCACTCATGGCACATCAGTTCCCTCCTCTGCCACAACCCATGATGGGCTTCACTGGCCCAGGGCAATATCCGTTTTCCCACCTACCACCCCCATCTTCCAATGTCTGAAAATAAAATCCATTGCTGTCTTTCCAAAATTGTTTCTGGAACACGAACCTTGTTTCTATCATTTTAGCAATTGAAATTTGCTTTGTAGCAATGAAAATTGTAAAAAGCGCAGTATAAATAAAGTTGAGAAAGTATTTGCTTGATATATCCTGTACTCTGTACGCTTACTATAGTTAAGTGTGGCTTAACCGTTTATCAAGCTATAGGTCTAGAGAGATAAATGCTACTTATCCAATCATTTTATCTTTATTTGTCACATCAAATATCTATATATATGATTGTTTTTGTATTTTTCAGAATAAAGGAGTACATTCTGTTTGATTTCAGACAATAGGTTGTGTATGTACATTTTAAAAACGTCAATGTTTCATTTGTTAAATTCAAGTGCATAGAATAGTGTTTTACATGATAGTTATTCTTCTAGCATTTAGTTACAAGTAATAGTGTGAGCTGAATCTTTTAATAGTTGACATTGTTTTATACACTTACTTTGTTACACAGATTTTAATAAAGACTGAGTCAAATTTCTCTCTTACTGCTAATTAAAGAAAAATAAGATTGAAAATGTAAACCCCAGAGAAAAAGAATAACTTTATTTAATTTAAATACATATTTGCACTACTTTCACTTCTCCATATGTTTAGTCTGTTTTTGGATAATGTACAGCTGCAACACTGATATCAATTAGACGTTGTCAAGTGCAAAACACTTGTAGGGATACTTATTGGAATGCAAAAAAGGTTTTTATAGACCTTAAGCTGTACAGGGAAACACAAGTGTCCAAAACCCCAAATTGGTCAATTTTCAAAAACAATTGCTCAGTATTGGGGCAAAATGCCATTTTACTAATTGTCTAACATAATTTAGGGGTAGCAAGGGTAAAATAGATCATTTCAGGAACAGTTTCTAGATTGAAAAGAGGAAGAAAGGAAGTTTTGAAATTTAGTGTGGATCGCGAGATATTTAAAAAGCTCTCATCCAAAACAAACCAAACAAAGTGTGAAATGACAGAAAACACAAAATATCTATACTCGCAACCATGAAAAAAAATTATTTTCTGCTTAGGCACATATGGTACATCTCAACAAGACTTCCGTGTAGACGTTCAAGAGCAGGACAGTGCACAGGCCGAGTATTGTGAGTTTAACAACTCATAATATTCGATAAAAGGGGCTGTTTAAGTGTCATATTTATCATTTCAATTTGGGTTTATTGCCAAGAAATTTGATTTTCTTAGTTTAGTATATTACTAACATAACCACATGGAGACAAAATACAAAAAATCAAAAATTATTAATTAACATCTGAAAATGAGAAGAAAAAAATGATTGCAGAAAATGTATAGGCATGAAACCCTCATTAAATCTGGCTAAAACCTTCACTTCATTATATATTCTTAAAGAAATAACATAAATGATAAGAAAACCCTTCTCTCTAAAGGCAAACACACAATGCTTCCACAAAAAGGCTTCACAGATCAGAAAACAAATGAACAGATGAATCCGTGTCGAGTCTGGTTGTTAACTGCTACTGTAGCAGACAGATCACTAGCAGGAAAGCAGTTATTTTCCACTAAAGGTTCATCCAAGACTCTTGTGGAGGGAATTGCTCTACGTCACCACTCTCGTCGTGTGATTCTTCTCCTAAGTCAAATGTCAGTTTGTATCGCAACCGCACCTTCTCCTAAAACCAAAATATCAATATGAACATTGATAATTTTGCAGAAACTGCCAGTTAGTCCTGAACTTTTATGTTATGTTTACCTTGTGAGGGTTGGCTAACAGAAGAACTTGTGTAATGGCAGCAGGGGGCAGTAAAGGATTGAAGGCAGGTAAATCTAATCCTGATGGTGGCTGGAGCTTCACTCTCATTGTCTGCAACCACACATGCAATAAAGCCTCAATGAAAGAGGAAACAGAGATTTGCCATGAATGCACAAATGTATAAGCTGGCGTTACCTTAGGAACAGCAGCCTGGAATCGTATGTTTGTGATGGGCACAGGGGAAGAGGACAACATAGAGATGATCACCACCAAAACATCCGACTGAGGTAACGAAGAGCTTCTTGCAAAATGGAACAAAACCCGTAGGCTGTGTTTATCAAAGATTGTCAAAGGCAACATGCTACCTGTGAGGTGACAGAAAGAGAAAAAAGGATTGAAACATGATTTGAAGTAAGAAAAAATAGCTCCTCATATTTAAACAAACACAACACAAAATGTGTGTAGAGATTACAAGTTTCATCCATGAAAGGAATCAGCACAACTGAAGGACGTTAGTCATTCTTACTGGGTTTAATAGTTTCCAGGGGAACGGTCATATTTGCTAGTAAGTCATCCTGAGGGATAGAGGCTGTAATGACGCCTGCTGTGGGCTGTAAATTCAGAGGAGCTCCCGGCTCAGAGGAGAAGGTCAGCTCTGGGCTAGGAGTGGTTGCAGACTTGATCTGAAGGTCTCGAAGTGTGGGTTTGGTATGAGGCTGAAATTTGTCCCTGATGAAAAATGAACAACTTTACACATCACTTATATTTCAAACATGTAAATATTAACTAGCCTATTTGCATAAATAGAGTGAGTTTAGATGTACTTGAAACTAAAGAGGTAATCATTTAAACATTTTCCAATAATTCAAAATGGCCGTGACACACCAAAACCAGAAGTTGGCCAATGTTGATCTGGACTGTTAGCACTAGTCTGACCTGGTCAAGTATAATTAAACCTGGTTAAAGGGATAGTTCGGTCATTTACTCATTTGTCTCTTCTTCTTCAAGTCATTTCTGTATGACTTTATTCTGCAGAACACAAAAGAAGATATTTTGAAGAACATTGATACCTAAACAACACTGACCCCCATGACCTTCCACTGTATGGACACAAAACCACTGTGACATTTCTCAAAATATCTTCATTTGAGTTCCACAGAAGAAACAGTAATATAAAGGTTTTTAAAAACATGAGGGTGAATAAATAATGTCTGTTTTTATTTTTGGGTGAACTAGTGCAGTAACTCTTGGAATGTAAAGCGGGTTTATTGTGATTTTGGTTTATTGTGCGTCACAGCCTTAAGACATAGTTTGGATAGCTCAACAAGTTATACATTTACCATTTCACCTGAAGACTCTCTGGGGGTAAAGACTGCTGCAGCAGGGTCTTACCCAACAGGTCTAAATCATCTAAGGCGTTATTGGGTGTCTTAGCGGCATATGCCACTGTCGTTGCCGGGCCCGGTGGAACAGGTTTGTTCACAGACTCTGATGACTAAAAATATTTCACATGCTACTGTGGGTAGAGACAACTGCGCAAATCTTAAACAGACATACTCTTCATCAAATGATCAGAAGACAGAAATCTGGCCCATAAAATGCATACCTGAAATGTATTCCATGTCATGCTGTCTCCAGATTGAGAAGGCGCCAAATTAGAATTAACCTCAGTCAAGCCTAATAGAGGAACAAATAAACTCTTTCTTACCATCATATTAATGACTCAGCAATTGTATACTTTAACAGATCAACTGCAAATTATAATTTGCAGTATCTAAGATTCCCAATATCCTATTAGGAAGACTCACAATTAAATAACATATTTCTGACCAACAATTAAATCATATCAATAACTTTTTTTCTTAGCAGTGGTTAAAAAAACGCTGTTGTTTTCTGCTATTTTATTTCATACCAATAATGGTTGTAAGCCAGTCTTTGTTTTAAGTGAGTCAGTTTGAAATATCAGACTTTTCAAAAGCTTTTACAGTACTGCAGATTTGCAGTTATGTTTCTTCAAGGGTCTTGCAGTCACCGCCACAGTTCTTCTAAATTTAGTCTGTCTCTTTCTCTTGATTCAAGTAATAATAGACAGACATGATGATGGTGAGACTGATCTCTGTATGGAACACTGGATTATTAAAAATAATGGCAAAAGAAATGTAAGCTTATATTTCCTACTGACACAAAAACTTGATCAAAAGATATAAATAATTGGCTTAAAACCATATCTTGGGGTGAAAATACTATTGTGGTAAAGAGTTTTGCACAGTACCGTCACAGAAATGGGTCTTAGTTTCAGTAATTAATTAAAGCTCTCACCCAGGGACATGAGCTCATCATCCAGCAGACTGGCACCCATATCCTGTAAATGTAACATCTGAGAGGGAAATTCTGTAAAAGACTGAGCCGAAGGGGAAGTGTCCAATCCAGTTAGGTCCAACAGAGCGTTACTGCTGCCTTTCAACACAAAGATTATGCAAGCACACGTTAGAAACCAGTTAGACTAACTAATAACAATTAAAGGGGTCGTATGGCGAAAATACGCTTTTTCTGTGTCTTTGGTGTGTTATAAGGTGGCCATGCATGTATAAGACACGTTAAATTGCAAAAATTAAAGTGTAAGAACAAAACATGCATTCTATTTATAAACGAATGCTTACCTAGCCCCGCCTGAAAAGACTGGTGTAACCACACCCCCAAAAATATAATCTAATTCGATTCCTGGTATGACTTGACAAAGACCACCCAAATGTATACGCAAGTAAGGTGGCCGTACCGGTCCGAACTAATTGCTTTGGAACCTGATGTTCCAAATATGGTAATTTCCATCACATGCTTGCAGTATTCGATCAATCAGTGCGCACTGGTTAACAGGTCAATCATAGCACACCTCCCTTTGCAGAGCGACGAGCATTGTTAAAAAAAATGTGTTTCAGAGAGGAGGGGCAAAGAGGAGATACAAACATGCATGATAGATGGAAAAAACTGCGTTTCTGAACCTTAAATCGTGCATAAACATTGCATTAGATCTAAAACAAACGATAATGTTCGTTTTAGCTGTGTCATTTGAGACCTTTAATGAGCTCCAATTCACAAGAACATGAACACAGAAACTGCACTCGGAACAGCACCAACTAAAGTTATTTAAGCAAAATGTCTACAGGTCTGAAAAAAAATGAAGTTTAAATGGGGAATGCTGTACCTGATAATCTGGTTGTGCTGCTGGTTTCTCCATTCACCTCCTCACCCTTTACCAGCTGCCTGTACAGGTTAATCACCTGCTTCAGACTGTCATTTGCCTGCAAGATCTCCGCTATAAACACATCCAACACAGTATCAGCACATTAGCCTGTTCATGTTAAAAAGCTAAAAGGCTGTATCTGTAAAATTACTTGACTTACTTAATTGACTTACCAAGAGCTTCATCATTGTCCTCAGTATCACTGGCCAGTCTGAACAGAGTGGGTCTCATCTTCTCACAGCGCTGGTACATATCCTACAGCATAACAAATTGTTAAAACATACACAAAACATAAAAATATATCAAATACAGGAGCAGATGTTTTTTTTCAGTTTTTCTACATTTACTATTTATAGCTGTGTGTTTTTGTGTAAACGTATACATTTTGTTTCATTCTGTGAATGTGAATGTGAATTCTGTGAACTGGTTTTAATGTTATTAAATCAAATTATATGTATTTATTTAGTACTTAAACCCTGAAAGGTTTGCCAAGGTAAAATAGTAATGTGAGCATTAAGTGCATCAGTAATTCACCCGCAAAAATGTAAACTCCCATTGGCACTCTTTTTATGTCTTATGTTCCCAGGTTGATTCAGCTAATGGAGGAAATTGTGGCTGTAAAAGAGAATAAAACCATCATTTTTGCCGAGACAAAAAAACGTTGTGATGAACTTACTTGCAGGATGCGAAGAGATGGGTGAGACTAATCTGTATGCAAATGTAGACATGTATAAATATTTATAAATGTGATTGGTTAGAGTTTTTTGGATCAAGTTTGGAGTTGAAAAAATATTTCTAGTCGAAATATGTTAAGATATTGTATATTCCAGTTGTAATGTGAGTTCTGACTTCATCCAGGTGGCCTGCAATGTGCATTCATGGTGACAAGAGCCAGCCAGAGAGAGACTGGGTACTATCAGGTAAACCTTTACAGGGACATGTCTTATTGAAAACTGTCATGCGATTGTTTGATAAATCATAGTGTGTTGTGTTATGTGTGTTTCCAGAGTTCCGCAGTGGAAAGGCGCCTAATCTGATCGCAACTGATGTTGCTTCACGGGGACTGGGTATGTTCTTATATTTTGACATTACGTTGTGCATATAGTTAATGTCAAAATGTTACTCTAAAACATATTTAGATAATTGTCCAATTTATTTAAAGTAACATTAGGCAAAAAAAAAACCATGACGTAAAGTGGTCATAAAGATGGAATATCTGTATTAAAAACATAATAAAATAATCTAACAGTGTTGTTGAATTTGTAGTGCCAAGGCAGAAGAAGTGTTTTAGTTGGACATCTTTCAAACATCATTCAAAATCATTATCAGTGTAGCCAGAATCAGGAATTAGTCACTGTCATAAGCCTTTGAACCAGTGAATCAGTTTCAAAGACCTAAAGAAATAAAACCATCATCTACCCATCCACATGCCATCTTAAGAATGGAAGTCTTATATGAACACCTTCTGTAGGATGGCATGAGTCAATTTTGGGTGAACTATTCATTATAAGTCAATCCTAAATGTATTCATCAGCTTGAATCCCTGTGTTCATTGAATTTGTCAACCAGAATTACTTAAAAGTAACCAGCAGCTTACATACTTAAGACTTACAGCTTGAAGTCTCATTTTTTAATAACAGCAACTTCAAATGGACCTAGAACTTATACTGTAATTTTTTCTAAACCCCTGCTAGTGAAATAATCATAATCCAATTAAGCTTAATATATTGAAATTAAGTAATATTTTAATGTGTATGTAGAGAGAAGAAAAGAGTTGTTTGGCTGTAATGCATTTAAGATATTTTTAACCGTTTCCTTCAAATTATATGTATGTGCATGCTTTTTTTATACTGTAGACTACCAAATACCTTTGTTACAGCCTAGTGTGATCCATGTTTCTTTAGGGGGAAACTTGCACATTCTTATAATATATCTTAAGGTGTTATGATGTATTATTTAGATTTCATTTTGATGTAAACTGCATGAAAAATGGGCTAATGGTTTATGTTTACACGCACGCACACTAGCGTACGTGAATACTTGTAAGACACTTAAAAGTCTTGAAAACAACTACTAGTAAAACATTATAGAGAATATACCATTTTTCAGGGACTTTTTGGCTGGTTCCTCTCGGATCATGAACTCATAATTTTATTAATTTATTTTTTGTTACAGCCAACTGACTTGGTCATGTTGCTTGGAGGCCATACCATAGAGGGTTACACTTTCCACGCTCTAAAAATGCTGGGTTGTTTCAACCCACGGTTGGGTCAGATATGGACTAACCCAACCGTTGGGTTAAATTAACCTAGAAAGTTCTGTACTTGACCCAATCAAGGATTGAAACAACTCAGAATTTATTGTAGTGCAGGACATTTTTGCTGAAGTTAATATTGTTGCTGTCTGGCAGAAACCTCTTATCTCCAAGCTACTTTTCAGGAAATAGAAAAACATAGTATTTTTAAAACCGTTTCATCAAAATTTATGTTTTAACTTTAAATATGGCCAGTTATTCGCATGTGTTATTAGATTATAACCAATTTAACAAAAATACGATTCAGATGGATTTAAGAGGTTTTTGACCAGCAAAGGTAGGCAGTAGGTCCATCAAAACACTTACATAATTTATTGCATTCGTACAGTGATGTTGAAAGACACAGCAGCAAGTACATGTGATTCAACAACAAAGGCTAAACTAAAATACTTCAGACTTCAAATTTTTATATAAATTAATAAATAGAGCTGCAAGTGGCAATTATTGGGGTAAAACAGGTTCAGACAGGTTCAGACAAATCGGGAAAAGTTACTCAAGTGTAAAGTTTGAAAGAATAGACATTGTGAATGATTTGGATACTTGTTTTGGTGGTTAGTTGTAGAGTTTAAAGGGTTTCTCACGTTTGATGCTCACAAGATACAGAATAATGTGTCATTATTTTCCCCACACATATTATGTTGGCTCAGATGTTAATCAACTTTCTGAAAGCAATTTTTGTCTCTGAATGATACAGTATATGGCATATTGTATGCAAATCAGACAAAAGGCCCTGTAATAGCTTGATCAAATAGTAGGTTTTTCAGAACTTTCAAAAAATTTGAAAAACAGGTTTTTGACTCCACAACAAAATGATTGACGCACAATATAGTGCATAGGAATAAGAATAGTGAATAGTGCCCAAGACCAGAAGAAAAACTACATCAAAACTATGCAGTTGGTGTGCTTGACCCCATAATTTCTTCTTGCAGCAGTAATTTTGCTGTTCTATATTTTTGTTTTCCTGTGCTTTTTTAATTAGCTGTGGTAACATGGAGAGGAAAAAGCCTTTATGCTAGGTTATGCCAGTGTCTTAAACTATGATTCTTCTTTTTTTCCCCTTCAGGATTTTTGACTTCCTAACTGGCAACCCAGGCATGCTGTGCTTATTTTGCACAGCGCCCTCCCTCTACCATGTAACCAGAGCTCTATGACACAGTAGCGTAGGGCTTGATATTGATAGAATCCATCCGCTGCTCCTCTACCTTAAGAGGAAAACTGTTTATTTCGTTTTAAGGGGTAGCAGTATCACCGAAGCTAACATTTGGGCCTGAAATGTGGATGCTGTCAGTTGAACGTAAAAACTCAAGTACTCCAGTGAGATAGAGCCAGGGCATCCCCCCAAGGAACAATAAAGATAAACATTAAGAAAGTGCTGGATACAGTCTGGTCCGGTTTGTGGAGGCCCTGCAACCCAGCGTAGAGAGAGAACTGGGGCAGAGCCGGTTCTGCTCCCGTCTGGCGTTGCCGGGACAGGGCCGAGGGTGAAGGGGAGGGCATCTCAGCTCGTGAGCCCACATTAACCTCTTCCTCTTGGGCCGCTCCACTGGACCCAGGACTGATCCCAGCCAAGAGTAACCTAATCTAGGGTAAGTACATTGCCATGCCCTAGTTGCTGCCCTTTTCATAAATACTATTTCTGTAGTGTGGCAAATGTCAATTTAAGGGGT
Organism: Triplophysa tibetana; assembly: GCA_008369825.1. Lineage (NCBI taxonomy): Eukaryota > Metazoa > Chordata > Actinopteri > Cypriniformes > Nemacheilidae > Triplophysa > Triplophysa tibetana. Next base: position 17,424,459 of record CM017905.1, on the reverse strand, counting down.
TATGACTTTTTTCCTATTGGTTCATTCTTATTTGCAGAGGAGAACAAACTTGCTCCCAAAAGTCTTAGATAGTCTATTAAGAAAAAAAATCATGTCTTGACCCGACCGCTTTAATCATGATTGAACTTGTATGGTAAGTGCTGTGTGTGGAATATTTGTTTATTATCATATACAGTCTGACTTTTTTATTGTTAGCACAGTGCAGTTTTAGGTTTATAGAATATAATTGACTGTAATTATGCAAAAAGAGACAGACCAACAAATATACCAATGCTAAATAACACTCCCAAACAACACAAAGGCACGGTCAACAGAATCATGTTTTTGATACTCATTGACAGCTTTTTACTGGACTTTGTTGGGGAAACTTTATATTGCTCACTTTATATAGCTTTATATTGTGTTTAGTGTACAATACATGTAATGTGTCTTTATGAAAGTTAAGTGAGGAATATGGGTGGACCTCGAAGTCACTACTGCGAGACTCTGGTTTTGAATGAGGTCAAAGTCAGCTGCAATTTCTTAGACATCTTGGCTTCATTTTTCTACGGTGGAAGTTCATGGGGGACGCATCGTCCATCCGTCTATGGTCACTAGTTAGTGGACTACAGTTCAGATCTGGGGGCGGATACACAAAACATTCTTAAGAAGACAATTTTTAACTGCCAAATTTTTTCTTAAATTATAACTTAAGAAGAAAGTGGAAGAAAACGCTTAAAGGGATATTTCACCAGAATATGAAACTTCTGTCATGAATTACTCACTTTTCTAACTTTTCACTACCATAGTCAATAGTAGCCCAGAACTATTTGCTTCTTTTGTGGTCAACAAAACAAAAAATTAAAAGTAATTTTTCCCACTATGGTAGTCAAAAGGGTCCAAGAACTTTTTGGTTACAAGCATTCTTCTTAATATTTTTCTCTGTGTTTATCAGATCAAAGAAATGTATACAGATTTGTAAATGATGCCAGAATTTTTATTTTTGCTTGAACGAAGAATTGCTTTTCTCAACATGGATTTTCAAAGCATGTAACGGTTTATTCTTATGAAAAAATGAAGATGAATGTTCTTATGAAAATATGTAAGAGCTGTCCTATAATTTATCTTAAGAACCACATCATAATTTCTCTTAGAACAGTTTTGTGGATCTGGCCCATTACCTCAAATTCAGTTCATCTGGACTGCGAGACAAAAATGAACCTTTCCATTTAACTGTTTAAAATAAGAAGCGCATTAGCAAAGCAGAGCTGGTCATAAGACATCCTTATCTAGTGGCTTTGTTTAAGGCCCTTTAACTCTGTGCATGTTGCTGCTCTTTTGCCTTCAGAAGCAGCCAATGCACTTCATGATTAAATGCTCTGGATCAGAGCAGTATGTGTACCTGGCCACCTCAGCTGTGGCGTGGATATCCTTCAAAGGAAGGAATTTCCCATGGGGAGAGTCGTTCTTACAGGCTTACTCAGCCATCATGCCTTTGATTCCGAGCAACATCCCAACAGAGCAGGAGTCTGTCAAACTGGTGGCCCCGTACTGGTTCTGGCTTAAACCCTCCAACCCTTATCAAAATCAAACTACTTCAAGTTATCCTGAATACAGATGTGTGTGATTTGGAGCTAAACTTTGTATCACACTGATCTTCCAGGAGCAGGATTGAGCATCTCTGATGTAGACCACAGAGCCTGCATTGCATGTCTCCACCAGGTCTGATACACTGACCTTATATGAAATTGTGTATCCATTGATTGGCTCTGATTGATTTTCCATGTCACAGAAGGGCCAATGGGCCTGCTAGCGGCTTGAATTTACCCTGATGCCAGTCGCTTGCACTAAAATGAAAACAATCCACATGAATGAAGTCTACTATCCTACAATATATGTTGTGGTTACACTGTTGATGTCTGGTAGGATCCGTTTCTGTCACTGGTAAATTGTCTTGCACACAATGTAGTAGAGCAAGTCTACTACTACTGTAATAAACCGAGCGACACAGAAAAGTAGGATTGAATTTCTGTTGTGGCCTCCAGCAGTGCATGTCCTTATGGACTACACCAGCTTCAAACTTTCTTGCTGTGATGCACTTAGAGTACAATTTTCTGGCCATTTCTGGGGGAATGCCACTGCAAAACTTTTTATTTATTTATTTTTGAATGTTCTCTGTAGCAAGCTTTGGCTCTCAGCCTATGGTTGACATATAGCTAGGCCTGTAAAATCATTGAAATTTTGCAAATCTAGGAGACAGAGGGTTTAAATTTGCAGTTGCTGTTTTATAAACTTGTTAACGCACAGTGAAAGGTCCAATCAGTTTTCTCTGATTTCGCTCTTTAATTTGTATTTCTTTTTGCTCCATCTCTATATCGCTGCACCATGAAGATGTGGAGGATGTCAAGTTTGTCATCAACTATGACTATCCAAATTCATCAGAGAATTACGTTCATCGCATTGGGCGCACTGCCCGCAGTACTAACAAAGGCACAGCTTACACCTTTTTCACGCCTGGAAACCTGCGGCAGGCTCGAGACCTGGTGCGGGTTCTAGAGGAGGCCAGGCAAGCCATCAACCCCAAACTACTGCAGCTGGTGGATACAAGCCGTGGGAGTGGAGGTGAGAGATTTATGATCATCTTTAGCAGTAATGCACCTCATCTTCAGGATTGGAGAGATGTGCCGTGGGAGTCGAAAAGAAAGTGGTCGAACACATATCAGAGATATTGCTGTATTGTTTTAATACCAACAGAATGTAAGATTACATGAAAGTAGATGCACAACTTTGTTTCATTCATAGGTGGACGGACACATGACCGCAACTCAAGCTCAAACAACCCCAACTTAATGTACCAGGATGAATGCGATCGTCGCTTGCGCCCTGCACCCGGTTGCAACAAGGAAAGCCGTAAAAATAGCTTCGGCAACGATGGGTGGTCAGGTGATAGCCGGCGCAATGACCGTTCATCGTCTTATAGAGATCACAGCAGAGATGGGCGAAACAACTACAACTCAGGATCTTCCTACAATGCAGGAGGAGGTGAGCAAAACCAGGGGTACAGAAGAGAGGGGCAGTATGACTCCAGAGGGGGCAGCTCCCAGTCAGGCGGGCCTAGTAGCAGAAGAGGAGGAGGGCTAGATAAACCTAGACCCCCTCCGGGACCGTTTGTACAGCCTCCTTCAACCACTCTTCAGCCTGGACCAGGTCCACAACCACTCATGGCACATCAGTTCCCTCCTCTGCCACAACCCATGATGGGCTTCACTGGCCCAGGGCAATATCCGTTTTCCCACCTACCACCCCCATCTTCCAATGTCTGAAAATAAAATCCATTGCTGTCTTTCCAAAATTGTTTCTGGAACACGAACCTTGTTTCTATCATTTTAGCAATTGAAATTTGCTTTGTAGCAATGAAAATTGTAAAAAGCGCAGTATAAATAAAGTTGAGAAAGTATTTGCTTGATATATCCTGTACTCTGTACGCTTACTATAGTTAAGTGTGGCTTAACCGTTTATCAAGCTATAGGTCTAGAGAGATAAATGCTACTTATCCAATCATTTTATCTTTATTTGTCACATCAAATATCTATATATATGATTGTTTTTGTATTTTTCAGAATAAAGGAGTACATTCTGTTTGATTTCAGACAATAGGTTGTGTATGTACATTTTAAAAACGTCAATGTTTCATTTGTTAAATTCAAGTGCATAGAATAGTGTTTTACATGATAGTTATTCTTCTAGCATTTAGTTACAAGTAATAGTGTGAGCTGAATCTTTTAATAGTTGACATTGTTTTATACACTTACTTTGTTACACAGATTTTAATAAAGACTGAGTCAAATTTCTCTCTTACTGCTAATTAAAGAAAAATAAGATTGAAAATGTAAACCCCAGAGAAAAAGAATAACTTTATTTAATTTAAATACATATTTGCACTACTTTCACTTCTCCATATGTTTAGTCTGTTTTTGGATAATGTACAGCTGCAACACTGATATCAATTAGACGTTGTCAAGTGCAAAACACTTGTAGGGATACTTATTGGAATGCAAAAAAGGTTTTTATAGACCTTAAGCTGTACAGGGAAACACAAGTGTCCAAAACCCCAAATTGGTCAATTTTCAAAAACAATTGCTCAGTATTGGGGCAAAATGCCATTTTACTAATTGTCTAACATAATTTAGGGGTAGCAAGGGTAAAATAGATCATTTCAGGAACAGTTTCTAGATTGAAAAGAGGAAGAAAGGAAGTTTTGAAATTTAGTGTGGATCGCGAGATATTTAAAAAGCTCTCATCCAAAACAAACCAAACAAAGTGTGAAATGACAGAAAACACAAAATATCTATACTCGCAACCATGAAAAAAAATTATTTTCTGCTTAGGCACATATGGTACATCTCAACAAGACTTCCGTGTAGACGTTCAAGAGCAGGACAGTGCACAGGCCGAGTATTGTGAGTTTAACAACTCATAATATTCGATAAAAGGGGCTGTTTAAGTGTCATATTTATCATTTCAATTTGGGTTTATTGCCAAGAAATTTGATTTTCTTAGTTTAGTATATTACTAACATAACCACATGGAGACAAAATACAAAAAATCAAAAATTATTAATTAACATCTGAAAATGAGAAGAAAAAAATGATTGCAGAAAATGTATAGGCATGAAACCCTCATTAAATCTGGCTAAAACCTTCACTTCATTATATATTCTTAAAGAAATAACATAAATGATAAGAAAACCCTTCTCTCTAAAGGCAAACACACAATGCTTCCACAAAAAGGCTTCACAGATCAGAAAACAAATGAACAGATGAATCCGTGTCGAGTCTGGTTGTTAACTGCTACTGTAGCAGACAGATCACTAGCAGGAAAGCAGTTATTTTCCACTAAAGGTTCATCCAAGACTCTTGTGGAGGGAATTGCTCTACGTCACCACTCTCGTCGTGTGATTCTTCTCCTAAGTCAAATGTCAGTTTGTATCGCAACCGCACCTTCTCCTAAAACCAAAATATCAATATGAACATTGATAATTTTGCAGAAACTGCCAGTTAGTCCTGAACTTTTATGTTATGTTTACCTTGTGAGGGTTGGCTAACAGAAGAACTTGTGTAATGGCAGCAGGGGGCAGTAAAGGATTGAAGGCAGGTAAATCTAATCCTGATGGTGGCTGGAGCTTCACTCTCATTGTCTGCAACCACACATGCAATAAAGCCTCAATGAAAGAGGAAACAGAGATTTGCCATGAATGCACAAATGTATAAGCTGGCGTTACCTTAGGAACAGCAGCCTGGAATCGTATGTTTGTGATGGGCACAGGGGAAGAGGACAACATAGAGATGATCACCACCAAAACATCCGACTGAGGTAACGAAGAGCTTCTTGCAAAATGGAACAAAACCCGTAGGCTGTGTTTATCAAAGATTGTCAAAGGCAACATGCTACCTGTGAGGTGACAGAAAGAGAAAAAAGGATTGAAACATGATTTGAAGTAAGAAAAAATAGCTCCTCATATTTAAACAAACACAACACAAAATGTGTGTAGAGATTACAAGTTTCATCCATGAAAGGAATCAGCACAACTGAAGGACGTTAGTCATTCTTACTGGGTTTAATAGTTTCCAGGGGAACGGTCATATTTGCTAGTAAGTCATCCTGAGGGATAGAGGCTGTAATGACGCCTGCTGTGGGCTGTAAATTCAGAGGAGCTCCCGGCTCAGAGGAGAAGGTCAGCTCTGGGCTAGGAGTGGTTGCAGACTTGATCTGAAGGTCTCGAAGTGTGGGTTTGGTATGAGGCTGAAATTTGTCCCTGATGAAAAATGAACAACTTTACACATCACTTATATTTCAAACATGTAAATATTAACTAGCCTATTTGCATAAATAGAGTGAGTTTAGATGTACTTGAAACTAAAGAGGTAATCATTTAAACATTTTCCAATAATTCAAAATGGCCGTGACACACCAAAACCAGAAGTTGGCCAATGTTGATCTGGACTGTTAGCACTAGTCTGACCTGGTCAAGTATAATTAAACCTGGTTAAAGGGATAGTTCGGTCATTTACTCATTTGTCTCTTCTTCTTCAAGTCATTTCTGTATGACTTTATTCTGCAGAACACAAAAGAAGATATTTTGAAGAACATTGATACCTAAACAACACTGACCCCCATGACCTTCCACTGTATGGACACAAAACCACTGTGACATTTCTCAAAATATCTTCATTTGAGTTCCACAGAAGAAACAGTAATATAAAGGTTTTTAAAAACATGAGGGTGAATAAATAATGTCTGTTTTTATTTTTGGGTGAACTAGTGCAGTAACTCTTGGAATGTAAAGCGGGTTTATTGTGATTTTGGTTTATTGTGCGTCACAGCCTTAAGACATAGTTTGGATAGCTCAACAAGTTATACATTTACCATTTCACCTGAAGACTCTCTGGGGGTAAAGACTGCTGCAGCAGGGTCTTACCCAACAGGTCTAAATCATCTAAGGCGTTATTGGGTGTCTTAGCGGCATATGCCACTGCCGTTGCCGGGCCCGGTGGAACAGGTTTGTTCACAGACTCTGATGACTAAAAATATTTCACATGCTACTGTGGGTAGAGACAACTGCGCAAATCTTAAACAGACATACTCTTCATCAAATGATCAGAAGACAGAAATCTGGCCCATAAAATGCATACCTGAAATGTATTCCATGTCATGCTGTCTCCAGATTGAGAAGGCGCCAAATTAGAATTAACCTCAGTCAAGCCTAATAGAGGAACAAATAAACTCTTTCTTACCATCATATTAATGGCTCAGCAATTGTATACTTTAACAGATCAACTGCAAATTATAATTTGCAGTATCTAAGATTCCCAATATCCTATTAGGAAGACTCACAATTAAATAACATATTTCTGACCAACAATTAAATCATATCAATAACTTTTTTTCTTAGCAGTAGTTAAAAAAACGCTGTTGTTTTCTGCTATTTTATTTCATACCAATAATGGTTGTAAGCCAGTCTTTGTTTTAAGTGAGTCAGTTTGAAATATCAGACTTTTCAAAAGCTTTTACAGTACTGCAGATTTGCAGTTATGTTTCTTCAAGGGTCTTGCAGTCACCGCCACAGTTCTTCTAAATTTAGTCTGTCTCTTTCTCTTGATTCAAGTAATAATAGACAGACATGATGATGGTGAGACTGATCTCTGTATGGAACACTGGATTATTAAAAATAATGGCAAAAGAAATGTAAGCTTATATTTCCTACTGACACAAAAACTTGATCAAAAGATATAAATAATTGGCTTAAAACCATATCTTGGGGTGAAAATACTATTGTGGTAAAGAGTTTTGCACAGTACCGTCACAGAAATGGGTCTTAGTTTCAGTAATTAATTAAAGCTCTCACCCAGGGACATGAGCTCATCATCCAGCAGACTGGCACCCATATCCTGTAAATGTAACATCTGAGAGGGAAATTCTGTAAAAGACTGAGCCGAAGGGGAAGTGTCCAATCCAGTTAGGTCCAACAGAGCGTTACTGCTGCCTTTCAACACAAAGATTATGCAAGCACACGTTAGAAACCAGTTAGACTAACTAATAACAATTAAAGGGGTCGTATGGCGAAAATACGCTTTTTCTGTGTCTTTGGTGTGTTATAAGGTGGCCATGCATGTATAAGACACGTTAAATTGCAAAAATTAAAGTGTAAGAACAAAACATGCATTCTATTTATAAACGAATGCTTACCTAGCCCCGCCTGAAAAGACTGGTGTAACCACACCCCCAAAAATATAATCTAATTCGATTCCTGGTATGACTTGACAAAGACCACCCAAATGTATACGCAAGTAAGGTGGCCGTACCGGTCCGAACTATTGCTTTGGAACCTGATGTTCCAAATATGGTAATTTCCATCACATGCTTGCAGTATTCGATCAATCAGTGCGCACTGGTTAACAGGTCAATCATAGCACACCTCCCTTTGCAGAGCGACGAGCATTGTTAAAAAAAATGTGTTTCAGAGAGGAGGGGCAAAGAGGAGATACAAACATGCATGATAGATGGAAAAAACTGCGTTTCTGAACCTTAAATCGTGCATAAACATTGCATTAGATCTAAAACAAACGATAATGTTCGTTTTAGCTGTGTCATTTGAGACCTTTAATGAGCTCCAATTCACAAGAACATGAACAAAGAAACTGCACTCGGAACAGCACCAACTAAATTTATTTAAGCAAAATGTCTACAGGTCTGAAAAAAAATGAAGTTTAAATGGGGAATGCTGTACCTGATAATCTGGTTGTGCTGCTGGTTTCTCCATTCACCTCCTCACCCTTTACCAGCTGCCTGTACAGGTTAATCACCTGCGTCAGACTGTCATTTGCCTGCAAGATCTCCGCTATAAACACATCCAACACAGTATCAGCACATTAGCCTGTTCATGTTAAAAAGCTAAAAGGCTGTATCTGTAAAATTACTTGACTTACTTAATTGACTTACCAAGAGCTTCATCATTGTCCTCAGTATCACTGGCCAGTCTGAACAGAGTGGGTCTCATCTTCTCACAGCGCTGGTACATATCCTACAGCATAACAAATGGTTAAAGCATACACAAAACATAAAAATATATCAAATACAGGAGCAGATGTTTTTTTTTCAGCTTTTCTACATTTACTATTTATAGCTGTGTGTTTTTGCGTAAACGTATAAATTTTGTTTCATTCTGTGAACTAACAATATTTCTCCCAAATTTCTAATAAAAGATGTTTCTATTACATTTATTTTGCATTCAATTTAAGCGGGAGAAACCGGTCAAAATAACAGAAAAGATGGTCTGTATATTTTCAGACCTCAAATACTGCAACGAAAGTTCATATTTAGTTTTAAGCAATACAAGAGTAATATTTGTATATAATGAAAATTAGGGGGAAAAAGTATGACAACCTCACACATAAAATCACAGTTTTCATGTGTCTTGTCATGCTGTCAGTACATCACATTGCTGTTGAATGACTTGTAAATCCTGAGGTTTGATTTAATTTAAATTTAACAGACACTGCATTGGAATCTATGTGAGCAGAGCAGAGCGGGATAATTTTGAATGGAGTGAGGAGCTTATTTTTTTTTTTTAAGTTGGAACGTCGTGATATTCACTCGCTCAAAACGCGCTTTACTACCGCTCCATCACAAGTACAATTCATGTCAAAAGACAATAATATAAATGATTTTTAACAAGATTCACACGTTAAATATATCTAGCTAGCTTGATACAATATGGATGACTCAAATAAGAAACAATGTGGAGCCGGTGCGGAGAAGCAAAGCATTATTGAATACTTTGAGCACAGAGTAAAAATTGATCGCTCGACTCCAATCACACACTCTGACTGGAATGTACCAATTACATCTAGAAATACTAATTAAATGAACATTTGTATTGGTCTCTTATCTTTTTCACCGGCTATATATTGGGATCAAAATCTAATTTACTGACAATGACTGTCATAGATTCATGGTGCATCATTTTTGACATTTCTTTGTAATATTTTTTTATTTCAAAATGCAAAACTTCTTTTCAACACTGACTATGTTAAGTGTTAGTCCAACCACAGCACGAACATTGTTTTTTATTCATATGTATAGTATCTCACAGAAGTAAGTACAGCCCTCACATTTTTGTAAATATTTTATTATATCTTTTCATGTGACATTTGTTTGTCAAGTGAAGTTGTTTGGTAAATCTGCAGCCCTCTTTGCTTCATATAATGGGAGACTATGGGTTCCACCTGTCTAAGAGTTCCTAAAGCACATAATTCCAGCCTGTCAGTGCTCAGACCATACGTCTTACACTGCATCAAATTAGTCTGCATGCCTGTCGTCCCAGAAGTAAGCCTCTTCTAAAGATGACGCACAAGAAAGCCCACAAACAGTTGCTGAAGACAAGCAGACTTAGGACATGGATGTCATGTGGTCTAATGAGACCAAGATAAACTTATTTGGTTCAGATGGTGTCAAGCGTGTGTGGCGGAAACCAGGTGAGGAGTTCAATGACAAGTGTGTCTTGCATACAGTCAAGCATGGTGGTGGGAGGTGAAGACCTAAACACTGTGGAGCATCTGTGGCGCATACTCAAATGGAAGGTGGAGGAGCGTAAGGTCTATAACATCTACTAGCTCCGTGATGTCATCATGGAGGATTGGAAAAGGACTCCAGTGGCAACCTGTGAACCTCTGGTGAACTCCATGCCCAAGAGGGTTAAGGCAGTGCTGGAAAATAATGGTGGCCACACAAAATATTGACACTTTGGTGTGTACTTACTTTTGTTGCCAGGGGTTCGACATTAATGTCTGTGTGTTGAGTTATTTATAGGGGACAGCAAATTTACACTGTTATACATGCTGTACACTCACTACTTTACATTGTAGCAAAGCGTCATTTCTTCAGTGTTGTCACGTGAAAATATATAATAAAATATTTACTAAAATATAAGAGGTGTACTCACTTCTGAGATACTGTATGTGTATGATTAACAGACCTTTATGAGCTCATCATTGCTGTGTGAGCCTGTCTCTTTGCTGTAATCTCCCAGTAACTGTGTGAGAAGCATTACACTTTCCTTAACCTCCTTTATAGCATTCACCCTCTTCGACACCTTCTCCATACGCTTCTGATCCTAAAAATCACACATTCATAGCACAAATATTATCAGAGTCTGTTTAGAGAAGAAACAAAATATCAGCCAAACGATAAGAAACAACTTCGAGCTAAACCGAAAGTTGAGACACTTTTCTACTCACCTCCTGAACCATCTCCTTGATCAGTTTGTTTGCTGCTCGTAGGTCTTCGGGGTGGGTGCTATTCAGGAGACGAGACAATGTCTATATAATCAGAACAAAAAGTAAGACAGAAAAAGTAGAAGAGAAAAGAGCTTTAGATATTAAGAATATTGCAATTATATCAGGGCTTATCCTGAAATGAAACGTAAACTAATCTGAAAATACTATATATATATATACAGTTGAAAGAAAAAGTATGTGAACCCTTTGGGCTTACTTGGATTTCTTCATAAATTGGTCATAAAATGTGTTCTGATCTTCATCTAAGTCACAACAATAGAGAAACACAGTCTGCTTAAACTATTGTTTTTATTGAACACAACATGTAAACATTCATAGTGCAGGGTGGAAAAAGTATGTAAACCTTTGAGTTTAATAACTGGTTGACCCTCCTTTGGCAGCAATAACCTCAACCAAACGTTTCCTATAGTTGCATATCAGACCTGCACAACGGTCAGGAGAAATTTTGGACCCTTCCTCTTAACGAAAAACCAAAAAGTTCAGCAATATTCTTGGGATGTCTGGTGTGAATCGCTCTCTTGATGCCACAGCATCTCAATCGGGTTGAGGTCAGGACTCTGACTTGGCCACTCCAGAAGTCGTATTTTCTTCTGTTGAAGCCATTCTGTTGTTGATTTACTTCTATGCTTTGGGTCGTTGTCCTGTTGCATCGTCCATCCTCTGTTAAGCTTCAGTTGGCGGACAGATGGTCTTAAGTTTTCCTGCAAAATGTCTTGATAAACTTTGGAATTCATTTTTCCATCGATGACAGTAATCCGTCCAGGGCCTGTGGCAGCAAAGCAGCCCCAAACCATGATGCCCCCTCCACCATATTTCACAGTTGGGATGAGGTTTTGATGTTGGTGTGCTGTGCCTTTTGTTCTCCACACATAGCGTTGTGTGTTCTTTCCAAACAACTCAATTTTGGTTTCATCTGTCCACAGAATGTTTGCCAGTAGTGCTGTGGAACATCCAGGTGCTCTTTTGCAAACTTCAAACGTGCTGCAATGTTTTTTTTGGACAGCAGTGGCTTCCTCCGTGGTGTCCTCCCATGAAGTCCATTCTTGTTTAATGTTTTCCTTATTGTAGATTTGTCAACAAAAATGTAAGCATGTGCCAGAGATTTCTGTAAGTGTTTAGCTGACACTCTAGGATTCTTCTTCACCTCATTGAGCATTCTGCGCTGTGCTCTTGCAGTCATCTTTACAGGACGACCACGCCTAGGGAGTGTAGCAACAGTGCTGAACTTTCTCCATTTGTAGACAATCTGTCTTATCGTGGACACATGGACATCAAGGCTTTTAGATATACTTTTGTAGCCCTTTCCAGCTTTATGTAAGTCAACAATTCTTGATCGTAGGTCTTCTGAGAGCTCTTTTGTGCGAGGCATGGTTCACATCAGACAACGCTTCTTCAGAACAGCAAACTCAAAACTGGTGTGAGTTTCTTATTGGACAGGCCAGCTTTAATCAACACATCCAATCTCATCACATTGATTGGACCCCAGGTTGGCTGACTCCTGGCTCCAATTAGCTCTTGGAGAAGTCATTAGCCTAGGGTTTCACATACTTTTTCCACCCTGCACTATGAATGTTTACATGTTGTGTTCAATAAAAACATGAAAACATATAATGTTTGTGCGGTATTAGTTTAAGCAGACTGTGTTTCTCTATTGTTGTGACTTAGATGAAGATCAGAACACATTTTATGACCAATTTATGAAGAAATCCAAGTAAGCCCAAAGGGTTCAAATACTTTTTCTTTCAACTGTATACACACTGGATCTAAATGATTTCTTGTTCTTTTTGGCCACATAGTCTAGACCTTGTAAATTGTAAGGATTTTGTATATTGTGCTTAACTCCGGTTCAGACATATAACATTAACCCTTTGCTTTAAATCCCAGTAAACACACAGTTAATCTGCATGTAAAATAAATACATTATCAATTGCACAACTATATCTTGCCTACCTTTGATTTCTCTTCATCCTCGAAGATGGCATTCGTGGGTCTGGCCAAAGGAGGAACAAGAGATTTGTCATCTGGAAAATCAGGGTCCTGTTTTACAATACCTTGAAAAAGATGAGAATTTCACAAAATCTATTAGCTACAGAACCACAGTGATAGAATGATGAAAAAGTGGCCTTAACAATTTTGCACAGTAAAACATATGCTTTTTTTTATCTGACACAGAGAATTATGCAGCAGTCAAATACATGGTTTCTGCCATGTAGGTCATAGGAGCTTCTTTGCTGATGACTATTATTAGATAACTGAAGGCCTTATCCTATTGTTTAATTGATCAAATAAGCTTATAAGTGAATATATATATTTTTTTAAAGTAAAACATTTTCAAAAAACGTTTCCCTAACATACTTCATTAGACGAGACCATTGCCTACAAATTCGGCAAATTTTGATCCAATAGGATACAGTCTCCTCTGTGCGGGAGCTTTCTTCACCATCATTTGCCGGAACATCAAGCCTCTGGTTCACCCACAGCCGAGGCATAATGGAAGCTAGACATTAATGTTAATAGCGCTCTCAAAATGGAAACAGAAAAACAAAAAATGAGGAAGGATAAAGCTTGTGACGACTGATTGTAGCACTAGCCTCATGGTGAGAAAACCACCAACTGCAGTGCAAAACTTAAAGTCTCTGTGAATAGTTTTTTTTCTTTCGTATTTTGACGCATTTTCAAGTGAATGGAATTTTGAAGGAGAAAAATAGTGGCCGTGGCTTGCATATTTCGCTGCGATTAGATTGGATGTATAAAAACAGCTGTTGCATTTTGAAATGAAACTGCTAGCAGACAGACCGTTGAAGGGGAGCAGTTAACAGATGCTCCACCCAAGCTGTCTAACATTCGTCATTTAGGATGGATAGTCACTACAGGGCGGAAGTGCATTTTCAGATTTTAACTGAAGATTATGGGGGCACATGAATTTTAAGAAGACAATGACCCACATTGATAAACTATCAATAATCAAATATATATTTCTTGAAAAAAAAGGCACTGTAATTTTTATTTCACTGGGACTTAAACTGTTGCACAGGAGAGATACATTTTGAAAATGCAGCTATTCATCATGAGGTGCAACTGGGTCCAAAGCACCGTTGCGAGTAAAAACAATTCCACAGTCACAGTTAATTTTGGTCCCGGAGAGTTATGTGTACATTATGTTTCTTTTCTGCAGTCTACTACTACAGCCTCCACTATCTGTTGTTACAAACAGTGTATGTATTTCATGTAAAGTATATGTAGTTAAATTGGTGTTGAGTAAAATGTTTAGTTTATAACAGTAATTTAACAGTCACAAAGCTAACGAGGCCAACAAAGACCCAATGAAATAACTTTCTTAAATCGGTTTCGTAAAACCTTTATCATAAAAGCACAAATGTCAGTACAGAGCCTCATATTATTACAGAGCCTGTAGTTAAGTATGCAGTAAATGTATGGTATCATGCGTAGGCTGGAAGGAGCAGTTAGGAGTAATCAGGACTTTATGTATGTTACCTTGTTTTTTAAGCATATGATACGCATCTGATATCTTCGTTTCTTCTGGTAAAATCACAGTCCAGTTGTACATCATTTCTAAAACTTTTTTCTTTACTGGTTCCGGGGCTCGAGAACCAAGATACTGCAAAAATATAGAGTACAGAATGCTTTATGGTTTTTCGTTAAAGTGTGAAATAAAATTAAAGGAATACCTAAACAAAAAACAAAATAATCATTTATTTACCGGTTTTAACAAAATAATACATACAATGCCAATGAAAATGCTGGAGCTGTCATTCACCAAAATAGCATGATAAAACTGGCCCAAATGACTATATTACAAATCTTCTGGAACCATACGATAGCTTTGTGTAAGGGACAGATAGAAACGTTAAGATATGAATTGTCCAGAGTACTTTTGTGAACAGAATTTCTTAATTATAACTTAATTTCTTTATTGACTTAATAATTATAAGATGCAGATATAATTTAATGCAGCACAGGTGAGAACACAGCTTGAACACAATAATAAAAATAGTGAAATATACTATAATTTTCTTCTCAAAGATCATTTGTACAGAGAGGTTGTTTTTTAGGGGAGGCTTAGGGTAGAGCTTACCTGATGCCAGAACAGTACTGTTCCCTTAACCTGATTCACAAAAGTAACCTTACAATATTAATTTATCATTTAAGCTGTCGGTTTAGATTTTGAAGGAAATGTCACATACATATAGATTAGTATGTAAAGTAATCAGCAATTTTAAGTTTCAGATTTAGTCTATTTAATATAAACTTATATGTATAGATCAGTCTCAATAGTCGTGTTGTTCTGAAAGAATCCAATCTTAATGCAGAGTAAGTTATTGTATCCTTTCATACTGGTGCCATTTGTCTGTTCCTTGACATCAGTTTAATGATATAATGATACGAACGCATCAAAAATTAAATGAACAGTTCAAATTACAGTAATATGAAAATCCTTTAGATTTGAGATCAGCATCAGATGCTGTTAATGACCCTTTACTCCTTTATCTAGACTAGAATCCTGCCTCTGGTTGATTTCAGACATGCTTCAGCATCTTTTATGATGGTGAAGCGGGATGCCTCAGATTTTAGAGATAATTAGATCCGAAGCTAGTATTATGTAATTAAAATTGTGACTAACAAAATCTTAATTTAGAAGAAATAACCATCTACAACTTGTAATGTTTTAAAGCACATCAATTTGTGGCAGAAGATCCTGCCAATTTTTGGAATTATCCTAAATGCAGATAAGTGAACAATGTAAATTCTGGTCTGTTCCTAACACAGAGCAATCATTTGGTTTCCCTTTCTATATCTTTATTCAGTCATTCCTACAAAATAAAGACCAAAAACAAATTAAATTTCACAGACTTTATTAAGCACTGCACAGAGAACTACAGACAGGACAGTACCTTAGGGGAGACAACTTTGATGAGCTCGTTCAGGAAACGGAACTTCCCCATTTCATTGTGAAACTTTTTCCCACAGTTCTTCACGCAGGTTTCTAAAACCTTAATAGAAAAACAATCAAGTCAATCCATTATTACTGAACAGGAAGAATAATTTAGTTCAGCAATATAATTCATAAAAAAAATAAAGAATCTGTATTTGTAACTTCCTTTTTATTTTTTGTTTATCTGTATTTGTAAGAATCTGTAAGTTGCTCTGGATAGAAGTCTGATTGTGCAGTGTGTCAGCTGTTTACAACAGCCTTAAAAGGAACCTACGGTATCGAGATGATTGGCTTAATATATTAACAATGGTATTAACTTTATAAATGTGAAATTAAGAAACAGTGTAACTGTCACAGTTTCATAAACTTTGAAAAAATATTTTGTTCTCGGAGGCCACCATTTTTTTGTGTCAAAATCCGTGACGTCAAAAGGTTGCAACCTAAACCCATTCTCTTAACGCTACAGCAAAGCACAGACGGTTTCCATATAGAAAGTAAAATATGAGACGTCAAATATAAGATCAGATATATAATTACACATGGACAGTAGGTGACCTATGAATCGTGATTCAGTTCTCTAGCGATTCTTATCTATTGACATTTTCTAGTTAATATAACAATTGTTGATGTTGTCGGAAACAAAAAAGGAAGAACTTTTTTTCGAGAGCGGTGCGGCACCCGGACAGTCAAGAGGCCGAGCTTCAGCTTAGCCACAGCGTTGGGGTAAAAGAATACACCCAGTTCCGTTTTTAGCAAGGGCAAGTCTTTGGAAATATTTCGGAATTATCAACTCAAGAAGGAGCTTGACAAGACGTATGCAATATGCAAAGGTGAAGTATTTTGAGAACACTAAACGTAAAAACTCGCATCAAACTCCATCATTCATTTACATTTACATTTAGTGGCATTTGGCAGACGCTTTTATCCAAAGCGACTTACAGTGCACTTATTACAGGGACAATCCCCCTGGAGCAACATGGAGTAAAGTGTCTTGCTCAAGGACACACTGGTGGTGGCTGCTGGGATCGAACCAGCAACCTTTGATTTGCCAGTTCAGCGGTTTAACCCACTAGACCACCATCTTTCAGCAAAATGGAATGAAATCTAAACATAAAATCACATTAAATTATGAGGAAGAATAGTTATTAAAAATCGAATCGTGACCTAAGAATCGATATGAATCAAATCGTGAGGTACCCAAAGATTCCCACCCCTAGCGGACTCCTTGGGTTAAAGTAAGTATGACGTTCATCTCTCTATACTCTGAGTTTCACTATCCTCGATTTTTGCTAATATCTGATATTTTCAATCGATTTTAGCTGATAAATAATTAGATCGGTGCAGAAATGTTTAATTAATGCAGCCATAAAATGTGAATTTTTACTTTACCAAGAAACAAAGCAAAGACTGGGTAAAATTAAAAACATATGCTATCGAAACAGACAACATTGATCCAGACAGAGTCTGATTAGAAGCTTGGATGTGGATTTTACCATAAGTGCCTGCATTGCCTCCCACTCCTGAGGAGACTGAATCTTGTGAGCCAAAAGCCTGGTGGCCAACTGTGGACTAAAGACACAACAGATGTAACAGATTTAAGACATTAAAATAAAAAAATACAATACTACAGGATGTCTTAAAGGTTTTGCATAAATCACACGTTAACACTACGCAGGGCGGGACCCGCAGTTTGGGAACTGCTCCGTCTGTGTATCGCAGGTCATGGGCACTCCGTTTACACTTATTCTTAAATAATACCCCAGGTGGTCCACAGCAAGCAGTATTTTCTGGTCTTTTTTCTTGTCACTTTTTTTAGTGTATCATGAGGCCCTTTCCCTAGCTTTAAGTGACAATTTAGCCTGCATGCTTATTCCTGCTTGGTATGACAGTGTAAAGCATTCCTTATTATCATGGTTTTAAAAGCATGCATAGCAATTTCGGAGCAATAACATGTAATTAATTAATCGACAAGCGTTACTCAAAATCATTAGTCACAATGCATTCTGTCAGTGAAGGAAAGTGGTTAGAAGAGTTAAATGAATCAGAATATAAAATACTAGTCAGGAATAGAACCAGAAATTTCCTTACAATCCTCTATCTATGATAGAAATTTGATTATATAGCAATATAGTTAGTTTTATATTAGGCAAAGGATAATAGGATAGAAGTGATTTTTGTACTCAAAGCAATGAATAGCAGTACTAAAAAAATGAGAGCTTTCTTTGCCATAGAGGGAAGAAAGGATGCAACGAGAATAATGTTGATGAACCTGCTCATCACCTACCATCAAAGATTGCAAAACAAAGCAAAAAAGCCCCTTTAAAATGAAAATGAAACGCTTATTTTAATTTGGACAATTCTTTGTTAATTCAGTGTACATATGTTAGAAAATGAACAAAAGTAGTTGTGTTGTATTGAATTAATGTTAAACAGGGCACCTTTCATTTTTTAAATAGATATTATTGTCATTTTCTTTAGGCATCTAATTATTAGACCTGGTACAATAAAGGGCTAAAGTTAGTCTCTGTCGCCCTTTTCAGCGATTCACTGTTCTAATTTTTTTTGCATTTGTCATTCCAATAGGTCAATCTTACAGCCTGCTTTTTGTCGGTTGTAGTTTGTCGCCTTGACTTGGTTTGTACCCTGCTTTAAAATGTCTTTATTGATGTAAGGGTTATTCATCAGTTCACGGTTCAAACTACTTATAATTTACCAGGGGTTAAAGGAAAAGTTCACCTTAAGACAAAATTGTGTTATTTTTTACTCTCCCACATGACGTTCTACATGCTTTAAGACCTTGACAACCACTATAACCATGATGTCTAAGAGGAGGCCTGGAAATCTCTTGGATGTCTGTTGTCAATAAACACTGCTGTGTCCTTCTGCTGTCGCCACGCAACAGGAGCAGCAGGGGATTAAATTAGGAAATCCTCTGTGAGGCTAGCTCGTCTCATTTCAGTTCGGTTCTTGGACTTTTGAGGCTGTGTGCTTCGATGAGAAAGTCCTCATTTTCAGGACTGCGACCTTACAAGGTTGCGGCCCCCAAATTGGGACACAGTTTGTGTGTGCTCTTGCTACGCCTCCTGATCCCGCCCCCGGGGTCCTATGACTAGTTATTAGCTGCCTGAATTGTGCCTGTAGAAGTGGTAACCATAGTGATCAAATGCCATCGTCTATGACTGAGCTGGTAATTTTGATGAGTTGGTGAACTGAAATAAATGGACTGCATAACTGCAGAGACAAATGAAGAGACAAAAATCAATCACCTCGTTTTTTCAAAAAACAAACAATTTAAGTATCCTATGCCTGTTGACTTTTCCTAGATGTGGTACATCGGTTTTGTTATTTATTTGTATAGCTAGTCTTGCACTTAGCAAACACAGCAAAACGTGGAGAGCATGACTATTAGGTGAGTGGACAGAGGTAAATAGCAAATTTACACAGTTAATTTTAGTGACATTAGCCCAAATTACGCAAAATAACTAACTGAGATGAAATTATTTGCTTACAGCTTGGTCCCCCCAGAGATATAGTCTTTAACAGAATTCGCTTTTCAAGGACTACAGAGAACATTAACATTAAATTAAAAATTGCACAGTTTCAGCATTAAAGAAAAAACAGCAATGTAATTTGGTCATACTTGGTTGTTGTTTTGGATCATTGAGCCACGAAGCTGATTCCTTAATAGACTAGTCTATGGAGATGAAAAAAGTATCCAGCTATATGGGTAATTTTAATAAAAAAAAGTTCTGTGTTCCAATAAAGAGCTATAAGCAGTAATATTTTCTATGAAAGAGCGTAAGATAATAATCAGTCACACAAACTATCCCAAACCCAGGATGTTTGACCAAACTTCTGAACGAATAAAGGTTTTTCACATTAAGTGGGGAACGGGACAACACTGGTCTGTTAACTTCATATATGTCCTTTTTTAGTAACTTATTAGAGATTCAGAACACCAAATCAAAACTTTTCGACACCGCAACAAGCAATTCCCAATCATAATCATTACAGGGGGCAAGATCAAGCACCTAACAAGGTCTACACGTGTTAAATCCAACAAAGTTTTGTGTGCGTTCCCAGTTATGCCGACCAAGTCTGTGACATTTTTGTAGGCATTCCCAGTTATGGCGTTTAGTAAAAAGGGGAGGGAGGCATTTTTCGGTTTTTGTTTTCAACAGATTTTCTTTTCTGCAAATGACAGAAGAACCGCAAAATTGACTCGTTTTCCACCGCTTGATTCTGGATTAAAACAAGGGTCCTTTTTTGTTTTTTAAATTACCTTTCTAAAACAAAGATTAAACGACCAGAAGGTACAAGGAACACAATTTCATTATACATAAATACGCGCACAAAATGTGCCAAAATTAAAAATAAAACAAATTTATTTTAATTTTACACTGACTGTCCCTGCCAATTGAAAAAGAAAATGCAACTGGAGATTTGACTCATATTTGACTAGTCATTTTCACTAAAATCTCGAGGCAAGACTGCCAATATGAAAATTGCAAAAAGAAAAGGGGTTTACTAATGCTAGCGCAGTAATACTGACACAATTTAAATAATTATGTAAAGTTTTCATTTTCATTTTCAATATCATGCAAATTCCATGCACCGGATGAGCGTCTGCATTATTACGAACGTCCACAAAAACATATCTTCCAATAATCCCTAGGGGAAAAACAAACCATTCGAATGAACGTGTAGACCTTGTTCGGCACTCAGTCTTAGCTCTTTGTATTGATGACTTGAGCTTGGTGCAATCCCGAAAAGTTGCTGCGTAGAGTTCTGCATCTCTGTTAAGTTTACAGACATCTGAACAGACGATCAAACTAAAGCAATCGAGTGCCCTGCATCTAATAGTGTCCCCACTCCCCCGCTGGCCTGCGATTACACTGTACATTACCAAAGAGGTTTATTAGAAGTGTTGAACTACATGAGAATACTGCACAGAAGAATCCACTTCTGATATCATTGTCATACGAGAGCGATATGAGAGTAACAGGCTCGGTATGGTTTTAAATAAGCCGACGGTTAAATGGTTAGTTTTGAATAAACCTCCAACCGAACATTACGATGGATTCCGTTGTGCTGAGAAAGATCAGTTTGTTTGTTTATTTAAAAGCAGTCACATCGTAAAGATGAAAGCGTGCTCGGGTGTGGATAGTAATGTACAGTGTTAAAGCATGCCAGCAGGGGAGAGGGGACGCTGTTAGATGCTGTTAAAGTCAAACGTATTTCAACTTATCAGAGATGCAGAACACCACACAGCATCTTTTCAGTTTTGCACGAAGCCAAGTCAGTCATTTTTAAATTAATTACAAACAGCAAGAGCAAGTGCCTAGCAAGGTCTACACATGTTTATTCGAATGGGTGGTTTTCTCCACTGCATAACAGACATGACGTTTTTGTGGGCCTGATTAATAGGGCTGAACCAAATACCTTTTTTGGAGCGTCGAAACATTGATAGTAATCAACACACAAATATTCAAAAGCTTTGGAGGGAGGGGGTTGAATATATTTTTCTCTCTTATAAAGGCAGGAATCCTGTCTGTCTGTCTGTATTTGGTTTATGTTAAATTCAGTACTCACTGAATTTAAAGTGTTCAACGCCTGAGGTCTTCTGCATTTTTGTCTTCTCTTCGAAAGTAACTAAATCATGACGTTCATCGTTCACTCATGGACGATTCATATTCGACGCGAATGAGAACTGCTTTGCGGGGGATGCCAGGGAGGGTATTTCAGAAAGCAGGGTTAATTTTACCGTCAGCTAAGCCCTGAACTCTGGGCTGATTAACCCAAACCTTGCTTACCTTGTCGGTTCCAGAACACGTTTGAAGATTAAGTTTAATTAACCTCACAAAGATACCAAGAGTTAACGCGCGCTCACAGAAACAACATGAAGACGATTCACATGAAAACGGACAGGAAGCTTTAAGTTTTTGACTAAGTTTTTTTTTTCACAAAAGACTTAAATCTGCATCAGTGTATAAAGTGCTGGATTAAAAATCATGAAATTAAATTATTTAAGTTTATGTGCTAAAACTATAAACGCAATGAATAAATCATTTAATTAAATACATAAATATTTTGAATATATGCACTATTTTTATACTATAATATTTTAAAAATATAATCATAATGGCTCTTTGTTACATAAACTGTAGATTTGTTGAGCTGTTTGTAACTGTTATTTTAACATGTCTACCATAGTTTTTATATTAATAGAGACATTTTTGTAATTGTAGAAAATGCTATGATTGTCATAATCTTTCAAAAAAACTTGTTTAACAATTCAGTACACACTAACCATGATAATTCATTTGCATTACAGTATGAAAGTCTGCTGTGATATGAAACGTTAGGCCCACAGTTACATGTCCAAAATGTCACGTAATATATGCCTTTTAAATGAATGTACTTCAAATATATCCATTTTCATTTTTGGTTTGACTCTGTTAGCTAAAAGGCAATGGCTTTCAAAATGTTGAAAGAGGGGGAACGGCCTATCCTGAAAGGCTAATTGTAATTTGGAGAAAGGCCGTTCAATACTAAACTGTAGGAGGAGGGTGAGGATCTGAAAGTAATTTTTAGGGAATACTGTCAGTATGAAAAGCCTTAAGTCTAAGTTTTTAATGTATTTTTTATGTAAATGGTTTTAAAATTATAATAAGAATTTTCAAGTTTAACTGTTAAAAATGTATCATGTATATATTTATCCAGTTATATTTTGAGATGTTTTGATAAACCTAATTCAAACTATATACAGTATTTATTATAAATACATGAATACATTTCCTTAAAATAAACTAACCCAGGAACACAATCTGCTCTGGAACCCTTAAATTTACCCGGTTTTGTCACATAACTACCTTTCTGGTGTAAGAAAATTTTTAAATTAAAATCTTAAAATTAAAAATCGAATGCCAACCCACCGAACAAATATTCGATTAATTGTATTTTCTGGTCCAGGCCTACTAATTAACATGGAATTTGCATGATTTTGAAAATCAAATAAAAGAGAAAATAAATATAAAATGAAAATTTAAACTTAAAAACTCTAATTTGTGTCAGTATTATTGTGCAGCATAAATAAAAATCTTGTATAAATGTTTCAAATTTGCCTTTCATATTCATATTGGCAGTCTTGCCTCAAGATTTTAGTGAAAATGAATTTTCAAATCACCAATTGCATTTTCACAGTGCATTGTAAGTATACAATTATTTTGTTTTATTTTTAATTTTGGCACATATTGTGCATCCAGTTATGTATTATGAAATTGTTAATCTGGTTACCATTTACATGTTTATCATTTAATTCTTTTTTTTTAATTTGGCAGGATTTACCTTCCATAGAAATAAGTTAAATCTAGTCAATTATGAAAATTACTATACAATTATTATAATTGTTTTAGTTAAACTATGCCTTTAAGGTTTTCAAACTATAAAAGTAGACACACCCATCAGGTTCATTGCTGAGCTGGTCACAGAAAAGTTGAACACTCTCCCAGTCATTCTCCCGGTTTAAAGGGTTGGTCGCTTTGTCTACAGGTGATAGAAAACAGACAAAAGCAAAATTAAAAGGTGAGTAAAAATACTTTTTTTGTCAAATCATTTTGTCATTTTACTTCAAACATGGCAAGCCAACAATCCCTTGTGTACTTTTGGCCAGGAAATGTAATGAATGATCTAAAAATTGATCTAAAAGGCTGCTGGATAACAAAGATTAAAGTAAATAAAGAGTAATATGCATGCGTGAATTCCGCGTTTCACAGGAAGAACCCTAGGCAGTTTCTGGTTGGGGTGACTTAAAGCAGAGAAAAAAGGTAAAATGAGAAAATAGGTCAATTTAGCAGATGGGGTACATTGTGGCACACAGCAGTGGTATATAGTTGTGCTGTTCTATCGTATTTGAAATTATACGTTCATTAGTTAAAGGACCCAGTCTTCGGCTGTTTTAGAGGAATTTATTATGTTTTTTGGGTGTTTAACAATGGATGTTCATTCGCTCCTCCTGGAACGCTCTGATTGGTAAAGCTGACCAGGTCTGTCGTGATTGGTTCCCCGCTTAGAGTGTGTGTGAAGATGTCCCACCAATAGCATATCAGCGAGCTTCCTTCAGGCTGTTGCGATTGGTCAGTGTCCCTCTCAGCACACGTGTATTCATAAACTTTTAGCAATAAACAGTAACAATGGCGTCAACTTCGCTTCATCAGTTAAAAACATGCGGATTGATTGAAGTGTATGCGAGGGAAATGACACCGGACCGAATGGAGTGGTTATATTAATTAACACTAATAACAGGAGCATTAGTTTTGCCTTTTTGTATTGGACACGAGTTGGATAATAAAACAAACAGATTGACCAGGAGACATTTGCGAGCAGGACTTCAATGGACGTTTCATAGAAGTGTTTAAGGGGTGTGAGCGCGCGCATACACACACACACACACACACACACACACAATATCAGTGTATTACACAGAACAGCTTTCACAGCCGATGTTAAAGTCATGGAAGCTGTTATTTGACCGTTGGTTCTTAGAATGTGTTTAGCTGACTTCTTATTACCAGCTGTAGGACTGTGATGAGATGGTGGTCTAGTGGGTTAAACCACTGAACTGGTAAATCAAAGGTTGCTGGTTCGATCCCAGCAGCCACCACCAGTGTGTCCTTGAGCAAGACACTTTACTCCATGTTGCTCCAGGGGGATTGTCCCTGTAATAAGTGCACTGTAAGTTGCTTTGGATAAAAGCGTCTGCCAAATGACTAAATGTGGTGAAGTGAAAGCAGTTCAGCATGTAGCTCAGTCAAATGTTAACACTACTCCAGCAGCTCTTCCACATCTCTAAGGAAGGCCTCGCCCCATTTTTGGCATATTCCTTTGGGCGGAGGTTATTAAAAACACTCGGAATGGTGACATCATGTACCCGTGAAATAGACGGCTGTAGTCCAATTCAACCGTTCTATGTAGTCCTTGAAAAGCGAATTATGTTAAAGACAATATCTCGCTTGGCACTGAACTTTAGTTTTATCATTTATGCTCTTACCGCAACATTGCACGATAACTAAAGGTTGAAAAATGGGATCGCGGGGAACGTGCTATTTATCATTTCGTTATAACATTTATATACGGTAGAACAGCGCTTCTATATACCACTGCTTTGTTCCACAATGTAAAGCATCGGTTTAATTTAACTACTTCTTCATTTTTTTCATTTCTCTCAGCTTCAAGTCTGCCCAACCAGAAACTGCCTAGGATTCTGACCATGAAACGCGGGCAGAAGTCACGTATGCATTGAGCCCATTGCCTGCTCCTCTGACAATGATTGTTGTGAAATATAGATTTTCCTTAGACTTTTGCAGGAAAAGGCACTCAGCTAGGTAGGCACATTTCTTTATTATATTATAAGCCGACTTTATTTGATCTGTAATTAACATTTGAGGCTAACTCAGCATTTCATGTCAGATCCATCAGCATTCAAGTTTTAACAGTTGAATAAGTCTGAGAACATTACAAAGTCATAGACATAGTATCACATTCAGTTAGTACACTGCAGTGTTCACAATGCTTAATTCTGTCAATTGAGCCAAATGGCTGACCAAGTCAAATTAATACAGAGATATCTTGAGCATATATAAATGAAAAAGAGCACTTCCCAAAGATCTGACAACTACACAAGAAAAGAGCTCTAAACCAACTTTTTTACTAGGACCAGGAGCATAGCCCATTACCGAAAGGTTTATGAGCAAAGCAGAAAATTTAGAGGTGCACCTAAAATCCATATGCAGGGCAGGCAATTCAATCTTTTTCCTACATTTAAACCATTTCAAATGCTTTCACAATTTTACACAATCTTAACAAATATTACATGTTTCAAGTTTATTTAACAGTAGAAAAAAACTGCACATTTTATGATGTTAACATGTTTAAACATGATCTAAATTGACACTAGTATGCTTTGTCATGCAAACCAACAAACTGCATTGTAAAACATTCTAACAAAAGCATCAATGCAAATGCGAACAACTGGCAGCAGATGAACCTAAGACAATCATAATGAGACGGTATTTACATGAAATGGTAATGAAGTGACAAAAATCGAATACCTCTAAGGATCAAAAAGAGGGTAAAATAGTTAAAATGCCATATTTTGGTACAAACCTTAACATGTATTTTAACTGGAATAGAAAAAGTATAGGATATGCATAACCCTTTCTTGACTCTCATGCTCAGTCCCAATAAGGAAATAGGAAAGAAATGACGCATTTGCTACCAATATAAGGTTTAATTCAGCATCTTATTTGATCATGTGACTGTTCCTCACAGAGACTCCTCCCTTCTGACAGACAGAGAAATACTGTATAAAGCTATTTTACCTATAACAAATTAACAATAAGTCTTTGGATCTTTAGTGTTAAACACCCACTACATGAGATATGTGCACACAATACTTGCCGATCACATTAAAAGCAAACTCATGACGAAAACTGCTTTAAATAAGCGTTAGCATGCTACAAACAGTAACGTTACCAACAGTCCATAACAGTCTTCACAATGTAAACAACCTGCGCAAAATACATCTGTCCCGACCTACGTATCTCTGCCTGTGTTTTGTTAACATAGTGTTGACAGAGATAAGACCAGTAATAAAAATATATTTGACTTACTTATGCGGAACTGTAAGCTGTGCTCTTCAGGCGGAGCCGCCATCTTCATACCAAATCGCAAATTTAAATCTCGCGAGGAAACAAGTGGTCAGGTTGCTGCAGTCAGCAGCCAGAGGAAGAGGAACCTTAGCAAAGCTGCTTGATAGAAAGCCTCTAGGTTAGCAAACTGCTGTACCTAGGGAAGGAGACCAGGAACCGTATCTTTTGAATGGATGTGAATGCAGGACAGGCTTCACTATGGTGAATAAACGGCTTTTGCGAGGAAATACCGTATCATGATGACTGTGACTTAATCTCCAACATGTTTACACTGAATGATACTATTATTAGAAGTTGTATGTGGATGTTAGGATGCGACAGCTACGACTCATTTACGGCATAGCCGTAAATGAAAGTTACGTTGTGATGATGAAATATAATGTGACATTGTAAAATATCGACTTTTTCTTTACCATTCAGAAATTGTAATGCCTGCTATGTAGGCCTTCCATGCTGATATTATGCAGTTTAACGAAGAAAATGAAAATTGATTTAGTATATAGTACTTTTTTTAAAATTTGACAACATTTACATTAAAATATGGTATTATATTGTGTTCTGTTCAATGAAACTGTCGTGATAACAATGTTTTATTATCATTACTCCTAATACTTTTTCCTTAGTCTTTCATAACTTTTATACTGACTTCTTGTTCTTCCTGTTCTCATGTTATGTATATATGTATGAGTATGTAGCAAGAGCTTATAAAAAACACAACACATTCTTGTTTGTTACCACACACTTGACGAATAAAGCTTATTCTAAATGAACTGTCTTCGCCCTCCCTCCCCGATATATAAATCAACTATAAATAAATATAAACTAAAAATAAACACCCCAGGAAACCTAATGATGTTGATATATCAGAATCAGAAGAGCTTTATTGCCAAGTGTGCTTGCACACCCAAGGAATGTTCTTAGGTGTTGGAAGCTTCTAGTAAAGACATTCAACGCAATGACAATACAAATATAACCCAATATGCATATTTAAAATAAAGAACTATTGTTCAGAAAATGGGGGATAATAACATATAAGAGACATTGTACAGGGTAGAATATAGTAGAATATGCATATTAACAGATTGTATGTACACTTGTGCAAATGCACAGAACAGATTCCATGACTGCTGAGTAGATCTAGGTCAGTGGCTCCCAACCTGTGGTTGGTTGAACTTAGTCAATTGTCGGAGGAATTATAACCTCTGCTGTTTTTATTTTCATTTTGCACTTAATGTTGCACATACATTATTTGAAATGTATATTAAGATACACGATTGCATTGTCAATTTACATACTGCATTGCCATTTTGCATATTACATTGCAAATTGAATTTTGCAACATATATGCTTCCATACTGCTGGGCCTTCTTGACAGTGGATTTTATGTGGGACTCCCATTTCAGGTCCTGAGAGATAGTGGAGCCCAGGAACCTGAATGACTCCACATTATCCACAGTGCTGTCTAGGATGGTGAGAGGAGGAAGTATAAATAAAGCTATCAAAAACAATCAACACCTCTTGTGTAGACTAGGTGCTACGGAACCATATTGGTAGCCATTTTCAATTTGAAGTGCTTATACATGAAATGTAGTTTGTAAAATGACTATTGTCTATTTAAATATACATTTGAAATAACATGTGCAACATTAAGTGCATAATACAAATTAAATTATATCAATTACATTTGTCAGTTCCTACACCAGTTATGTAAATTGATATTTTTAATGCATTTCGAGCTGCCCACGCCCCCTCCCTGTACAGTGTCATTGTGTGAAGGCCGAGCCTGGAAAGCAGGACTTCCTTCAATAAGCCTTCATATTGAGGATTGCATTTACTCCCCTTTATTGTTATGCAGTGGCACATCTTGTTAATATATATTATCTTTGGAGGGCAGTGACTGTGCAGTATGTAAACCTCAATTATTGTTAAAATGCACAACTACCATGCTCTACCAACCACTCTCACTTGTATTATGCTGAATCAATCACATTTAGTATAGTCTCAGATGACATTCTCACAAATTGTTGGCAGAATGTCTAATGCCTATAGCACACTTGCTGTTACTGGAAACATTTCGGGAGTTTCAAACTCATCATCTGATTGGTTAAATTTTACAGGATGTCCGGAAGATGACTGTGTTGCGTTCTTTACCAGTCCACCTGGAAACAAAATGAACTGCGATCAGTCTACAAGTTGATAAAACAGCATCAGACGTTTTGCCATCAGTTAGAACATAGAATAATAAATAAATGTCTAAAGAACAATTTCAGAGAATAGCTTTCAATGCATAATAAACTAGTGGACAGGGTAAGGGAACAGGGCTTATTGCTACAGAATGCATTGTTAGTTAAAATTTCATAGAACTGGTGTAGCCAAATGATAAACGGAGACTTAAAAAGTAAAAATTCAATGACATTGCGGCAACACACTTGTATCAAGACAGCTCAACCAGGCCTTGCCATTTTTTTGCGTTTTCCAACATCATAGAGAATTTCAGTTTAGTTCCTACGAGTAGTTTGCTGTTATTCTTAAAAAACATTATCTCCATTTGGAGTGGACCTTGTCACTTTGTATATCTTTTTAATACTTAAATGGCAACATTACACACTAAATAAAGTTCCAAAAGTGAAAAACATAATAGCACCCCTTTAATACTCAAAATGTAATGATAGAAAAAATTATAAAAGTAGTACAAGTTTGAAGTGGTGAAACTGCATACATTTGCTGATCAGCTTTGTAATTGTCTTAAGTTCATGGAAAGACAGAAGGTCTATGTCAAAGAAGACAAACTGTGTCACAGACAGTTGTATTAACTCAGACCATTGTGCAAAAGAATGTGCTGTCCCCACTCATATGTATGCGTCACCTCATAAGTTTCCATGACTACAACTTTGTAAATAAGAGAAACAAAAAAGATATTGTATACATTCTGTAGGCACTTGAGAGAGAAGCCAACATGGAAGTTGCAAAGAAATGAGATCATTTAAACTCAAGCATAAATAAAAGACCACCTAAAATATTGTCAGTTGTGAAACAGGTTTGCTAACTACATCGTGCTAGCTCATAGGCAAGTCATGCTAACCAGGAATGACAAATTGGATGTTTTTCTATCCGACCTAGGTTGGATTATTGTAGGCTCTACCACACCAGGCTACAGTAAATCAACGTTTTTTTTCACACTGTTAACCACAAAGTGAATCAGATAATCAATTTCTTTAGGATTACTTGAAAAATATAAGGTTATATTTTCACTGAATGTTCTTTACATTATTTTGGATGACTTACTGTGGAAAACAGTAAATCACAAAAATGATTTTCAGACGTGATTATTATCATTAGTGGTATGATAATTAACATTGCAGTGGGTAAAAGTTCACCCAAAAATGAAAATTCTGTCATTTACTCATATTGAAGTTGATCCAAATCTGTATAAATGTTTTTGTTTTGATGGGCACAGAGAAATTAAATGGAAGAATGCTTTTAACCAAACAGATCTTGCCCCCCATTGACTCACATAGTAGGATTTTTTTTACTTTACAGGCCTATGTTGTGTTCTTTTGAACACAATATAAGCCATTTTGAAGAATGTAGAGCAGCAAATAGTTCTGGGGCACTTTTGACTACGATTGTTTTTTTACTGGTTATATTGTTGTATTTATTCTTCCAAATATCTTTCTCCATGTTCTTAGTTCCAAATATCTCACCTCTGTGTTTACAACTCGAAGGTGAGTAAATTAAAACAGAATTTTCATTTTTTGGTTAAGTATACCTTTAAAACAGCAAAAAACTATCTGGTAGACGAGTTGCTTTCTCAAATCAATCGCTTTTACTGATCTGGCGCTGCAGGGTTCGATTAGTCAGGTCTGGATAGAGTCAATCCGTGTCGCTTTTATCAGGAACTGGATTGACCATGACATGTGACAGATTAAAAACTTGAACCGAACAAATTTTCTGTTTACAGAGGAATCGTGAACTGGACAGCGGGTTAGCGTTTAATAAGAAGACATATGATGAAGTTAAAGATCAAAAGGTAGGACGTTTTGATGATTCAAAATGAAAGTTTTTGATTTCGAACCAAATTGTGAAGCAGGGCACAACACAAAAATAAGTCTTCCGTGTTGTTAAACAGTGGTTGCGTTTATATAGTCGGAGACGCTAGGTTTTAAATATAAATGTACTCATTCAGGCTGTATTTTAATTGATATTAAAGGTCGCTTGATGTCATTAAACCGTGTGCTTTTACTCCAAACCTCATGTTCTCTTTTCAATCGTCTGTGAGATTACTAAACAAATCTAAGCAGATATAAGTCTGTCTACTTCAGAGAAAATAAACGAGTTAATTATGAATGAGTATACCGTGATTTGAACAGTAAATCTTTATTATTGTGTTTCGTTAATATTTGATCATCTATAATTATTGATCCTTGGGAGGTGTGAGCAGGAACATTAATCTGATTAGATTCCTGATGTAGTGGTGTGAAGCATCATGTTTTCTCAAGAGCGAGAAGCTCATGCACTATAGGTCAGGCGCAGAAATAATAAAATGAACTGTAAAGAAGTGAATGAAAAGCTGAGGGTAAGATTTAAGTCTTGATGTTTGTCAGAAGAAACCTGTAGATTTATGACAGTGTGGGACTGTAATTCACATCACCTTGTAACTTTTTGTCATAAAGAATTAAAGATATTCCCCAGCAGTAGTCTATTTTAACCTGTTGATCACATCCCCATTTTAATATAACCAACGTCATTTTTAAAATTTTACAAAACATAGTTGTATACAAACATATTACATTGTTATCTATGGAAATTATATAGGCATAGAAAGGGACACATGGAAACCATTTAGTTTAGCAATCTCCTAGTTACAATGTTTTATGTTTGGTATTTTTTACTTGTCTGCCTAGTGTAGCTGTCATTATTTTGTATATTCTTGGACCTTTGTGGTTTAGTTGAAAGTTAGCTTTCTTCAGAAAGTAAAATTATTGACAAGCATGAAACAACTATGCAGATTGCTGACATCACTGGAATGGACTATTTACACAACGACTTCCTGGTTTTACAGTACTTATTGCTGCTAAGGTGTCTCTGGTGTACAATGCTCCTACATTTTAGGGCGATCACTTGATTAAAACAAGTGACATTTTCTTGAAAAACATTTCACTGCCATTTTCAGCTGTGTGAATGCGCCTCGGTGGACACAGCGCCATGGTGCAGCATATGGTGGTTCTTCTAGACTAGACCTGCATGTCATTTTTTTCATGCACCCTCATAATCCTTAATGTCCTGTGAATCGGAAGCTGCGATCCTTTTTACTTCCGCATTTTCAGATTTTAACTGAAGGTTATGAGGGCACACGGTTTTTCAAAAGAGAAATGCCCACATTGATAAACTATTTACAGTTAACGGTGCAATATTTCATGAAAAAATAGGAATTCTAATTTTTTATTTCGATGGGACTTTAATCAGAAATAAATTACATTTCCCCACCCCTTCAAACTACATCTCTTTTCTGCATAACATGTCTCGGCCTGAGGGCGGGAATACACTACATGTACAGTGGCCAAGCTTCCAGTTTCCAGCAATCCAGTATGTTCCAGAAGGATCAAATCTTGGCCCGTCCTGTATTTTTTTCAATCCAGAAACCGTTAGTCAGATATAAATCACAAATGTATATGTTGACTTTAACCCCAGGTTAGTCATATGACGTTATTAAATGTTCATGAAAATTGCTGGATCTTTTATCATGGTATAAGGTATTGTCATGCTATTGAATTATATTACAAAAACAGATTTTAAAAACTTTGTCCTCTTTTTGACTGCAGAAGTTTAAAGTTTGAGAACTTTAAATATAAAAAATTGAAATACAAAACATATTCAAATGCAAAAGAACACAACTGTTAATAACGAGAAAACAATTAGAAGTTTTTGACATATGCTGACTTAATCTCTCACCATGTCACAAATTCATGCTTGGAACTCTGCTCTCTCGCAGCGTGCAAAATGTATACATATAGCGTTACTGAAAGCCAGTTTTTAGGGTTTGCAAAGTATTCATGTTCTCTTACAAAAACATTGCTTCACACAACATTTATTCACCAGTCTATTGCCAGCCCAGACTCCATCTTTTTTATAATCACTGTCAGGTTATGCGATTTTACCTCCGAAATGTTTGTGGAAAAATGTCAGACTATTAAAGAGACTTAAGTTCCTTCTTGAACAGTAATCACTTTACAGTAATTTTTCGGAGCTAATATAATGGCCCTCATGAAATGGTGTTACAAACTTAAAATCTTTCAATTCAACCTGGGGCCAGTTTCCTAAACATAGCCGCTATGTCAAGAATGTGTCTTAACAACTAGTCTCACTGACTCGCAATTAGTTATGTCTAATCATTCTTACTTTTCAGATTTCAAATAGTCCAGTGTACTTTTTTATGTAACCGACTTAAGATAAGTTATGACCAGTAAAACTAGTTTAAACTGATTATGCAACTGGCCCCTGATGTTGTAGAGTATAGTAAGCATGTAGCTTTACTTGACAGACCTGTTATGGGTGAAAAAAGGTTTTCAGGTAAATAGTTTTGACTTTATATGGCTTTATAATGTAGTACACCATTAGACATGTTATTATTAGACCAATTATTTTAATACATTTGAACAATTACAGATAAAATGAATTGCTTCTGAAAGTTGTAGGTTTTCTCTAATATCTGTAAGCAGCTTCTGCTCTGGATTCAGTAGGTTATACTTTCTTGACAGCATATGTGGTAGTGGATTTTTCTGCCACTAAAATCTTTTTTTAAGTCACCATACAAAGGTTAACTTGCAAGGTTAGCTAGTACAGACAGGACTGTAAAACAAACATTGCTTGAAATTATCTGTGGATGTACGAAATTGCCAAACAGTGAAGATAAGGCAGAAATAGCTACTGACAAAAATTGTTATAGTTATAGCTTCATGTTGCCTCTGTTTATGATAACAGTTAAGCATCCAAGCCTAAACCCTAACCTAGGGCTGGGCGATATATATCGCGTTTCACGCCATTTATACATGTCTATATCGATTCTGAAACCGATTCGATATTTACCCACAGCTCTTCCGTGAACTACGGCTCCTTGATCAGTAGGAGGTACTGCTCGATCTAAAATCGTTACAAGATTGAGTCGTTTAGAACGTTCATTTGAAAAAGCAACACTCTTCAAACATGATCACTATAAATATACTTTATTTTCTGAAAATACCTGAAAAGGTTTGAAGAACAGTGATAAAATATGACCACTGGCATTTCCTGCGACGACTTCTGTTTCCCATATTTTGAATTTCTGTGCAAGAGCGCCCTCTGGTTTTCGGATTTGGCGGCATTTACGCGTAAGTCATTGAGAAACTGAGGGCATAAGAATCGCAGGATATATCGCCCAGACCTACCCTAAACGTATAGTAAGTTACAGTGTTCAAGACACCAAGAGTCCAATGGCAGCTGTCTTTTGTAAACATTCTGTTTACATCCAAATGTTGCAACTGGTATTTAGTACAATATTCTGGACGGAATCGTGTGCACACTGTTATAATACATTTTTAACATTTACATCTATCACCAGAGTTACAGGTGAGAAAACAGGCTTGGCTTCAGTTGCTTATTTATACAGTATTGCAGCTGCAAATGTAATCTGCTGTGTTAACTAAACATTAACAGACTCCCACCTGTGAGTAAATGCAGTTGTCAAACCTAAAAACTGACAACGTAATCGCAGTCAATATCTCTTTTAGCTCTCTAGCTGCAAGTTACCTTCGAATAACCACTGCCATGGTAATTATGTGTTAGGCTTCAGCTCTGCTCTCTGGTCAGATAAAACTGATTGTTTGTGTCAGTGTACACATGGTGACAGGCGATCAACTTACAAAGAATGAGTGTTTGATTGCATGCGGTGCTGCACATACCAATCAGTGTATGATATCCCACTGCTGAGAGAGCTGTTTAAAGGGATACTTCAACCAAGAAACAAAATTTCCCCATGTTTTACTCAACCTCAAGGCATCTTAACTGAATACGAGTTTCTTTAATAATTCTGGAGTCGGAGTTATACCACTTATTATTTTTCTTCCAAGCGATAGAATGAGAGTGAATAGGTGCAACTTTTTAAAGCATCATAAAGTGCATCCATCTTTCAAAGAACTGCTCGACACGGCTAAGTGGTCTTAAAAAAGGTCTTCTGAAGCGAATCGATGCGTTTGTTTACATTTACATCAACATTTAGTAATTTAGCAGACGCTTTTATCCAAAGCGACTTACAAAGAGTTTTGGGAGCAATAAGCAATATGTCGTACATGAGCAATAATACAATAGGTACCAATACATGGTTACTGGTTTCAACAAAGCTAGACCACTACCTGTTGAGAGAAAGATAGGGTGAGTGTTTTTAATTTTTTTATTTATCTGTCAAAAATTCACCCAAGAGCTGGGTTTTAAGTAGTTTTTTGAAAGTTGTGGGAGATGTGGTTGACCGGATCGAGTTAGGAAGAATGTTCCACCAGGAAGGAGTTGTGAATGAGAATGAGTGGGAAATCAATTTATTGCCCTTATGGGAAGGCAAAACAAGACGCTGCTGGTTTGCTGAAAGCAGGAATCTTGATGGGGTGTAGGAGGGTGTGAAAGTACGCCAGTGCAGATCCAGTGATTGCACTGTAGGCAAGCATTAGTGCTGATACGGGCTTCAACCGGTGGCCAGTGGAGAGAGATGAGATGGGGTGTCACTGTTTAAGAGAAATATCCATATTGAAAACACTATTAACGATAATGTCTAACTTCCGCCTTTTTATATGCTCGTGCAGATCCCTGCAGGAGCATTTTGGGTGAGAGAGAAAGCGCCAGATTGGAGTGGATCACTAAACTACAGACTGAAAGAAGGTCAAAAGAATATTTGATAGGTCAATTTGTTATGGGTGGATTAATTCAATTGTTTTGTTCATAATAATGCTCAATTTGCAGAGCGTTTAGTTAACGCCGCATAGTTATTTACATTACGAGGAACACGGAAGAGAAAAATATCTTATGGTTGACATTTTATTCCGCAGTCACAAAATATTCCGTCATACCACCGACCTATAAATTGGATCACCTAATAATGAAGACCAATTGGCAATTAGAGCCCCGTATAAATGGGGAAATCACAGTTAAATATGTGGAAAAACTTAATTTGTTCCTTTGCTTTGTTCCATAGTTTTAATGCATCCACTATTATTCCAACTACTCAAACTTAAGAATGAGTAGATTTCCCTAAATTGTTTTGTTGTGTTGGTTACTCTTCTTTATAGTTGTGTGCCCAAATTATAAGACTGCATAAGATTAAACATAGGTTAAAAAGACGAACACTCAGAAAACTTTGCATAGTACTTTTACTACCAATACCCATATCTAATGTCATTAGGGCTGCAACAACGACGAGTGTCGCGCGACGTGGAGACGTTTGATTATTTAAAAAAAACTTTATTTGAGCGCGGAGCGTAGTGAACACAGTCGGTCTCTCTCGCGCACTGATGCTAGCAGAGTTCGGCGCCTCATAGACGGGGCGGAGCAAAAATAAAAAAAATCTAGCGGAGGAAAGATACATGGCGGAGGAAGAGAAATCTGCGCGACGCAAGTCATCCAAGGTGTGAGAGCATTTCACACCAAATGAACAGAAAAAGTGTGTTAACTGCAAAATATGCTAAAGGGACATGGTGGGAGCAACACGGCAATGATCCAGCACCTGAAACGCAAACATGTTTGAGTCTTTGATGAGGAGGAAGGGAGTTCAACAGCAAGTTAAATCACTACAGAATCCTACTTTTGTTCCGTTTTGAAGTGATGAACGTAATGTCCCTGGTGCTGGTGTTTACTCGTTATCCATCTTGACAAGCATGACAAATTAGCGTTAGCTCGTTAATAACAGTAGTAAAGCAGGGGTGGTATAGTTACTTTGCACTTTGCATTGCAAGACTAAAGACACGTTTTTATTTAAAAAAAGCTTTTCTTAATTAGTAATTTTGTTTCGTTGCCAGTCCAAATATCAAAAATGTTTAAATCAAGATTACTTGACAAGAAAAATGGCCTGCAAAAATTAAATCATGCTTAAAACTTCTGTTTGAGATTATATCTCATTAAGATTATTTTTCTTACCCCATTGGGAGATAATTTTGCTTGTTTTAAGCAAACAATCACTTAATTTTGAGGTGCTTTTTCAGTAAACAAGACATCATTTCATCATAGTAAATGTATCTTGATTTAAGATTTTTTTGATATTTGGATTGACAACAGGACTAAACTACTAAATTAGAAAAGCAATTTATGCAGTCTATATTCTGTGCTTTGTCCCATATAGGTTATTTTTTACAAAATATGTGTGTGTGTTGTACTTTTTAATTTAATTTAGAAGTTATTTTATAGCACTTGGTCATCTTAAGCTGTGTTTAAATGTGGTGTATAAATGATCATAAGCTTCAAGTGAACTTGAGAGAGAGAGAGAGAGAGAGAGCGCGCGAGTGCGAGTGTGAGTGTGAGTGTGTGTAAGTGTGTGTAAGTGTGAGAGTTTGTGCATCTGCTAGTGTGTGCGTCTGCAGTGTAGTTCTGACATTCAAACAAATCCTGCTAAATTTTCTGATTTGTATTGTTCTTTATTTTTTATAAATGATTAATTGTTCTGGCAGCTCAGGTGGCAGTTTATTTTTAAAAAAAAATTGGCAAACACGTGTTTGTTTTTTGTGTTAGTCAACACTATTATTTTATTATTATTATAACAGCTCAGGGATGATCAAGGAGCAACATGTTTGTGCACTTTCTGAAGATTTTAGTTCTGTTTTTGAATAAAGGGTTGAAAATGAATGCTTTTCTTGTTTTTGGTTTTTTTATCCGATTCATCGATTAATCGATCACAAAATGCTATCTTTTTCATTAGGTTGTTTTCTACAAAATAAGTCCATTCCTACCTCTTTTTGTTATTTTAAAAGTAAAATATCCGGTTCCAATGTCTCCCATCAACATGTGCGTTAGCAAAGTGACATAAAAGCTTGGATAGTTAAAAATTCAGTTAAATATCTGCACCTCTGTCCATCCACATGAGATGCATATCAAACGGAAGCTCATAGTCTGGCCTATATGTAGAACCCTCTTTTGTCCAAATAGGTGAATTCCGAGGCTGAGATAGGCTAATGCACAATAGGGGAGGCAGACCAAAACAGAACGAGCAAACTCGACACAAAGTTTTGCTTGTTACATGCAATTTTGGGAGGTTTACTGTTAGATTACACAAAATTATTTCATTTTTATACCACTGTATGTGGTAAATGGATCTGCTTAAAATTGGGTATGCCAAATTCAGACGGAAATTACGAAAAAAGGACACTTGAGTAACTTTAGATTAATAATTGAATGCCACATGATAGAGAAAAAAATAAATTTACCTCTATTTGTTGAGACCTGTTGGAATCAAGAACAAGTGTCTGTGGGTTCCTGGGCCCCTCAGGTTCAGAGAAATGCACTTTCTGAAACGGACTTAAGAAAAAAAGCCCCTTAATTTTTGTGTCTTTTGCATTGGATTGATAATAATGCATACTATAATGTTTATCACTTTTTCAGCAGTGTTTTATGAAATTTGGAGGGGTTTCCTGGAAAACGACACTAAAATTTTGTATGTAGACAATTGTATGTGGATTTGGTTTTCATTTAAAATTGGGTATGGCAAATTCAGGTGGAATCCAAAAAATGGCCCATATTATATAGTAACATGTTTTTTCAAATACACCCCCATCCAAAATAAATATCCCCCCAGTAGATTTCTACCATTTCCAGGCCTGGAGATAGGCTTACAGGTTTATAATCATCATGATGTTCATTCAGAGGTTGCTTTATAAAAGATGTTTAATTTCTTTGTCTCCTTACAGGTAGCTACACCATGAGTATTGGACAGAGGGGCCAAGTTGACCAACCAATGCTTTCAACAGCACAGCCAAATTCCTCCTGTAAACTGCAAGTTCAACGCTCACAGTCCCAAAATAACATCACCATTCATTTCTCTGCTCTTGGTAAGGAGGATGAGGAAGAGTCATTATATGACACAATCGAGAATGAGAGTGATGAGGATGTAACAGCACTCGAGGCCAAGGAACACATTTTTTATGAATGTGAAATTAATTCTGAAGGTGATGATGCTTCAGGTGTACTTTCAGATGAATCTAAACCACTACCATCTATCTCAAGTCAACACAACACTTTGTGTTTGGAAGAAAGTGTATCCATCCCTGTTCAGTTGGGTTCTGCTATGGCTGCAGAAGAACCTGCTCCCTCAAACCCAACCCAATCTTCCCCCTCAAAATCGGTGTCCTTGCCCTCCATGGATAAAGCCTTTCTCAGCCTCATGAAGTCTCTCTCTATTGATGTTGAGCCTCGGGAAGGTATTCCAGCTCCTCCTTCCATGCGGCATCGCAAGCTGAAGAAAGGTCTTGTCAAGTCGTGGTCTACAGAGACCAGTCAGGACTCTTCAGGGTCAAACCGCTCATCAGAGTCTCCGTTACAACTATTAAGGCAGTTCACTCAGCCTCGGTCCTCAAGTGCCTGGGACTCCAAAACTGCGCCCCTCTCATCCTTAATCTCAACTGACAAAAACACTTATTCTTTTAAAGTATCTGAGGTGGAAGCACGTTTTGAGGACACTAAGCGTCGCCTATCTGAGGTCATCTCAGATCCGTTAAATCTTTTCAGTAAATTAATTGGGGATGAAGGTACAATCTACAGACCAAAAGCACTTTCATCCAGTATGTCAGAGCTTGGAAGTTCTTCCACAATTTATGATCACTTAGAGGGCAACAAAAACTACAGTATCAAAGAGGAGGAAGACATTGTGGATGACAAGGATACTTCTGGTGTAGTTGAGCTGGCTTTAGCAGATGATTCCAGAACTGTGAAACCGACCTCCTCATCTCTAGATTTGGGAAAATGTTCCATGTCAGCTTTGGCTAAACAAGAGTATGAAGAGTTTTGTGAGCTTTACAGTGATGAATTTGATTCGTATACAGAACCAGATGGTGACTGTGATGGGATAAATGGAGAAAACAATCAAAGTGTAGACATGGAAGATGACCTGGATGTAGAACCAACTTCAAACATCCCATACAAAACTTTACTGGGTTTGACTCTATTGATTTATGGATATTTTGTGCTGCCTTTCCCCCCCTATATTTGTGGTATTTTCATGGGGATAGCACTGGGGTTTATGTTAACCATTGGTGCTGTGTGGTTATCAGGCCCCAAACAAACTGGAAAAGCAAATCGATTTCAGAAGAGATTTTGGAATGTCGCTCATCTGGATATCAAGGAGCCAGATATATTCAAGGTTAGTATTTTTGAATGCAGATTTTGTCTATTGTTAATAGACCACTTCGGATGACGTACACGGCATTGGTTGAATGCTGGTCCAGGAGAACTTCCTGTTTCAGTTAGAGAAAAGTTTGAACAAAAGCCCCATTCAAATCAAAATGAAATCAAAAGGTTTTTTTCCTTTTATTAAAAATAAGTGAGCCTTAGAGATGTCAATGAACTGAAATAAACGTACTCGTCTACTCTTGAGCGTCTGAAATGTCTTTGGTCCAGCACCTGGATTTGTTTGGCAAACCAGAATCAAGATAACAGCTAACCGTATCGTCTTTTTTGGTCCTTGGTCTAACCAGAATAAAGATCACAGCATCATCTTTTTTTTGGTGCTTGGGCCAACCAGAATCACGCGTTCTTAACTTCTTGTTGGCGCCTGTGAAAAACATTGCTGAAGGGGACAAACGCAAAGTGTCGTATCAGATAAAGAGAAAGTAGCGTTAATATTTATTATTCAATTCGCCTGGGTGACATTATGAAAGACAGTTGCCAGTTTCCCTTTCGTTTTTTTACTTCTTGATCTCGGCCCTTATAAGGGAGTACGGCACTTGGGTGCTATTGACATTCGTCCGGAGTTTGTCGCAGAAGATGTAATTTACAGATGATATTTAATATTTATTTTAGAGAACGATCAATTTGCTTCATAACACATTAATATGTCGTCAGGAGCCGCATTATTACTTTTTGTTTTGCTTTTCTCTACTTTTTGAACTTTCTTTTTATGAAAGCTCTTAAAGGTTTACTTTACCCAAAAATGAAATTTTTGTCATCATTTACTCACCTTCGAGTTGTTCCAAAATGTGTATAAAAGTCTTTGATCTGAAGAACAAAGTGAAAGATATTTGGAATAATGCTTATAACCAAACAGATATCAACCCCCATTGGCTCCGATAGAAAAAAGAATGGTAATCAAAAGTGCCCCAGAACTGTTTGCTGTCCTACATTCTCCAAAATGTCTTCTTTTGTGTTCAACAAAACATTTTTTTTTTAATTGTTCTCCTATGTGAGTCAATGAGGGTTGAGATCTTTAAGCTTTGTTCCAAATATCATTTTCTGTGTTCATCAGAAACAAATACTTTTATACACATTTGGAACAACTCGAAGGTGAGTAAATGATGACATAATTTTCATTTTTGGATGAAGTATCACTTTAAAGGTATGATGAACTGGGCTTGTTTATTGTTTTATACTGTTGTATGAGGTCTACTTATGACGTTCGCGTGATTTTTACATTCAAAAACATCAAAATCGATAAGTAATAGGCCAGTTTCTACCCGGGTTTTGAGGCCAGCTCAAACGCCACATTGAAGACTTTATTGGATAGCAGTTTGCGTAGTTGGAGCCTTCTGTGAATTTGGTTAGAGACTTAATGTTAGGTTACACATTAGCACCATTCACAGTTTTCGCACGGCATTAGTATTATCTGGAGACCTCCTGTGATTTATAAATTAACTCCCCACATCAGTATTTAATGTGACTTATTCGCACAGTATTAAGTTTACTCAAATTTTCTGACTTATTTCCCAGATGTAAAGGCTTTGCGAAGTGTGCCTAGCCAATAGTTGTATTGCATTTAATGATATATGACCGTACCTCTCAGCATATGAGACCCGTGATCGCTAACCGGACAAAAGATCACCGTGATCGCAGGTCTCAGTAATGAGAGTGTCCATGGCTTAACATGGAAATCACTCGCGGTCGTGGTCTGAACACAACATAACGTTACTGTGAAATTACCACATCAAACGTGACGTATGAATTAGTGGTAATATTAAAGGGATAGAGACATGCTTTTAAATGGGACAAAGTACTAAATAGTTCTAACAAATAGTTGATGGCTTAATCACATCTACACTTTTGGAGTGTTTGCAACAGACTATCAGGGGTGATGTTGAAATTCTTGCATCTAATACTGATAATCCCCATGTGCGATAAACTCAGCATTGTGCAAAACCTCTGGGAAGCTTTACGAAATGGGCACAAAGCTGAGAGAAACCGCCCTTACATTTCGAGTATTTAAACTTTTTAGAACTTGATCGGGTGTAATTTTATTTCTTTACAATGTTCTTGCAGGGCTGGATGAATGAGATTCAGGACTATGACCCAGAAACCTATCATGCAACTATGACTCGTTCTGTGTTTGTGCGTCTGGAGGGCTCAATGCTGCGCCTCTCTACACCCAGTAAGAATATTCCCCGACGAGCCTCTTACGCCGAACCCAAACCAGATATAACGCATATCAGTCAGAAAATCTACAAG
This sequence comes from Triplophysa tibetana, assembly GCA_008369825.1. Taxonomy (NCBI): domain Eukaryota; kingdom Metazoa; phylum Chordata; class Actinopteri; order Cypriniformes; family Nemacheilidae; genus Triplophysa; species Triplophysa tibetana. The sequence continues at coordinate 17,382,304 of CM017905.1, read as the reverse complement.
CTCACAGACAGCAAGGTTTGGAAACTGCATGTTTTTTTTCTGAATTTGTTTGTGCATTATTTTTTATTCTTCTTGATATGTTACAATACCACTTTCTTTTCAGGTTGTCCTGGTTCCCCAAAGCCTTGCCAGAAAGCGTATTTGGAACAAAAAGTATCCAATCTGCATTGAGCTAGGAAAACAGGAGGACTTTATATCCAAAGCAGAGGAAGAACATTCTGAAATATCAAAGGAAGGAGAAATCGAAGAGACCTTTGTCACTCTTTACCTATTTGGAAGAACAGGCAGAGAAAAAGAAGAATGGTTCAGGAGGATCTTATTAGCATCCAAGCACAAGTCTGAGGCACCGCAAAAGGTCTCAAGTCTCCCAGAAAGCAAGAGCTGTGAGTTAAAAGATGATTAATCCAATGCTAAAGAATTTTGTGATGATCATGTGTATTCATGGAGCTTATACCATGTGTTTTTTTATCCTATGAAACGCAAACCGCTATTTTTATTATAAAACCATCACTAGTGGATGTTTAAGGTCTGTTTAAGTTCCGTAAAAATGTATCCAGTCAGTTCTTTAAAGTCATACTTTTGCTGTACATTTTTGTTCTATTATAACAACCATTCTGCAATATGAAATAAAGTTTAATAGTGATAAAAAGTGCATAATAAGCTTTTGTTTGCCATACTTTTTCTGTTCTAGCTCTGCCATTGTCACACAGCAGTAGCAGTCGAGACCTGGATGAGTTGACAGTCAGTGCCAAACATAAACCCCTCATGGACTATAACACCTATATGGCCAAATACATGTCACTACAGACAGCCAACAGTGTAGCTGCCAGCCCTATGCAGAGTCAACATAGTAGCCCTGAATTGAGCAAAAAGGTATTGCCTTATGTGTTTGAGTTTGTAAATGGACATGTTTTTTTCTATGCAACTTACAGCAATTGCATGTTTTTGATCTTCAGCTACCAAGCAGCCCTGTAAATGAGGACAGTCCTGTTTCTTGGCTCAATGCTATCGTAGGTCGCATTGCTTGGGATTTCTTAAGGGAGAAGGAATGGGTGGACTTTGTGTCCAAAAAGATCCAGATGAAGTTAAGTAAAATTCGTGTAAGTATCTCCTCTTCTTCACCCCATCCTTTCATTAGAGTACAAATTTAGGTTACAATTATTTGAGACTGGTCAGGTTTTTCGCCCTAAATGAACACTTTTACCTGCCAATAAGTACAGAAATCAAGTGGAAAACAGCAGGCAGTGGATGACACAATAAATTAACAATTTATTGAACGATCTTAGTTAGTCATATCCTCACTCTGATCACATGGATCGCCAAAATATTCCACATACCTGTGTTCTGATATTGTCTGTTTTGTGTTTATTACAGTTGCCATACTTCATGAATGAACTAAAGCTCACAGAGCTGGACATGGGGCACAGTACTCCTAGAATCCTCTCAGCCTCCCAGCCATCAGTGGATCATCAAGGTAAGACACCAGGAACTGTTTTCTAGTCATTTTACTGTTTTTACCCAAATTTTGTATTTTTCCAGCATTAAAGGTGCCTTGTTTAATATTTAAGATCTACTTACAGAACTGAAATATACAGGGATGTGATTTTTCTGTATTTTCAGACCTCGTTGGACGACCCGTGTAAATTGCGCAAATCCAATCTATTTTTTTCCCAAAGGGTGTTGGGGGTTAGCGATGCATCATCATTCAACTGGTAAATTGGTCATTGGTGCTCTTACGTCGAGGATGTTTATTGAGACGCGGACAACGACTGCTTCATTTGGAGCACAATAATCAGTTGTGTTGGATTTTATATGGTGCTGCACAGACGGATCGGTGTATGACATCATCAAAGTACATTTAGTCATTCAGCAGACGCTTTTATCCAAAGTGACTTACAGAGAGTTCAGCGAGCAATAAGCAATTTGTCATACAGGAGAAATAATACAATAGGTGCTATTACAAAGTTGCAAAGTTACTAGTTTCAGCAGAAGCTAGACAAATAACTGCGCAGAGAAAGTACTCTTAAAGTACAGTAAGAACAGACTGTACTATCTGGTTTCAAAACGCTCTTGCAGTACTTTTGAACTTATAATATCAGTATGGCGCAGCCCCTCATGAAGTCCAACACACCAACACATCCAGAGAGTGCGTGGAAAGACACCACTTATACTGTAGATGGATAAGTACTTAATTAATTTATTATAAGGAAAAGGAAAAATAATTTTTGTTTTTATAAGTCATAAAAACACATATTTAAACCAACATTAATTTTCGTTTCAGTGGGGAACTGAACAGTGTTTGAATGCGTTAAAACCTTAAAGTGGATGTACTACACAGGGTTTCTGCCAATCTAATATTATTCTTGAGTACCTATAGAGTAGTATTGCAAACTACATATATTCGAAGAGTATTTAGTTTGATCAGATTTATAAAGATATATACAGCTTTACGATTGTTTTCGAAAACATACGGCAGGTGCGTGGGGTAGGCTGAACCAAAGCACGTGCGCCCATTGTCAACAAAACACAGACATCAGTTTCACTCACCGCATGTCCGTCATCTTTTATTGCCATATATCAGTGTCAAACTATCTCCAAATCCAGCGTTATATCAACAGTTTATATACAGTGAGGAAAATAAGTATTTGAACACCCTGCTATTTTGCATGTTCTCCCACTTAGAAATCATGGAGGGGTCTGAAATTGTCATCTTAGGTGCATGTCCACTGTGAGAGACATAATCTAAAAAAAAATCCAGAAATCACAATGTATGATTTTTTAACTATTTATTTGTATGATACAGCTGCAAATAAGTATTTGAACACCTGTCTATCAGCTAGAATTCTGACCCTCAAAGACCTGTTAGTCTGCCTTTAAAATGTCCTCCTCCACTCCATTTATTATCCTAAATTAGATGCATCTGTTTGAGGTTGTTAGCTGCATAAAGACACCTGTCCACCCCATACAATCAGTAAGAATCTAACTACTAACATGGCCAAGACCAAAGAGCGGTCCAAAGACACTACAGACAAAATTGTACATCTCCACAAGGCTTGAAAGGGCTACGGGGAAATTGACAAGCAGCTTGGTGAAAAAAGGTCCACTGTTGGAGCAATCATTAGAAAATGGAAGAAGCTAAACATGACTGTCAATCTCCCACGGACTGGGGCTCCATGCAAGATCTCACCTCGTGGGGTCTCAATGATCCTAAGAAAGGTGAGAAATCAGCCCAGAACTACACGGGAGGAGCTGGTCAATGACCTGAAAAGAGCTGGGACCACCGTTTCCAAGGTTACTGTTGGTAATACACTAAGACGTCATGGTTTAAAATCATGCATGGCACGGAAGGTTCCCCTGCTTAAACCAGCACATGTCCAGGCCCGTCTTAAGTTTGCCAATGACCATTTGGATGATCCAGAGGAGTCATGGGAGAAATTCATGTGGTCAGATGAGACCAAAATAGAACTTTTTGGTAATAATTCCACTAAACGTGTTTGGAGCAAGAAGAATGATGAGTACCATCCCAAGAACACCATCCATACTGTGAAGCATGGGGGTGGTAGCATCATGCTTTGGGGGTGTTTTTCTGCACATGGGACAGGGCGACTGCACTGTATTAAGGAGAGGATGACCGGGGCCATGTATTGCGAGATTTTGGGGAGCAACCTCCTTCCCTCAGTTAGAGCATTGAAGATGGGTCGAGGCTGGGTCTTCCAACATGACAATGACCCGAAGCACACAGCCAGGATAACCAAGGAGTGGCTCTGTAAGAAGCATATCAAGGTTCTGGCGTGGCCTAGCCAGTCTCCAGACCTAAACCCAATAGAGAATCTTTGGAGGGAGCTCAAACTCCGTGTTTCTCAGCGACAGGCTAGAAATCTGAGTGATCTAGAGAAGATCTGTGTGGAGGAGTGGGCCAAAATCCCTCCTGCAGTGTGTGCAAACCTGGTGAAAAACTACAGGAAACGTTTGACCTCTGTAATTGCAAACAAAGGCTACTGTACCAAATATTAACATTGATTTTCTCTGGTGTTCAAATACTTATTTGCAGCTGTATCATAAAAATACATAGTTAAAAAAATCATACATTGTGATTTCTGGATTTTTTTTAGATTATGTCTCTCACAGTGGACATGCACCTACGATGACAATTTCAGACCCCTCCATGATTTCTAAGTGGGAGAACATGCAAAATAGCAGGGTGTTCAAATTCTTATTTTCCTCACTGGAACATTCATCACCCAAATGCAGTGAACAAACAAACACCTGGGCGTGGTCAGGGGTGAGGCCTATGTTCCTTTTTTTGTTCTTGGCCAATCACATGCCGCAATATAATATACTTAAATATGTCTTAAGAGGTGTAAAAAGACCTTAAATAATAAAGCATTATGTTTTTATTACCTTAGAATGAGTTATTTATATCCCCATACACCGCATGTCCTTTTCATGGAATTCACCGTGTTGTTTCTACAGCAGCCATAAACAGACAAATTGCTCTACAAAATGTGTTTCGTAAATACATTATCTCCTTCGGTAAAGAAGCAAAATTGTGACAACATCTTTGTCCTGTTAGAGCCACCGTAGTGCTTCAAAAGAGAAGGGAGGCAGTGGAGTGAGATGCCTCTAAAATCTACCCATTGCTCTTTTGAAGTGCATCGATAAAACGGTCCTGATCTACCATCACATCAACTGTGTTTAAATGCATACAATGCGAAACAGGAATATTTTACATATTTTTATTTATTTATTCTCAATAATGGTATATGATGTACCCCATTAAGCCTGTGTTGATTTGTTCTCTCAATGTTATGCAGTACATTTTTTTTTTTTATCTTCAGGTCTATGGGTTGATTTGGAGATCTCATTCAAGGGCTCTTTTCTCATGACCCTTGAGACTAAGATGAATCTTGTCAGACTCGGGAAGGAGGGTGAGGGTCTTGGCGAGATTGGCAAAGAAGGGTGAGTCAAGCATTCTGTGTTGTCACAGAAATGTTTTTTTTTTGTGCATCTATGTGGCATTTTGTCCGTCTATAGCCTCAGTATTATAACTGCAACAACAGGTTTGTGTTGAGTTTTTATACAGCTGTATGGCAAAACTGCATCTCTCTATACAGAAAGGGATTTCTGGTAATAAGTATTTATGGGAGTGTTGTAAACTTTTTTTCTAGTGAAGACCAGGAGACTTGGATATCCTTAAGCAAGTAGTCTTTATTGTAGAGTCAGAGCATACCGCTTGGGCACTGCAGTCATCAAGTCTGACTAACATTAGAAAATACATTGCACTCATAGCCATCCAAGGCGGCAGTCCCCTCAAATGGAAAACAAAGCAATCAGGTGAAAACAAAGCATGAAAGAGAGGTTGCAATCGAGCATGAAAGGACATTTGTAAATCCATCCCATATCCTGTTATCTCTCACCCCCTTTACTGACGTAATCAGAATCAGAAGAGCTTTATTGCCAAGTGTGTTTGCACATGCAAGGAATGTTCTTTGGTGTTCGAAGCTTCTAGTAAAGACATTCAACACAATGACAATACAATATAATAAGATTTACAGTCTAAAAGATCCTAAAATATTTATATATAAATAAAAGACTATTGTCCAGAAAATGGGGGATAATAACATATGAGAGATATTGTACTGGGTAGTATATATTAGAATATACATATTAACAGATTGTATGCACACTTGTGCAAATGTACATATAATAAGGCACTATAGTGCACACTATAGGAGTAGTGAAAGTGGAATATTGCTCTTAAGGAGCAGTTATCTGTTTAAGAGGAAGATTGCCTGGGGGAAGAAGCTGCTTCTGTAATCACGATGGTCTCCCCAGACGACTTCATTAACATACAGTATAAATAAAGTGTTCACACCATAAGTTCAGGGTTCCCTTTTGACTTTACCCCTGAGTTGCCTGTAAGAAAATGATCACCAGTCAACAAAACACAAAGAGCCATCACATGAAATGTTGTTTTGTTCCTCCTTAATGCCCAATGCAATGCATTTCATTTTTATATTTGTTGTTAAAGGCGGGGTGTCCGAAGTCGGGCCGAGTACCAAAAAAAACTTGTAGCCAATCAGCAGTCAGGTGAACAGTGCACAGGACATTAATCGAGCCGAGCGCTGACGAAAGCGAAAGATGGGGGTAGGGGTGTGTCAACAACGGCTAAGAGAAATCGGATACCCAGCCTTTAAGATAGGGGAGAGTTAGAGAATCAGCTGATCTTAAAATGAGCCTCAATTTTATTGCAGTAACTGTCATATTCCATATTCCAGTGGAATTTTTTTTACAAATATTATAGTTTGTTTTAGATGTAATGCAATGTGTATACACGGTGGAAAGTTCCAAAATGCAGTTTTTCCACATACCGTGCATGTTTGAATGTCCCAGCCTCTCAGAAACGCGTGGATTTTTTACAAAGTCCATTGCTCTGAAAAGCAAGGTGTGCTTTGATTGGCCAGTTAACAGGTGCGCAGTGATTGGTCAAATACTGCAAGCTTGTGATGGAAATGTAATGCCTCTTACTGTAGTTGGAACATCAGGTTCCATAGCATTATACGGACAGGTATGCCCACCTTACTTGCGTATACATTTGGGCAGTCTTAGTCAAATCATTAGTCAAATCAAAATATAAGATTTGTGGGGGTGTGGTTACACGAGGTGATACAAGCAGGTCTGGATGAGCATTCGCTTTTAGATGGAATGTATCTTTTGTTCCGACACTTTAATTTTTACAATTTTATGTGTAATACATGCATGGGCAACTTATAACACACCAAAGACACCGAAAAAACACGTATTTGCGCCATATGACCCCTTTAAAGCTTTAAGTTATAGATTTTGCTAGTATGTGTGTTCTCAACAAAAATGTTGTGTGTGCTACAGTGTAATCTTGCTTTAAACGTGACCGATGTACCTTTGTGGATTATTGGTAAATTGCTCGCTTCATTATAGTACAATATATTTCATATTAAAGTCTTCAAATTGCGAAAGTTTGTTTTGATAAATAGGTTGGATGGAGATTTTTTTGGTTTAATTCATTATGTAAAATATAAACAATAAGCTCCTAGAGGAGACGTTTCCGCTTTTGGAATGGAGCACCGCACTCTCCTGTATGCAGTGTAAATACTGTAATCTGTTCATAGGTGTGTCTACATGAATTTGGCCTCGAAAGTAAAGGGTGCAGGATATGTTAAAACCTGGGAAGCATAACTGTTTTTGCTAAACCATTGTTTTGTATGGAAAATGAGTTATATGACCTCTGTTCATCTTCATCTTCTGTCTTTGCATTCTTCTTTTTTTACTAATTTACTTTCTTTTTCCTGTTTTCCTCTGTTTGAAACCTGTCTTGTGGTGAGTTTTCATTCATTCCTTTATATGTTTGCTTCTTTGGCTCAGTCTTGTGCGTTCCTGTGCTGCTTTTTGTGTTTCACCGCTTACACATATTGCTAATACTATTAAACATTAACTACAGGCAAATATGTTTGACTAAGTTAAGCACGCAAGTTATAACGTCTCTCTTTCAGGATAAGGCCACGTACATACTGCCTGGCAGACAGTGATGAAGAGTCGTCCAGTGCAGGTTCATCAGATGAGGAGGAAACTGCTGAAAATGTCTCAGATAAAAGCATTCCATTAGGAGCTGAGGGGTGCGTACTTATTCTGGTGTTGTTCCATAATTCAGTGCATGTATGCTTTCTATACAGTGGGATTCAGTGACACCGTCTGCATGATATTGTACTTTACAGCAGGGAGGCGCTGGGGGTGGGCTAAGGGGGCTGAAGCCATAAATGTTTTCAGTAAAACTACAAATGTTTTATTACCATGCAATGAACCAATTACTTGGGGGGCCGTTTACATTTCACATCTTTCGATCGTTATTTTAAATGTAGATATGCGGCAGGTGCACTCAAGCAGAGAGTAATGCCGTCGTGCATGCATGTGGTGCGACATGCTGCTTTTTCCAGGCATGGAGCTGCTGAAAATCCATTTATTGATTGCAGAAACCTTCTCGTCTTTACACCAACCGTGGCTCTTGGTAGCTAAGCAATGGGAGATGCCACGACAGCTCAAGCTCCAAAGCACTTTCAAACCAAGAGAAAGTGGCCCTGTGCACATTTTCCATGTGTTTTTAGACACTAAATGAATATTCAAACACATATGAGGATGTCTCTGGGCTAAGCTGCAGATATCCACTCTCCCTAGAACCGCCCCTGCTTCAGAGTATCATTCTATAGAAGTCACTCTTACAAGACGTGGGTCATGTGCCCAAAACTGTTATTTTTGCTTTAAGACCATTTTTTTTATTGCATTCATTGACAGGATTTCTATTCAAATTAGAATAGGGGTTGCATTTGTCAATAATAATGGGGATCCAGTGTCTTGTTAAATGAATAATAGATTGTCCTCATTTCAATATTTTTTGGGACCTACAGTAAATTTGACTGGGACATTTGTGAGATTCTCACAATAGTTGATATAATAATGACTAGATGCATGAGAAATCATAAGGTTTATATGACCTGCCTCAGTTTGGATGCTAAAAGATTTAAGACTGTGGCGTTCGTTTTCATCAATCTTACAGGTACATTGGGATCCACAAGCCAAGCAAGATAATGCGCTTTGTTGACAAAATAGCCAAAAACAAGTATTTCAAAAAAGCCACAGAAACTGAATTCATTAAGAAGAAAATGGAGGAAGTTTCCAACACGCCACTGTTATTGACTGTAGAGTTACGGGAGTGCAAAGGGATTCTGGCTGTTAACATACCTCCTCCGCCCACTGATAGGATATGGTATGTTTCTAACACACAATGAAAAGATATTAGCAATAGACATTGTTACATAATGTTAGCATTATTTTGCACTTAACATGAACGTATTAATTCACTTTATTTCTAAAGGATTGCATCTGAATACATGTGATGTTTTCAGGTATGGCTTCCGTAGTCCTCCACACTTGGAGCTGAAGGCTCAGCCAAAGCTGGGGGAAAGAAAAGTCACCCTTGCTCCTGTAACTGACTGGATAGAAAATAAACTGGATAAGGAGTTTCAGGTATACAGGTGGTCCATATCCTTCTATTGTATGGTTAGTTATAGGAATGATCTTATTTTGTTTCTGCCTCCTTACAGAAACTACTAGTTATGCCTAATATGGATGATGTTTGGCTCGATATCATGCATTCAGCAACTGATACTCGTTCCGGTACATCAGATGCAAAGAGTGGGCAGAATGCTTCAGAGGCTGAAATTTGGGGATCCGAAGATGCCTGAAGGAGCTCATTTAAAAAATCAGGAGGGTGGCAGTTAATCTCCTATCGCAGTTATTCTTTCTAATTCATTTCTCAGTCTGAAAGGTGGGTCTTATTAATGCAGCCATGGTTTCTTTTGCAGTATGCACATATAATAAAGCCATGAAGGATTTCTGCTTGTCAATTTATTTATAAGCAGGTGATTTATGAAGAGTTTTCCCATTATTTGGTCTGCTGTATATGGTTATTGGTAATTCAGATTGTATTAAGTCAGGTAAACACCTCATTCTAGAAGAAGGACAAAATAGAAACGGTTCATTTTTATAAGTGGACCAAAATGTGAAATAGGGCAGTACTCTTTTGAATGATAAAAACTGCCACTTGGTCCAGTTTTTGACACAATAATATACTGGCTACCATTTGTTATTTTTAACCATTTATAGTGTGTCTGTTTCTAAGTATTGTAAGTACGTTAGGGAAATGTAAAGTTGTGAGTCTACAAATTTGGAAGTTATATTTGATTTGAGGAGAGTTCATGTAATTGTACACTTTGCCGTTGTCTATATCCTAACACTGTATCAGTATAATAAAATGCATTACAATACTATTACGTTGAAATCAGCCATAATGGCACATAACTACATAGCAAGATCTTTTTAAAGCACTTGTGCACTTCTGAGCTATCCAGTGATGGTACTCATAGAGATGCATAGATTTTGATCTATAACATAGCTCATCCATGAATTCTGTCTATTACCTTTTTGAATTGAAGTTTATTTTAGAACGTCACTTACAGCAAATTCTTAATCTTGGATGCTGCTTTATTGAGTTTTAGAACACAGACATTTATTTTGTCCATGGGTTTCAATAGACTAGAGTTTATAGGACAGGTTTTGACCCATAGACCAAAATGTGCAAGTGAACATATACATACACCTTGTTTCATATTTAGTAACACATACTTTAGCAGTCAATTTACAATAATAACCATTACCAATGTGATTTAACCACAAACATATATAAATGTCTACATTTAGTTGCAAATCTCATTTTGCATTATCATTTTAGTATTGTGCAATTATTATTGGGAGTTGTTGAAAAACAGGTGTGCTTTATTGCAGAACAAAACACTATGTATTACTTTATATTTAATCATTTTATTTACCTTTTGCTTAACTTAGCTTGGATTTGTTCTTTAATTTTAATATTACACCAAAACCTTATGAATTGCAGCCAGCTCTACAAAGTACAGTATATAACACTGCACTTATTCTTCATGACAGTGAGTCACGATAGTCACAAAACCGCAAAGAATTAATTGTACCGTACTGCAGTTTTCTGTAGATGTATGTATGAAGGTGTTTGTAATATGTTTTTTTAAGTACAAATAATATATAGAGTGTTATTTTTAAGAATGAATGTAAAATATTAAATTTGACAAATGTTAATTTATAGAGATATGCAATTAATGCACAAATATGTTCGCAAACTGATTGTAAATATAGCCATTTTTGCCTATTTTGAATATGTTGACCTTCGTTCTGCCAAGCATTCCAATGGTTCATAGGGTTTTATAGGGCTGTAAGAACAGTAGACAATTGCCAAATTTGTTGTTCGACCACTTCCTAAAATTAAAAGGATAGTTCACCCAAAAATGTAACACTTTTCATCATTTATTCACCCTCATGTCATTCCAAACCTGTGCACCTTACTTCTGCAGAACACAAAAGAGAAAAATGGTGATAACCAAACCACACTGGTCCCCACTGTATCGACACTAAACATTTCTGAAAATATCTTGTCAAATACAAGTTTTGAAAAACATGACAGTGAATAATTGATGACATAATTTATTTGTGAACTGTCCATTTAATTGTAAGTTAAACAATCAAAGCAAACAACTGATATTGTTAAACAATGATAAATCCCACCCCCACGTTTTGATGCTTTTGTGAGGTTAGAAGTGGAGTTTTAGTATTAACTACACATTCTGGCCACATGCTTTGTTTACAAGTAATTAAATGTATTGCCTTTCAAACCAAAATGTACAGAATCGCTGTATGTTGTGTTGAATGTTATCAAAACCGTGATGATTCAGTTTTGATTTATTTTACTTGAAACTCCAAGTTTTGCCTTATTGTATGTGGTAGTTGGTAGTTAGACAATGTTTGCGCGGGTGCTTATATTGGACAACAAAGAGCTGTTGTCTACAGTAATTTTATGAAACTTGGATTACCACAAAGCCATGAAAATTCAATGTTCTTTATGATTAGTTTCGATAAAAGTAATGCTGTGTTGAATGATAGCATCATTTTATTTTTCTAGCTTTTTTCTTTTTGTCTAAATTGTAAACGGTATTGATCTTATTCCCAAGTGTAAATGGCTATTTTAGTATATTTGTGAATTTCTGTACAAGTGGTAATGACTCATTTGTGATTGATTCTAAATCAGTAGGGGAATCACAGAGACAGGCCAACCTTCGGGGTATTTTATTGATTTGAGTAGACTGTACATAAAATTAAAAGCAAAATTAACGAAATAAAACATGTTCTTCTCCTTTGTGCATTTTATTTTTTATAGGGAAAAGCAAGATTAGACTGTTAAATTTTTTGTTGTGATTAATTCTAATGTTATTAAAAGGTTACAAAAACATTTCTTAGCTTCTATAACTGTTTTATTGAAAAAATGTTTGTTTGTATGTTAAGTGTTCATTTTATAACAATGTTAAAATGTCTAGTTTTTCTGTTGTGATTACAATGCTATTCAAACTACAAAATACTTTTGCAAGTATGCAAATGCAAATGTTTGTTGCTATTGACAGATCCAACTAGGAGATATGGCTTGTAGATCTTATAGATCTAAACTTTGAGTCCAAGCTTTATCTGACTAGAAACTGATTCAATATGTGTTTTTAACCATTCAAGATTATCTCATGACCTTATTATGAACCTTGAGATGGAGACCAATGGATATTCATATCAGCACAAGTCACAATACAACTCCCAACAAGGCTAAACAACAGGAAAGTTAGGAACAAATAATACGAATTGAAGTGAATAATAAAATAAATGAATGAACACATATGATAGATGAATATTGTAATAAATGAATTAAATGAAATAGAATAGAATAATAAGATGAAATAAAACAAGAAACAAGTGAATGTTTCTATCCAGATCTATCATTCCCCCCTCTTAATCATATATGTAATAATTAGATTATGTATGATTATAAATCTTACGCATTAAAAGCAAGCAACCTCTCATAATCATGACAAACAAACAACAAAACAAAAAAAAGTTAAGTTGATCAGGCTGTACTTTTCCCTTCTCCATACCCTCTAAATGGACAGGTCATTTTCTCTTTCATACTGCATAATAACATGAGGTTTGTCTAGTCTCAATGTGCTGTCGTCTGTCCAGCATTGTACTTTTGACAAAACTTGAAATGTAGACACATAACCAAAGTTCACCAACTCTTGATATCGTGGTCTCTCTGCGTACTGATCTGTTATCCGGTCTGCAGGTGGTTGACACCACGGAGTGTCCTCTGTATGATAAGGCCTGATTCTCTCTGCAAACTGCTTGAAGGCTGCTAACATCAATCTGAAAAAACAAAAAGGAGAGAGAAAGGACACAGAGGGGTTCCACATTCGAGGAACAAATAACGTCATCAAACATTGTTGAAGCGTGACCTTATAGTTACGTTAGTTACAGCCTCAGCATGTTTCCTGAATCTCCTTGTCCCCCATACTGTGTTAAAGCGTGACCACATTTGAGAAACCCCTATGTGTCCTACACTGTGTATCTGTGTGGCCAGATAAGGTAACAAGGCTTTTGGAGCTACAGTTCTGTTTTGCTATCTCCAAATGTTGTCATTTGACAATTTACAACCATTTTCCATCCACTCCCATTTTTCTTGTCGGAAGCACAGATTTTGCATCTTCGCTATGTCTTTGAGCTGTGAGTGATGTTCAATGACCTGCAGTTGACATGCTTGAGCAGTAGGAATGTCTGCTTTTCTTGCGGCGGCAACCTTTGCTGCCTGGTCAGCAAGAGAATTTCCCTTTGTTTCAACAGAATCGCTCTTCGTATGAACTTTCACCTTCAATACCGTAACCTTTTGTGGAAGCTGCAGAGCCTTTAAAAGATTTTCCACCACTCTACTATTCTTTATAGGTGTACCTGTATAGGCGAGGAAACCTCTTCGCTGCCAACCTGCTCTGAAATCATGAACCACACCAAACACGTAGCGGGAATCACAGTAAATATTTACTGTTTTGTCAGTTGCCAATTTACATGCTTTTGTAAGGCCCATCGATTCAGCTTGCTGAGCTGAGGTTCCTGGTGACAGGGCCCCAGAAGCTAACATTTCTGAATCAGTGGTAACTGCCCAACCTGCCTTGCATTATCCATTGTCCACAAAAGATGACCCATCAGTGTACAAAATCAGATCAGGATTTTGAATTGGTACATTGTCTAAGTGTTCGTCTACGCTTAAATTTTATACAATCTCTGCACAGTCATGGCCGTCTGGAGTTGCTTCAGACATTGAAAGCAATGTGGTTGGGTTTGATGGTATAGCTTTTTCAATAACAATGTTTGGTAACTCTAGTACTGTGGACCATTTGATCCATCTTGGAAGTGTCACATGTGCAGCTCTGCCTAGAGACAATAAAGCATGTACAGAACGTGGACAACGAATGGTTAATTTCTGATCAAGCATTACAGGAGATGCAAAGCCAGATAAACTGCTTGAACTGCTCGCAAGCAAGGCCCCCACCCCAGTGCTAATGTGTCAAGTTGCTGAGAATAATACCCCATAGGTTTATTCTGATCTCCCCATTCCCGAGTTAACACAGAGGTCAGGCAACCTTTTTGTTCATGAACATGCAATGTGAACGATTTCCTGTGATCTGGTATTCCCAAAGCTGGGGCTATGCACAAAGTCTGTTTCAAATTCTCAAAACATAAGTGAGTATCAGGATGCCAGTCAACTAAGTCCTGTGCTCTGGGATTCCCTTTTAACAAATTGTTTAAAGGTTGTGTTTTCTCTGCATAGTTTTCAATCCAACTACGAATGTAGTTACAGAGATCCAGGAAAGATCTTAACTCTCTGATTGTTTTGGGAACTGGATGTCTTTTAACAGCCTCGCAGCGGCTCTGTGTTATTTTCCTCTCACCCTGAGACAAACTCTGCCCTAGAAAGATTTCCTCACTCGGAAGCTGAGCAAACTGATAGACTGGATCTAAGACACTAGAAACATTTGGAGGTGGAGGATTACTATGCCCAACTCTCTCTCCTCTCTGCTTGTGCTTTTTTTTTGCATAGCAATTTTTTGCCCAGTGTCCCCTTTTTGCCACAACGCATGCAAACATCCTTTAGCACAGTATTTCTGGACCCTTTTTCAGAATCTGCTTTCAAAGACCGCATTGATTTTGAGTCTTGGCTCTCTGCTCGAGCTACATCACTTTCAGTTCTCATCAAATCATCAACAGTGAAATTAGTGTGTGTGGGAGTACCAAACCCTCTTTCCTGTTACAAACTCCTTTTCTTATTTCAGGTAGTAATGTCAACCCAAACTGATAAGAAGGGTCCTCCCTTTCCGGGGATCTTAATAAAGCTCACAGGGTCGCCCCATTGATCTAGCCCAGAAAACATTGAAAATGTCTCACATATTCGCTCAGTGTAATCCTCAACATTTTCATTAGATTTTTATTTGCATCTGCTAATCTCATTCCAGTCGACCTTTTGGTGTTGTGCTTTTCCGCACCACATCTTAAGCCTTTTCCATCCTTCTATCTCTGATCTAGGGTCTGCCATGCCCTCATCATACAAAACATCACCAAGAGCTTTGTTCAAATTCCTTCTATCTGCGGCTGACAGATTCACTGAGACTATACTGAACCCATCTCTGACTGACAGACAAAACACCTCTTTAAGAGCTTCCAGTCAAGCTAATGCTGCCCTCGGATCTTTTCTCACATCCCCAACCTCTTTTGACCATTAAACAATTTCTTTGGCATTTGCAGGAACATAATTGTAATGGACTTCATCACGACCCTGAATCTCACGATCCATTAACACGTTTCCATCCTTTGATTTCTGAATATAAACTTCAGTTTTCTTTTGGCCTTTTTTAACATCAACCCTAAAGGGTCTTAGTATTGCCTTTGCTCCCTGAAATTCATCAGAATCGGTGTCTGTATCATTATCAGTATCACAGGATTTAAGAATTTTCCATTCTCTTACAGAATGAGGTTTTTGCTTCTCTTTCTCCTTTTTTACCCTGTTCAAACTCCTTGCAGCTGTCCTGTAGAGTTGTTATTTCTACAGTCATAACTTCCTTCTCTTTGTTACAGTTTTCAACCTGGGATTTTAAATCATCACACCTATCTTGTAATTCCCTCAATTTGCTTTCCATAACATCTTACTCCCTGTTATGGTTATATTTGTCTATTTTCATTTCCCGTTTCCCACATTTAGACAAGGTAACAAGAGTCCAAGGAACCTGCCTTGAATCTCTCTTCCTCATTCTCTCAATTCTCTCGTACTGTCCTGATGTCATTAGGCTCCCAAATGCCACCTTTCTGAGCTTTGATCTTAACTTTTTTTTTGAGTCGAAACATTCAGATAATTGATCTGACAATTCCCAAGCTATTTCGTGTAGTTTAATCTCTGCATCACCCTTAGTTTCTGACATCTTGTCGTCTTTAGTTTTGTTTCCGGACATTGCCACACCCATAATGAACAATTAGTTGATTCTTTAGATTCTTTAGATGGAGACGACAAGCAACCAACACACACTGCTGTAGGCGCGCCCCAGTTGCAGCAGCATGATGAGGAGAAGACCTGCAGGGTTTCCCTTTGTACCTCTCGTCTGTCACAAGTCCGGTTGTTCAGCTGTCATTCCATCCTGCCGACAACGCCATATGATAGATCCAACTTGGAGATATGGCTTGTAGATCTTATAGATCTAAACTTTGGGTCCAGTTTCACTAGATCTCTCTCCGTCAGGAACAAAATAAACCTGGAAATATCAACTCCGTTGTGAGTCAATCCTTTAATCCAACCACCAGGGAGATATAGAGCTGAAGGGAAGAACAGCAGGCAGGAGACGAAGTGATGTGAAATAAACAGAAAAATGATTTGTTGAATAATCTCAGTTTTGCGTTAATGCTCAGTCAAGCTCTGTCAAACTTCGTCTGACTAGAAACTGATTCAATATATGTTTTTAACCATTCAAGATTACAGTATCAAGACATTATCTCATGACATTATTATGAACCTTGAGATGGAGACCAATGGATACTCATATCAGCATAAGTCACAATACAACTCCCAACAAGTCTAAACAACAGGAAAGTTTGGAACAAATAATACGAATAGAAGTGAATATATATGATGGATAAATATTGTAATAAATGAGATAAATGAAGTAGAATACTAAAATGAATTAAAACAAGAAACAAGTGTATGTTTCTATTCAGATCTATCACTATGCAAGCTGTTCTCATGCATTGCTGCACTATGAAACAACAGTGTTGTTTACAAACAATAGGAGGTGGCCAATTTTCCGCTGGCGAAGCGCTTACATTTAAAAAGTCAGGCGCATTTTTCAATTCTCTCACACACACACACACACACACACACACACACACAGACAGACACACACAGACACACAACAGTTTATTTACACAACATTTTTAAAATGTGTGAACAATTCTGGTGTTATTCTGATCATAGATATTTTTTCTAAGCACATTTGAGCAATTCCAGACCACATCTATTCTAATTACTAACATTATCTTTGTATTAGCATTTATAAGTGAAATAGAATTGTTAACAGGGGTATAAAGTGACGCCTTTTAATCATGTGTGTATTATTATGCAAGAAGACATATTTGGTTAATAGTGAGTCTAAAGGAAACAGCACCCACTTACACTTTGGAGGAACACTGTCTGAAGAATCTGTCTTTCCAGTATCTGGCAGTAAGGCTTTCCTGTAGCTCAGAGGTTAGAGCATGGCCCTAGCTATGTCATGGCCATGGGTTCGTTCCCAGGGATTGCACACAAAAAGCAAATGTATAGTATAATGCAATGTAAGTCGCTTTGGATAAAAGTGTCTGCCAAATGCGTAAATGTCATAATAAACAGATATTATGTTAAAATGTTTCTAAGCATTTTGGGTCAAATTGGTCATCTTCAACATGTAAAATAATTTTTTTACCACATTTTCTAAACACAAAATAATACAACAACTATTTTATTCAATATGTTAAAGAGGCAAAGATGTGCGATTTCAAGAAATAAGAGACAAAAACATTGCTCCAAGTGTTGAAGATGGCTTCACGAATGGCTTCCACATTCTGGAACTGACGTCCGTTTTGGTAAACATTCCTTGCCATCCGTCCCCAAATGTTCTCAATGGGATTTAGATCAGAAAGACATGCAGGATGTTAAAAAGGAGTGACATTATTCTCCTGGAAGAAGTCCTTTGTCAGGTGGGCATTGTGAACTGCAGCGTTGTCCTGTTGAAAAACCCAGCCTCAACACTTTCTTTCTGCAGGTGGCGCTAAACGTTCCAGACGCTGGTATGCTATCCGCCACCAAATTCTACAAGAAGATTGCAATTGTGTGCAGAGGCTGCACATTATGGCTAATATTATTAAAAATCCCGTTCAGTTTTATGAAAATATCAAACGATTCGCTTCAAGAAATGTCAACATGTCCCCAGGACCTGCTTTTTGGAACGATGTGCATTAGGAACACTTAGACAGGAGGACCCCAAAGACTCCCATTATAGGAAGCAGAGAGGGCTGCGGATTTACCAAACAAACATCTTTATGCTTCTACTCAAGAAAACATGTCACCTACATCGGATGGCCTGAGGGTGAGTAAATAAACGGCAAACTGGAGATTTGGGCTGAACTATCCCTTTAAGTAAGCAGAGAATATAGTATGCGTGTTTGCCGTGCTATCAAGGGAGAGGGCTCTGAGGTCGGTATCCTTTCCTGAACCCAGAGCACTCCCCCTTGTCCAGGAAGAGGGCTCCGATCTCGGTGTTTGCCGGAGCCCAGAGCGCCCCCCCCCCCCCAGGTAGAATAGAGGGTTGATGATGAGGAGTCAGGGCTCCCAAACTTTGTTACTAAAACATCATTTATTGGGCAGCAGTGAGCATCAGTAAGGGTCTTAATTTGGGTTGAGGATCGCCCAGTGTCTTCACGGACACCCTGTCGGATCCTCCGGCTCAGTACAGCTGAATTGTCTTTGGGTCTACCACTTGACTTTTTTGTCCCATAACTCTCAGGATCTTTTAAGAAATTTGCAATCACTGTCTTACTCCGTCCAACATCGGCAGGGATGGCATGTTGCGATAGCCCTTGCTTCTGCTGCTCAACAGTCCTGCCACGTTCAAAGACAGAGAGCCTTTTTACCTTTGGCATAAGGCAGGGGTGTCCAATGACGGTCCTGGAGGGCCACAGTCCTGCAGAGTTTAGCTCCAACTTGGCTCAACACCAATTTTTTTTATTCCATGTGCCACAGGCTGCTCCACATTACAATGCATACTTCTCATCAACTGCACTCATTTTATACAACACTATTACTGACACCTAGTGGTCAAAATACTTTAGATCAATACATTATACTCATCATATCCCTTTTCCTTAAATAATACAACATTACACCACTTGATTAAACCATGCACCATACATCCTTCATTGATCATACCAAAAAAATATATATAGTATTCAGTACTTTGGTGGATTTGATAATATTTTTTGATTTTCTTAACCTGAATTTTTAAAGAAATTCATGTGACATCAGCATAACATTGGTGAGACATAAACATTGATCCTCAAAAAATATATAAATCCATCTTGTTTATTCATCCTTTTTGCATATTTTTTCTAAAGGGTTAGTTTTGTGAACCCAGACAGATCGGAGTCAGCACTGCGAGTACCACCGGCTGATGCAGGAGCTGCGGCTGGATGATGCCCGGTTCCAGCAGCACTTCAGACTGGACAGGAACCAGTGAGATGAGCTACTGCAGAGGAGGGGTCTCCTGATCCATCAAAGAACACAACATTACCGCCAAGCCATTTCCCCCGGCGAACGCTGGCAATTTGTGTACGGTGAGAATATCTGTTTATTATTTATATAATAGCTTTCTATATATAGCATCATTATTAATAGTAACACCTTGGCTGGATAATAAAGTACAAACTAACTATGTGGACAGTTCACGATCGTGTTGTGTGTGTCTTTATATGCAGTATATATATATTAATATATTAGTATTTACTGGTTGTTGTTAACATTAAATTTTAAGGGCAAAATATATCACAGATATCTATAGCAGAGAGAATTTGTATTGTCATGTTATGTGCATGTTTTTACAGTTAACTCTTCATACATGTACCTGTTTCTTCTATTTGTTATAATATATGTATGATCCTTATAGTATTTTAAGTTTGACATGAATTTCTGCTTTGACACTAGCATATTGCATATTTCTACAGGTTCCTTGCAACAGGGGACTCAAACCGCACAATTTTTCCTTCACTTTACCGGGTTGGGCAAAGCACTGTAGCTGGTATTGTGGCAAAAGTGGCAAAGACCATTTGGGATTACCTGGTGGATGACTTCATGCCTGTTCCCACCACAGATGATTGGCGGGACATTGCAGCAGAGTTTCACCATTGCTGGAATTTCCCAAACTGCGCAGGTTCTGTTGATGGAAAGCATGTTGTGGATCACAACTCTGGATCACTGTACTACAACTATAAACTATTGTCCTTTTAGCAGTTATAAATGCCAAATACTGTTTTTGCATCAAAGATGTGCTGCACAGCATAAGCGATGTGCATTAGGAACACTTAGACAGGCAGACCCCAAAGACTCCCATTATAGGAAGCAGAGAGGGCTGCGGATTTACCAAACAAACATCTTTATGCTTCTACTCAAGAAAACATGTCACCTACATCGGATGGCCTGAGGGTGAGTAAATAAACGGCAAACTGGAGATTTGGGCTGAACTATCCCTTTAAGTAAGCAGAGAATATAGTATGCGTGTTTGCCGTGCTATCAAGGGAGAGGGCTCTGAGGTCGGTATCCTTTCCTGAACCCAGAGCACTCCCCCTTGTCCAGGAAGAGGGCTCCGATCTCGGTGTTTGCCGGAGCCCAGAGCGCCCCCCCCCCCCAGGTAGAATAGAGGGTTGATGATGAGGAGTCAGGGCTCCCAAACTTTGTTACTAAAACATCATTTATTGGGCAGCAGTGAGCATCAGTAAGGGTCTTAATTTGGGTTGAGGATCGCCCAGTGTCTTCACGGACACCCTGTCGGATCCTCCGGCTCAGTACAGCTGAATTGTCTTTGGGTCTACCACTTGACTTTTTTGTCCCATAACTCTCAGGATCTTTTAAGAAATTTGCAATCACTGTCTTACTCCGTCCAACATCGGCAGGGATGGCATGTTGCGATAGCCCTTGCTTCTGCTGCTCAACAGTCCTGCCACGTTCAAAGACAGAGAGCCTTTTTACCTTTGGCATAAGGCAGGGGTGTCCAATGACGGTCCTGGAGGGCCACAGTCCTGCAGAGTTTAGCTCCAACTTGGCTCAACACCAATTTTTTTTATTCCATGTGCCACAGGCTGCTCCACATTACAATGCATACTTCTCATCAACTGCACTCATTTTATACAACACTATTACTGACACCTAGTGGTCAAAATACTTTAGATCAATACATTATACTCATCATATCCCTTTTCCTTAAATAATACAACATTACACCACTTGATTAAACCATGCACCATACATCCTTCATTGATCATACCAAAAAAATATATATAGTATTCAGTACTTTGGTGGATTTGATAATATTTTTGATTTTCTTAACCTGAATTTTTAAAGAAATTCATGTGACATCAGCATAACATTGGTGAGACATAAACATTGATCCTCAAAAAATATATAAATCCATCTTGTTTATTCATCCTTTTTGCATATTTTTTCTAAAGGGTTAGTTTTGTGAACCCAGACAGATCGGAGTCAGCACTGCGAGTACCACCGGCTGATGCAGGAGCTGCGGCTGGATGATGCCCGGTTCCAGCAGCACTTCAGACTGGACAGGAACCAGTGAGATGAGCTACTGCAGAGGAGGGGTCTCCTGATCCATCAAAGAACACAACATTACCGCCAAGCCATTTCCCCCGGCGAACGCTGGCAATTTGTGTACGGTGAGAATATCTGTTTATTATTTATATAATAGCTTTCTATATATAGCATCATTATTAATAGTAACACCTTGGCTGGATAATAAAGTACAAACTAACTATGTGGACAGTTCACGATCGTGTTGTGTGTGTCTTTATATGCAGTATATATATATTAATATATTAGTATTTACTGGTTGTTGTTAACATTAAATTTTAAGGGCAAAATATATCACAGATATCTATAGCAGAGAGAATTTGTATTGTCATGTTATGTGCATGTTTTTACAGTTAACTCTTCATACATGTACCTGTTTCTTCTATTTGTTATAATATATGTATGATCCTTATAGTATTTTAAGTTTGACATGAATTTCTGCTTTGACACTAGCATATTGCATATTTCTACAGGTTCCTTGCAACAGGGGACTCAAACCGCACAATTTTTCCTTCACTTTACCGGGTTGGGCAAAGCACTGTAGCTGGTATTGTGGCAAAAGTGGCAAAGACCATTTGGGATTACCTGGTGGATGACTTCATGCCTGTTCCCACCACAGATGATTGGCGGGACATTGCAGCAGAGTTTCACCATTGCTGGAATTTCCCAAACTGCGCAGGTTCTGTTGATGGAAAGCATGTTGTGGATCACAACTCTGGATCACTGTACTACAACTATAAACTATTGTCCTTTTAGCAGTTATAAATGCCAAATACTGTTTTTGCATCAAAGATGTGCTGCACAGCATAAGCGATGTGCATTAGGAACACTTAGACAGGCAGACCCCAAAGACTCCCATTATAGGAAGCAGAGAGGGCTGCGGATTTACCAAACAAACATCTTTATGCTTCTACTCAAGAAAACATGTCACCTACATCGGATGGCCTGAGGGTGAGTAAATAAACGGCAAACTGGAGATTTGGGCTGAACTATCCCTTTAAGTAAGCAGAGAATATAGTATGCGTGTTTGCCGTGCTATCAAGGGAGAGGGCTCTGAGGTCGGTATCCTTTCCTGAACCCAGAGCACTCCCCCTTGTCCAGGAAGAGGGCTCCGATCTCGGTGTTTGCCGGAGCCCAGAGCGCCCCCCCCCCCCAGGTAGAATAGAGGGTTGATGATGAGGAGTCAGGGCTCCCAAACTTTGTTACTAAAACATCATTTATTGGGCAGCAGTGAGCATCAGTAAGGGTCTTAATTTGGGTTGAGGATCGCCCAGTGTCTTCACGGACACCCTGTCGGATCCTCCGGCTCAGTACAGCTGAATTGTCTTTGGGTCTACCACTTGACTTTTTTGTCCCATAACTCTCAGGATCTTTTAAGAAATTTGCAATCACTGTCTTACTCCGTCCAACATCGGCAGGGATGGCATGTTGCGATAGCCCTTGCTTCTGCTGCTCAACAGTCCTGCCACGTTCAAAGACAGAGAGCCTTTTTACCTTTGGCATAAGGCAGGGGTGTCCAATGACGGTCCTGGAGGGCCACAGTCCTGCAGAGTTTAGCTCCAACTTGGCTCAACACCAATTTTTTTTATTCCATGTGCCACAGGCTGCTCCACATTACAATGCATACTTCTCATCAACTGCACTCATTTTATACAACACTATTACTGACACCTAGTGGTCAAAATACTTTAGATCAATACATTATACTCATCATATCCCTTTTCCTTAAATAATACAACATTACACCACTTGATTAAACCATGCACCATACATCCTTCATTGATCATACCAAAAAAATATATATAGTATTCAGTACTTTGGTGGATTTGATAATATTTTTTGATTTTCTTAACCTGAATTTTTAAAGAAATTCATGTGACATCAGCATAACATTGGTGAGACATAAACATTGATCCTCAAAAAATATATAAATCCATCTTGTTTATTCATCCTTTTTGCATATTTTTTCTAAAGGGTTAGTTTTGTGAACCCAGACAGATCGGAGTCAGCACTGCGAGTACCACCGGCTGATGCAGGAGCTGCGGCTGGATGATGCCCGGTTCCAGCAGTACTTCAGACTGGACAGGAACCAGTGAGATGAGCTACTGCAGAGGAGGGGTCTCCTGATCCATCAAAGAACACAACATTACCGCCAAGCCATTTCCCCCGGCGAACGCTGGCAATTTGTGTACGGTGAGAATATCTGTTTATTATTTATATAATAGCTTTCTATATATAGCATCATTATTAATAGTAACACCTTGGCTGGATAATAAAGTACAAACTAACTATGTGGACAGTTCACGATCGTGTTGTGTGTGTCTTTATATGCAGTATATATATATTAATATATTAGTATTTACTGGTTGTTGTTAACATTAAATTTTAAGGGCAAAATATATCACAGATATCTATAGCAGAAAGAATTTGTATTGTCATGTTATGTGCATGTTTTTACAGTTAACTCTTCATACATGTACCTGTTTCTTCTATTTGTTATAATATATGTATGATCCTTATAGTATTTTAAGTTTGACATGAATTTCTGCTTTGACACTAGCATATTGCATATTTCTACAGGTTCCTTGCAACAGGGGACTCAAACCGCACAATTTTTCCTTCACTTTACCGGGTTGGGCAAAGCACTGTAGCTGGTATTGTGGCAAAAGTGGCAAAGACCATTTGGGATTACCTGGTGGATGACTTCATGCCTGTTCCCACCACAGATGATTGGCGGGACATTGCAGCAGAGTTTCACCATTGCTGGAATTTCCCAAACTGCGCAGGTTCTGTTGATGGAAAGCATGTTGTGGATCACAACTCTGGATCACTGTACTACAACTATAAACTATTGTCCTTTTAGCAGTTATAAATGCCAAATACTGTTTTTGCATCAAAGATGTGCTGCACAGCATAAGCCAAGTGGAGAGCAACAATGCTGCATGTGAAGTGATGCATGTGAGGAAGACATTTCTGAACTACTTCTGTGCTGATGGTGCAGTTCCTTGGCAGCCACAGGCATAAAGGGTTCTTCTCAGAACCAAACCAAAGGCTCTTTTAAGAGCCACCCACATTTAAATAAGAGCATATTCTCTATGTGTTCTTTTTTTAATGATATGCGGACTACTACCCCCATGCAAACACATCTCCCTCAAATGCATAACAGCGTAAAGTATTGATATAAAAGCTTGAGAATAACACACTATGCAGGACTATAAGTTTAATATATTACACCATGAAGTTGAGTAAATTAAATTATCTTCTGAGTAGCCTGTTTAATAAAAACCTGAGAATGAAATGGATATATATGAAAGATGGGGCTCCAGGAACCTGGTTGAGAACGAATGCAGGTGTACGTCACAGGTAAATACCTTTTTCTCTATATGTGTCTAGTCTCAATTCTGCTCAGTAATGTATAAAATACATTTAAATAAAGAATAATGTCTGGTTATTAAGTAGATATTTTTGTTTTGAAATCTAGCGGAAACAAGCTTGATGTCACTTGTGGAAGATGCCACACAAGACAAAAATGAGGTAAAATGTTTGGTTGCTAATATGAGTTACAGCAACTCATCAATTGACAAAAATTGAAAACACAGTTTATGACACCTGTACAAGAGTGTTTATACTGTCTTCAAAGGAAAATATTCTCTCCAGCTCTTGTTTTAGAGTGAAACATGTAATCGGCCTCCAGAGGTAACTGAGGTTCTCCACTGGTAACACAATTTAAGTCGAGGGCATTTCTGTGGTTAATTGCTACAGGCACAGTGTCACATTGAGATAGGAGGAGTTCTATTTTGTAGGCCCAAAATTGTGGATTGACTCGTATAGAGTATCCGGGAATTACAGGGATCAGTGTTCCTGTTTGTGGGACGGTATTTCACTGTTTGAGTGTAAAGTGTGTGTGGGGAAAGACCATAGATTCGTGGCGTCACGGTCAGTGTGGGAAGCTTTGAGGAGCGTTAATCCCATAGGTCTATTCCTAAAGGTGATAGTGACCAGCACCCGTACTTAGGGATGCGTTAGGGTGAGAAAAGGACTTTCTTGGACGCAAGAATCTCCATTTTCCCTACCGACGGGAAAGATGTCAAAAGACTTATTCTCAGGGAGAGGGAGGAATTATCTAAAGACATAAAGAGGAAGGATCAAGAGGAAGATCTGACCTTAGCAGATCAGGAAACCCTTCAATGGAACCTGAGGTTATGGCATGGGCCTATAATGAAGTGTTTTCTGGAAGTGGATTAAAGTCAGAATCCAGAGGAAATATGGCATGGGTATATGTTAAGCGCGAACCAAAAGTGCCAAGTGTGAAGTTGTGGCTCCCTAGCTATAGAGTTAGCCCAAGAGGGAGAATGGTTGGACACGCCAGTCTGACATCAGCTGTAGAATTTTGCACTTTTACCTATAGGAATTTATTGTCTGTATATTATATTATGTACGTATGTACAGATTTGGAGGGTCCGGGTCTGAGGAGGTCCGGTCTTGACTCTTCTATCAGTACATTTGGAGGTCTTGTCATGACTCTAGTTCTGTCGCTTTAGATTCTCTCAGATCTGATGACAATCTGGAACCCTTCAGATGAAGCTCGAGAACTCCACAGTCTCCTGAGTCAGCCGCACCTACAGGTGAACACTCAATTCAGACTTTATGATTATAAACCTGTATGTGATCAGACACAAGATCAAAAACTTTTTTACTCGCGTGTGTATTTATATATTGTTGTGATATAATATTCAAAGAGGTGGTTGGTTGCTGATCAAAATTTATGTTTTTCAGGCTCTCCTCTCGGCTCATGACACGGTGGGTCTGAGAGACTACGAACCAGAACACATGTTTGGGAACATATTATTTGACACAGCTGTTGTTCTGTTAAAGATCAGGAATCTGGGGTCAGAGGTCAGTCTGATCAAGGACCTGATGGATCCTTGTGTTCAACACGAAGGGCATGGAATCATGTTTACCACACTGAAGGTAAATAAAGCATTTATACCGTCTGCACTGTGAACGCACCCATAAGCAACACTTGCAGCGAGTCTCAATCTTCTTCACACAGGCGTGCTACTATCAGATCCAGCACGAGAAGGTCACATGATACACACAATCTCTCCAAAACCATCTGACTGACAAACACACCAGCCAATCACAGCGGAGGGGCGAGCCGGCCGTGTTCAGCGTCCAGATCACGTGTCCTGAGGGGGGTGGTGCTATTGGCTGAACTCTCATCATCACAGAAAAGGCTCCGGTTCATGTGCAAGGGGCGTGGATTTGAGTTTTATTTCTATCTGTGTTTCAAACGATTCTGTTTCTCTTGACGTTTTCATGTCTTCTTCGTTCACTTTATTGAGTTTTTTTTAAATGCTTCCATTCCATCGCTGTATTAAACGAGTCAGTGTTTTTTTTTATTTAAGAGCAGACGCCATTCTGATGTTGAACGTTTATGTGTGAAGTTGATTTGTAATGTTCTGTACGGCTTCTACTTCCGTCTTCACAGTAAACCACTACACTAAACAACTTTTCTTGATAGTGTTACATCATTTAACACAAGCAGCACACTCCCTCAGACACACAATATTTATCACAATAATGGATTTGATAAACACAAGATCTGGACTGTTGTCCTTCTCGATTAAGAAACAGATTTGTGATCTGACTGACAGGGATGAAGATCTGCTTTATTCCGTTGAAATGTTTCTTTACAGACTTGGATCTGAGTTTTGAAACGGTTCATGCTGCTTGTTTGTTTGTTGTTGCTTCTCTATACACTCGCTCAGACGTTCCTAAAGTGTTTTTGTGGTGTTTTTGAAATGGTGTCGAAGCTCAAAGAAAGCTCGCAGTGACAAATAAGCAAAAGTCATGTTTTTCCGAAGTATTTTAAAGTGCCTCTTTACAGTATTACATTTACATTTAGGCATTTGGCAGACGCTTTTATCCAAAGCGACTTACATTGCTTTATCCTACACATTTTACATAGGTATTTGCAATCCCCTGGGATCACACCCACAACCTTGCGTTGTTAACGCAATGCTTCTACCACTGAGCTACAGGAAAGCGTTACGGATGTTTATCATGATGACATCATCATTCAGCAACTGTGTCCAGTCTCATTTAAAAGCTGTCGGCCTGTTGAGATTTGTTTTCTTTTATTGATGTTGTTTTATGTATTTACAGCAAAGATGATCTGAGTGATGTGGATGATATGTGGAATAATTCACAGGACGGTGTTTGTAAAATGTCTCTCTTTTTATTCCCTTTAATATCAAATTCACAAGAAAACATTGCTTTGTAAATTCTAGTGCTGTAATGAGCTTTTGTTTCTTCATGATAATATTGAGCTGTCTAATAGCTTGTAAATGATTGATATTGCCTGTAAAAGAGTAATATACGTTAACATTGATTTTAACCAAAGTACTAATGTAAAAGTTTTTTTTAAGTTTGTCTAAAGTGTCATTTTTGTCATTGTATAATACATGTATACATATATATATATGTATTGTCAGCTGTACAAGAGTTTGTTTTGTCTTTTTTCTCCAATTCTTTTTGATTTCCAATTTACTATCTGCCTGGCCGGGGGGGCTGCTTTAGAATTCAGAAGATATACATAATTAATATTGCATCTAAGAATTTATAGTCCGTTTAATATTTGACCTGTGGTTCTCTCTCCTTTATCGCCAATGTGTGCTTTCACTGTGTGTGTGTGTGTGTGTGTGCGAGTGTGCTTGTGTGTGCGTCTATGTCAATGCGTGTAAGTATGTATGCATATTGTATGTATGGAGCATTTGTATGTCTGTCTTTTGTTGTTTTCACCTTTTTCTTGTTTTTACAGGTATATGCCTTTAGTTGTTTTACTTGTATTCAATGTGTCTCATGTACAGCTGCTTTGTAACAATAAAAATTGTAAAAAGCGCTATATCAATAAAGTTGAGTTAAGAGTTGAGTTGATTAGATTGCTCTTCGTAAAAAGGGAAAAGGAGGCAAAAAGTGGTCGAAGATTTCTTTTGCTAGCCGGTTATCATCGACTGCCATTGCGAGAAGTTTCAACCTAAAGGATCTCCTGAGCTCAAGTGCCAGAGCATTGATGAAGAATCCGAGGTGTACGTCACAGTTAAAAACTTTTGCTCTATATGTGTCTAATGTCAATTCTGGCCAGTAATGTATAAAATACATTTAAATGAAGAACAATGTCTGTTTATTAAGTGAATATCTTTGTTTTCAAATATAGCGCAAACAAGCTTGATCTCACTTGTGGAAGACAACACACCAGACAACGTGGAGGTAAATGTCTTTCTTTTTATTTCCTTCAATATCAAATTCACAAGAAAACATTGCTTTGTAAATTCTAGTGCTGTGATGAGCTTTTGTCCCTTCATGATAATATTGAGCTGTTTTATAGCTTGTAAATGATTAATATTGCCTGTAAAACATTAATATTCGTTAAATGGGTCACATGGCGGGAATACGTGTTTTTTTGTGTCTTGGTGTGTAATAAGTTGCCCGTGGATGTATTGGACACGTAAAATTGCAAAAAGTGTTGGAACAAAAGATGCATTCGAAAGCAATTGCTCACCCAAACCTGCCTTAAACGCCTCGTGTGACCACACCCCCACAAATCTACGTCAGTTGTTGGTCTGATTTGACTAAGAACACCCAAATCATTTACATTTAGGCATTTGGCAGACGCTTTAATCCAAAGCGACTTACATTGCTTTATCCTACACATTTTACATAGGTATTTGCAATCCCCTGGGATCAAATGCGCAACCTTGCGTTGTTAACGCAATGCTCTTACTACTGAGCTCCAGGAAAGTACTCGCAAGTGAGGTGGTATACCTGTTAGTACAATGAAAGAGGAACCTGATGTTCCAAAGAGGTGTTGCATTTCCGTCACACGCTAACAATATTCGACCAATCACTAAGCACCTGTTAACTGGCCAATCAGAGCACACCTTGCATTTCAGAGCCATGAGCTTTGAAAAAATCTGCCGTTTCAGAGAGGGGGGGCAAAGACGAGATACAAACATCCACAGAATGTGGAAAATACAGCGTTTTTTAACCTTATCGTGTATACACATTGCATCACATCGAAAACAAACGATAATATTAGTTTTAGCCGTGTCATATGGCCCCTAACACATGTCTAGACTGTATTTATGATTGTATTGACAGCTGTACAAGAGTTTTTGTCTTTTTTTCTCCAATTCTTTTTGATTAGATTGCTCCTCGTAAAAAGGGAAAATGGAAAGGTGGCTAAAAGTGGTCAAAGATTTCTTTTGCGAGCAGGTTATCATCGACTGCCATTCCGAGAAGTGTGTTCGTAGAGATCTTGCCCTTTGATTGAACGATGTAATCGGCCTCCAGAGGTAACTGAGGTGCTCCACTGGTTACAAAATGTTTCTACGTATATAAGCCACAGAACCCCCCTTCACTGGATTTATTCATAGCTATTTGGATGTTAGTTAGCATGTGGATTAGCTTTTAGCATGTTGTTGTTTGTTGTCTTCGTGTAAATTAGATTTTAGAATGTGGTGTTAGCTGGTTTTTCTTAGATCTGTGTCAGTTAGCTTTTAGCAGGTTTATTAGCGTTTGGCTTAGGTTAGTTTAGGGTTATCAGGTGTTTGTTGGTAGAGCTGTCACTAATATTAAAGAAAGCAAAGCAATTATCTCCATCATTGGAGTTGTAGCTTGTTTTGTTTTTTGTTGTTGATTAGTTTTGTTTCAAGACTTGCTCATATCTAGTTTAAGTGCTCAAGACAGTCTTCTCTGTTAAGATCTCTCCATAGAAAATAATATTAGTTTTAACAGCCCTATTAGTTGTATTTTGTATTTTGATGCGACGCCTGGAATTGACAGATCCAGCTCCAGTTCAGCCTGAGGATCTCCGCCTGAAGACCTTTCTCTCTTTTTTCTCTATCTTGTCTTTTCTTTCACACTTAGCAACTAAAAGTATTACAAATAGCTGGTTTGCTTAATAAATGATAGATAAATGGGCTAAACATGTAATCTTAGCAGTAAATGATCTTATAATTCTATATAATATAATGCAATTCTCAAAGCATTGTAGCAAGTGAGAGCCTTCAGGTTGACACGGTCGATCTAAATGCTCATTTACATCTCATTCAATTTTTATACATTTATTTAATAGTACTTTGAATATAATGGTCTGATTACTGGTTATTTTATCCACCTAATGATTCATTTTAAGAAAATTCAGGATAATAGTCCAACACCGCGGTATAATGAGGACACACACGCTCTTAAGAGAGCAGCCCGGAAAATGGAGCGTAACGTTAATAAAACAAAAATTAGAGGTTTTTTGCAGAGCATGGAAGAAACAAATGTAGTAAGGTGTCAAGCATCTTACGATTCATTAATAGTTCAGAAGCATTCATCACAGCTAGCCCAGATAGCACAATCCATCCGGCTTACGTCTATTTGACATCTGCATTTACATCTTACAGACATCTGCAATACGTAGTTTGCTCATCTGCAATACGTCTCGGAGACGTTTGAATGTCTGTAATACGTCTGCTAAAGATCTTGAGATTTGCTGCGTAAAAACATCTGCTAAACATCTTAGAAAGAGCAGATTTATATCCATTCTAAATCTTAAACATCTTACAGACGTCTTCAAGATGTCTATATAACGTCTGACAGCAGACGTCTCCAAGACATATTGCAGATGAGCAAACTATGTATTGTAGATGTCTGTAAGATGTAAATGCAGACGTCAAATAGACGTAAGCCAGATGTATGTGTGCTATCAGGGAGGTGTTTATCTGATTTACTTACAGCTGCCTTCTTCAATAATCTTTTTACAATTTGCACTCCCTTTTCTGCCTTTCTAAAGGGGGCTAGATGTAGAATGCTTAAAACGATACTGTGCTGCAAACTGTCTGAATTCATAGCTACTGTACTGAGGGTCGTTGTCACTCTGTACACTAAGGGGAATTCCATGCCTCGCAAAAATACGTTTCGTATTATGAATCACATCAGCCGTTTTGGTAGAACAAAGTTGTTCAACTTCGGGATAGTTGGAATACTAATCAATCACCTCCAAAAAATCCGTCCAATTAAACTATTACAGATCAGTTCCTACTTTTTGCCACGGTTGAGTAGGTACTTCAGCAATCAGCATTGATTCTGTAGCCAGCTTTTAATGATAACTCAAATTGCCTTTAATTCATCCTTGCTGAAGAACACTTCTCTGTAATTCAGCATCTTTAGCAGTTTCTTTCACAATCTGTTTCAACATCTCATCAGAGAAGTGTAAAGATGAAACCACTGTGCTCATATGTCTTTATACTACTGCTAGATGACAATCCTCTGCTACTACCGGTGCTCACAATGAGATACTTTCCAGGGGTATACACCAGATTCAAATCATATCGTTGTAATTTCATCAACATGTGTTGAATTCAAGGTGACATATCATTTAAGTTCTTTTGAATTATAGAAATCAGTGGTTTATGGTTAGTCTATACTTTAAAATTAGGTAATCCTAATCTTTTCAATTTGAGAGTAACGTTTTTCATTTTCAGCCATCGGTCGAGAAGCATAAGAAACAGGTTTCCAGGAGTCACCATCCAGCTGAAGAAGCACAGCACCTAGTCCCTTCTGAGAGACATCTGTAGAGATTTTAAGAGGATGCTTGTGATCAAAAAATACAAGGACAGGTTCCTTAGTCAAAAGCTGTTTCAATCTCTTCCATTCTAGCTCATGTACAGAAGACCACACAAACTCTTTGTTGATGTGTAGCAACTCTCGCAAGTGTATCGTTTTGTCTGATAGATTAGGCAGAAATTTTCCTAGAAAATGTACCATACCCAGAGCATGCATGACCCCCTTCTTATCCCAGGGAGGTGGGATATCCAACAGTGCTTGTACTTTAGATGGACATGGTTTCACACCTGTTGCCATCAGTTTCTCTCCTAAGAAAGTAATCTCTGACACCTCGAACTGACATTTCTTCTGATTTAACTTTAAATTTTGCCCTAAAATTCTTTCCATCAACTTGAAAAGCCGTTGAGTATGTTGTTCCACAGTAGACCCCGACACTGAAAGATCGTCAATATAAACACAAACACCTTCAAGACCTTCAATAAGGGTTTCCATCGCTCAATGAAAAATCGCAGGAGCCAACTTAATTCCAAAGGGCAACCGAAGAAAGCGATATCTTCCATAAGGAGTATTGAATGTACAATATTTTGAACTCTCTGACATCAATCTAATCCGCCAAAAACCCTGGGACGCATCCAGTTTACCATTTTATTTTACCACCAGTCATTTCACTAAGAATCTCTACCCAGCCGGGTATCTGATAGTGTTCTCTTTTAATGTTGTCATTAAGATCTTTGAAATCTAAACATACTCATAATGCTTCTGCCTTGGACTTTTGGAACTTTTCTGCCACCATTGATTTTAAAGCCTGAGGAAATTAGATTCATTGTTGAATAAAAGCTTTTTTTAATATATTTATCGATCATTACATACACCTGTCTGGTAGGCAGAACAGTAGGGCCCGTTTTTTTGACAAACTCACTGAACCCTTCATCCTCGACCAGGGTGAATGGCTGAGAGTCCTTCACCCCCATATCAACCAAGGCCTCATCTAATTGCCTTTTCCTGGAAGCTAGGGGAAAAAAGGTAGATAAATGAGAAAAAAAAAGTAATATAAAATATGTAAAAAGGTCTACCTATAACAACACATGTAAACCAATACATGCCCTCCATACCTTGGCTAGGTCCAGGTCCTGCTTCAGTCTCTTTCACGTGAAGGGCACGGAAATGTTTCAACAGGAACAACTAGGTGTTGTTAGTGTATTCCAGCTCTTTGTAATAAAAAGACACGAATAAATCTAAATATGTAAAGAAAACGTATAAAAAAGCTTAAAGAAGTTATCAACTACACCATGTTATTTATTTATTTATTGTTTAGTTGAAATAATACAAGAATTAAGCTTATTACTGGGAAAACAACCTTCAAATACATAGCTTAAGAAATTATCAATGATACCATGAAATAATACAAACCTTAATGGGAAAGATCATTTAAAAAAAATTCCCACATAGTTGAAAACTTTTTCTTTCTTGCTGGCTCCATATCTGTGATATTAAGACAAGTATAAATTCCTAACAGAACACTCCAACTACTGACAAACCCTAGAGTTCGAGACGGGGTTTGACATGTCATATAGTCGAAGCGCCCTCCAAAAGTGAACCCTTTCTCGAAGCACTGTGCTCAAACGAGGCTTCGAAAGTCAACATTGACTTCACTTCCCCAAAACAATGCAAGACTCGATACGGAGCTTCGACGGGAGCTGTCTGAACTCTCGACACAAGCTTTAAAGCCTCTGGTTCAGGCGTTACATCACTATCGTTGATGATTGTTTGTTACCTAATCCTGACCTACTGCCTGTTTTTTTCAATAAAGCTCCAGTTAGATCCTCAACCTTTTGTGTCTAGGAGCAGTTCGTTACAGTATGACAATCAGAGACTTTATTGTGATTGGTGTTGAATCCTTAGGGCGGGGCAAGTCAATTCCGGCCCTGGAGAGCCAGTCAACTCCAATGCTAATGGACCAGTGATCTGCATAGTTTTTTTCAACCCAAATCCAACACACCTAGGGCCCGTTCTTCGCACGTCACTTAATACATCCAAGGCCCCATTTACACTGCAGGTCTTGATGCTCAATTCTGATTTGTTGTCTATATCCGATTTTTTCGGACGTCCGTTTACACATATTTTCAATTGTGACACATATCCGATTTACGTGCTTACACTTGCCTAATCCATTTAAAACATTGCCCATGCGTGAACGCTGATAATTGAGCCAAGAATACTCTCTTGCCATGATGGATGAACGCGAAATGTGCTTGATGTTAGCCCTGCTATATATGACAAGTTTGCCAAACATTAGAGTGATTTTGAGGTGGAAGGAGGAGGAAAAGAGCCATCACCGTAGCCCAAGATCAAATGAAACATCAAAGATGAACAAATCCTGCTAATCATGATCTGGACAATTTGGGTTCTTTGAACGCACATGTTGTTGATGATTAGTATATCTGGATTCAATTGTCTGGTATCATTGCACGCTCACACCTTGTTTGGAAAGGCAGCATATATCTATAGAAAAAACAGTGATCATCAGCGCTGCTATTGGCTGGTTGTTACGTCAAAAGAGGTATGTCCATATTTTTTTTAATAGATTATGAAATTTTTTTAAACCTTTTCGAATCGAATTATTTATAACTTTATTTTCTAAACCTATATTAATTGAAGCGTAACGCCGCTAGCATATTAGCATATTAGCTTGCCTTCTGTTTACACTGTGGAATATCATCTCCCCCTGTTTGTCCTGTGTGCTAACTGTTTCTCTTTTTAAGTGTATATACTAAGACTCATCAAGCAACCTTGGTAAGTTAGGATTGCACTTCATACCCGGTGAGTCATGGCTTCTATTCCTATTGTTGTTATTTGCACCTCATGTCATATGTTTAGCTTAGCCTTCTCTGTCAGCGGCGAGGGATTTACATGTGATAAATGCAGGGAAGTAGTTAGGCTGACGGAGAAGATCTTAGAATTAGAGTCTCGCATCCAATCTTTATTTGAGGATAGTAAGAGTGTTAGGACCGTAGAAAACATTTTGGATGCGAGCAATGTTAGCGCACAAAAATGGAACAAAATACAGATAACGAGTTACGACTCGGATTGCTTAATATTAGATCTCTCTCAAATAAAGCACTTTTTGTTAACGATATGATAACCAATCATAAAATAGACATGCTTTGTTTGACAGAAACATGGCTAAAGCCAGATGATTATATTACTCTAAATGAATCCGATCCTCAAGATTATTACTATAAACACGAGCCTCGCCTAAAAGGTAGAGGGGGAGGTGTTGCTGCACTTTACAATAATTATTTTATCATCTCTCAGAAGTCTAATTTTAAATACAATTCTTTTGAAGCCATGGTACTTCAGGTATCGACACCTAATACTAAGGACAAAACATTTTTTTATTTTATTCTAGCTATTGTATATAGGCCTCCAGGGCACCACACAGATTTTATTAAAGATTTTGGTGGGTTCTTACCAGAACTAGTACTGGCCGCAGATAGAGTCCTTGTCGTCGGTGACTTTAATATCCATGTAGACAATGATACAGATGCCTTGGGCATGGCTTTCAAAGACACTCTTAACTCCATGGGCGTTAGTCAACATGTGTCAGGACCCACTCACCTTCGTAATCATACTTTAGATTTAATACTTTCTTATGGTATAAATGTGGACGATGTTAAAATCGTTCAGCAGAGTGAAGACATTTCGGATCATTGTCTGATATTATGTTTGCTTCAATGGCCTACGGCTGCAAATCAAACTCCTTGTTACAAATATGGTAGAACGATTACTTCAACTACCAAAGATGCGTTCCTCGATAATCTGCCTGAATTGTCTAAAATATCTAGCATGTGTAAAAACGTTGACGATTTTGACATTACTATTGAAAATTTTAACTCTACCTTCTCTGAAATATTAGACATAGTTGCTCCTCTGCGTTTAAAGAAAATTAAAAATAGCAGCCCAACACCGTGGTATAATGAACACACTCAGACTCTAAAGAAAGCGTCCCGGAAAATGGAGCGCAACTTTAAGAAAACTAATTTAGAGGTCTTTCGTATAGCATGGAAGGATAGTACTCGAAAATACAGGAATGCCATAAAAACGTCTAGATCCGCCTACTTTTCATCACTAATAGAGGAAAACCATCACAACCCTAGGTTTTTATTTAACACCGTGGCTAAATTAACAAAAAATAAGTCGTCAGCGACGTCAGATTCTGATTATCAGCATAACAGTGATGAATTTATGAACTACTTCACTAGTAAAATCCAAGATATAAGAGAAAAAATTATAACAATGCAACCTGTAGTGAAAGCCGCTGAACAAACTAACTACAGCACCCCTAAGGAGAAATTGCAATTATTTTCTACAGTAGATCACGATGAACTGTCTAAAATCATTAGATCATCTAAATCAACAACATGCATGCTAGACCCTATACCTACAAAACTACTGAAAGAAATGCTCCCAGAAATTATAGATCCTCTTCTTAGTATTATTAACTCATCTCTGACATAAGGGCATGTGCCTAAAGCATTTAAGGTGGCTGTTATAAGGCCTCTTTTAAAAAAAAAAAACTCGAGCCTAAAGAACTAGGGAATTACAGGCCTATATCGAATTTACCATTTATATCTAAAGTTCTGGAAAAAGTAGTTTCAACTCAATTATGCTCCTTCCTCCAAAGGAATGACATTAATGATGAATTCCAGTCTGGATTTCGAGCATGTCACAGTACAGAGACTGCTTTGATCAGAGTTACAAATGATCTGCTTTTAGCGTCTGACCGTGGCTGTATTTCGTTATTGGTGCTGCTAGACCTCAGTGCTGCATTTTTCACCATTGACCACAGCATACTTCTACATAGACTCGAAAATTACGTCGGCATTAACGGAATAGCATTGAAATGGTTTAAGTCTTATTTATCTGACCGTTTTCAATTTGTAGCAATAAACAATGAGGTGTCCCGCAAATCACAAGTCCAGTACGGTGTACCACAGGGCTCAGTTTTGGGGCCTCTGCTCTTCGCATTATACATGCTACCTCTAGGAGATATAATAAAGCGACACGGAATTAGCTTTCACTGTTATGCTGATGATACTCAACTTTATATTTCCTCGAAGCCTCATGAAACCCAGCAGTTTCATCGAATAAAGGATTGCATAGTTGACTTAAAAATGTGGATGAGTAACAATTTTTTACTACTAAACTCGGACAAAACAGAAGTGTTACTTACTGGACCGAAAACCGCTATACGCAACAACCAAGAATACTGCTTAACAATTGACGGATGCTCCATAAAATCCTCGTCATCAGCTAAGAATCTTGGCATTGTATTCGATAGTACTCTGTCATTTGAAAGCCATGTCGCCAAAACCTGTAAAATTGCATTTTTCCATCTTAAGAATATATCTAAACTACATCATATGCTGTCACTGTCAGATGCAGAGAAATTAATTCATGCATTCATGACATCAAGTCTAGATTATTGTAATGCACTTCTAGGTGGTTGCCCTGCAGGCCTATTACAAAAACTGCAACTGGTTCAAAACGCGGCAGCTCGAGTTCTTACACGTACAAAAAAGTATGAGCATATAACCCCGGTTATGTCAACCTTGCACTGGTTACCTATAAAGCATCGCATTAACTTTAAGATCTTGCTTATTACCTATAAAGCCCTACATGGTCTAGCGCCGCAGTATTTGAATGAACTTCTATTGTATTACAGACCTCCACGTACATTACGCTCTCAGGCGTCCTTGTCAGTTGGTAATACCTAGAATTTCAAAATCAAGTGCAGGTGGTAGATCCTTTTCGTATCTAGCGCCTAAACTTTGGAATATTCTTCCCCGCACGGTCCGGGAGGCAGACACACTCTGTCAGTTTAAATCTAGACAAAAAACTCATCTTTTTAATCTTGCATACACTACACCTCCATAATATTAATCCTCAGAGGATTTAGGCTGCATTATTTAGATCAACCGGAACCAGGAACACATCCAACAACAAATGATGTACTTGTTGCATCAAAGAGTGCAGAACAGTACTCTACTCTCAGCCAGTCTTGTCTCTTTGTTCCAAGGTTACCGCAGGATGCAGTTCATGCCCAGACCTGATGGCAGAGCTGAGAATGGGAAGCGGTGACCTGACAAGAGCTAAGAGGATAGAGCTGGATAAAGGACGCGACAACTTTGATTTTCCTACAACATTTCAAATGTTATTAGATTGTTAATGATAATCTTAAATCTATCATTTTTTATTTTTATTTAGCCTTGTTGTGCAAGCACTGTTGAGCTTGTGCAGAGCCAGCAGCTTTTGCCATAGGGGAACTGGAATCCCCTGGTTGGGCCTGGGTTCTCCTGAGGTTTTTTTCTCGATGGGAGTTTTGGGTTCCTCACCACCGTTTGCATATTGTTTTGCACTATCTGCCTGGCCGGGGGGGCTGCTTTAGAATTCAGAAATTAAACATAATTAATATTGCATATAAGAATTTATAGTCCGTTTAATATTTGACCTGTGGTTCTTTCTCCTTTATCGCCAATGTGTGCTTTCACTGTGTGTGTGTGCGTCTATGTCAATGTGTGTGTGTATGTATGTTTGCATATTGTGTGTGTGGAGCATTTGTATGTCTGTCTTTGTTGTTTTCACCTTTTTCTTGTTTTTGCAGGTATATGCCTTTAGTTTTTTTACTTGTATTCAATGTGTCTCATGTAAAGCTGCTTTGTAACAATGAAAATTGTAAAAAGTGCTATATAAATAAAGTTGAGTTGAGTTGAGTTAAACTCAGTAGCAGTTACAGGAGTCCACATCACGAAAGCCTTACATCTACTGAGTGTGCTCAGAAAAGTGGTACAGACATCAGGAAAACGTGATTTTGTTGTGCTATTTTATTGCTTTTAATGTATTGTGAATTATTGAATTCTCTTCACAAAAAACAGTTCTTATCCCCAGACTAGCCTGGCGGAAAAGAGGGGATTAGACAGATGAATCGCGGAACGAATCATTTGAGTGTCAGTAAAGAAGCAAGGACAGAATAACTGCCTATTACTACGAAATAAAAGTGTTTTACACCTTCTACGTACATAAGCTTGAAAAATCCATAGCTATGTACTCTTTAAACAAAAGAGAGAGAGCGGGGGGTCGTGAGGACCACGGAAGAACCGCTGGTTTAGAAAACAAAATACATTCTATGCCCCATCCTCTCAGGATGCCTGGAATTAGTGTTCCATGTAATCCAGGCACAATTGTTTCACCATTTATGCAGCTTTAACACCATCAAATTGATGACAGCCATGAATCTTACAATGCTAATTGTGTGAGTTCCAGTCCCATTTACATTCCCCGCTGCAGAGACTAATCGTCCCGAACGGCCCTTTAGTGTTCTACCCAAATCGCTCCCACACAAAGGGAGCTCACACACCCTTTAATTAGACCACTTAACACATATCACCTGCCATTAAGGTTAATTGAGGCAGTAGTTCCCTAACCTGTTTCTAGGGACCAACTGCTCTGCACATTTTGTAATGCTG
Source organism: Triplophysa tibetana (assembly GCA_008369825.1). Classification (NCBI taxonomy): domain Eukaryota; kingdom Metazoa; phylum Chordata; class Actinopteri; order Cypriniformes; family Nemacheilidae; genus Triplophysa; species Triplophysa tibetana. The sequence goes on along the minus strand of CM017905.1, from coordinate 17,342,752 downwards.
CGTCCCAGTTCGCATACTTATTCTATGACCCTAAAGTACTATATTCGGAAAAGTATATACAAGGTAGCACACACCAAACATTATGCACTGACTGGGACATAATAATGCGAAATCGAAGTGGCTGCTATGCCTGGATGACAGTGTGATTAACGGTCACGATCATCAAAATAAAGTCTTCCTTTTTCATTCAAGTATTCTTTCAATATTTTGATGTAAGGCTGTGGGTATATCAGCCGTTTAATTGTCCATGGATCTGCTCTTCAAGTTTTCAACGGAAACAGTAATCATCCAGGTATTTTAAGAATACTCATTCAGCATATTATGTTTTGGGACATAATATTATTAATTTAGTAATAACTAACTAAAACTGTTAGCCAATTAAAAAAAATTCACCTTTAGCCCGTCAAGGGGTCATTCCCATCACGGTGTAACATCGTTTGAAAATATAAGTTACGTTTGTAGAAAGAATAATGAAAAAAACAAATAAATAGAAAAAAAACAATTAAAAGAAGGTACAGGCAGTTACAATCTCATATTAAACTTGAGTATATAGAGTAGTACTTCATATTTGTATCTACAAAGAGTTTTTAATTTGATCACATTAATAAAAGACAGATTCAGATGTACTATTATATCCGAAAACAGGCGACCCCTGGAGGCGTGTGAGGGTTGTGGAACTACAGCATTAGCACACACAATACATCATTGCATTATCTCTGCATATCTGTTGGTTCACATAAATGTGTGTTGTTTACATAATGCACGTGGCGATTGCCAATAAAAAAAACTGACATTTGGTTCACTTACTACGAGCAGTTAATGTCTGGAATATATTAGCGCTGGGACCACTCCAGTTTCAAACGATCTGCCAATCCAGCTTTTATATCCACTATTTATATAACATTCCATACCGAAATGTAGTGAACGGACAAACACAGCTGAACTTTGGCAAAGCCCATTGATGGGCGTGCTCTTACTCTCGCTATAGCTGTTTGTCGTATGTGCGTGCTCATTCTCTCGGGCTTTGTCTGAAATAGCCCCCAATACGCTTATTCTCTTTTCCCTGCATTAGTCCTCTAATATAAACCACTTAAAGTAGTGAATGAAAACGAGTGAACGAATTCTGACACTCAGTGCCCCAGAAGTATTTGATCACAGCCCGGACTAAAACGGTTGCGTAGTTTGGGCAATCAGAATATTCTTAATGTAAAAAACAGTCGTTTTCTTTGTGTAATTAATAGACACATAATAATATATTTAAATAATATATTTGCTTTGTGTTAACCGCGCATACACAATAAATATGGATTTTGTGTAATAGATTATTTATTTGTGTAAAACAAACTTACATAAAACACAAAAATTATTTAAAATTACTTGAAATAAATACATATTTTTTGTGACGTGCAATGCTCCTGCATGAGCGTTAACTGAACAATTCCTCCTCAGAAACGAGTTGCTGATTCATTCACTGTTAGAGCGACTGTCCACTCAAGCCTTATAAAATGTACAAAATCGTTTCTTTACTCATCTATTTAGAAAAAAATGTACAAACAAAAAATATAATGTATGATCCAAAGACAGAGGCGTCAGCATCATGTAAGTCTATCGGAAAGAAAGCAACCTTAAAGTATACGCAATAGCTCTCTCTCACTTTATAGCCTTTAACTGACTGTAAGAATTTCAGAATAATAATGAAACAAGTGACCCCTAAGCATTTCATGTAAAAGTTACTCAACTTGAGAATTTATTAGTTATATTCATAGTCACCACTTATGTACATAAGCTACATAACCACCATCCTCCTCTGATGATGCATGCAGTCAGTACCTGCCTCTTCTTCTCTTGCCTTATATGACGGTTGAAAAGAGCGCGTGCACCGAGGTGCATTACAAGTATGGGCTATCTGTTGCTGTGCATTGTGGGATTGATTAAGTGCACTCAACAATATCCACTTTAATTTCGGACACCACTACAAAATGGATGTCCACTCAAATAGTGCACTAAATTAGAGAATATGGGTCTATTTCGGACACATCGCTCTCGATGGTTGACGGGTGGGCGTGCTCTTTCTCTCACTGATTGACACATGGGCGTGCTTTTCCGGGAGAATTGCCCTTGAAAGGACTAAGAAAACTCGTCAAACACTGTTGAACCCCAATTTAAGGAATATCTGGACATGACAGAGATGCTTTGATATTGAGTAACACAGTCTGAAACCTGCAAACGTTTTAGAAAGAGTTGGCTTGTGGAGAAGGGGGAGTCCGCAGACCCGGAGCATGCAGTTTTGCGCCCCATGCAGTTTTAGGACCCTGTTGTTCCTTATTTCTCCAGTAGGGGTTCGCTTTTCATTATGAACCACCAGAACAGACCTAACAGATAACTTCGTCGTCAATCGCGAATTAGAGGTATGGGAACTAATCGTTTTTCTTACTAAGAAATGGTCCAACATGCATCGTTTTTTTGACAATTAATTGATATTGTTATGAATTAATTTAAACATCTTAACATATATATATAATATAGATATTGGTGAGTGTAATTTAAACTCAAAGACAATACAATTAATACTTATTGGCGACCAGGTCAGTGTTGTGTCTGGATCAACCTTAGCTAACCACGTGTATGCCAACTCGATATCTCTTACTCATTTTCATATTTATTTTCTTTATAATTTATTCTCATTTTGTCTCCGTAGTCAATGCGAGATGGCCTGTCCTGGTAAGATATTATTCTGGCCCTTTTAACTTGCATTCTTTATTATATATAAACTATTTCAGTTTAGCTGGACACATACTCAAGTTTTTTATAAAAAAAAATCAATAATTGAGCACCAACAACCACAAACATGTTCAATCGCAAATTGAAAACATAAGTCCCATATGGATCTTGATTTGAGTTGTTAAAGAGATGATCCAATTATCTATTGTTCATACAATATACCTCTTTGATATTTTCCATTAAATATTTTAACTTAATGATCTGAATTAAAATGTATGAGCACCTTATGTGGGTTTTATCACGTTTGTGATTTGTTAATGCTCAATTATTCGTGTATCTTGTTTTCTTTATAGTAGTTGTTGGCTGGCTAATTAGGCTTATGTTGTGATATCATTGATCTCGTTTGTAATAACACTTTGAAATAATTAAAAAAATAGTCCCAGCAAAACATAGGCGGGGTCTATTTCTAGTGACCTAGATTCACAGCGGTTGGAGACTCGGACTAGTTCATGTCTCATTTGCATGATTCAGAGTCGACTCCCCTTTTCACAAGCCAACTTTTTACTTTTAGATGTCCTCACCACTCACGCTTATATTTATTGGCCCGTTTTGGATGTTGAAACCTGTTTTATTTTAATAAACATGCTTCATGTTGTTATGAATTTAAGCGTTTCAATTATCAGAATATATTTTTAAATATGGGTTCCATGTCTGCAAAACTATTATTGTAATCAAAGTAGTGACAACTAATCAATATTGCATCGAAGCAATATAAATAAGAATCAAAACGTTAATTTGGTCACAAAACCCAGTCTTTTAAACCTGAAAACATTTAAATGTCGACCGTTAGGGATTCAAATTTCTATAATTTTAACAGATCTCATCCCCTATTTACTGCTTTAGGAGGGATAATAAATACTATGGGAGTCAATAGGGGAAGAGATCTGTTTGGTTTCTGACATTCTTACAAATATCAAATATTTTTGAGTGTCTGTTGTTTCTTGGAAGATGGGCAAGGACAGTGGTTAAGTGGAAATTGTTTGTGTTATTGTTGAACCTTATTGAACCAGGAGTAACTTCCAACGAAGAGCTTTAATATGCATTAATGTTTAAAACTAGGAATGACATCACCAAAGCTACTGCCTACATTGAATGACCAAAGCTCTGAAGTTAGATCAAATTAAGAAACCCCTTTTTACGTGCCTTCTGCTATAATACTGTGAGTAACAAAATGTTTTCTATCAATGTGTTAAAGTAACAGATGTTAAAGTTTACTGAAGGAGGGTCATTAAAAATACAGTGTAATCTTATTAAAATACATGCAGGCTTAAAGTGAGTAGTTTCTGTAGTTTCTCTAGACAGTAACAACAACCAAGCCAGATATCTTGAACATAAAACAAAGACTGCAAGTCACTTCATTGCCAAAAAACATTTACCAGAAACCACTGGGAGCAGATTCTTTTGAATACAAAAAATAATTCAGTTACGAAATCAAAGTTTTGAACATGAATGTTTAACAATCAGATGTTTCTAGGTAAAATAAAAAGTATTTGAGCTAAACTATACAAATAATATCATGACTAGCTTTACTGGAGGTTGTGGATCATCTCTTCCTTGGCAATGAGATGAGTAGTTTTGTTGACAAGAGACATAAGAGAGTTAAGTTTGTGAGACCAATCATTCAGTAGATTGTTGGGGTCTTTGGGCCGCTGAAAATTAATAACACCAGCCAGACGGTCCACTTTCGCATAGATTGTCTTATTGACCACCAGGTTTGATAAGAACTCCTCAGACTCCTACAAACGGTAAAAACAAAAAAGTTGCATATTATGTATGTGCATAATTTAATTTAATTGTTTCCTTTAAATCTCCCACTTATTTAATCATTTAAAAGCTATTTAAAGGTGTTATAATAGATTTTAAAATGCCTGTGCAGAAATAATACATGAAATATGAAGTTAAATACTGTGCAAATTAGAACATAAAACCTATACGCACAGGAATTTAACTTGTATCTATAATTCCACTATTGCTTTGAATGGGATTTCATATTATTTTAATGATCCAGCAATAATGTTAATCATGCAGAAGTTTAGGGATTGCACATTACTGGTCCTGTCGTGTGTATACATTGCAAACAAGGAAATTGCTAACTTTTTCATCACAATTAAATGTATACCAATTAATTGTCAATGTTTTATAATCACAGTTCTGTCACGTAACTGACAGAAATCTCCCAGACTAATCTCAAAGACAAGAATATTATTGAATGGCATATTTAATAACATAACTTACATCAACAGAGAGGTCAAGCAGTCCCGCCATCCTCTCCATTGTGATCCTTGTGTAATATTTTGCCATAATTCTGATGTTCTGAAATGACCAGACAGATAATTATAGTTATCTATACAGCAAGTAAATTGAAATGACATAAAATTGTGTTCTCATATTATTTTGTTTTATTAAACTATGTAATAACCTTGTGTTAACTGAAATCAAATAAAGTTTTTGCATAAATATTATTTGAAAAGCTTTAAATGTTGCCTTTGCAATAAACTAAAAAAGGTTTCACCTGAGGCACTAATATTAACAACTGAAAATAAATAAAAACTAAAACTGAAATAATTTAACATGTATAGCAATACATTTTCCAATATAGCAATAAATTTCAAAACCCCTCCTTGAACTGCCACCTTACCGTGGTGGAGGGGTTTGAGTGCCCGAAAGACCCTAGGAGCTATGTTGTCTGGGGCTATATGCCCCTGGCAGGGTCTTCCAAGGCAAACAGGTCCTAGGCGACGGGTCAGACTAAGAGCGGTTCAAAAAAAAAAAACCTTATGATGACAATGAATTGGAGGACCCTGATGTCGCCCGGCATGGCGCAGCCGGGGCCCCACCCTGGAGCCAGGCCCGGGGTTGGGGCTCGTATGCGAGCGCCTGGTGGTCGGGCCCCTCCTATGGGGTCCGGCCGGGCTCAGCCCGAAGGAGTAACGTGGGGCCACCCTCCCGTGGACCCACCACCAACAGGATGGACCGTAAGGGGCCGGTGCAAAGTGGATTGGGCGGTAGTCGAAGGCAGGGGCCTCGACAACCCGATTCCTGGACGCGGAATCTAGCTCTAGGGACATGGAATGTCACCTCTCTGACTGGGAAGGAGCCTGAGATTGTGCGTGAGGTTCAGAGATTCCGACTAGAGATAGTCAGGATCACCTCTACGCACAGCTTGGGCTCTGGAACCACACTCCTCGAGGGAGGATGGACTCTTCACCACTCTGGAGTTGCCCATGGTGAGAGGCGGCGGGCTGGTGTGGGTTTGCTTATAGCCCCCCAGCTCAGCCGCCATGTGTTGGCGTTTACCCCGGTGAACGAGAGGGTCGCTTCCCTGCGCCTTCGGGTCGGGGATAGGTCTCTCACTGTCGTGTGCGCCTATGGGCCAAATGGCAGTGTAGAGTACCCGGCCTTCTTGGAGACTCTGGGAGGGGTGCTGGAAAGCGCCCCGACTGGGGACTCCGTCGTTCTGCTGGGGGACTTCAAAGCCCACGTGGGCAACGACAGTGACACCTGGAGGGGCGTGATTGGGAGGAACGGCCCCCCTGATCTGAACCCGAGTGGTGTTCTGTTATTGGACTTCTGTGCTAGTTACAGCTTGGCCATAACGAACACTATGTTCAAGCATAAGGGTGTCCATCATTGCACATAGCACCAGGACACCCTTGGCCGGAGGTCGATGATCGACTTTGTGGTTGTTTCATCTGACCTACGGCCGTATGTCTTGGATACTCGGGTGAAGAGAGGGGCGGAGCTGTCAACTGATCACCATCTGGTGGTGAGCTGGATCCGATGGCGGGGGAGGAAGCTGGACAGACTCAGCAGACCCAAACAAACTGTGAGGGTCTGTTGGGAACGTTTGGCCGAATCGCCTGTCAGAGAGATCTTCAACTTCCACCTCCGGCAGAGCTTCGACCAGATCCCGAGGGAGTCTGGATACATCGAGTCCGAGTGGACCATGTTCTCCACCTCCATTGTCAACGCAGCCACTCGGAGCTGTGGCCGTAAGGTCTCCGGTGCCTGTCGAGGCGGCAATCCCCGAACCCGGTGGTGGACTCCGGAAGTAAGGGATGCCGTCAAGCTGAAGAAGGAGTCCTATCGGGCCTGGCTGGCTTGTGGGACTCCCGAGGCAGCTGACAGGTACCGACAGGCCAAGCGGACTGCAGCCCGGGTGGTTGGGGAGGCAAAAACTCGGGCCTGGGAGGAGTTCGGTGAGGCCATGGAGAAGGACTATCGGTCGGCCTCGAAGAGATTCTGGCAAACCGTCCGGCGCCTCAGGAGGGGGAAGTAGTGCCCTACCAACGCGGTTTACAGTGGAGGGGGGCAGCTGTTGAACTCGACCGGGGATATCATCGGGCGGTAGAAGGAATACTTTGAGGATCTCCTCAATCCCGCCGTCACGTCTTCCATTGAGGAAGCAGAGGCCGGGGGCTCGGAGGCGGACTCGCCCATCACCCGGGCTGAAGTCATCGAGGTAGTCAAGAAACTTCTCGGTGGCAGGGCACCGGGGTTGGATGAGATCCGCCCTGAGTACCTCGAGTCTCTGGATGTTGTGGGACTGTCTTGGCTGACACGCCTCTGCAGCATCGCGTGGCGGTCGGGGACAGTGCCCTTGGACTGGCAGACCGGGGTGGTGGTCCCTCTTTTTAAGAAGGGGAACCGGAGGGTGTGCTCCAACTATCGGGGATCACACTTCTCAGCCTCCCCGGGAAAGTCTATGCCAGGGTACTGGAGAGGAGAATCCGGCCGATGGTAGAACCTCGGATTCAGGAGGAACAGTGTGGTTTCCGTCCCGGTCGTGGAACACTGGACCAACTCTATACCCTCTCCATGGTGCTGGAGGGTTCATGGGAGTTTGCCCAACCAATCCACATGTGTTTTGTGGATTTGGAGAAGGTATTCGACTGTGTCCCTCGCGATATCTTGTGGAGGGTGCTTCGGGAGTATGGGATACGGGACCCTTTGCTAAGGGCTATCCGGTCCCTGTACGACCGGAGCAGGAGCTTGGTTCGCATTGCCGGCAGTAAGTCAGACTTGTTCCCGGTGCATGTTGGACTCCGGCAGGGCTGCCCTTTGTCGCGGGTTCTGTTCATAATTTTTATGGACAGAATTTCTAGGCGCAGCCAGGGGCCGGAGGGTGTCGGGTTTGGGGACCACACGATTTCATCTCTGCTCTTTGCGGATGATGTCATCATGCTGGCCCCATCTGACCAGGACCTTCAGCATGCACTTGAACGGTTTGCAGCCGAGTGTGAAGCGGCTGGGATGAGAATCAGCACCTCCAAATCTGAGGCCATGGTTCTCAGTCGGAAAAGGGTGGCTTGCTCACTCCAGGTAGGTGGAGAGTTCCTGCCTCAAGTGGAGGAGTTCAAGTATCTGGGGGTCTTGTTCACGAGTGAGGGAAGGATGGAACGGGAGATTGACAGACGGATCGGTGCAGCTTCTGCAGTAATGCAGTCTCTGTACCGGTCTGTCGTGGTGAAGAAGGAGCTGAGCCGCAAGGCGAAGCTCTCGATTTACCGGTCAATCTACGTTCTTACTCTCACCTATGGTCATGAGATGTGGGTCATGACCGAAAGGACAAGATCCCGGATACAGGCGGCCGAAATGAGCTTTCTCCGCAGGGTGGCTGGGCGATCTCTTAGAGATAGGGTGAGAAGCTCAGTCACTCGGGAGAAGCTCAGAGTAGATCCGCTGCTCCTCCACATCGAGAGGGGTCAGCTGAGGTGGCTCGGGCATCTTTTCCGGATGCCCGCTGGACGCCTTCCCGGGAAGGTGTTCCGGGCATGTCCCACCGGGAGGAGACCCCGGGGAAGACCTAGGACAGGCTGGAGGGACTATGTCTCACGGCTGGTCTGGGAACGCCTCGGTGTCCCCCCGGAAGAGCTGGAGGAAGTGTCTAGGGAGAGGGAAGTCTGGGCATCCCTGCTTAGACTGCTGCCCCCGCGACCCGGCCCCGGATAAGCGGAAGAAAATGGATGGATGGATGGATAGCAATAAATAAAAAATAAGACAACGACTTCAAAAATGAACTACTGTGCAATAACCAGGCATGTGATCAGCCAACGACAAAAAATTAGGAAGATTGCACGCACCCTCACCACCCTCCCCTCAAAAAATAAAACACAAAAATATTTGTCACTTATAGAAACAGACCGAAACAAAAAAATACGTAATAGTTACCCAATTCTGACAGGCATTTTGGTATATCAGTAAAAATTTAACATTTTAAATGTTTAACAGTTCAACAGTGATCTTAACAATGTTTAATCAAATAGGTTGATGCTTTGTGCAAATATCTTATGTCAAATAAGATGGTATTAACAAATGGCATCCATTAAGTATTTTACATTACGTTTCATCGTATTGTCATCCTCAATAATTCATTATTAAATAATAATTGAACACAAAAAGTGAAGAATACTTTGGCCTGACGTAATTCATACAAAACTGTCAGCATTACTCCACATTTAATAAAGGTAATTCAAAAAGCTCCATGTTGCGGTTTCAGTTCATTTAAATTTATGCGTTTAGTAGAGACACCATTCCAACGCAAATTTTCACACACCACATGTTTTCACTCAACTATTTGTACACAGTCTCTCAGTGTCTTTTACACGGTCTCAATTATATTCTGAATTAATGAAGCGGTCGCTCTGTGCCTTTATAACAAGCATCTGATTGACATGGAGAGCATAAAAAGGATCCAGTTGGCCAGTTGGATGATGATGACCCGTACATCCCCAAAACCCTCGCCATAAATAAAGATAAAATGGTATTTATGCAATCCCAACAAAGTAAAAAAATACATAAATCTGTATTTATACGGAAAAATTACATCCCAGAATAACTGCTGACACAATACACTATAAAGATTACTTACATGTTCTACCACTCTGTTTTTCAGATTTTTCCATCTTTTCTCTCCCTCTTCTGAGTCAGTAAATACATCAGTGTCAGGGGTTTCCATAGAACTCTCTCTCAGCTCCTTCCCATAATCCTTAACAACGCATGACCAGCTCATTAGCTCCATAGTGGTAAACTTCTTCAGGAGATCCCTGTCAGGGAGAACAAAAAGATTAACTCTTGTACACCGGTATGAATCGTAGAATTATTACACTTATGGCTCAGCAATCCTTAAGCCACAGAAGAAAACCAAGGCTATGGAACAGTAAGTAAACAGATCGATGATCCCCTAAAACCCAAACTGGCTCTTAACAATACACAAAGATATTTATGATGTCAGCAAGTCTCTTGAAGGAAATATCTTTCTTGATTTTCATCCATAACAGACAATGGAAAATAATACATAATGTAAACATTTGTATCATACTGTATTTCAAATAAAACGTAACATGCTCTGATGAAAACTGTGTGACTCAACTTTTTGTAAAACAATACAATGTGTTTAAAATTATCGATAATCGACTGTAAAATCACCGAGATATCCGGTAATATGGGGTGCGTTTGACTTCATGCAACGTTGCGGAAACGATCAATTTGTGGAAACGGACCGGGAGGGAATTCGTTCAGGACACCCCAAGTGCCAAACAAACACATACACACATTTATACTGTTACGGGAATATGATAGTGTGTTTTCGTTGTTAAATCATTCTACATATTATTTAATACCTATAGTACTTGTGTATTGTACAAGTATTGTATTGTACTGGGTGTTGCGCTGTAAATTAACCCTACATGTTTCTATTATGCTGAAAGGATAATCTGACAGGGTATTTACGCTGTAAATTTATTTTATGTGTTTATTTTAAGATGGTAGGACTATCTGACAGGGTATCTGCATTGTGAAATCATCCTAACGATTTATTTTGTCGATGTGGTTTAGATTATATTAAGTTTTGCCCTGCGATAGGAAAATCTGACATGCAAGCATGAGACATTCTCGTGAGCAACGAGGTTTTGCTTTGCAGACACAGCTCGTCTTTCTCTTGGTCTATCTGTGCAGCGACCGGCAGAAAACAGCAGCACATTCAACTGACCGAAAAAAAATGCTTATCCAAAAGTCTGTCACTGACTGCCTGGGCATATGAACATTAACGTTCATTAACGTCCAAAGCTTACATCACATGATAATGTTATAACGCATATTTTCCATTATTATATATTATCCTCTGGTACCTGTCTGTTGTATTGGACATCGGGATATTTGCGAAACATCAGCAATATACGATAACATCGCCCAGCCCTACTGTGCACTGGCAACACCGTCATTTACAGGAACAGTTCACCAAAAATTGAGAAAGATATTTGGAAGAATGGTTGTGACCAAACAGTTCTTGGCCACAATTGACTACCATAGTAGGAAAAATGCTTTATACATTTCTTTGTTCTGTTGAACACATAAGATAATGCAAACTTTTGATTACCATTGTAGTTTTTCCTACAATGTAGTCAGTGGTGGTGGAGAATTTTTTCAGTTGGAAGCATTCTTGCAAATATCCTTCTCGGTGTTCATCAGAACAATGAAATTTATACAGATTTTAAACAACTTGAGGATGAGTAAGGGCTGACAGAAATTTTATTTTAGGGTGAACAAACTCGAAAGGAAATAGTGTATCGTTGTATTTTAGTTTATTTACCTGTATGTTGGGATATCCTCCAGTTTCTTGTCAGTGCTGATTCTATGAACTAGATCAGACTGTTCATTGTCATAAGGAGCCAAAATCACATAGAGCACAACACTCTTCAGAGCCTGAAACACAAACAAGGTCTTTTTAGTTTTAAACACCTAAATTGGGAAATAAAGTGACGGTTTCTTTGTTCTAAGGTCAGGGAAAAATGGGTTAACATTTACACACAAAGCAGAATGTGGACTAAGGATTATGATTTCAAATACCTGCTGCCATTTGAGGTTGTCTTCCAGGATACTGGGAGTGTCATAAATGGCTAGGTAGTGTTTGCATATGGACAAATAGGAGCCCTCATGCTGGTCAACTTGAATCATCAAATTATAATATTTAAGCTTCAATTCCTAGAAAAAAAGCAAGTCAGGAAATTAAGAAAAAACAACATACAAATATATATGAGAATTCATTGTTGAAGGAGTTTTCTTAGTAAGAGATTGAGAACCTCAGTGCCTTCGTCTTGGAAGAATTTGGTGTTAATCTTTTTGCTGATGATCTGTGTGCGAATATAATCCTTGACAGCAATGCACAATCTCATCTGCTCCAGAATGAACTCCACCTTCTCCTTTTTTTCCATAGAGCCATACGTCTCCACCTTCCGCCAAATAGAAAAGTTTTCAGTCTTTTCATTAAATATCTAGACTACGTCAGCTAATATGTTCAGCTCCCATTCATGTTATGTGAGATGACAGTTCCAGTGGCTTAATCCACGCTTGAATGGAGTAAAAAAAAAAAAGAAGTACAGCATGTTCTTCTATGCTGAGTGAATCGGACATACCTGCAGCTCCTGCACAATGGATGCAGCCTCTTTGACATCTCCACTTTGTTCTTTGATGTGGGCCAGTATTTTAGTCAGCCTGGCACGCTCAATTTCCACATATATCTACAAAATCATTGACATAAGTACAAGGTTGAGCCTTACAACAAAAAGAAGTGATCCAAGTCATAAAAATGGTATATAAATATTTTCAATAATTTAAAAACAGTAGACCTTTCCAGCAGTGACAGTCCGCAGTGTGTCGATGAGTCGGAGTTTGATCGTGAGGTCACTCACAGCATCAACGTAGGTATAACATTCCTGCACCATCTTAGCAACAGCCTGCACAGGAAAATAAGATATTCTTATACATTATTTTAACCAGCATAATGAACTTATTATCTATTTTAACTAGTTATTTAGTTTTTTTACCTGTTTAAGCTGGCTCCTCCTCTTTGACAGTAGCATGATGTTTTCGTTCAATGCATCCCAGTCCTTGGCTTCATAGCACATCCGAGCTATCGCCACTAAAATTTTGGAAGTGGAGACCATATCTGATGCCTGGATAATAGTGAAAACACAACCATATTAAAGCATTGAAATACCTAATAAAGTAAAAAAAAAAGAAGAAGACAACTATGATAAGCACTTACAGTTCTCGTCTGCTTTTCTAAAGACAACAGACTTTCAACAGCATCCTGTAGTCGGCCCTCCTGAAAAAACAAACAAACATCAGAAATGTTTCAATTTTATCTGTCGCAAAGGTTATGTCATTAAACAGTGAATTGAACGTACGGCTGTTTGACATGACATTTAATGTTTCTCTGTGTATGTCTCAAGTGATAACACAAATTTAAATGTGAACCTCACACGTATGTAATATGGTGTTTTTTTATAAACCCGAACACTTTCTCATGTATGAAATAAAGCAGTCCAATGGTTATCCGATAGTAATTTCTGAGCGTTAGCTTTAGCTTGCAGCATGACTCAGCCGCTCATTCACACTTACTTTGGCCATTTTCTCACATTCAGGCAGACGCTGATCGACAGTGGCTGTGTAGTCAACCTCCATCTTCACTATCTTTCCATCGGAACGTTCAGCTCTGTCCTCTGCCATTTTTAACGTAAATAAACGGTTGAATATAATCTAACTAAAATCCGGACAGGTCGCTCGAGCTCCTTGTGTGACTTTTGCCAGTTGACAAACCTACACATTACCGCCACCAACTGGACAGGAGCACTTATCGTTTTTTTTCTCGTTTAAAAGCCGTTGGCAGTCATTCAAATATACGTTACCGCCACCTACTGAGTTTGAATCACATAGCAGATTTTTTCTTTCTTATTCCTCATCACGATCGGATCATTTTCAAATTATGGCCACAAATCTGTCCTTACACCTTACAGGCATGTAAAAGGCTTAATAAAGAAAAAAATCCACCCGATTTAGCCATTAATACGCAACTCAGCGCCTTTTTAGAATGATGATTGTTGTCAAAAAAATGAATTAATTTGAATTTCATTTCTACTTGAAAAAACACATGTTCCCCTCCCCATGTTTATAGTGTTTAAACATTTATTTTTCCCTTTATTATTTTATTAAGTTAACCAGTTGTCTATGTCTATGTGTGTTAGTACGTCTGCATATTGTGTGTGTGGAGCATTTGTATGTGGGTATGTCTGTCTTCTGTGTTTTCACCTTTTTCTTGTTTTTACAGGTATACAACTTTAATCGATCTGCTTATAGTCAATATATCTAGTGTATAGCTGCTTTGTAACAATGAAAATTGTAAAAAGCGCCATATAAATCAAAGTTGAGTTGAAAGTTGAGTATCGGGCCTAATAAATGGTGAGTGTCCCTTTCCTAGATATATGATAGAAATTTAGTTTAAAATGTCGGTTTTTGGTGTGGGTCTTTAAAAGCGTCATTGGGTTTGCTTTGGTTTGTGTCATTATGAAGGATTTTTAGTTAAAAAAAACATGTTTATTGGTATTATGTATCGATTTTAGTGTGCCTCATGCTAGTTTTGAGGTGACTTAGCCATCATTTTGGAAAATTATCCTTTCACGGGAATTTGTCACTGGTGTTATTGGCACTGGGATACACCAATGATAGAAAACTCTAGGCAAATAATAAGTAAAATAAAATAATTAGGAATCAAGTTGCCCATTATTATTGGTAACAATGTAATCAAGCCGGTGAATACTAATAATCAAATTTTAGGCAAGAAAACTGAATTACATTTTTTTACTTTTTGAAGTCAGAAAGTCCATGTTTTTTTAGAATGACCCTGTACACCTCAAAAGGGTGTTTTTTACTGACTACTCTTCCTGACACCCCGCACACAATCCGGTCTGGTGCCTCCATCTTAAAGTTTCATGTTTAATCAATTTCCCATCCCTAACCTTACCATCACCATTTATACTCTTCGGCAATCACCTCCCACCCGTGTCCCTTTACATTTACTTCGGAATTCATATAACCTTCTCCCTTTCCCCTCTCTGACTCACGTTTCTTGTCACATTTGAGCATTTTCCTTTTAGATCATAACATTTGAGCACTACCCTGTAGAAAAAAAACAGCTTAACCTGGTTAGGTTGTGCTGATTTAAGCTTGTCATGTGCTGGTCCTTATCTGCTCATGTGCTGGTTTAAGATGATCCTGGACCAGCTTAAACCAGCACAAACCAGCTACCATTCTTCAAAACCTACCTAATCAGCATATGCTCTTTTTCTCAACAGCTACTTTTAACATTTGATTTTTCAAGAGACCAAACAATTTTTAAATAAAACATTTAAAATGTAACAATGTATAAATTTTGTGTCCATAGTGTTGATTGGTTACAAACGTTACTCAAATATCTTATGGTGCTCTGAAAAAGAGAGACACTCAGTTTCGACATAACCCAGATAGCACAATCCATCTGGTTTACGTCTATTTGACGTCTGGATTTACATCTTACAGACATCTGCAATACGTAGTTTGCTCATCTGCAATACGTCTCGGAGACGTTTGAATGTCTGTAATACGTCTTCCAAAGATCTTGAGATTTGCTGCGTAAAAACATCTGCTAAACATCTTAGAAAGAGCAGATTTATATCCATTCTAAATCTTAAACATCTTACAGACGTCTTCAAGATGTCAATTTAATGTCTGACAGCAGACATCTCCAAGACGTATTGCAGATGAGCTAACTATGTATTGTAGATGTCTGTAAGATGTAAATGCAGACGTCAAATAGACATAAGCCAGATGTATGTGTGCTATCAGGGAAGGGTCTTATTATTATTAAGTCTTACTGACAAATTCTAACGAAGTCTAACAAGGAATCATAGAAGAAAAGTGTTCATCAGTTGACATCATTTGTTTTATAATGCCCAATAATTCCAAAACATTCAAATAAAATTAAAAGCAAACACAGTTTATGATTGATTAAGTAGACTCTTTTCGAAAAACGACCAATTTTCTCTGAGTCTATGGCGGAACCACGTATATTTTCAATGTTCCCATACGAGCCGTTATAATGAGGGACAGTAGGGAAACGCATGGGAGGTATATGTAAGAAACATCAACACTTGTTATCAAATATGTGGCTCGCTAGGCGACTTGCGACATCTTCTGTACTCAAAGGTAATATATCACCTATCAAGTGTATTGAGTTAATAATGTGTAAACAATGCAGTTTGTCTTACAAGGTAAATTATATAGGTTCATTCCGTGTCCTCTAGGTCTACGGCTGTGTTTTTTTTTTCATAACTGTGTTTGGTGAAAGTAAAGCATGCATGAATAAGTATATGCTAAGAATTTAAGTACAATAGACGAATATTTACCGAGTAGTCCCTTGTTTCTACAGGACAGTCGACGGACGAATTTTATATGAAAAAAACACGGGTTTTTGTGTGTGTGTGTGTGTGTGTGTGTGTGTGTGTGTGTGTGTGTGTGTGTTATAAAATATTAATACATTTCAGTACTCGGAGTGTTTGTAAAAATTGCATATACTTGTATTGCAGGACATTATGGTCTGTTCTCTAATACTTTGAGATCCCTGCCTGAGAATGACCTTAGAATATTCCACTGCGCCTGCTACAGGAGAAGCGGAATCACGGCTGCTGGTTTCAACACCGTGGATGGGTCTGATTCGTCAGAATTTTGCCAGGAGGACAACAAACCTCTGGACTCATGTTATACAGCAGAACAGCGTTCTGTCATTCTTCAGCGACTCAACACTGCTACAGAGTTTGAACTGGCACAGATCAAACTGCTAAGAGGAAGAAAAGCTGTAAACATTCTCAGCTATAGAACTAGGAATGGACCATTCAACAGTCTGGAAAGTGTCATCAACGTGCCCTTACTGAAGCACAAGAGTGCTGTCGTAGTCTTTAACTCAATACTTAAATCAGATGACATGAAGGACAGGAGAAAGGGAAAAATCCACCTGGCTAAATTTATAAGACCTGAAGTTGACCGAGCACTTTTGAAAGTAAGAGAAACTGTCTAATCAGACACATTTACCACCATGATTGAAGAATTTCTGCAATGATGCATTCTCTAATGTGTTGCAGGAAGCAAGCTCTATTATATCTATTGTTTTTGGAACAAATAAAATCGCGTGGGCACATATGGATCGAGCAAAAAATGTCTTAGACTGGCAGCAGGAAGAGTGCAAGAGTTTTATGAATGGGACGTACATGGCATCAGATTATTTGGCGGATGTAAGTTTTGCATGGTTTTTTTTTTTGTAAAAGTTATGAACATTTGAATCCCTAATACATGTCAAAAAGATTGTTTTGTTTTTTTAAATAGTGGCTTGTATTGTATGGCTTGTACTTTGTAAGAAAGCAGTGACATTTAATCTTATTCTTTTTACATATTTTCTTGCTATAATATACTGTATGTATATGACAGGCTAGAATAAGAAGAAGAAGGTTCTGTCTATCAGTAATAATCTATTGCAACCCTTAGTGCAATACTCAATTACAGTGAGAATTGCATTGTAAGCTTAACTAACTCCTAAGATAAATGCACATTTCTGCAAGTATATTCCAAAAACAGTATTGCTGTGGCAATAATTAACAGCTTAAACACTACGCAACACTACTTTAACTTTGCTAATAGCTTTGTACAGTGTCTTTGCTAAACTCACTGAGAATGGGAGAAAGACTAAAACCATCTTGTTAACAATGGTTAATCGTAGATCACAGGACAACTACGATACATTATACAACTAATGAGGAGGACACATTGCACAGAATTACCAATGGTTTTTCTTCTTTAACCATTTTTTTTGTTAAAAATCTAAATACAAGGATTAAAAAATGTGTGATCATTTTCTTTTAGACTGACTTTTTATTGTCTTTTAACTAGTAGCAGCTACACATTCTTGTCAATTCTGCTCATCAGATACAAATTGATTGTGATAAAAACAACTTTTAGCCCTGGTGAAGGAATGTGTGTGTGTCTGTTTAATAGCAAGTTAATTGTATGTAAATTACAATGCATATTTGAAACAATTTAAATATATATAATTTCTCAATCCTAGATCTCTGCTGCTATTTCAAAATTTCCTGCCGCTGACTTCTTTGTGGTGGAGAAGCCAAGTATCTCTCCGCAGAACACATCCCTCTTTCCAGTCATGGCTCACCTTCGGACAGTTGAGGCCATGCTTTTTGCTTTGCTTTCCCCAGTGAGGGAACCAGGAAGATCCCCCAAAGTACTTAACATGATGCGTACAGCTGTGGGTCGGCATTTTGACCTGATGGTGGGGGACAGTCGGGCAAGTGGAGCTGAGACCGTAAGGAATATGATGACAGAGTCTGTAATGAAACAAGAGCCACGAGTTGTTTTTCCCCACAATTTGGTGGTAAAACACAGAAACTCCTTTCAGATGAGCAGCAAGAACAGAGGGGAAGAATTGTGTGATACTCTTCTGCAGGCTGTTGCATTTTTTGAACTTCTGCGGGAGTAAACCGCTATGAATGACTTTTGCTAATTTGTTGTATAAATTGAACTATTACGCACTTGATCTACCCATCCCTTTCATTAACACTGTGTCTACTTGTCGCGCTGTGCCATATCCGGTGTGGACACAATTTGAAATTATAGTGGGATCTGGTGTAGACACTGTATAAGACATGGAATGATGCCAAGCTGCATGTGCAATGAAACATTTAAGAGAATCTTTAAGTTATTAAAGAAATAATGGAACACAAACAAATAATTTTATATTAAAATGACGTCATTTTATCTTATACAGGACTCGTTAAATGCTGAAGCTTCATAGAAGTAATAAGAGGATATGTATCCTAAGTTAGCCCTTGTGGCACTAGACTTGCATCTAAATCCAAAATGACTGACTTCCAAACTATATAATATGCTAAATTATTATTTTCTAATATTTATTTAAAAAAGAAATGGATTATTTAAAAAAGTAATGGTCTACTGCTTTGAGGCATGCTCAGATGAACACTTCTATAACATGACACCATGGAAGCTGAGGAATAACTAATTTCCAAGAGGAAGTAGAATTATATAAGAAGACTGTGAGATGGGTCTCTAAGTGATATAGGACTCGATAATTATATACCTTTGGGTTAACTCTACTAAGCAACAGGTGAGTAAATGATGCTGTTGTCATAGATCAACAAACATGGAATCTACATATTTTATAGTGTAGTTCCAGTTATAGTGCTGACTACTTCAATGGACCAAAGACAGTAATGCAGAATCACAATAAATTTCTGTTTGAAGAAATTTTACATCTACACACAGTGTTTGATCAACTTTGAGTCTGAAGAGTTGTAAACCTCATGGTTTAATGTTTATTAGTTATTTTGCAGGTTTATAGTGATGTACTGAAATGACAATTTTCCGAAACCTAAAATTGGTCACGTTAAAAACTTAAATGCATTTAAAAATAGCTTTCCTAATATTTGCGTTGATTTTCTGAATAATTGCATCTTTATTTAAAAACTTTAAGTCAATAAACTAATAAAAAATTGTTGACAGTAAAATTACAAAATCTGAAAACGAAAAGTTTTAACAATAACAAAAGTCAATATATTTTTCTTCAAGTTTATGCAATATCAAATGTAACAGTTCTTTAACAGTCATGCAAAACCCTATTATTATCTGCAAATCTGCACTCAAATAAAAATTCGGCACCTATAGCAAATAGACTGTTTTAATATGGTACAATCACTACAATAACAAACCAAATACTGAATAGCAGTGGTCCTGTATACTGTTGCTATTTGTTAACATTTTTACTTGCCTTTCAAATTACTGCGCAAAACAGGAAAAATTATGTCCAACCTTAAATTGTGAACAATTTATGCAACCTCTGTAAGCGGTTATACAGTACACAAATGTTAATGTAATTGCAATTATGGTTGAATGGTGTCTACCAAATTGGTATCGGATAAGGCCTACATTATAATGCAACATAAGAAATAGTAACCTAAGACGCACAACCTCTTTAGTTAATCATTTCTGTTCTTTTGTAGAATCTGTTGAAGTCATTAAAAAACATGCGTTACTGAGATTGTAACCGTACATTGGCTTTACATTTGTTATGCGTAACTCCCACTGATAAATATAAATGACTGGATTGCTTATGGCGTCATTACACTAAAGCTACCCCCGTAATGTCGGAATGCCTAAACATTAAATTATTAGGGAATTATCACATATCAAAGATAAAACAGTAATTTACCAATCCCCATATTTAAAGTATCACAATACATTTTTAAGATGCAAATGTCTTATGCATGAAAATGGTTAATTATTTAATTTAGGGAATTTATTTTAGGGAAAACACGGCTTTATATAGTGCACAAGACACCTGTTTTAACCAAATAAGGTATAGAAACTAGAAGAATGTGTGGGGTCTTTTTATAACCTAACAAACAACATGACAAAGAATGTTGGCCCCCTTCTCTATATGGCCTTGTGTCATGATCCTGCCTCACCTTAGATGTGTTCGATCTTATATGCGGCGCTGCGCAAAAGGATCGGCGAGATTAGCCACTTGCAGTAGAGAGTAGAGGGAGGAGTTGAAATAAGAGCAGTCAAGTCGGACACCTGTGCTTGCCGTGGTTACGTTCCTCTTCAAAGTGCGATTGAAGTGGATTACAATAGTGGATTTGTCCAATAAACAAACATTTAAATAAAAAAGTAGCAACCGTAATCTTTTCATATTGCAAATGTTATGTGCTGCTTAACTCGGTGTGCCCAGAAATCATGGTAAACATAAGAATATCAGTGGTGGGCCGTTAACGGAGAGTTAACGGACAGTGGTGGGCCGTGAGACTTATCGCGCGATAAAAAAAATGTCGCCGTTAATCTATTCTCAAAGTTGGGTTGGTAGCTGGGTCTATACTACGCAAGCTATGATGACTTTCACCTTGATATTTTAGCGCGGATGTATACCTAGCTTAATTGCACTGTAGGGGGCGAGAACGAGAGTTTTCAACTCGCGTGATCCGCGTCATTCGCGCCGCCTCATCATCTAATAACCAGGGCTTCATTCGCGTCATTCGCGCTTCATTCGCGTCATTCGCGCCGCCTCATCATGTCATAATCAGGGCTTCATTCGCGCGATTCGCGCCGCAAGTAGGTCTATCGCGTCTTTGCATTGACTTAACATGTAAATCATTCGCGCTTGACGCGCCATTCAAGCTTGGTCTGAACATAACATAACGTTACTGTGAAATTACCACATCAAACGTGACGTGCTAACATGGATGCAGGTATGAAGCCGCCGGGTTTACTTAAGGGAAAATTTATTTTTAAGAAGCTTCCCAATGGAAACCTCGACAAGACTAAGGTTGTTTGCACCTTGTTCAATGTGGAATTGGTTTACTGTACGGAATTGGTTTACACACATTTGGTTTAAAAAAAAAAAACTTTCTCTCAACAGGTAGTGGTCTAGCTTTAGTTGAAACCAGTAACTTTGTATTGGCACCTAATGTATTATGGATCCTGTATGACATATCGCTTGTTGCTCCCTAACTCTTGTAAGTCGCTTTGGATAAAAGCGTCTGGTAAATGACTAAATGTAAATGTACTGTAGGAGCTCTTCCAGTCTCAAGTACCATCTAAACACAAAGCATCCCTTAGCTAATGCGGAAGTAAACACAAGTACATCTTATTAAACATAATTTAATTTTCATCACAAATTATCATAGTAGAACAGCTTTCTCAAGCAGTTTGTGATGCATTTTGGAAACAGGAGATGAGCCCCTGGTCTAATGCGCCACCTGGCTTGAGAAACCCGTTCTCAAAGACTTACTTTTAGTCATTATTTGGGTAGCACACATATTCTGAATGCCTTCGGCAGAATTCAAATGAGCCATTTTAATCTAGATTAATCTAGATAATTCCAAGATTAATCTAGATTAAAAAAAATTAATCTATGCCCACCACTAAAGAATATATTATTAAATTATCAACGGAGTCTGTTTTCATCTCATTTTTATTTTATAAAACAACACAAAATAACATGTTTATTATATTTGTACGAACAGAGTTTTAAAAACATGCATTAATAAGTATTAGTTGAACTGAGGGTGTTATAATGAACCCGAAACGCACGTGATCGTTGTCTAGCCAATCATGAAAAGCTATGTCGTCATCACAGCCTGATGCAGCCGCTCCTGAGAGACCTCGAAACGCTCTCGATCTTCATTAATGCCCCACGTGAAAGTCACGTGGTGTCGGTGCCGATTCAAGTCGGACACAATTCCTAACCGGCATTCACATGCGCAGCGCCGCGTCGTTCTAGTCTTGTGGCAGGGTCATGACAGCGCCACGTATTTTGTGTGAGACATGGCATTTTTTGTTTTAGCGTGCCATGTTTTCTCCTGACCAGCCCCCTCGTTTCCTTGTTACCTTCCGCCAGTGTCTGATTCCCCACATCTGCCTGCCCATTGTTATTATCCTGTGGTAGAGAAGGCGGGGCGAGACTGTGGTTCGAGTCACGTAAGAGAATTGGGAGCGTATAAAGAAACGAGCGACCGGACCGTCGATGAGAGAGGACCGGGACCGAACATGTTTGTATATGTATTTATGTTTTACTGTGTTGTTGTTCGCCGGCGGTCGTCCGTGAGGGGCCGCCGGCTGTTATGTTTTGGTTTGTTTGTTAGCCGGCGGTCGTCCGTGAGGGGCCGCCGGCTGTATTACTTTAATAAATGTTTTAAAATGTCTTCCGGTTCCCGACTCCTTCCTTCCTTTTAATGAACCTCGTTACACATCCCTTGTTAGTTTCCCTTTTTAATGCCCTTTTGTTTGCTGTCCTGTGCCGGTTCGACATGCCTCATTCATGAAACAGGAGCAGAACGATTTTTTTGTGTATAAATCGTTCGTTTTGAATAAAAAATTTCGTATTCACTAAATGTTCGTATTTTCAAAGTGTTAGTTGGTATAAAATAATTGTATACCTGTCCACCATGTCTAAAAAGTGTGTAAAACTGCACGTAACGTTCTGGATTCTTTATGATAACTGATGACACTGCATTTTGATGCATCATATCATTGCGTAATATTTTGCGCGTTCTTTTGCTGTCTTTAAATCATTTTTTAACTTTGTGTAGAATGCAGAGCTGCTCGTCACTGTCATTTTTTTACACAGCCATCCAATAACAGCGGAGAAGAGAAAGGACAAAAAGTATATTGACCAACCATCAAACACAACAGCCGAGAAGTGAATATTAACGGTTACTCCATTTTCATATTAAGTAATATTCTTCGAAATAAGATACTATGCAATGATAGATGCAATGATTTTGCAACTTTTTTCCTTCAAAAGATTAGTAATATCAGAATGGAAATCAGCAAAGCTCCATGCGGCAGTCAGGTCAGTCTGACTTCAGTACATCAGATATTAGTTACTTTGTCTGAATTTCAGACAATTGATCTCAAAACCCTGGAGGAAACGGTACAGCGTCTTAAGGCGTCAACTAACAGCATTGACACACTTCCCACATCCTTTTTCAAAAGAGTGTTAAACTGTTTGGAAGCAGATCTCCTAAAATTAGTTAATACCTCACTGCTCTCAGGAACTTTCCCAGAGTCCCTAAAAAATGCAGTTGTCAAACATCTTCTAAAAAAGGGAAATCTAGACAAAACCTTACTGTCTAACTACAGACCAATATCAAATCTTCCTTTTATAGGCAAGATCATTGAAAAGGTTGTCTTCAATCAGCTGACCAAATTCTTGAACTCAAATTTTTACCTGGACAATTATCAGTCTGGTTTCCGTCAGCATCATAGCACAGAGACAGTGCTCATAAAGATAATTAATGATATTCGATTGAATTCTGATTCAGGCAAAATATCAGTTCTAGTTTCACTAGATCTCAGTGCTGCATTTGACACGGTAGATCACACCATACTCCTACATAGGCTGGAAAACTGGGTAGGGCTTTCTGGGTTGGTACTTAAATGGTTTGGGTCATACCTTAAAGGGAGAGGTAACGATGTGAAAATAGGCAACCATAAATCTGACTGGACACTCATGACTTGTGGTGTTCCACAGAGCTCAATTCTTGCTCCGCTCCTCTTTGATTTGTATATGCTCCCACTTCGCCAAATAATCAAAAAGTACCAAATTGCCTACCACAGCTATGCAGATTACACTCAGATCTACCTAGCCCTCTCACCCAATGACTACAGGCCTATTGACTCTCTTTGCCAATGCTTTGATGAAATTAACAGCTGGATGTGTCAAAACTTCCTTCAGTTAAATAAAAACAAAACTGAAGTCATTGTTTTTGGTAACAAGGATGAAACTAACAAGGTAAACACATACCTTGACTTCAGAGGTCTAAAGACACAAAGCAAGGTAAAAAAACTTGGGGTCATTTTGGAGTCTGACCTTAGTTTCAGCAGTCATGTCAAAGCAATAAGCAAATCAGCGTACTACCATCTCAGAAACATAGCCAGAATCAGATGTTTTGTCTCAAGCCAAGATTTAGAGAAACTAGTCCATGCTTTCATCACCAGCAGGGTGGATTACTGTAATGGACTCCTTAAAGGTCTTCCCATACAGACCGCTGCTGCCAGGATTCTGACCAGAACCAAAAAATCTGAGCATATCACTGCAATCCTCAACTCCTTACACTGGTCACAAGTTACTTTTAGAATCAACTTCAAAGTATTATTAATTGTCTATAAATCACCTAATGGTCTAGGACCTAAATACATCTCAGATATGCTCATTGAATATAAACCAATCAGACTTCTCAGATCATCAGGATCAAGTCAGTTAGAGATAACAAGGGTTCACTCAAAACAGGGCGAGTCAGCGTTTAGCCATTACGCCACATGTAGCTGGAATCTGCTTCCAGAAGACATCATACGTTCACCAACAGTAGCTACTTTTAAATCGAGATTAAAAACACACTTGTTTAGCTGTGCATTCACAACCTGAGTACTGTTCTGCTTTACATCAACTGCACTTCTATTTCTAAATTTATTATTATTTTGCTCTTATTCTTTTTATATATACACTCACATTTTTAATCAATTTTATTGCTGTTTTACTGTTTCTTAAAATCTAAAGTTTCTGTTATATTAAATCATTTACATTTTAAAGATATGTTTAATTTCTTTCTGTCAATCATTTTATGTAAAGCACTTTGAATTGCCCTTGTGTATGAAATGTGCTATATAAATAAACTTGCTTTGCCTTGCCTGGTAAAAAGTAGGCTAACTGTTGCAGATATTCTTAATCACAGCAACCAACTAATTTCCAGAATAAAGTGCAGTGCCTCCAAAGCATTCTCAGATGCCACCAAACGCTTTTATGAATTGATTTGTCCTTTTTTGGTTAGCATATATTAGTATCTCATGCATTTATGCAATATAATTTAGCCAAACCAGAGAATGAAGTCCAGATGATTCCAGCATTCCGAGATAAGTAATTTGCAAAGCTGTATTTCATGGCTTATTGCACGCCCTGTTTACGAGTGATTATAATTCATTTACGTACATTTTACTACAAAATCTGAAGTTTACGAAGTATTTGTGAATCCGGGGGAAATATAGTGATTGGTCCATGCCAACTTCGTCATCCAAAATCCCGTTTGCAGCATAGCAAAGTGCCGTAAATCATCTCTGACCCTTACTTTTAAGATTAAGTACTTGTTAGGTTTCGATTCCCCACACGAATAAATATTGTTTGCAAGGAGAGAACCCAGGCGCAGACAAAAGCGGGTGGAAAAGATTCTGATAATTAACACAAAACACCTATGTTCAATACCTATGACAATAAAGACTTGATATAGAAATAGGAAATGAAAGATAAAAACACGTTTCCACCATTTCTTAATTACCCATATTAAACCGGTACTGAAATTTAAATGTATTGATTTCTATATATCCCTATTCTACCCAAAATAGACATAAATTGGAAAAAACATCAAGGTTACAATTAATTTAAAAACACATGTGTGCTAAAACTTATCACGTGCCAAATAAACTGGTTATTTTAGTCATTTTGACTAAAGTCAATGGCGGTCTCTGTCAATTGGGCATACCAAGATGGCGATGTGATCGCTTCCGGTGGCTTCACCTCCTGACGAATGTTTAGCGGCTCACCTGTTTTTGTCAAGTGGTTGATGTCCGTGGGACAACATCATGTTGACCCTGGGAAAACATTTAAATCAACCAATCAGATTTAAGAAATAAGTTTACAGTTTATAAATTTAAGTTTCATCTCATCTCCCAACCTGGATTAGGTGCTTCTAGACCATTGTTTTTCACTTACCATTTCCCTCCATTTTAGGGGTAAACTATGGTTAGGGTTGGGGTTTGGTGTGGGTTTAGGTCTAATTTTTAAAAATGTTGTCCTTAGGTCAATAAAATATGTTATCCTGAGGCCATCAACCACTTGGCAAAATCAGATCGAGCCAAATGAACATCGGCCAGTCGTACCTCCTCAAACTGGCACTAAATCTCGATCATGTCCTTTTCTGTTATGAGTTGTGAGAAAGGACCCAAAAGCGAAATGCAAGAAAGGAGACTTTAATAAAGGTAAAGCAACAGTCCAAAAAAAAGAAATCCTCTTCAGAGACAAATTCCAGCAACAGCCGTCAACACAATAAGGCTTATAAAAATATCCTCATGACAAAAAACAAAAACTCAGCAGACGGAACAGGTCTGGGGACGTGAAGCCTCAGTCTCTCAGGAGAGATACAGCACACGGCAGGCAGGTGGATAACTCAGGCTAGCAGACATCAGCAGGTAAACTGGACAGAGTACAAAGCAACCCGATAATCAGCAAACACCGGGTAATAAATAGTACAGACCGAATCCAGACAGGACTCCGACTAGACAGGAACCGACGAGAAAGTCTCCGCGTAGATGACTCTTGGAAATAATCCGGCAACGAAGCAGGAAAATGGGAAGCTAGAAGTAGCAAACACAATCAGAGGGAAAAGAGAACAGGTGTAAGAAAATTAACAAATGCTGATAGCAAACTAGACACAGCTGAGAAGAGTGGAACCAGTAGAGGGAGACAAAGATGGATACCAGAACCATAACAGTACCCCCTCCTTCAACGAGCGCCTCCTGGCGCTCCCAAAGGAGGAGCCTGGCGGGTACGGAGGAAATCATCAATGAGCGAGCGGTCCAGGATATCCCGAGAGGGAACCCAGCTTCTCTCCTCCGGGCCATACCCCTCCCAGTCCACTAAGAACTGGTGACCACGACCCCGGCGGCGCATATCAAGGAGTTTACGAACCCTGTAAACCGGGGCTCCCTCAACACGAACGGAAGACAGGGTGGGGCGAAGGGGAGACCGACGACAGGCTTGATGCACGACACGTGAAAGACCGGGTGGATACGATGTAGGTTGGGAGATAGTCTGAGTCTGACAGTAACTGGGTTGATAATTTTAACAATCCGAAACGGACCAATAAACCGGGGAGCCAATTTGCGGGAAACAGACTGGAGTGGCAAGTTGAGGGTGGAAAGCCACACTCTCTGACCACAAATATATCTAGGGCTCTTGACACGTCGCTTGTTAGCGGTTCTTTGGGTACGAACCCTAGTCTGACAGAGGGCTGACCTCACCCTTCTCCAAGTACGTTTACAACGTTGCATAAAAGCCTGGACGGACGGCACGTTAGATTCAGTGTCCTGAGAAGAAAACAGGGGGGGTTGATACCCCAGGCAGCAATGAAACGGCGACAGACCGGTGGCGGACGTGGGCAGGGAATTATGGGCATATTCTGCCCAGGGAAGCTGCTCAGCCCAGGACGCGGGTTTACGAAAAGCTAGGCTGCGTAAGATACGACAGACAACCTGATTGGCTCGTTCCGCCTGACCATTAGTCTGTGGGTGAAAGCCCGACGAAAGACTGACGGAAGCACCGATTAAACGGCAAAACTCCCTCCAAAACTGGGACGTGAATTGAGGACCCCTATCAGAAACCACGTCCAAGGGAAGACCGTGAAGCTTGAAAACCTGACTGACCATAATATGAGCCGTCTCCTTGGCAGAGGGGAGTTTAGCGAGTGGAACGAAATGAGCTGCCCTAGAAAAACGATCGAGGACAGTAAGTATCACAGTATTACCCGCCGACGGAGGAAGACCAGTGATAAAATCAAGGGCGATGTGTGACCAAGGACGTGACGGGACGGGGAGAGGTCTGAGGAGACCCGCAGGAGGAGAGTTACTTGGCTTAGTCTGAGCACACACGGCACAAGAGGCAACAAAGTGACGCGTCTCCCGTTCAAGTGTGGGCCACCAAAAACGTTGGCGACTACTAGCGAGAGTACCCCTAACGCCGGGATGGGTAGTCAATTTGGATGTGTGACCCCACTGAAGAACCGCTAAACGTGCAGAAACGGGAACGAAAAGGCGATCCTTAGGAACGTTACGCGGAGAGGTGGAGTGAGAAAGAGCACGCTTAACCAGTCTCTCGATTCCCCAGATGGCAGCGCCAACCACGCGACCCTGAGGAATAATAACCTCCTGGGTCGAGGGGAGCTCAGAGGAATCGAAAAGACGGGAAAGAGCATCCGGCTTCACATTTTTGGAACCAGGGCGGTACGAAATAGAGAAATCGAAACGAGCAAAAAACAAAGCCCATCGGGCTTGGCGCGCATTTAGTCTCTTAGCGGAACGGATGTACTCTAAGTTCCTGTGGTCAGTCCAGACAATGAACGGAACGGCCGCCCCCTCCAACCACTGTCGCCATTCTCCCAAAGCTAAACGAATGGCGAGCAGTTCACGATTACCCACATCGTAATTACGCTCCGCGGGTGATAGGCGGTGAGAGAAGTAAGCGCAGGGGTGAACCCTCTCGTCAGAGGAGGAGCGTTGAGAAAGAATGGCACCAACGCCCACCTCTGAAGCGTCGACCTCGACTATGAACTGTCTAGAGACGTCGGGGGTCATAAGAATAGGAGCGGTAGAAAAGCGAGTCTTAAGAAGATCAAAGGCCCTCTGGGCGGCCTCAGACCATCTAAAACAGGACTTGACCGAAGTGAGAGCTGTCAACGGCGCGACCACTTGGCTAAAGTTACGTACGAAACGCCGATAAAAAGTAGCAAAGCCAAGGAAACGCTGAAGCGCAACGCGAGTGTCAGGGACTGGCCAATCAGTGACCGCCTGAACCTTAGAAGAGTCCATGCTAATCCCCTTAGCCGAGATAACAGACCCGAGAAAAGTAACTGAGGGCGCGTGAAAAGTACACTTCTCAGCCTTAACAAAGAGTCGGTTCTCCAGAAGGCGCTGGAGAACCCGCCGTACATGTAGTACGTGAACTTGGAGAGAGGGAGAAAAAATCAGAATGTCGTCAAGATACACAAAAACAAAAATATTAAGCATATCTCTAAGAACGTCGTTAATCAAGGCTTGAAAAACAGCAGGAGCGTTGACAAGGCCGAACGGAAGGACGCGATATTCAAAGTGTCCTAAAGGAGTATTAAACGCTGTCTTCCATTCGTCTCCCTCCCTAATGCGTACTAAATGGTAAGCATTGCGAAGATCCAACTTTGTGAAGACCTTTGCTCACTGCAAGAGCTCAAAGGCTGATGACATAAGCGGCAACGGATAGCGATTCTTAACGGTTATGTCATTCAGCCCCCGATAATCAATACAGGGACGCAAAGAACCATCCTTCTTCTTCACACAGAAGAATCCCGCACCGGCGGGAGAGGAGGAAGGAACAATCGTGCCGGCGTCAAGGGAGTCGGATAGATACCTCTCTAACGCTTCTCGCTCAGGAAAGGACAAAGAGTATAGCCTGCCACGGGGCGGGGTTGTGCCGGGAAAGAGCTCTATACTACAATCGTAGGGACGGTGGGGGGGAAGAGAAGTGGCCCGGGAACGACTGAAAACCGCCCGCAGATCGAGATACTCCTCCGGAACCCCAGTCAAATCATTCCTCCTGTAAAACAGAGACAGAAGAGACAGGAGAGGCTGCGGACGTTAAACACTCGACATGACAGGACAAATTCCAAGAAAGAATAGTGCCCTTAGCCCAATTAATGTGAGGATTACTAGCCAAGCATGCCCTAAAACTACAGGGAAAAAAGGAGAGTGAAAAATCAAAAAAGAAAGAATCTCGTGGTGGTTACCAGAAACAGTGAGAGATAAAGGTACGGATTCACAGAGTACCCGGGGAAGGGCGCTACCATCCAGGGCGAAAAGGGGTGTGGCCTCCTCACGTTCCGTCAAAGGAATACCTTGCTCCAGGGCCCATGCCTTATCGATGAAATTCCCCTCTGCCCCTGAGTCAACCAAAGCGTGACACGAGACCGAGAAACCCGGCCAGTGGAGCGTGATAGGGATGGTAGTGCAGGATTTCGGGGCAGAGATCAGAGAAGTTGCGCTCGCCAGTAACCCCTCTACTGGCGAGCGTTGGCTTTTAACGGGCATGTAGGGACGAAGTGACCAGCCGAGCCGCAGTACATGCATAAACGGTTGACGATTCTGCGTCCACGTTCCTTAGCTGAGATGCGAAGACCCCCCAGCTGCATGGGCTCAAACTCAGAGCTGGCGGAGGTGGGCGCTGATGCGTCGGAAGGAGCGAGAAGTAGGGCGGTCTCCATGCCTCTGGAGCGGCGGCGGAGATCAAAACGCTTCTCTATGCGAATGGCTAGGTCAATAAGAGGGTCAAGAAGCTTGGGTACCTCACGGGCAATAACCTCATCCTTAATGTCAGCGTTCAGTCCCTCCAGAAAACGAGCGACCAGAGCAGGCTCGTTCCAACCGCATGTGGTGGCTAGGGTGCGAAACTCAACAGAGAAGTCCGCGGCGGACCGTCTTCCCTGACGGAGGGTGGAAAGGATGCGGGATGCTTCGTCCCCGTGACCAGAGCGATCAAATACACGTATCATCTCCTCCTTAAACCGACCAAACTGATCAATGCACTCAGCCCCAGCCTCCCAGGTAGCAGTGCCCCACTCACGTGCCCGTCCGGTAAGGAGCGAAATGACGTAAGCAATCCGTGCTCGATCCCTTGAGTAAGTGGCTGGCTGAAGAGAGAAAACCACCTCGCATTGAGTCAAAAAGGAACGACACTCTGTTGGCTCGCCAGCGTAACAAGGCGGGTTGTTTATTCTGGGCTCAGGAGTCTCTGGCGTTCTAGAATGAGTAGGTTGATCTCGATGAAGCTGAAACACTTGTATGGAAAGATCTGACATCTGGGCGGCCAGGGTCTCAACGGCGTGTCTGGCAGCGGTTAGTTCCTCATCATGCCTTCCGAGCATCGCCCCCTGGAGTTCGACAGCCGCCTGAAGAGGATTCTCCCTCGCTGGGTCCATACTGGCCGGATTATTCTGTTATGAGTTGTGAGAAAGGACCCAAAAGCGAAATGCAAGAAAGGAGACTTTAATAAAGGTAAAGCAACAGTCCAAAAAACAGAAATCCTCTTCAGAGACAAATTCCAGCAACAGCCGTCAACACAATAAGGCTTATAAAAATATCCTCATGACAAAAAACAAAAACTCAGCAGACGGAACAGGTCTGGGGACGTGAAGCCTCAGTCTCTCAGGAGAGATACAGCACACGGCAGGCAGGTGGATAACTCAGGCTAGCAGACATCAGCAGGTAAACTGGACAGAGTACAAAGCAACCCGATAATCAGCAAACACAGGGTAATAAATAGTACAGACCGAATCCAGACAGGATTCCGACTAGACAGGAACATAGACCGACGAGAAAGTCTCCGCGTAGATGACTCTTGGAAATAATCCGGCAACGAAGCAGGAAAATGGGAAGCTAGAAGTAGCAAACACAATCAGAGGGAAACACTGGAAGTAAACACCCACCACTTTGATTGGATAGCAGTTTTGCTTGGACGTAACGTTAGGTTACACAGTAGCACCATTCACAGTTTTTGCAGACCATTCATATTATGTGGATACCTCCTGTGATTAATAAATTACCTCCCCACATAAGTATTTAATGTGACGCATTCGCACGGCAGGATTTTATTCAAATTAACTGACTTATTTCCCGGATGTAAAGGCAAGGCTTTGCGTATTGTTTGTGTAGCCAATAGTTGGTTTGCGTTTAATACGACCATACCTGTCAGCATTTTGAGTTTCCATGATAAATAAACAAATGGGAAACTCCCGGTAACTTATGGATATCATCCTACACCCGAAATAATAACAAAACACTTCAAAACAGCCTCGATTTCTCGCAAACGGTGTATAAAACCTTGAAAAATTATATATGATCCCACCAAATCACAGAGATGGCAATTCTCACGGTCTTAAGATCACAGACAACCTCTGCGATTAATACGAATGATTAGAGTCCCCAGGTAATACTAATGTTGTGCGAATTGTGCTCAGAGCACATCAAGTGACCTCTAACAAAGCAATAGTGACGCATAGAACAAAAATGTTTTACTTACATAAGATTGCTGCACCATTCCTATCGGATCCAATTGAAGGCACAGCAATGCTTTTTAATTTTAAATTCTCCACAAATTCAGTGTTGACCAGTGCCTTGTTCATGAACGATTCCTCAGAGAAATAAAACGAAAAAACGCTCCATGTTTTCCCCACATGAGCTGGAACATCTTTAAAAATAAATTCCTAATATCGGAATCCAAAGGAAGGTTAGGCAGCGACTGTATATTTCCCCAAACAGGGGTGGCACAATATTGATTATCTTTAACTGCATGTTTGTTTATTGTTAACTCGCTCAATTTGGTTCTGCACCACCTGTTTTACTTCAGAATTGTCATGCGCGAACCAGTGGGCTGGGCTAGAGAAGTAGTCGTTGATATTTTTCTGTGGAGGTGGTGTTCAACCTATCAATGTCGACATAGCTGGGCAAGGTGTCAATAACAGACGTAATCTCAGCAACAAGGGCGTTTTCAGTTCTGACACTTACACGATGTTCGTGTGAATACGATTCGCTCTTATATAACAAAAGCTCAGGAGCAAGCGACAAAAACAGAAAGCAGGCAATTTATTGAAAATTTAATTTAAACTCAAAACAGACTGTTCATCAGCTGATCCAAAGTTAAAGAGCAAAGCCTTAAAAAGGTCAAATTCGCACAAAAATATGGATTTCATGTCATTGTTCTTTAGGCAGTCAAACCGTAATGATCTCCTGATGGACTTTAGAACAGGTTTGAGTTGGTCAATGGCGCAGTCTATTTTCAGTCCTTCAAAATAACGCGCCAACAATTTCGACTAAAAACACCTTTTTTTGCCTATGGGCGCACAAATGCATTTGCTATTTAAACAACGCGGTGCAGGACAGGAAAAAGAGAACTGCTTTGGGCTGAAACTAGCAAAAACACTTGCGCTGTGCCTTGTGCAATGTTGCGCCGGGTTTACGATAAGGCCCTGGGTCTTTCAACAAGACAACGCTGCAGTTCACAACGCCTGCCTGACAAAGGACCATCCTGCATGTTCCTCTGATCTAAATCCCATTGAGAATGTTTGGTGATGGATGGCAAGAGATGTTTACAAAACCGACGTCAGGTCCAGAACGTCGAAGCCATTCTTGAAGCCAACTTCACCACATGGCAACGATGCCACCAGCCCCTTGGAAACAGTCGCATCAAGCATAACAAAACGAGTGTTTGAGGTGATCCACAAGAACGTTGAGGCTGCTCACTACCGAGTCCATTTCTTACACTTTTAGTTCTGTTGTGTTTTATTTTGGCTATTGTCTTGAACTTTTGATGAACAGCCTGTTTGAGTTTTTAATAGATTACATACTCACTGTTTTTGTCACTTGCTCCTGTTACTTGTTTTGGCATTTTGCAGCAGTACTTACAACCTGGTTATAATCCACCAGTGAGAAATGGGAATACTTGTAAGGTTTCACCCGGTCTTAAGATTTTGTTCAGGAGTGTCTCTGCAGCCAAAACCAAGTACTTTCAAAACAAAATCCAAATTGCATCTAACCCGTGTCAACTTCTCTCAACAATCTTCTGTCTTCTCTGTCCCCCTCCACCTCCCGCCAATACCTTGCTGACTGCTGATGACTTTGCCAAATTCTTCACTGATAAAGCGGAGACCATCAGCAGGCAATTCTCTGCTCAACGCATCCCTGACCTCTCTCTCATCCCTTGCTATTCTCAACTCCCTTCCTTCTCTCCCCTCTCGGAGACTGATGTCTCCAAATGCTCCTTTCAACCCGGCCTACTACATTTCCCCTCGACCCGATCCCTGCTCACCACCTACAGGCTATCTCTACATCTCTGCTGCCTGAATCGCACACATTATAAACACCTCCATCACCACTGGTACTTTCCCCACCTCATTTAAACAAGCCCTGGTAACACCTTTACTCAAGAAACCAACACTCGACCCCTCAGTGATCAATAGTTATAGACCAATCTCATTCCTCCCTTTCCTTTCCAAAGCCCTCGAAAGGGTAGTATTCATGAACTCTCCGCCAATATCTCATAGCACAACCTTCTGGACAGTCAGCAATCTGGCTTCAAGAAAGGACATTCTACGTAGATGGCTCTCCTGTCTGTCGTTGAAAACCTAAAGCAGGCAGGGGCTAAGTCCTTGTCATCTGTCCATATTCTGCTTGATCTCTCAGCTGCATTTGACACTGTGAACCACCAGATCCTGCTGTCCACTCTCTCCAAACTGGGCACCTCTGGAACTGCACTCAACTGGTTTCACTCTTATCTCACAGGCAGATCCTTTAAGTTATCCTGGGGATCCGAGACATCCAGATCTCACCAGCTGACTACTGGAGTTCCTCAGGGATCAGTTTGTGCTCCTCTCCTCTTGAACCACCTGGGTTCTCATACCATTTTTATGCAGATGACATGCAGCTTTATTTATCTTTTCAGCCAGATGATCCCACCATCTCTGCCTGTGTCTCTCCCTGCACTATTGACATCTCTTCTTGGATGATAGAGCATCAGCTACAATTAAACCTCTCCAAGACAGAACCCAGCCATCAATTGAACATCCCCTTACTATTCACTTCGTATCCTCAACTATAACCAAGTCTGCGATGAACCTGAGGGTGATGTTCGACGACCAGCTGAAATTCAACTCCCACATCACAGCAACCTCTCGAACTTGCATGTGTGTGCTTAACAACATCAGGAAAATCAGGCCGTTCCTGTCGGAGCATGCCTCTCAGCTGCTAGTCCAAAGCTCTGGTCATATCAAGACTGGACTACTGCAATTTTCTACTGGCCCCCCTTCGAACCAATGCAGTCAAGCCCTTGCAAATGATCCAGAATGCAGCTGCACGTCTAGTTACCCTAGTTAGCCTGAAAGAACCCATGTAACACCCCTCCGGATTTTACTTCACTGGCTGCAAGTTGAAATTTTAGTTAGTCGAAATAATGTCCATGAAATTTTGTCAATCAATGATGATAATAGCCATTTTATCTCCTTAAAACGAAGTATGACAAGATGACAAAATAAAAAAAACAGATTGGATCAAACATAGCAAATGCATTAAAGAGAGTTAGGAAATATGACTGACGTTAATATGTCACGAAACCACTTCGAAGCGACAATCAAGAAATTAACATATAACTTTAACCCTGCATCACTATGCGATTTTTTGTTCAAAAAGTGCCCACCATAAATCGGAAAGTTACACGATAATTTTACACTGCACACACCACAGCAGCCAAAAATGTGCTATTCTTTGATACCCACTAATACCACAAAAAAAAGAACAGCAGCAAAAATAATCCACTTACCTTTGAGAGTTGCCTTAACATCTGACAGAACTACAGTAATTTAGGGCTAACGTTACATCTTTCAGGAAGTATTGCAGAACATATAATGCAAAATTTTGCAAGTCCAGCAGCTGTCAAGGACGGGTATGCCAGCGCACAGTCTATACAGTTTAAATGTATGGTGATGATGAACAGCATAAGCCCATGTTCATTTTAATTAAATCATTTAAGTGCTCTGAATTCAATTATAGTTTTATTTACAAATTTTTCAAGTCGTCCATGTGTAATCCACGTTGTGAGATTTGAGTTACTCTCCCATTACCATGCAACATATATTAATTCCACTTCGGGATTGCGATCGCTTTATCGTGCCAAAACCCCGAACTAACGAGTCATCACATCTAAACCGCAGAATGATTGACAGGTCTCCCTATCCCAGACCCGATTGGTTAAACTTAACCAATAAGAGCTGTGTTTATAAATAATGTGTTTATGACTGAACTACACATTATTTCCGAACGTTTTGACATAACGTGACTAAATAAAACCAAAGAAAATGTTTTTAATTACATAAGCAGCTTAGATTTTGCAAAATGTTTTTTCTCCAGACTAATGAAGCCCAATTGGGCGGGAACCCACCAATCTGGCAACACTGGAAGCTATCTTTCCCCACGCTGACTTCGTCCCAGGCCGCGTCTCCATCTATGACACAACACCGACCAAGTCTATAAAGAATTAAGCTTATAATTTTCGGTTGCATTTCAGGATTTTACTGTGCCGTAAACTTCGCCAGAACATAACCTCTCATTATTTAATTCAATTTATTTTTGAGATTTACAGGAACCAATTTAAATTCTCAACTATACCTTGACTAACATTGAAACGTAAATTAGCAGTACACAAGTATTATGGTGTTAAGCAATGAATTGTTCAACATTCTTGTTTACAATTGTTAACTTAATTTTAGGCAATGAGATGTCACTAAAAACAAAATCATACTTCATCATCATCAATATGTTCATCATCATCAATATGTTTTTACAGCTTCACCATTGAACCCTGTGTGTAAAAATAACATGCCAACATTTTAACATTAAATTATTCATTTGTGTTTAACCAAAGAAAAGAAGTTATATACATCTAGGATGTCCCCCCAGTGGGTAAACTATGAGAGAGTTTTTATATTTGGTTGAACTACTTCTTTAAATGAACATTTCATTAACTCTGTATTTACAAACTGAACATTTTCATTAACTCTGTATTCATAAACTTAAAACATTTATAAACTTCAAAACAGTAAATTGTAATCTTCAAATTAAGAAATAAAATATTCTAGTAAATACAAAACATGTAAAAGTAGACAGCCTTATTCTTCAGCATCAGAAAACTGGTCAGCCACTTTGGCATAAATATAGCGGACCCATTTTACAGGGTGTGTGTGGTGAGCGGCTGGGCTGTAGTGGTCCTGGTGATTTATGTTTGCGCTATTTTGGACATCACACGAAATCATCTCTGTTGTATTCAGTTCATCTCCAGAATCTGCTGAGGCAGAGCAGAAAGCATCTTTAAACACCGTAAAAACAATACTACTAATAATAAAGATATACAGTGCCCTCCACTATTATTGGCACACAAAGAAGGCTGTTGAAAGAACAGCTCAAAGAATAGTTTCTCGTTTTGATCTTTTATTTAAAAATCTACAGAATTGTAGATTTCATTCAAGTAAAACAATTCGAAGTGGGGGAAATAACATGTGAATAACATGTTTTTTCTCTAATAAACCCTGGCCATAATTGTTGGAACCCCTAGAAATTCTTATAAGTAAAATATATCCCAAGTATATTCCCATTAATATTAAATTTTTCTGAGCACACCAAGGTGATTAGAAACATAATGCTGTCCAGTCATGACTTATTGTTTCACAGGAAAATAACACAAAGCTCAAATCCCGTTTATCATTCATCACAGTGGGTAAAAACCAAAGAATATAGTTCTGATTTGAAGCAAAAGATTTTTGAGCTACACAAAATAGAAGGTGGATTTAAAAGGAAATGTTTGAAACTTTTTAAAAGTTTGAATAATTAAGAAGTTTTAATGGCTGGAGATGTTGCAAATCTGCCTGAAAGAGAATGTGCATCTATATTGTCTAAATGCACAGCAAAGATACTATTTTGAGTGGCCAAAGACCTTTCAAAGATCAAAGATGGAGAATTGCAGAAATAAGTTGAATTTTAGTGTCAGAAAAAATTAAATGAAAATAAAGTAAAACTGCACCTCCATCAAGTTGTTTGTCAAAAATAAACTCCACATTAATCTACCATACTGGAACTTCAACCAGAACTGGGTTCTATGGCCATATGAAATGAAAAAGAGTTTTATTGGCAGCAATAATACAAGGTAGGTTTGGTGCACACAAGAATAAGTGCCCCATGTCCAAAATTAAATCTATCACCAGATCTTCATTGTTGTGGAGCTACTTTTATACCATAGGTTCTAGACATCTTGTTCAGATACGTGGAATCATATATTATATCAAATACCAACAGATATAAAAATCAAAACCTGACTTTCTATTATAGAAATATTATAATGGGTCGTGTTTAGATCTTCAGTCAGCACATTGGTTCAAAATAAAGTCAACAAAAAATGGGTCACTGGACACGAAATCAAGATCCTGCCATAGCCAAAGCCATCCCAGTTCCCAGACCTGAACCCTATAGAAAATGATTGGGATGAACTGAAGAGTGGAGTGTATTAAATACAAGGGTGCCAATAATTGTGTCCAAGACGTATGGAAGATATTCTTAATAAAGATCAAAACGAGAAACAATGCAGATTTATTTTTACAGCCTTCTTTGCTCATGTTCCCCAAGGGTGCCAATAATAGAGGAGGGGACTTTAAATGGTTTGTTCTAAACTTAAAGTGATCGTTACCGAAAATGTTTAATTCTGTCATTATTTCACCCTCTTGTCTTTTCAAAACTATGCCTTTCTTTCTTATTTTAAGATATTTTGAAGAAGGTTGTTAACAGAACAGCACTGGGCCGGTTCACTTCTATTGTATGCAAACAAAACCAATGCAAGCGAATAGGTGGCAGTTAACAACATTCTTCAAAATATCTTCTTTTGTGTTCTGTGGAAAAACATCAATCATACAGGCTTGAAATGACAAGAGGGTGAGTAAATGATGACAGAATTTGAATTTTTGGGTGAACTATCACTTTAATTGTGACCTTGCACCACAAAACCAGTCATAGCACTGGAAGTTTTGTAGCAATAGCCAACAATACATTGTATGGGTCGAATGATGTATAATTATGTATAATTAAATTTTTAAGAAATGGACCGTTATGACTGATTTTGTGGCCCAGGGTCACAATTAATAAATGCATAAATGTACTTCTTTTTTATCTGTAAATAAATTACCATAAGGGGGTTGGTCTTTAAGTTCATTGGAGCGTGCACACTCCTCTATCTCCTTTTCCCAGTTTTCGTTCTCTTCAGGATGCTGTGATCTGAAATTGTTGTCATTCCTCCGAGGGTTTTGTTTATTTTTTTTAAACTTGTGTCTCCGTTTCATCTTATGGCACTGGGTTGGATGCATTTCGTCTTTTTCTCCTTGATTGATAGAAGACAATTGAATACTCACTTTTAGTTAATATAAACGTACTTATTTGAACTCAAAGGCACACTTGGCTCTGTGGTCAAAAGTGACAAAGCCTTTATAATGTATCTCCTTTTTTTCAGGAAAATGAATACATTTTCGTTTAATAATGTTTTTTTTTACTTCATATTTTGTTGAGATTTTGATGGTACTAGTTCATGTTCATGTAATAATTATTACCCATTTTTACACACTGAAAACAATAAAAAAATGAAATATATTTTTTATGAATTTTTCAATTAATGCATTATCTTAGTGGCATGTGTAATGGAGTAACCACTAGGTTCCAGTACAGCCCTCTATAGAGTAGTCTGTGAATTTCCTAGTTGTTCAGATATGACATAAGCTCAGTTTATTCTCGTGCATAGGACCCATGCCTTAGCCTACGCAGAGCCGCGTACCCTACGCAATAACTCAACGCGGACCACAATCGCTGTGATTGATTTGTTTGAACCCCTCCCTCGGGTCAAAAACTGTTGGATCAATTTATTTATTTTCTAAAACGCATTTCCGAATTAATTATTTAAGTGAATTATTTGTAATTCTGTATTTATCATCTGAAGCTGCAGTAAAAGTGACTGTTTACTTGCTGTTTTCCAATGGGCCTTTTTCACGCTTCCGGGTTTTTGACTTCTGCATCGTTCGACGCAGGGTAAACGATGTTCCGGTTACAGCAGTATTAAAGTCTAACAACAGTGGCCGGATTAAATGTCTTTGTATAAATAATGTAACCGAGCTTAATACCCTATTACCTACCCTTTAAAGTTAAGATCTCAGTTTAAAAACACCTCGCAGCTCTGAGGGGGCTCTAGTTCTACCGTTTTAGTCTTAATATAAGGTTTGTGCTGTTTATTGGACAGCAACCTGAAGCAGGTATAACTGATTTTAACTAATGAACTGCATATAATAAATCCAGTGATAATGTTCTCGGTCTCAATTTATTCTTTATGTCTGTCTGATTTTGTTCTGCATTAAATTGATAAAATAAATGTTACAGTAAAGACAGCGCGCTGTGCTGGAAAGACATCACCCAATCCCTTCCGTTTGACTCGCATCATGCTTTCTGTTTCAGAAAATGCCAGTGCTTCTGACATTATAAAGAATATTTTTAATGTAAAATATACAATATCAGACGTTTTACTCACGGTTGCATTGGATCATTGCCACGCATTATGCATGCGTGATTTATTATGTCTGCTCTGTGTCACTGTGATGGGGAGTGAATAATTGTTTATGTAGCCTATACAGTATATTAAAATCAACAGACGACTATAATCATTCAGAATAATTAGAATATTATGTGTAGTATTGAAAGCGACCCAATTTATTATAAGGTCTAATTTAGTAATATAGGTTACAGCGCAATGAAATACTTTGTATTTCTTGACCTTGGTTCATTTTAAAGTTCTACATTTATTACGTTTTCACAATTTAAGTTTTAACATTTTACATTTGGTATTATGAATGAACAAATAATCATATTTTAATTACAATAAAAAAAGAAACCACAATAGGAGTTTATGATATCTTATTTACTAACAAATATTAACGAGTTACACTATGTTAGCAGTGTGCCAGCATTTTAAAGTAATTTCTTATAATACAGTGACGCGATCTTGTTTAAAAAACTTGCAAGCTAGGGTGTATGAACTGAAAACACTTACATGAATATTAGCAGTCTGAGTGCACAAAACAGACATATGTACAGATATACATTTTTATGTTTAATATAGATTAAAGTCGCAAAACAAAACAGTACAGATAAACGTACGTAGCTTTAAATGAGGCATGAATTAAAAATCACAATTTTAAGCCAAGCTTTTGTTATATAAGAGGGAATGGTATTCACACAAATCATGTGAGTGTCAGAACTAAAAACGCTGTTGTTACTGAGATTACATCTGTTATTGACACCAGGCCCAGCGAACGCTAGGTTCTGGAATGCAACCATCTGTGACAACATTGATAGGTTGAACACCACCTCCACAGAAAAATATCAAGGACTACTTCTCTAGCCCTGCCCACTTCCCGCATGACAAAAACTGTGGCACGGAACCAGATAGAGCGAGCAAACAATAAAAAACATGCTGTTAAAGATAGCTAAATATTGTGCCATCCCTGGTTGTGGAAGAATACAGTCAATGCTTTACCCTTCTTCGGATACCGATATTAGGAATATGGGGTAAAAGTTTATTTTTTATAAAGGAGGCTTCTTTGATATGTTTTGGTATTATTTTATGTCCTGGGGGATATCCATAAATTACCGGGAATCTCCTGTTTCTTTATTTATCATGGAAACTCTCACAAAATTTGAGACCCAGGATCGCGGTGATCTTTTATCCAGTTCAGGATCACTGGTCTCAAATGCTGACAGGTATGGTCATATATCATTAAACGCAATACAAGTATAGGCTATACAAACTATACGCAAAGTCTTGCCATCACATCCGGGAAATAAGTCATTAAATTTGAGTAAAATCATCCGGTGCGAATGCGTCACATGAAATACTGACGTGAGGAGGTCATTTATAAATCACAGGAGGTCTCCTGTAATTACTGATTTAGATGTTTTTGGATGTAAAGAAAACACATGCACGTCATAAGTTGAAATCATATAACGGTATAAAAGAATAAACTAGCACAGTTCATCAGACCTTCAAATAACACAAGCGCATTCTTTTAGAATGGGATTTGATCTGTAGGGGAAGTTGCTTTACCCAGCGGTGACGTAGTTTCCGATTCATGTGAAAGAGGCTTAAAAGCTGCTTCTTCTTCGGCTCTTGTCTTTGTTACACAAGCAACACGTGCATGGACACTGACGCCTAGTGGTCCTTGCCTGTTGACGCGGAAGTATAAATGAAAACTGACATGTAGCCTATGGCCTATAACCTACTATACAATGCACAAGTAAAAACTGAGCTTCAGGATTTGTGGATTTGAATGTACATTTAGACGATCTCAAAGAATATTTTTTTCAAATTTTAGTCAACTTTTAGATATCTTTGGTTTGAAAAGTACCAAGTTTTGCATTATGATTAAAACA
Organism: Triplophysa tibetana; assembly: GCA_008369825.1. Classification (NCBI taxonomy): domain Eukaryota; kingdom Metazoa; phylum Chordata; class Actinopteri; order Cypriniformes; family Nemacheilidae; genus Triplophysa; species Triplophysa tibetana. The sequence continues at coordinate 17,300,731 of CM017905.1, read as the reverse complement.
TAAAAAAAAATTATAAAGGGAACACACGGAAAGCCTTTTTGCCTCTAAATTTTTTTTTTTAATTAAATATGCATAATCTAATTACATTAGCAAAGAGACGAAAGTAACAAGTGTTACTTTCTTCCCGACAGGAACTCCAGACATTTAAAGCCGATTAACTTTTAAAATGGAAAACTCTGACAGGGCAAACTTCAGGATGTGTTAAAGCAGTGAATCACCTGTAGATTGATCATTACTGTGACACATGAAACAAGACACACAACTTGTTATTAGAGAAAAAGCACAGCTTTAGGAATTGCTCGAAAACAGTTTTCCGGACCTAACCGCGGGAAACGATGACGAAATCACGTGGTATTCTCCAGCAAGGTCAAAGGTTGTGTGCTGAACGTGACGTTAAAGCTTGGAATGCATGTGTTGTCAAGGCTTTGAGTAAATCGCTGTTTTAATTTCGACCCCGCTCTCCCCTACTTGTATAAGTTGGCAAAACTAAATAAGACTTTGAAAATAGTACATCGACACATTTCTTTTTGTTCTTCTGCTTCGCGTTTTTTCCGCTACAGACGGACACAGCTTTAAAGCTATGCCATATGTAAATACGCATCACCACATCACGCGCATGTCCCGCACCACTATGATATGATAAGATAATGTGACTAAATTAATTAAGTATTAAAAATGACATTTTCAAATCATTTATATAAAGTTGAATCCGCAAGTTATGAAAATAGAGTCACATTTCGAAGAAGCTGTTATTTTTGACATTTAACAAATTAAAAATGAGTCCCAGATGGTTAAAAATGTAAAAACGTTAAGACTTAAAAAGTAACTGTTTTTTTACACGTGTTTTGTGTAAGTGTGCTTTATGGTTTTGGCCACAGATGGCAGCATTAAACCGTGTTGAAAATATAATGAGTAACATTTGTAAAAAAAAGCCAATTTGGCCATTAATTGTATAAATTAGGCCTGGTGGAGTCAATAAACATTTAATCAAAGGAAAATTACAGGCGAATACAAAATAACAGCGTGAAATAAGGATTGATTAATCACGCGAAATCCTTGCACAAGCCGCTATTCACTTAACATTTAAAACTTCTCCTACCGATCTTAAATATTGTAAATATGACATTATTGATTACGTAGCGGTAATTTCGTGTACTATAACTTATATTTTATACATATCTTAATTACGAACTTGAAAAGTAACAGTGAGTTGTAAGTTAAAGTCTTCAGTTCCAAAAATGACACAAACAACATTAGATTCGCTGGATAAAAAACAGACTTCTACAATGCATAGCCTACCTACCTCTGCTGTATGGGCCAACCGTCGACTGTGTTGAAGTTAATACGCTTCTCAAACTTTAGACATGTGTGCTACGTTAATGTTATGAGGCGGTCCTCTTCTAGGAGGCTGCTTTTCTGGGTCAGTTCATTTTATAGGCTCCTTTTTCATTGCGACATCACTGAAAAGATTAAACAGTGTTATTGCCCATTTTCTGTAAAGAGAATATTGTGCGTCTTGAAAGCAGGGTCATGAATCACTTTAATCACAAATGTTCGAAATTTGTTGTAATGTAACAGATAACGTTTATTTAGTTCGTATTGCAACAGCTCTCTTAAAGGGACAGTTCATCCAAAAATTAAAAATCTGTCATCATTTAACCTTGTGTTGTTTCAAACGTGTAAAGTTTATTTGTTCCAACAAACATAGAGAAAGATATTTGGAAGAATTTTAGCAATTTTACAGCTATGAGACATCATCCATAACATCCATAACCATAGAAGGAAAATAATATTGTATTTTTTTGTTCTGTTGAACACATAATGATAACATAATGGTCACCCAAGTCATTATGGCCGCCTTACCTGAGCCCGCTCGAAAGATTGCAGTCCAGAGCCACTATATGCTGTTGAAAAGTGATAATGAAAGAGGCTGAAAAAGATTTGGATATTCGTAAAACAAAGTCCCCCAGTATCTTGCTAAAGAGTACCCAGCATGAGATCATGAAAATGACATTTCATGCAGTCTGTTATGTTGCCGTGTTTGAAAGTAAGCTGTCTGCCAAGTTGTAAGTCTGAAGTTGAATAAATAACAAAGTTATTTGCTTGTAAAAATGGGAGTCGACTCTGAATCACACAAACGAAACGTGGACTAGTACAGCCGCGTATCTACGTCACTATACATAGTCCCCGCCTACGTTTTGCTGAGACTGACGCGAAAACGTATTTCTCCTCCCCCAAACACTATCGATCGTTCGTGATGCTTGTGTATCATGTCTAGAACCTGTGTTCTACGGTGTGACACTAACTCCGTCCTATTTCAACTACCAAAGGAAGATCGTCTGAGGGAAAAATGGTTACAATTCATTTTTCAAATGAAACCAAAGGAGTATAACCCCAGAGTTTAAGTGTGCGCGCGGCATTTCACCGAAGATTGGTTTAATAATCTTGGCGCGTTCACTGCAGGATATGTGAAACGACTATCCTTGAAAGGGGGGCAATACCAACTCTATTTGGACCTGTTAGCTCCACCGAATCCAAACCTGTAAGTGTGACTATTCATTTTTGTCTTAACTTCAAGAAATATTTTCGTACCGTTATTTCTGGGGTGTTACAGTTTGTTTATCTGGCTATTAACTTTGCATTTTGACACATTTGTTGCACGTGCATCTATATAGATGTATTTGGCGGATACTACAAAAATTTTTCATAACGTCGACTTTCTGAAATGCTCTATGTACCATGACAACACACAGTTAAGACGAAATAATAGTATTACTAACCTATTAACAGAATTTTAAGAAAAAAATGATGTTTTATTTCATTGATGAGCAAAAGCACAACATGCATGTTGTCACACTGGGAGTTTTTATGACAAGAGTTGTCACTTGCCACTGACAAACGTCCTGCTCCAGTCGTGGTGGAGTTTGTTGTGGATTAGCATCTTATGATGCTTCCTCGTCAGACTCGGGCTCAAATTGGTACGGTAAAATCGCCGCCATCTCTAGCAACACATATAATATACATGATATCCAACCACATGTAAACCGTAATCCTGTAACGATGGTAGTGGGGTTCCATTTGCGACAAATGATGAACTCGTTAGACCAATAACAACAGACTACACCATATGACCAATCACATGACACAAGGTTAGCGGGTAGGTGGGGCCTAGACGGATGAATCGCGGAACGAATCATTTGAGAGTCAGTCAAGAAGTAAGGTACGAATAACTGTCTATTATTATGACATTATAGTGTTTAAGCACATTGTATGTACGTAAACTTGTTGTTGGACACTCCATAAACCAAAGTAGGGCCTAAAAAAACATATGCTAGGTACTCTTTAAGAAATAATGGACCTTCCTAATGTTTAGAAGGCTTTACGCTGAAGAAAAAACAATACCGAATGTGTGTAAAATTGTGACTGACGTGTGTAAGTTAAACACAAGTATTGTGTAAAAGTACTTAATGGTCAACTATAGAGTTCAAAACAACCAAATCTGTGAATGTACAGTATAAAAGTAGAATATATAACCTATTCTGGGTCACAATCAGCCTTATAAAATAATAAATATTAGGTAAAATGTAGCACAGCATTAGCAGCAAATTCTTCTAATTTACTTTTTAAAAGGCTAGTTTATCATTTAAAATATTATATTTATAATGGTACTGTGGATGTATATCTATATGTATATCTTCACACCTAAAGCACAGATGATGCAGTGTCCATGGCGCTGCACTCCGTGCTCACACATCTGGACAATAAGGACACTTATGCACGCATGCTGTTTGTAGACTTCAGCTCTGCATTCAATACTGTCATCCCTTCCAAGCTAATCATCAAACTTGGAAACCTAGGCAGTAACAACTCAACCTGCAACTGGATCATGGATTTCTTGACGAACAGGCCTCAGCTTGTTAGGTTAGGCAACATCTGCTCCACCACAATCACCCTCAACACTGGTGTACCACAGGGCTGCGTACTGAGCCCCTTTCTCTACTCCCTTTTCACACTCGACTGCAGGCATGTGAATGGACCTAATCCTTCATCAAGTTTGCAGACGATACAACAGTAATTGGTCTCATCAGCAACAGCGATGAGACTGCTTACAGTGAGGAGGTCCGGCACCTGGCCACATGGTGCTCAAACAACAACCTGCTCCTTAACACTTCCAAGACAAAGGAGATCATCGTGGACTTCAGGAAGGCGAAAGGAGGCACACACGACCCCATCCACATTAATGGGACGGCTATTGAACGTGTTTCCAGTTTTAAGTTCCTGGGGAACCATATTTCGGAGGACCTATCCTGGACCACCAACACCTCATGCCTGGTCAAGAAGGCTCACCAGCGTCTCTTCTTCCTGAGGACACTGAAGAAGAATCAACTGTCTTCAACTATCCTGGTGAACTTCTATCGCTGCACGATAGAGAGCATCCTAACCAACTGTGTCACAGTCTGGTACGGGAACTGTTCTGTTGCTGAGCGCAACGCACTGCAGCGGGTGGTGAAAACAGCCCAGCGCATCACAGGAACTACACTCCCTTCCATTGAGGACATCCAGAAGAAACGCTGTCTGCGTCGAGCTCACAGCATTCTCAAGGACTCCTCTCTCCCCGCTCATAGACTGTTTACTCTCCTGCCTTCCGGTAGGCACTTCAGGTGCCTCCGTACAAGAACCAGCAGACTAGGAAACAGCTTTTTTCCCAGAGCTGTTTCATTATTGAACTCTGCTCCACATTGATTCCACTACCCTCATAACTTTAACTTTAATGCTGCTATTACATTGTTTACATTGCACTACAGGGCTGCCATGCATGACTGAACTGTACACATCAGTACTTCATTTTATCTGCTCTACCGGACTGTTTACACACACACGCACTATTGTATAGTCTAAATAACCACCTGCAAATTAATGTTCACAGTATATATCCTTCTCGATATATTTTCCATAGTACATACTGACTGTCATATTGGATTGGATTTTTGGATTGGATTCAATTTATTGTCATTACACATATAACAAGTACAGTGTAACGAAATGGATTTAAGAAGAAAACAGCAAACATGAGGGAAGTGGAGAGAAAAACAGATACACATAATACACCATAGACAAGACTTGCAACAGGGTAAGATAATCCAGTTCCGACAAGCAGCCATCTGGCCCAGAGCCATTACGGCGCCGCATCACAGACCCGCTCGTCAGGCTGGCGGTTCAAAGCATACGGAGGATTTGGAGGGATAAGTCTGTTTGTGTGTGTGTGTGATAGTTCTGAGTCTTTGTGTGGGTGTATGAGCGATAAGGTCCAAAAGTCTGTGTGTATGATGGGGAGGGAACACAAGAGCGTCTCGTCACATTGCCCTTCAGGGTTGTTTCTCCAGTATCGGCCTCGGCCAAGGCCAGTCCTGGTTCAGGGGGGCCGAAAAGATAAGATTGCAGTTGTTTTGTCTTGTGGCGAGTAAACCGCATTCCAATTCCACGGCTACTCTCTTTGTCCATTCTGGTCTCTAACATCATCAATTTTTCTTTCCATAGCCGTGAGCTTTTTCAAGATATAATCCATATTGCGATTAATAGTCTCAGTCTCAGTGCTGACCGCGCTTCCCACGGCCTCCGTCAAAACGGGCAGCCTTGTGAGGCTTTGGACAGCTGTTCCCGTTTTAAGAATTTTTCGATAACCCAGGGCAAAGCATAATCCAATCAGCATAATACCTGTCTTCAATCTTCAATGTCCTCCACGGAAAGAGCTGCCAGACACACGATCCGCCATCTCTCCCACCCGTCCATCGTGTAGTCAGCTGCGAATTTTCCGTCAGGGCAGTCAGGTTCACCCGAGCCTGTGTTCCTCGTCGAGAAAATGGTGTCAATTGCGTTAAGGGACCAGTTGATCAAATCCATAATTTCCAAGTTTCGAGAGCAGTGCAGAGAGAGTCTCTCAATAGATGAAACGAGACAAGACATGAGATGAAGCGGGGAAGATATGGGCAAGGACGGGGAGTGAGAAAATGTGACCGCGTCCGCTGAGAGCCAAACGAGCTAATGTCATTTTACCCTCAACAAGTATTGCAATCAGTATGATTGATTGTAGTGACGCAGAGGAGGCATGCAGCCCTACCACAGATCAAGCAGAAGCTGCAGCTCACAGGGTCATGTTTTCAACTTCAGAATATACACTCCTATATGCAACCATAATGCTACAAAGGGGCACTCTTTGCGATGAGATGATTGGCCCGTTTAATGATTCAAGGATCATGACATACAACTTAAAGTACAGCATAATAGATAAGAAGGGAGCTGATGAAGATAGTGTGTGCAGAGTTGTGTACTCAGGCTTCTGGTCGGAACCTCTGAATAGCAGCTAAAGGGAAGGATATGAGAGGGCCATCCCTCTCTCAAAAATGGCAGGAGAAGAACTGTTAGTCAAATGGAAGAATCCTGGCCCAAGTATGTAAAGACCACAGATATTTTCCAACCCATTTGGCTACAGCTTTCACAGTGGCTCTCATTTTTGGAGAGCATTCAATCACAGATGAGATTATGATTTATTCATTTCTCTTATACATGAGTCAGTCAGAGAGCGACCTGGTCTCCTTGGGCTTAAAAGAAAATCTCCTTGGTTATGACAGAGATGAACTGCTGGTCTTCTGGACCTTTGGGTGTCACCCCCATACCAACACAACAAAACCTAAAAGAACTGTTGCTAAAAGTTGGCCACAAACAGATAATTCAACTGGCAAAATATGCTTCAGACAACATGTCTGGAGAAGGAAAACCAATTTTCTGAGAAACCTTCAACAATCCAGTGTATGTGGTACGGATGTATGAAGACAAAAGACCCACAACAAGAAGGTTCTTAAAAAAGTGTTACCTTTAGTCTTGCCTAGTGTAGTTAGTTTGTGTTCTTGTTTATCTGTCATATTTATATCTCTGTTATGTAACCCCCTTTTCGGTTTTTGTTTAGTTTCATTATTGAAGTTTCACGTTAAAACCCCTTACCCACTGTCTGCGCCTGGGTCCTCTGTCCTTGTTTCCGGACCGACCCTGACAATTTACTCCACAAATTATAAAGAATGTTAAAACTGTCTTCTTAAAGGAGTAATTCACACATTGGATGAAATATTGAAATGCATACATTAACTAATTTCTATCCTCAAATTAACACATTTCTTTGCAATTACCAAAATCTTCAGTCTGGGATAGATTTTCCAGTGTACAACAAATACAAATAAGAAAGTCAAAGTGAGGAGACAAAGTCTCACTTTTAAACTCAGGCAAAGATTCAATTCAATAGGTTCATCGGGTGTTGTGGGTTGATTAAGACGGTTATCTTCCATAAGAAGACATGACAAAGTAAAAACTTGCCCTCTTTGAAAACATTCCTCTTAACAGGCAACAACAGCCTCCTAAGAGACAGGTTTCAGTTTACTGCAAAAGGTTGTGGAAGATCATACATCATGAGTGGTACGCCATTTGGAGCCACTTAAATTCTGCTCTGGCGAATTCTGTGACTGTTCCACAAATGCTGAACTTGTTGTAACTCTTCCTATGAAAGTGATATAAACAAACATACTTTACACTATTTATTTAGCAGCTGCAGGTAACAGAATCATTTAAAATTATTTATAAAAAGTATAAAAACAAGCTAATAAAGATGGTAATTGGGGAATTTTGGATTTAGTTTTAATATAACCTTACGTCAATGATATTCAGACAGGTGAATAATATATCAATTGCCTGTCCAGAAACCCCCCTGTGAAATAATCCTTGTCCTTCGAATTCTGGAATTGATTAATCCACTGAGAATGCTGTTTTCTCATAAATGCCCACCAGCTCTCAATGCGGTGATTGTGATTGCTTGAATCATAAATAAAGCAGTTTTCAGCATATCTTGACATTTCATTAAAACTATATATTTTCCAGTTTGAACAATATAACATCTTGTTAAAACGACATATTTTTTTAGTTTTGACGACATATTATCTCGTCAAAACGACATATTATGTCGTTTTAACAAGATGTTATATTGTTTTAACGGGAAAATATATAGTTTTAAAGGATCTCATTTTAAGGAAAAAATATATAGTTTTAACGAGATGTTATGTTGTTTTAAAGAGAAAATATATTGTTTTAACGATATATTATCCTGTTAAAACGACATAATTGAGTGGAAAAAAATAAATGTACGTGGCAGCAATATGCCACCGTAGTTGGGGCGTTTAATGTTTTGCTAAAAGTCCCAGGGCTTTAATCATTATTTGATTAATCTTTTGAATTGTGTAATTTCTCTCTCTTATGAATGTGAACAGAAAAATGGCATAGGTCAAGAACTTCATAAAAAGATAGATAATATATTTACACCAAACCTCTATTTCCTTAGGACAATTGAAACATCTAACTCTGGATCCCAAAACTATTAAGTAAAAATCATGGGTATATTTGTAGCAATAGCCAAACATACATTATAGGTCAAATTATCATTAGCATATTAAGTAAAGATATTGCTCCATGAAGATATTTTGTAAACTAACATAAATTCATCAAAACTTTATTTGTAAATGTAAAACTTTTATAAGTGAATACAGTAAAAACGCAAATAAAAATGGCCGAAATCATGCCTACAAACTTCGCTTGCTGCTGCCCGTTTTTGGGGAATTACCCACTCAAGTTTGGTGTCTATGTAAAGCTTTTGGGTTCATCTTCTCTCCACAACATCATGATGGACAACTTTAAAGGCCCTTTCTCAATATTTTTTCCAGATTCCATATTTTCAAACAGTTGCATAACAAAATAGAGTCATATCCTAACAAACCATACATTAATAGAAAGCTTAATGTATTTATTCAGCTTTCAGATTATGTATAAATCTCAATTTCAATAAATTGATCCTTATGACTGGTTTTGTGGTTAAGAGACAGGGGGTGGAAGAGCCGAATGGGGACTTAAAGGTCCCATTAACTTTCATCACAATCCTACAGCTGGTAATAAGAAATTAGCTACATACATATAGGATAACTGTCACGGGCTGACACGGAGGAGGATGAAGAGAGATGCAAAAAGGTAAGATCCAATGGGGTTTAATGAAAACGGTCCAAAACAAACACGGGAATGAGTCCAAAACAAACACGGGAGCAGGAGAACAGGGAAGACAAAACCAGCTTGATAAGACACTGACATAAACAATAACCGACAAAGAACAGAGGGAGACACAGGGCTTAAATACAAAAGGAAGACACTCATGGAAAACAGAAACAGGTGTGGAACTAATTAACAATGACGAAACACAAGTGAAAACGAATTAACTAATAATGAGATTGGCAACGGGAGATTAACAAAGATGATGGACAGGTGAAAACAATGAAACAAGTGAAAACAGGCAAGGAACAAACGTGACATTACCCCCCCCTCCACAAGGCGCGACATCGCGCCAAAACAGTACCAAAGGGGGAAGGGGGGGTGGGCGTCCTGGAGGCCGGTGCAGGGAAGACCAGACCTGGTGGGATGGGAGACCTCCAGGGCGATACGTCCAACTCTGGGACTCTGGAGGGCGGCGGCCATTCTGGAGGCCTTGAGGGCGGCGGCCATTCTGGAGGCCTTGAGGGCGGCGGCCATTCTGGAGGCCTGGAGGGCGGCGGCCATTCTGGAGGCCTGGAGGGCGGCGGCCATTCTGGAGGCCGGCGGCCATTCTGGAGGCCTTGAGGGCGGCGGCCATTCTAGAGACCTGGAAGGCGTCGGCCGTTCTGGAGGCCTGGAGGGCGCCGGCCGTTCGGGAGACCTGGAAGGCGTCGGCCGTTCTGGAGGCCTGAAGGGCGCCGGCCGTACCGGATGGCAGACGACCGGTCTAGCCTTGAGGACTATCCCTGCCATATGGCTCCCCCCCAAAAAATATTTGGGCTTAGTCCGGGAGCTCATATGGAGGTTGGCCTGGACCGGCTGGGCAGCGGGCTCTGGCGGCTGGGCAGCGGGCTCTGGCGGCTGGGCAGCAGGCTCTGGCGGCTGGGCAGCGGGTTCTAGGAGGCCGGACGGGACCGGCTGGAGAGGCTCTGGAAGGCCGTGCGGGAACGGCTGGAGAGGCTCTGGAAGGCCGTGCGGGAACGGCTGGAGAGGCTCTGGAAGGCCGTGCGGGAACGGCTGGAGAGGCTCTGGAAGGCCGTGCGGGAACGGCTGGAGAGGCTCTGGGAGGCCGTGCGGGAACGGCTGGAGAGGCTCTGGGAGGCCATGCGGGAACGGCTGGAGAGGCTCTGGAAGGCCGTGCGGGAACGGCTGGAGAGGCTCTGGGAGGCCGTGCGGGAACGGCTGGAGAGGCTCTGGGAGGCCGTGCGGGAACGGCTGAAGAGGCTCTGGAAGGCCGTGCGGGAACGGCTGAGGAGGCTCTGGAAGGCCGTGCGGGAACGGATGGAGAGGCTCTGGAAGGCCGTGCGGGAACGGCTGGAGAGGCTCTGGAAGGCCGTGCGGGAACGGCTGGAGAGGCTCTGGGAGGCCGTGCGGGAACGGCTGGAGAGGCTCCGGGAGGCCGTGCGGTAACGGCTGGAGAGGCTCCGGGAGGCCGTGCGGGAACGGCTGAAGAGGCTCTGGAAGGCCGTGCGGGACAGCTGGAGAGGCTCTGGAAGGCCGTGCGGGAACGGCTGAAGAGGCTCTGGAAGGCCGTGCGGGAACGGCTGAAGAGGCTCTGGAAGGCCGTGCGGGAACGGCTGAAGAGGCTCTGGAAGGCCGTGCGGGAACGGCTGGAGAGGCTCTGGAAGGCCGGACGGGACCGGCTCCGAGAACAGGTCCCCTTTAACCTGCTCCCGTTGCTGGGTGGTGGAGGAGTGAGGCGTGGATCCGAGATGAGCCGGAACGAACCCCTGGCCTGTGACCGATACTGGGCGACCCCCGCTCAAGTCCTCATCAGTCACCCCGACGCAGAACTCGGAGCCGGTTGCTTGGAGGACTCGATTTACGAAGTCCTCCAGCCGATACTCATCTGCATCGGGAAGCATGACGAGGACGAGCAGAATGTCGTCCAGACCGGCCACAAAGGCCAGGTTTAGAGCTTGATCGCTCCAACTCACCCGATAGCACACGCCAACAAACTCCTCCACGTAGTTCTCCAGAGGCCTTCCGTCCTGCCTCAAGTCCCTGAGGACAGCCTCTGGAGAAAAGGTACAGCAATCCATTTTTAAAGGTCGGTTATTCTGTCACGGGCTGACACGGAGGAGGATGAAGAGAGATGCAAAAAGGTAAGATCCAATGGGGTTTAATGAAAACGGTCCAAAACAAACACGGGAATGAGTCCAAAACAAACACGGGAGCAGGAGAACAGGGAAGACAAAACCAGCTTGATAAGACACTGACATAAACAATAACCGACAAAGAACAGAGGGAGACACAGGGCTTAAATACATAAGGAAGACACTCATGGAAAACAGAAACAGGTGTGGAACTAATTAACATTGACGAAACACAAGTGAAAACGAATTAACTAATAATGAGATTGGCAACGGGAGATTAACAAAGATGATGGACAGGTGAAAACAATGAAACAAGTGAAAACAGGCAAGGAACAAACGTGACAGTAACCAACGTTCATATAACAGCTGCCATGACTTTAACATCGGCTTTGAAAGCTGTTCTGTGTGTGCACGCATACCTCTAAAACACTTCTAAGAAACGTCCTTTGAAGTCCGGTTTGCAAATGTCTCCTGGAAAATCTGTTTGTTTTATTATTTCTCGGGACAAAAAAAGGTAAAACAAACGCTTCTATTATTAGTGTTAATTAACATAACCAGTCTGACGCCATTCGGTCCGGTGGCATTCCGCTCACCATAGTAGGAAAAAATGATGCTATCTCTAATAAAGATTGACGATTGCACATGCACTACCAGACCTCCATTACACTTTGATCGATCTGCATGTTTTTAACTTATAAAGTGAAGTTGACGTCATTGTAACTGTTTATTAAAAGTCGATCCTTATGAATACACTTGCACTGAGAAGGGCACCGACCAATCACAACAGCCTGAGAAGCGGAAGCTCGCTGATATGGTATGGGTGGGACATCTTCAGACACACTCTAAGCAGGGAACCAATGACGACAGACCAGGTCAGCTTTACCAATCAGATCATTTCGGAAGGAGGTACCGGAAGAAATCCAGATGTTTTGTTAGAAGAGGGACAGTGGTGAACAATAGACTTGAAAAATATTAAATATAAAGCGTTTTTTAAATTAGAAACATGAGCATCCATTGTTAAACACCCAAAACACATAATAAAGCCTCAAAAACAGAGAAAGAATGGCTCCTTTAATAAGGAAAAAAGTATTTCTTTTGAGATCCTTTTTTTCCTGCTGAGTTTAGCTCCAACTCTGATAAAACACACTTGAACAAGCTAATCAACATCTTCAGGAATATGAGTTTAAACTAAAAGAGGCAGTGAACAAATCTATTGACGCATGACATTAAAGTACAGCGAGAGCGATTCAACACACCAGGAACTTGTGCACATACACTACAAGGAGAATGTCTGACTACTAGCTGATATGTGATTGTACTAAGACGACCACTAGTACAATTCAGCGGTACAGCCGAGTCAATACTGTTTTGTAACTGGATAGTGTTTAAATAAAGTTGTTCCGAAATACGGTATCTGGTGTGTTGGACTTATCAAAACACTAGCATGCCATTGATAGGCCATTTGCGGCCCCCCGAAGCTGTAGCCAATGACACAATCTAAGCTGTTCCTGAACCCATAACCCAAAGTTAGTCAAAGTTAGTCAAGAAACAACACCAAACATGTGTCCACCAAGCAAGGCACTGGAATGTGATGTGCTGTGGACAAGTAGACATAAAACAAGACATAAAATCAGAATTGAATAAATGAACAATGTGTTGTATTGTATTAAATAAAAATACAGTCAATTTACATCTGCTAAGTCTTGTGTATGTCGTAAACTGATAGGTGCACATATAAGTGATCTTAAAAGCAACAAAAGGTCCTCTCAGGTAAACTGAAACACACAGAAGCCAGTCTGAGTTTCATATTATTCAATTTTTCCCTGGTATAATATATGTATAAGTGTAGCAAATCACTTGTCATGCCATTTGGCATACTCACCAGGGCCTACTTTGGTATCTCCTACTAGACACAATAGTTGTCCTCATTTATTATTGCAGGTTGTACAATATTGATAAGTGGTAATGATAATTGATACTATATGATCAATTGTTCTGGAAACTGTTTAAATTATTGCAATGTATTCAAAATAATGAGATCTTTCCTTTCAAGGATTCACTTTATTTATCTTGATGCCTAAAGATTATATAATTACTTGTTTGAGGTTGTGATCAATTGTTCTGGGAACTGTTTAAAGGATTACATTGTATTCACAATAAAGAGATCTGTCCTTTTAAGGATTCACTTTATTGATCAAGATCCCTTAAGACAGGGGTGTCCAAAGTCACTCCTGGAGGGCCGGTTTCTTGAAGTTTAACTTCAACCCTTATCAAACACACCTGAACAGCTAATCAAGGCATTACAAAGCAGACTAGAATCGTCCAAACAGGTGTGTTGAGCCGAGCTGGAGCAAAACACTTTAGAACTATGGCCCTCCAGGACCGACATTGGACACGTCTGCCTTAAGACTATATGTTGAACATATTTAAATACATTTTTGTGACCCCTGTATTTGGTAAGGCTCTTCAATTAGTCTGGCCATGTGACTTTAGTGACATGATCAGGTACCTGATAAACCAGGAGGACAGGTTGAACACATTTACATATAACATTAATGCATTTGGCAGATGATTTTATCCAAAGCAACTTACATTGCATTAACTTATACATTTATAGTTAGATATGTGCAATCCCCTGGGATTGAACCCAAAACATTGCGTTGATAACGCTCTTACCACTTAGCTACAGGAAAGCACCAAAAATTTTGGTTTCTGTTTCTTTCTGTTAACGTCTGACAACATTTCCCTCAAATTTCATATAAAATTGTTGTTTTAATGTGCATTTATTTTCCGAAAAAGAACTGGAGAAATTTCGCAAGAAACAAAACAAGTTCATATTTATATTGTCTTGATCCTGCCTATGTCAAAATTGTCTAGTCTTGTGGCAGGGTCCTGCAGTCCTACGTGCTTAGTGTGGGGAGAGACATGGAATTGTTTGTTTTGGCATTTCATGCACTCTCTCCGGTCTCGTCATTGGCCCTGCCCCCTCGTTTCCTCTTTTAGCTTTCCGCCTTAGCTAACCCACACCTGCCGATTGTTATCTTTCCTGGTTAGTTCCTTATTTTTTACCTTGTGTTTGCTGTCCTGTGCGCTTTTGTTTGCTTAGTATGCTGTTTTGTCTTACCTAGTGCCATATCTTTGTGGATTATTCCTAGCCGTGTTGGATTATACCCTGTCCTGTTGCTGTGTTCCTTTTTTATGTCCAAATCGTGTTAAATTCAATTTAGTATCTGGTTATCTTTCTTTTGCACCCAAGAGGGTAGTATTTTTGTTTCTGTTTTGTATTTGTACCTTTCTTGTCAACACTCTTATGCTCACCACTTGCCAAGGTCAGCAGTAAAATTGAATTAAGGCAAACTTCATTTATATAGCACTTTTAAGCTGCAACGCACTAACAGACGATCTTAGAGGTGAAGATGCTGGATGTGGAGGTCCTGGGCTGGTGTGGTTACTTGTGGTCTGTGGTTGTGAGGCCGGTTGGATGCACTGCCAAATTCTGTGAAACGCCTTTGGAGTGGCTTATGGTAGAGATATGATGTGGAACTCCACATACAATTTCAGCACGTTGGGATAATTCTTCCCCAACTGACACTACAAATGTCCTATAAAATAAATAAGACACAAACCAATCCAACGCCATCTCCGAAATTCTGACCCATGTATTTAATGTATTAATTAAAATAGAGTGGTCAATTGTTTCAAAGGCTGCAGTAGAATCTTATAATACTAACACTGAGCTATCACCGGAATCTTTCACCATCAATAAATCCTTAGTCACTCATAAAAGAGCAGTTTCAGTACTATAAACAGCCCTGAAACCAGACAGAAATTTCTCAAAAATATTATTCTCATTAATGACATTCAATAATTGTTTTGCTTCTGTCTTTATTTTAGCAATAAAGGGTAGCAGAGAAATAGGTCTATAATTATTAACAACAGCAGGATCTAGTTAAGGCTTCTTCAAGAGTGGTTGGACTGTAGCAATCTTTAGTTCATGTATAATACATCCAGAAACAAGAGAAATTTTCACAATAGACTGTACAATAGGACCAATAGCACCAATAGCAACCAGTAGGTAGGACAGTGAGTGAAATGGTTGCAGCTGGAAACCCACCGTTTAACACAGGGCCTGCTGTCTTTAAACTGGACACCGATGTGTAGTTGAGGGGTAGACTGTACTGTAGCAGGGAATCAATTGTGTCTGGGGGGCCAGCTGAATTCATTTACTTGGCTGAAACTGGCAGGTATATATGGGTGAGATTTGGGCCACTTTGGTGTCGTCATAGGAACCATTTTATGTTTCTCCACGTTGCTGCATCCTGGCTGCCAGTGAATAGCCACTGTCAGCTAATGACAGAGAGAGATGACAATAATGTAAGGCTATCAAAATCAAAAAGGCAAAATCTGGTTAATGCATTTTATAATGGCTAAACATTATGTATGTAATAAATTCAAAATTGAGTTGGTTATTAATATGCATGTTTGTATTGTTTCTGACCTACAATATTATAATGTATGAAAGAACAAATAGCGTCTTTGTTTATTTTCTTTATTATTTTACCATTAATTATATATATATATATATTATTCTACAGCACATATTATAGCTTATATTTACTGAAAAACTGATCAGTGTGTCTGTGTTCAGTTTACATTTACATTTAGTCACTTAAGACGCTTTTATCCAAAGCGACTTACAAAGAGTTAGGGAGCAACAAGCGATATGTCATACATCGTTAGGCAGTTTGGCTGCCTGGCTCTGCGAAAAACCATTTTAGGTCATCGAAAAAGAACATGGCAGCCTCCTTAGGTTAAAATAAGTAATACATTAAGAGTTTTTTTTAGGAATTGAAAATATATGATGTTTTTCTTACCACAAAGGCTAGTAGTGTAAGGCTATTACAACGTATTAAGCCATACATCCCTCTATATACTAGGTTCCCTTCAATTAGTCTGGCCATGCAATTTTGTTATGTTTTCCTTTTAAGTTCTCAAGTTTAAAATCCAGGAATACTGCCTGCCTCTTTCCCGATTTACATATCTCATATGTAAATCCTCAATACGTAAAAAGCAAGCATCTTAGCCTTGTGTAATTCAGCATAAACACACCCAGGTTTAACCCAAAAGTGCTTTTTAATAAGAACTTTTATCATGTATATACTATAAAACAAATCTTTTTGTGTGTATTGAGTCTGTAAACTGGATGCGTGACTGTCATCCAAACAGATTCCTCACTTGCTGTGTCCTATAAGGAAAAGGAGAAGAACTGAGGACTGGTGGGAATGAGTGGTGTAGCTAAAGAGAGGGAACCAGATCCCAGGATCTCAACAACAACCAGAGAATGACTCAACAAAAGAGGTCACACAAACGTAAACACAAAAGGCCATGACCATAACAACTAAAGGAAGGGTCACATTTTATATTAGGTGGCCTGCAAGAAGCGATGACTGACCAAAGCATTACTGTGCCATCACTACATAATTGCTCCAAGAATATGATTTAGGAGGGTCAAAAAATATCTATCATCATTCAACCACATGTCGTTCTAAACCTGTAAATAAATATATGACGGTAATACTTTAAGAAATATGTGTGGTTTTGTGTCTTTTGTGTCAATGTGGTTCGGATATCAATGCTCTTCAAAGAGGGAAAGTCAAACAGGGTTGGAATGACATAAGATTATTTTGTTTATGACACCTGTTTACTCACTCTTTTTACACACTTCCGGTTGTCAGTTGGTAGTGCTATGACGGGTACTAACCATTGCCACATCAATAACAATACCTCATGAGTTAACAAGTCTGATTTAATTTAGAAATATTAATTGTGCAGGGGTGTAACTTTAATATTAATTTTGTGTGGTCTTCAGCAATTGTGAAATTCGGAAAACGACAGTGTGATCAAATCAAGGTACATTGAATTATTAATCCCTACTATCCAGCATACATCCCACTGTTTTATTTAGGCATTCTAACACAAACCAGTTAAATGTTAAGTACACCATAACCTTTATTTAAAATTTTAAGACAATAACAATATCATAAACTTACGTGGACAAATTTGTATGCATGTTTTAGAACAAATATACCATGCGTGAGGCTCCTTAGTCAAAACAAGGGAATTCATTTGTTAAGCCATCAATTACATTGTGCTTTCATCACAAACAACACATCAGTATGTTAAGAACACATTTTTATTGAATTTAGATGTGCCCCGTCTGCATCAGTGTGTACTGGGTTGAAAAACGAACAGCACTCTCACCCTCCAAGATTTTAATGGCCCTCCAATGAAGATTTCCACACTTTTCTGGGTTTCCATGCCCACTTAACTCTTCCTTTATGTAGTTCATCCAGAGATCTATAAAATTAATCGCAATCAGATAAATGTACTAATAAACAGGCATAAAAATGTGTTAAAAGGCTAAAAGTAATATAAAATTCCTAATAACCTTCATCTGAAGACCCAAACTCACGAATTGCTCGTTCATAATAATCTCTCAGGTTACTCATTTTAGGAGACTCCTGAGAGCACAAAACAGACCATCAATACGTCTTGTAATGTTATACACATTTCTGCTGGTTGATATTTTAACATCTGTTTTACCTGCTCCTTCTCAATGTGAATCATCTTCATGAAGAATGCCTTCGTGAAGGGTCTGTGTTCATGCAAGCTGTTTAAAAATGACAAAAAAACGTATCAGTGGCATGATAATTTAGAATTACAGCATATCGAGACAACATCAACAAAAAGACACTGCTCATACCTTGTAAAAGTTTTTCTAGCCTTTTTGTAGCCACCAGTTTTGTATGACCATTCAAGGTATTTTTCCTTCATGGCAGCTGACACTGCAGGCACTGGGGACAAGAGCGCTTTCTGCAGGTACAGGAAAAAGTTCATTTAAAGGGAACCTTTTATGCAACTTTTAGAAGTTGTCAACAGAACGTGTCTGCAAAGTTTCAGATCAAAATAAACATACCAAGTTCTAAATACCCATTTTTAGGTGGCAGCAAAAACTTGCTGCTTTCATGTTTCTTTTTAAATGCAAACAACCTGCTGCTCCCACCCCTTTCTGGCACAGGGGCTGTGTGAGCTAGCGGCCCAGTTTCAACTTCTATTTGCGACCCATGATGAACGTGTTTGTCCCAACTTGGCAGACTCCCATAATGATGATAGACGTTCCGTTTGTGGCACATGCTGAACACGTTTGACCAATCACAACAGACTACACCATCTGACAAATCCTCTGACACTAGGCTACTGGATAGGAGGGGATTAGACTGATGAATGGCGGAACGAATCATTTGAGAGTCAGTCAAGAAGTAGGGTAAGAATAACTGCATATTATTACTGCATTATTATGTCATCCGTTTTTTTACACCATGTATGTACCTTAACTTGTTGTTGGACACTCAATAAACCAAAGTAGGACCTTAAAAATCATATGCTACTTACTCTTTAAGGGAAAAAAAACATTCCAAACATTTCTGACCCTATGTGAAAAAGTAATTGCCCCCTAAACCTAATAACTAGTTGTGCCACCCTTGGCAACAACAACTGCACTCAAGCATAGCAAGTCTATTGTTTTAATTCAGCCACATTGGAGGGTCTTGAAGCATGAACAGCATTTTTAAGGTCATGCCACAGCATTTCAATTAGATTGTAGTCCAGACCTTGACTAGGCCACTCCAAAACCTTCATTTAGTTTTTTTTAGCCATTCAGAGGTGGACTTGCTGGTGGGTTTCGGATTATTGTCCTGCTGCATAACCCAAGTGCGTTTAAGCTTGACCTTAACACAATGAGTGGCTTTTCTGCTCTTGAGTAACTTTGTTGTACCCACTCCTGGAGCGGTTTATCACTGTTCCATGCTTTCTCCATTTGTGGATAATGGCGCTCACTGTTGTTCGCTTACAGCCTTAGAAATGGTGTTGTAACCCTTTCTAGACATTTCAATTACTTTGTTTCTCATCTGTTCTTGAATTTCTTTAGATCCCGTCATGATGTGTTGCTATTTGAGATCTTTTAGACTATTTAAAGTCCACATTCACAGCCATCGCATTTTTCAACCTTTAGTTAGTGTGTAATGTTGCTGTTAGAGCATAAATAATATCTGCAAAATGATAAAGCTCAAAGTTCAGTGCCAAGAGTCTTTAACAGAATTCACTTATCAAGGACTACATAGAGCGGCTGGAATCGTACTACAGCCCTCTACTTCCCAGGTACATGATGTCAATATTCCGAGTGCTTTTAATGACCTCTGCCCAAAGGAATATGCAAAAAAAAAATGGACTTTTACTTTCGTCACAGTCCTACAGCTGGTAATTGGAATTCAGCTGCACACATTCTAAGATAAACACCGGTAAAATAACAGCTTCCATGACTTTAACATCGGCTGTGAAAGCTGTTGTGTAATACACTGATATGGTGTGTGTGTGTGTGTGTGCACGCATACCTCTTAAACACTTCTATGCAACGTCCTTTACAAATTTCTCCTAGTCAATCTGCTTGCTTTATTATCCAACTCAGGTCCAATATAAAAAGGCAAAACTAACGCTTCTGTTATCTGTAATCACGACACAGGAATTTCTAACTTCAATTCAATACCTAAAAATGATCAATATTCGATACCATGTGAAAAAACTGCCACAACAATAAGGTCCTACATTTTTTTACTTTATTTAAAGTTAAATTGCACAAGACTAGACAATGAGGTATATATTTACATTATTTACTAATTGTTAATCTAATGTAAATTTTACTAATACATTTACTTTTTTAACTCCGTTGTATTTGTGGACAGACAAAACACAAACTGTTTGCAAACACTGTAAAACAAGGCTGCCATACACAACGTCAAACACTTCGAATATGATGTTCCATTTAAAACAACATCACAACAACAAACTTCTGCAAACTCCTGCGACAAAAAGGGTGAAAGAAGGCCAAACATCTGTACGACGCAGTTTTGCTGCAACGTGGTCACAGTCAAGTGCGAAAGCTCAAGATGGTGCATCTGAGTTTTTATTGCAAAAGACATGAGACCATTTTCTGTGGTCGAAAATGTTGGATTTCGTGAATTGGTTAGGGTACTGGAGCCCAGGTACCATATGCCGTCACGCCCGCACTTCAGTCAAGAGGTTGTTCCAGCCCTGTATTGCGAAGCTAAAGAAAAGATGCTCGACGCTCTGAAAAAAGCAGAGAATGTGGCAATAACAACTGATGGGTGGACTTTGCGGGCTTGTCAGAGCTATATTACGGTCACGGCGCATGTTATTACCACAGAGTGGGAAATAAAGTTTTGTGCCCCAGACTCGCCCGCTTTTTGAGTCACACACCAGAACTAACATAGCCGAAGTTTTAAAAGTGGCTATACAAGAATGGGAGCTTGAAAAGGCACCTCATTCTGCTGTTGTTACTGACAATGCGCGCAACATGGAGGTAGCCGTTTAAGAACCCGGGTTGTCACCGCATATGTTTCGTGCACACATTGAATCTTGCCTCACAAGCCGGTTTAAATGTTTCTCGCGCCAGTCGCTTGCTTGGTCGCGTGAGAATAGTCGTGGCTTTCTTTCACTGCAGTGCCACAATAACAGCCATTCTCACGGAAGAGCAGAAGATGCTTGAGATCGCATCACATAAGAGTGACTCCACAAATATAGCTAACATGAAAGCAGCCATCCCGCAAAACCTCACAGGCAGATACACAGCAGTTCAGGATTATCTGCAAGAGAGTACTGCACTGGACCCCAGCTATCGATCGTTGCCCCGCCTACTCTTTGAACAACGCAAACAGGTTTTCCAGCAGTTGATGGACAAATCATACCAGTTACAGGAGGTACGTCTTACTGCATTACTAATTATTTGAGAATCTGTGTAAACGCATTTGTGTGTTTGTTTGTGTACTTTGTGATATGTGTGTGTTCATGCGTGCATGCTTGCAAGTGGCAACTGCAGCTATACTATACCTCCCCAGTTCTTAATAGTTTGTTTTTATATTTTTTTAAGGCTGGCACTGTGTAGCAAGCAGAAAAGAGAGAGGGTGGTGCCAGTGATGGATATCCCACTGATTCAACAGAGAAGAGAGAGACAACACGGAGAGTTGAGCAAGAATGACAAAAGACTTTACAAAAAGACAGCATTGGATGATCTCCTTGGTGCAACTTATGCTAAATCAACAGTCACTCAGTCCAAATGTAAGATAGAAGTGGAGATTGACAAAAAGGACACTTCAATTCCCCTCACTAGCTGTCCACTAAAATGGTGGAAAGAACACCCTCAAATGTACAAACTCCTTTCCTCTCTTTCTAAGACTTACCTAACAATTCCAGCAACTTCAATTCCCAGTGAACGTGTTTTTTTCTACGGCAGGGGATATCATGAATCACTCAAAGATCCCAGCTTCTGCCTCAAAATGTAGATATGCTGTTTTTTTTTAAAAAAAACCTGTAGGTAACCTAAACAAACCCATGTTGAACGTTTTTACTGCTTTTAAGAAGTTCTGTCATAAGCTTCTTAATTCTAAGTTCATGTTAAATGTAAAAAAAATTCAGTGACAGACAGACCTATTCAGTTGGTTATTTGAATACAGAAGGTTGTTATTAAACCTTAAAATGTTATCTTGTATGCACAACAAAAAGTTATTTAAATTTGTTAATATTTTTTAAATAAACCTGTTATTTGAATTTCAGAATAATTTTTTATATTTTTCTTCAAAATATCTTGAAACGTATCTTATCGTGAACACAGTATCGAGATATGTACCGTATCGTGACCTGGGGATAATGTTACACCCCTATGATTCAGTGATTCAACAAATCACTTGCTTCGTTTCTTAAAGGAATCAGCAATTTGTGGCACATTGATTGAATTAGTTACAATTTTGAAAAAAATTATCTAATAAACATTGCTAAAATTACTAGAAACTACTGTTTTTAAATCTTACCACAGTAAATAGTATTGCAACAGTATTTGCCAAAACGTATCCAATTACTACAGTTAATCCTACAAATATTGTAGTGTGCAGAATAATACAGTTGACTAAATACCACATGTTTCATTAAGATCTGTATAGAGAGCGTGAAGCTCATATCACACCCTATTTTCTATGTTCCGCCGCCATCTTTAAAACTCCACTGCTATTACTGTTTTGATTTGTACAGTTACTTCTTAAAGTGAAAGAACCACAGGCTTTTCCTGAACTACTCTGTGAATGCTATTGCAGCTTGTTTTAACACAACAAGACTGACCTAACATTTCCTAATACAAAACACTGCATTGAACGCGCAAGCAGCCATTCTCTCAAGAAGGCACAACATTCAACGCACCGTGACGTTAATTAACAAGCTCTATTAAGGAATTCTGGTCTATTTTTGTAGATTTTAATTGTGAACATGTAACAGCATCGCAATACTACTTGGTATTGTGATATTTTATAAGGTGAAGCATCGTAAGATATGTTTTTGGTACCGTGCCGACCCTAATGTAGAGATCCACCTGCTGCTTTTTTACCTTACCACAGACCTCGCGCTTTAAATTCATTTAATTTCAATTTAGTTGTTGTTTCTGCTCTTGTGCAATAGACGAATCACAGTTTTTTGTATTTGGATCCTACATTGTATACTTGGAGGTTATTTTACAGGAGTCCCGCCAGTCTCCCTCATTTTACTGCCCACACCCATGAAATCTTGTTGCAAAGCATTCCACACTCCTTGTTTCTGTAATAATATCTTGGGTATTTAGAGCTGATACTACAACATTCTAGTAATGTATTTTTATGGAAAGTTGGGATCAAAATGGGAATGACCCATACGTCTTTTATCAGTATCTGACCATATAATCAATCATAATACAAGTTATCAATACCAATCTAATCTCCATTAAAGCATGCAAATATGTATTGTTGGGTCCTACCTGAAAAAAGGCATCCGTTTCCTCTGGTGTTGTTGAAGTCATGGTCCAATCTGCCTGCAATTGCCATAATGGCAGACTTTCCTGTGAAGTACATTTTAACATATAACTACTAATATTGAAGAACCATTATGAGGCCACAACAAACACACATGCACACAGATTTAAAGGAAAATATAACAATAAATTCTATTAGAAATAAATAGGAATGGTGCAGAACCACGTTACTCTAGGAAAAAGCTATCACATTACTTTTTTTTTAACTACCACTACTATTATTATTACCTATTACAACCATTACTTCAATCTATATTTTGATGACTTTAAGCTGAAGCATTCAGAAAATTTTGCGAGTGCAAAACCCGTACCTTGGAATTCACATGTTTCAGGGCTTCTTGAAATAAATGTCCTGCCTCTGCACTCTCCAGACCAACCAATGTCTGCAGACTGAGGTACCACACTTCTATTGACTTACTAAAGCGCTGGGTGGCAGTTATGGCAATCTGTACAGCATATACAGACTCTCCTTCCAACATTAGGACCTTTAGCTGTTTTTTGAGAGGACAAAAGTGGCTTACATCACTACAGCGTACAATTTTAAACCAGCGTTTCATACAGTTTGTAAAGATCATACCAGCTTTAAATGGAAATATAAGTAGCAAGTCTATACATTACCCATGTCTTGTAAAATGTCTCTTCCAGAAGCATGGCATCATGAGCACTCTGTAAGACTCGGAGTAGTCGCTCTTTCCTCTGAACAATCACACAATACACATGCCAATTGAGTGTAATAGCAATAAAAACAATTGTTTTAAGCTTTTAAATATTAATTACCATACTCCGGATGACAAAATGTGATTTTCTAAAGGAAATTAATGATACCAAACAAGCATTTTAAATCACCTGTTTCTTGAGTTCAATTACATTTGTCCTCCTCTTGTATCTATCGAGACAGAATGTGACGTAGCATGTCCACATAGCTTCTAAAGACACAAGAGTAAAGAAATATTTTGTTTGTTACTGCTGGAGCTGAGAGCTCTTAGAATGTACTGAAGCATATCTGAACTAAATAAGTTATATTATGATACCTGTATTGAGGCTCTTTAGAGCTTCTTCATAAATGACACAGCAGCGCTCCTCTCTACACTCTGTATCAATAGCACTTCCTCTCGCTGACTTGAAGTCATGGGCAATAGTAGCGTCCAGCTCACGCGTAGCCATAAAATCCCACATCAGACAGTCATCCTTATAATGACTCTGCAGACTGAACACAAGCTGCATTTAAAACCTTGAAAGTGACAGGACTTTAAAACCCAACCAAGATCATAGCTAAATGTTATTTTAGGGTCAAGTACAGAAATATAGTAAAGAGTATACATAGAAAAAGATGTCTTACTCTTGATGAATGATGTCCTGTAACTCTTTTGTGAAGTCAAAGATTTTAGCAATCTTTAGCAGGGACAAGATGAATTTAACTCCTAAACAGACACAACAGGCATGTTTTAGCACTCTGTCGATACAAAGCAAACCACAATAGTGGAGTTAAATGCTTCGTAGAAATTTAACCAACCTTTAATTTTTTGTGTAGCATCTCTGTACACCACCTCAGCCAGTTTACCACTGCTGATCTCTGGAGAAAACTCATATTCCCCCTATATAAAGCATTTTTGAATTATTAAATACAAAAATACAATTACTTAAACTGCAAATATAATTTTTAGGCCAGAAAAAGATATTAGCCTACCACATCTATTTTAGCTTGTTCCAACTCCTGCTGCTGTTTCCTCAGTTTCTCAGCGTGCATGAGCTCCATCCGGAAATACTGTGTAGACCCACAAAATATTATTTTAAGATTAACCAGTGTTTTCCCTACAATTACCCCAGGGGGCGTCCCGCCCCTCCACGGCACCTAAATAGCTAAAACTAAATAGCATTATGGTCTTTATCTTATTTATACGGCGGCATGTCATTTCAGTCTCTACGTTTAAAATTCTCCTTTGTTCTCCGTATCGAGTTCTTCTCCGGTGCCTGCGCGCACACAGACACATGCGTTCCGCTCACACACAGGTAAGCACACTCCCACCAGTGGACAGAGAGTGCGTGTCGGACAATATGTCTGACGTCAACCACCTGAAAAGCAAGCTCCCAGGTTGGTGAAAATGGCTAAGTACAGAAAAGACGCACGGCCTGGGCAGCAACAGTCCAGTCACCTCCAGATGTAATAATATCAATGGCATTAATAATCAGCATGTTAAGAGCATTTATAATGAATCATGTATTAATCAAGAGTTTTTTGTGAATCACTTCTAGTATAAATGGCAAGGAAGGTCTACAAACTGTGGGTATCAGAATATAAAATAAACGGCCAGATAAAACATTAGATGTTCACTTTTTATATACATATTCGACTGGGCTCAATTGATTAAATATTATTTATTTGAAAAAGAATTGTACGGACCTCCACTACAAAAAATATAGAGTCCGCACATACCCCCCCCCAAAGCCGTAAACATACGGGAAACACTGTTAACCATGACATATGCAACTTTCATATCTGTCTCACAGCCATTATAGTTTTAGGCTGATGTCTTTATGTCTGTCAGTCAGTGTATCTACTAACCTCCTGATAAACTTTCTTGTTTTCAGGATGAAAGCGCAAGGCACGGAGGAATAGATGTCGGGCACTTTCTGAAGAGTTCCTGTCCTCCATCTCACATTTAGCAGCCATCATCCACAAAGCTGAATAAATAATGAAGTAATATTTTTGACCTTCTGGCTGACAATATTATACAATTACAAGATGGCAAAAAAAATTAATAAAAAATTAATAAATATTTATCGTTGCTGTCATTCTAAAACCTTGCAATCCAAGTTTTTCAGGAAAAAATACTGTATATTTTAAATGATTACATAAAGTGTTGTCAAAGTTAACAAGCACTTTTTAATAGATTTTATTGGTTAAACATTTGCAACAGCTATTGATAAACATAAAAGGTGACTAATAACAAGGATTTATGGAACAAAATAAAAATGAAATATGGAGATAAAAGGTTTCAGAAGGACAGCAGTGATTTATTTCATGTATATAATGCATTTCAAGTTCACCTGGTTTGTCAGGATGGATGGCTAACATGGATGACAAAACTTTACTAAGCTGAGTCTTCGCGCCCTGGTTGAAACATGAAAAGTACAGTATTAAGCATTTAAAACCCACAAAAATTATTTGAATATAAATGAATGAATGAATGAAGAGATTGAATTGGTTAAATCAATAACTCCATATACCCATTTCTTGTTAAAGGCGACATGAGAAAGCCAAAGCTGGACATCTTCCTTCAAGTAAAGCAATTCATAAAATGTTAGTTACCGTTTAATATTACATTACAGCATGTAAAACGGGTTGTAATTTTTGGAATGTTGACCAACCTGCCATTTTGTTATAGCTCTTCTGAAAACATTGTTTATGCCATGAATGATAGGATACTCGATTTCTTCTCGTTTAAAATGGTAACCAATTCTCTGGAAACACATAATTAAAGTACAGTTCATAATAGAGCTTGGCTGTATGTTGCCATTGAGAATCTGAGGGCCTAAGAATGGTTAATAAACAGATTTGAATAGGATTCAGAGTAAAGTATACCTGTAATATAATACAAGTCAGTACATCTTTATAGTTAACAGACTTTTACTATATTTAACTGTATTGTATAAATCATGGAAGCTATACTCACTGCTCTTCTCTTCTTGATCAGCTCCAGTACGTTTATTTCATACTTAAGATCACAAAAAAGCACTCAATTACACACACAAATCAAATATGTTTTTTTTACCCAGCAAAACAGTTAAAAGAAAACTAGTTTGCAAATATATTGTGTTGCAAATGACGTACACCTGCTTGTTTGTCGTAAACACAAGTAAAGCATATTTTATTAATACAAACCTGTACGAATGCGATAAAGTCGTCTTTGCTCTGAACTGGTCGGTGCAGCTTGTATTCCAAAGCAGTAGATCTTTTCAGGATGGATCTAAAAAGAATTGGGATTTTGCGACACTTGTCAGAGTAAAGAAAAACGTGTTTTAGATAGTGTGTCCCTTACTAGTGATACTCACTTGACTTCTTTATTGGTGAACAAACCGATCCTTTCTAATTGCTCAAGCGCTGGAATTCTGTCTTCTATCCGCTGCTGCACAATGTCAGCCATTTCGAGACTCTCTTTAGCAAAAATCAAACACTGAAAGTTTAGATAAGTAAATCTAAACCTCACTAAAATCTATCCACCTCCTCAAACTAACACACGTGTGAGAAGGAAGTTGTCGTTTGAGCGTTTCTTCGATTTTTTGCAAACCACCCTACATGCGCATTGCTGCCCCCTATTGGACTGGGAAAATAGTTTGGGATGAAAATGTGTACCACGTTTCTTTCCAAATTTGTATTACATGTACGTTTGTCTTGTCAATGCTACTTCAAGAAAGTTTTCAAGGCGAATGTCTCGAGTTCTGCGTGTTCTTATTTAAGACTATCTTCTATTCTTGATTATATATACAAGTACAGACCACACACTCCTGTTGCAATAAAATGAATTAAAAATCTATCATCAGTTGTATCAAATTTCTTTGTTCTGATGATCACGGAGAAAGATGATTTAAGGAATTCTTGTAACCAAACAGTTCTTGGACCACATTGAATGCCATAGTAGAAAAAATATTTTCCTTGTTGAACAATAGTACTGGGGCACATTTGACTACCATTGTAATTTTCCTACTTTTAATCAATGAGAACAGTTTGGTTACAAGCATTATTCAAAATGTATTTCTCTTTGTTCAACCAAACAAAGAAATGTATACAGGTTTGGAACAACTGGTGAGTGAGTAATACATGTCAGAAATTCTTATTTGGGTGAACTATCCCTTTAATTATGAATTGTAAAATGAAAGTCAACAAACCTATTCATGTTTAATCATCTTGTGCCCCTATACATTACACATACACACTTCACACAGCTGGGCAAATCTATAGTGATGAGGAGGTTTATCAACGCACTGTGAATCGCAACAGATGGTGGAGCGTATTTGCAGGGTGACAATTTATCTAACCCCGGCTCAATCCTCTCCAGAACTTCTTCAATCCAAGAACGAAAATTGAATTTGTTGGAACGTTTGGGCATTAGTATAACAACATCATCATTAAATCATGTTCATAAACAAATAAACTAACCAACTATGTCTATAAAAGGGGGTCAGTTTATTGCTTAGAGAATACAGCTTTTGCAAAGGCATGTGAATTCGCTTTTCACCAACACCTTACCAGTCAACACAAGATAAGAATAAACCACACATCCACAATGGAACTTTTACACATTGCACCTGGAAAAATTCTATCAAAACATTGTACAAAGTGAGTGTAGCCATAAACAGGTTGACAAAGTCCACCGTATGGTTTTTGCACTGACACGCTTGTTTCATAAAAAGAGCAAATAACATTACTAGATTTCTGCACTCCTGACTCAAGTTCATAGTTTTGTCTATCTTTGGTACTATAAGTCAGATATTATCCCATAAATAGTTGGAGTTTTTTGTCTTTGAATACTGTTCTGAAAAAAGGTCAGGTAAAAGCCTATCTACATATATTCTTTATTCTCACTCAACTAAAATGTGAAAAAAAGCAACGTTCTACATTACAAATCACATCTCTTTTCTCATCTCATCCAGCAGAACAAAGAGAAATAGAGGAGAAGGGATTAAGTCCTGTCAAAATAAATGTCCAAAAAAGGATTCCCTAAATATGTCTCAAGCTATTTTACAAAGAAAAAGTAGAAGAGAAATATGTCTAAAACAGGTGGCAGTGAGTTAAAACACTGGCTTTTGAGGTTAACCAAGGACAAATGATGTGGTGTGCCTCATTAACTGATTTAACATGCCTCATCACATAACATCCTTGTCATATACACATGGTGAAACTTTCAATTATTTTAGAAATAACGAGGAAAAAAACAAAAAAAAGGATTTTCAAGAGCTAATAATTCATAACATGTGAGGAGAGGCAAATATAGCAACGAATCACAGGATAGCACCCATGACTGTTCCTGAATAGTCAGCATGAATCGATACTGATGAGATGGATTGTTTATATAGTAGACAACACTGCAGAAGTCCCTCTCTACTATGGTTTCAGGAGGACTCAATGTGTGTGGGAGAAAATACGTGTCTGTAAATGTATATAAATCAATCTGTGTGCTTCAACGAAAGCCTGCCGGGAATCACATGTCATCCTCTTCATCTTCATCCTGGGAAGATCCAGCCTGCTGAGCTGAACTGGCTGAAGCTGCCGCTAACTGTGCCTGCTGAGCAGCCTGCTGCATCTGTAACCACTCCTGCTGTGCCAATTCAGCCTGCTGCTGCCGTGCCTGTGACAAAGAAAGAGGGCCAAACTTTTTTTAAGTTCTCTAATCAAACACTTCATCGAATTCATTTTTCAATGTTTGACCTCATAATCGGTCAACATACACGAATAATAAATCCTTGCCTTGGCAAATAATTCCTGCTGTTGACGGAGAAGTTCCTCCTCAGGAATACCAAGGTTCTCTAGGCGAGAGCTGGCCTTCCTCCGTTTAAGTGCTACCGTTTTACACTCCTGCAGAACATCTTTTACCTCTGCGATATATGACCCAAAACCTAGACTTTCAAGTGCTAAAGAAAAACAAGAAAAGATTTGCTTTGATTAAAAATTACTTGGCAGTTATTCAACAAACAAGAACATTATTTTCACAGACTGCAATATGACGGTGGTGCACAACAAATGGTGAGTAAATCTTGTGCATATTATCGGTTCCACTGAGACTCATTAATAATAAATTATTTGAAGACCAGAAGCACAGAGCCTTCAGGCAGTGACATCCTCACCGTTTATAACATGCTCTGGAGATATAGTCTTTTTCTCTGATTTATTGCAAATCTCGTTGGCCTCCGATGAGATAAGGTGGATGAACTCCGTGCAGCAGTTCACCACCAGTTCTCTAGCATCGTTCGCTACTCGCACATTGGGAAGTGTTTCTTTAATCATTTTATTGATCGCCGCCCTAGGGATCGTCAGATCATCGTCGTTGCCCGATGAAGAGGCCATGAGGGATGAACTGCAGAGCTGCTTCAGTTTCAGGAGTACTGGAACCGGACGAGGGTGTTTGATAGTCTAATAACGGGAAACACCCACAGGAGTTGCTTTGTGTGGAGATTGAGATGGTGTAGTTTTCTTAGAACAGATTAGAAAAACAATATATGTGATATTTCATATTATAACTTAAAGTGGAAAGTGTACGTGTTAAACAAAAGTAAAAGAAGATGAAAGCAGTCGATACCTTTAGGATAATTAGTTTACGCGGAGTCTCCACATCCACAAATCGATGCTGCTGTTATTCCTGTTCGTGTTGATAAGCATGATTTAACTTCGTATGTTCATTCTCAACCTGTCGCATATAAGAACAACCAGCGTACGGGTTCCGCCGAAGCACGAGTGTATTTATTTTAGAGTCTAAAGCTATTTCTTTCCTTCACCCACTCTCTTCACGATCAACGAAATAAGCCCCACAATGCAACACTTCCGGATATCCGCTGATTCTTCTGCCTGTTATTGTTTAGTGGATTGCTCTGCACTGCCGCCTGCAGTAAAATACGAGAATAAAACTACAGGAAATCAGTTTCTACCCATACATCACTGTACTCCTCAAAGTAACATATCTTTTTATTTGTTATAGTAAATACTACTGTATATTTCTGTATTGTCTTTAAAAATGTGTTTTACTTTGCTCCTTTTATTTATTATAATATTATAAATTGCCTGATCTTCTAGTACAAGCATTTCAATGTACATTTTGTTACAGACATATACTTGAAAAGATGCAAGTGATGGAAACTCTCTTTGCAGAGCAGAGAAGAAATCGCATGCTGGAGAAGAATGTGCAAACACCAGACAGACAGATCCATGATTGTTATATTTTCCACATTAATTAAATCTCGGTTTGATATCTTTAGCTTTAATCTTTTCTGACTGTACCATGTAACATTAATCTAGTATAACACAGTCTTACTATCTATTTTACTGCTGTAGAGGATGTTCATAGACATACATCTTGTCTGACCTTATGTGGCACCATGCAGGCCAAACAGCATTACATCACAGTACTTCAAGATTTAAAAACATTGCATCAGTTGGCTCTGGGATCTCTCTTACAAGCCTACAGACTGTGGTCCATTGCTTCGATACGGCAGGGCAACAATATTAGACGGGCAAGGCTGCCATATAAACTCAAGTGTGATTTTTTTGCATAAAACAATAGCATTTACATTTTGCTATCAATCTCACAACATAAAAATCATGTCTCTATAGGTTAACTTGAATGGTTACTTAAGAAATTAATTATTGTAATAAGAATGCATAAAGAGTGGTCAAAAAGATGATAAAGAGTCATAAAAAACATTCTCCAATTGGCAGAATTACCCTATGGGTATTGTAATGCACTTTAAGTGAAACAGAAAATGAACCAAAAAAATAGAGGCTGTGGTTTGTTTTTGTACTGCAAATTAATTGGATCCAATGTTTTTATTTAGAGGCAGACTTTGGAGGGGATAAAGGATGGCCTTCAAACTTCTCATTACAGAAGAATATGCCGTCATCAGATTTTGATTAAAAAACGATGACCTGCACGGATAAATTATTTATTATTCATCACAATATTCCACAAAAAATTGTGAGTTTAAAGATTCAGTATAACTGCACACACTCTTAAAGCTGAGGTCACACTTGACTTTTCATTCCGTTGACTTCCATTCATAAGCATGTGAATGCAACAGACCAGAAACAATATAAAAAAAATTCAAGGGTGACCTCTCTGTACAGAAATGTAAAAGATGTAGGAATCGCTGCCACCCATTTTCACAGCACCGTCCAAACTAATTTTGCATGCTCAAAGTCCATTCTGACTGTGGCATTAGCTGGAATCACCATCCCCCCACCATCACACCTTGAACCTACATATAGTACATTTTACAAACTGTATAACTAAATTTGTCTAAACTATTCAGACTACCTTACACTTTAGGCACTTTATAAATTGACAAAGGAAGTGAACACCATTTCTATTGAAGGGTTAAGCCGCAGTCACACTTGACTTTTCCTTCCTTTTCCTTCCATTCATACGCATGCGAATTTCAAGTTTGGTGAACTCTGACCAGCGAATTCGCATCACGTGAGTGCGTGAGACCAATAGAATATCGAAACATCACAGCACGACCTCTCGGTACTGAAATGAAAAAAAGTGTATGACAAGTGCAGCTGGTATAATTTCTGCTCCTGTTCAGATGTTCATGAAACTGATCTTTGCATGTTCATTGAAATGATGTCTGCAATTACTAAGGAAAATAGCCCGAATCAATTCAGGAAGGATCACAATTCACAATAATTCGTCACAATAAATGTGTAATCTAACCTTTGAGATTGAAACTGGAAAAAAATGGAGCTTAAGTGCAAAATGAAAATGTAAATATATCAATTACAATTGTCAGTTCCTACATAGTATGTTATTTAAATTGATATCTTGAACGCTATTGAAGTTGCAAAATTAAAATGAGTATGCATTCCCCGGATTGATAGCATGTTTAAGATAGTCAAACAAAACTGTAGCAAAATGAAAATTCAAATGTTATTTTCCTTAAATGCATTAACATTAACATGTTGAACATTTGGGTGTTAGGTGTTGCAAAATCCAATGTGGGTTTGAAAATTCATTAAGAGCAGGCCACGCCCCTTCCCGTACAGTGTAATTGTGTGAAGGCGGAGCCACTTTCTACTTCCTTTTTGCCAAACATTTTTTGCAGTGCCACTGTGATATAATTTTTAACATTAACATCTGTTTGCAATTTTTTGGCACAAAGTTGACCATATTTGGGGACACATGAACCACTTATGATCTGTAGTTAAAAGACCCTTTTACCAAATTTCGTCTGAGGAGGTCTAACCAGGCGCCATATCACCCTGTAGCCCAAGACTGGTTGCCCAATGCCCTCTGGAGCTAAGCACAGCTGAGCCTAGTCAGTATCTGGATGGGCGACCTCCTGGGAAAGCTAGGTAGCTGCTGGAAGAGGTGTTGGTGAGACCAGCAGGGGGATGCTCACCATGAAGTCTGTGTGGGTCCTTGTGCCCCAGTATAGAGACGAGGAAGCTATACTGTCAAAAAAGTACTGTCCATCGGATGAGAAGTAAAACCGAGGTCCTGACTCTCTGTGGTCATTAGAAATCCCAAATTCGCCCATTCGTCTCTATTCATTATTGCCCCCTAATCATCCCCATATGTACTGATTGGCTTCGTAGCTCTGTCTCCTCTCCACCAATAAGCTGGTGTGTGGTGGGCGTCCTGGCGCAATATGGCTGCCGTTGCATCATCCAGATGGATGCTGCACATTGGTGGTGGTTGAGGAGATTCCCCCTTCCATGGAAAGTGCCAGTGTCCAGAACAAGCACTATATAAATGTAACAAATACATTTTGGATAAGAGATAGAAACAGTACATCATTCTGGTATTATTTATGTAAATTTATTAGGATGAACCGTGGTCACCTGTGAAAATGAACAAAAAAGTAATAACCTTGATTTAGTCTGTAGACAAAGTCTTCAAGCATATCTAGCAAAAGCATTACAATAATAACATTTGGCTGTCTTATACAGTGGTATATAAGACAGAGAACAAATTATAACAATAGCAAACTATAGTCGAAATATTCAGGTTTTGGTAAAGCTAGGAAAAGTTTGGTTTTTTGATATCGGAGCACTTTAGATAACAGCTCTCTAATGAATGAAAAATACAGATGTAATATTATTCTGCAATAGGAGTATATAG
Source organism: Triplophysa tibetana (assembly GCA_008369825.1). Classification (NCBI taxonomy): domain Eukaryota; kingdom Metazoa; phylum Chordata; class Actinopteri; order Cypriniformes; family Nemacheilidae; genus Triplophysa; species Triplophysa tibetana. The sequence continues at coordinate 17,266,730 of CM017905.1, read as the reverse complement.
AACTCCATCATTGATATATGCTCTACAACATATAACAAGGATAAATGTTTCTGCCAAATGACAATGTAAATCATTGTAGCACTTCCCCGATAGACAGGCGGATAAGTTTCTTCCCAAATTCAATGAATAGGTTGAGACAGAGTGACACTGAAAAGAGCTTTAATATAGATAAACACCGCATTTATTTGTTTTAAACACAGTAATTGAACAAATCAAAACCATTTACATACTCTACATTCTGTTCAAAACATTTAGAAGCTTCATCACTTTGAGACATAGAGCAACAAGAAAATGCATTTTGGTATTCTATAATTGATCAAGCAACACGCATCAATGTAAACAATAGAATTTAGAAAATTTCTCACATGCAAAGCAACTGCATGGAGGTTATTGTAGTCGAGTCTTAGTACCATATATAGTAACGTTTCATGAGAACAAAATGACAACTTCAGTCACTTCGGTTCAATCCCCACCCCCCAAAATAAGAAGCATCAAAGGCATACTGCCTCATCCAAGCAGTCCACAGAATGTTGCCTGTAATTCAGACCAGGAGACCCTGTACTGGTGTTGCTGTCAGTGATGTGTCTCCAGCTCCACAATGGTCCACTCACCCTGTGGAGAAGCAGCATCTTCAGGCGAGAAGCTGGTCACAGTGATGCTGGTGGTTGAGTCCTCCAATGGAGAAATAAGCTCAGCCCAGCGCTTAAACGTGTCCTTCTCGTTATATAAGTAGTCCTTTTCATTCAAGCAATCTCGAGACAGGGACAGCGTCTGCTTTATCAAGTACTGTGCAAGGTTTAAATCCTCTGGAACGGAGTTTGTGATGCCCAGATTTGACTCTTGTTCAGACAGCAACTGTCGAAGCAGACTCCAGTCTCTCTCTGCAAACTCGCTGTCTTCGCTTTTTTCTTCCTCTTGAACCTCGTCCGTTTCTACATCGTTACCATCCTGATGTGACTCCTCCCGCAGCGGGTCATTTTTCCTGTCCACATCCATGCTTTGTTCAAGGTCTTCAACCACATCCATCTCATAAATAGGGGACAGGGCTTTAGACGGCTGTCGGTCATGTGTGCAGGTTTGATCCTTTGTCTCACAATCATCTAAGTCCCCTAAAAATAATTGACAATACTGCACAATGACCAACTCATTTATCCTCATGTCTGGCATTTTTTTTTAATCACAAGACTTTCTGAAGACATAACTCCACATGATGTACAGATTCACCCCTAGTGCAACTGCGATCGCCATGGAGCAGACCATGCTTAAAATGCAAATAAATCCTAACTGGATTCTTTCTATGTTATCATTTTTTCCACTGTCAATCAAAATGTATTTGATTCAATGACACATGCATTACATCGAGGCAGATGTGCAAATCAAGTATTATGCATGAAGCTATTTTCGAGTATAAAGACAGACAGCTGCCATAAGGGTGATTCACACAGAAAACCCTTCAAATGTCACTTGTTCACAAATGCTGGGTGTTATCTAGCATCCCTACTTTTGATTTTCAGTCATTTTGCAAGCAAGCAAGCAAGCAGTTGATGCTTCTTTAAAGTTCTACATATGTGAGGAAGATACTTGAAAAAGACTGCTTATTGTTGTACTCCGCTAAACAAAGATATCTTGTAAACTCATGGAAAAGCATCAAGGGTGATTTGCAAGCATGTGAAAAAGAGAGACACATTTGGGCGCAAGTTTTCTAGAAACACATTTACATTCCAAAAATTCGAAATCTACTCAAATACAGAGAAAAAAAAAATCAAATTGCTACACACTAAATCAGAACTACAAAACACAATATCTATTATGAGTGAGATGATGAAATTAAAACACACAAACAAAACAAAGACACAGGCGCATGGATACAGATGGGATTTCAAACATGAACCAATTTAATAATGAAACTAGTAGCGTGCAAGCTTTTCTCATGTAGGACTTAGAAATAGACACAATCTTTAGAAACAGTAAACCACACTTAACAATTATACTTATAATAACAAAGATTCTTATCTAACATTTTTAAATTGTCATAATCTTTGTGGAAATGTTGGTCCTTGATGTGTAGTACGAAAAGGAAGCTTAGCTGAATGTGTATTTGTGCATATATTGAGTTTGATGGCCAAGTCACATAGTGCTTGTCTTTTGCATAAATATTTTGTAAAGATATAAATGACCTGGCCTACTAGGAAGAATCTCTAACTCAGAACATATGAAAGTTGTAACAAAAAGACAGGACGTAAACAAAATGACCGAGTATTCAGGTGTATAAAGTGGATAAGTACAACTGTGAAAGCCCAGCTACAGCATATAGCAGATGGTCAAGCTCAAGTACATGGGTGTCTTTATATTAAGTGCATTAACAGAACTGAGGCAACCCAACAATGCCACATACAGTAACAGATGGTCTGACTCAGCATACTACAACACACACAGCTAGGTATGTCAACTGTAGAAAATGCTTGTAAAGCTGGGCAAAGTGCCTCAGAATAAAGGTAGTCCGTTTAGCTTTTTGACGTTTCATATAAACAGTCAAAATACATGTATTTAAACAATTAATAGAAAGGGAAAAGGAGACAGTAAGATGTTTCTGACTAAAACGGTAAGCTATCAAGATTTGGCCCATTGATATAGTTAAAATTTCTGAGTTCAATAGGTCAGAATGAGAGACGGTGAGTGGATATTTTAGGGGTATGGGCTCCAACATTATACATTACCTGCTGGAGATTGTGCAACTGAGCTCGCAGTCAGCTGTGGCTCGGGTAAATCTAGCTGCAAGTCGGCTTTTTTGCTGTCTATATGCTTGGCCTGCGGACTGCAATACTGTTCTGCCATCCACAGGTTTAGGTGACTGGGGCGCTCCTGTGAAGGTAGGTCACAGGTGTTTCTGTCTAGCACAGGGGTAGCCGATTGATGATATGCACAATCCACCTGTAGAGAATCCCCAACTTCTGTCAGTAATGCAGCAGATGTGGACTCTTTTCCATTTTCTTGATGACTCTTCGCTGTGCTTGTGAAATGCTGGGATGAGCAGTCATTCTGAGAGTTTTGTGGTTCACTGTCAAAGACATCACCGTGTGTGTCACCTGACTGGTGAGGTTGATTCAGAACACCTCCGTCTTCACATCTTAGCTCCTCACATTCATCCACAGAGAGCAAGACAGAACGGTGGAAGTTAGATGTTTGGTATTCAGGTTGCTTATTCTCCTGGTCCACAGCATCTTCAAACGCCAGGTTGACTATACCTTGAAATTGTGGAAAAGGTTCTGAAACTGGGGCAGACATTTCTCTAGGCACAACCTCGATCTCAGACCTCTCATCTTCAGTCTCCTCCTCCTCTGAGGAGGAGGAGAACATCTGGTGGTCCTGCACATCCTTCATGTTTTTTACAGTAGCATCAGTTTTGCAAAGTTTCTCTTTCCCTGTCACCTCATCCTTTCTTATCCATGATTGTGGTCTCTGACGTCCTGCCTCCTCCTCACTTGTAGTCTCTGCATCCTGTCCTCTTAGCTGCACCTCAACACGTAGTGCAGTCCCGCTCTCATACATCTTAAGCTCCTCAGGTGTGCTTGTGTCACTACTGCTTCGACCCAGGAAATCAGGGCAGCGTATAGTCCCGCATTTCGAATCGCCACGTTCATGGGAGCAGTAGTCGTCATCTTGCGAGCCACCTGCATCATAATCTTCTGACCGTGGCTTTATGTCATCCGACGATGTGGTAGCACTGCCAGTTTCAGACTCGGGGCTAGTCTGAGTATGAAGCCCATTTGACAATTCCTCTAGGCCAGTCTCCACACTGCCTACACTGCAGGGTGTATCAGGAGGATGGTCTGATTCTTTTGAAGAGTTCGTGGAATGGTGCCTTTGCTTTGGCCCAGAGACATAGGGAGGATTAAAATGTCCTGACATATTTGTATTTACAGAGTTTTGCATTTCTTGGGTCACTGACCGAGTCTTCACGTCTTTGCTGCTTAGTATAATTGGTGGATGACTGGTTTTATCTACATCCTGAATCTTTGTGGATATGGCTGATGCATCCTTCGGGGCAGCTTCCTGCACTATTTTTGACTGGTCTAACACAGCCGGGCTGACAAATGTCTGATGCTTCAAAGATATAGGAACTGTTGAACTTGCCACGCCCTGTTTTCTTGTCTTACCTTCAGAAGAAGTTGGATGCCGAGCAACATTTTTATTTTCTGAGATTTTAGGGCTAGATGCTGAATCTTTCTTTTTAGCACCAGCGGAAGTAGTTGTGTTTTTGAGAGCTCCAGAAGATTTTAGAGATGATTTTGTTGCAGGCGTTTCTGGAGCTTTTGGTTTGGATCCCGTCTTATTCGGTACTGGGGATGACTGCTTCAATGTAGAAGTTTTGAGGCTGGGTTTTAATTCAGGGATAGCTTTTGTTGTCTTCTTAGTCGTTAATGGTTTGGATACATCTTTCTCTACCTCCTTTCTTGGGACGGCTTGCTTTCTGGAACTAACGGTGGAGCTGGCTCTGGATGAAGCTGTTGAATCCAAAATCATAATTTCTAAACACGTTACTGTAGTTCATACTCTTCAAAAAGATTAAGTGCAGTTTCTTTCCACTTAAAGTTATATTTAATATATAAGTATATAAAAAGCTGCAGCTAATAACCATCTTATCCATTCTGAGACTCCAGTGTTTCTTACCATTGATCTCTGCAAGTCCTGAGACTGTGCTCCTCTTTGGATCCGAGTGAGCTGCAGATATTCCAGGTCCTGCTTGGTTGTTTATAATGGGTTTTACCTTGTTTGCTTTATTTGTGGGGCTGTATTGACACAAAGAAGGACATTGACTATCCAATGAAGAAATTGGTGCATGATAAACAATTTGGAGCTGATACAAACTAAGTAATTCACAATTATTAGTCCAAGTGTAAAGACCACAGACCGTGTTGATACTGTATACTCACTAACCTGTTAGTCTTGGCTATATCTGGTTTCTGAGCAGGTTTGGTTAAAGTGGACTTTGATGTTACCCTGGATTGAGGCTTTGACCTGAGACCTAGAAAAAAACACAATAATGGTTAAGTAAGCATTATTGTTACATATGACATTTTGAATGATTTGTAGTTTATAAAAAATAAGTCCAAACATTTGATATCTATCTCCCTGTATGGCCCAGTAAAATAATTACACGGTAAAAATGGTCCCAATTCTGTTCAAAACACTGTATATGTATAAATGTTTGTAATATTAATTGTACCTTTCACAAACTTTGCATGTTCTGTCGCATCTCTGTGCATTCTACACCTACATTCCGTAAGTATTGTGAACAAGGAAATGAGTACAGGCAGCTTTAGCAGTGTTAAGTAGCTTATAATGAGCTAAATCCCCATTAAAACCTGCTCTGCTGAGCTAAGACATTTTCAGTCATACAGGAGTCATGTAAGGGTGCCAGGAAAACACCTGGTAGTAGATAATTTGTTGAGATTGAAACAAAAGCAAGAGGTAAAGCCTTTGCTTAAAGCCCTATGTGAAAAACTGACAGTGCTCTAAAGCTTTACAGACAAGTTAATCAGATTTTAAAATGCAAGTTTTTATCAACTACCCGTCTTTGTGAAAATAAAGAATTCTCATTTGAATAATTTGAATAGTATTAATAACATGTCACCAGTTGCATATGAGCATACTGCTATTGTTGATTATCAATATTTCTGACTACTAAATCCAATATAATACCACAATAATACTGTATGTCATGATAAAAGTCTTACTGGTTAGTTTAATTACAAGGCTAAAATCTAGAGGTGACTGGGCATTCATTGTACCTGTACATAAAATTTGGAACAGCTTCACAATTCAAATTAGAACTGCACCCATGTCCTCAAATAAAGTTTAGAGGGCTGCATACAAGGGATCTTGTCTATTTGGTAGAAGTAAGTTTAGTAAAAGTTAATGTTGTGTGTGAAGTCAGTGACGAATTTGGGTTAACCCTGAACAACACCTGTGATTGAACTGTGGCCATTGTTGCAAGGAGTCCCAGTGCTGTTGTCTGGTGAAGTGCTACCAGAGTTATTCGGGGCAGGCTGGGTATTGCTGGTGCAGTCAAAGGCTGGTTCCAGAGGCAGATCTTCAACTGATGATGTGTTCTGAGATTTTCCTGCTTTAGTCTGGCCTGCCACAAAATCAGTCCCAGCAGGGGAAGACTTTGGCCTTGCCCCCGGATTGGGCTTCCTGTCCAGCACCCCCTTTCCTATAGGTGAACCACGGGCACCTTGAGCAGGAGAATTTTCCCGCTGAGAGCTTGAACCACCAGTGCCATTCAAAACTGGTTTAACAGACGATGTAGTCCTGGCTTTAGCTGCTGTGTGGACTGACTTCACTTTATCATTCCTGCTTTGGACTGAGATGTTGTTGCTAGCTTTTGTTTTTGCACCAGGAGCTGTGAGCCCAAGAGCATCAGACTTCATGGTGCCTGATCCTGCGCCTACAAGCCTTGCCAGGGAACCCTGTGGACCTTGTGATACCTTAATGGGAGTAGGACTATCACATGCAGATGAAGAGCCAGAGAGGCATTTTGCAGACTTCTGTTGCAAGAGTGAGAGAGGGAGAAATACAGAGAAAGACTGTGATGGCTTAAATTGACACATTAATCTTAAACCGTCATTCAAATGAACCCTTTTGAGATTTATATTGACCATAGCTGTAATTTTCAGCAAATAATTTACAATTAATATATCCACTAGTAAGCTGCTTTGCAACAATGCAAAATTGTGTACATTTAAAGCTGAGCTATTAGCCACAGTTGTTTATAAAGGAAAACAAGTATATACATTTCATATATAGATATTTTATAAACCCAGGTAACATTAAGTTCAACTTAAATACATCATAAAAGATTAGCTAAGATGAAGGCGCTGTACCTGAGAGCTGCTGAGCACAGGTTTCTTCCCAGGTCTTTTACATTCGCCTTTATCAAGAGCAGCTGAGGGGTTGAAAGAAAAGATGATTTTAAATTACTGCTTCAGTTAAAGTAACCTCCATCCCCACATCTTTCCTCAATCAGGTAAACAAGTACTTGTACAATTGCAATCAGTCTTATGGCTTGTCCACACCAGGATGATAATTGGCGCAGTAATCGTCAATGTTTAACGCCACATGACTACGCAAAGATAGCTAATGTGAGTGTGCACACCTACGTGCAAAATGGCAGGCGTAAAAGCGTCATTTTTTTTACGCCTCAGGCACGTTTTTTTGGTTTGACCCACCACGTTAAAAACTGGCCAACCAATGATATTGCCGATTTTGTTCATGTGCCTGAAGCTGCTGAAGTTACAGTAAAACACGACTTGGTGTCGCTCAAGCACACATTGACGAAGAGGAAGAAAGATTAATTCTTCTTCTGTGTGACAATTTGAGTGTCAAAAGCATAAAGTTGCGCAGCGCCAACTTGTGTACAGGGGGTTTTCATTAAGCAGCATCTATGTCAGGCAGGGAATTGCACATTCCCTCGGCTCATCGCCAGTGAAAATCATTTGAGTATGAAAGCTGTAAACATTTTGAAAAAAGCTGGCGATAAGCACGTGTGATGTTCGTTCCGGTGTGGAAAGGCCTATAATCAGTAAAAGTTGCAGTCTGTCATCAGGTGTTCAGTCTAGTTTTCATCATGCTGCTATACAGCCCCTCCCAAAAAGATGTTTGAGGTCCTTATAATTTGAGTAATCTTCACCCCATTTCGGAGCTGCCTTTCATATCTAAGGCATTGGGAAAATTTGTAATGGAACAGAAATATGATTTTTAAAGAGGAATACTATTTATATAGATTCCAATCTGGTTTTAGTGGCGGCAAAAGAACAGAGTCTGCTCTTTTGAGGGTCTCCAATGGCGTTTTAAGAGGCCTAGAAAACGCTTTGTTGTCCTATTTTTGTTAGATGTTACTTCAGCATTTGATAAAGCAGATCATAATATACGTATTGCTCATCTCGGGAACCACGTTGGTGTTCAGGGCTTTGCCCTAAAACGGTTCTCTTCCTATTTGAAGGATTGACTTTTCAGTCAGTTTAGGTGACAACTCCACTTGTACTGCTCCTATTGTCGGTGGGGTTCCTCAGTGATCTATTCTGGGGCCAATAAAATTTTCCCTCTATATGTTGCCTTTGAGTTTTGTATTAGGAAAATTTGGTTATTCGTTATCACTCGATGTGGATGATTCACAACTTTATGTACCATTGAAACGGGGCGATAAATGCGCTTTGCAATCTCTGCATGAATGTCCGACAGAGGTTAAGTTGTGGTAGGCAAATAACTTTCTTCAATGAATGAAGACAAGACTGAAATGGTTTTATTTGGTAATTAGGGTTGTGTTGATGATGTCTATGACTGTCTCGGGCAGTTTCCGGGGAAGAACTGTCCAGTGTAAAAAAACCTCACCTTTGACTCTGAGCTTAATTTGACAGACAAATTAATGCTGTTGTTAAAAATAGCTTTTTTTCATTTAAGATCAATATCTAAGTTGAGGTCTATCCTCTCTTTTGAAGATATGGAGAAGGTTGTTCATGCTTTCTCTCTTGTTTGCAGCTTGCTCAGAACTCATCTGCTAGACCTTTAACAAGTACAAAGGAGAGAGCATATTATTCTTGTGTTAATCAAACTGCATTGTTTACCCATACAACACGGAATTCATTACAAAGTATTGAATGTTTTTAAGGCTGTGCATGGTCTTTCACCAGGCTATGTTCCTGACTTTATAAGTCTGTCAATCCAGCAGATCTTTGCGCTCAAATGAATGAAACTACTTCTAATGGTTCCGCAATCTTTTCAAAATATGTAAAGGTGATCGGGCTTTTACTGTGGTGGCTTCTAGGCTCTGGAATGCCGCTCTATAAGTTCATTAAATCTTCTCCAACATTAGGTGTTTTACAACATTAAGTGCACTTAAAACGTATTTGTTTTCTCAAGTTTTTGACAATGCTTCTCAGCGGTGTCTGTATTTTTGTTGTGTTGTCTTATAATTGCTTCATTACTATTTTTCATTTAATTTAATATACATTTTCTCTTGTCTTTCCTGTACAGCACTTTGGCTCTTTGGTTGAAAGTGCTCTATAAATAAAATTTTAAGACCCAACATGCCTCCCGTCGCGTCAGGCTCTCCGCCTTCAACCGTAATCCCGCAGACGGTCGCCTTGCGCCAGTGGCTCCTCAGCCAAGCGCACAAACCAAATGTCTGAACCTGCGGTTCCTCTCGTACTAAGCAGGATTACTGTCGCAACAACACGCCATCAGTGAGTAAAACTAACCAGTCTTCCGACGGTCTAAGCGCTTAATTGATGCCGGACATGAACCGCTCGCGGTAAGTGAAATCGAGTCATATACTGTATCTGTGTTTTTTTTGCAATGGATGCACACGTGCTTTAGTTGCGCCCTCCCCCTATATGGATATTTGAAGGGTACGCTACTATTCTGAACGTACCAAAGATTAACATGAGATATGGAAACTGTCTAAGTTACGGCAACTAATACACTCTGAAAAAATCATATGCTTACAATGCGATTCAGATAAAATTTGAAAAAACGTGTTGATTACAGCATTCTATTTATATCTGCTCACGCTGCATCCAAAAACTTTTTACTAACTGTTTTTACAGTCCTGATCCTAACCAATCACAGAGATGTTTTTTTCATTAATGCTAAACAAATCAATTAAAAAATGAATTGACATTTCTCACCATGTTTAATTGGTGTAGCCAATGATAATTATTTTAATGTACATAACTGACAATAATAATTATGTTTACAATGTCAGGGTTAATAATCAATAATAATTTTTTTTTTATTCAAGTATAATCTTACTCTTAAATACAATTCTGATGCTGATTTGCTTCCGTGTACATGAAAAGACCCATCAGCATTTAACTTTTGCATTTAAGTATATAATTTGTGCAAATGAAGATTGCATTCAATTGACAACATGCATTTCTAGTGAACATCATTTTTGGTAACATTGAAACGTCTTTATGTAACAAATGCCATGTCAGATGTAACGTTGCAGACTACTGTAATTTTACGGGTAAGGGGCCCATTTTTTCTGATGATATAATACACAGGCAGGCACAAACAAACGCACGCGCAGGTTTAAGTCAATTTTTTATTTTTCTATGGACTGGACTTGAACTGCCACAATTTATGCAAAAATGCTACCGCAGCTCTACTGTATATATGAAAAAAAGAGGCTTCCTTGCCAGTGCTGTAGCTCTGATGGTAACAGCACTGCTGCCATGCCAGAAAGAATCTTAATAAACCAACAGTTCCTCTGAAGGAATGCAGTGTTTCTGTGTGCTGTCGCATGCAGAATGCTTTGAAACACAAAAAAACATTTGCATGCTTTTACACAATATGTCAAGCTTTGCAGTATGTATGGTCACTTTACAAACCAGAATGTAGACATGATCTTGACACGCAATGCATTAGTAATGTGCTGGCATGTATGCTTCCACATGCTAATTAGAACAACAAAGCTTATTGTATTTAATCTGAACTGTAGCCCCAAAAAAGGATTGGAACCAATCCTTTAAGAAAAAAAACATTGAATTCTAGCTTTAATTGCTTAAGCATACCAAAGCTTCACAATGTCTTATTAAAAGGATTTGTAAATGTCGATGAATTGACAGGAGGTTATCAAGCATAGCCTTCATGACCAGCTCCAGATACCATACAAACACTGAACCCTATTGTAGACACACAAGCGCATTTTGACTGCCATTAAATAGAGCTGTTATAGAAAGCTTTTTATTTCTTATGTGAGGTTTAAGGATGAATCCTGTAAATAACCCATTTCTTTTGTTAATTCTAAATTATTACCAAGTCTCCATTCTCTGCTTACCTGCTAGTATTTTTTCTCGATATCTGGATTGCAGGGAGTCCCATCCTTTTGTGTGTCGCACTGCAAAGAAGGATTGAAGCAGAAAGGTCCAGAGCCTCGTGCGTAACAAACACAGCTCATGCCTGAATGGCTACCAGAGAGAACGAGTAAGAGAGAGTCAGTCAGAAGGAGAGAAAGCAAGAGAGAAGGAGGGAGGGTGGGTACAGCAGCAGTAGAAAAACAGCAGCGAATCAGCAGCTGCTTCAAAGGCTGGTTGTCTTGGCAACCGATCACCATTGGCTCCCTCTACCCTTGACGGGATCCTCTCCAGCTAAATGAATGATGTCACCAGCTGTGGATTGTGTTCTGCACCGAATGTTGATTAAAATACTCTCATAATTGCTTTTTGTTCTGCTTTACCCTTTTCAACCTTTATTTTATTTCTCCCTTCACTTCCTCTAATGGACATAAAACCAGATTAAACATGGCCACACCCATAACTCTGGTCTTCAATCCTGCCACTTCCCCTGGGATGTGAATTAATGCACAAAGAGAGTTGAAGAGGCAGATATTAGGAGAGAGAGAATAAGAACCTAAACATGTTTTTACCATGACCTTTCTTATTTCTATTTGTTGGGTTACTTTTCTGTAATCCATGCCTGGCCAAATACATTATCAAAAGAGTGTAAATCCCAGGATAAAATGATGTCTGTCACATACGCGCCATTAAACACAAGGCTTTGTTTGGCAGAGCTTTGCTGCAGGCACAAGCTAGACAGAAAGTAGTATAACAACTACAACACTATTGCAGTAAACGGATTAATCTTAAGAAGAAATCTGAAAGTTCAAAATGAATTCAATGCATATGCAAAACTATTTAAGGCTACTTTATGTCATTTTTAAAGCAAATGTACTCTGCATTAACCATTATGAAACACTGTTTTTAAAGGGTGATACAACTTTCCTGCCATGTCAAATATGTGACGACGTAACAAACATGGAGCAAAACACCTGTTTACCAAACTACTACACTGTAAAAAAGTTACATGGTTGCCTTTACATTTTGAGTTAAATCAACTTAAAAACATTAGTCAACTCAATGAGTTTAGTCACCTCAACGAGAAATTCATTGAGTTAACTATTATTATTAAGTTGAATTAACTTGATAATAACAATTCTTTACACTGCATGTATATACTGTAACTGTGGACCACCTAATGTAACAACTGCAAATGTAATAATGGTATACGAATGATATTAATAATGTTAATATCGTGAGCTCAATATGAGAAATTAATTACATACAGGACGGCATGCTGTTAATAAATTAATTACATTTTTGATTAATATTCTATTCCTTTAATATAAATTAATTGATAAACAAAATCAGTTCATGACATTAAATATTCTGGGATTTTTCACAAATGCCAAATACATTCAGTAATATGGTTTTGCAGGTAGGTTTTTTCAAGCATTTGTTTTGGATTTAACCTGACTCATTTTTTTCTATTTCTTCAGAATGCCAGGGCATCTGTCATTCGATCATCAGACACATTGCATAGCTTTCCTCCATTACACTCACGCCTCTTGCTCGAGTAGCTCTCTGCTCTCAAATTTGAATAGCATGTAAACAAACACTAGCATCCTCTGTCAACTATTGCACCACCTTACTGTGTGTTAAGACCGCCACCATCTAGAACATCAAAAATTGCTCTGGCTGCCCTGCCAACAATTCTGTAGAAAGAGTCTTGGGAATGCTGACGCTCTGACGTAGATACAAATCTTATCTTGGTTTTAAAAGGGCCACAAAGCAAACAAGCTGGTTAAATATGTGCAGACTGACCACAAGAAATTGATTGGTGGAAAGAACTATTGTTGTAACATGTTTGCTAACAAAATAATATTCTGTAGCAGTAACACTGTTTTGCATGCTCTGGCGCTAAAGTTAGCATGAAATTCCCGCTTATTTACAGAAAATGTGTAACGTTAATGCACATCATCAGCAACTCACCAGGAATACATACAATCTCAGACACCTTGGTCCACGCATCATTTTTTATTTATGTCCCTGTTCGCAAACGGCCAAGACGCCTCGGCCTCAACAGCCGAGACACACCGCTGCTGACCGCCAGCTGACATTGAAAATGAATAACTTCGAGCCACTTTGACGCTCTCGACGGCGGCGGTCTGAACACACATTAACAGTTGTTATTGGAACGTATTAAGCAAATGTCTTCTTGTTGTTTAAGAACAAATAGCACCACAGAAACATCAAAACAAAATTGGTTGTTTTTGAAAACTAAAAAAATTACGTTTTACGTTTTCTATTACGATAAAAATGAACAGGTGCTAACACTGCCTTTCATCATGTGCAAAGAAACCCTCACTTCTGTTAAATCTGTCTGGTAAATATTTTTCATAAAAAAAATACAAAATACAGTACATAAACAAAACACAAAGCTAATTGTTCAGTTAGTCAAAAACAACTTTTTAAATGTCTTCGCAAAGATGCATCATCAAGTATGTAATTAAATTAATAAAGTACTTTACTGAATATGTTTCACTGTTAGCTAAGCTTGAAATGCAACACACTATGCAAATGTAAATGCAAAATGTATAGGCGCTGTTTGATCTCCAAAGGATGAAGACCCCTGAATTACCAGAGACTCTGTTGAGATCATATTTACCACATGTCTTGCATACTAAATGATCAAAGTGTTGGCATTCTTTGTTTACCTCTTCTTCCTCCCGGGTGGCTTTGTCATCAGCAATAATGTCTACCTCTGCTGGGTCACCACATAGCTGATCAACAGCAGTAAAGAGGTCACAGCAGTTCTCCACAGTAATGCCCTCCCGCACGGCTACACACACCTTCCTGAGTAGAGTGGGGTCACGTGTAAACTCTTCTCTCTGTAACAAACCACATCTAACTGTCTTAGCTGAGATGAGAGCTAATTTCTAAATATGTCTATGATAGCCTGTGAAAGGTTGTACCCGTCTGAGATTGTGGAAGGCAGTGGTGTGTGTTACGCGGGGCAGGTGTGTGACAATCATGTGCAGGCACTCTTTTTGCAGTCCATTGACCAGACCTAGCACCTGCTTTGCCCATTTCACTTCTGGCAGGCTACCAATCAGTTGCTCGCTGCCAGAAAGCACTGATACCACACTCTGTACAGACTGAAACACAAAATCAGAGACGCAATGAAATACAACAACATATGAACACACACTTTCTATCGTACATCTTCCTCTGACTAACACTGGCCACATTGTTAAAGAGATTTCAGCAGTGTTTAAAGGGGTAAACACATGTACATCACCTTGTGGTATGATTTGACTAAGACCGCCCAAATGTATATGCAAGTAAGGTGGGCGGTCTTGTAAATCTCATTTTACCGCTGCTGGCGCAGCCTGATGTTCCAAATATGGTAAGAGGCGTTACATTTCCGTGCAGTATTAGACCAATCACTACGCACTAATGACCTGGCCAATCATGGCTTTGTAAAATATCAGCACGTTTCATATGAGGCGGAGCAAAGAGGAGATACAAACATGCACGGTACGTGGACAATACAGCGTTTCTTAAATCGTGTATACACATTGTATTACATCTAAAGCAAACAATAATGTTCGTTTTAGCCGAGTCTAGTGACCCCTTTAACTTTATGCAAATCAAGAGGGGGAAACTCTGTATTATACAACCACACATGGCTCTCTGCGGCTGCTGAACGTCTGGCTGTGTGGGTTTAGGGAATTGCTAGATTCTAATGAATGATGTGCAATTATGACACACAATAGTCCGAATCTAACTGCGTATAATATAATGTATAATATGTGTGTGTGTGTGTGTGTGTGTGTGTGTGTGTATGTATGTATGTATGTATGTATGTATGTATGTATGTATGTATGTATGTATGTATGTATATATATATATATATATATATATATATATAGTATAACAGTGTAAATTTGCTGTCCCCTCAAAATAAGTCAACGCACAGCCATTAATGTCTAAACCACTGGCAGCAAAAGTGTCAATATTTTGTGTGGCCACCAATTTTTTTCCAGCACTGCCTTAACCCTCTTGGGCATGGAGTTCACCAGAGGTTCACAAGTTGCCACTGGAGTCCTCTTCCAATCCTCCATGATGACATCACGGAGCTGGTGGATGTTAGAGACCTTGCGCTCCTCCACCTTCTATTTGAGTATGTGTTTGGGGTCGTTATCATGTTAGAATACTGCCCTGTTTCCCAGTCTCCGAAGGGAGGGGATCCTGCTCTGCTTCAGTAAGTCACAGTACATGTTGGCATTCATGGATGCCTCAATGAACTGTAGCTCCCCAGTGCCGGCAGCACTAATGCAGCCCCAGACCATGACACTCCCACCACGATGCTTGACTGTAGGCAAGACACACTCGTCATTGTTCTCCTCACCTGGTTGCCGCCACACACGCTTGACACCATCTGAACCAAATAAGTGAATCTTGGTCTCATCGGACCACAGGATATGGTTCCAGTAATCCATGTCCTTTGTCTGCTTGTCTTTAGCAAACTGTTTGTGGGTTTTCTTGTGCGTCATCTTCAGAAGAGGCTTCCTTCTGGGATGACACCCATGCAGACCAATTTGATGCAGTGTGCAGCGTATGGTCTGAGCACGGACAGGCTGACCCCCCACACATTCAACCTCTGCAGCAATGCTGGCCGCACTCATACGTCTATTTCCCAAAGACAACCTCTGGATGTAACGCAGAACACTGGGTTGGGCATTGATTCAAATTTATCGATTCCAAATTCGATTCTGCTTATCGATTCCAATTCTTAGTTTCGATTCCAAAAGGTGAAAAAGCATTAAAAGTAAAGCCAGATCAAAGCAATAAAAGTAAAGCCAGCGAGGGAGAAGGCGGTATCACGTGTAACATAATGTGCCGGTGTGGTCCCCGCACTAGTGTCATCGGTGGCTAATGAAGAGCATCTGGGATGCACAAAGCATCAAACAGGATGTATTCTTGTAATTCAATACGATGAAATAACCGCACATGCTTTACCATATCGCTGGTGACACAAGTTTTGCAACATAATAGTTTGTCACAATAATTACACTTAGCTTAGTCTTTTTGTGATTTCGCAAAATGCAGCCACACTTCAGAGCGCCTTCCACTGTCCATCATGTGAACTGACTTTTAGTATTCGAGAGGAAGGCCCTTGCAGATGGCTATGTGAGGTAAGGTGACTCAGGTCTAGACAGAAGACGTGAAAATAATGTGACCGTGCGGTCCGGAATTGTTAAGTGGAATCGAAATAGTAATTTTACAAAAAGGATGTGATTCCTTTCTTATGGATCCGATTCCAGAATTGGAAATTGAATTTCGATTCCCAACCCTACTGAACACGTGCACTCAACTTCTTTGGTCGACCATGGCAATGCCTGTTCTGAGTGGAACCTGTCCTTTTAAACCACTGTATGGTCTTGGCCACCATCCTGCAGCTCAGTTTCAGGGTCTTGGCAATCTTCTTATAGCCTAGGCCATCTTTATGTAGAATAACAGTTCTTTGCCATGGTGAACTTCCAGTGACCAGTATGAGAGAGTGAGAGAGATAACACCAAATTTAACACACCTGCTCCCCATTTACACCTCTAACGAATCACATGACACCGGGGAGGGCAAATCGCTAATTGTGCCAATTTGGACATTTTCACTTAGGCGTGTACTTACTTTTGTTGTCAGCCATTTAGACATTGTGTGTTGAGTTATTTTGAATTTACACTGTTATACAAGCTGTACACTCATTACTTTATACTGTAGCAGGGATTAACATATACTGTATATACAGGGATTAACATTTACTATAAGGTTGTGCCATAGCTGCCCTAAACTAACAGTATTGGTTATTACCAAAATAACGTTTATGTGAGGGTTAATAAATTACTTGAACTGTTTTACAAGAAAAATAGTAAAGCACTTTATATTTTATTCAGCAAAAAAATCTGTCATAAAATACTCCCCCGAATTGTTCCAAACCTATATAAATTTTTTTGTTCACACCCACCTGACTTTAAATGGATCGTGTTGCCTTCATGTGAAAGGGGTGATTTCCCTTTACCAAAGACAATAGGAGAATAACTTAAGTAAAACTTATGGTATATTTAATGGTACACTTAAGGGAAAATTACACTTAAGGTGCCTTATGCAACCAGGGCCAGAACTGACTGTTTTATAAACAGTATTAAGAATCAGGGGCATGTTAACCTTTGACCTGGGATTTTTTTTTGAAATTATTCTTTTGTGCGAACTTTATGTTAACATTTCTTTTATGAAATAACTTGTTCAGGGCACAACTAAATTAAAAATAAACCATAATTTTCAAAATTCCTCTTATTTTCCCCCAAATTTTCAGTATTTTCCAGATTCTGCAACGGGGGTGTAAACATTTGACCCAAACTGTGGATTATGTTTACACCATACAAGTCATATATAAACAAACATACACAAATGTTTATGTTAGTGTTACATACCATGTTTTGAGTAACAGTGTTGAAGCAATCTCTCTGTAGCTCTGGTGGGAGGAGGGCAAAATTCCTCTCTGACCAGCACCTCACAAAATGTTCAGCTACCCATCTTTGACAAAAAGAAAACACAAATAAAATCTTTCACGTCTTTTCCTTATGAGTACAATTCAAAAATAATTTCCAGTGGAATTATTTATTTATTTAGCTGTTGTGGAAAGCATGTGTCTTTTGTAGGGAATGTCTGGAATTTGGAACTGCCTCCATTCGAGAGAGTACCCGTGTTCCACTTGTTGAATTTGTTTGTGGTCATGCAAATTCAGAATTTTATTTCAGCAAAATTCTTTATCATTAACACCATACATATCTTAGCGTACTGCTTTGTCGCTGCAGTCAGGAAGTCTGACTTAAAGTCAACTGACTTATAAATTGCATTTATAGTTTATGGGCAAAAAACACAAATCTCTACAAGGGAACAAAATATATTGATACTTCGTAGTATGACATTTCGTGATGCAAAAATGTTAAGATGGGCATTATAGAGAGATGGGGATATTTTACGATATGATGTTTGATTCTATTCGCTGAGCTGTCAAGATGTTAACTACTTTCCGCCAGCACGTCACGTGTGCTTACCTCACATATGCGATAAAGAGAAGTCTCTGGGAGAGGGGAAAGCAGAAGACTCAATCTGTGTCTCCACGTGGCTTACAAATCGTCTTATTTTCTATCAAAATCGCAGGTAAAACACAGCAAACCTTGAAGCGTGACTGCCGGCGAGTCACCCCCGAAACTCATTACAAGGGCAAGCACATAGATTTTATATGCCTATGTTAAATTATCCCCTCACGTGAGCTGCTGAATAATGTGATATGCAAAATAAATTAAGCCAAAAGAAACCAGCACTATACCGATTAGAGAAGTGATGGAGTGAGTCGTAATGTACATTAAAAGATTGCATGACATGCTAAAAACCGAACCAAGTATGTGATTTGCATGATTGAAGAAATGTAATACAGTTTATGATATATGTCTTTTTGAAAGATATTTCTCAATCATTACTGTCTTTAGCAAACAGTGCAGCTCCAAAGAGACATGAGCCAATAGCTTTTGTGTGTGAGCTCTTTCAGAGCGTTTCAGTGGTTGAATGTACTGAATAAATATGCCCTTCACTAAATGAATGAGTCAATTTAGTCAAAATGAGACTGAATGAACTGGTACATGTCGTTCATGGTCTATTTTCTCGGTGTTGCCAAAATGCATATCTAGTAGTTAATGAAATTTACTGGGAAATAAAGGTAATGACAAGGTCTAAAAAAAATAGAAATTAATTGTGAATTGAATTTCCGTTTCATTTTTTTATTTTGTTTAAAATATCAAGATGAGTGTCGTGTCTTGAGCTGAGTGACAATCATCTCATAGAGCTCATCCTGATGCGTGATTCCTCAACCTCCTACACAGAATAGAGGCATCAAAGAAAACACACACATACACTCTCTCCCTTTCTTCTTCTGGATAAACATCCACCTACATTCACACGTTCTCTTAGCTGGTACGCGCATGAGTGAAAAGAGTTTACAGTTAGCATTAAAGCGGCCGTGCAACAGTGTTTCATTCATTCCGACTTCTTAACAATGGTGCTGTGTTCTTAGGCTTAACATGACGTATTGCATAGTATTTCTGTGCTCGATACACTCCCCCATATAAAAACTGCATGTACATACATGCCGATTGCCAACAAAACACAGACTTTTGACTCAGGTTCACTTACCGCGTGCAGTTCATGGCCTGCATATTTTACCGCTGGGACTGCTCCATCTATCAGTTTCAATCTCCAAATTCAGCGTTATATCCACCATTTATATAACATTCCTCACAAAAATGCAGTGAACAAACAAACATAGCACCCACCAGCACCCAAGAGAAATACGACCATAGGACCATCCCAGCTCTGACCACTCCATTCCCAACCAAGAGCAAAGAAGGACTACTTGTCACATTAATGCTAAAATTACACTTGGTATTTAATGCTAAACTAACATCACATGTCAGCAGTTTGAAGTTATAGCTGGATTCAGTGGCCCTGATTGGAGGTTGTTTGGTGGGTGTTTGTGGGGAGTGGGGGGGCTCGTTGGTTGTGGGGATTCATCTGCTGGGGCTGTGTGGGTCCGGTTTGGCCTTGTTTTGTGGTCGATGTCGGACAACAGAGGAATAAAGCTACAACATGCCATGACTCGCCTGTACTGTTTTCGGTGAGTGGGACTTTCTGGGTTGCAGATGGTGGGCTCTCCCTCTTCCTCGTGGATATTTGCTCTGTGGCTTTTGGTCGGGGTCACTGAGTGCAGCTATTACACGTCAGAGGGGATCTGGCCCTCCCGGCTGAGCCTGGTTTCTCACAAGGTTTTTTCTCCATTAATCAATCATTGGAGTTTGGGTTCCTCACCGGGCAGTGTTGGCTTGCTCACCGGGAGACTGCATTTATTTATTTTTAATTAGATATTATTTATTAGAATGATCTTGTTTGTTCTATATACACCATGCACTGTACTGTGTTTTACCTTTTCTGTTTTCCTGTTTGCCCCTGTAAAGCTGCTTTGGAACAATGCACATTGTGAAATGCGCTATATAAATAAACTTGAATTGAACTTTGGATAAGTGGAAAACAACTATGGTCTTTTATAGTATTGCCGATACCTGTACTGTATACTGCCCATGGGTCCCAGATGAAATACTATCTTTAAACACAACTTAAAGTCAAATAAAACACCCCTGTACAATAACAGATGTTATAAAGCACTTGCTATAACAAAACATTTTGTGCAATTCAATATTGAATGTCAACAATATTTTCTGTTGTTGAGGATTTTTTTTTAGATTGATATTGAAAAAGAGAACATAATTCCTCACCTCACACAGGATTGGTGGAGATTGTGCAGGCCTATAGAATGTGTAATGGCAAGGCACTCCAGTATGGACTTCTGAATTTTATCAACAGGCTGAAAAAATGAAAACAATGGTTTTCAATAAACACATCTTATTTCACACAGAAAAAGCTCAAATTAAAATTTAGCTTAAAACATGTTTTAAACTGGAACTTTATATCCATTAGTCATCTACGGCTGAAATAAATGATTTTCTTCCCAAACAGCATTGAAATAACTCAGAAGGACAGGAACGTGGTTATTAGGGCTGCAAGATACAGTATACTGAAATAATCAAAATTTTCCAATAGCCATATCACAACAATTTCCAATAACTGGATTAGTTTCAGTACAATTTTTATGTACACTGTAGCAGTGTTTCAGCCAGGATTTTGTAAAACAGTGGCGCCTGATGACATCACACACTAATTAACATATCTTACATCACATAGTTTTAATACTGCGATCAAGAAAGTATTCATGGAACGGAAGTCTGATATTTTCCACCACAAACCCAACTGTAACGCCTGGATTTACTAACATTAAAAGTATTAGTAACATTAATGTATCTAATGATTTAGTAGCATTAAAATTTTTCAAGTATCTTAACATTAAAAGAGCACCGTTCCATGAATTATTTTCAGGTTGAAGTGGGAATTATCGAATTTCCGAGAGCGCGTGAAGGCAGCAAAAGTTGCAACAGACACGTTTCGATCAGAAAAGTTGCTAAATCTAGTGAGAGAGTTGCAAATTTAGCAACAATGGCTGACAAATTATGAATGAGTGGAAAACTGTAAGTGGGTCACTGTAGTCATGGCAGGCAGGATATTTGGCGTGGTGGCCCGCCATGGCGAAATGATGATGGCGAAATAAATATAGCGAAAACACTGCTGTAGTATGCACATAAAGGAAACATAAGACAGCAAAGATGTAGTGACTTTCACATGTCATCCAACGTTTGTTTATAGGTTTCAGAAGATCTCGCTCCTTTTCCTTAGGGCACCAGCTTAAGAATTCCCTTGTCATAATTACATTTAATTTATTAACAAAATATATAAAAAGAATAGCACGTAGTTCAAGAATGTGATAATGATAGGATAATTACAAGGATTAGTACTGACTTTGAAAGAGGGGGCACAGATTGTCAGATCAATGGAAGCACAATCTTCTTAAAAGAGGCATGAATTAAAATCACAATTTTAACCTGAGCTTTTGTTATATAAGAGGGAATCGTATTCAATCACCCACTGGTTCGCGCATGAGAGTACTGAAGTTACAAGTTGCGTGGAACCAGATAGAGCGAGCAAGCAAGCAACAAACAAATATGCCGTTAAAGATATCTAAATATTGTGCAATCCCTGGTTGTGGAAGAATACAGTTCCTTCGGATTCCGATATTAGGAATATACATTTATTTTTGAAGACGTTCCAGCTCATGTGGGAAAAACAAGGAGCATTTGTTCGTTTAATTTCTCAGAGGAATACTTTGTTGCGCAGCAATCTTATGTGAGTAAAAAATGTTGTACTATGCGTCACTATTGCTTTGTTAGAGGTCACTTGATGTGCCCAGAGCACTATTCGCATGAGATTAGTATCACCTGGGGACCTCTAGTCATTTGTATTAATTGCAGAGGTTGACTTTGATCTTAAATGTACAGTGTGTAGCATTTTGAAGGATTTATTTACCAAAATATAATATATAATACAAAACTATGTTGTGAGTGGTGTAGAAATACCTTACAAAATGAACCAAAATTTTTATATTACCTTACAATGAGCCATTTTTATGTATATACACCGCGGGCACACCCTAACATGTCATTTATCAAATTGCACAGCCATGTTTCTATAGCAGCACTACACTGACAAACTGAGCGCGTTTCGTAAAACGAAGGATGCACGGGACTATGTTCTACTTCTTCGGCTGTGTTTTGGAGGCAGCGTGAAAGCCACTACATAGAAGGATTAGCAGAAGAACTCAATTATGCTCCTTCCTCCAAAGGAATGACATTAATGATGAATTCCAGTCTGGATTTCGAGCATGTCACAGTACAGAGACTGCTTTGATCAGAGTTACAAATGATCTGCTTTTAGCGTCTGACCGTGGCAGTATTTCGTTATTGGTGCTGCTAGACCTCAGTGCTGCATTTGACACCATTGACCACAGCATACTTCTACATAGACTCGAAAATTACGTCGGCATTAACAGAATATTATTTATCCGACCGTTTTCAATTTGTAGCAATAAACAATGAGGTGTCCCGCAAATCACGAGTCCAGTACGGTGTACCACAGGGCTCAGTCTTGGGGCCTCTGCTCTTCGCATTATACATGCTACCTCTAGGAGATATAATAAAGCTACACGGAATTAGCTTTCACTGTTATGCTGATGATACTCAACTTTATATTTCCTCGAAAAACCCAGCAGTTTCATCGAATAAAGGATTGCATAGTTGACTTAAAAATGTGGATGAGTAACAATTTTTTACTACTAAACTCGGACAAAACAGAAGTATTACTTACTGGACTGAAAACCGCTATACGTAACAACCAAGAATATTGCTTAACGATTGACGGATGCTCCATAAAATCCTTGTCATCAGCTAAGAATTTTGGCGTTGTATTCGATAGTACTCTGTCATTTGAAAGCCATGTCGCCAACACCTGTAAAATTGCATTTTTTCATATTAAGAGTATATCTAAACTACGTCATACGCTGTCACTGTCAGATGCAGAAAAATTAATTCATGCATTCATGACATCAAGACTAGATTACTGTAATGCACTTCTAGGTGGTTGCCCTGCAGGCCTATTACAAAAACTGCAACTGGTTCAAAACGCGGCAGCTCGAGTTCTTACACGTACAAAAAAGTATGAGCATATAACCCCGGTTATGTCAACCTTGCACTGGTTACCTATAAAGCATCGCATTAACTTTAAGATCTTGCTTATTACCTATAAAGCCCTAGATGGTCAAGCGCAGCAGTATTTGAATGAACTTCTATTGTATTACAGACCTCCACGTACATTACGCTCTCAGGCGTCCTGTCAGTTGGTAATACCTAGAATTTCAAAATCAAGTGCAGGTGGTAGATCCTTTTCTTATCTAGCGCCTAAACTTTGGAATATTCTTCCCTGCACTGTCCGGGAGGCAGACACACTCTGTCAGTTTAAATCTAGACTAAAGACGCATCTTTTTAAGCTTGCATACACTAAACTTCCATTATAATCCTCAGAGGATTTAGGCTGCATTATTTAGATCAACCGGAACCAGGAACACATCCAACAACAAATGATGTACTTGTTGCATCAAAGAGTGCAGAACAGTACTCTACTCTCAACCAGTCTTGTCTCTTTGTTCCAAGGTTACCGCAGGATGCAGTTCATGCCCAGACCTGATGGCAGAGCTGAGAGTGGGAAGCGGTGACCTGACAAGAGCTAAGAGGATAGAGCTGGATAAAGGACGCAACAACTTTGATTTTCCTACAACATTTCAAATACTATTAGATTGTTAATGATAATCTTAAATCTATCGTTTTTTATTTTTATTTAGCCTTGTTGTGCAAGCACTGTTGAGCTTGTGCAGAGGCAGCAGCTTTTGCCAGAGGGGAACTGGAATCCCCTGGTTGGGCCTGGGTTCTCCGGAGGTTTTTTTTCTCGATGGGAGTTTTGGGTTCCTCACCACCGTTTGCATATTGTTTTGCACTATCTGCCTGGCCGGGGGGGCTGCTTTAGAATTTAGAATTCAGAAGTTAGACATAATTAATATTGCATATAAGAATTTATAGTCCGTTTAATATTTGACCTGTGGTTCTCTCTCCTTTATCGCCAATGTGTGCTTTCACTGTGTGTGTGTGCGAGTGTGCTTGTGTGTGTGTGAGAGAGTGTGTTTGTGTGTGTGTGCGTCTATGTCAATGTGTGTATGTATGTTTGAATATTGTGTGTGTGGAGCATTTGTATGTCTGTCTTTGTTGTTTTCACCTTTTTCTTGTTTTTACAGGTATATGCCTTTAGTTGTTTTACTTGTATTCAATGTGTCTCATGTACAGCTGCTTTGTAACTATGAAAATGGTAAAAAGCGCTATATAAATAAAGTTGAGAGTTGAGTTGAGAAGAAGAGGAAGAACAATAACAATTAACCTGTCGTGTTTTTTTATTAGAAATAGAAATGGTTCTTTGTTGCAGTGAGAAGTAAAATTTGCGCTAATGGCGGACCACACATACTCTGCATAAGAGCCGACAGAGCATCAATCTGTGTCGTCAAAAAAGAGAAAATACGATGCAGCAAGGCGAAGTCAAGACAAAAAACGGCAGAAAACCCGATTAAACATCAGCATGGCTTTTCCCAAATGGAGGGCACTAAAGCCGGAAAATGGTTTGCCAAGCGATGCCGAAGTTGCCAGCTTTCTGCTGGACCTGTAAGTTTGTCTAATTTCCGCGATATAAGTGAACTGTTTGTTTGATAGCTTTAGCTAATAGATGAGCTGATCATCAAGAGAAGTAGCGTTTTTCCTTGTAAATTCTTAGCACTTCGTATAGCACTATAATTCCTTGTTGCATGGGCGTGTGCAAATCAAGATAGAAATAATGTTTACGATCATAATTTGCATAAATCGGGTGTAAATTATTTTATAATACTGCTTAGCTTCCACATCCTCTCTTGTGCTGTCCTCCCGGGATACGTTAGCTCCTCTGCCTCTCCTCGCCCTGCCTGCATCTCCAACACCCCTACCTCTCCGCCCTCTTCCTCTCCCTCTTACTACCTTTGTTAAGTCCTCTGATTGACTCTGTGATGATGAGAATAACGTCTGCTAAGACTTTCGCGATTAGATTACACACCTTTAGCATTAGCAAGCGTTTCAATAGGCTTTAAATTACAAACCAAGTTACCGTGCCAAAAAATGCTATGCAAAATAAGCGAATAAATCACTGACACAATGTTAAACAAGTAACAATAATATTCACTATGAATTAAGTACATTTTATTTATTTATTTTTCTTTGTAAATAAGCCTCGTCACTTGACTTGCAAAGGTTACTCTCTGCTGTCTCAGACGACATCTCTGTCCTGTGTCCGTAACTTCAGTCTGTTGTTGGCCTGTGAGATGTAGATTGCAATTATCAACACCACCGATAATGGCCGCTATCATTTACGGAACCCTTTTGTCCTGTGACGGCAACCGTAGCTTCTCTAATGGGAGGGGGGCGGCGGAGCTGTAGGTTGCAATTTCCTACATCGCCAATAGTGGCCTCTGAAACTTACACACAGAACCTTTTTAGCCAATGTGAAGCGGATCTCTGTGATTTGGTGGGCTCATATATCATTTTTCAAGGTTTTATCCACCGTTCGCGAATAATGGAGGCTGTTTGAGTGTTTTGGTATCATTTCGGGTGCTGGATGATATCCATAAATTACCGGGAGTCTTCCGTTTGTTTATGTTTCATGGAATCTCTCGTTACATTTGAGACCCGCGATCGCGATGATCTTTTGTCCGGTTCGAGATCACTGGTCTCAAATGCTGACAGGTACAGTCATATATGATTAAACGAAATACAAGTATAGGCTATACAAACTATACGCAAAGCCTTGCCATCTCATATGGGATATAAGTGTGTAAATTTGAGTAAAATCATCCCGTGCGAATGCGTCACATGAAATACTTATATGGGGAGGTCATTTATAAATCACAGGAGGTCTCCAGATAATACTTATGCCGTGCGAAAACTGTGAATGGTGCTAATGTGTAAACTTATGTTACGTCTCTAACCAAATTCACAGAAACCTCAATCTACGCAAACTGCTATCCTATCAAAGCGGTGGGTGTTTACTTCCAAGTGTCTTCAATGCGGCACGCCTATGGATTAAAGTGAAAAAAAATCAATAGCGTTTTAAGGGGAGATGTTTTAAACCGATTTAATATGGCCAGTTTGGGTATTTTAAAAGCAATTTTTAATTGTTAAAAAATATTTGACAAATAATGAAACCATATACATAACTTTTCAGTTCATGTTTTTATTCATCCAATCAACCAACCAAACAATGTTTTCTGAAACTCTTAATTAACAGAAAAAAACGAGAAAAGTGCTTCTTGTGCAGAACTCTTGTGCAAAAGTCTCTAGATTGCAGATTCTTTCTGCCTTTTGGCTGTGAAACATATATATGCCGCAGCCTGACATGCTCTTCTTCAAAACCAAGATTAAAACCCGGAGTGGACTCAGAGCGGAGTGATTACAGAACTCTTAGACTGGAGAGAGGGAAGTGGTTTTGCTTTACTCCAGGTTTTGATTACATCCCCCCAGCACAATACTGTCTTTCCTTAATTGAAGGCCTGCTCAAACTAAAATTAAAGTCACTGGCCGCTCATAGCTGGTCACACTCAGGAAACCAGAACTTAGGTGTCCCATATACGGAACGGGTGACAGTTCACAGGGTCTACGGTCTCAAAATTATATTAAAAGTACATGTTCACAAACAATTACAAATGTATTATTTGAATAATGTCATTTCTAATTTCTAAAGTAGACTTGTAATACACGAACAATGTAAAATAAAAGCTCATCAAAATAAATTAAAGGCACACGCAGATACATTTACTCGTTAAGCAGACGCTTTTATCCAAAGCGACATACAAAGTAGGGGAATACGATAGAAGCTATTTGTGCAACAAAAGAACAAAAAAGTAAAACTGGTCTCAGTTAGCCTACCACAGTAAACGAAGCTAAGAACTTTTTTTTTAGTACAGAAATAGAAGACTGAAATAACGGGTCAGTTGTTGACGGTACAGTACACGCAGGCTGAATATCTTCGAAAACCTTACCTTTGGGAAAAATTTACAGTAGTCGCGAGTCAGGACCATCTCAGCCACGTCTTTAAGTCCCTCTAGGCCCAACATATCCGCTGCTAAAACAACCTGACTGAGTAGTAAGCACACACACACACAACATCTGCTGAATATTTGACAAGTCAACAGTTTATTACATTGTGAAACAAAAAGTGACTACAGAAGGTGTTCCGTGTTACCTGACATTGGTTCCTGAAGGAAGATCTAGAATGGCACCATACATGAAGTAGAGCAAAATCTCCATCTCTTCTGGACCCAGGCTGACCAATGTTTGAAAAAAAAACGGAACACACATATTCATTCACGTCACATTTAGATGAGATGCCTTATAAGATCACAAAGCAGATTTTACATATCTGTACTTCCTATAAAACAGCAAGTTGGGTGTGGACTGTTTCACACATCCGTACAGTTTAATTATTTCTATGGGCTTTATATGGACTCATCATAGTTTGAATTGCCTGGCATGAGTTGCAGTGATTTTTCCAGTTTTGTTTGTTGTCCTACAACATATAACCTACCCCTGCAGAGTGATACACTGACGCAAGCTCTCCATCCAACTACCACACAACATCGCTCGGAAATACTGTGAGCGTGCACACAGAATGGCCCTGAAGGAGAAACACACACACAATGTCAACTTTCCCAATCACTCACACAAACATACACACACACTTCATACCATATCACATCACATCACCCAGGCTCATGGGTATTATGTTTGTAAAGCAGGCCCTGGGGAAATAACCATCTGCATTTAAGAAAAAGTTTTACAAAAAATGAAGACAAACTACTGTACATTTTCCAACATTGTCTAGTACCTCGGAATAATTCCGAAGTACACAGATAAATCCTCAAGTACATTAGGCTTCTGATAACAAAATAAAAAAAATGCAAAAGGACAAGCAAATAACATTTAGCTTGCATTTTTAATTAATTTAAATGGTGTTAATTACATCAACGGGTCAGACTATCTTTCCTCCCAATACTCCATCTCACTCTCCATGAAACATTATATAGATTTAATACTATAGAAATAGTCTATAAAAATATGTCACATCTTAGAAAAAACTGCAGCAGTCAGCTAGTCGGCTAAGGCTAAAAATAATGCTTAAATAAAAACCCTTAAACACATGTTGGACAGTTCTGCATGCACCTGGTTGCACATGGAATTACATCTTCGCAGTCTGTAGCATTTTATTTCATATATTGTGTGCATGTATTTGAGATTTGCGGGAAGGATATGTGTCTCATCTCTGGGGGGCTGATGAAAGTAAACAGAAAGTGAGAGATTAACTGTCCTGTCATAATGCATGTATCCTACAGTGTAACTGACAGATTTGCAGCAGTCACCTCAAGCCTGACATACTGATCAGGACTGCAGACGTCTTTCTCTATTTGAACAACCCAAACCCACAGAGGCCCTGCTCATGGCTGATGGTGAGGAAGAGCCTGTTGCTATAGTAACAGGTCATGGCAACTGCTCTAACATCTGCAGCAATAAACAGGTGCTAAAAAAACATTGGATGCCTGAAAACCGCAAATCAGCGCTTTAATTCATACTAATATTGTGACTGCATGACTGAGCATAAATTTTGGATGCATAAAAAAGAAAGAATTAACCCACAACAAAAATGTAAAGCAGACAAAGCTTGTTCTAAAAGCAGAGTGAATCTGGGTTGGCTGATGAGCACTAAAAGAAAGCATTGGGCTGGAAGAGCGATCCAGAGATGGCATGAGTTCTGTAGGACAGGCATGTGTTCCTGCCTGTGCATGAGCTTGCAATGTACAAGCAGTTCATGTCCACTATACTACTACTTGAAAAATAATGCTTGAGGTCTCTAGAACTGACTCTGGCTCTAAATTTTCAAAAAAAGATTTGTCTAATTGATAACTACTTATTCATGTTTTTGGTATCTTATTACTATTTTCTAATATCGTATTTTCATTCAAATAATGTGAAAAAATGCTTTACATTTGTTGTCCTTCCAAAACAATGTTCAACAATGTTGTATGATTGTAACAATCTAAATAAAGAGCACAAGACGGTTGCTGCATCTGCAGAACTAGTTTGATACTTAAAAAGTTACTAAAGAATACTGCATAAAATAAGATCATGGTTGTAATACATTTTATTGGGGTCATCATGAAATGTCTCTTACATACTTTGGTTAAAATTCCTCAGTGGTCATGTAAATAACATCCTTTTTAACCTAATCAAAAACCCCTCTGTTAACAGCGACCTAATTTTGTCCATGTTTTTTTAAATCATAATGGGCGACTGGCTTTTTCCGGTGTCAGGACGCCTGTGAGCCGAACGATGTAGATTGTCTTCAGCTCTAGTTGCATCAGTACATACAGTAGTTCCCACTTACATCAATAGCTTCTGTGTGGTTTATTATAAGGCTGTAGTTTAATGCTTATGTTTAACTTAATTAGCTGCTTACAAATAGGTGAAAAAATTATGCCTAACTTAAGAAATCTAAAACATGATTTTACCTGTGAGTTGAAAAAACTCTATCTGCCACCTGGATACTGATGTCAGACACGTCACCTCTCCTATAAAGGGCCAAAAGGTCTGCCCCAAGCCCAGAAGCTGGTTCTAAATGCTTTGAATCTGGCCAACATACAGAAATAAGGCACTTTTTTACACATCTTGTTATTTATTTCAATAAATGTAAAGTTTAGTTCTTTCTGATGGATATGTCATAAATATTGTCTCCATACCTGGTTCTGAACTGCCCTGAGAGTCGACCTCATGACTGCCTGTAGCAGTGCCATTTTCCACTGACGAGTGGCCATTGTGTGAAGTTAAGATGCTGCATTTCTCATTCCCAAGGCACTTGCCATCTGTATAAGCTTTCCTGTAATTCCAGTAGTTATGTGTTACTCCTTACGAACCAAACATGCAGTACAATCGAATGCTGAAACCCATTTTCAATAGTGGATTTGGATCCCCCGCTTGACGATTACAACTTCACTATGCAATTCTATTTGCAACAAACAAATATGAAGGAGGCCTGTAAAAAGACAATAATGACTAACAGTGATAACTCAAATTAAAAAAATATATAAGAAGAGATAGAAAGTAGAAAGGACGATATTTACTGCAAAATGTCCTTTAGGGCAGCAGGCTCAATGTTCTGCAGGTGGATGACAGGTGTAGATGACTCGGCTCCCTGAAGGAGTTGAGGAGCTCGGGCCAGCAGCACCGGCCTGTGGGCTTTCACCCGATCAGCAGAGCCCAAACACAGAGTGACATCAGTCTCCTGCTCCTCTTGCAGCAACCTGTTACAGCAAAATATAATTAAAGCTCCATCAAAATAATAGTTAAACAACTTCAGACTCAAAAAGACTCTCTTTCAATGGAATAAATAATGGAATACGACACTTTAACTAGAGAGATTAAAACAGAAATTCATTACTTCTCTTCTTAACCTCAATTTACATTTCTTTCACTTCATTTACATTACAAGTAGGAAAGCTTGTTTGGAGGAACAGTATTAAGTGTCAACACTGATACTGTCTCCATTCAATCGTGTATTTTGATATTGCAATTACAAGAAAGTTCTTCATTGAGATCCTCCCCCTCCTTTTTCTTACAATACCCATATACATAACAGTGCATTTATTGATTCTTGATGTCTTATACTTTAAATGTTTCTTTACAAATTTTGCAAATTAAAAAAATCATTCTTAAAAAGTTCAACATTTCATGTAGCGTCAGTTCTAGCAATATCAGGTGCAGCTTTTCTATGTCAACCAATAGTCATAAATTGTGTCCCAAATGACATATTATACGCTATCCACTGAAACTATGCACTCAGCCATGCAGTGTATGAATTTTAGAAGGGTAGTATGGTCTCAAATGGAATACCAAACGGTTTAATCTAACCGGAAGTATATATGTGATGTGTACACTGCACATTTAACATAGTTTTCATCTGTTTTGCCCATCATTACTTTAGTCATCGGCAGATTGAAGCGTTATCACTCTGCAGGAGAGTTTTGCTCGAGTAGCGTCTGATAGCCCCGCCTCAATTACGCTACCTGTGCGAAACTTCGACCGTTGAGCGCGTGAAGTGTCCACAGAAAAAGAGCATCATCCGGTCGTTCTATCTGTCTGCATCGGTCAGGTCATTATTTTGGCTTGACAATTTGTAAATATGTAAATGAGAGCCCCTTTTTGCATTTTGCTGTATAAAAATGCAGCACTGTATGTAACAGTTAAGACAGTAAACGCAAGTAAGACTAGATGACGCCATAAATATGATGATTCGGATATGAAGAGTTGATTTATAAAATAACTTGTACACAAGATGTTCAAAAACAATGTTTTTATTATGCATTCAAATTAATATCAATGAAACTGCAGTTTTGTTATTTTGATTAAGAAATAATATAAAATACTGCTTACTAACACGATAAAAAAATGATTTAAAAAAGATTTAAACTTTTTCTCATAGAGATGATCTGTTTTTTAAATGTTTATTAAAAGTTTTGTAATTACAATTGTACTGGACCTTTGACGTTGACAAGAATTCAGATTCGGACCTTTGAATGTAAACTTCACAATGAAAACTCTAGCCTCAAGGTCAGAATTACAAAGATGTTTCATGTGTTTCATGTAAGTACATAATTACCAGTGCATATCTTCTGACAGAGCTTTTGCCAATAGATTCCTCAGCCTGTTTTTGAAGTTGTGCTCTTTAGCTTGGAACTCCCTGACAGCCTCAGTGGACGACATGTTATTGCTCAACTGATGAGCAAATACAAGCACTTCTCTAGGATGGTAAATATCTGAAAAAAGGCAGACATTAGTGCAGTTAATTACTGTCATTAATTAATTAATTATAAAGCTTCAAGCTGCAATTATCAGAGTTGAAGCAGGTTCATCACTATGGCAGACCACACAATGACAGACATAACAACGTTGAGCCGGGATTTCGCTCCCCCCACCCAAAGTATACACCGCACGTCCGCGCGCTGCTGGCATGATGTAATTTTTGTCATTAGGACAGTCTGCAGTCGTCCGCACATCCCGTCCGCTTGCAGCCCAAATTTAGAGACAACGGCACATGCACAAATGTTAAGACAGTTAGTTAATGTGATGAGGCAGAAGAAGTTTATTTTATATTAGCGCCTTTCCACAAGCTCAATGTCGCATTACAATGAGCACTTTTAAGCAAAACTACATTGTCAAACAAACATACAAATATTCAGGACAAGATAACTGATAATACGTTTCAAACAATTATCTTTTCAACTGTGCATAGAGAAGAAGAGTCACAAAGCAATATGGGTAAAGAATTCTCAAATTCATTAATTAAGCTTTTCTGTAGCTCAGTGGTAGAAGCATTGCGTTAACAACGCAAGGTTGTGGGTTCGATCCCTAGGGGATTGCACATACCCATGTATAAATGTATAGGATAAAGCAATGTAAGTTGCTTTGGATAAAAGCTTCTGCCAAATGCATTAATGTAAATGACCTTCCACCTGCAGTGGAAAGTCTAAACTTGGGAATGCTAAGAAGACCCAATTCAGATGATCTAAGAGACCGTCTTGGTATAAATGGGTGAATTAGATATTTGATATAGCCATGTGCAAGACCATGCAAAACCTTAAATGTCAACAGGAGAATCTTAAACTAAACGCGTGAGAAAACAGGTAGCCACTGTGTTAAAGTGGAGTAATTTGAGCACTGCGGCTGGCCGAGGTAAGTACCCTAGCTGCAGCATTCTGGACATACTGCAACCTTTCAATATTTTTCCCTTGCAGAACTATAGACAGAGTTTCGCAATAATCTACTCGTGATGTAATTAGAGCATGCACTAGGGTTTCTCTATCAGACAGATTAAGAGAAGAGCGAAGACGTGCAATATTGTGCAGATTATAAAAATTACTTTTAACCACTGCAGCAATATGCAGCAACATCCAGTGTTTGATTTCAGCGATGCAATCTTTAAGTGTAGCAGGCAAAGTAGATTTTTCAGAGGAAGTGGTTAAAGAGTAAGTAACGTTGGATTTTTAAGGGCCTACTTTGGTTTATGGAGTGTCCAACAACAAGTTTCTTCAAAAAGAAGGTGTAAAAACACTATTATGTCGTAATCGTAGGCAGTTATTCTTACCCTAATTCTTGACTGACTCTCAAATGATTTGTTCCACGATTCATCTGTCTAATCCCCTAGTGTCATGTGATTTGTCAGATGGTGTAGTCTGTTGTGATTGGTCAAACGTGTTCAGCATGTGCCGCAAACGGAATGCCTATGCCTGGTCACACGCTTACATCATATCGCAAATGGAACGCCTATTATCATTAGCTTTCCTGTAGCTCAGTGGTTTAGAGCACTGCGTTAACAACGCAAGGTTGTGGGTTCGATCCCAGGGGATTGCAAATACTGATGTAAAATGTATAGGATTAAGCAATGCAAGTCGCTTTGGATAAAAGCGTCTGCCAAATGCCTAAAATGTAAATTACTGGATTACGGTTTACCGGTGGTTGGAGATTACAAACATTGTATAGATAGAGATGGCAGGGATTTTACCTTACCAGTTTGAGCCCGAGTCTGACGAAGAAACTTTCGAAGACAATAGTAGATAGACGATAATAGATTGAACACTTAAATTAGCCGAGTTCATAGCTAGATAAACAAACTGTAATACCCCAGAAAAATCGGTACATGTTTACGTTAGCGTTGTACGCATTAACAGACATAAGTGTTTGGGGGAGGAGAGTGAAGTTTTCGGGCCAGTCCCAGCAAAACGTAGGAAGGGATTATTTCTAGTGACGTAGATAAGAGGCGGTTAGAGACTCGGACTAAGTCACGTCTCGTTTGCGTGATTCAGAGTCGACTCCCTTTTTACAAGCCAATAGATTTTTTATTCATTTACCTTCGGACTTATAACTTGGCAGACTGCTTACTTCCAAACACGGCAACATAACACACTGCATAAAATTTAATTTTTTTAAGATCCAATGTTACTTACTCTTTAAATAAATCTGGATATCATCAGCAGCATTGAGATTAAGGCTGTACTCTCATTTATGCCGGTTGCTCTCAACTGTGCCCGAGCGCAATTGTCCCAATATAGCCTTGCATGGCAATAAAGTATTTTCTGTCATTGAGATATGACTTGAACCAAGAAAGAACAGTGCCCTTGATGCCAAGTTCTGATAGACAAGAAATGAGAATGTGATGACGGACAGAATCAAATGCTAAATTTAAGTCTAGTAAAATTAAGATGGTAGTACACCAAGACTCCATCAATAGTAGAATATAATTTATTACAAGAACAAGTGCTGTTTTCTCTGCTGCGCGATAGGCAAAAGCCATCATGTGCACTTAGATGATTTCTTAGCCGAGTCAGTGGCAACTACCTTCTTTGAGAAATGTTAAGTTAGAGATGGGTCTATAATTATTCATATTTAGATGGTCTAGACCAGATTTCTTAGAGATTGGGGTACTCCATGACATGCTCGATGTGTCGAGCTTGTCCATTTGTGCTTATCTGCGGTTGACTATGCTTTGGAAGCGTGCGAGACGGACGTGTCGAGTCAAAATCGAAATAAAATTCTATAACAAAAACAAATTGGCTCATATCTGCTGAACAACTTTATACATTATTTTCACATTTAATGCAAATCGGACAAATGTTGCAGGAGAAGTTTGAAACACTAGGTTTTGAATAAATAGCGAACGAAAAGTACTGCAATTAATCAGTAGCAATCAGTAAACTACCAGTAGCGGCTACTGGCTAATTTTTTTTTAGGAAAAATACAATGTTAGTCAAAAGTGCCACACGACTGTTTGTTGTCCTACATTCTTCAAAATGTCTTCTTTTGTATTCACTCTTCTGGGTGTGTGTTCACGGTATATGTGTGTTACTCACTGCAGTGTGTGTGCACTTGGATAGGTTAAATGCAGAGCACAAATTCAGAGTACGGAACACCATACTTGGCCTCACATCACTCACGAGTCAGTTTATAATAAACATGATGAAAGTAATTTTCCTACTGTAGGAGTCTGTGTGATGTCCTACATTCTTCAAAATGTCTTATTTTGTTTTCAAAAGAACGAAAGTATTTTTTCCTACTATGGGAGTCAATGGGATGCAAAATCTGTCTGGTTATAACCATTACTCTCAAATATCTAACTAAATAAGCCTGGTATATCTGGTAAATTTGTTTTTGAACAGGCCTCAGATCAAAAACGTATTCAAAATGGACATAAGCTGCCTTGTTTGGTATATGATTAAAGTAAAGTATTTATTAAAATTAATTAATGCATTAGGTAACATGACTTTTTTGAAAAAAACTTCACGTGATGCGGTTCAATGTAAGTATGTAACGTTACACACTAGGTTAATGCAAAGTGAATTAGCATGAACGATTGTGTTGGCATTAATATTAAAATATTTATAAGGCTGAAAATTTTATTGATCACATATAATTTATATTAACAAAAGCATGTACTTATTCTAAGAAATGCGACATAGTTGTTAAGTTTCTTCAGTATTTTAAAGATCATCGTAAAATCGAATATCTAATGTTTGTTTGAGATGGACTGATCTCACAGCTAGCATAACTAGCATTCACGCCTTAAGGTTTAGTACAAATGAAAAACCTATCAAAACAATTATGCTATAATAGACCAATCATAAAATAGAAAATATACATCTCGGATATAACTATTATTACAGGCTGCGCGGCAATAATGCTGAAACAAAGAGTGTGAATCTGTCATCATTTCCATGCTGCTTGCCATTAGCGTGTAAACTGTCAGTGACCACAAAACAAACAAAAAAGATCACCGTGGAAAACAAGAATCATCCCCTTTAAAACTGAAGAGTGTCTTCAACAATACCCAACAGTTCATTAATACACAATGCTATTTCAAAAGCCACAGCAGCGAAACTGCCCTGTTGTCAATGACAACTGAATAAAAATACTTACCTTACGCTTTATCACCATGACGTACATTTTTTTGCCATTTTATTGCCATTGTTAGAACCTACACACTTAGTATATAAATCTTGCTGATAACGGAAGTAGTTCTAACAATCCGTGCGCATCTGGAAACTAAAACAACCTTCACATTTGGGAGCGCTGCCTAATTTATTACTGGATATATTTTTGCTGCCCTCATGTGACGCTTTTGTGAAGTGAATATAAGGTGCAGGGGCAACGTTAATTTTCCTTCCTATAAAAATATGACAAATGACTGGACAAGCAACAAATTACATAAAATATTGATACACCACCTAGACTTGAAATACATAAATTAGATCTGTTATGTAAGTAGGCTAACATGAAACATACAGTTTTGTACAAATGCAAATATTAAAAACTTAGACCATTATACATTTAGTACAAAAAACAAAAAAGGATATCTCGTTTAATACAGTGATCAAACCAAAAAGTAATTTTTCCCTTTTATATTTAAGCTATGCATATTCTATTCTTAATAAACCCTGTTTGGGAGTGTCTTTGAATATGTACTTTTGTTCTATGTTTTGACATTATATTCACTGACACAGGACCTTAGGGTGGGTATTAGAACAGCCCATAGCATTTACCTCAGAGTATTGACAATACTCATGGTCATTATTCCATGGCTTACTGATACACTCAGATTCTTTACCTGCACCAACGGACTTAACATCATATACCTTTGATGAAATTGAAGCAGTGGATGTCCTTTGAGTCAGAGAGTATCAGTTTGAGCCAAGACAGGGTTATGGTTCTAATGAGCAGGCAGCTGGCAGTTTTTAGTGATAACATTTTTTTATTTCTGCTCACCGATGTAATATGCAAACCTACAAAATTAGCTAATAAAATATGGAACGCCTAGGACGGTAACATTGTTTTGATCTTAACTCTATGACCATGTTTTTTAGGGCATCGTTTTTTAAAACATGATATTTGTGAACTGCAACTCATTTGCTTAGAACAGGTTCACTGGTTTCTGCCAAAATATGGCATCTGGTGTTGAGTTTATACTGTAGGGAGGTTAGGTTGGTTGGTGGAAGTGCAGAGACAGGAACCTGAACAGATGGCTTTGTATGTATGTATATACTGAACTGCCTAATATTCTTTTGTGGTGGTGTTGGAGTCATCAGAGAGAAGTGAGGGTGGCAATTCCATCATGTGTTGTGAGTCGGGCAGCATTTCATAAAGATTGTATTTTTATTGAAATACTAAAATAAAAAGAACATAGGTTTTAGTTGTTGACTTAATTGATCTTGCCAATCAGATCATTCAAATGTAGAGCAGAGGTCATTTGAAACTTCAGTTTGGTCTCTTATTCTGATAAGAGACCTTATTATCAGCATTGCTTATAGCAATTCTTGCAAAATATCCACAGTTTTTAATTAAAATTAAATTATGTTCCATTTGTGAGTATGAACTCAGAATTACCTTTTTATAGCATGTATCTTAATTTCAGCATTATATGTATAATTTTTTTTAATTCAAAATCATAGATGTGACCATTGCACTATGATCTAACAAAGAACTGTTAAAATATTTGAATTAACTAACATTAGTAAATATGTTATTGTAGATCGGCTATAAGGACTATGCCCTGTGTTAAAACATTTTAAGATATGGGTAAAATGTATACAGAATGGAATGCCACTTAATCCTTGTTGGGTCAGTCTTTTGAAAATGAGATGGTATACTCTCACTTCTTGTATTTTGGAGAGGAAGAGTTTCTCCCTGATAAACGCAACCTGAATTTAAAAACTATAATTTCATTCAGGTTTATTATTATCAATAAACAGTTTTAAAGGAATAATTATATGATAAATACTATCACAGCATTGTGTCATTAGACAGAAAATACTATTACATGTTTGCATCAGGGTAATTAAATCACTTATTTTTTGGTGCAAACTTGAGAATGAGGCAGTGAATCACATTAATCAATGATGTCTGGTAGTAGGGACCAATAATCAAAATGTCTTTTTTTAGATGATCCTCCAACACCAGATGGCAGAATTTTTCACATGCTTTGGTACTTAAATGGCAATATGAGATAGAACTCACACGTAGAGCTAGATGGGAACAACTTGGAAATAGACAATTCATGACTTTTGCATTCCATTATTTGGTTCTTTACCAAGATGGATGCAATGTGGTCAACTTTCATAAAGTCCACCATCTTTTTCCAAACCTCATACAGTAGTATAAGCATTTACTAAATTCAGAATCAAAGAGCTTATTGATCATGGATGAAAGGATCCAAAGAGTCTGCAAGAGTCTTATGGATAAACTTGATCTTAATTCTAATCTCAGATCCCTGACCTTGCCCTACAAGCTCAGTGTAAAATGGAAAATAGAGGTTTCAGAGCTCCATAATCAGCACAGGTGAGATTTTGTGACATAATATAATAAAAAAAATGATGATCCTATAAAAGATTCTTCATAAGCGCTTCTGGGCCCACCAGAATCCATTGCTTTTTCACTTGTCCCCAGATCATCAAACCTACTACAATGGCAGTATTTCTTAGAAATTAGGACCAATAAAGAGTAAAAACTTAAGTCTAACAAAATGATGTTCATCAATTATTTACATTGTTTTTTTCAGTTCTGCAAAATAAGAATTGCTTACATGTGGTGTTGTCGCTGGTGTTGACTAACCTAATAGACAATGGTCCATTCTCCAAAATGTCTTCAAACGATTTTCATACAATATAACAAAAGCATTTAGCTCTGTGCAAAATCTTTGTATATTGTTGCACTGCATTAAAAGATCTGAAAATGGCAACACAATTTGCTTATCAGCCAATCACATGGCAGCAATTCAATGCATTTAAGCATCTAGACGTGGTCAAGACGACTTCAACCTGAGCATCAGAATGGGGAAGAAAGGGGATTTAAGTAGCATTGAACCTTGTCTGAGGTCAGAGAAGAATGGACAGACTGGTTTGAGATGACAGAAAGGCAACAGTATTCAATTCAAATAACGTCTTACAATCAAGGTATGCAGAATGTGATCTCTGAACACACAACTTGTCGAATCGAAGCAGATTGGCTACAGCAGCAGAAGACTACGCCGGGTGCCACTCCTGTCAGATAAGAACACAAAACTGTGGCTACAATTTGCACAGGCTCACCAAAATTGGACCATAAAAGATTGTAAAAACGTTGCCTGGTCTGATGAGTCTCGATTTCAGCTACTTTTCAGAATTTGGCATAAACAACATAAAAGCATGGATCTGTCCTACCTCCAATCAATGGTTCAGACAAATGGAGTCATGGTGTGTTTTTTTTTTTCATGGGACACGTTTGGGTCCTTAGTTCCAATTGAGCATCGTTCGTATGCCACGGCCTACACAAGTATTGTTGCTGACCATGTCCATCCCTTTAATGCCAGTCTATTCATGTTCTGATGGCTCCTTCCAGTAGGATAACAAACAATGCACAATGCTGAAATCATCTCAAACTGGTTTTTTTGAACATGACAATGAGTTGACTGTACTCCAATGGCCCCCACAGTCACCAGATCTCAATCCAATAGAGCACCTTTGGGATGTGGTGGAACGGGAAATTTGCATCATGATGTGCTGCGTGATGCCATCATGTTAATAAGGAACAAATTTTTTATGGAATGTTTCCAACATGGGAAATTGAATTTATGCCATATAGAATTAAGGCAGTTCTGAAGGCAGAGGGGTCCAACCTAGTAATAGCAAGGTGTACCTAATAAAGTGGCCGGTGAAAGCTTTTTCTTGCCGACACACTCGCCCTGTGCCCCAATTTGCAAACCAGGTCCTAAATAGTATTCAAAATTTAAAGTGATACAGTATGTCCGAAATCACAGTACTGTATGTTGAAATTGGTATTCTCAGAGTTACCAGATGGCCTACTTTTCCCCATGAAAGTTTAAAGTGCATTTCATCAGCACTAAAACGGCTAATATTACCCACAACTCATTGGGCACAAGGTGATGTGCAGTGACGATTTACTGCATTGTTAAATTAAAACAGGAAGATTACATGAGGAATTATGAACACATAAATGGTCATATGACCATTTAATAAATCCGGATTAGATCACAACTACACTTTTTTATCATTTTAAATTTATAATTTGGGGCTTTTTTGCCTTAATTTTTGAGAGGACAATAGAGAAAGAAAGTGATAGGGGAGGAGAGAGGGGCAGAAATATCAGAGCTCCATAAAGCTGAGATAACACACACAGTCTCTGTTGATCTCATGTTAATCTTTAGTAACTATAGTGTAGTATTTAATACTTCATATTTTTGAAAAGTATTTCGTTTGATGACATTTATAAAAGACAGATACAGCCGTATTATTATTTTTCCAAAACAGTCGAGCTTCAGGAGGCCTGAAGTGGCCGAACACACTATACATCATCGCATTATTGTTGTATAACTGTTGATTCATTATAAGTGTGTGTTGTTTACATTATGCAGATTGCCAACAAAACACAGAAATTCGACTCAATTTCACTAACCGCGTGCGTTTCATGTCAGGACTCTTTTAGCGCTGTGACTGCTCCATATTTCAGTTTCATACGATGTGCAAATCCAGCTTTACATCCACTGTTAATATATCAGTGAAAAGACAATCACAGCTTATCTTCCGTAAACTGAACGATGCACATTAATGGGCTGCTCTTCCTCTCGCTGGTTGACGTGTGGTCATGCTTTTCTGGGAGATTTGTCCAATAAGGAACTAAGAACACAGTTACAACTAAAATTCATGTTAAAAAAAACAACAACGAAAACTATATGAACAACCTTGGCAGAGTGTATCGAGCACAGAAATACTAGTTCATACGTCCAACTCATCTTTTAAGTTGACCAGGTTAGGGTTGAGAAGCCAGCACACGTTCAACAGTGTAATAAAGTTACCCCTTCCCCTTTAAGTGCTGCTGCACTACATTTATGGAACACTCTTCACACACCTCGACAGGGACGTGCACAGGGGGGTTGCTAAGGTAACTGCCCATATGCCCTTCTCGACTCAAGTTGCCCTTCTGAGGTGGAAAAAAA
This sequence comes from Triplophysa tibetana, assembly GCA_008369825.1. Classification (NCBI taxonomy): domain Eukaryota; kingdom Metazoa; phylum Chordata; class Actinopteri; order Cypriniformes; family Nemacheilidae; genus Triplophysa; species Triplophysa tibetana. Next base: position 17,225,622 of record CM017905.1, on the reverse strand, counting down.
TAAAAAAATAAATCCTACAATGGATGCAGAATTTCACGTAGGCCTGGATTAAAAAAACAACGCAAAGCCTCATTAACTTCCATATTCGGGCACCGAAAATAAAAGTCAGTACGGGAAGAGCAAACTCTGTTTACATGGCTGCAGCGCTGCACGCAACCGGCACCTGAGCTGAGCCTGCATGAGTGGTCCTAGAAGGAGATTGTCGCGGATGTCGGGTGAGACGACTCAACGCTGTCAGAAAAGGTGAGTTTGAGATGTGTAACAAACGAACGATCATCATCATCAAGTTTTATGAAATTAATTAAAATCTTCATAAATCCAGGCTGAGTTTGCCACGTTTAGCCTAAATAATAAGACAGATATAGGCTACTATTTTTTTGCTGATAGTTAGTTTCTCACATTTCGTTTTAGCAAGAGGAATGAATGAGGGAAGTAATGCATCACATTAATTATTTTATTCAAAAAGGTTAAATGCCTAAATGCTATCACTTTCTTTGGGTATTGTTTGAAACCAAGATGCCCACTGAAAAGAGGCGGATTCAGGAGAGAAAATTCAGGGAGGCAGCAGCACATCACTGCAGGGTTGGCTGCGAAAAAGCCAACCAGCAGGTGAGACAGAGACTTTGCACTGTGATAAGGATGACATGACGCTGTGTAGGCGAATTGATTAATTAATCAGAATCCTATTTTAGCCAACTAATGGCAATGTTTCATAATTACATTACATTTAAGATGAGGCGGAGCAGTCACAAGCCTCCAGACTACGTGAGGAAAATGTGGACCAGGAGGAGGCACATAGGGCAGGTAGGCCTAAGTGATGATAACCAAATTTGAGATGAGAGGACCATGCTAGAAAGTACAGGGTTAAAGAGCTGCATGCTAAATAATTGTAATCTAAAAAAACATAGGCTATTTTAGAGGTCATTTCAAATATCTTGCCTGAACATAACAAATACCACTAGTGGGAATTAAAATAATAATGATAATGGCAATAACAATAATAAGTAATTGGACAGATGATGAGCACAGTGCATCAGCTGCATTCAGAGAGATCAGGACAGACTGGCAAAATAGGGAAATGATAGATGAGCAAGAGGATGAGATGAGGGAGACGAGCATCGTAGTTAAGGTGATTGAGTGCTGTATTTCAGTGTTTTACTTTGTGTATATATATTTTAATAAAGTTAAAATATATAAACAGTTTTTTTGGGGGGTTGCCCTTTTTTCAGGTCAGAGCAACTGCCCCTCAAAATTCCTGTGCACGTCACTGCTCATTTATTTCCACCCTTTAAAACAATATTAAGATTTGTGGATTTGATTTTTCTAAACAGAAAGTCAAAGTTTCAGTCTTGGATTGGTTTAAAATGGACGATGATGTTCCAATGGGTAATAAAGTCCTAAGAAATGTACACTTAACATTTTAGCACAAATAAGGATAACTCACAATGCCAGTGTTATGCTTGCAAAGAGTTTAATGCTTGAATTTTTACAAGTAGTGCAACAAAAATAAATTATTCAAAAATACAAAGGATGCAAAAAAAAAAAATTACAAACCTTAGAACTTATTTAGAACTTGCTTAGTTTAAAAACTTTATAATATATAGCCATTACTTCTGTACAGAGGATTTCGGCTATAAACCATTTCTTCTTTTACCAATACAGGCAACTGTGAAAATGTTTACATTGTACAGTCAAGTCTCAAAGATCCACAAAGGCTTAAAGAAATGTTACATGCTTCAGCTAATATCCCTATCCATAATAGCATAGTTAAATCGAGTTTTGTGAATTTGATGAGACCTAGCTTCAAGAAACAAATGTACAGAAACCAGAATATAGAGAACTGGTATAAAGGAGCTTGTTTAGAAAGAGAAGAAAAGCTTACAGTATGAATTGTATATGTATAAGTAAATGTTACTTCTACTTGGAGAAAAATCTGAGACAACTATAATGATCAAATAACTGAAGTAATCCCTGTGAATTGAGCAATGTGCGTTTAATTAAATTAAATATAAATAAGGAAAGGCAAAAGGATTGTTTATATGACGTTACTCAAAAATCTATCAATATCAAGTATTATGCACAAAAAACATCTACAAGAATATCTAGCCAAGGAGGATACAGGGCCAAAAGCCAGAGATACTTCTACTTTTCTGTCTCTATCAGAAAATCGAACTGCAAGGCTAACATGGAGAAAATGATCACTAGCAGGCCTATATTACATCTCAGCTTTTGCCCAAGCACATGAGAAGAAAAGGCAAAAGGCCATATGATCACATCTGCATAATGAAAATAACTCTCAGTAGAAGCTGTGTAAAAGGTGTAGTAATGTGCAATTGCTTTTGTGCAGAACTTAATATTAATAAGATCTGTTACATGTTAAACTTCATATTAATAAGCTGTGTACTTTTTCATCACTAATTGAAATCCATATAACACACACCTTGTCTGCAGCCTGTGTTTAATTACAGCTGGCCTAATGCTGATGTAAAAAAAATAGTGAGGTTTGAAATGTTCGTGGTCTAAGGAACAACAGCACCACACTTACTGTGAAACTTCTAAATCACGCACACAAAAATGTAGATTGATGTAATTTACAAACAAACCATTAATTTAAGAGTGTGACATCCTGGATGAGAAAATGTACACCTTATAATGTAGTGACAAATGTTTTTGCCAGTGAGACTGATGAGAGATTTGCATGTGGTCTCTAGGCCTCTCAGAAGAACACAAGCGGGTACAAAAGCGAAGCCTGAAACCAATCTTAAGGCAACAATGTTGGACAGCGAACGGAGTGAGAAATGTCTCAAATAGAAGCTTGCATGCTAGCATAGCCCAAAAGGTCTGAATCTAGTTAAACCTGACTCATGAGAAATTAGAAACTATATTTTTACAGGTGTAGAAAAGCAAGTTTTGAAATTCCTTCTATCGTTTCATGTACAGTAAGCGGAGTCAGAAATAAATCAGATGTTAGTTTCCAGTGTCAAGAGTTGTATGGGGAATTTGGTTCAATCGTTTTGAATTGTAAACATGACACTCAAATTTAGTTTTATTTAGGTGCAAAAGGCTAACAGGAATTTTAGGGGCCTATAGTATACAGTACAAAGACTGGCCAATTTTGTCTTATGAAGTTACAAATCAAATGTCAGAAACCAGCCTTGAAAAGAAATGATAACATTGATCGGAAAAGAAAAGCAATGAAATGCATCAAGCAGTACTGCACATCTGGAAGTATAGAACAGAGAGCAAGTCATGCTGAAAAATATGGTTGTCTGATGAACCACCATGTGATAAATCATCACATCTGAATTGAAATATTGTGGAATATTAGACAAACCCATGCAGACTCCTTTATTTCTGCAAGTGAACCAACTTCAACCGTGCAAAAATAATCAAAAACAGGTTCCGTCCCTCCACAGAAGGAAGGACAGCACCTACGACCAAGTATCCCATGAAACAATTAATCAGTTCTCTCTGGCAGTTTATTCCCTCATATCTTGACGTCAACATACCAAAAGCTTCAGTCATGCCATAGCATCTGTAATGTCTCACATCTGTCGGTTTTGTCCATACGTCCCTGAGAGAGTGCTGTGTCGGCAGGGTTGTCATCAGGGAAACAAGATTTGAAATTTCAATGTGATGCAATACAAACAAATATGTATGCTTCGGTCTAAAGACAAATGAAAGGCAAAAAGCAAACTAGAAATGTGCTACAAAGCAATAACAGAGGCTGCTAGTAAACACTGTCAGTCTGACGTAATCCAAGTAGCTGGCCAAGGGTTAAAGGGGATAAAGCGCAGCTCTTGGGGGCTTAACAAGAGGGCTAGAGGGCAGTTATTTGTTTTCATGGTGTTCCGGAATGCCAACAGCAGTCATAGTCGCTCGATACTGCTGGAGGACTGAACGCATACTTTTCACGAAACCTTTGGAAAGTGGAAAGAGTGGGAATCCGATGTCGGGATAGCCGCTACGCTCTGGAAGGAAGCTGCGATAGCTCTTTCTTCGTTTCTTTGGTCTGACAGCTGGCTGAGACTCCTGACACGGTTTTCCGCTTTGTTGAGATGCGAAAAGCCCTTCAGAACCTTCTGCCATTTCAGATCTCATACCTCCCACGTCTGAACTATCACACTCTGAGTTTTGGCTCAGCTCTTGCTGCCCATCTTTACCAGAGGCTCCACTGAGCCCCAATGTAGATGGACTTAGCCCAGAGTCTTCGAGATCCTCTTGGCTCCGCACTTCCTGCTTGTCTGGGCTGCTGTGGGCCAAAGCTGAGGGGATCTCTTCCAAAGGCTCCGCACGGAGGCTGCCACTGCAACATTGTGACACGCGGTCATTTACGCCCCCATGCAACTCCAGCCAGGACTCCAGCCGATGGACCAGCCGCCAGCCATTGCAGGCGAAGTGTTCCCGGATCTCCTGCTCGAACACATCCGCGGGATGCTGGAGTAGCTGAGTCATTGACTGCACCATCTTAATGAGTGCCATCTCATTGTAGCAGCGACTGTTCTCATAACCCTCCTGAAGGCCTCGGTCACTGTCAAACCCGGCCTCATTATAGTACGGCTCATTTACCAGGATCAGACCTGGAAAAAATATTATAGTTTAAAATTTAAAATTGGATTCTGGTTTGAAATGATGGTTGATTTAGTTTACGTACAGTACTCTGTTGGTTTCAGTTTTACAGTTAATTTTAGGTCTTGTTTTTATTTTAGTCTATAAATGTATCCAAATGTAATTATTTTGACCTAACACGGATGAGTAAAATGACTAGACTGGGGACAACTATGTATCTATTTAAAAAAAACTTTTCTCTATTTAGAATGGTCCAGAAGCAATTCCTGTTTAGTTTTTCATACGACCAAACAAACATTAGAACAGAATACAACCGATAGAACATTTAGAATTGAATCAAATTGTTAAACGAACATATATGTGCGAAAAAAATAAAAAAGGAATTGTATCTAGACCAGTGTTATTTAAGTCTTCAAAGTTAGTTGTTAGGTTGTCTAGTCTGAAAAAAAGCATTCTGATTTAGTACCATCTGTACCGTATCAGAACCGATTTGCATCCCTAACCCAACCCTTAATAAAACCGCCCTACTAATATTTCTATTAATAATATTCTATTTATGGAGTTTGCTCAATAAGGGCACAGCTAAAATATTTAGTTTGAACTAACCTTGTATAGAGATAAGCACTTGCAACAGACTGGATTTGCTGGTCCATCTTTCTGTGCCCTGTGAGAGGAATGATAACAAACAACAAATATCCACATTATCAAATATTTACAGCACAAAATGAACAAAAAACCTGTATAGCTGTAACACTGGCCTGGCAATATTATTTTGATATGATCCCTTTGAGCATTCATCCTCAATTGGCTTCTCTGTCGCCAAAGATGCGCCGCATGAAGAGCAGCAAACACGTGCTTATTTTAACAGTAGTGCAGACACGCAGAGGAGGTAAATGGATACACAACAGTAAACAAAATGCAGCAAAAATGTAAGTATTTGAATCCGTCAGTCTGTTTACTGTTTGCTATAATTCTCCAACCTTTCAACCAGATTTGTGATATTTTATTAACCATCACGTTTTATCGACATTTAGCATTAGCATTATTGATCAGCATGTAAGCATTTGTGACCCTGTGAAAACACAGGCTAAAGTCTCATAATCTAATTGATTATTAGATAACATTATAGATCAATTTCAATCATTAATTTTACTAAGATTTTGGCATTGTTCAGCCAATATGGAAGATATTGTTATATTTTTACAGAATATTCTGTAGGATGATTTTATGAAGGACTTTTGCTAGGTTTTCACAAGCACAATTTGTAATGAACAAAATTGGGAAATGATTTAAAGATAGAAGTAGCTTTGGTATGAATGGCATGGAAAGGCTTATTAAGTAGGTAACTTTTTGTTTACGATGAGCATTTTCATTATTACATTACATTTGCTGTTTGTATGTTGTCAGTTTTAATTTATTTACAAATATTAATTATCAGATTTCTTTTAAGAGGGCATCCCTCAAAGCCACGGAGTCTACAATACATACATACTGTGGATATCAAAATGAAATAAAAATTGCCTCATAAAAGATCATATCTTTTATAAAATATATACACTATATCCAACTGGGCTAAATTGATTAAATATTTATTTATTTTCATATAAACATATTGTCCGGACCTCCGTTTGGAAGAAAATATAAAGACCGGACCTCTTGGAACTTTACTTGACTACCCCTGCCTTAAAGAGAACTTACAAAGACAATAGTACAGTCCTTCTATGTTCTATGTATGTATGTATTGTAGATGAAAGAAATTGGTAATAAACACATCAGGTTAAAAAATTTGTTCGGGGGGTTGAGCTCACCTTTCCAATCCAGGTGCCGAGCAGACTAACACAGACTTTCCCGTTATCATAGAGGTTGGGGTTAAGTCGGCCGCTACACTGAGAGAGGTAACGAAAGAGAGGGGGAACCGCAGGATAGATATTTGGAAGCTGGATATCAAACAGGAACAGTCCATCCTCGTAAGGAGTGCGATTAGGGCCCTTAATTACAGCTGAGAAAAGATCCTGGGAAGAAAAACATGAAGATAATCATACCCCCTTATAATATATTAAATATTCTCAATTGTTCCGATAATCAATAATACTTGTAAAATGCAGAATAATATAGTTGAATATACAAAAATTATAAATCGAAATACGCATTTGCATCTACAAAGAGAAACCTCCAGTTTAGGCTGCTTCACAATTATGTTATGTTTTGATCTTTTTTTTATCTAAAAACAAAATGAATTCACACAATCTCTTTAGATAATTCATCCAGAGTTTTGTGGTTGGATTTTTCTTTATTCTATTCATCTGCTAGTGCCATAAAACAAACCATACTGATATTCAATATGCATTTTCTGAGACCACGTGTTTTTTTTTCAGGTGAATCACAAAATGTACTCATATTCAAGAAAATGATTTGCTGTGTTCTATCTATAAATAGGGTATATGACGTTTAAGGCATTTTTACCATTCGGTCCTCAAAAGTCTTCACCATGATGCCATCGGGCAGAGAGGTGGCCAAAAGGGCCATTTCCTTTCTTACAGTGCTAAAGAACTTCTTTGCATCCGCAGGCTGGAATTCCATTTTTTTAAATGAATGTGTCTCTACAAAGAGTAAGAGGCAACATTTCAGACCACATTAACACTGTAAAATATGACAAAATAAACACTGAGTAGGCAGTACTGAATCTGCCTGACTGTTTCCATATATGAGTTACACAGATTAATGGTTTCAAAACGTCTAAATGAAGATACATATATAACTACTGTTACAGACAAAAAAATTAAAACGGTAAGACTATACTAAGATTTTTATTAATTTATTAAACGCTTGTGTGTGTGTTTTTACCTGGTGACCATTCTAAAACAGAAAAGACTTCTCCTTTAGCGCTGGTGAAGGTGACACCAGGTTTGCCTCCACTCTGCTGACACAAAACGGGCGTGTCACTGGGCCACTCCGAGCGTACAGGTGTTTGAGGTTCAGGTGCCACTGCCGCAGATGACCTCTCTTCCTTCATAGCAGCCTCCATCTTTTCTTCTTCCACAATCGCCACATTGTCCAGAGTCTTTTTCAGGTTTTCCTGAAGTTTCTTTATGTCATCCAAGAAGCGTTTCTCCTTTGTTGGTTTAGCATCAGCCGGGCTTGTGGCAGCCATTGCGGCTGAAGGTTCGGCAGTGGGAGAGGTTGGTGATCCGGTCCAAAGCTGCTCAACAGTCATGTTCTTAAGGCTCTCTAAGATCTTTAGGGCTTCTTTGAGCTCACGGAAACCCCGCGGTGGGGTCTCTTTAACAGGTTTCTCCTCAGATGCAGGGACTCCACCTGAGACAGGGAAGATAGTTAGCCTTAGGTAAAACAGCAAATGGCACAACTGCTACATGATTAACTTTATTTAAAGGAAATTTTAACCCGAGCTTTTGTTATATAAGACCAAGATGGCGGCGCGTGAACATCGCGAGGCTCAGCGTCTCTCCAGTTTTACTACATTTCGTTACACTGTACTTGTATATGTGTAATGACAATAAAGTTGAATCTAATCTAAATCTAATCTAAAATGTTTTCATGCGAACATCATATAAGTGTTAGAACTGAAAACGCTGTTGTTACTGAGATTAGTTATCAGTTATTGACACCATGCCCAGCGAACACCAGGTTCTGGAATGCACCTATCTATGACGACATTGATAGGTTGAACACCACATCCACAGAAAAAGATCAACGACTACTTCTCTAGCCCCTCCCACTGGCTCACATGCCAATTCTGAAGTAACACAGGTTGTGGGGAACCAGATATCGCGAGCAAACAATAAACAAACATGCCGTTAAAGATAGCTAAATATTGTGCCATCCCTGGTTGAGGAAGAATACAGTCGCTGAATAACCTTCCTTGGGATTCCGACATTAGTAATGCGTGGTTAAAGTTAATTTTTAAAGACGTTCCAGCTCATGTGGGAAAAACATGGTGCATTGGTTCGTTTCATTTCTCCGAGGATTCCTTCGTCGTGAAGGCAGAGATCGACACTGGATTTGTGGAATGACTAAAATGAAAAGGCAGTCTGTGGTGTTAATATTGGATCCGATAGGAATGGTGCAGCAATCTTATGCGAGTAAAACATTTTTGTACTATGCATCACTATTGCTTTGTTAGAGATCGCTTGATGTGCCCTGAGCACTGTGGAATCTTAAGTGCAAATTATAGTTGTCCATAGGACCTACACCGTAAATCAACTTGTACCCCATGTGTAACCTATGCCGTAGCCTGACACACACCAAAAATGTAATAACACTTCAACTCAACGGGGACCCTACGCGGATCGCAAGCGCTGTGATTGGTCTGTTTGAACCCCTCACTGAGGTCAAAAAACTTTGCAATAGCATCATGTCTACTCAAACGCATTTCTGAAAAAATTATCTAATTAAATTATTTATAATAAACTATTTAACTTCTCAAGCTGCAACAAAACTGACCGTTTACTTGCCACTTTTACTGTTATAATGCTTCTTAAACAAGCTCATTCTTCTTCGGCTTTTGTCTTGGTTACACAAGTGAAGATGAGCATATGAATGTTCACTAAGAATACAGTTGATCTAAAGAAAACATCATAGGGCTTAACTGATGGGAAAATAGTAAAAGAGTGCATGAAGGCTGCGTGTGAAACAGGTTTAGAAGGAAAATAAATACATGAACTAACTTCCAAAGAAAATATTAAACAAACCCCCCTTTCAGCTGCAAAAGACACAAGAAAAGCTGTAATGTTATCAGAGGAGGTTCAGTCACAACTTGATGTTGCTATTTGTTAATTTCAGTTCAGCAGAAAACAACACTTTAGTTTTCTTTTAAAGTTGTAAATATTGAAATTAATGTATGTTCAGTTCAGGTTTAGAGATTAGGGTATTTTGCACATTTCCTTCATTATATTGTTGTCAACCATTGTATGCCGTTGCATAGATATGAAAAGACATTTTTGTTGCTTTGGTCTGCCAAAAACCATCAATTCATGTTTTTAGGTATTTAATTGTCTGGACCTTGGCTGGTAAGGAGGGTTTGTTTACTGGACCTCAAGCAATTTTAGTTGAAGAGTCCTGATGTACAACAATAAAGACTTACAGACTCATACAAGAAGAATTGTCCAGAGTTCTACCTCATAGACTGACTGTTATATGATCCGTCCTGAAGGACCTCATCAACACTGCTAGAATTTTATCGGAGGTCAAAAAACATACTGAAACGCAATAGTTACATTCCCTAGTAAGTAGTTACTTATATAATGATTTAATCTACTAATCTACTATTTGTGAGAAGTAATTAGTAACTATATCGAATTACTTTTAAAAAGTAAGTTTCCCAACACTGGCCATGAATTACCCCTTTATACATTTCTTTGTTCTGTTGAACACAAAAATAGTTATTTGGAAAAATTTTAGCAACTGACATTTCTTGGATAGCATTGACTACCATAGTAGGACATTTTTCAACAGCAGTCAAAGGTGGCCTGGACCCTAAATTCTTCAAAATATCAAATTTTGTGTTCAACAGAACAAATGATGTCCCAGAAATTTAAATAAGTCGCTAACATTTTTTCCAAATCAGAAAAAAGACATTTATTTAAAGGTGTTGAACAACTTGAGGGTGAGTAAATTATTTTATTTTTTGGGCGGACTACCCCTTTAATGCACATGGATTAATTTAGAGTGAATCTCTAGCTAACAAGTCAATTAATTATTTAATTAAGATTGGAAGACTGATGGAAATACTTATGTCGATTGCCAAATTTGAGTTCTGATTATTGCATAACAATTATTGCATAATTACTCATTATTAGTAGAATTCTAACGCGACTGGAAAGAGGTCGGTGTGTTTTTTTGGGCAAAAATAGTATTTTTATAATTACATCTCAGGGAACAAAATAAACTCATGTCATGACCTCTTAAGTCCATTGAATGAAATGCTTGAATTTAGAGATGCCCATATTCGTGTATCACAATTAGGGCTGAAACGATTAGTCGACATTGTCGACAACGTCGACAATAAAAAATTGTCGACAAATATTCTTGTTGTCGAGTAGTCGTTTGATTACGTGACTTAATTTAAGGCCCTGCAATATCACAATTTGACCGCTACGGCACTGTAGCGCTAGAGCGTAATGCAGCCTTCCCGAATGCTATCGTAGTGGAAGGACACACAGCGAGAATTATGGCGGAGTACAGACGAATTCGAACACATTAAAGTGTGGGAAAGCTTTACCAAAATGAAAACAAAAAAATGCGGTTGTGTGCAATGCAAGCAAGGCGGAACTTGCCTTTCACGGCAGCAAAACCTGCATGCTGGAGCATTTAAAAAGGAAACATCCCTGAGAATGAGCAGAAGAGAGGCGAGTGTTCTCTATCTAGACCAAACTAACTAATTTAGCGGTAAATCTTTTTATGAGAGAAGGCAATAATAACAGTAATGATAATAACAACGATAATCATATAATTACAGTTATGTTATTATTTGTTTTGCAAAGTAAAAAGCTTTGAAAAGTCAAGCCTGTTTTGATTATTATAACACTATTAGGTATTACATGAGAGGAAAATGATTATAAGAGAGGGACGTTAAGTGATAGGAGTCTTATATCTTGACTTTATTTTTAAAATATTTTCTTCTGTTACTTGCTCTTTTTCATTAACTCTTTCACCGACATGATTGATGATTTATCTCGTCATTTAAAAAAAAACGGTTCCCCGCCAAACGAGCTATAACGGCAATCAGTGTTTATACTGTTGTACAGCAGGTGGCGCTGTTACACACCTTTGGGGAAAATACAGAATCCTAGAACCTAGAACGTTTATTTCTTATCGGTTTTTAATGATTGTTCGGAGTGTAATCTGTGCGGAATCTTTGACAAAAAACCTATTATCTCAAAATTATCTTTTAATCAAAGTTATGCATTTTTGAAGAAACCTACCCACATCTAAGGAGTGATAAAAAAAGATAAAATCAAGATTGAAGAATACGGTTTCCTTTGATTAAAAGCAGAGACTCTGTTCTTCCATTGGACATATTGTTTGTCCATATATTCTTTACAGAAAATGTAGTGTGAGCCATTACATTTTGGTTAAAATGTAAAAAAACGCTGGCATAGGCTGGCAACTTTTTTATTTTTAAAAGGCTGACAGGAAAGAGTTAAACTGAACTGTTGTCATAGAAATGCTGCTTAATGGTTCTGTCAAGAGATTTGTTTACATTAAAAAAAAAATGGGCCTTTAATGTAGCTGATTTATTTATTTTTATTTAAAAGTTTGTATAGAGTATTTGTGTGATTCGAGTTGGACAGAATCAGCAAACTTAAAGAAAGTAACCAGTAAAGTTCATTAAAACAAATTTCAAAAGCTGAATTGATTTTATTCATTACGTAAATGATCTATAACTCAATGTTTTAAATAGTTGCAAAAGCTGAATAATCATTAAAAACGTACTGATTAGTCATTGAAATAATAGCCGATTAATCGGTCTAATAATCGGTAGATTAGTCGACTATCAAAATAATCGTTTGTTGCAGCCCTAATCACCATCTATACGGGTCAAATACTTTATGTAATTGAAATGAATTGAAAGACTTGTTCATTGCATATCTTTGCATAAAACCAAATTTAGGGAGTTAAAACATGTTATAAAGGACAAAGCCATTTACATAAAGTGCAAAAGTAAGCACAAGCACTTGTGCATTACAATAATGGCCAGATCTAGCTTATTTTTCGAAGCATACTCAAAAGTAGCCGGTAAAAACAGATTTAACAGATGTAACAGACTAAGAATATTGTTACAGAATAAGTAACAAAGTGATAATATTGCACAATTAAGTGTTCTTGTGAGCTTGCCTTAAGGCTTTAGCATTTTCATCACAGAACTACAAGGTTTCCTATATAAGAAAAGTTTAATTTTGTTTAATAGTAATTCATAATAAACCTTTATTTAACCAAAGGAAGAAAATCCGTACCACTAGCAAGTTCAGATGTGAATATAGCTCCTGGTGATTCTGTGGTGGAGGTATTCACACCATTAGTTTTGCCATCAACAGAAGGACCTTTGGTGGGGGAGGAGACTACAGCGTTGTCCCCTCCTCCCGGTTCCTCCTCCATGGGTCCATTATCAGTCTCCCAGCTGTCACTCTCATCCTCCCACTCTTCAGATGAAGCACCACTGCTGCTACCTTCTGCCGAGTCATAATACGTTTCTTCAATCTCCGACTCCACATTATACAAGTGCTAAGACAAAGAGAGAGAGAAATACAGATTAGAATCGGTGTCTGATATGATTGTGCCAAATGGAAATAAGGGGTAGGTCAACCAACAAATCCAAAGCGAGATTTCAAAAAGGTACATCCAGTGAAACCCTGCATTGAGCAAAGAAACCAGCCCCCACCCACACTTCGTGATCATGATGTTCTACTTAAATCTTAACACACTAATGCTCTGGACTGGAACAATATCGTCAAACTAATTACAGGTAACCAAACCCAAATGACATTAACCGGTGGGAAACCTCTTATCTCCATTGTTTATCCTTCATGTCTTTTAAAGTGTGTTTTGCATATCTTAACCCAAGAATTAAAAAAAAAAAATTGTATTCAAACTGTCTGTAAAACAGCATAACCCCACCCCGTTTCTAATCTGAATGAAGTGTTGGATACATTTCGGACCATATCTGCATGTAACATTCTGCACGGAACATTCTTTGGTCAACAAATAGAGGCTATTATTTATGTATTGGAGGAGCCGAGAAGAAAGTCTTAGTGTAGAATTTATCTTCGAGTCAAAGCCAATACAGTCCTTAATAGCCTATCCAGTTACTTTAAAATAATTTTAATAAAAAACATGCATGTATTTGGCCAAATATAGAGTTTCTTACACATAAGGTTTCCACTAAATGACTAAACGGAGATGAAATGTGGAAAATCATTAGAAATGTGTCATACATCAATGAAATTTCATTGTCTGGATAGATGGAAGCATACCTGTGGAAGGACGACCGTCTTAGACTCATCCGCCCACACAACCTCAACTTTACTACTCAGATCCACTCTGCACACTTGGCCAACAGACCTCTACAGATGAGACAGAACAGGTCACAGGTGTACAGTGAAATATAAAGACAAATATTTAAAAAACTAGTGCTGTCAATCGATTTATTCTGTGATTAAACACAATTAATTGCCCATGGCATTCATACTTTTACATTAATATAATTTCACATTTAATCTCCAAATAAATGCAGAAACAGATTTCTTTAAAGCCAACATTCTGATATTAGTACTGCGACTGATGTCTCTATTAAATGTTTATTTTATTTATTTATTCTAACATTAATTATAGCCATTCAACAGTATAATTGAGAGCTACAGTATCATGTCTAACAGGTAGAAAAAAATACAGAAAAGTTCTCAAACACTTGACAGTCTTTAATGCTAAATTCTGACACCTCCACCATTTACACAACTCTTTGGATTCAAATTACATGTTGAAGTCTGTGCTTACAAAAAATGCTAGACTAAACAGGCTTTCTTCAAAGTCCCACCTTCCGAAACGCTCTGATTGGTAAAGCTGACATGGTCGGTCGTGTTTGGTTCTCTGCTTAGAGTGTTGTATGTGAAGATGTCCCTTCCATGCCATATCAGCGAGTTCCGCTCCTCAAGCTGTTGTGGTTGGACCCCCTGTCAAATGTATCTCGCTTTCGTTCTGAGGTCCACCTTACTGTCGTTTGGACCGAATTCTAGACAAGGCGGTTCATCTGAAAGGCATGTAGATCGCAGACTTTCTTAACCGACGCCGGTGCGCAGAACACTCAGGCCTTGGGTATTTAAGTTAAAACACCTCTCAGGAGGGAAGAGACACAGCTCGGTTCAGGGATGCCAGATTGTTCCCTTCACCTGGGAGAACAGGGTTCTCCACAGCGGAATCCGGCACAGGGCTGCCGACAGCATCCGGATCACCCCTGGGAACCTGCGGCAGCAGGGCAATGGGGAAAAAAAGCATATAGATTGCGAGATGGCCCACTCTTGGATAGGGTGTCGTTCTCTCTCGAGATGTAAAACGGGCAGTTTTACTTTGATGCACACAGGTCGACATCCGCTCGGCCAAACATTTTCTTTGACCATTCGGGTATGGAGCCTCCATTTCCCCGGCAATGGACCGCTGCGAGATTGCATATTCGCCCCTTTGTTCTCCGCGCCTGCCCAAAAAAGGAAGAATCTCGCCAGTCTGTACAGTGGTAGAGATCAGAGTCCTCAATGGTGATTTATAAGTGAAACCACCGCCATGTTGTCCGATCGTACCAGAACGTGATGGTGCGCCTGTACTTCAGATATGCATGTGATTGTCCGAGACTGATTTTTATCACTTCTATGATCCAATTTGAAATGAAGGGAATGGAGAAATTTCTAAATGGCATCTGGGAAAGCAAAGGAAACTCAAAGCGCAAAGAGCCTGCTGTCCTAAGTGAATCTAACAAAGCCCATGCTAAAACGAGTAAATTCTGAAAGGTTTCCTTGAGGTGATGACAACTCGGATATCGGCAGGAACTGATTCCTGATGCAGCACTGGATTTTTTTCTGATGGCACAGGTATATACACTATATGACTTTTGCCTCAACTGTTCCAAAAGTCCGGAAATTTTGGTCTGGCAAAAGAGCAAATCGGCTTGAGCAAAATCTCGATTCTCAGGCTCAAAAGCTTTCATCTCTATGGTAAATTATGCTACACAGCTAACCTGGTCCAAAGAAAGTTTGTTTCAGGGTAAGCGCTTCCAAACCCACACTTGACCAACCATAAAATGACGCAATTCTGACGCATTACCAAAAATGAATAAGGACTCTATTTTAGTAATTACAACAAATATGCGATTCAACGAGCTGCCAAAGTTCAGAGGTAACATTTTAAAAGTGCAAGAGTTAAAAAAAAATTAAAATGATTTTCTGTACCTCATTTTCACAGTCCTCTGTGTTCGAGTTTCCGATCCTTATAACAATATCTGTTATGCGGAAATGGAAGTCAGGATGATCAGAAATGTCGTAAACACTAACATCCTCTTCCACTCCAATAACCTGCATACAAAACATTCATTTATTATACATTCAGTAACCGTGTGTTAATCACCAAAACACACTGGGATACAAAAATAAATTACCTCAACATCATCACCCGCAGCATTGAGTTTAACCCACTTGACCACGCAGGTTCTGGCCTTATGATCGCCTGACTGAATCACTCCACAGACACCTGAATCCTGAACAGTCTGAGCTGTAGGAACCACAATCAAATAGTATACATCAAGAAACAAATCAAGCAAAAACTAAACAACTTGTAATGTCTACAATAGACTTTCCAGAAATAAGCCTTCCCACAAATAACATCAAAGAAGCATTACGAAAAGAAAACTGTATGGGTTTAATGCTATAAAGTACATACGTCGTTTGTCTACAACGTAGTCTCCAGGACAGAACTCGTGATTGTCCAGGTGTTGGATAGGGATTAGATCATTGGACCGTATACCTGTCTCTAATCGACCATCCTTCCACAACACATCTGCAGTGGTCACAGTGGAAACAACCTCAACTGCCACCCTACACAAAACACAGAATCCAACAAAAACACAGAAACACCATTAACTTGAAGGGCTTTACTAAATGATGATTCATTGCATAGCATATGGTTACACACTTTCTGTACAAGTTTCTAAATAAACACAATGTCTGATGTTGTGCAGTTTTATTAAAAATGCAACACTGTACAAAAATGCAGATACATGTTTAAATAGAAACTTACTCCAGTAACAGACAACAAAACAATATCTAACAAAAATGTATTCCTTCATAATAAATAGGTATAGGTATAATAGATAGGTATTGGAAGTATTGGATGAAATTAAGTTTCAAGATGACTTGCACGTTACACTGAAATGGGTTCATTACATTTTAATTAATGATAATTGTTTTGGAATTCTTGTTGTACCTGTCTCCCGGTTTAAACTCTCGCGAAAACTTTGTCCTCTTCTTTTTGTGCTTTTTCTTCAGGTTGCGGATGGACAAAGGGATGCTCTTCTTTCGGGATGGGCCACAATGCTGTGAGGCCGTGGAGCTCGCAGAGGAAGTTACTGAGCTGGTGTCATCAGTGTCATCTCCAAGCTCCTCATCTGACTCCAGCTCCCCCAGATGGGCACACGGTTTCTGAGAAGCATCTGAGGCTGGCTTCTCTCCCTCATCCACACCTTCTGGACATGAAACAGGACCGTTGTTCGGGTAACATGGAACATCATCAGGACAGTCCTTTTCCTGCATTGATTTCTCCTCACCTAAAAAAAACCAATATCTCAATTTGTGATCTAGCCAACACCGACCGGCTTGATGGTCATGACAAAAGACGCTAGAAATGTATTAGAACCCATTATAATTTGGTTGTCATGTTGCATTGCGCTTGTCGCATCCGGTTTAGACAAGGTGTTATTTAGAAGTCAATCCACATGGGCTGTTTCAGGAATTGTTCTGTTGATGTCTAGTGCATTTCTAAAATTTCAAAATGCCCAAAAGTTATGGCGAGTATTGGGACGTAGGCTTAATTGGTTTGAATCTTTCATATGCTACAATTTAAGTACAACCAGCACTGGATGCTCCGATCAGAATTTCTGCAGCCAATATTGACTACTTATTCTTTGTCATCATGACCATCCGATCATACAAGCAGGATTAAAGGATCGATTCTGATACCCTGGAGTTATTTAAATTACATATATGATGGATCAATGCGATTTTCTAGAGGGTCAAAACATTTGTGCCTAGGATGCACCGGTAGCATTAGGGGTTTTCGCCCAAGAGAAAATAAAATAATAAAAATCTGGTGAAGTAGTGCACAGTTTTCAGTAACTCATGTAGACTGTCATAGCGGCAGATAGTGATATCACATGAAGCTCATTTCAAGTCCAATTACAAAAAACTGAATAGAGAATGTTGTACCTGCTGTTCATTTAAATAGTTTGTTTGCTGTTCATTTATTGTAGCAGCATATTTAAACTTGATATATTAACAGTAGATGTCGAGTTAATTATTTGACTAACATTTTGCATATAATTATAGACTATTATTATATTATTGTTATGGCTGTCAACGTTAACGAGTAAACGCATACGATAATTTTTTTTAAGATTAATGTGTTAAAAATATTTAATGCAATTAACAAAGTATCTGTTTGTTTATCATCCTTTGTCTAGTGCTACATTATATAATCACGCTCTTATTCATGTAAAAGCTTTTAAACCACTTTATGCGCGATCAGAAACAGTTGCTTTGACGTGTTGAGTGTAGATAGACAGCTTCTAGCTGGGGGAGAGATTCACAGTCTGCGTCAGTGAATCTCTGTCAGAATATGTCAAACAGCGTACCAGTATTAAGTTCTCTTTAGTGCTTGAATGAACAAAACCACACAAGATTATGCCAGAAAGCCCATTAAGTCTAGCATTTTCGTAAGCACAGACTTCAACATGTTAAATCCCATTTTAACAACTCCTAGCATTCATTTAAAATTTTAGAGGCGTCAGATCTGCATAGAGAGACAGCTCTTAAAGGGGCCGCATTTTTTAACCTGCTGCTCTGACTCCTGGTACTAATGTTAATCAAAGAACAAAAAAAAGAGGAATTCAATTTTTTATAGCTTAAATGAGAATTCTTCTGTTTTTAAAGGAGCCATGAATTAATTATGAATTCAAGCTAACATGTACAGTAAGTGTCAGAATTGAAAACACCCTTGTTACTGAAATAACAACCATTATAGACACCTGGCCCAGGGAAGGGCAGGTCTTGGAATGCACATAGGTTGAACACCGCCTCCACAGAAGAATATCAACAACTTTTTTTGCAGAGAGACTAAAATTAAAAAGCAGCTGTAATTATTGGATCTGATGGGAATGGCGCAGAAATAATCTTAGGCGAATAAAAAAATTTGTAGTATGCGTCACTATTGCTTTATTAGAGATCGCTCGATATCCCCCGAGCACTATTCGCACGGGACTAGTATTACCTGGGGAATAATTGCAGAGGTTGTAGATAATTATATATACTTGTATAGTTAATATTAATATAAGTATAATATTAATGCAATATTGCTCGAGTAGTAGTGAAATAGTGCGCTATATCGGCATAGGAAAATATATAAATCCATTGTATTTATTCATCCTCTTTGCGTAATTTTACGGACGCCATTTGCGTTGTGGTTGCATTGCATGTTTAGACAGCGTCTGTCTGCAATTAGTGTAGGGATGCGGGGATAAAATTACCCGAGTTAAAGTTCGAACCTTGGAGAGCTTAGTGACGCCATTTTCCCCTTCTTTATTATTGAGTGGAGGTGACGTATTTCCTGTTCGAGAGTAGAGCTCCACTCGCCCCATTAACTGCAGCTAGACCCCTCTCATTTACGCAAGTTCTCTTTCTCAATCTCTCTTTATATGGCAGGTCCCAATCAACCTGTTTAAGTGTATGTCCCCACCAACTGTTACAGCTGTGAACTGCTCTAAGAGACACTGCCAAATGTTTATGTTTTATTTAGTTCCATAAATCCATCTGGCGGGGTGTTACAAACAGCGAAGTGGTCTCCATGGTGATGCTTGTGGTATATTGCATGGTTCCCAGCCCATCAGATTCAAGAAAATAATTTAATTTACAACAATGGATTGGACAACCAATTTGGAGTTACTATATGATTTATGAAAATATAAGCTGTATGGCAAATCACAAGCGGTTTAAATCAGCACGTTTCTGAGAGTCGGGTCAAAGAGGAGATACAAACATGCACAATATGTGGAAAAAAATAGCATTTTCGAACCTTAAATACACATTGCATTACATTTAAAACAAAAGATAATATTAGTTTTAGCCACGTCATATGACCCCTTAAGACAGCTCTGGCCCATGAGTGTATATTGACTGAATGAAAAAGCTCCTCCTGGAATGCATGACTTTTTTTACATCCTTACATTATTACCAATATTAAAAAAAAATAGTTTAGTTAATCTCCCAATATAAATAAACTTCGAGGATAATGAAAAGGGCAGGGAAATGTTCAATGAACAATACTTGAACAATAATAACATTAGTGTTTTAATAGCTAAAATGAAAGGAATATGACATACATTTCATGCTCCACAATACCATTTGATATTATTTACATCAGTTCGTAGGACTGAAAGTGAAAAGGATATCAATACCTTCCATGCTTTCCACCTTCTCTGTTGAATGTGAGTTGTTAGTCTCGGTGTCTGAATTCTCTGACATCTTTTTTCCCGGTTCCTTTCTAAACATTCTTTTTAACTGAAAAAAAATAACATTTTGTCAAATAGAATTTCAACTGCCTTGTCCAACTATACTTTGCAATACAAATAAAACTCAAGAAATTGCTTTTAAAAACACAAGGCAGTTATTGGCAAATCGACTATACCTTTCGAACAACAGGGTCCTCGGGTTGAGCAGGTGCTCCCTCAGGTCCCTCGCAAGTTATTCGTGTGGTTTCACTCTTGGTGGGAAACACATACAGGGCTCTCTCTCCAAGCTGCCTCTGAGTATGATCAAAGAAGCCAAGTCTCTTCGCCCTGATTATTAGAGAATAATGACAGAAAAATAGTCTTAATATAATATTTTTATTTCACTCTATTCCTTGAGGTCTAATTATGACATTTTTTTCAGTCTGTTTTTAATTCCTAATGTCATGACCCCATCAAAGATTTTTTAAAGAAAGTACACATAGGGATGCCCAGATCTTATATTTGGTATTGGAATGGGTCTGATACTGGCAAAGAAAATGCTGGATCGAAAGATACCTGCAAAGGTTCTCCTGTGTGATGGTTGAGGGTGGTGGGAAGACACTTTCCGGCCCTTTTGGAGAGTAACTTTTTGTAATCCATGTCACCTTTAGCTCCACCACCTGAACCTGCAATTATACACAAATAAGGAGCCATAGATTACCGAAGAGGTTAATATTATAAAGCAGCATTTGTTTGGTTATTTTGAAATATTTCATATCACAGATTTTTTGACTAAACTTGTCTTACCTCTTCCACAACAACCCTGAACTTGCTTTTTTTACTGAGAACTGGTTTTACACCATATAGCCATTGCACATTGGTAAAAGCCTTTGAGGGTCCAATCAAAACCTGGCCTGGGTAGAACCCATATGCATCATCAAAGAATAAACCCTGGAGTAAAGAGCAAAAGACCAATTCAAATCACAGATCACATACAACAAACTGTTCGAAACATTTGCTAAATAGGAGTTATATTAGAGATAGACATGAACAGAAATTTCTTTTTACACACCACATCACTGACGTGAGGGTAAATATCATAGAGTTTGGCACCATCCTCCTCAGTCATGGAACATCTAGAGGATAAACATACAACATCATATGAAATCAAAAAATGAAATAGTGAACATTGTGACCTTTTTATGTGGTAAAAGAGAAGTACAAAAGAAAAGCACACAGAGCGAAAAGTAAAATAAATGCTAATAACACACAGTCCTAATAAATAAGTTTGTTTAAGTACTTTTCTGCCCACCAGTAAATTGGATTGTTGGAAATTATATTGTTGCCATCAATTATTTTGTCCATGATAACAGTGTAGTGAAAATCTGATATTGTGACAACCCTATCTCATACTATTATGAAACATAGTTCTTTGAAATTTATCTAAAGTCCCGCTTGCAAATGTGCTTCCGTTTAATCTTCTTGCATTATATATGCAAAGTTTTAATCGGCAAGTAACTGCAGGAAGGGTACACCACGTCAATGGTTGTCTCAGATAAGGGAAATCGGTGTTGATTTTATTACAGCATTCATGACCTGCGTATGATGGAAATGGCTTTATAAGACAGCAGTTTAATGTCACAAGGGGCAGGGATTACTTTTGTGCTGAATGTATTAGCGTTTTTGACTTTCATTGATTCAAATTTTATTACTTCAACCATCTTGGAAGGACTGCTCATGAGTAAGTTAACAGCAATTTTTTTGGGGGGGGGTAGACTAATGCATAAAGGAATATTGAATAAAATTAATAAGAAAAATATCTCTTTTAATTAAATATCATAAAAAGGTACAAATAACGAACGCAATATCTGTGTACATGTTTTAATAAATTATCTAAAAGTAACAGCAACAAAAAACAGTATAAAAAGAAACAAAATGCAATAAATAACAGAAATTTGAAATAACAGAAGAAATTAGGATATGGTAAAAAACTGGCCAGCATCCTATTTCTATTTTTGGAATCTGGAATCCTTGAGTTAGTTTATTACTCCTACTTTTGTATTTAGGCTTCAAAAATAAAAAATATTGTGCTTATCTGTAAAGATCATCTTGATAGACAAAACGTGTAAACATCATGAACATTTGTTAATCACAGACTTTTGGAAGATCGCAAAAAAAAAGATCTATGGGAAAAAAGAAACTTCTTTCCGGGTTAGCCTACAAAAATACTTTATCTCTGAGCCACTCCATTAGACTTGCCAAGGTGCTTTTGATTGATCGTGCGTTAAACTAAAGAGGAAAAATGAATGACACTGTTACGGTTTATACCCGAGCGCTCAAGCTCACGATTATGCTTTGACTAGTCTCGTGACCTTAATATATGAAGGTGTGGGAAATTTTGGCCGCTTTCTTTGGTCAAGGGGCGATATGAATGAAGGAAAACTGATAAAATCATGGAATTAAGGCACTTAAACAGAACTTACTGTACAGACTGTATAGTTAATGTTAAGCGGTTCTAAATATACACTTGTCACAGAATTGTTTTAAGTTTTTTTTTTGAGAAGTTTTTGATTATATTTTGAATTGATTTCATAATTTGGTTAGAAATTGCAATCACAATTTTGAGTAGAAAGATCAATAGAAAAAGCTGATACGACTCATACCACAACAATGACAATAAAGTTGTTACATTACCGTGCTCCATTGGAGAGCTGTACAATGATTTGGATGCTGAGATCATACACCTTCCCCAGCCAGAAGTCATAAACGATGTAGTCTCCATACATAAATGACTGAAGATGGGTACGGAGGACAGAGACAATGTTAGTCACCCATTTTTTACACATCATTTTACCAGATGCTTATAAGCAAAATGATTTACAGTACATTAATTGCAGATTCAATAACCTCAGAGTAACCCAAGTGCCTATACCATGGGTAAAAGGATAATGCAGCTGAGAAAGCTTTTGGATTGTAAGCCATTATAACTAACCCAGCTAACACATGACGTACCAGTATTGGTTATGTATTGATAATTTCATGATTTACCAGCTAGCAACGTCAGTGGCACGGCCCATACACAGTCACTGGCACGCCCAATACACATCATTTCATTACCATGAAATCACCAATACATGACATCGCCTGCAAGAATTCCTGACGTTACAAGATAACCAAGGACGGTCCAGATACGTACTAGATTCATACTTTTTTGGTAATAATATGACCTACGGGTTGTATGTGGAACGTTGCGGGCACGTAATTTCATAACCAATACAATTTTGATTAACATTAATGATTGACATGCCGCTTACTATATTAGTAAGCGTGTTTACAAAGCTTTTAGTCAGGACATTGTAAATCTGTTGTTTAAATAAACCAAGAGACGATTAATACGCTACATGAAGCTAGCCGCTGTATGGGAATGTGACGGCGTGCTCCTCCTGCACCCTCAAGCTCAGAAGTGTGTGTGCAGAGCTGCGTCTAACAGGAGAACTGAAAGTTCTCAGAAGTAAGACGTTTTAATTTTACAATTGTCATTTCATTCTTGTGAAAAACAAATTTAAACAGATTTTTTTTACTTCTAGTGTGACAGAATGTCGTTCAACAGCAGTAACAACTTTTTTTGGAAAGGGCTTCTGTCTTGACAGGAATTAAAGTTCCTCTGACAGGAAATTTCGCTTTATCAGGTAAGACTCATCACTGCTCAACAAATAAACTACTTTTACTAAAATAAATGAGGAGAGGAGAGCCTTTAAAAAATTCTCAATGTGACCAACATTCACACAAATGCACACAACCACGCAAACACACACACATCGACAAAGAACTGAAAGAGCCTATAACAGAGTGAGTTTTTCTTATTTTGTCAAATAAAAACAGCTACTCACACATTCATAAATCAAAAAATTAATCTGACAAAAAACCGGGCAGCCACTGTGCAGAACACACACACACACCTCAAAGAGAGATCAAAGTCCCAATGCAAGATTTGATGATGCTTCTTGATAAAACATCGCTAAAGTTAAGTTTTCAAGTAATTTAGGAGCAGCAAAATGGCAAAGAGGTTTATAGTAGCAGAGACACTGGATCTCTTACTTGAAATGTGATGTTTTTTTGCTGAAAATAAGTGATTACTTTCTCTTACTTTGCATTTTACCTATAATAGGTTTAGATTTGTCTGTAAGCATATCATCTTCTAATTGCTACTTTAAGTTCATCAGATGTCACATAAAACAGAAGCGTAATTTATTTTAAAGTTTTTTTAGCGTGTTTTAATTAGTGGATTGAATTTCATAATGAAAATCATGTTTTCGTGTGAATCTTGGGTGAAAAACGGCTTATTTTTCATTCAAATAAATGAAGTAATGGTAAAAAATAAAATTTAAATCCACAAATAAATGCAAAACTTGAAAGATTTTAGATTTATTAAAATGGAATCACAAAGTGCCCAAATTTATCAGGGACACAGACTGTGAAGAGCGAGCAAATGGGCAGTGGCTCAAGCCACAGAGCCACCCTGTGAACACATTTCGATTCCCTTCGGTCCAGGAGTTTCAAAGGAGAAATAACTGAAATACTGGAGTTTCACGGGAGAAATAACAAAACGGGAAGGTGGCAGGAGATGGTTGTGAATAACAGGAGCCTCCAGTGAAAACAGGTGTTGACAGGTATGCTCAGAGCCTGTGTCGTTCATATGTTTTATAAAAAGTCTCTAAATTAGGCCAAAGAATATTTAATTAAATATTTAAATTATCAACTGGTTACCAAACACAGAACAGTTGAACCCATTACATTGTCACGACGTGACCACTACCGGCAGATTACGTCAGAAGGTTACGTCGAGACGACGAATCCAGGAATTTCTCTTTTTCAGTCGACACGACGTAAATTTGGTAATAAGATTACGTCGACATTACGTAACATGCAGGTATTTTGGCTAGCTGGGTCTGAAGTTGTAGCTTAAAACTTCTTGATAATGTCAAAATATGTTTATTATCATAAGAAATCATCCAGCGCCACAGTTCCACAAAATCCTAGTGGAAAAAATTGTACAATAAAATAAACGCATGTTTGGGAAGACAACACAATAACTAGGGGTGGGCGGAATGACCAAAAATCTATTTCACATAATTAGTTATTTTATTTCACAGTTACAATATATTTCATAGTAACCTTCTCCCATTATAATTATACAACATTTTTCATAGATTGATTACATTTGTTTGTTTATTTAGATTGGACAACAAACAGAAGTTGTGTGTCCTTTTTATCCACTGGACTTAAGCCTCTTTAATCTTTCAAGCTCAGATAAGTCCATATCAATAACGTTGAATTTCCTTGGTTTTCACATGTCTCGTGACCGGTCTTCACATGCGTGTTTATTCATGAATGCTTAATTCTACTTCTGTATCGGACCTACAAAGTAGGTAGCTGATGTAAAAATGAAAAATATGTTCAAAATGAGGAATAACAAGGGAGCCCTGACAAAAACTTTGCCCAAAAAACATTGTTTCTACACGTTTACTATAGTAACACCATGGCAAGCAGTAAGGACAGAAAGAAACCATACATGTCAGAAAGAATGCGCTCCATTTGATGCAGTGGCTATTTACAATGAAACCGTTTATCCTCGGAGTGGTAATTTTTTCAAACGGAATGTAAACCTTTCTTCTTTGTTTAGGACTGTCTGAAGATCCGCTGCACATGTGCAGCATGACATCGACCAATCATGCAGTGAAATTAGCATATTTGACGAAGAACCGCTTTGTTGTGCCATTGTTTGGGGCTTGCGCAGATCATGTGAAATAGAGCGCTCTGCACAAAGATATGATTACATTAAGAGCTGATGCGGGAGAAACTGTACCGTCTTTATTTTCATAGATTGTACATAATCAGAGAATATTAATATTAATTGGATCCTTTTAAAGTAGACGCTTCGAAATTTCTTTAGACATATGCATTTCAGGAATATTCATGTGGAGCGATAGGGCCCAAAGCACCGCTTGTGTTTTTTGTCACTCAGAATGTGCGAGAAAGTCATATCGAGATAGAATGTTGAGCGTCACGGGCTGATTTCACCTGACACAAAGCAAATGTCACCATGTGACTTTGTTGGTAAATTTTCTCAACCTATCTGGCTAGTGCTGCGATAATCCACTAGTGTTACACTGCCTCTGGCAGTCACCTGGAATTCAAAGAATCACAGATAAATTCGTAACAAGTGTTTTCTCCTATTTAGAACATACCATACCTGTAAAATGACATAAGAGAACAAACTCACCCAGACATGCTGCAGATCTTTGCTGTTAACAGGATAAAGGACGCAGTTGGTCCCTACAAGCTTCACTGCACATTCTGTGGTTATGTTGGTCACAATACCACACTGTTTATTCTGCAGGATGGAGACAACACACAGATAACAACAGCTTTAAATACTATTGCCAAATCTTACAATATGTCACACATTTTAATAATTCAAAAAATACATTGCAACATGACTCGTTAAATGTATAGCAGCTGAATTGTTTAATTAACAGCCATTTAAATTGCTAGTCGTGAGGGATAAAACAACTTACATTCAAATTCAAATGCCGGACGAAGTCTCTTGGCACAATCGATCGATCTTCAAGTTTCAGCTAGAAAGGGTTTTGGGTGGAAAAAGAGACAGGCGGTAAGAAAGTGCAGCACTCTTATGCACAGGGGTGCACATAAGTTTTTCAATTTGGTACTCAAGAGAACACCTTGAAATTCGGTTCGGTGCTCACATTGCACAAAGTGTGAAAAATGCTATTTACCTATTAAAAATAAAAGTAAAAAGAAGTTATTTTTTATTGAACAATAAACAAAATAATAAAGCAGGATAATTCTATATTTATACAGTTGAAAGAAAAAGTATGTGAACCCTTTGGGCTTACTTGGATTTCTTCATAAATTGGTCATAAAATGTGTTCTGATCTTCATCTAAGTCACAACAATAGAGAAACACAGTCTGCTTAAACTAATACCGCACAAACATTATACGTTTTCATGTTTTTATTGAACACAACATGTAAACATTCATAGTGCAGGGTGGAAAAAGTATGTAAACCTTTGGGTTTAATAACTGGTTGACCCTCCTTTGTCAGCAATAACCTCAACCAAACGTTTCCTATAGTTGCAGATCAGACCTGCACAACGGTCAGGAGAAATTTTGGACCATTCCTCTTTACAAAAGTGTTTCAGTTCAGCAATATTCTTGGGATGTCTGGTGTGAATCGCTCTCTTGAGGTCATGCCACAGGATCTCAATCGGGTTGAGGTCAGGACTCTGACTGGGCCACTCCAGAAGGCGTATTTTCTTCTGTTGAAGCCATTCTGTTGTTGATTTACTTCTATGCTTTGGGTCGTTGTCCTGTTGCATCGTCCATCCTCTGTTAAGCTTCAGTTGGCGGACAGATGGTCTTAAGTTTTCCTGCAAAATGTCTTGATAAACTTTGGAATTCATTTTTCCATCGATGACAGTAATCCGTCCAGGGCCTGTGGCAGCAAAGCAGCCCCAAACCATGATGCCCCCTCCACCATATTTCACATTGGGATGAGGTTTTGATGTTGGTGTGCTGTGCCTTTTGTTCACCACACATAGCGTTGTGTGTTCTTTCCAAACAACTCAATTTTGGTTTCATCTGTCCACAGAATGTTTTGCCAGTAGTGCTGTGGAACATCCAGGTGCTCTTTTGCAAACTTCAAACGTGCTGCAATGTTTTTTTTGGACAGCAGTGGCTTCCTCCGTGGTGTCCTCCCATGAAGTCCATTCTTGTTTAATGTTTTCCTTATTGTAGATTTGTCAACAAAAATGTTAGCATGTGCCAGAGATTTCTGTAAGTGTTTAGCTGACACTCTAGGATTCTTCTTCACCTCATTGAGCATTCTGCGCTGTGCTCTTGCAGTCATCTTTACAGGACGACCACGCCTAGGGAGTGTAGCAACAGTGCTGAACTTTCTCCATTTGTAGACAGTCTGTCTTACCGTGGACACATGGACATCAAGGCTTTTAGATATACTTTTGTAGCCCTTTCCAGCTTTATGCAAGTCAACAATTCTTGATCGTAGGTCTTCTGAGAGCTCTTTTGTGCGAGGCATGGTTCACATCAGACAACGCTTCTTCAGAACAGCAAACTCAAAGCTGGTGTGAGTTTCTTATTGGACAGGCCAGCTTTAATCAACGCATCCAATCTCATCACATTGATTGGACCCCAGGTTGGCTGACTCCTGGCTCCAATTAGCTCTTGGAGAAGTCATTAGCCTAGGGTTTCACATACTTTTTCCACCCTGCACTATGAATGTTTACATGTTGTGTTCAATAAAAACATGAAAACATATAATGTTTGTGCGGTATTAGTTTAAGCAGACTGTGTTTCTCTATTGTTGTGACTTAGATGAAGATCAGAACACATTTTATGACCAATTTATGAAGAAATCCAAGTAAGCCCAAAGGGTTCACATACTTTTGCTTTCAACTGTATTACTTTAAAGTACACAAAGTACAATGATAATGTATTCCTCCTGTTTTTCTTTTCACATTAGTAAATAATTATTTTCAACCCCAATTTTGAAACCTAAAACGACAATCTTTCAGGTTTTTGGCAGGTTGGTGGGAAGTGCACTTGCGAGCGCAAATGAAGACTTGCGGTGCAGAGCTAGGATCGAGTATAGCATAGATAAACACAAGCTTTAGCAAGTGTCAAGTTTAAACACTTTGTCCTTTTAGAAAGTTTGAGGAAGCGGTGTTTTGGTAGACGTGGACCGCAGCGCAGTGCAGATCCAGACATTCACAGAGGCTGCACGTGCTGTGTGCTTCTCTACTAAAGAAAGCAGAACCAACAAAGGCGGAGCTACCAATATTACTCTTTTAATCATTTACATTTTACATTTAGTCATTTGGCAGACGCTTTTTTCCAAAGCGACTTACAGTGCACTTATTACAGGGACAATCCCCCTGGAGCAACATGGAGTAAAGTGTCTTGCTCAAGGACACACTGGTGGTGGCTGCTGGGTTCGAACCAGCAACCTTGGATTTACCAGTTCAGTGGTTTAACCCACTAGACCACCATTTACACCCAGGTACCGTTTAACACCGGGAACAAACGAGATATCAGTAGTTTTAGCAGGATTCAGTTCAAACGGAAATCTTATCCAATATTGCATTTAGTTGGTCTAAAACATTGAGCGTGGATCAAAAGGTTGATGTCAGTACTCAAATGAGCGGTCTAAACTTATTTACAGAGCGCATTTTTCATTTTGGTCGCGCATTTGCACCTGCGCATCACTTATGTGCATCCCTGCTTATTCTTCTATATGGACAAAAACAATAAACTATCTTATTCAGACAACCTGATAAATATATCATACTTTTTCAGACAAAAAAGCTTAGCAAATGAACAGCCATGTGATCTGCCAAGAACAATGTTACTCGCTTTCACATTTAGTAGTAAAAATAGCAAACATCTATTTGGCAAAGTCTAGAATGAAGTCTATATGAATTAAATATATGCAAAATTCTGTGGTGTGGCACGATTTTTTGTATATTTTTTAGAGTTGAGCATGTACACTGTTCTGTTGCAGTGTTTCACACACATTGACTTCACTTGGACGGGCTGCCGAGGCATATTAATGCCCTATCCATTCATGATAATGACTGTATCTACAATTAACTATTAGATAAACAGTGCTTCCGCATCTCTCTTTTCCGACCTGTTTGATGAGAAAAGCATGTGTGCGTAATCTCTCTTTCTCAGTGATCTTGGCGTGTGTGTGTGCACATCGCACCAGACTCAGGGCTTGCACACACACACGTGTTGTTAATAGTGTATTCTCCCATATTTCTGCATTTGTTCTGAACTCTCTGCGCTACACATGATTTATAATAAATCTAGCACTTGGAGCCAGGGTTCCAACTATTGCACACCTCTATAGAAGACACTAGGGGAAGCTGAAGTGCCTCCATAATATTGTATATTTTATATTGTAACTAAAGCATGGTAATGCTTGAAAAATGTACCACCACAACAACATCACTAAAAACTAAAGCATATACCATAAAAACAAACTGCAGTACAGTTTAATATTATTTAAGATAACCTCATTGTGAAAACCAGACTACCAAAAATGAATTAACGAAGAAGTAAATTGTATTGTAGTCTTGCAAGTGAGAAAAACAGACTAGCATTTTAATTGGGGCTTTAATTCACCCCTGATCAGTTTACTCAATTAAGTAAAATAATTTAATTGTCGACAGGTAAAAGCCTACACCTTAAACATGTGGTGACCCCAATTTTCCGATGTATTTCCAAAAAAAAAACAGTCTTATATTCAGAACAATATGGTCGTTTCAAAGCCGAATCAAACATTTATGAGAATTAAAGTCAGGTTGTCAGATTTCAGAATTACGCTTGTTTAGACAAAGTCGGGCAGAGAAGCAAAACAACCTTGTAGCCAAACACCAGTAAGGTGCACAGTGCACAGGATGGACATTAGTTGAGCCGAGCTCTGACAAAAGCGAAAGATGGGGGTAGGTGTGTGTCTGTTTTGATGATTTGCAAAGGCTATGAGAAATTGGACATCCTGCCTTTAAATATCAAAGCTCTAAAACAGACAATTTATTGTCATAATTACAATGATTTATTGGACAATGTTTCGTCTGCCAATTTTCATAATCGTGACAGTCGTTGGCTATTGGGGCAATTAATAAAGTTCATAGCATAATATCGTTTTTAATGGCAAATTATTCATATTTCGTTTAATTTCATTATTAAGTGAATTTAGAAAAATCCTTGGAGCATTTTTTGTTTGTGGCTCAGGTGCAGAAAGCATAGTTTGATTGTCAACTGTGCTTGAGCACGAATTTGAATTAATGATGTGAATGACACGGTTTATTCTGTTCAAATAGTTTTGTTTTTAATGGTAGATTATATTTCGTTTTGTTAAGTAGTTTAGAAAAATCTTTTGCATGTTTTGGTTTGTTGCTCAGGCACAGAATCAAGTTGATTGTCAACCGCAATGATTTGAAATGCATGATGGGCAGGAGTCTGCTTAAATTCCTCCTTTAGCTTCGGCTGTCGATATAAGAAAAAAAATGATATGGGTGCCACGTGATTACATTCTACACTGTGTTACCGTGACCCAAACTTGTCAATATATTTTATTTGTCGGACATCAAGCAGCGTTTCTCAGACCGATCACCATATACCGCAGGAGAAAATTTCTGTCATTAATTGCTCTTCTGTTCAATATAAACGGATAGGCAATACACATCAAGTTGAAAACATAATAAATCAGAAAACTTAACATAACTTGTTGTAGGGGTGTAACGATATCGTAGTACGATATTTTGCGATGCAAAAAATGTACGATATGCATCGTAGAGTGGTGCCGATATTTTTACGATATGACGACAGTTTAATCCTATCGGTTGAGCTGCCAGTGTGACCAACTCTCTCTGCAACAGCTTTGCATGTGCTTTCATCGCAGTTGCAGAAATCACTTGAACTGAACATTAGTAGTGCAACATGAATTCATGAATTCGGTCAAAAAAGAGGAAAAAGAAAAGTTTCGTGGTTCAGACTCGCCCGCTTTTGAGTCACACACCGGAACTAACATAATCAAAGTTTTAAAAGCGGCAATACAAGAGTGGGAGCTTGAAAAGGCACCTCATAGTACTGCTGTTGTTACTGACAACGCGCGCAACATGGAGGTGGTGTGTTTCGCGCACACATTGAATCTTGTATCGCAAGCAGGTTTAAATGTTTCTCGCGTCAATTGCTTGCTTGGTCGCGTGAGAAAAGTCGTGCCTTTCTTTCACTGCAATCCCACAGCAACAGCTGTTCTCACGGAAAATTTGAATTTCAGTATAATTGTTTATAATTTTGTTCGGTATCGAGATACGTACCGTATCGTGACCTGGGCATATCGTTACACCCCTACTCTGTGGTGCTGAGAGAGTGTGCGCATTTCTTATAAGTTAACTCTAAACAGTCGTCGCATCATAATGATGCATGCATGCTCTGGTTCAGATAGTAAAGTGATACTGCCATGCAGGGGAGTGGGACAAGGGCACTGTGAAAAAGGCCCGATGCCTGGCCAGTGTTTTAAAGCGGCCATTTCCCGTGATGACAATTTTCAAACTTTAGTTAGTGACTAATGTTGCTGTTAGTCCATAAACAATATCTGCAAAATGATAAAGCTCAAAGTTCAATGCAAAGCGAGATATTGTCTTTAACAGAATTAGCTTTTTAAGGACTACAGAGAATGGATGGAACTGGACTACAGTCTTCCACTTGCATTAGATATTAACTTGATTAAAATATTCTTGAAAATATAAATGGTAGAGTATATCTTTATATGGGGACATTAGTTTGGCTGTATTTTAGCTCTGTAATTCGCAAATTAGTTTTAAATTAGAACCGGGATATAATTGTGAAACATGATCTATCTAGAAAAAATTGTGAGTTGATTTTTTTTCCTAGATCACCTACCCCTAACTAGAAACATGAACATCGATTGTTAAACACCCAAGAAACATAAAGCTTCAAAAACAGCAAAAGAATGGCTCCTTTAATATATGGTAATAAATAAATATGTTAAATTATTATTTGCTTCTTTTTTTGATGGCACTTGTTCTACATGTTTTGAATGTTTGTGAACTCCCATTTATACCATGTCACTATTTATATCTATGAAGCCAATGATTAAATTACTACTATTAAATTACTAGATATTGTAATTAAAGATTGAGTAAAAAAATAAAAGCCATTCTCTGCTAAAAGAGAACAAATGTGTATTCTTCCCCTTATACTGCATGTAAAAATATTTTGGTGCACAAGATAAGCTGGCTATTTTGACAAAACAAATAAATAAGAAATGAATAAGAAGGGAAAACTAAACAATAAACGTTTATGTTAAAAATATAAATAACAAACGAATAAGAAAGGAATTTGAAAGAAAATTATTGTTAAAGGGGTCATATGACATGGCTAAAATGAATATTATCATTTGTTTCAGATATAATGCAATGTGTATAAACGAATTAAGGTTTATAAACGCTGCATTTTCCACATACAGGGCATGTTTGTATCTCCTCCATGCCCCACCTCTCTGAAACGAGTGGATTTTTTACAAAGCTCATCGCTCTGAAAAGTTGTGCTATGATTGGCCAGTTAACCAGTGCATAGTGATGAAAGCGTTCCTATTATGTGTTAGCTTAATATTGATTCTTTATCAGTTAAGTTGTGATCGATATATTGTAAGAAAGTTCTATCACATGAACACCCATGTGCAGATTGTACTGAAGGCATTTATATGCAAATTTATAATTTCATATCGTGTTTATTCTGAGAAAAAAAATCTGAGAAAGGATCCTAAAAGTAAACATGCCGGAAAGGAATGATACACTGTTTTGTGTGTGTGTGTTTGCTAGTTGTCTATTTAGAGGGACACAGTTGCGAGGACAGCCTAGTCTGAGTTAGATTAGTGACGGAGTGATACAGTCAGTGAAGTGGTTCCCGTGTAGTTTTAATTTTGTTAAAGAAAATATTGACAAAAAGATATTTGTCAGCAACTTTTCTTCCAGGACGAAGACAATAACTAAGACTATATTGCCACCCAAAATTGTTGACGAAAAACAATTAACTAAAATGTAGTTGTAAAATAAAAGCTTACCCAGAAACTTGTTTTAGTCTTTGTCGAAAAAAAAAATTTAGAAGTAGAATAAAATTGCATTTTTCCATCTTAAGAATATATCTAAACTACGTCATATGCTGTCACTGTCAGATGCAGAGAAATTAATTCATACATTCATGACATCAAGACTAGATTATTGTAATGCACTTCTAGGTGGATGCCCTGCAGACCTATTACAAAGACTGCAACTTGTTCAAAACGCGGCAGCTCGAGTTCTTACACGTACAAAAAAGTATGAGCATATAACCCCGGTTCTGTCAACCTTGCACTGGTTACCTATAAAGCATCGCATTAACTTTAAGATCTTGCTTATTACCTATAAAGCCCTACATGGTCTAGCGCCGCAGTATTTGAATGAACTTCTATTGTATTACAGACCTCAACGTACATTACGCTCTCAGGCGTCCTGTCAGTTGGTAATACCTAGAATTTCAAAATCAAGTGCAGGTGGTAGATCTTTTTCGTATCTAGCGCCTAAACTTTGGAATATTCTTCCCTGCACGGTCCGGGAGGCAGACACACTCTGTCAGTTTAAATCTAGACTAAAGACTCATCTTTTTAATCTTGCATACAATACTCCTCCATAATATTAATCCTCAGAGGATTTAGGCTGCATTATTTAGATCAACCGGAACCAGAAACACATCCAATAACAAATGATGTACTTGTTGCATCAAAGAGTGCAGAACAGTACTCTACTCTCAGCCAGTCTTGTCTCTTTGTTCCAAGGTTACCGCAGGATGCAGTTCATGCACAGACCCGATGGCAGAGCTGAGAATGGGAAGCGGTGACCTGACAAGAGCTAAGAGGATAGAGCTGGATAAAGGACGCCACAACTTTGATTTTCCTACAACATTTCAAATGTTATTAGATTGTGAATGATAATCTTAAATCTATCATTTACCTTATTAAGTTTATTTTTTATTTTTATTTAGCCTTGTTGTGCAAGCACTGTTGAGCTTGTGCAGAGGCAGCAGCTTTTGCCAGAGGGGAACTGGAATCCCCTGGTTGGGCCTGGGTTCTCCTGAGGTTTTTTTTCTCGATGGGCGTTTTGGGTTCCTCACCACCGTTTGCATATTGTTTTGCACTATCTGCCTGGCCGGGGGGGCTGCTTTAGAATTCAGAAATTAGACATAATTAATATTGCATATAAGAATTTATAGTCCGTTTAATATTTGACCTGTGGTTCTTTCTCCTTTATCGCCAATGTGTGCTTTCACTGTGTGTGTGTGCGTCTATGTCAATGTGTGTGTGTGTGTGTATGTATGTTTGCATATTGTGTGTGTGGAGCATTTGTATGTCTGTCTTTGTTGTTTTCACCTTTGTCTTGTTTTTACAGGTATATGCCTTTAGTTTTTTTACTTGTATTCAATGTGTCTCATGTACAGCTGCTTTGTAACAATGAAAATTGTAAAAAGCGCTAAATATTGTAAATAAAGTTGAGTTGAGTTGAGAATAATAAAAAAGTATACGTCTCTTGAAAAGTACTTATTTTATGTAATCGAACAGCCATGCGCAAATGCTCTCAATTTGGAAGCGCCCTTGAGGATTTTCAATTAATAAACAAGAGTTTAGCGGTCTGTATTCTCTCATGAGCTGCTCAAACCATGATGATCTTGACTACAATGTTTGTTCACCTCGCAAAAAAACTAAGTCCGTTCGCGACTATGTGCCGAGGGTTCTCCTTCACGGTCAGTAGAGTTGTTTCAGGGGAATTGTCAATATTTTGCGTGCATCAGGAAGACACTAATTTGCGGGAGAACTTAAGAGAGAGATTGAATGAACAGGCCTATGCACTTATCAAACCTCTGTGGGAATACTTCTTAGATGAAAGAAGCTTAATCGAGTCTCTCTTGAATAAAATATCCACATGATTTGACATTAAATTGATTCTTGTTTATTGGTAAAAGATGTAATTATAATGAAATATAAAAACAAATTTCTCAAACAAAAACAATCACTGTGATTAATATTTTTAAGTAACTTTTTTTCCATTTAACTATTACACAGTATGACAAAAATATTTGTATTGACTAAAACGAGACAAAAATACATTTCCACATTTAGTCGACTAAACATGACTAGTCAAAAACAGGACATGGATGACTAAATAAGATAAAAACTAAAAAGTATATTTGTTGTGGGACTAAAACTAAGACTAAAATAAAAATAGTTGACAAAATTAACACTGTTCTGATGGAATATCCCATGTCTCTCAGCCAATCAGATTCAAATATCAGAAAGAACTGTATACAATGAAATATCAAATAAAATATAAATAGTTTTTAACCAATAACCGATAAACAAATACACCAAGGTGTGTGCGTCCGTCTATTAGTAGTTTACTTACAAATTAATTTTAATTTGATAGTAAAACTTAAGTTAATTAAGTTAATGCTACAGTACAACCCAGAAGCTGCCCAACCTACATATATTGTCAACATCTGCCACTGATCATAACTATCAAAAAAACGTTTTTTTGCAAATTCCTGGCAATACCCATCACAAAATCCGCCATTATCAATGCAAAATTCCCCAAAGAAGCTTAATCGTGGTGCACCTGCCTTGAGTGGAAGATGCTCACACTCCATCTTGTTCATCAGTAACCTTCACTGCCTGAGCCCAAAATAAGGCTTGATTACAAAGATCAATAAGAACTTGCTCACTTCATGTTTCTTATTACTTTACACACTTATGAACAAAACGCTTGTATGTGTGTGTAAGAGGAAAGAAGAGACTGCAGCATCATACTGCAGCACAACAGGAGCCACGCCTTAAAAACAGGCCCACCCCTTTCATCTATGTTGAAAAAGACCTTACCTAATCCAAATCATACATAAATGGTTCTCTCTGACTGTGATTAGCAGATGTCTTACATTTCATTACATATGCACCAAACTGTGCCACTGATTCAATCCACAGACACTGGGACAGTTCCAAAAAAAGAAACATCCACAGAACAAGGCTGCATTATGATGCAAAACCTACCAAGAAGACAATCTGTCACTGTATTTTAATATTATGGTTTACATATATACAGTATAAATGATGTGCAAGTCATGTTAGCCATAAAATACATATGCAGTTCAAAATTAAATGTACAATTATAATTCTATACATTCAATAATGGTTCTACCATCTAAATTTTAAGGTCCGAAATCACCTGCCTGACCACATTGGTACAGGACATGCATCATTGGCAATGATGTCAACATTATGACATTAGTTCTAAGACATTGTTTTCATTTATATTACACAGCTAATCCTACTGATAATTTAAAAAAATGAGAATACATTTTTTTACCATGTAAACGATACAAGAAGAAATAATAAAAAATAAATATTATCTTATGATTATATGCAGCAGCACTGAGGTTAATCTTGCCTGAAAAAAGCACGACCAAGGCATTTAAAACATCCATCGGATCATCCTCTGCATGGTGTTCCTCCCAGTTGATGCTTTCTACACAACAACCTACCATAGATTAACCATTTACATTACGTGGATAAGTAACTGCAATGCATTCATTTAACCCAGAGACATACTAACATTATCTGATACCATTTATTTCCATAAACCAACAGGTTTAAACGGACAACCACCAGAGTTAACAAATATTGTGTGCATTGCACTTTGAAAGCATTAAAGTAATAAATGTGAATTGAAGGAATAAATGGGGATTGAAGGAATAAATGTGAATTGAAGGAATAAATGTGGGTGACAGTCTTGGTTTCAGACTACAGTTAAATCAATTAAAAAAACAGAAAACCCGGCATAATCTCTCTGCAGATAAACCATATATTCCTACGCAAAATCAAAACTTGAATATTAAATTATTACTGTATTTGGTGTCCTTTATATGTCTTTATATGATAGGAGACTTATTGCATGATGTCACAAAGACATAATCATTCGTGACATCAACATGATAGAAGCCAGAAGGTACGCTTGCCTTTACAACTACATCAATTTATTACTATTTGTGTATATCCAAAGGTGTATTCAAGCTACATTATAAATCAGTATAAACTGTTTGTGTATTCGAATACAAATAGAAGGTCAAAGTAATGAAATAGAGTAGAGGTATAAAGATTAAAAAAAGACACTTGACAAACAGTATATCAGTCGGTTACAAGAGATGCCTACCATAAAAACGGTTTATTCAAATATTTTAAGGTTAAGGATGTTGGATCCTGTAGAATATATGAGATTGGGAACAGGAGTCCTTTAAAAAAGCAAGACACTGACCTGTGTATCAGGCCATTTGTCCAAAGAGCATGGATAGTCTGACCCCAGGAGACTGTTTTAAAATGGTAGCAAAGTTTGGAAGACAGCTTTGCTTAAAAAAGAAGGATTTGCGAACAACTAAAAAAAAGGTATACGGTTCCGATAACTACACTTCCATAATGTCTCCGACTTTGCTAATAGTAAGGGCAGGTGAATAAAGAGTGGTTATGTACAACAGAAGTAGAAATGTAAAGACTCCAAGACATAGTAAAATACATTGTTATAATATGAACAGAAATGCTTAAACATAACGACAAAAAAAATACCATATTTAATAATATGAAAACGCATCTGAAGGCACCATAAAGCATCCACACAGACCAGTCATGCTGTAATAAATAAGGTCATGATCCTTCTCAAGCATACCAGTTTACACTCCTTTCTCTATATTTCTTTTGTGTGGATTAAAACAAGGCATAGTTCTGCTGTGGTTTTGTCAGTATGACAATTACACAACAAGCTATTGAATTTCTGTTTTAAAATTCATATTTGACTTCTCATGGGAGGCCTTCACAAAGCATTCAAGGGTGGGGTGGTGAAGATGGTATGTTCTTGATAGGGACAACACTGACCTCCGTTTCATTTTCATTTCATGTTTTTAAAACTATAGCTGAGATCTGGACAATAAAAGGGTGAGTTCTGGTGAGAGCTAGTCCATTATGCTTTGACACAAAGGAGCACATCAGCAAACCATCCTACAAACTAAAAACCTCCAGAAGCATTGCAGTCAGAAGGCCTATATGTCCAGTGCTATTGTGCACATACATTGTTAACTATGTGCCGAGTTACAAAAAAATAATGACAAGTGATTGAACTGTATATGCTGTCCACCGTTAAATAAATGATATGTTTGAGATTATCTCCTTGAAAAGCGCTTGAGATCTCACAGCTGATCAGCTTTTGACTGCTTCATTGAATGCTTAATCTAAGATATTGGTTTATTTATACGCGTTTTAAAAGTAACTACACCCTGTGTACAAATCTTATGTGCTATGTACAAAGGCATGAAAAAAACCTAGGTAAACGCTGGCATAGCAAGCTCAATATCTTGGCGATGATAACCATTACCATTTTGTCTGATTTATGCTCTGATCTGTTTACCTTACCAACGCTTCTTTTTTATCTTCAAAGTATCTCGGCCTTGTTTAAATGACTAAATTTGGCGTTAGAAAGCATCGAAGCGAAATGTATGATAATACAATAGGGTCCGGCTAAATAGAACAATAAAACCCAAACCACGATTTACTGCGTTTTTCGTTACCTTCGTTTCCCGAACATCCTGCTTCGTCCCTTCGGGATACCACTGAACTCGAACGAATCCTCTACTGAGAGGCCATGATCGTGTGCCCTGTGCCCCGCTCTCGTTGTCCGAGTTACCGGTAGCGCTTTCACCACCAACACCACCTCCTCTCTTTCCGCCATCGCCGCCAGTCTCCGAGTCAGAATCCTCAAAATCCTCCTCGCCGTAAATCATACGTACGAGCCCGAAGCGCATCGCTCCGCGGTGTTTACCGGAGACCAGGTCATGCGTAAACAGGAGTCGTTGCGTTCCACCTGCCGTGGGAGACAGCGCACGGGACGGCGGCTCTGAGCTTGGGCTTACAGCCGAAGAGTGCGTTGCTGTGGCGGGGTCCGCCATCTCTGCTGCTGCTGAATGATGCGGGAGGAGAGAGGGATAGAGAAATGAACAGACCTGTGAGCAGAAGCAGCACGTGTTTACGTCTGTACGTAGAGCGCCACTCGGAGGACGGGGCCACCTGTTACCATTGTCCTGATATTACATCAGTGTTTCGCGTCTCGAAGATCTATATTTTTCAGAACTAAACAAAATGCGAGTGCTTTTTATACAAATATTATCGAATCACGTAAAAGCCACTCTGGCATACCTACACGATTGTAATTCTGTTTATTAATTACTTAATTAATTCCTTCATTCAACATGTATTGGTGATAGCCGGTTTATTTAATAGCCTGCAGGTCATGCTTGTCTATGACAATTCAACTGCTGCTCCACCCCAGCATCAAAAGAACAGACTGGAAATCAGCCGCATGGTGTCAGTATAGCTCCGAATGTATTATTTATTTAAAATCACTTAGGTCTAGTTTTAAAATGGACATAATTTATATTATTTTAAGGCCCTTTTTATGTTTGCAGATAACATCTGGTCTGATGGCGTTACAGAGTACTGGTACAATAAAAACATCTTTATTGTAAATAATTTGAAATTCTCCAGCTTGGAGGTTTACGGAGAAGTGCTTATCCATCCAAAGCCAGTAAATGTTAGTTGTTTTTTAAATTATGCATTTCTGTTCAATTTCCCGTTAATTTCTAAAATAAAGGCACACTAGGTTTCGGTAAGTATGACTCATTGTGAAGTAGGGGCTGGTTTAAAGCTTATGCGCCTAATAGGTTTTAAGAAGGTGGAGGGGTGGGTATAAATTCTCATGGCACGTCTCTCAGTGTTCAGTTTTCACACAGTTGCTTAAGTTTGACGACCCGTAAGACATCTGAATATTTTCAATATAAAACAACACAAATAACAGCATAGCAAAGACAACATGTCAGTACAGAGCGCACTGCCTTTCCTGATGCCCCTTCACAGCCACAGAGTTCCCATCTCCCCCGGTCGCCAGCGCAGGCACACTCTTCCTGCCAGCGAGTTTCGTTCCCTCAACACGGAGGACGCTATCAGTGTATTCGAGATAGAGAGAGAAGGTAAGGCGCAATTATCAAACATCTATCTTCCGCCTGTGCAGTTTTGAGAAAGTTTCTTCAAAACATAATAAAGATAGAGACTCTAAATATAAAAACATTTATTATATCAAAACTCCTCTTAAATTTGTAAATGGGGATTTTTTTTTAGAACAGATCAAATGCAGTTATATATTTTTATTTAAAAAAATCGAAGTATAGAATTATACGGGTCCATCTTGCAAATCATTAATTGAAGCAATACTATTCAAGAAACACAGTTTAACAATAAACAGTAAACTTCTAATTTGTTTAATAATTAATTAAATGTAATGCTTTCTATGATATTTTCTATGATATTGCTATAAACTTTTAGTATTGATACCTTTTTATTCTTGTGAAGTGCAGATGTTCATTTTAATTAGGAACTTGGACTTTATTCCACATAAAGTGGACAGGTCAAATGGCATTCTCTCGAGATAATTGAAATTATAGACCAATTTTTTTATTGTTGTATAAGGCGAATGAAGACCTCATCATTTAAATTGTTGAATTTTAAAGCTAAATATAGTTACGTATCTGTATAAGAAATTGTGTCAACTTAATTTTGATCTCTTGGAATCAAATAAAGCTGATCCTGATTGGTCTTCTTGTGTGCTCACAAATAAAATCTTAGAGTCCCAAAAACAACTTAAAGTAAAAAAACATCACTTAATGTAAAGAAGTTGTCAATGAATAAGAATATGTGAATAAGTTAATTTTGACTAAATTTCTTTTATCATTTTCTATTCAGCTTTTATATCTGTGTCTGGGGAATGTCCTCTTCATCTGGATGAGGTCCGACACTTCCTAACCCTCTGTCCTGAGCTTTCTTTGGGCTGGTTTGAACAGGGAAGGCTGGTGGCTTTTATCATAGGGTCACTCTGGGACCAGGACCGTCTTACAACTGTAAATATTCCATATTTTATATGGCTGGAGTAAAAATAACAAGTCTGGAATAATGATATTGAAAATGCAGCTTTGAACACAGGAATAAATTACATTTCAAAATATATTCAAATAGACATAGAAGGTTGAATTGCAAAGTTTACCGCAGTTTTACAGTTTTTTATTAAATATAGCCTTCTGTATATACATACATGTTGGCCTACATATGTCCATCACACCGATTCTGGCCCCTGTACAAAAATTTAGGACACTCCAGAATTGTGCATTCTCCATAATTTTTATTGTCTTCACCTTTTTTAATGTAGAACTTTGAAGTTACTTTTGCATTTGTCATAGGTGTGTGTGTAAATGGCATGACTCATGTTGGTTGTCTTTCGTTACAGGATGCATTGACTTTGCATAAGCCTCATGGGACTACTGTCCACATCCATGTGCTGGCAGTCCATCGGACCTTTCGCCAGCAGGGCAAGGGATCCATCCTGCTGTGGCGTTACTTACAGTATCTCCGCTGTCTACCATATGTCCGACGTGCAATGCTCATGTGTGAAGACTTCCTGGTGCCTTTTTACCAGAAGTCTGGCTTTAAGGTGCGGGGTCCTTCTGAGATCACTGTAGGGCAACTCAGCTTCATTGATCTGTATTATCCTGTGCATGGACATGCATTTATGCGCCGTAACAGTGGCTGTTAATGGATTCACTAATTTGTGTAGGAGGGCGCCCCAAAAAGACTAAGAAGTGAATCACTGGTTGTGTTGAAGCAGCTTTTTGTTCATAAATTTCTTGTGGTGTTTTGCTACGTGTTTGTCCACTCAGGCCCAAAAATGGTCAGAAATTGTTGAGAAATGGTCCGAAAAAGATGAAGCAAGGAACATTGGAACATAAATGTGTCTCACCCCACAACTTGAACTAATTTAATAATTCTTATGAGACAGTTTGACTGATAGACTACTTCTACTAATAATTATGTGTGGTACAGTATTAATTTAGTTTTCTTAGTTTTTTTATTCATTTTTTAACTTTATACTTTTATGGCAGATAACCTTTGTATTGTGAGATCGGAAATTTGAAAGATAAGGTAGGGCCTTTTCTGTAAATAGTTATTTTTCAAGCTAGATTTTGTGTCGATTGTGTTGTGGCTGCTTTAAATGTGTAAGCATTAAAATCAACTGAACCCTTTTTTACTGTATTCTCTTATGAACAAAGCCATATAGCACAAAGTATTGGCTGGTATGTCTGTAAGTGCCAATGTGATTCATTTATTAGCTTAACTAATTTATAATCTCATTAAGGCAGCTCGGTTCCTCAGACACAACCTAGAAAAGCAATTCTAAATGGATCATGATTTCTTCAGAGTTTTTGTTGAAAAACAATGTACCACCCACATTTATGCTGGGTCATCTCTGAGATATTAAGGTCTGGTTTCCATTTGCTTTTCCCTGTAAAAATCTACCACACATGCCTCCACAGTCTTGAAACAAGACATTGATGATTTGTAAATTTTTTTAAGTAAATAAATATCTATTTTAAAAAAAAATGATTGCTTCTTTCACTCTTTAGACTATTTCAGTTTAATCTCTCTTGTGTTTACACGAAGGAGCAGCATCAGACATTTTGGTTAACTGATCATAAAATGACATTTGCATTTAATAAATTGAAATTCAATGGGGGCTTCATGCTTTCTTTTAAAAAACAAATAAAGTTCTGTTTAATCAAAGCTGGTGTATTAAATATGAAAAAGTATGGCAACTGAGTCCTTTGACAACTCCATCTGCAAAAACCGATAAGGCTTATCCTATATTGCATATAAGGAATAATTGACGACGGGGCGTTCAATTATGTTAGGATTATTGACGACGCCCCGTTCAATTATTCGATTATTTGATGTACACCCCAAGGTGGTAATGCCCG
Source organism: Triplophysa tibetana (assembly GCA_008369825.1). NCBI lineage: Eukaryota > Metazoa > Chordata > Actinopteri > Cypriniformes > Nemacheilidae > Triplophysa > Triplophysa tibetana. Next base: position 17,182,246 of record CM017905.1, on the reverse strand, counting down.
GATTAACTTTCGATAATTGAACGGACCGGAGTCAATTATTCCGCTTATACCACGGTTACCACACCACAGGACATTGTTAATAGGTTCAGTTTCAACGTTTGTTTAAAATGCTGTTGATGGTGAGGCAACTTTTTTGCTCATCTCATTTCAAGCGTCCGAACCATTGCTACCCTGTTACTGGTGTGTGTGTGTGTATTAGAGCGAGAGACCGGGTGTTTGCAGTAATGTGACAGACAGAAAACCCAATGATAATAATATTAGTTATCCCTCTTATTGTTTGTATCACCAGCAGTTAATACTAAAAATTCTAAATTCAAGTGGAAATTCTAAACGTCAGATAAAGAGCAGGATGCTGTGTGAGGCAATGGCCTGTTGGCTACACTATAACATTTCTGTTATTTAAACTTGGCTAAGTGATATGGAACTGTAATGCGGTCGGCAGACCTGGAACACCTTCATAGGTGTGCATTTACTGAAAGAACGTTTGTCAACCAATCAGATTGAAGCATTCAAACGCCCCGTGGTATTACATGAAAGAATCAAATACATTACTGCTATGGAAGCATATGGGTTGTATATTGCGATTTTGAATATAATATGTGAAATGTATGCATGTGTGTGTGTATTAAAATTAAATTTTCCATACTGTTTGTTTTTTGTTTGGTGCAAAATGTAAATTAAAGTTCAGAAATTGTGGTAAGCTAAAAACAAAAGCCATAGCTGGGTACTGGGTCTTCATTTACTTTTTGGCAGTGCCTATAGCAATTCTCTCTTTGTTTGTGTTTATGGAATAATTCAAAATAATATTGAAGATAAAAAATTAATTAAAACTTAAATTTAACAGTGGAATTCCATCTTTTACCTAAAATAAATTAGATGTTGAAATTTTACTGGTAGTCCATATATTATGAATCTTTGGGTATAATATGTCACAGTTTACTTTATTTTGCTATCCTCCACCCAAAGTGAAAAAAATCTGCATCATTAAGCCTTTTCATTAAAAAAATCTAACCTTTTAATTAGAGAATAATAATTTTAACTAGGGAAAATCTCATGATCTAAATAATTTTCTCTACATTGCTCATAATTTATCATACCCTTTTGTTCACCACTTTTTACAACCTTCTTTTAGCCAAAAGAACAGCTCTTTACAGTCCTTACCTAAAAAGAGATGGAGAACATTTGAAAATTTGATTGAGATCAGAATCTTTTATGCAAAATCACTCCAGACCTATCAGATTTGCAGATTTGTCTATAGTTCCTCCACTCATTTTCTTTAGGATTCAGGTCAGGGAACTGATATGACAATAACAGAAGCTTGGTCTTGTGTTAAGTGACCCATTTTGTTTAGATTTTGATATTAGTTTTTAGATCATTGTCCTTTTGGACGATCCAAACTTGGCCCAAATGTGAGTCCTAGCAGGGACAGTCCAGATTTTTATCTATTGATATTTGCTAGAATTCATGATCCCAAATCTCTTGAACACTCATTCCAAGTGATGTGTTAGATTCAAATATCTTAAAACTAGCTTTGTCATGTCCTCGGTCGGATCAGATTTCTGTTAGTTTCCTCGTGTGTTTGTGTTTGACAGTTGCCCATGTGCGCATCTCTGCCCCGCCCCTCTTGTTATCCCATTCATTACCTAATTGACACTCGCTGGTTTTACGTAGTTCTCACCTGTTCCCTGTTTGGTTAATCGCTTCTCCCTCTATTTTAGCTCCTCGTGTTCTCCCGTCCTTTGTCAGATCGTTGTGTATAATAGCGCCACGTTTTGGTCTAGTCTAGTTTCAGTCTGGTAATTGCCTTCTTTTAGTCTTGTTCGACACTAGCATTATTCTCACGCCAACGATTTCATAGACTCCAACTCTTTAGTCTCTTGTCTTCCTGCCTTCTCTCATCTGCTCTATCAGGGCTCACATGCTGACGTTTACCGCAACCACCTCGGCCAACAGCCTGGGGACTTACTATTACTTGCATTCTGCCGCCTCCCCCTACCAGGCATCCACCTTCCGCTTTGCGGACCATCAGCCCAGCATAGGGATTTCATGTGACCAATAAGTCACTAGGAATATCTGTGTGCTGACTTTCTCACATGTGATCTCTGGCTAAATAAAGCTTGTTGTTTTGTCTTGAAAAGGACGGAAAAGGACGGCCATGCTTGGGAAACAGGCGTCCTGCCTGAACACCAATGCGCAGGAAATTGGAGCCCTTAGCGCTCCAATGCTGAACTCTTAGACTACGTGAGACCGCTTTAGCTCGAGGCTGCCGGGCGCCAAGCAGCCCTTCATCGCACGAGACCGAACCCCATGCCAACAATCCGGCAGCGTACGACGGGGATCCCAATGTCCCCTGGTTTTCTCCCTCCAGCCGCGCAGCCGCGGAGGAGACAGAAGTGATGTACGTCCTGATACTTTTAAGCGGCATAGCTCAGGAGTGGGGTGTGGCGGTTTGGAATGCCAAGGCACCGTTTTTTTTTATCTTTTTTGGCAGGAGATGTTGAAACTGTTTGATCGCTCGGCCCAGGGGGGTACAAGTCCCACCAAGGTGCAAGTCAAGTGGAATCCTAAAGCTCTTAAGTCCCGTTTCGTCTCTGCTCCTATGCTTTATTTATCAGACCCTGAATGGCAATTCGTTGTCGAGTTGGATGCATCAGATGTCCGAGTAGGCTCAGTTTCATCTCAGGGATCCCCTCTTGACAGCAAGGTGCACCCATGTGCCTTCTACTCTTACCGTCTTAGCCCTGCTGAACGGTATTATAACCTTGGCAACCGAGATCTTTTGCCGGTAGGCCAGCCTTGGTGAGTGGCGTCATTGGTTGGTGGTGTCAGCGCAGCCCTTCTTGGACTGGACAGAGCACAAGAATCTCGAGTATGTCCGTTTAGCCAAGAGGCTGAGTGCGCGCCAGGCCTGCTGGGCACTTTTCTTCGACCAGTTCAACTTCGACCTCTTGTGCCAGCCTGGGTCTAAAAGGGACTACTCAACTCGCTGTTCGATTCACCACGAGAGAGACCCGACCACCAAACCCGACACGCTCTAACGACTGTTCGAGGCCCCAAAGAGAGACCTTTCCGCCGAGGCCATCCTCCCCAAGAGGGTGGTGGTCGGGTCTCTCTCGTGGTGAATCGAACTGCGAGTTGAGGAGGCTGTACGAGGGGGAAAGCGAGTTGACGAGGCCATACGAGGGGTGTCAGAGGACTTACTATAAACAGCAGCCAGCTGGGTCTTCCAATCAGGCACCCACCTCCCGTCTGAAGCTTCGCTGAACCATCGGCCCGGCCGCGTTGTCCTGCTCGCATCCATGGGAATATCTGCTTATTGACTTTCTCATATGTGATCTCTTGCTAAATAAAGCTTGTTGTTTGTCCCCGCAGTTGAGTTCAATTCTTATTCATGACAAGCTTGTCAGTTCTTTTTTTAAATTAATTTTGGTTACAAGATCTAGAGCTACTAAACAAACAACTCATGAGAAACATGAGATATTAAGGAAGTAGTAATACTTTATAGGATTAGTCACATTAGTTTGCATAAACACAATATAAACAATGTCTAGAGAGTGCGGCTGTGTCACAACACTCTGTCAGGTGCAGCCTGTTTCCCAAGGTGGTGCAGGGTGCCAGACAGAGAGAGTGACACAGCTGCGAGGTGAACAGTTGGCGAAACTCTCTGGACACGGGAGAGGTCTCAATGACCCTTGTAAAGAGATACCAAACAAAAACAGAGTCAGGGGTCTGGGTCTGAGAACGAAAGAGAGGAAGTGAAGAGTGAACCAATACAGACTGGACACTGGAGGAGATATCTTACACATTTGGCGTGAGACACGCTTTCAGACTTCATCTAACTCTCTCATAATGTTCACTGAATAAATAAATGTAATCATACTGAAAAATGACATAAAAACAATGAATTAAGAAAAGCTTAAATGCAAAAAGGAATCGTACTGTGATGTGTCTGAATTAACAATCACTTGGTCGTGTAGGAAAAAGTGGTGACTTCCGATTCACGTTTGTTTGTGCCATTATATACTAGTGTGTAAAGTACATAATTTTCCATAATAAAACAGTACAAACTTTTAGCACATAGTATAGGCAAACTGGGGTGCAGAAAACGAAAGAGTACCTGGCGTCTACTCCCTAACCTGGGCCAATGTGAGTTTTAGAATTAAGGCTACTAAACATATTTTTTGTCAGAAGACCATCACCCCAAGAGGGATGTCTTTCAAAAGGTCTGCCCCAAGAATAAAAAATATAAAATATATTTATAAAACTTATATTATTCTGCGAACACCAACTTAGACAATCTTTAGTGATGTCAGAGTGCTATGTTCTGTATATTGTCATCACAGCAAGCAAGAATGGGGCCAGAGCACATTGCATCATACTTGCAAGTTTACAAACATTTTTAATATTGTCTCTTGTAATCTCTGACTGAGTCAAACATAATTTGTGCTGACATGAATAATTATCTTACTAAAGAACTTATATAGCATTTAACTTAGCAATACATAGGATGTAAAACCAGATGAAGAAACTGCACAAAATCTCTCACACATTTAACCATTCATTCTGTTTGTGATTAAGGTGACATCCTGTTGACACAACAGCTTTAGTTTCTGATGTCACTTCCATTTCGCTGTAATGGGTGTTATTTTAAATTGATTGGCCACGGTTTCTATTATTTTGCTATAATGCAACGTGTCTGGCAGTTGCTGACACACTGAGGCTGGAGAACAATGACATCAAACCGAAGCAGAAGTGCAGATGTTTTTGTAAATGTTAATGCATGTCAATACAGGGTCAAAAATAAATCCATTTAGCCATTTTCAGATATAAATCTATTCTGTACAACAATAGTAAAGGGCTGAAAAAATATAAAAAGCTGGTCTTTTGAATAAACAAACAGAGATGTGGATCAGACAAAACATAATGGAAACCACGTCAAAAGCTTTTCCGACAGCATGAAATTCTGGAACTAATTCAGGACTAAGGCCAAAGTACGTTCATGTGAAACCAAAACAGGAACCACAAGAATAATTCTAGTGTTAAAGTGAAACCTCCTCTCTGGAGCAGCACTTCCAAATAATAAAGCAGCTGCCCGTCATTAGCTATTACGTCACCCGTCCTATCAAATCAAGAGCGAGCTATATAAGTAGATAAATCACCTTACCTACTTTCACTCTACATTTTCACTGTTTACCTCCTCCACCTCGACTCCTCACCATTAACCCCTTTTCTACCCGAGGGGGGAGAAATGTATTGGGCTCGGGCAAATACCGATATCGGAGCCCTCTTGCCGGACAAGAGTGAGTGCATTGAGTTTCGGGAAAGAATTACCGACCTCAGAGCCCTCTCCCTGGACAGCATGGCAAATATGCATACAATGTTCTCCGATTACATAATTGGTGCCTATTTAATTATGTGAAGTTGGGTTTGTAGAGTAGAATACATATCTGTCTCTTGTCACAAACAAGAAAAAACATAGGAGATTGATGGTAGCTAGTTGATGGGTTTAGGTAACATTTATAATTTCATAGTTAAAATTAATTAAGTTGCCCTACATTAATAATAACTATGAACTCATTATCTTAAGGATAGGTGCCGAATGCTAGGTCTAGGATAAGCTAGAATGCTCCCCTAATATTAATACTGTAGAAAACAGAACATGGCTAAGTAATTTGTCTTTCTTTACTGTATTTTAATCCCTTATTGGTTGTTTGTTGTTACTCACTTTTTGTATCGAATATGAAGTAACGACTCTAGAAAACGCTTTGTTTATAGATGGTATTAAAATGTGGTTTTGGTCGATCGAATCATAAGTGGATGGAGACTGCACGTTTACACCTGGTGTTTTAATGCACTACCTCTGGAAGGATGTGTGCTCAGGCTGTGTGCTTCAGAACTGACAAGTGTAATCTCTGATAATCTCCAATTTAATCCTCAATTGTCCTGCTTTGTTTCAAATCCACCACTAACCTTCCTGTTCCAAAGAATGTCACAGTCTCATGTCTCAATGATTAGAGCAGTGGTTCTCACACCCGATCTAATAAAGTGTTTTGAGAGTCTCATCAAGAAGCACATTATCAGCATCATGCCAGTAAACTTGGACCCAATGTTTCAATACAGGAAAATTAGATTCACAGAGGAGATATTTCATATGCCCTTCACGAAATTCTACCTCAGCTGTAAACTAAAGACATCTATGCCAGATTTTTCTTCATTGAACACAGTTTGCTATTCAACACTATCATCCCCTCAAAACTCTTAACCAAGTTGCATAACCTAGGCCTGCCTTTTGCCTTCTACTGTACAACTGAAGACAAAGCTTTTTCACCAGTAGACCCCAACATGTTTGCCTTGAAAAACATTCCTCCACTACCATCACACCGAACACCGGCACTCCTCAGGGCTACGTACTCAGCCCTATGCTGTACACTTTGTTTACGCATGACGGTGTAACTACCCAGCACAAAAACGTCATAATTAAAGTAGTAGATGACACCAGAGTTACTGGTCTTGTTACTGGCAATGATGTGACTGCATGGTTCAATACTGCACTGCACTTTTAGACCTGGATTTATTTATACACACATCTCACATTCCTCTTTAAACACATACTACACAGACACTTTATACCACTTGTCAAACCAACATTGTCACTTTATTTTTTATTACTCACTAGCAGTAGAATTTGATACTGTGAACTCATGTTTCTACATTTCCCATGATCCTTCACGTTTCCTCACCATTCCCTGGATTTATCACAGCACATGACAGCTATTCCATTATTAACTGGACTCTTTATATACCCAGTCTTCTTAAGCACTCATTGTCCGTTCTCTGTTGTGTTAACTTCCAAGTTTGTATACTTGTCAGCGTTCTTTAGTAAAGACGTATCTTAATCCTATTTTAGATAATGATTTTTATAGTGTGCCTAATACTTAATTTTACAATCACAAATCCTGAATAATTTAGAAGAAACCCAGCCCTTCACGCATGTAGAACTTTGGCCACTGTGCACGAGAAGGTCAACATTTGTAAGTTTCTTACCTTGCACACAAAAATCCCACATGAAGTGACATCAGGTTGTAGGCTGTGTGGTAATGTTATGCATTCCAATGTGATGTCTTGATACCCCTTTTGTTAATATACAATAAATGTTACAAAACATATTTGTATCTGATGAGAGATCTCATGATGCATATTCTCACCTTACAGTCTTAATGCAGTGAGCATCCTTACTGCTGCCTTCGCACCTGGTTCAATGATCCTCCCTTCCTGAGAATATATAATCTGGTCAGACATTCAAATTAAAGTGATATCAATTAAATGATTATATCATTCTTGAAGGAATACAATTTTTGCCTTAATTTACATACAACAACTGACATCGTAGAGTGAATATCAGTTGAGGCCACAGGCTGAAGAACAAGATAGAGAACGCTTTAGAGAGAAACATGATAAAATGATACCAAACATATAATATAGCTGCAGGCAGCAATGGACCATTTGCACGCATCCTCGTGATGTACGTCCGATTTAAACATTAAGGTTCAATAGGTTCTAGTTATATGTACTTACAATGGGCTGTTACTGCCTATGAAATATAAACTATTTGAAATATTTGTTTTAAGTACATACATTAGCAACATAAGAAGAAATATTCTATGCACCACTAGGCACATAGTCTTTAAAATTATTGCAGCACGAACCGATCTGAGAAAGCAATGGCCGATAGCATTTCACTGTTTTTCTTCAAACACAGGTCCGTTGCAGACATTTAACCAACAAACGCAAATCACAGAAGGATATAAGGAGACTCAAACACAGTACAGACTCCCCCTGCTGCAGTGTTTCATGCGTGTGAGAGCAGTGACCTGTCAAACACATGCAACACAAGTTTTATAAAATGTTTGAACGTTGTGTCATTATTTTATGACAAATGTGTACATCCATAAGTAAATGCTGTTTTTGTCAATGGCCTAGGTAAAAAGTAGTTTTAACGTTTGAGGACAAATGCCACAAAATTTCACGCTGTTAATTGACATTAAATCTGCTCTATCTACATATTGCTATTTTCAAATACTTTCCAGTGTGAAGGAACATCTTATTTATTCAATTGCACATAGAATATTTATCAATTATTGTAAGTTAGACTATAATGCTTTCTAAAATTCATCACAAAAAGCCACATTTAAAAAGCACGTTAACATCACTTTATTGACAGCCCAAAAAAATAGAAAAAAAAATCAACCTTGATCTCTGCATGGACATAAGCTGAACACTTTTACCGGAAATGACTGAGCCGCATTGAAAAGAATGTGGAAGAGATTTTGGAAGTAGTCCTTTACGGGGTCAAGCCCTTTCAATTGCACAAAGGGAAATACATGCAGATTTAAATCAGAAAAAACGCAATATTCGAACACAATATAATTCCTTATAACTTTTGACCACTAGAAGGGGCTGTCACCAAATGTGAGGCAAACAAGTCCGACTATGCAAGTGATACATACCAAGTTTTATTTGAATACATAAAAGTTTCATATAGACATAGCTATATGACCCTTTGGTATGTTCACCTTTGAATTCGTTGATACAATATACAAGAGCCGTTTCACCAATCAAAACCTTTTGTCAGGACTTTCTCTAGATTATTTATACCATATTTTGTGCAAATCGGACAAATTTTGTAGGAGTTCCACAAAAGCTTTGGATAAAATTTAAAATGGCAGACAGGAGGTATCTCCTAATCTAAAAAACAGACCATCACATGTTAGTTTTGTCATATGTTATGACCATTCTCTAAAATTTAGTTATATGTCGTGACCAGTAGGGGATGCTGGCAAAAAACTGTACAGGTCATCTCAGATTGTGGCCTCAATGAAGCATACCAAGTCATATAGCGATAAGGCATTGTGTTCTGAAAATACTGTATTCCAAGTCAAATTTCATAATGGGCAACACCCACAATGGCCAACCAAGGAACACCGGGCATTCAACTCGGCATGCCTCAAGGAATCAAAAGAGACCACTCTCAAGTTTTTCAAAGGTTATGATACAGTGGCAAGAAAAAGTGTGTGAACCTTTTAGAATTTCATGGTTTTCTGAATTCATTTGTAATAAAATGTGATCTGATCTTCATCCAAGTCAAGGGTATTGACAAACATTATTCCTCTAAAAATTATGATCTTTCATATCTTTATTGAACACAGTCATTCAACATTCAAAATGGCAGTGGAAAAAGTAAGGGAACCCTTAGAAATAATAACTGGTAATAACTGGATCAGACCTGCACATCGTTGAGGAATTTTAGCCCATTCTTCCTGGCAAAACTGCTTTAGCTCGGTCATATTCTTTGGACGTCTCATGTGACTGGCCCTCTTCAAATCAATCCATAGCATCTCTATTGGGTTGAGGTCTGGGCTCTGACTTGGCCACTCCAAATGGCTTATTTTGTTTTTCTGAACCCATTCGGTTGTTGACTTGCTCTGTAGTTTTGGGTCGTTGTCCTGTTGCATCAATCACCTTCTACACAGTTTCAGCTGACGCACAGACATTCACAAATTCTCCTTTAGAATTGTCTGATATACTTGGGAATTCATCTTCCCCTCAATGATTCCAAGCTGGCCAGGCCCTGATGCGGCAAAGCAGGCCCAAATCATGATGTTTCCTCCACCATACTTTACAGTTGATATTATGTTCTCATGATGATATGCCGTGCCCTTTCTACGCCAGATGTAGTGCTGTGTGTTTTTTCCAAAAAGTTCAATCTTAGTTTCATCAGCCCACAAAACATTTTGGCAATACCACTGTGGAGTGTCTATGTGCTCTTTTGCAAACTTCAAGCGTGCAGCAATGTTCTTTTTAGTAAGCACTGGCTTCCTTCTTGGTGTCCTGCCGCGGATACCCTGCTTGTTCAGTGTTTTACATATTATAGACTCATGAACAGAGATGTTAGGAAGTTCCAATAATGTCTTCAACTCTTTGGCTATCATTCAGGGTTGTTTCTTTACCTCATTGATGAGTCTTCGTTGTGCACTTGGTTTCATTTTGACTGGACGATCACTCCTTGGTAGAGTAGCAACAGTCCCAAAGTGTCTCCATTTGAGGATTGTTTGCCTGTAGCAAACTGTAGACTGGTGAATATCTAAGGTCTTTGAAATAACTTTGTTACCCTTGCCAGCTTTATGTAAATAAACAATTCTTGATAGTAGCTCCTCTAAAAGCTCTTTTTGGTGAGACATGGCTCACATAAGCGTGTTCTTGTGCAGAGCAAACTCTAAAAGTTTGAGTTTTTTTTATCAGCAAAGTAGCTGTAGTCCACACCTCCAAACTTATTATCTTAACGAGACTCCAATTAACTTTTTTTAGGTCATTTACTCATGGGTTCACATACTTTATCCACAAGCACTACGATTTTTTTTCTCAATAAAGACATGAAAGATAAAAAAATGTAGTGTTATTCTTTTAAACACATTTTATTTGTCAATACCCTTGACTAAGATGAAGATGGGATCACATTTTATGACAAATTTATTAAGAAAACCATGAAATTACGAAAGGTTTACATACTTTTTCTTGCCACTGTATTTAAATATGGCCAATAAGCCATTGTTTCTGGACTTCTAGGTGGCGCTATGCCGAAACTCTACAGACCTTGATGACATTTGCCACGTTTCATGTCAATACACAAACGTTTGACGAAGATACACCATCAAATTCATTTAGGCGTGCTCAATGTCATTCTGTCAGGACCAATATCATCAACAATTTAAACAATAGCAATATTTAAGGTTTGTGGAATGAACTGTTCAGAGCAAACTGTCAACTTGACCATGCAGCCTTGCATGAACAGAGCAGGTGGGCAGCAATTAAAATAAAAGTCCCCCACTTGAGAAACCAGGGGCCGTTTCAATAAGGAGGTTTAACCAACAACGAGTTAAAATGCGAACTCTAAGTTGTTTAAAACCGAGATGCGAAACTTTGAGTTTTGGGTTTCAGAACAGCGTATTTGAGTTAGTTCTATCAACTAGCTAATTTCGAGCTCCGAAATTACGATTCACCATGGCAACGGCACCAAAAAAAAGCAACATGGCGGCAGAAAGCGCTTGAAAGCAAGGAACACTTTCCGCTCTGCATACAGTTGATTTACTAACGTGCTTTAATGTGTAACATAATATGTTTAAATAGATAAAGAGATAAATGTACCAATAAACAAACAAATTATTCAGTAAATGAATGAATGAAACAACAAAAATAAATCCGAAATAAAGAGTAATAATCGCAATGAGTACTCTAGTGAGCCTTGTGAGACATCATGGAGAATGGGACACTTTTTAGTGTGCCAGACTCTTGTGTCAAATTCAGGGTGATCATCGGTTTGGAGCAGTTTTGGGTAGGAATGGCAGCACGTCTAAATTAATTGTTTATTGCCTTTATCAATGCATTTGTCTATATTTAAAAATTCTAAGAACTTTATTCATGATTTTTTGGCATACTTTAGTAAGTCATTTTTTATCCTCCATAGAAAACTAACAATTGTGAGGGCATCTAAGGGAAAGAATCTACCCTGATGTAATACACGGCCACGATGGCTGATGTTTTTGATCGAAGGATGGATAAATATATTTTGATATCTTATTCACGTAGTCTGCTGGTGCGGGTTCCTAGGCTGTGGCACCGCTTCTCTGATGGAAGCAGTGAGAGTGGGCAGACGCTGATGAGCCTTCTTCACTACTGCCTCAGTGTGGGTGGACCATGTGAGTTCCTCTAAGATGTGGACATAGAGGTCCTAAAAGCTGTTGACTCTCTCAACTGGTGCTCCGTTGATGGAGATAGGGCATAGCCCTAAAAGCAGAATTACAGGGGTTCTGGAGATGGAGATACGGCATAGCCCTAAAAGCAGAATTACAGGGGTTGGAGAATGAAACTGAAACACCGTGTTTTAGACAACAATCATTTATTAATATGGTGTAGTAGGCCCTCCAATACAGCATCAATTTGTCTTAGGAATGACAGATTCGAGTGGCCAGAGGGATTTTGAGCCATTTCTCTTGCAGAACAGTGTCTAGGTCACCACGTGATGCTGATGGTGGAATATGTTTCCTGACTCGCTGCTCAAAAACACTCCAAATTGGTTCAATAATATTCAGATCTGCAGGCCATGGGAGATATTTAACTTCACTTTTCATGTTCATCAAACCATTATCATCCTTAAACACTGCACCCCCTTTAAGGTACAAAATGCAAACCATTGGGAGCACATGGTCCTTCAGAATGGTCTGGTAGTCCTTGGCACAATGGTCCTATTTTCACAATCCAGGTTATCACCCGGACATCCCTCTGAGACAGCTTCCTACAATATTGTATGTCCAGCTGTGCTAATGCTTTTATAGACAGCTTTAATTTTGCTAATTCAACCTTCACACTCTGCTCTTACTGGTTGAATGTGAAATTAGTGAAGATTGGCCACCAGGCTGTGCAAATATAGCCATGAACCCCCCAATACTATACTGGCCAGTGTTTCAGTTTCATTGTCCAACCCCTGTATTTTCTTGATATACATCCAGGGGTTAAATTGGTATTTGTGATGTGGTGGGGCTCTGATTTTGAGGGTGTGTATACAACGCTTATAATCGTATTAATTGAAAGGGATACCAGATTGAAGCAAAATAGTTTTTAGATCCTTTTGGAACCACAAGCGTGTGGCAGGGCAGTCAACGAACAGGTGTTCAGAAGAAGATTTGGCCTGTGGTCTTCGGAAATGAATGTAGGCGGGTTTGGAGGAGGGTTTGGTAGGGTTGGATTGAATTGGGGACTGGAGATTAAAGATATAGATGAAGTGGCCTCTCCTGGCCTGATCTGTGTTGAAGTATGAAATTGCTTCCGAATCCATCACTGACAGGTCGGATGGTAGGGTCAACTGAGGGATTGAAATTGGACGTGGTGGAGATTTCTGAGCATCTGAAAAATCAGAAGAATTGGAGGTTGGACATGGCTTCAAGTGTGTGTGGTGTGTGCTTAAGAGTGATAGCCTCTGCGGAGAGTGGAAATGCATTTTGACAACACGTCTAGAGTTATGGGCTGCCTTGCGTCTGGAGGGTCGGGTTGGTATCTCTGAATGCCTTTGATGAGCATGGCTGTTTGGGAGCTGACTACGTCTCGGGAGGATTCGTTAAAAATGAGCTTATGGAAAATTGCACTCCGTTCAGGTAGTAGCCTTTGACTGAGCTGGCTTAAAGGTTTTTGATGGTGATGAGGAAGGAGATGAAGGAATTGATGATGAAGGGAGAAAAATCGGTGAAGGGGTGGTTGTAAATGTTGTGGATTGTTTTGAAGTTCCTCCATGCAGTCAGGTAGGATTGGAGGGTCATAGGGGAGACGGCTTGGATGATGGACTTTAGAGAGGCTACTAGCAGGGTTTTAGAGGGTGGGTTATTTGAAGATCAGCTCCAAATAAGGAGGGACAGGTCTAAGTAGGGGGACCGCTTCCGGCACTAACAACCTGAATTTCTGTAATGCAAAATGAAAGAGAGTGCCAGCAATCTGTTTTTTTGACCCAGGTATATGTTTGGCCGTAGCAATGAATTGATAGCAAGGCAAGATTCATATAAGGCATCTGAGGGAGGGCATTAAGGCGGGGGAATGTGACCAACCTTCATTGATGCAATTCACCGTTGCTTCCTTTTCGCACTAGACTATGATGCTGGAAGCGGACCATTATTTCCCCCACAGCTTGAATAATGCTGATGATGCGAGAGACTGTGGTAATTCTAAAAGCAGGGATGGCCAGGTAGCGGGAAGTGAACTGCCGGCCTTTGTGCAATCCCCCAAAACCCAAGGAAGGACCGCCATTGGTAAATAGGCGGATGTCGATGTGGAGAGAGACCATGTCGTTGAAGAAAAAGGGCAGGCCATTCCATTGATTGAGAAACAGTTCTCCCTTGCACCACTATAGTGTCCCTAAAAGTACAATTAGCTAATTAAAACTTTGTACCTAAACGTGTACTTGAATGAATGAATGAGGCATTTAAAAAGCGCTTTATTGTTTATTGCTGTACACCGTACACTAGGGTGCAGCATCGTGGCCACATTGGAAGCTGGGATGAAAGATAGCCCCCTGTTGAGAACTACAAAACCCAGACGAAAAGAGAGAACAGCTGCAACTAACAAGAGACAATGTTTGGTGTGAGAGAAGAGCAGTCGCGTGGATAGATGACCAGAGCAGTAGAGAACTTAACGTTGATATATTTTTTGATGCTGAAGAGACTTTAGTTGTATTTAGAGGACATTTTATGTTGATCATTAAACTGAACCTGGTTACTGGAGAAACTCTCACATTGTTTTTTATGAAGAACTGCATCAAAAAAACGATGATCCTCACCCTCACATAGTGCCACAGGATGTCTCTGCATCGAAACTTCAGCTTCATGAGCATCGCAGCGGGTCTCATCGAACGCAGTCAACACAGCGTTATTATTTTAACGAGACATTTACATTTATTCATTTGGCAGATGCTTTTATCCAAAGCGACTTACAAGTAGGGTGCAGCGGGCAGCTATCACTGCACAGCAAACAGGGGTTAGGTGCCTTGCTCAAGGGCACTTCAGTCATTTCCGGGTGGGACCTAGAATTGAACCAGCGACATTCTGGCTACGAGTCCAACTCTCTAACCACTAGATCACAACTGACATGCTAGTAAAGTGAGATATGCCATAGAATGGAGTGCACAAGATTGTCGTTTATCAAACCATACGGATGACCGTTCCTCATCACCTGACGGTTGATGAAGATCTCTCAATCGTCGTAGAGATCTGTACAGACAGCAGAGCAACACAGTTCAGCAGAGAAACAGGGTTGACTTTTCACCGCTCCGCAGGGAGAGATTTGAAGATTGCTATTTCCCTAAACACTCTTCAACCGCCAGCGCTGATCATTACGAGGATTACAGACGGGGTCAACTATATGACACTATGGATGTCAGCAGCTTGCCATCGGGTCGACGTAGTCCCAGCCCTCATCACAGGGGTGTCACCTTCGAGGGCTACAAAGATCATCGTTACAGACCTCAGCAGCACAGTTGAGATCATCAGAGCGGTTCGTTTGATGTCAACGCAGAGCGTCACAACCATCGCCAGGGATTTTAATTTATCAATGAAGCTACTTCTATGGCATTTCCCTCATTATGTAGAAGACCACTAAAGAGTACTTTCATTTTGTCTCTGTCAGTAAATGGTCAGAATTTAGATACTCTGGGAAACACAGAAAGTAAAGTTGTTTGTGTGGAGTGAGACAGAACAATATGCTCTCAATTCCTAATTACATGCACTCACCCATGCTTCAATTCTTTGTTACCCGGACTTTTCTAAAAAGTTCTTACTCTTTACTGATGCTTCGAACACAGGCATCGGGTGTGTTCTGTCCCAATTGGACGCTGACGACAAATAAAGTGTCATCGCTTATGGAAGTCATGTACTGACACCCACTGAGAAATGCTGGTCCACGTACGACAGAGAGTTGAGCTCTATTGTTTGGTCCATAAGCAATTTCTGTGGATTTGGAGATCCAACTGGTCGCAGAACAAGGTGGGCTCTAGAGATTGAATTTTTCGACTGGACTATCGAACACAGACAGGGTCATAAACTTCCTAACGCAGATGCTAAGCCTTGTCGACCTGATAGGGACAGCAGGGTGATTTCTAAGGACTTGGAAACATGTTTGAAAGGGTTCTCCATACTTACTTTAGAGTCTTCTGTCCTTTGCCGTAAAGTCAGACCTCCACCGGGTGATCAAATCTTGCAAGTTGTAGTTCCACCTGTGCTGCATTTTTGGAGAATTTACATGTTCATTTGCTTTCTGGACATTTCAGTGCACAAAAGAAGTTACAACGCACGTTATTGCGATGTTTTTGGCCTCACATGTCAAGGGAAACAACGTCAAGCCTGTGAATCAAGGAGACCACTAACGCCCCTGACTGACCAAGGGAGGAAATTTTACTCTGATTTTGTGAAGGAATTGTGTTCCCTACTTGGATTTGTCAAACACGGACATCACCTTATCATGCGATGGTATGGTGGAACAGGCAAATAGATCTGTAAAAGATCAGTTTACACATTCTATGCTTCAAAAGCACTACTTTGACCACTGTATCTGACATACAACGTATAAGAATGATGATCTTGTATGGGTTGACCTGGCAGCTATGTCGAGACTAAAACTTTTGTCAAAACGGTCTGGACCATACAGCGTCTTGAGTTGACTAGATTCAGCCACGGAGGACATTGGAGTGACATATAGAGTGTTAAACCTTCTTGATCCAAGGTCAAAGGCTAAAGTGATTCACTATTATCGTTCTAAATGGTCTCCTATACCACAGCATGATCCGATAGCTCCTTGTATTGGAGGCCCTCCACTGACAGTGCTATCAGGTTCCAGACCATATGTGTTTCGAGATTTATGGGTACTAGAACATTTACCAACTGCTCAATTGCAATAGGAGAGGGATTCTGTGTTACCTCTTGATCAGGTTGAACCTATTGACCACCAGCTTGGAGTTTGAAAACAAGGGTAGGGCGTTCAGTGCGTCCTCCAATACGTTATAGGTATGTGTAAGGTTATTTCTAGATATGTGTTTTGGGGAGTTTTGAATTCCTTTAGAATTGAATTCCATATATTGAATTCCATATATATATATATAACACTTCAATGTGAAATAAAACTAATTCAACTTGTTATTTGGATGTTGAAGAAAAAAGAGTACTGTGGTTTAACATTTTGAAATTGGGATTTATGACTGAAAGTGTTTTGTGGAAAAAAAGAGAACACCAATGTTACAATATTTAATTTCAAATGTACATTTTATTTGTGTTGTTGTTATTGTTGTTCTCTGGAAACGAGAATTTTTCTTTTCATGAGGGGGAAGTAGTGTAAGTGTTAGAAAATAAAAAGTCCCTTTTTAGTTATGTTTTAAGTACCTCTGGTTTTAGGGACTTTTATGATGAAGGGGAAAGAGGAGGACGTTTTACAGAATAAAGCTGGTGAAAGAGCTCGTCCTAGGGTTTTATTCTTTTATACATTCCGTATTATTAAAGTTATAGCCCCGAAAACACAAACGAAATACGTAACCCAAAGGGTAAAAGAGTTACACTTTTATCAACGTTAATTAATGCATGACCCTGCATCTATATTTTGTAGGATGTAAATCCTGCAACCTACGTCCAAATAAACCTACCTTGCCAGTTCTTTGTGTATTTTACGATGAAGAAAACAACACCAGGGCTGATTAGCGTCTTAGTTTAGATTCTCAATGTTCTCCTTATCATGCTTCACAAGGATCAATGCCATGGCTGGGGACAAATCATAAATGGTGCTGGTCTTCATCTTCCTCTCAGTAAGAGAGGCACTGAAGTCCTTCCTGCAACACAGAGGCAATGTAATTATCTCCCATTCACACTAGCAGAAAGGAAGGCCGTTTCCGATTCCAGTATTTTTGGGGGGGGAGAAAAGAACGGCGAAAACAGTTTTTACCTTTTATTCATTTAGTCTATAACCAGTAGGCTGTAACTGTTAACTGTGACAATATGTCAATTAATAAAATAAACAACACTTCCATTAAGGAATAATCAGAAGCAATTACAAACCCAAACTATTTAAATATAATACAAAAAACACAAGATAAAACGTATAACATGCAGTTTCTACATCGGCCATTAGCTAAACAGTTATTTGTGAATAAAATACTGAATTCATTTTTTTTTAGAAAGTAATTGAATTAATAATTCAAGTTAATATAATTTAAAATCCACTAGAACATGTTGTCCTGTATCTTCTGGGATGTATTTAACTGGGATAACTATTTAAAAAAATTAAAGTAACTTAAACAAAACTGATTGTCTTTTCATCTCTATCTGTATTTTGTACCTGAGTGTGAGACGCTGCTAATAGCTGTAAGTTATCTGTTGCGTTGTAGCAGGAGGACTCGAGGCTGAGAGACTTCAACACGGTCCATCAGATTAATTACACGTTTCATTGATTCCTCCCTTTCACAAAATATCTTTACTACACGTATTGCATGTGGCAATGCTATCATCTTTAAAAAAAAAAGTTTAACAAAGTTTTGAACGTTTGCTGCATTCATGAGGCCAATGGTAATGAACTGTGCGTGTGCTATCAGATAAATTCCTTGTCGCAGGTCCTGGCAGACAGATACAACGGTAAAATGCTCACTGCTGTTTGCAAGAGATTGAAAAAGTAAGAATTGATAAACAGAACCGAAATGCACGCATTTTATTGAATCCTCGGTTCTTTTTTTAAATTTGGAGCCGGTTCTAAAATGGAACCGGTTCTCGATACCCAAGCTAACAGTGAGCCTCATTACACAGCTCCTGTGCAAGGTCAGGGAAGAGGAGCATCAAGTGTTACTAGTTGCGCAGTAACGGCCCTAACATAACTTTGGTACAGATAGAAGTTTAACATTACTTACTTTAGCCTACCTTTCGGGTCTTTGCTATTATATTCCAGTATCATTATGCCTCAATGTTTAAGTCGTTCAGATGGTTTGCTGCGGTGCTGTGTTACATAGTTTCACGTTTAAATAACTGCTGTTTGTTGTTGTTGAAATAGCTTTTTAAACATTAAAAGAACATTTTGTTCATTCAACAACAGAGATTTCCAAAGTCAAACTGATCAAAAACTATTTGAGATCTTCCATGGCTCAAGAAAGACTGACTGGAAAACTGCTGGTCAGATATCATAGTGATATCTTAAACGAATTTTTATTTTCAAATAAAAACACAGTAGTGTAGATAGGGTCTAAGTGATGAGCTGGTGATCTGTGTCAGGTGCGTGTGCTCAAAAAAAAGCAACATGGCGGCAGAAAGAGCTTGAGAGCAAGGCACACTTTCCGCTCCACATACAGTGAATTTGAGAATGTACTTTAATGTGTAAATGACTTGTTTAAATTGATAAAAAATTAATGTTTCAATAAACAAACAAATAAATCAGTAAATGAATGAATAAATGAAACAACTGAAATAAAAAATAAAAATATTATGTTCTCACTCCTCATGAGTACTCTAGTGAGGTTTGTGAAATGTAGTGGTATATGGGGCATTTGTTAGTGTGTCAGACTCTCATGTCGGAGTGATCATCGATTTCGAACCCTGCTCGGAGCATTTCAATTCAATTCAATTCAAGTTTATTTATATAGCGCTTTTCACAATGTGTATTGTTTCAAAGCAGCTTTACAGGGCAAACAGGAAAAACAGAAAAGGTAAAACACAGCACAGTGCATTGTATTTATACCACTACCATTTTGGGGTAGGAATGGCTGCATGTCTTAATTAATTGTTTATTACCTCTATCACTTCCTTTCTGCATTTGTCTGTATTTAGGATTTTATTTATGTTATTCATGCACTTTTCAAACTTTATTAAGTAATTTCTCACTAAGTTACCTCACTTTCCCGGGTTTGACATACCTAGCATTCTGAAACAGATTTGTTCCCCAGAGGATCCCTCACTCATGGTTAATATACTCAGAGTCCTCACTAAACCTCCTTTCTAAAATGGGCCCCTGGTACAACATTGATTTATGGACAAAGATTCACAAAATATGGAGATGTGAAGTTTTGGAAGGACATCAGCTGTATACGAAATAGGACCAATTCTAGTGTGTCTTTCAATACACATTAAAACACATTTTGATATTGCATTGAAGCAAATAAAGTAGATATTAACATGTACTTCTTTTTAAATTCTTCTTTTCAAATACTCTCTATGAGAGCAAGTTATGGTTAACACAAACTACTTTTTGTTATATAAATCATGGATATAAGGCAATGTGGATATTTTTAACTACAGGGTATTAAGAACTTCAAGAGCGTTTTGATTTGGATGTTTATTTTACATGAATTAAGGTTTACATTTTCTAAGTCACTAAATTCAAATTAAAAAAAATTCCTAAGCAATTTTCAGATTTTAGATTTTTTTGCTTGTTTTAGGCATTTCATAGTTTTGGTCTAAAAACAAGACTTATTGTAGTAGGTCATTTTGCTCATCATTAAAATGCAAGAATTTAGACAATTGTACTGGAAAACTAGACAAAAATACTAAGTAAGAAAGTCATTGCAGTGTATTCTGTGCATTGCGGGCTGTTATCCAAAGCATTACCATAAAATTGAACATCTGGGTGTACTTTTATGTGTGGATCATGTTGTTGGTGAAAGAGAAGCATGTTTCAGTGAACGTAATTCAAAGTTGGCAGCAGAGCTCATCACTTTTAAACCTAAATACATTTTAAACCACATCATTTTTTGTGTGTACCAAAGCACATTATTTGCAAAATTCTGTGCTTTTTTATTCCATGGTTAGCAGTATAGATTATCAGACCTGACAAATAGCAGTCATAGTGCAGGCAGCGGTTACAGCCTAATGCGGATGTCAGTGTCAGGGATCGAACTCGGGTCTCTGGCGTGACGAGTCCCCGAATCCACCACTTTGCCACAGGAGATGCACGGCAGGCAATGCGGGAGAACAGACGTACGGGTAGACGTAGGGGTAAACAGGGGTATTTATTATATATAAAAAACGGGAACAAAAAGGGCAAAACAAAACCCACGAGGGGGAAAACCAGACAGAAAACAAGCAGATATTTAAACAAAACAAGAACAAGGACTAACTAAACTAGAAAAACAAACACTTGAATATAAACACTTACACTGACTAAACTACACTTACAAGACACGAGGGAACCAGGAACCAGGAACAAGGAACAAGGAACAAGGAACAAGGAACAAGGAACAAGGAACAGGGAACAAGGAACAGGGAACAAGGAACAAGGAACAAGGAACAAGGAACAAGGAACAAGGAACAGGCATAAAGCTGTGGAACAGGAAACCAACAAACAGACCAGGTAGAACGTACAATGAACAAGCACAGGACAATGAAACATGAGGATGTTTTATAGGGTGAGAAACCAAGAGGGAACAGGTGTAAGGGATTAACACTCAAGGAAAGTTAATTAACACAAACTAGGAAACAGGAGGGTAGGGACGATGAAGCAGACCAGAGAGAGAGTGTATGGTGACAAATTGTCTCTCTCTCTCACATGAAACAAAGGATCCTGTATGATTCCACCTCAAGACCAAGAAGTACCTAACAAGAAGAGGTGGAATCATCACAGCGGAAGCTTATGCTTGTTACTTTCCTGATTTGACTAACGTCTTGGGCAGATGGCTAATCTGAGATATTACCTTCCATAAATCCACGAGAGAGACATGACGCATATTTGCACACAAAAGCACACACACACACACAGTACCATATGTTACATACACAGTACTCATGCTCACACCACTATAAAAGGATTCCATGTCATTGTCACACTTGGGGTCAAAATTGTGTCAAACTTTTGGTATCAGACAAGAATATAAGTATGGTCAATGAGATTACATTGCATGTAAGAGCTGATCCTTACAACTCTTTACAAGTAATTATTTTATGGAAAAGTTCAGTATGTTAAATCTGATGAAAGTTTTCCTTGACAAAAAAATACATTTTTCTTATTGATTTAGCCTCTGCTAAGGGGGTCTCTATAATCATTGTAAAAATTAGAGACAGTACACATGAATTACTCACTGATGGCCAATTAAAGTTGATCAAAATACATTTGTTAATTTGGGTATGTCAATAAAATATACTATGATATAATGTGTGCATACCTACACATGCATGCAGATACACATCTGACAATTTTTTCTCTTTCATGCTTTCTCAATTTCTCATGAGCGTACAAAAACAACAATCCATTTAAAATTATATACAAATAAAATTTGTGCCCTATCATAGTACACATGGTGCATAAAGCCATAGAGCTTCAAGCGCCACTGGTGTTACAGTTTGTGCAGACGAGACGAGCGAGAAGGCTAATCCAACAGATATACTTTAATCCAAGATGTAGGTGAGGGTGAGGGACATATTAACTAATAATGAACACAGAAGACACAACCAAACTAAAGACAACTGTTACAACTGGCTGTGTAACCTTCTTTAGTTCTGCAAGCTCAGCAATGCTTTTAGCATCTCGTAAATATGGCTAATCCTTTCATGACAGGAGAAGTGCACACTAACTTTCCATCAGCAAATGAGAGTGGAGATAAGACCTTAGATTAGCCATGAGCTAGTAACAAGATAACACCAATCAATTACCAGATCTATGTGACACTAAGAAGGGTAAAGAACATTTAATAAGGACATGCAGTCCCACAATTGGAATAGACTGAGCATTTTGAGGATGTCTTGGTAGGTGTGGATGAGCAGACAGACCACTGTTAAATGCAACTTGGCCTGTCAGTGTCAGTTCTGGTAAAAATGCACAACTAAAACACAGTACTATCTTAATACCTAAGTTGAAAGAGCATTTAAGAGACAGAAAAATAATAATAAAATACTGCTGATTGGTACAAAAGTTGAGTGGGCTATCTTCCTGTGTCCCAGTTCCCCCCTCCCAATGCATATGGCTATAAAAGGAGATTGGGTGCACATTAATTCATCTTTTTGGGCTGAGGAACCTGAGAGACATCTCCCAGTCGCTGCAGCAGGCCGGCTAAGCATTGTGGCCAGACGACACATAACTTAGACGTTCCCATTCAGTTGGTCTCTCAACGTTGGGTTGAGAGAAAGACTGGGGTCCTATATGACACGCCACAGCACTGAGCCGTATCACAAGCGGACCGGCACTAACTGGACTAGCAAGTAACTAGTCGGTAACTAGTAGCATACTTTGAGAGGCTCATACCAACAGCCGTCAAGGGCGGTGGTGATGTTCTCTATTTTAGTGAGATAGCCGCCCGGTACCGTCAGGGAAAACTGGGAAGCACTGCTCTCTCTTCTAAAAGAGTGTGCTATGGAGACAACTTCCTACAGCAAGGAGAGGTTACATGTGGAGACACCAACATGGGATATTATGCGCAAACCCCAGTAGGGAGCACACAACCCAAGTGGGTGGACCCAATTGGGAGGGAGGCCACAGGTTCACCAACAGGGGAACCGAAGGAAGGAAGTAAACATACGAGAAGACCCTTCAGGGGAATCACTACCAATGGGGCAAAGGTCCAAGTATAGGGGTCCTGAATAGGGGTGACTCGTCCACTACCGGACTTGGTAGAACAGATCGCTCTGCCCGGTCTGCTACCAATATTGCCAATGCTTAGTGATACATGGATTTCGCTCTGAGTAGGGAGGCTCAATAGCGCACTGACTCACCGGACGAGGGAAGGCGCTTTCGCAGGTGTAAGCCCACCCAGTTGCCAGTCTCACCTGCTGGTAGCATGTAAGACATGGGCTGACACTGTTTCCACATGGTAAGCAACCTGCAGCTCTACAGATTTGTGCCAGAGAGCCGCCCTGGGCCAGGGGAGTCACCAGGAGGCCATACACCGAGTGAAGTGGGCTCTCACTGAAGGGGGTACTGACGATCTTGGGACCGGTATGCCAAAGTAATAGTATCCATGATCCAGTACGCCAATGGATACAGCCCTCCATCGTTAAATTAGGAAGACTGGCATCTCTCAGGGGCTCGAAAGGGGGCATACAAAAGGCCCTGTAGGACCACATTAAGGTACAAATGCTTAGTGGTGGGGGCTCTGGACTGCAGCACGGTGTCAACGACTGCCGGCGGCAAGTCGCTCAGACTCTCCTCATGCTGTCCAGGGGAAAGACATTGAGAGACCAGAGGTCTGGCCTGGGTTGCCACACCGTGCCCTTCCCCTGCGACAGAAGGTGCTTCCTCAAGGGAATCGGCGAGGAGGGGATTGTCAGCAGAGCCACCAGGTCTGAGAACCAAGTCTGGTTGGGCCAGTGAGGTCATGTACCTAGGACAGCCTCCGAGAATTTGGCAAAAACCCAGGAAGACAGGGCTGAACTTTGTACTTTGAATGTGAACCGTAGGAACGGTCGATGTCGAGGGAGAATGGAGACGTGGAAGTACGCGTCCAATCTTGCCGAAAAGAACAAGAACACAGCTGCAAGACATGTTCGCAACTGAGAAATTCGCTCTTTTAGATGCTCTGTAATTCACTGCCGAAACGCCCAGGGTAAATAAAGATCAAACCCCAGTCTATCTCTTTACACAACGTTGTTGGGCAAAATTCAGGAGCTTCAATAGAGATGATTGTGTTCTTGTTCGTAACAATGGAAAGGGAGCAAAATGGGTCCCTGCCAAAGTGATCTCACAGACTGGCCCTGTTTTCTATGTGTTTGAAATGGAGGAAGACCTGACCTGGAGGAGACATGTTGAACAGATGTTGTCGTCAGTAATCCCCCGTGATAATCCGTGCAAATCAAAGACTCACCAACCAGACAACACCCCTAAATGCTGGTCAGGAAGTAATACCTGAAATCCATACTACACAATTTAAGGATGAACCTCCAGTAACTTCCTGGATATATCCCTCTTGAAAATACATCTCCAGCCCCATAGACTGTTTCAGAGACTCAAGTAAAAGCTCCACTGATGGCAGTTCCTACCCGTTCCAGTTAGGGAGGTGACGTCAGTGGATACCCTCTGTATGTGCTACGGTGATGAGGTGATAAGTGTCAGCTAGTGGTGACTAGAATTCAGGGAATGGGGACCAGCATGAATTGGTAAGGTTGGACCCTGACAATGATGAAAATACTATGTATGATAAAAAAATCTGCTCAAGATGTTTTTTCAATTATTGAAGTAATTTTCTATTTAAATGCACCATAAAACAGTATGATGTCTAACGAAAATGCACTTTGCCTCAGCATCAGACATTGTATATAGACATCAAAGTAAACAGAGTATGTATATTTCATTAGTTTGTAGTTTTGGTTTTTTGATTTCCTGTGTTGTTCTTTGATTCTTTGGTTCTTGTTAATTGTTTTCTCCAGGGGCCTGTACCATGATGGTAGTTGAACAAACTCTGGGTTACAGGATTAGTTTTGGGTTGTCAAAACCAAACCAACGTGATCAAGCTTTGTTGGTACCATGAAGCAGCTCCAGGAGTTTCTTTGTCAACTCAAGCTTTGATCCTGAAGCTAAGATTAGTTTGTGCGCGCGTGCACATGAACGAGTGACGTTGGGATCGCTAAACCAATCGCGTTCAACATGGATAGAAGGAGTTCCGTAGGTTTCTTAGGAAATAATTATGCGCAAATGTTAGTAACACAAAAATGTATTTCAGCCACCCAGTAATACTGTTTCTGCTGTTTACGCAAGAGAGAACGGTTTCAGAAACACTGCTGATTGAGTTAATCCACAAGTTGAACGACTATATAGTACACACATTTACTGTAGTATACTGTAGTAAGGTAAATATTACAGTAATGTAATATGATGTGTTTTATGTGTGTATGTGCCCCCACAGTGGATGAACATATCCTGCTAACATTAGTTATCATTTAGTTTACCTTTATTAATGAGGATGAAGCACATGATGAAGTGAAACAATCTGTGTGCTGACAAAGTTAAAGAGATAAATGTACTATACTATTCATTATGGCACAAGTGTGAATGTGAGGATTTATATTTTATGTTACTGGTGTCTCTTTTATTGTAGGACATTTCACAATTCCTTCCCCAGAGACTGAAGTGTCTACCTCCAAAGGTTACAGAAGTAACACATGCATTTTGTGAACAAAATACCTTAGAGAAGCTTACTCTTAATAAAGAAGGTTAAATAAAAAATACCAGTATGTGAACTTAGTTGTCAGTTGAAGTGTTCATTTAAAAATCCGATGGTCATCTCAATCCTGACTCTGGTTTGATTGAGGGCCATGTTGAAGTGGTTCTGCGGTCAGGATAGCAAAAACCTCTGGCATACATAGGGACCCCCGTCTCCCACCAACATGCTATTAAACAGCCCTGTTATACTTTACCTTCCTTAAAGCACTGACAAAAACACAGATGCATAGGGAATGTTGTAGGCATTACAAGTATTAAAAACGTCTTAAACATTTCAAAATGTAGGCCTACTTTATGATACATTATTTAGGTTCATTGTAAGTGTAACTTGATAACAAAAAGATTAAAATAGCAGTGTTAAAAATATGTGATGTCACCGGTCAATTTATGGTTTTGTCTGTATCTTGCTGTAGCTGTAGAATAGAAGGTTTCTTCAGTGGACAAAGAAGATAAATGTTTCACCCAACACAGTGAAACTGGAAGTGTTCCTAAATGTTCTGCCCCACAGACAGGAATGTAAAAAATGCAATGCAAAGAAATACATATTGTGTGTAGTACAATAACAGTATAAATACATTTAATTTCATGTTTAAGGGAAAGCCAGCAAATGTCATCTCTAAAATCAGATTTTACCTACATAGTCACCATTTTTTGATTTTGTATTTGTAATATATATTTACATCATTTTATGTTAGTATTTTTATTTTATTAAACATTATTAAAAATAACTAACCATTGTAACACACATTGTGAGTTAGTTGCCTCACTTATATGTAAATTTGCTCGCCGCTGATTGGTTTATTTTCGATGTGAGATCTCTACTCTAGATCATAGCCTGCTGCGGAGCAGGTTAGCCGTGCAGCTTAAGTTACCATGGCGATGAACACCGATTAAAGATGAGTTACTTTCATGGTACCTAAAACCCAGGGTTGGCGCAAAGTAATCCTAAACTTACCTGGCTAGCCACCTAAACCGGCTTCATGGTACAGGCCCCTGGTGTGTCTAGTTATCTTGTTTCACCCTTATCAGTTGCCATTGTATTGAAACCCGGTGTTTCCTTTGTCTGTGTCAGTCGTTAAATGTTTGATCTTGTTCTCAGTGTTCATTGTAATCCACGTCTGGCAATATAGGGGTTAATTATTTACAATTTATATAGCATCTTAGAGTAAAAAAATACTCTTAAGTGTGTCAAAATTCTAGGAATGACGAAATTTTACTTTTATTGTTACATTTAAGAATAAGAGTTATTCATAAAGGTTCATAAGTGTTAAGACTAGGTCTCAGCTCCTAAATTATTTAAGAGAGCTGAAGAGGTTTACTCTGAGTGGCTTTATACATACGTGCCAAGATCTTTTTCTTGCCAATCAGAAGTTGATGATTCATAATGGGCAAGGCACACACACACACATGATATTAAATACACTTTTTTATGTAAGGAAATGTTTTTTTTTTCGATTGTTAGAAATTACAAAAATTAAGTATCTCAGTGACATGGCATGACAGGATATAAAACAAGAGAGAACAAAGTGTTGAAGTATACAACACAAATCAAAATTAGACTTCTGAACAAATAAAAAAATCAAATGAATTTAGATATACTCTTTCAATACCAGAGATTCCTTTCGAAATTAATTAAATCTGACCTTAACCCAAAATATCAACATTTGTGTGAAATCACAAATACAACTTTTTCACCTCAAAAAAGGTTTCTCACTCGAATATCCAGAAAAGTTAGAAAATAGAAAAGTTCAATATCCAAAATTAATGTTTTTCTCGCCTCGAGTCCTTATAGAAATGTTCCAGTACCAAAAGGAATAAAATACTTCAAACCTTCGCTATCCAATGAAATGAATTGTCGTTCAAAAAAACTGTCCGATTCCCTTGTGTATTTGATATTCCTTAATCTCTTTCAGATTGAAAAAACGTGGCCTACTCTACTGCCTTTTAGCCTTTACGAGAGTAAATAGTCAAATGGTACTTTCTTATTATGGTATTTTTATTTTATGCATTTCCCTGACACACTGTCGGTCGGTCCTCAGCCAGCCGTGAGACTCTTCATCGAGGTGCCATGCGGTGGTACTGGACACTCGATGGTCGGCTCAATCCTCCTCCGCCCCCTGGCGGCCGGCGATGGCTCCTCCGGCTGAGGGCAGCTGGTTCTGAGTCCCCCGTTTCCTGCTCCTCAACTGTTGGCAGCAGGATTCCGGCTCACCTAACCTCGGCCCAGGAGCACGACATCGATTTCTCCGTCCCAGCCGATTCATTTCGTTCCAGCACCACAGCCTCGGGCAGCCACTGCCGGACATCCCTCGTCTGCGCTGCCCAAACTCCTCAGCACCGTGATGCCCCTCAGCAGCGAGGGCTCTCCGACAGCATGTCTCTCCTTCCTCCCGGGTTTCGGCACCAATGTAGCAAAGTTCACAGTAGGGACGGAAGGAGGTGGGAACCGGCGAACATTCAATGAAGTTTTAATCAAAAAGCAAGAAACAATAATACGGAAGTAAAAGGCTGGGAGCCACCTCACGGTCGACTTCCGTGAGGTGGTTCCGACTTGCCGGTCCTCTCTTGTTGTACACACTCCCTGCCCGAATCGTGACATGTTTTTATCTTTTCTTACTCGGGCTACAATGGTTCTTGAGTCTAGGTTACATTATGCTCAGTGTAGTTTAAATTATTTTAGTTCGTCATTTAATTCCTGTTCCACCATCCCAGAAACTGTTCGCAAGATGGCCGACTGTCCATAGCACGCTCACAAGATGTCCGCTAGTCCAGAGCTTGCTCGCAATATTTTTTTTAATTAAAAACCTTACCTGCTATGGGTTTTGCAGAAGTAAACGACACCTGAATCAAAGCTTTAAATTTTCTTCAAGTACAGTACAGAGCTTTTTATTTTCATGTATTTTCAATTTTATCTCGTAGGGCTATATGCTTTTGATGATAAAAATTAAAAGGAATACAGCAGCTTTGTGGTTTTGTGATGTGTTTTCTCAGTTTCCCCTTCCATTGTGAAGAATGCTTACGCCAATAGAAAGTTATTTTTGTAACAGAAAAATGCTTATTGAATGTAAACTTCTGTTAATTATCATTTTGTCTGTATTCTGCCCCTGGTTGATGTCTCTCACATAGATACACCCATCACGTTTCTGTTCGCCAGCACCATTGGCTGTTTCCGAACTCACTCAGTTTCCTCCCTCGTCTAAGAGGGCAGCCTCTAAGCTTGCGTTAGATAGCAAGTAAAAAAAGCTACAAACTATCGTTAACTGTGTTGTTAACGCCTCTGTCCAGAGATTCCGCCTTTGGTGACATATCAAAAGTATTTCTGGCTCTTGACTTGCCTTTAGTGCTACTTCTTGCCCTCTTAAAGCCGAAGTCCCTCAGGTCAAGCTCTCCATGTCGCTTGGCCATGATGCCGAAATCACTGGCACCAGCACCTGCGCTGCTATGTCGCTGACTGACGTGACAATAAAAAAAACGTTATGTCATTATATGTGCACGTTCCCCTTGTCGATAGTATATTAGCCTATTCGATATTAGCAAAAACTAAATGTTGAAATAGTGCTAATAATGACCCCTTAAATTGGTAAAATAACAGTGGATGCAGTACTCGACGTTTGTTTATGTGGGAATAGGGGGGAACTCCGTTTTAGAAGGGGGATGATTTTGACCATCTTTTTTTCAAAGGGGGATGCCATCCCCCCTCATTCCCCCTCAACTCCAG
The DNA here is from genome assembly GCA_008369825.1 of Triplophysa tibetana. Taxonomy (NCBI): domain Eukaryota; kingdom Metazoa; phylum Chordata; class Actinopteri; order Cypriniformes; family Nemacheilidae; genus Triplophysa; species Triplophysa tibetana. The sequence goes on along the minus strand of CM017905.1, from coordinate 17,152,830 downwards.
TACTGCTAATAGGTGGACAAGATTACTGATATGCATTCCTCGTGAGTTAAATACTTCACTTTTAACATCCATTAACTGCTATGGTTACTTACATACCCTGAAAGTTATCTCTGTTTTTGGAACCAAAGTTGGGGTTAACAACTAACAACGTACCCGGTTATTTACATTTACATTAGTCATTTAGCAGACGCTTTTATCCAAAGCGACTTACATAGATTTAAGGAGCAACAAGCGATATGTCATACAGGAGCCAAGTACATTAGGTGCCAATACAAAGTTACTAGTTTCAACAAAAGCTAGACCTGTTGAGAGAAAGGGTAATTGAGATTTTTTTTATTATTATTAATTTATATGTCTGTCAGATATTCACAGAAGAGTTGGGTTTTGAGTAGTTTTTTTAACGTTGTGAGAGATGTGGTTGACCGGACAGACTTAGGAAGAATGTTCTCCCTGGAAGGAGTTGTGAAGCGGAATGAGCGGGAAATCGATTTACTGTCCTTATGAGAAGGCAATACAAGACGCCGCTGGTTTACTGAACGCAGGGATCTTGATGGGGTGTAGGGTTGCATGAGAGTGTGAAAGTAACCCGGTGCAGATCCAGTGATAGTCCTGTAGGCAAGCATAAGTGACTTGAATCTGATGCGGGCTTCGACGGGCAGCCAGTGGAGAGAGATGAAAAGGGGTGTCACATGAGGCCTTTTGGGCTGTTGGAAGACAAGGCATGCTGCTGCGTTTTGGACCAGCTGAAGCGGTTTGATAGCCTCTGCAAGAAGACCAGCAAGGAGAGCATTGCAGTAGTCCAACCTTGAGATTACCAGGGCCTGGACAAGGAGTTGTGCCGCATGCTCCGTGAGATAAGGTCTAACCATTCTAATGTTGAATAGGGCGTATCGGCATGACCGTGTTGTATTTGTAATGTGGTCATTGAAGGACAGCTGTTCATCAAATATGACTCCGAGGTTCCTGGCTGTTTTGGAAGGAGTGATTGTGGTATTGCCAAGACGGATGTTGAGATCGTGCTGCACCGTAGGGTGCGCCGGAAACACAAGTAGTTCAGTCTTGCAGGGTTCAGCTGGAGGTGATGCCCTTTCATCCAAGCTGAGATGTCCTCGAAGCAAGCTGTAATGTGAGCTCCTCCAGTGGTATCGTCTGGTCGAAACGAGATGTAGATCTGGGTGTCATCAGCATAACAGTGATACGAGAAGCCATGAGCCTGTATGATGGGTCCCAAGGATGTCATGTAGATGGAAAAAAGCAGCGGTCCAAGTACCGATCCCTGAGGGACCTCAGTGATCAAGTGGTGAGCAGTGGACAGCGAGCCCTTCGATGACACCTTGAAGGATCTGTTGGAGAGGTAGGATTTGAACCAGTGGACAGGAGAGCCTGAGACTCCTAACGATGACAGGGTTGATAGCAGTATCTGGTTGTAGTAGAGTAGGCGGGGCGAGAGCGTGGTTCGAGGCCGGTAAGTAATTGTTAATTAGCGCCAGTGGTGCGCGCACCGGCCTCGCATCACGTAGGAGATTGGGAGCATATAAAAGGAACAAGCGACCGGACCGTCGAGGAGAGAGGTCCGGGCCCGAAGTGTTTGTATATGTTTTTCATGCTTAAACCACAATGCACACACGTGGACAAGTGAGCAACCAAAGTCACGGCGAGAACACGAAAGGACACCACAGTAACAAGATTCACAGTATGGAAGGAAGGAGACGGGAACCGGAAAACATTTAAAACATTTAATAAAGAAACATAACAGCCGGCGGCCCCTCACGGACGACCGCCGGCGAACAATAACAAAGTAAAACATAAATACATATACAAACACTTCGGGCCCGGACCTCTCTCCTCGACGGTCCGGTCGCTTGTTCCTTTTATATGCTCCCAATCTCCTACGTGATGCGAGGCCGGTGCGCGCACCACTGGCGCTAATTAACAATAACTTACCGGCCTCGAACCACGGTCTCGCCCCGCCTACTCTACTACACTGGTGATTGACAGTGTCAAACGCTAGAGATAAGTCTAGCAGAATCAGGACCGAGGATTGAGATTCCGCCTTGGCTAGCCGCAGTGCTTCTGTGACAGATAGCAGTGCAGTCTCAGTGGAGTGGTTTGTTTTGAAGCCAGACTGTTTGTCATCCGGTAGTTTGTTCTGGGATAGGTAGGAAGACACCTGGTTGAACGCTGCCCGTTCCAGTGTTTTTGAAATAAATGGTAGGAGAGAGACAGGTCTGTAACTCTCGGGAGTAGAGGGGTCCAATGTGGGTTTCTTCAGGAGGGGCGTGACCTGGGCCTGTTTGAATGTGGATAGAAAAGTGCTGGTGAGCAGTAAGGTGTTGATGATGTGTGTGAGTGCAGGTGTGAGTGTGCTGGATATGGCCTGAAGGAGATCGGAGGGTATTGGGTCAAGGGGACAGGTGCTGGGGTGGCTTGAGAGAAGTCTGGTTACTTCAGTGTCCGTCAGTGAAAGAGGAGAGTTGCCACATAACCAGCTTACTGGAATATACCCCAGAAGTTCAGGTGGGGTCACAAAAGTGTGCATGCACGGTAAAGTTTGTTTATTTTGTTAAGATGAACCCGTCTATATAAGCTCTTGTGTTTCACTTGTCATTTGTCAGTCGTTGTTTTGGTGTCCCTGTTGTTTTATTGTTTCATGGATAGCATTAGTTCCTTGCTTCTTTGTTATTTTATTAACTTGTACTTTGTCTTATGTTAAATATTTTTATATCACGCGTAGATCCGCATCTGCCTGGATCACTCCATGTTTTAGTTTTATTGTCTTGTCTCAAGATGCTCACAGGCACTCTTTTTTAAAAGCTACTTAAATGTCCTAATTGACCTTTGAACTAATCCTGGCTTGGTCTAAACCCTGTCTATGAAACTAGCCCTTTATTTTTTTAAGAGGGCTTCTACCAATACCAAAATAACTTCATACTGTATACTTCATATAAGCCCATGGGTGCATTTTTCTAAACCATTGTGAGCCTAAGTTGATCATAGAGAACATGGCCACCAGCTCTACAATAAAAGAAAACACAACACAGCAATTATGTGATATGGTTGAGTGAGTAAGGGTTATTGTTTGCTTGTACTTCACATCCCCTTTCAAGAACACAAAAAGCGCAGCTTAAGAGTTAAACATTGCAATGGAAAAAATAAGACAAAATACATACCTAGTGTACACACCATGGAGCAATAAACAGTGGAAATGAAAACCTGCTAGAGTCAACATTGATACTTTGCTACTAACCAATATGAACAGCTTTGGGCGGAGCAACACGTGCAGCCTGCCCCAGGTGTAGCCTCTCCTCTGATCCCTCTGGTTGCTGTGGCACCCTAGGACCGTGACTTCAAAGACACATTCTATCAAACTGAATCCATGCTTGCTTCTGTGCACACTTTCACACAAACAAACATACATACAGTTGTTCAATTTTGTTTATAGCTTTAAAAATCTGTGCTCTTTTCATGCATCAGAATTGGTGCAGAATGCAGGATTTAAATAAATACTGAGCATTCTGTGTAAAGCAATACCTAGAAGTTATTTTCATGTATCTGTTATATTTAGTTGATTCCAATATATACTAAAACCTTATATCTTAAATAACTGACTGTTTTCTGTTTGGTGATGTGGGCAATGTTTGTGTAGGGTATGCAACTGAATTTGGAGCAACACAAAATAGAACCAGGAAAATATTAAATGTAAGGTACATTATTTTTTATTTTAGATATCTTTTGAGCACAGCATTGTGTCATTGTATTGCTTTACTTAAGAGATCTGACCTGTTTATAACGGTCTGCAGAATGGAGGGACCCACAACGTTTATTATGCTGAGTCTGTATGCAGTGGATTAATATGTTTCTTTTGGCTCATCGCTCAAGCTCCCACTGCACTTCAATATCTAATCCCCATTTCTCCCTAGCCGTCTAACACTCTGTTCTCTATCTCACTTTGTCCTTTGTAAAAGAAAAATGTCTATTCCAGCCATAAATCAGAAGGTTGTACTGATCACTGGTTGTTCTTCTGGCATTGGATTGGCACTAGCTGTTCGCATTGCAAAAGATGAGAAGAAGAGGTTCATGGGTAAGGACAGTTGTAACAGATAGTAACTGCAAGTAACAGTATTTTTGATATTCTTATTTTCAGAATTTCTTCATTACTTGTGGATTATATAAAATGAATGATATTTTTATGACAAAATAATCTCAATGTAAGATATATGTTGTTTGCACATGACGTCCTAGCAATGCGCAATGTGCAGATGGAAGCAGCAAGTGATTTTCTCCATATATTCACTATGACAAACTCCAAAAATAGCGGTTTTGCGTGGTTAAGAATTGTTTAAAATTATGCAACCACAAGGTGTTTTTATTGTGTAGCAAAAGTTGATGTTCATAAAGGGGAAAAAACAAGTGAAAAACGGAGATAAAAGTGGTTTGTAGCCCTGTATTTGCAGTCGGGAGGGGCCGACTCGGATAACTTTTTAAAATGCTCGACGAAGTTTAACGTACCTAAACAACGACCAGGTGAGCACTGTCGAACCTTACTTAAATAATATAAGAACAAGCCTCTATTCTAGGGATATATTTGATATCAGTGCTTAAAAAATGTATTTAATTTGGGTTTACGATGTCTTTGTCCCAGCACATTAATCTGTTTCCTTATAGTGGACTTTCATGGAGGAGAAACGCTCAACGCAAAATGTTTCACTTTATCCGTTTAATCAGGACCCGTTCTTTTAAAGGAAGCTATTGTTAACTACCTTAGTACGTTTGACAGAAATTTGGGCTTCCCTGATCGTTGCTTTGGTCGTTAAACATATGTATTTTGAGTTCGTGATGGTGATTTCCTATGGAAAAAAAGTACTTGCTTCCCTCCAGCAGCCTTCGTGCATCATCCAAACCATGTGTTTGCAAACAACCTATTAATGGTGCTTAATCAGTTAGCCACTAAATAATTTCTGTCTGTTATCTGAAATACAAGCATACTGCTAGAATAATTTCTAGCATGTGCACGGTCCAGCATGTGCATGCTGATCCAGCATGTGCACGGTCCCACACACAATCGTGGACACACTCTGGATCTACTCATTAGCAAAGGTCTAAACATTTCATCCACTTTTATTAGAGATGTGGCACTGTCTGATCATTTCTGTATTTTCTTTGATATATCAATTAGTCCTGCCACTGAAGATAGACCAGTCTATATAAAAAAGAGATTCATAAATGAGAACACCAGTGAGCTATTTACGAATGCTATGTCTTTGTCATCGAGTATATCTGCAGACTCTATTGATGTTCTCCTCGATAGCTTTAATGAAAAAGTAAAAAATGCTATCGATGCCATTGCTCCAGTAAAGGTCAAGGCGATAACTGGCAGGCGTAAAGCACCCTGGAGTAACACACCAGAAGTACAAAGCATGAAAAGAACATGCAGAAAAGCTGAGCGTATGTGGCGAAAAACCAAACTTGAAGTTCACTATAACATCTATAAAGACAGTCTGCATGCCTTCAATGTTGACTTAGGCAAAGCTAGACAGAATTTTTTCTCTAACATTATAAACAGCAAAATAAATAACACTCGCACCCTTTTTGCAACTTTTTTCCTTCAAAAGATCAGTAATATCAGAAGGGAAATCGCCAAAGCTCCATGCGGCAGTCAGGTCATTCTGACTTCAGTACATCAGAAATTAGTTACTTTCTCTGAATTTCAGACAATTGATCTCAAAACCCTGGAGGAAACGGTACAGCATCTTAAGGCGTCAACTTGCAGCCTTGACACACTTCCCACATCCTTTTTCAAAAGAGTGTTTAACTGTTTGGAAGCAGATCTCCTAAAAATAGTTAATACCTCACTGCTCTCAGGAACTTTCCCTGAGTCCCTAAAAAATGCAGTTGTCAAACCTCTTCTAAAAAAGGCCAATCTAGACAAAACCTTACTGTCTAACTACAGACCAATATCAAATCTTCCTTTTATAGGCAAGATCATTGAAAAGGTTGTCTTCAATCAGCTGACCAAATTCTTGAACTCAAATGGCTACCTGGACAATTATTTCCGTCAGCATCATAGCACAGAGACAGTGCTCATAAAGATAATTAATGATATTCGATTGAATTCTGATTCAGGCAAAATATCAGTTCTGGTTTTACTAGATCTCAGTGCTGCTTTTGACACGGTAGATCACACCATACTCCTAAATAGGCTGGAAAACTGGGTAGGGCTTTCTGGATTGGTACTTAAATGGTTTGGGTCATACCTTAAAGGGAGAGGTTACTATGTGAACATAGGCAACCATAAATCTGACTGGACACCCATGACTTGTGGTGTTCCACAGCGCTCAATTCTAGCTCCGCTCCTCTTCAACTTGTATATGCTCCCACTCGGCCAAATAATGAAAAAGTACCAAATTGCCTTCCACAGCTATGCAGACGACACTCAGATCTACCTAGCACTCTCACCCAATGACTACAGGCCTATTGACTCTCTTTGCCAATGCATTGATGAAATTAACAGATGGATGTGTCAAAACTTCCTACAGTTAAATAAAAACAAAACTGAAGTCATTGTTTTTGGTAACAAGGATGAAACTAACAAAGTAAACACATACCTTGACTTAAGAGGTCTAAAGACACAAAGCAAGGTAAAAAATCTTGGGGTCATTTTGGAGTCTGACCTTAGTTTCAGCAGTCATGTCAAAGCAATAAGCAAATCAGCCTACTACCATCTCAGAAACATAGCCAGAATCAGATGTTTTGTCTCAAACATAGATTTAGAGAAACTAGTCCGTGCTTTCATCACCAGCAGGGTGGATTACTGTAATGGACCCCTTACAGGTCTTCCCAAAAAGACCATCAGACAGCTGCAGCTCATACAGAACGCTGCTGCCAGAATTCTGACCAGAACCAAAAAATCTGAGCATATCACTCCAATCCTCAGGTCCTTACACCTGTTACCAGTTACTTTAAGAATCAACTTCAAAGTATTATTAATTGTCTATAAATCACCTAATGGTCTAGGACCTAAATACATCTCAGATATGCTCATTGAATATAAACCAATCAGACTTCTCAGATCATCAGGATCAAGTCAGTTAGAGATAACAAGGGTTCACTCAAAACAGGGCGAGTCAGCGTTTAGCCATTACGCCACCCGTAGCTGGAATCTGCTTCCAGAAGACATCAGACGTTCACCAACAGTAGAAACTTTTAAGTCCAGATTAAAAACACACTTGTTTAGCTGTGCATTCACAACCTGAGCACTGTGCTGCTTTACATCAACTGCACTTCTATTTCTAATTTATTTTTATTTTGCTCTTATTCTTTTTATATATACACTCACATTTTTAATCAATTTTATTGCTGTTTTATTGTTTCTTAAAATCTAAAATTTTTGTGATCTTAAATAATTTGCCTTTTAAACATACGTTTTATTCTTTCTGTCGATCATTTTATGTAAAGCACTTTGAATTGCACTTGTGTTTGAAATGTGCTATATAAATAAACTTGCCTTTCCTTGCCTAGGATGCATATTAGAAGATAAGTTTAGATGAAATATGAGTTATGTTTATTGTCAGTATATGCCACCATGAGGAACACGGCTAAAGGGGCAGGTCTGGTAGAGGCAGCAGGTCGTACTTTGGGCCGCACTTTGGAGATCAAGCAGCTTGATGTTTGTGATGAAACGTCCATCAAAGCCTGCGTGGAGAGTCTGCCCATGCGCAGGGTCGACATTCTCAGTAAGCACAGTGCTTCCATTTCATTCTCCTCTTGTCAATTTCACATCAAATACTAACACTTTTCTCCCATTATAATTTTTTTCAATCCCAGTGCACTGGAAAGTACTGCCTTAATGATAGATTGCTTGAAGATATGTTTAATTTATTTACTGTAATAAGACGAGCAAAAATTTTTTTTACCAAATTTGTGTGAAGTTATGAAAAGTGCTAGATTAAAATATTTTCTGTGTGTTTTTGTCAGTCAGTAATGCAGGATTAGGATTGATTGGCCCAATTGAATGTCAGTCCATTGATGAGATGAAAACTGTAATGGACACCAACTTCTTTGGGCTTGTGCGACTTCTGAAGGAAGTTCTGCCTGATATGAAGAAGAGAAAAAGTGGCCACATAGTGGTCATGAGCAGTGTGATGGGAATTCAGGGTAAGTCATACCAGTAAATGGTTGCATAAACAGCTGCTAGTATTGTGTCTTTTGAAACTGACTAACTTTCAATTGGCTAGTTGCATATGGTTGCTGTGTTGGATTTCTGGTGTAGGGAGTGTGAGCATCCATACTTCCTGTTTATGTCTTTACATGCAGACTTACACAGTAATAAATCGAATACATCAGTAGACAGTGACAAGTGCAGACAAAAAGGATTAATGAAATGTTATTCCAACAACATTTGGAGAAAGCGACGTCAATGTACGACACAATGACAGTATCGAATGCATACAATAGTCATGTTAACTTTTACAATGAGCATGGACTAGGCTATAGAATCCACAGGGACATAAGGGAATACTTTTTCAATATGTGTATAGGTTAATGAGGTATGCAGCAATGTAAATCATTTCTGTCATATCCCTGATACCACTTTCTTTTTTTATTAAAAAAATGCCCATATAGACATCTAGCCCATCTAGGCAAAAAATATATTCTTGACATACAGTGTTACATGTCAGACAGGCATCCCAGAAGTTTAATGGTGCCATCTTGTGCAACCGTCCAATTAGTTAGTTAATCAGTCTTTCACACAGATGAAATGTAAACTGTGACTTGTGTATGTGAGCCTTTAAAATATGGAGGGCTTACTTTGAGATCCACAGTTGTGCAAAGGTGAATTTATTTACCGACTCAAAAATGTAAGGCAGACCAAAGAGTGGGTTATAGATATTTACAGTGCATGGTTCCCCTAAGTATAAATGAAAGAAAAATAGGATAAAGGAAACAGGAAATCTATATACAGTACAACAACTTAATAGAATAATCAGAATATGTATTGCAACAAAATTTAAGTTGCTGTGCAATTGCAACCAGACTGTTGTGCTGATTTTAAGATAAAGACCACCCCTAAAAATTCTCATATGAAGACTTTGATTTTGTTTGATATGCAGGTTGTAGACAGAGGGCCCTATCATACAACCTGCACAACGCAAGTGTTTTTTCCAGTTTCAGCCCGACGCAGTTATAATTTTCATGTCCAGCAGTATGTTGTTAAAATGACCAATACACTTGCACCCATCCGTTACAAATAATAAAAATGAAAGAATTACAAGGTAAACGATTATTATTGGAGATAGAAAATACTTTAAGTAGATGGATAACGGGCTACAGGTGAAGCTTATCAGTAGCACACAGCATACTGGAAAATTAAGCCCAAATGCACTAGTATTCGGGAGACAGTGCTCTCGGGTGTCTCAGAGTCTCAGAAGCAGATGCATTCATAACGGAGCCCCCCCTACGGGTGCCTCTTGGTGTGAGGAGGCAGCCGAGGTCAGGGTGTTACCCCGTTAACACAGTTACGTGGTTAGGACATATCTGGACCGGACAATATTCGTTCCAGTGACGTACCCAATAACAGACCAGTGACTTAACTTTGTGACTTCCATGTTCGTCATGACAACGTTACATTGGACGCTGGTGATACGTGGTGATCACCCCATCCCGGCCCATGCCCATACCGGGTGTAGAATCCATCCATCCATCCATTTTCTTCCGCTTATCTGGGGCCGGGTCGCGGGGGCAGCAGTCTAAGCAGGAATGCCCAGACTTCCCTCTCCCTCTAGACACTTGCTCCAGCTCTTCCGGGGGGACACCGAGGCGTTCCCAGGCCAGCCGGGAGACATAGTCCCTCCAGCGTGTCCTAGGTCTTCCCTGGGGTGTCCTCCCGGTGGGACATACCCGAAACACCTTCACGGAAAGGCGTCCAGGGGGCATCCGGAAAAGATGCCCGAGCCACCTCAGCTGGCCCCTCTCGATGTGGAGGAGCAGCGGATCTACTCTGAGCTCCTCCTGAGTGACCAAGCTTCTCACCCTATCTCTAAGGGATCGGCCAGCCACCCTGTGGAGAAAGCTCATTTCGCCGCCTGTATCCGGGATCTTGTCCTTTCGGTCATGACCCACAGCTCATGACCATAGTTGAGAGTAGGAACGTAGATTGACCGGTAAATCGAGAGCTTCACCTTGCAGCTTAGCTCCTTCTTCACCACGACAGACCGATACCACGGCGACCGCATTACTGCATCCGTCTGTCAATCTCCAGTTCCATCCTTCCCTCACTCGTGAACAAGACCCCCAGATACTTGAACTCCTCCACTTGAGGCAGGACACAAACTAAATCTATTAAATTCTTCTCTAAGCTGTTACAACTACCTGGCTCGAAGTAGGGTAACATGAATGGGGAGGCCACACGTACATTAAGTTTCATTGCAAAAAACATTTATTTAAAAGTTAAGATCCTTAGATCAAACAAAAGAACAAAGCAAAATCATAAAGTTTAACATGAAACACAAGCTGGTGCTGGAGAAATTTAGGAACTTCTTTCTTTCGGTTTTCCTCCTCCTCGCGTCATTGAAGATCAACCAGCTTTTATCCATCCCTTCATCAAAGGTAATTCAATGCAGAGCAGAACCAATACGCCCTGTGATGACCATAAGATCAAAAAGGAAGAGTATCGTAACATCTTCCCCCACCCAAAACAGAGACTGTTCTAAAAAAAGAGACTCTGAAATCTACTCAAATTTACAATAACCTAATCAAAACCATTGATACCAAAATCGAAACCAAATTCATCGATACACCCAAATTAACCACAAATTTACCACCATCTTCAACAAATTCTCCCATCACATAATCCATTTCCCAATAATTCCAAATGTCTTTAAATCAAAATGGATATCTGAAATATAGAAAGAAGAAAAGCAGTCATCGAATAATTTCTTTGGTGAACATTGAATTTCTTCGAAAAGAAACTTACTGGTCTTTCAAACCCAACATCAACTTCCTGCAACAGCCCTGCACCCACCTGGACTGCATCGACATACAACTGAAATGGTCGATCCCTCCGAGGTGGCTAACGTAGTATTCAGCAACCATTTAGAATTTTCAAATGCATTCTGATAACTGTCACGGTGCACAAAGGGACTCAGATGCAGATAAGGTTAACAAAGTTTATTTAGACAGGCTCCACAGAAAAAAACAAAAGAAAGGCAGGGAACTCTTGTCCAAACACTCAGACATAAAGCTGGCAGCCAAAACCGAAAATCCACGATATCCGGGAAAGGTAAACGGGAACCGAATGGGGAAAATAAATCCAAACTGGCTCACGGGTTGCCACGTTCCTACGGATAAAATGAAGAGGTAAAGTACAAAGCACAGCGAGAGCAACAGAGTCACAAATAATTTACATCGCCACAATGAGAGCTGGCACAGCCAAGCTCAAATAGAGAAAAGGCACGATCAGGAACAGGTGGTGGTAATTAGTCGAAACAAGGAGGCTAACAGGGTACCAGACGAGCAAAATCTGTAAGTACAAAAATACAGCAGAGAAATAAAACACCAACCAAAAAATAACATAAAACAACAGGCAAAGCCTGACAATAACTAGAAGTCCTCTCAAATTTGACTTTAGCTTTGAGGAGATCGTTAAAGCGCCACCACGGTTGAAAAGTTTGAACGAAAATTTCGATAGTATCCCACCAAAACCTCAATAATTATTTTTTGTAGAAGAGGGTGGGAAACCATCAATAGTCTCAACCTTATCGCATACTGAATGCACTTGACCCAGTCCGACTACCTTACCCAAATATATTACAGTAGCTCTGGCAAACTTGCATTTAGCCGGATTTACATTAAAGTTGGCCTCTACCAACCGCAAAAGAGGAGAACGTACCCAACATAAATGTTCAGCCCATGTTTCACAATAAATAATCGTAATCAATATACAGTACACGGCGCATCCTTCCAGTCCCGCTATCACCCAATTCAGCAGGCGCAGGAAGGTCGCTGGAGCATTTCGCAAAATAATCCAGATGGTGTAATAAATGCAGAAATCTCCTCTGCACTAGATGTCAATGGAACCTGAAATACCCTTTAAGAAGATCGATCTTTGTGACAAACTTGGCAGAAACAATTTTGTCGACGCAATCTTCTATACGGGCTAGAGGAAAAGAATCCGGCTGAGTAAGGTCATTCACCTTCCTATAATCAGTACAAAAAAGTAGAGTATGATCAGATTTTTCTACTAACAGGCAAGGTGATGCCCAACTGGAACAACATGGTTAAGCTATATCATTTACATTTATGCAATTGGCAGACGCTTTTATCCAAAATGCTCTTATCACTGAGCTACAGGAAAGCTCCTTATACAACAAGTGCTTAACCTCTTGTTCGAAGAGACGCTGCTTTTCGAGAGACACTCAATAAAACGACTGACGAATAGGCGAGTGATTTCCTACATCTATGTCATGATGTAATATATTGTATGTGTTGTACATGAAGGAACGTCAGAAAACAGTGACGATTTTAAATCGAATCGTGACCCCATGAATTGTAATGAATCGAATCATGAGGTACCAAAAGATTCCCACCCATAATATGGACCACTAAATTTAGCCAAGACAGGCGAAGACGGAATGGAATGGACAGAACACCTGATCTACAGAAATAAGGACTCTACACTGAGCTTTTCTATCAAACCAAAGAGCCTTCGTCAAATTTTCACGGGGTTATTCAGAAGTTCGAAAAAGTCAACGTCGAAACCCATTAACATAATCCATTAGATTTGTAGGTTAAGTAGGTTTCACTGATTCATCAAACAATGTAGCTAAAGGTCCTCTAACGTCATGTCCAAATACCAAATAATTAAGATTAAAGCCCAAACTTTCTTCTGTTACTTCCCTAGCGGCCAACATCAGCCAGGGAAGACCTTCTTCTCAGTCTTTACCAAGTTCGATACAATAAGCAGGCAACAAATTATGTTTTCTTAAGTAAGTTCGGCAGATGATCATGCCCGGTTGATGCGCATCAACAATCAGCCGATCTGCTTCAGCACAGCAGCTGATTAAAATTAATTATCACTATTTCAACCTATCAGACCCAGCGAACCTTTCAATAAAAAGGTAACCATTTTACCTGCACTTTTTCAGTCTTTCTACATTGAAAGTCTGGGAAACTTCTCTGCTTTCGCTTCAGCTATAATCTCTACGTCAAAGCCTTTAAAAACCTTGACATGTCTGATACTTCCTCCTGATCAGGACGGTAAAGTTCCACAGTCCGAGACACACCGGCTCGTTCAAGTGCTATCCAGCGCTCCAACCCTGGCAAGGACACGACAACCAAGCCATCAGCTCAGCCGCGGGGTCGCTCAACTCAACGGTCTACCCCTTGCACTTCTAAACGTAGACGTCGATCATCACCTGGTTCCATCGAACGCCAGCTTCCTTCCCCGGCATCATCTTACGCTTTAGCATCATCCAATATACCTCCTATTGAAAAAAAATGGAACGTAGAGAGTATACGTCAAGCCCACTCCCAAAAAGACATCCACGTAAGCAGGAAAATGACCAAACTGGGTGCCTCAGTTGGCAGCTTCGGAGGCCACTATTCCCTCCATCATCACCAAGCCTCTGGCCTGGCCTAACTACACTTCGGCCACAGCAACAGCCATGCCAAACCTCGCCCCAGCCCTGTAACCACCCCACGTCTATGGAGAAATCAGATTTTAGCAGAAATTCAGGGTGTTAGTTCCAGAGACGGACCCCATGCCAACACAAGTCCCTCAATATTGGGATTGGTCTTCGAGTGAATCACCCTAAAAAAACCCTGCTAAGAGCCTCTCCAAACCCTCCTAGGGTCGCAGACAAGACCTGTCCCAAGCCCTGGCCATCTCTCTGTCCAAAGCCCTGGCCATCTCTCTGCAGCTGCAGACATGCCCACGCTCTGCCGCTGCAGACAGGACCTGTCCCAAGCCCTGGCTATCTCTCTGCCGCTGCAGACAAGCCCTGTCCCAAGCCCTGGCCATCTCTCTGTCCCAAGCCCTGGCTATCTCTCTGTCCCAAGCCTTTTGCTTTCGTTATTGAATGTAACAGGCGAGCCCTGAACCCGTTTAGGGGGGATGGGAGTATAGCACGAACAAACAATACATCATCGCATGATCCCTGCATAACTGTTGATTCACTATAAGTTTGTGTTGTGTGACTTATGCACGTACACGCCGATTACCAACAAAACACAGACACATGACTCAGTTTCACTGAGTGCATGCGGTTCACGTCCTGCATCTTTAAGCTCTGGGACCGCTCCATCTATCAGTTTGAAAGGATCTCCAAATCCAGCGTTATATCCACTGTTCATATAACGTTCCTCACCGCAAAGCCTTGCCATCACTTCAGGGAAATAAGTCAGTGAATTAAGGTAAAATCATCCTGTACGAATGCGTTGTGGGAGGTAATTTATAAATCACTGGAGGTCTCCAGATAATACTAATGCTGTCCGAAAACTGTGAAAGGTGCTAATTGTGTAACCTAACATTATGTCTCAAATCAAATTTACAGAAGGCTCCAAATGCAAACTGCTATCCAAACAAAGCAGTGGGCATTTACTTCCAAGTGTCCTCAATGCGGCACACCCATGTAAACCGAGCGTTTAAACTGGCCTCAAAACCTGGGTAGAAAACCAGGTTATACTGTTATATACATATAACAGTATAAAACAATAAACAAGCATAGTTCATCCAACCTTTAATACATAACTAATTTAATTTATTGCAGCTTTCAGTATTCAAAGTCACTATGAAATTTAACAGGACAGTTGCAGTGAATATTAGAAATGATTTATCTGTACACTGTGGACACAATTATTATTATTTTTTTTGCTCCTCTCCCCCCCTCGAAAACAACTCTTCACCACATGACGTTATCATTAAAAAAGAGTTAGGACTATACTGACTGTCCAATGGCCAGGCATTTTTGCCGCCATTGGACAGTCAATGGCCGCCAACCCACCTCGGCCCAGGAGCACGGCAGCGAGCTCTCCGTCCCATCCGAATCCTCGCTCCAGAACCACCACCTCGGGCAGCCACTGGCGGAGGCGCTCGTCCGCGCTGCCCAAACTCCTCAGCACCGCGATGCCCCTCAGCAGCGAGGGCTCTCCGACAGCATGTCTCTCCTTCCTCCCGGGTTTCGGCACCAATGTAACAAGATTCAAGTAGGGAAGGAAGGAGTCGGGAACCGGCAAACATTCAAATAAGGTATTAATATAAATAATAACAGCCGGCGGCCCCTCACGGACGACCGCCGACGAAATAACATAAATACAAACATAAATCCAAACGTAACACAAGTTCGGGCCCGGTCCTCTCTCTTCGATGGTCCGGTCGCCATTGTTTCTTTATATGCTCCCAATCTCCTACGTGATGCGAGGCCAGTGCGCGCACCACTGGCTCTAATAAACAATTACTTACCGGCCTCGAACCACGGTCTCGCCCCGCCTACTCTACTACAAACATGTTTTCTGCATAATCCTCACACTGCATACAACACACGAAACACAATTTGTAATCGTTGCTGCTTTGTACCTTAGCCGGGGATTTTTTTGTATTCTGCTGGCTATTGATATCGAAGCGCATGGCTGAAGGAGGGGAGATGAAATGGAGTGGTTTGTTCTATCAACTCCGCCGTCTGAAAGAGATTTATAACGAAATGTTCATGTAGGAGTTCGGTACCATTCTCCATTTAGTTCTGGCATTCCTTGTTCATTTACGTGCTTCAGCAGCCTTAGGCCAACCCCAAATGCTCTTATTGGTTGAAACCCGTTGTGACGCCCATCCCAAGCCAGTACGGTTCAACATCCCACCCCTTCTGTGAACCATGGTTTGTCTGTACGTTTCAAAGCAAATGAGCAAAGGATTAATAAAATAATACCTATAAAATAAAAACTGTGTTAAATATCGGGTGTCATGCTATGTCATGCATTCTGACTTCTTTCCACTGTTAAACCTGCTGGCTTCTCATGGTTAACATGGTCAGCTTGTTAAAAAAAAATGGATGTAATACTTCTGTACTTAATACACTCCCCCAGCACTCCAACTTGTTTCGGAAAGTTTTTTATAATTCTGGATCCCTGTGCCGTAACAGGAATCCTATTCCTTTTATTGTCCATTCTCCCGGAAAGTAACTAATGGGACATACGGGTGATGGAAAAAATAGGAATGGCAGAGAAAATATTAAAATCTTTTGCTCTCCCCAAGAACAATGCGTTCCTCTGCAAAACTTTTGCGTTTCCCAAAGAATAATTTTCTTCCCCCAGAAAACTTTCGCATTCCCCAGAGATTATTTTGCGCTCCGTTCTGCAAACATAAACTCCGGCTTTGACAAGAAGGCAACACTTCTGCTTTAGCCCAAAGGAATAACATTTGTTTTTCTTATTCTGCTTTGGTTAATATGGATTATTTACATAAACTTGATCTACATTATCATGAGATGAATCATGTTAAAAACAGACAGCCGCATATTGACTCTCCCTCAGTCGTTACAATGAATTGTTGTATCAATATGCCAAAAAATGGAACAGCACTCCATTACATTAATATTAAGAACAAGAATCAAAGGACAAGAAAATAAATAAAGAAAGGAAAGAAAGAAAGAAAAGAAAATTG
The DNA here is from genome assembly GCA_008369825.1 of Triplophysa tibetana. Lineage (NCBI taxonomy): Eukaryota > Metazoa > Chordata > Actinopteri > Cypriniformes > Nemacheilidae > Triplophysa > Triplophysa tibetana. The sequence continues at coordinate 17,136,179 of CM017905.1, read as the reverse complement.
GTAAGAAAAATGTAATCATACATTTCGAAAAAAACGCAATCTTACTGTTTAAGAGATTTGTAAATAATTGTCTGCGTTATTTATTTAATTAATGCGTTTATGTGACAATAACGCGTTAACTTGCCCATCACTACTCATTATGTATTTGAATCTATATTTCACAGGATTATTAACATCGACTTATCCATTTGACTGTTCTTTAATCACTGCCCTGTTCATGTACACAGGTATATTGTTTAATGACATTTATGCTGCATCAAAGTTTGCTGTCGAAGGATTCTGTGAGAGCATGGCAGTTCAGGCACTAAGATTCAACCTAAAGTAAGTGACCATGTTTGACTTTTTTGGCTAGCATTTTTGTCAAGATAATGTACTGCAAGATTCATTTTGAGACCTCTATGGTCTTTTTGGAATGCTTTGAATATCTTTAATTTCACCTAAACTCTAATCTTTGCAGTATAAGCCTAATTGAACCTGGACCAGTTATCACAGAGTTTGAGCGCAAAGTGTATGAGGAATGCTTGAAGATAGACCTCTCCACAGCTGATAAAGTGACTGCCGACATGTTTACCAACATCTACTTGAAGAATTACAGCCAGATATTTGAGACTCTCGGACAAACACCGGAGGATATTGCAGAGGTGCTTACATGACCACACACACACACACACACACAATATCATTTTATTAACAACTTTATAAGACCACCGCCGCTTTGTGTCAGGGCCGTTACTGGTGAGGTGAAAGATGTAAAATATGTAGATTGTATCTATGACATTTTATTGAAAACCACAAAAATTAAGGAAAGAAAATAAAAATGAATGCCACTTCTCCCTCCCAAAAAATGGTTAATGGTTTAGTGTAAAAGTCGTGACTCTAGGTTGTGAACAGAGTCAGATCTATGGGTGGGCTAAGGGGGCTGAAGCGATCTTGACAGTCAACCTCAGAACTCCGCCACAGTGTGTTACTGCAAGCTGTTGGCGATCATGGATGCCGACATATCTGCGTCTCAATTCGAAGTACTGAGGTCGCAACAGCTTGTAAAAACACACACAGACGCAGCTGATGTAAAAAAAGATTAACCCACCGGTAGCGAACGGAGAAGCGAATTGTCATCACAAGGCTGCGGTTGTGCGTGAGTCTGCTATTTACCCTTTAACCTTGTTTTTAACTGTTGAACTGGACCGTTGGCTGTTGTTAGTTAAAATTATTTGAGCTTGTTTATTTAATTATTCATTGAATGATTGCTAAGTTGTTAGTGTTTTTGTGCGTTGGTATTGAAGTCGCATTAAGTTTTGCCGTTAGCCGCTCGTTACGGCTTGACATTATAATTTTGCACTTAAAAGCACCGAGCTAGTTGATCCCTGTTTGATCCGTGGCCCATTCAAGTCATTCAGGCTTTGTTTTGCTAGTCGAGAAGGCGGGTTCCAGCTGTATTCTGTTTGCGCTAATCTCAACATATACTTAAGCGGTGCCTCTGTGCTGGCGCGGTAAGCATCAGCGGTAACGTCAGCTCTGGTGTTCAGCCTCCTCGTGTGAAGACCGATGAGAGTAAAGACCTGCGACTCTATCTGCGCGACTCCACTGAGCAAAGAAACGGGCAAGGCACATCAGTATATTAACATACCTTTCTTCATTTAATTGTATGCTAACATCATGTGTTTCAAGTTTATTCCTGTACTCCACCACAGACAGCGTTCTCACCCGAGACACAAGGCACGACGTGCTCACTCTCACGCATGTCCCATTCATACCTCCCCTTCTACACCTCTGTCTCTCTCCGTGGGTCTCTGGCACTGCCAGTTGGCTGTGAGCAAGAGAGACTATATTCATGCGATTGCCAGCCAGTCTGACATTCACATTCTAGGTCTTACTGAGACATGGATTCGTCCTGAAGACTCAGCCACACGCTCTTCTTGAAGAATTTCTTCTTTTATATTGCTAGTTCGGGTAGGCTGAAGGCTAAAAGTTGCTTGTAAGGACAACAAAGTCTCAATCCAGTGATTTCCAAATCTTGTTTATTGATGCGTAAACCTTGTGTGTGGTTCTGTAACATAAGTATAAAACAAACATGAAATATAGAAAAATATCACAAACATAAATCAACTAGTAAATACTTTAAACTGCTATATATACTATAGATTAACAAACAAAGCAACAACTCTGAACGCTGATATACATGCGCTGCCCACATGCAAGCGGCTGCTTCTTGTACATATGCAAACAATGTACACTTTGAAAGTCAGATCCACCTGTTTCTTCTCTAAAATTTACAGAGCAGAGCTGAACTCTGTCCTACCGTTCACCTTTTTCACAAACTTTGGTACAGTCCATTTCAGTTCAAAGGATAGGGGTGATCGGGAGAGTCCATGTTTTAGGGGGAATACTTTCTACACTGCTCTCTCCACAAACTACTTCTCTCATTCTCGCTGCCAAACCGGAAGAGGAGGAGGAAGTTTGCTTATCAACAATAACTGGAAATAGTCTACAGTATCTTCCCTATGTAACAACTATTCATTTGGAAACCATGCTGTTCTCACTCAGCTCAGCGTTGTTGTAGTTTACAGCCCCCCTGGTCCTCTTCAGAACTTCATTGAAGAGTTTGATGTGCTGCTGTCATCATTCCCGGAGGATGGCGACTCTCTCGTAGTCTTTGGGGACTTCAACATCCACCTGGAGAAACCCTATGCTTCTGACTTCCGCACCCTCACCGCCTCATTCGACCTCATGCGCCTCGTCACAAGATGTACTCACAGATCTGGACACCAGCTGGATCTGATCTACATCCGTAACTGCACCACAGATAACATTCAAGTCACACCTCTTCACATTTGTTACCACTTCTTCATCACTTTAAACCTGCTCCTTCCTACATGCACTACACCACCACGTGTTTATTTTAGACGGAACCCTAGGTCTCTCTCACCTAGCACCCTCTCTGCTAAAGTGACATCCTCTCTTCCCTCCAACTTTGCATCTCTAGATACTGACACTGCCACCGACATCTCTTGCTCAACACTTACATCCTGTCTAGATAACCTTTGTCCTCTGTCCTCCAGACCAGCTCGCCCCATCCCCTACAGACTGGGGCTGTCTGACATCATCCGCGAACAACGGAGTACACTCGGGGCTGCTGAAAGGAAATGGCTCAAGACCTAGAATCCTGCTCACCTAGGGGACTACCAGTCACTACTCTCCTTTTTCTCTGCTAGTTTTACCACAGCCAAAACGTCTTTCTATACTACCAAGGTGAGCAATGCACCTAACACTTGATAGCTTTTCAAGACATTTAACTCTCTTCTTTGCCCCCCCCCCCACTTCATCATTGACTTCGGAAGACTTCGCTGTATATTTCACTGAGAAAACAACATCCATCAGCAAATTATTCTCTGCACCTCAGACCTCGGTACACACCACCCTAACTTCAAACATCGAACTCTCCTCTTTCATCCCACTGACTTCCAGCCACCACACCACCTGTCCCCTTGACCCAATCCCCTCTCATCTCCTTCAGGCCATATCCATACTAACACCTGCACTCACACACATCATCAACACCTCACTGCTCACCGGCACTTCTCCATCCACATTCAAACCGGCCCTGTCTCTCTCCTCCCATTTATTGCAAAAACACTGGAAATGTCAGCTTTCAACCAGGTGTCTTCCTACCTGTCCAGAACAAACTACTGGATGACAAGTAGTCTGGCTTCAAAACGAAACACTCCACCGAGACTGCATTGCTATCAGCTATAGAGGCACTGCGGCTAGCCAAGGCAGAATCTAAACCCGTGGTCCTGATTCTGCTAGACCTATCTGCAGTGGTTGACACTGTCAATCACCAGATACTGCTAGCAACCCTGTGATCGCTAGGAATCTCAGCCTTTCCTCTCCACTGGTTCAAATTATACCTCTCCGGCAGATCCTTTAGGGTGTCATGGAGGGGCTCGCTGTCCACTGCTCACCATATAATCACTGGGGTCCCTCAGGGATCGGTGATTGGACCGCTGCTTTATTCCATCTACACGACATCCATGTGACCCATCATACGGGCACATGGCTTCTCATATCACTGTTATGCTGACAACACCCAGGTCTATATCTCGTTTCACCCAGATGATACCACTGTAGAAGCTCGCATCACAGCATGCCTCGAGGACATTTCAGCTCGGATGAAAGCACATCACCTCCAGCTGAACCCGGAACTACTTGTGTTTCCGGCATACCCCATTGTGCAACACAATCTCAACATCCATCTTAGCAATACCACAATCACTCCTTCCAAAACAGCCAGGAACCTCGGAGTCATATTTAATGAACAGCTGTCCTTCAATGATCCAATTGCAAAGACAACACGGTCCTGACGATATGCCTTATTCAACATTAGAAAGGATAGACCTTATCTCACTGAGCATGTGGCACATCTCCTTGTAGGCCCTGGTGATCTCAAGGTTGGATTACTGCAATGCTCTCCTTCCTGGTCTTCCTGCAAAGGCTATCAAAACAACTCCATCTGATTCAAATCGCATCAGCATGCCTCGTCTTCCAACAGCCTAAAAGGGCTCATGTGACACCCCTCTTCATCTCTCTCCAGTGGCTAGCGGTCGAAGCCCGTATCAGATTCAAGTCAGTCATTCATTCAAGTTTATTTATATAGCGCTTTTCACAATGTGCATTGTTCTAATGCAGCTTTACTGGGGCAAACAGGAAAAACAGAAAAGGTAAAACACAGCACAGTACAAGGTGTTTATAGAACGAGCAAGATCATTCTAATAAATAATGTCTAATTAATTAATAAATAAATGTAGTCTCCCGGTGAGCAAGCCATCACTGCCCTGCTGTGGCGAGGAACCCAAACTCCAATGATTGATTAATGGAGAAAAATACCTCGGGAGAAACCAGGCTCAGCAGCGAGGGCCAGATCCCCTCTGACGTGTCATAGCTGCACTCAGTGACCCCGACCAAAAACCACCAAGAGCCCACCATCCGCAACCCAGAAAGTCCCACTCGCCGAAAACCGTGCAGGTTCAACCCGGTCCCACTAACAAAATAGTAATGGCATGTTGTAACTTTATTCCTCTGTTGTGTTCGACATCAACCACAAAACAAAGCCAAACCGGACCCACACAGCCCCAGTAAATTAATCCCACCAACCACAACCAACAAGCCCCCTCACTCCCCACAAACACCCACCCAGGAACCTCCAATCAGGGCCACTGAATGCAGCTATAACTTCAAACTGCTGACATGTGATGTAAGTTTAGCATTAAATACCATGTATTGTAACTTCAGCATTAATGTGACAAGTAGTCCGTCTTTGCTCTTGATTGGGGATGTAGTGGTCTAAGTTGGGATGGTCCGATGGTCGTATTTATCTTGGGTGGTGGTGGAATTGCCTTAGATGGAGCTGGGATTGTCAGTCAGTCTGCAGCTGTAGCTGGCGTAATCTCTAGTTGGGGATGGGCATATGTCGATCATCTGGACCTGGCGGAATTTCTCCCTACCTCGGGATGGGCAAAAAAGTTTGCACCGTTAAGTATAGGCTACTACATGTTAAGCATTTTTTAAGTTTGATTCAGCGTGCATTGTACTAGCTCCAATGCTTATAATAATTTGAATTAACCGGTTTGTTATATCAAATTTTGTCAGAATAGGCTCAGAGAGCACAGAAATGATAGCAAACATAAATGCTACTGCTAACGTCAGCGGTCTTGGCACTGAACAAGCAATCATTATAGTTATTGTATAGTTTTATTGTGACAGCAGGCAAACTTTTGAAGCTGGACTTGTGAGTGGATTAAGCATGTATTATTTAATCGGCGAGAGGATTAACATGGATGAAACATTAGCAAGGAGGATTGTATGCGTCACAGTCTGCTACAAGGTAGAAGGCCATTAACCTTTTTGACTCATTAATATCTATTTGATTCGAAATATGTAACAATAGAGCTTGTTCGGGTCCAGCTTTTAAATAATATTCGGTTCCGGGTAGTAATTCCTTGGGTCTGCACAGATTCGGGTCCAGCTTTATAACTATTGGAAGGGTCCGGGTCGGGTTGATTTAGAAAATTACGATTTTCGTGCAAATCATGACTAAGATTAAGTGCAAGGACTCGTTCATCACAACAGATTTAAAAGATGGATGTTTTGTCAGGGACGTTCACAGAAAGAACCCAGAGCAGGACTAGGTAAATAACAGGCATCAAGACACAAGGTAATCATATGGACATGGCAAGGTATGAAACACAAGAAAACAGCACAGGACACCAAACACAAGAGCATAAAATACGGGAACAAACAAAGGATAATTAACAATGGCAGGTGTAAGGAATCAGCACTGAACAAGGAAAAGAGGGGGGAGGGGCCAAGAGACGAGACCAGAGAGAGTGCATGACATGCCAAAACAAACAATGTCATGTCTCTCTCCACACTAAACATGTGGAATTGTCATGACCCTGCCATGACCCATGACATATTTTCACATCTCCATTCTTCCCCAACTAAGGATGTTCCTTTTGGGGGCATGGCAAATTAAGTTTTTCAATCCGGATTAGCTTTATCTCTCAGCACATTCACAAAATGCATGGATGCTGCTCTATCTCCTCTACACATTTGTGTATTGAATTATGTAGACATCAAGATGATGTCCTCGCACATAAAAGCGACCTGGGGCTTAGAAGAATGTACTTTTTCCAGCAAATAATCACTTGTCTGGGTTTGGTTTGGGATTCAACAATGTGATGCCAACGTTGATGTCATCTGATCGTATTGCGGCATTCCTTACAGCAATGACTAATTGTAAATGTAATTTTGTCTAATAATTACTAACAGTCTGTTGTTATTTCTTTATTTACTAGCACACATACAAAATCATTACCATGGAGAACCCACCATTTCGCCATCAGACCAACACTCTGTACACACCAATGACCACCCTGAAATATGCTGATCCAAATGGTGACCTTCCCATTGAAACCTTCTACAAGATGGTATTTGAACATGACAAGGTTTTCAATGCCAGTCTCAATTTCCTCAAGCTCCTACGCTGGAGAAGCCGCAAGAGCTTTACTATTGAGAAAGACAAGCCTGCATCCTAGAATATTCTCCAAGAATATTCTTGAAAGAATGAACACAAAAAGTAACCTGTTTCCCTGTACTGAAAAAGAAATGTAAAAAATGTCTTCTAAGGGAACTCAACATTGGCATCATGGTGTATATGTTATGGTAAGGCTTCGGTCACACACCAGTGTCTAAAGCATGTGAGAAATAAGACCTATTTGTAGGCTATGTTAAGGCAAGGTGATCAATGGTATTGAGACCAAATAAAGTTCCAAATTTTTCAGTTCAATTTATGACGTGTACATTGTGAACAACGTATATAGATTTCTTCTGATGCATGGATCTTATTTATAAACAGGGTTGGAAACATGGTAATACCCCTTCCCTTGCAAAGGTTGTGATCAATTATAAAAATACTTTACAGGAGAATGTGTGCACCCGTAAGTAAACTCTGAGCCATGCATCTGCACATTCTGGAGACAAGAACAATTGGTGACACAGCTGGCGAGTAAGTGAATTTATGTTAGATTGGAGAAGGTAAATTTAAGAAGAACGATAAATGCCTCACGCACATTTAAAGGTACGGTGTGTAATTATTTGGGGATCCATTGACAGCAATGCAATATCATATACATAACTTCTTCAGGGTTGTACAAAGACCTTAAATAATGAAGCCTTTAATTTCACTCATATAATATGTTATATCCACAATATCACAAAGATCCACAGTGAATTTTGTGCTTTTATAACTTGTGGCAAGTAAATAATTGTTGCTTAAGAAAGCTGTTCTACTATGATAATTTGTCATGAACATTAAATTATGTTAAATAAGATGTACTTCTGTTTACTTTTACAAAGGGATGCTTTGCGTTTAGGTGGTACTTGAGACTGGAAGAGCTCCTACAGTACATTTACATTTAGTCATTTAGCAGACGCTTTTATCCAAAGCGATTTACAAAGAATTAGGGAGCAACAAGCCATATGTCATACAGGAGCCATAATACATTAGGTGCAAATACAAAGTTACTGGTTTCAACTAAAGCTAGACCACTACCTGCTGAGAGAGTTTTTTTTTAAACCAACCGTACATTGAAAAAGATGCAAACAACCTTAGTCTTGTCGAGGTTTCCATTGGGAAGCTTCTTTCTAAATTTTCCCTGAAGCAAACCCGGCGGCTTCATAGCTGCATCCATGTTAGCACGTCACGTTTGATGTGGTATTTTCAGAGTAACGTTGTGTTGTGTTCAGACCAAACGCGAATGCCGCGTCAAGCACGAGTGATTTACATGTTAATTCAATCCAAAGATGTGATAGACCTACTTGCTGCGCGAATCGCGCGAATGAGGCCCTGGTTATGAGATGATGAGGCGGCGCGAATCACTCGAATCACGCGAGTTGAAAAATCTCGTTCTCGCCCCCTACAGTGCAATTAAGCTAGGTATACATCCGCGCTAAAATATCAAGGTGAAAGTCATCATAGCTTGCGTAGTATAGACCCAGCTCCCAAACCAACTTTGAGAATAGATTAACGGCGACATTTTTTTGTAACAACTTCAAGGTATGGGATTCGGGAAGAAGGAGGAGGGAACCGGCGAACATTTAACCAACTTTTTACTAAAATAAACCACAAAACGAAAGTAAAATGCTGGTAGCTTCCTCACAGTCGTCTGTCGGCCACATAAACATAATACTATACCATAATGTAAAGTTCAGGTCCTGTCGCTCGTCCTTTTATGCTTCCTATCTCCTCCATGAGAGATGCAACCCACGGTGCAACGCACAGCTGTAATTCCCTCTTGGCTCTCGTACCCAGTGGCGGAGCTACAGTTTTTCACATGGGGTGTCCTGGGGGTGGCCAAGGCAACTTCAGGGGGTCCATAGACCATGATAGAAAGTCAGTGTGAAACCCTAACCTGGCATCAAAAGAGAAATAATAATTTACTTAACCTGGTGTTTTTTTGTAACGTGACTTAAAAAAATGTATTCACATACTATGAATTGTCAGAGTCTCTATCTCGTAACACACAACTAGATTCGTTACATGGCTGGCCGTACGATGGAGTAACCTAGATGTATTTTATTTGCCCTTTAATATATGTAATCAGGCTATTTGCGATTGAGGTAATCTTTTGAGTATCACGACCAGAAAAATAGCTTAATGTTGTGTTCAGACCAAACGCGAATGGCCCGAATGAATCGCGCTGTTCGCGCATAGTTGGATGCTTGAACATTTTGAGTTTACTCGCTTCATTATCGCGTCAAATTCGCTTCATTCGCGCTTCAAATTAACTTCATTTTAAAGTTGAAAACCAACTTTAAAATAAGAAAATGTCTTCGCAACGCAATCCTTTTACATTAATGTATTGTGATTTATTTTTTGCTATGAAGGAAGAAAGCCAGAAATACTGCTGGAGACATTTCAGATTCAGGTCTTTTGCTGAGGCGGATAACTTTAGATGGAGAGAGTCAAAGGCTTTATTTGCATTCTGCCATGAAAAATGTATTATATGGGGCTTTACACGTGTGTCCTCAGTAGCTTTTAACCATCCATGGGAATGTATATGACCAGCTTAAATTGCTTGCGTATCCATAGGAGAAAATTAATGACATTTTTAAACCCAGAACCCTAGCATGCTTAACCAAGTGTAGCTCCTATCTGCTCAAAAGGGTAAGTGTTGTGAGGATATTATCTATACCAGGGGTCTCCAACCATGTTCTTGGAGGTACACAGTGATAGAGAGTTTAGCTCCTACCTACTCCAACACTGATCTGATCTATACACACCTTCCTATATCTATACACAATTCTTCAGTCATTTATTTCCCTTAAATCATATGTGCCAAATGACATAAAACAAAACAAACTACACTGTAAAAAAAATCCTGTAAAATTTACAGTAAATTACTGGCAGCAGGGTTGCCAGCCAGTTACTGTAAATTATAAAGCCACAGTACTGTAATTTAATTTACAGGCATTTACTGTTATTGCAGAATACAGCAAAAAACTGTAATTTTGAATAGCAACAGTATAATGCTGTATTTTTTACAGCAACTTGCTTGATTTTAATTTACTGTATTTAGAAGAAATGGATATACAGTGTTTAATTTTTTTTTATTGATACAAAAATACATTCCAGACGAATTTTGTACCTTGTTGTACATGAAATATTTTTATTCAGTTACTACTTAATAGTAGCCAACATGGCTCTTTAAATAATGCACGTTTAAACAACACGTTAACCAACATATCCATCATGTAACAACATCGCTGTGGTGAAGGTTCATTAAAAGGAAGGAAGGAGGCGGGAACCGGCAGACATTTAAACATTTAATAAATAATATCAAAGTAAAAAGACATATATAAACATAAATACAAATAAAACATAAATACAAATACAAACATGTTCGGGCCTGGTCCTCTCTCTTCGACGGTCCGATCGCTGGTTCTCTTATATGCTCCCAATCTCCTACGTTATTCGAGTCCAGTGCGCGCCCAGCTGGCGCTCATTAACAGTTACTCAATGGTCTCGAAGCACGGTCTCGCCCCGCCTACTCCACTACAATCGCAAAACAAGGCCCAAGTGAGTCTGTAAAACGGTCCACATCTTGATCCATCAGAGCACAACAAGTAGCTGGAACTATGGAAAAGAATAAAGAGAAAAAATGTTAGATATTCAATTTATAGTCAGAGAAAAACAGAGGACAACATATACAGTCAGAGAATAATAAAATAATGTAATTAAATGATGATATCTGTGTGTGTTAGGGATGCACCGATCCGATACTCTGGATCGGAATTGGGGCCTATACGGGTCTTTTTAGCTGGATCGGGTATCGGACTGACGGGTTCCCTTTAATCCGATCCGTTGCGATACCAGTGGATGTTACTCTAAAGCTTCAAAAAGGACAAACTATCAGGAAATTACCATAAAAGTTGTCATGCAGTGTATTCGATGTCATGTAATTCGATAGCTTTATGCAAGGAATTAAGCAATATAGCATAATTAAAAAACTGACCTCCGCTGGTGCGGTAATCTGTCAATCTCAATCCAGCATGCGATGTCCGGGAACAGTCAGGACGTTACTCGTTCCAAAGTTTTCAATATTTCTCATAATCATTAGATAATAGACTGTGGTTTTGTTTAAAATGCATTTTGCCGTAGACAGAACTAGCTGAGTGTAACATTATTAGATTCAAGCACTGGAAGCGGTCTATGTTATGCGTCATTCATGCACAAACTCTTTTTTAACCTTTTTTTACTATGATTTAAACACATAACATATCTCTTCTCTTTGTGTTTGAATTGTTTCGTACTTGGGAAGCAAAGATCCCCGCGACATCAGGATCATCACTAGGACGCATCATTATACTCGTGAGTGAAGCGGGTGCATTAAGCGCATCATTCTGCGTCCAATGCGCATGACTTTAAATAATGCAGAAGCGAATGTATTAAGCGCATTATTTTGTGTCCAGGATGTGCAGTGATTTTGGAGACTTTTATACTGTGACTGTTTTGTGTAATATCAGAGATTTATTTGTTAAACATTTTGAAAGTATCTGTGCTTTATGAGACCACATTTTTGATTGGAATGTTTATTTAAGTTTAAACAAGACTTAATTATATTTAAAAAAGCATAAAAGCATTAAAAGTAAAAATCCTTAAGTAAAGGAAAGTGGTAGATTTAAATGTACTCATGGATTAAAAGTCTAAAAACAACATTTATTTATTGACTTTAGAGGAGTTAGCATGATGTGCTTCATAATGTAGGGAAGTATTTTTTGTCCAAAGTAATCCAAAGTGACCAAGTAGAGATATTTTAAAATGTACTTGAATGTAAACATGCTTAAGAACTATCCACCTCTGGCAATAAAAGATAAAATATGCAACTCTACTTTGATCAAGAAAAACAGTCCTAGTATCGGATCGGATCAGGATCGGTACCGACCGATACGCAGAATTCAGGTATCGGAATCGGTTCGGAAAAAGTTGTGTCGGTGCATCCCTAGTGTGTGTGTGTGTGTGGGTGCGTGCATGCGTGCGTGCATGCTTCTTACTTTTCATTGATTACACTGAAAATTCATCATTGTGTTTAGAAGAGCGACAACATGTGGGTTCACTGCAACCATTTTCCTCTGTATCCTGGCATTTTAGATGACACTTCTTGTTCCACTCTCTGGATTAATATCTACGAAGAGTCAGGAAAAACTAAATGTTATATATTAAATATACAAAATATATTATATTAAAACACATGAATTAAATCATCAGCTTGCTAGTGTTAAATAGGGGAGACTTCTAAATAATTTGCCTCTTTGAGAAATATTGTTTTAAAGGTCTTAACAGGTATATATCATTAACATATCTATAAAATGCAGGTAAGGAAGTTGTTCAACCAATACCTTACAGTGGACTCCAAGATACATGCTGCCCCATCCTGGTGGTCAAGATTGAATATGTAACATGCTATGAACAGAGTGGCTAGGCCAGACATGAAGCTGTGCTGAGCACCGTCACACATAACGTAACCTTCTGTAGTCAGCATCCAGTGGCCTGCATGGCAAAAGTGTGTCCTAAAACAAACAATACCACATGTGACAATAGTTAATAGTTACTATACAATTTTATCCTTAAGCTTTTTATATCTAAACTACATCTTAGTATAAGTGACTCTACAAACAAACTCTACGCAAATTACAGAGAGTAACTTACACTTAAAACCGTACCTTTACAGAAATGTAAGCAAACTAGCGTGAGGGATGTCACGGTCAAGAAATTATCACACTGGTATTTGTAACGGGCCGTCTAACTCCCTCCCTCCAACGGTGCTATTTGGGAGACAGGCCTGCTCTAGCGATGAGGGTGTCGCTAACGTCTTTTGCTCAAGCTCTCAGCTGGCCTCCGTTACATATAATGCAGTGGCGGCTGCTGATCTTTTAAAGAGGGGAAGCTCATTTTCGGCCTAAATCATAAAAATTGTCCATTTATTTATATGTAAATTCTGCCCTACGTTCCTTTTCAAGAAAATGCTCTGTAACCCTGTCGTACCAACTAGGCGTCTTTTCCAGTGACTTGACCAGTGTCCTCTCAATGGCCAGCAGAGCTAGGCTGGTTAAACGGCCTTGGCCCATTGTGTTACGGGTGTAGGACTTGAGCCGCTTTAAACAGGAGAAGCTCCTTTCTACACCTGCAGATGTAGCTCTAATTGTTGCCACTAATGAGAACAGTTTGTAAAGCTGAGGCATTGCACTGTCCAACTCCATGTCTTTAAGGAACACCAAGTAATCACACAGCTTTCCCCTGTTACTCTGCAAGTCCTGATCTGAATACAGGACTTGAAGTTCAGACCTCAGTCTCCCTGAATCAAAGTGATGGCCATAACTTTTCAGGACACTTTGGAAGGCCTCCTCTGGAAATGCTTTTCTCATGTCATCAAATTTCCCTGGATTGACTAATTCTAAGAAAAGCATACTTTCCAAATTTGAAAAACGTCGAGGAATCTGCTCCAAGATGTTATCAAGGATGGCCATGTACAGATTTCTGTAGCGCTCTTTGGGATCCTGCAATTGGGTCAGACGGCGCTTTCTCATGGGCTCATCTCTTGGGTCTGATGTGAGATCTGCTGCTTTGGCATAAACAGCTTGGAAAGCCCCCTCTGACCTCTTCTCTTTGAAAAATGCAAGAAGAGACTCAATTCTTTTCTTGCAGTAAAGAACATCCATCGCTCTCTGCTGGACAATATCAAAGACCACATCAGTCTCAGAGAAGATTTGTTCATATGTGTACAACATGAACACAAACTCAAAATCCTCCAGTTTCCTCACGAAGCCTTTGGCACAATCCAGTGTATCATCATCCATTGTCGTATCTGCAATGATGTTATCAAATGTCTGCAGGAGGCCATCATAATTGTTTGCCACAGTGCTCACTATCCGTGATGTGAAATTCTATCGAGTAGGAGCGTTTCTGGGCAACCTTGAGCAGCCTGCAGACTCCAGAAAAGACGTCCTCTTTGTGGATTTTGAGAAAAATGTGGCAAACCCAGAGAGTGATGCAAAAAAAATTCTGCACTCAGGCAAGCATTTGGCCCCCTGTCACCAGATTCAGTCTATGTGCATAGCAATGCACAAACATTGCACTGGGGGCTATTGCTTTCACTTTGGCCTGCAGACCATTGAGAGCTGAAGCCATGACAGCAGCCCCATCATAGGTCTGTGCCACAAGCTGACCCTTAAAATTGTAGCCCTGCATGTTCTCATTTAAAACATCAAAAATGGACTGAGCATCTCGACCCCCAGAAACATCAAAAAATCCAATGAAGCGCTCCTGAATTTTACCTGCACTATCCACAAGGCGAACAATGACAGAGAGTTGGGCACGGCAGGATATATCAGTGGTTTCATCCACCTGCCATCCAAAAAAGAGAGCATCCTGAATTTCATCTCTGATCAGATCAGAAATGGTGGCTGCAAGAGCAGAGATCAAGTCATTTTGAATAGTGTGTGACATACCAGAAAACACAGTTGAGGACTCGAATTGTGTGGAAAGGACAGAGTCATATTTAGCTAATGTTTCTGTGAACACTCTGTAATTCCCCTTGTTGGATGATTCACTACTCTCATCATGTCCCGTAAATGACAGCTCCTGCCGGCCAAGCAAGGATGTCACATCAATAAGGCGGTTTAGGAAGGCCCTGTTTTGTTTAACAGTTTCATTATGTTTAGCCACTTGAATGCGAGCACCTTCATTGATTGCATGCTCAACCCTGATTCTGCCCATGCAACTTAATCTTGCACATGCACTCACATGTTCATTGCTATTTGCATGCCTTTTATATGCCCTGTCAAAGTTTGACAGATCTCCAAACCCCAATTTTGACCAAACAACACATCCATGAGATGGTTTCATCAAGAGACATGGCCAGCAGTACATTTTCTTTTTCACAGCACTTCCAGTCAGCCAGCTAACTTTGTCATACCATGAGAGCTGAAAAGACCTGTTACTTTTCCCTATCTTTTGCACTAAATCAATCTTAGGTGTTGATCTGCGCTGCTGTTTAATTCTAAGTTTCTCCTCGTAAGGAAGACTTTCTAATGGCTTTGCCAAAATCAGGTCGACAATATTAGCACTGTCTGCCATCGTGTGCAGTTTGCTAGATGGCTAGTTCAGATTATATGAATTAATGAACAAACGATCTAATATATATATATTTAACTCAACGGGAGGAAATGTGGGAATTATGTTAAACTGAAACAATGAATGTGGTGTAAAATTGTGTGAAATATACGATGAAGGTTGCAGTAGTTTGTCTTTCGACTACACATGCAAAATCCGCGATGGGACTGAGTTGGAAATGGAGACACAGAGTGATACGCGTCATAATCTGAAGACCACGCCCACACCAACCGTCTCTTTGCATTGCGAGAAGCTGCCGCCTGCTTGTCATTTATTTTTTTATCAAAAAAAAAAACAATGTCTAAAAGCTGAAATGTGACAATGTGTATAGCAAACAAGCTAAAAAAAACAAGAAATACGTTTATATAAGCTGTCGACCCCAAAAAACAAGCGTTTTAGGACATAAAAGTGGATTAAAAAGAGATGACAGAACCTCCAATCATCACGCAGACGCTCGGAGTCCGGGCCAGCCCACTCCTCCATTCATCCCAGAGACGCTGAGCGTCCGTGGGCGGGACATAATCGCAGCATTATCCAATGACCGTCTTGTTTCTAAGCACTGAAAAAAACTGTTTAAAGCAACCCCATTGAAGTCAATGGACGCTGGGCTTCAACAGAGTAATGCACTGTACGCTACGGGAATGAATGAGAAGGAAATCAAATCAGCCGACCAAAATAGCTGATTCTGAACGAAATTGTTTTCGTTCGAGATGAACGTGTTTAACGCATTTTTAGTCAATAAAATGTTAACATAATAGTACATATATCAGTCTTAAAGAAATCGCGTCTGATATAATGTATATCTAGCTGGTTACGTACATTAATCACTTTACCGGGCTTTCCTCCGTGAACATCGACTTACCGTAAGCTTTGGTGACTCGTTTTAATTTGGGAGCTCGATTTAACGGATAACTGCATTTGCAAATTTGAATTACACCACAGAATAATCATGACCGACTGTGGTATTCTACACTAGATTCCCGTGAATCCCAACTGTCTAAGCATGTAACTTTTACCGTGTCTATGGCGGGCGCGATGTTCAACATTAAAAAAACAACCGTCAACTTACTAATACAATGAACTGTAGCTCGTCACGTCCCGCCCTCGCTCCTGGTGTGTACAAAACTCTAAATAACATGAACAACTTCTGTCCTCAGGTGCTAAAGCGACGGAGAATGTTTGAAATCTTACCGCGAAGGCGCTGCTGAAACCCCGCGCAAGACTACTTCGGTCCCCGCGGATGGAGGTTGAATCCGGGGTTACCAATATGAAACGCGAATGTAGATACCTCTAAATAACGTTACCAGTATGATAGTTACCAAATATGGAAAAAAATACTTAATAAATCACTTACCACAGGTGTGAATCACTCATTTTGCGCACTACCCCAATCTCGACTGTTCAAGATCATCACGCCATTTTAGATTTGAAATTTAATGCAATATTCTGTACATTTGAGTTAATCCGTCACGTGACACCAGAATGCATTGCACTTTACAGCAATATTCTGTATTTTTTAAAAAACAGTCAGCTTCTGTAATATATCGCTTTAGTTTTTACAGCAATACGTTACAGTGTATGTTTTGTCTTTGTACACATCAATCGGTCTTTTTTTGCCAACATACCTGCATTTTGAAATAGCTCTTATGTTTAACATGTTATGTGAGACATTACACAGACCGGAGACATATGCAATTTTGACTAGTGGTCGACCAAAAGGTTTTTTTAATGCTAGCACAGTTTAATAACAAAGTATAAATCCACATGGAACAGGGCACAGAATGTAAACAAAAACAACAACCATGGCAACACCATCAATAACCTACAACTAAAAGCAAGAGGACTTAAATACACCGAACAATCAGAGGCAATTAACTACAGGGGCCCGTTTCAGAAAGCAGGGTAAGTGCAAACTCAGAGTAAGTCAACCCCAGAAAACGGAATACTCAGGGTATTTGGTTTCAGAAATCGAGGTATCTTATACTCCGAGTGAGTAACCAGAGTAACATACTCCGTGAACCTAACCTGGTCGGGAGCAGGTTTTACTCCACAAACCCAGGGTTTGTTACAATCTCCGCCCCTTTTCGAAGCGCGAGCGGTGTTGAAATTGCATACGCCATTTGTTTATTGATTCATCTTGCTAATCGCGCTCAATTTAGTCACACAGACCTTAAAATGTCATGTCCGTTTATTCAGGAACCCATAGATGAGGAAGCTGCATAAGTTCGCAGAGAGTTACATTTATGTCGGGAGAGAATTGTGAGGCCCCGTTTGGACGTTTTATCTTAACTTTTAAGGCAAGTTTAAGTAGAATATTTAACATTTCGCAATCAGGCATCCTACTAGCAAGAGTATTTTATTTCTTTAAACTTTCCTGAAAGATATTCTTGTATTTCATATTCAGCTTCTGCCGAGATCTTTTTATTGCAGACGGATTGCACCTACATGAGAGCGAGAGAGAGAGAGAGAGAGAGAGAGAGAGAGAGAGAGAGCGGGAGCGTTAAATATAAATACCATTTTCAGTTTCAACAAAATAAATATAAAAGTGATTGACATATAAACTTGCGCATTAACAAGTGAATATTTTTTTTCTAAATATGTGCTCATATTCACCATACGCTTGTAACAATACCTTCAATTCGATTGGCGACAAATGAACACGTGGTTTCCAATGAACCGAAGAGAGCACACGTCACTCCTCTCTTCATTAAGTTACATTGGCACCCTATAGTCGCTCGCATCAAACTCATGGCTCTGCCCTTGGCCCACCATTGGTTCGGCGCCCCCTTATCTTCACTCGCAAATGCAGACTTATGTACCCACCAGATCCCTAAGCTCCTCAAATGAACGAAATCTTGTGGTGCCATCCCAAAAAGGAAGAAAACCACTCATACTCACGTACCTTCTGTAGATCGGTTCCACATTTGTGGAATGATATTGCTACAAGTTAAGCATATTCTTTAGCAATCTTTAAGAATCGTCTGAGAAGACATCCTTTCCGTCAGCACCTGACCGAGCCGATCTGACTTGTATCTCTTTTCTACTCTTTCTATCCAAAAAAACACATTAGCTTTGTATACTGTGGTAGGCTATACTAGACCAGTTTTAATGCACTTCACCTTTTTGTCATCCTTATGTTGTTTCTATTGCTTCAATTGTTTACCTCATTTATAAGTTACAGCTGCTTTGTAACAATGAATATTGTAAAAAGCGCTATATAAATAAAGTTGAGTTGAGTTGAGTAAGTCTCTTTGGATAAAAGCGTCTGGTAAATAAATTAATGTTAATGCTCCAGAGACATACGGCCCAGAGACAAACGGCAAACCAATGGCATAGGCTGGCGCCAGACTACCATCCATTGAGCACCAGAGGAGGATGAACCAGGGTCTGTGCTTGGGTGAAGTCAGTGGTGTAGTGGTGCCTGGAGAAGTGGGTATTCTGTTAATTTATGCCCCCATTTTAAAGCAGCCCAGCAAAGGAGGAACGCCTCTATGTTATAATGTAGCCAGGTTTCCACCCTGGTTTTATGCACATTTTTATGTTTCGCCCGAAATGAGTGATGGCCAAAGAAGAGGTGCAGATTTTGCAATCAATCCTGGCATTCAGGCCATATGAAGAGACAACCAGGGCAGGATCTTAGAAAAAAAGATTAAAAAAAACTTCCTTGATCTATATATGAGCATTCTAATAACAATAGCAATCGTACAACTAGTCTGCCGTTTCATGATTATCATCATCAGTATAAAAGTAAACTCATGGTCAATATTTTTATATAAATAATCTGTATTTCATGATAAGCATATGTGTTTGAAATGACATAAAGGTAAACGAGTGATTTGAGTGAACTATCCCTTTAACATTTTGAGTAAAAACATACACATCAAATTATAAAGGATGCAGATACTTTTTATTTTGCTTAAAACATGTAACATCTAAATAATGTAGTAACACAATTAAAGTTAGTAAACAAATTAAATTTAACTCATCATCAAGAGAAGAGGGAGAAAGAGTGTTGGATTATGTGGAAGTACTGAGGAAACTAGCTCATGATTGCAATTATGGTGACAAATGAACAGAAATGCTTTGTGATAGACTATGTGGCAGAAATGGGCCACCGGCAAAGATTTATGTAGATAAGGAAGCTGTCCAAGGTTTTTAAAGCCAGACCAGTCCCTTATACAATGAAGACAAAAGTGGAAGCTAAATTAGAACAATTATTACAAAAAAACACGATAGAACCAGTTAAACACTCCGAATAGGCTGCGCCTTGGAGTTAAGACTTTAGCGTGAACAGGGCATTTGCATGCCATTATGTAGATGTTTGAAATGCACTCGGCAAAGGGAGCTGCGTACTTTCCTCATTATCTTGCGATGGCATGTTCCCGTGACAACGCAGCATCAACAGTCTCCATCAGCAGATGTAATGGCATAAGTTAAGCTTGAAACTGTTTGCAAATACACAATACATTTTATATACTTGTTATAAGTTGTAAGTATTGTGGGAAGTCCCCCATTCCGCCATGGAAACGGAGGAAATCAGAGCGGCCTGCACACCAGCTGGTCGTCAGCGCCTGTTCCCCATTCACAAGCTGTATAAAAGGTGGGGAACAGTAGAAGATGGTGAGTTATGACTCACAACGAAAGATTGACTTACATTGTAACTTTTTTTACGTTTTCTAGAGACCAGCGGCTGACAACCAGCAGACAACACCCTCACCACTATCTGCACCTTACCCGC
The DNA here is from genome assembly GCA_008369825.1 of Triplophysa tibetana. Classification (NCBI taxonomy): domain Eukaryota; kingdom Metazoa; phylum Chordata; class Actinopteri; order Cypriniformes; family Nemacheilidae; genus Triplophysa; species Triplophysa tibetana. The sequence continues at coordinate 17,116,212 of CM017905.1, read as the reverse complement.
ACATCCCGAAGCGCACCAGAGGATTCACTCACAATCGGTCTGACACTTTCTTTACTACTGCTTGTGAATAAATCACGCTCCAGGGCCTGTTGCCATAGCTACCGTGTTCATGTCGTTACTTTGCTTGCCACACAATATATTAGTGTTTATATATTTTAAATATAAAATGAATGTTTATTTGCAAACAGTTAGGTTTTATGCTTAAATTATGCCATTAAACAGTGAGATCTGCTGAAGGACACAATGCTTCGTTGTCACAGGAACATGCAAGCTGAAGATAATGAGGAAATTACATTGCAGTCGCTCCCTTTGCCAAGTCAATTTCAAACGTATGTATAATGGCACCCACATGCCCTGTTCACTCCCAAGTCTAAACTCAAATGGCTCTGCCCTTTGAAGGGAGTAGGGCATAGGAATGATGAATATATCCATCGTTAACTAGTGTAAAGTAGGCTGGTACATGAGTTTCAGGGGAAAAGAGAGAATGAATGGTTACCTTGTTTTCCGCGGTGAATGTTTTTAAATGAAAGCACTTGTCCACTTTTTGCCTTTTGTTTCAGTTTTAAGGAATTTTATATTAATATTTACATACTGTTTATCGGTCAATATTTCGGTTATCAGCACCCAATGTTAAAGAATAATCGGATATCGGTGCAACCCTAATATTATATAATAAAAAAAACCTGTTTGTACGTATATTTTAATGAACATAATAAAGTTCACATTTGACAAAAAATATAAATGAAAGGTTTAATGTGACAGAAAAAAACGTTGTTTTCCCACTGTGGCGGTGCATCACCTCAATCGCCCTAATGGACGAGCCGTTCCTGGTAAAAACATGGCATTACAGAGCACCTGTCAGCTGCTTTCTTTTTCGATAACAGGGCCGGGTCTTTCCCACCCAATGAAAATAAAAAATAACACCAAAAATTTGCAATATCTTTCTATTGGCTCTAAGTAATGCCACTCTTCACTCGCATGGCTTTAGTTTGTAGGAGAGAAGCATGCTACATGCTTTGGTGAAAGCAAAATACTGTGCTAAGGAATTTTAGGCGCACTGGAAGCTTGCTTTGTGTTTATTATTAACAGCATGTAAAAGTACTTGTGCAGTGAAGTCTGATTTATTTATTATAACGGGAGTTATTGCAGTCTTATTTTGTGCTGTTAACAAACAGCTATTAGTTGCTTGCTATAGGCTAGATTTGACCTATTGCGAAGTTTAAAAAATACCGCAGATCTTTTCTGTTGTTTTGACCCGTTATTTTTTATTTATTATATGAAATTTGGGAGAAATTTTGTCAGAAGTTGACAGAAATAAACAAAAAGTTATCCTTAATTAATGTATAATAATAATTATTATTTGTAGTAGTAGCAGTAAACAATGATGAAGACATTAATATTACTAATAACAGTAATAACCTGTTAATAGATCGTTTTTATTAGTTTAATAACTCAGTTCCCCATGAACTCAGTTGCTTAGTATAATAAATTGGTGTTAATAAATGACATGCAATTATAAAGTAATATTGTATACGGCATTTCCCACACACATACTCTCCCTTCGAATGTCTTTGGTTGAGTATTGGTATTTTTTTGACTGCCCCCATGTGGTCAATAGAGAGAACTTTATTTCCACAATCGGAGCTAATGCACAAATAATATTTACATATATTCTTAATGATCAGATTTTAAACGAGACCAACGTTAGCAACATCTGGCGCCACTGATCCTAATTGTTGCGTACAAAAGATTAAAACCAGATCATAACCGTTCTCTAGTAATTCTCTTCAAGGGTAAATCCACACTGTTAGACACACATCGTTAGATTTTGCGATACTGTACAGAACTTCTAATGTTTGCCTACTTGAAATTTGAAACCCTTCCTACCAAATGCAATTAAACAAAAAACTGCTCTCTAGTTTCGACCCAGATGGGACTCGAACCCACAATCCCCAGCTCCGGAGGCTGATGCCTTATCCATTAGGCCACTGGGTCGTTACGCGAAGGTATGCGAAACAACTTGCTTTGAAGATCTAACCAGTGGTGTTATTTGATTTAAAATATTGGGTGGATTGTCGTCTACGTGTCACTATGTTATCTAGGACAATTAGTCTTTCTACAACTCTGAGCTCTGGGTGTTAGGTATTATCAAGTACCGCGACGTTTTGTGGTTTCTATAGAAACCATGGAAAGTGTTTTTAGCTGTTGCTGTCAATACGTGTTTGGTTAAATCCCGCGATGCGCAGACCGATCGTAGTACGACGTCAGTACCGCGAGAGCAGATGGTCCGGAATACTTGCTAATCGCCTTTGACACATGCCTCGAACACATGCCTCGAACACGCATGTTGAGAGCTTGCAGAGGATATAATTTCGTCCTATATTTCAGCGATTTGTTACGTTTTACACAACTCCCAAAGACCACAGTCGCAATTCCTATGTTCTAGCGCGGAGCATCTTGGATTTAATGTAACGATAAGCGTCTCCTTGAAGTTGCATTGCAGCCGGTCAGTTCCGACACCCGAGGAAAGTTCCACGTAGGAAGTAGAGAGTGTCCGATGGGCAGCGTGTTTGTAGTACCACCCATTTCTGCGTCATCAATGTTACGAGCATGACGAAGAACTGCTTCTTCCCATATCTTGAGTTCACGTAAATTGCAAACAATACTTCCAAACGGATTAGCTGTCAGTGCTCGGTTTTAGCAGTCTGTAGCGTCGTTGGTGTGTAAAATGAACGTTTATGTTCTTTCTGTCCATTATTACGTAAATTACAGTGAATTAAATATCTGATCAAATTGTTTTATTGTAGTGTTTTCAACAGAACAAAATGACTTCCGGGAGTGACAATGTCATCCGTTTTAATCAGTTTAAAAATAAAGGAATAGACGCTAATGTAAGTACTCTATCTGTACAGTCTACTTGTGCAGAACATATTTATTAGAATTGGTGGAGGACAGTGTTTCCTTTTATCTGCAGAAATTAAGACGAAGAAGATTCGAGTTCAACGCCGAGCTCCGAAAGGCGAAAAGAGATGATCAGATATTTAAAAGGAGAAATGTGAGCTGTGTTTCCGATGATGCCGTCTCACCATCGCAAGAACACAGTCAGAATGCACAGGTACAGTTGAAGCTACAGTTGTTGTATGAAGGCGGACATTAATTATCTGGACTGGCAACCAGAGTAGGTTGATTGTGTCCTTACTTCAAACTCAGGAACTGTTACCGTAATGCCAGTACCACAAGTCACTCTAGATTACGGTATAGTAAATGATAGCAAATAATTTAAGAGTCTAAATGATTCTTATTTTACTACATTCTGATAGCATTGGACTCTCAAGGATATTGTATGGGGTATAAACAGCCAAACTATGGATTATCAGTTACAAGCCACATATGCAGCAAGGTAGGAGACTGCACAACTAATTAAAGACATGCAGCCCTTAAACATCTCTATGAAAGTTCCCACCTAAACATTCCTAGATCAATTATAAATCCTGCCATTTTACCTCTTGGTAAAATTATGCTCAGCCTGTGTTTATCTTAACAGCCATCTTGTATTGATGTCCACAGGAAACTTTTATCACGGGTAAAGAATCCTCCAGTGGACCAGATTGTAGATGCTGGCCTTGTTGCTAAATTTGTGAGTTTGCTGGAATTGTCTGAGTGTCCTGCCATTCAATTTGAGGCTGCTTGGGCTCTGAATAATATCGCATCTGGGACCACTGAGCAGACAAAAGCTGTAGTGGACGGAGGTGCAATACCAGCTTTCATCAGTCTGATTTCCTCTCCTCATCCTCACATCAGTGAACAGGCCATTTGGGCACTTGGGAACATCACAGGTATGAAAAGGTGTTTTCTAATTGTCTGGACTGCAGGGTGTCCAGAAATAAAAAAATGGTGATTGTGTTTTTTGTATTTGTGAGTGCCCTGAAATAAGTTTTTCATGCTTGACTTTTTTTAGGTGATAGAGCAGCATACAGAGATGAAATAATCAGGCACGGTGGCATTTTTCACCTTCTGTCACATCTTAGCATCCCTGACTTGTCTATTTTTACAGTAAGTTTCATACATGACAGTTAATTCCTGATGCTAAGTACTTTTGTTGTTTATTGTTTCCATATAACTGAACATATGACCTTCGTGTTGTTACCACTATGCTGTACCAGTTCAGCGAACGGAATACTTTATTTTAGAGATTCTGTAGATTCTGTAGCACTGTAGATTCTCTGCATGTTTTCATTTGTAGTGAATTCCTCTTTCATTTAATAATTTCAGCCCACCTACCTGAGGAATGTCACTTGGACTCTCTCTAACCTGTGCCGAAATAAAGACCGTGCCCCGCCAATGTCTGCTGTTAAGCAGATGCTGCCTGTACTGCTCCGTTTGCTTCACCACAGTGACAGAGAAGTGCTTTCTGACACATGCTGGGCAGTTTCATACCTAACTGCTGGCCAAAATGAGCGTATTGAGTTGGTTGTTCGTGCTGGTCTTGTTCCTCGTTTGGTGCAACTTCTTAGTTGTGGAGATACTGAAATTGTGGTAGGTTTACTGATACATAAAATCAAAAAGCTATTGTGATGAATTTACTTTTTTTTTACATTTCTAGTTTTCTTGTTCCCAGACTCCATCACTAAGGGCGGTGGGTAATATAGTGACAGGTACAGATGAGCAGACCCGCAGTGTGTTAAATGCTGGTGCTTTGGCTGCTTTCCCTTTGTTACTGCGTTTTCATAAACTCAGCATTCAGAAAGAGGCAGCATGGACTCTCTCTAACATCACTGCTGGTAAAGACGCACAGATTCAGGAGGTTATCAATGCAGGCCTAGTGCCTCCGCTTGTGGAGCTCCTAACACAGGTTAGATGACATAACTACTTGAACACAGTGGGACACTTTCCATCCTTTTAAGACTTGATTTTAATTTTGCTAATTTTCTGTTCAGGGAGACTTTAAGACACAGAAGGAGGCAGTATGGGCAATTACAAATTACACAAGTGGTGGAACAGTGGATCAGATTGGGTATCTTATTCGGTGTAATATTATTGTGCCATTACTCGACTTACTGTCAGCCAAAGATATTAAGATGATCTTGGTTCTCCTGGATGGCATTTCCAATATTTTCATGGTATGCTCTATGAATACTACAGTAGAAGTATAAAACTTTATTTAACAAAAGGGTAATACAGGTGCTATAGCATATTTTTCAACGTTATATTGGTCACATTTTTGGTCTTTTTCTAAGTAAAGTATAAAAAGAGTTTTTGACTATCTGACATTAGCTAAAAAAACACATCTAGCAGTAAACCTCAGCAGTACCCCCACTACAATTGAAAATGTGCAGTTCCGAAATAAACGCTGGTACTTTTACTTTTATGTGTAATAAAAATCAAGAACTAAAAAGAAGTATTTAACCTTTTTATAGGAGTAATATTATATTATGATATTTACTCAAGTTCTTAATTTGTGTACTTCGTTCACACTGATTTTTGTCTTTGGTACACAACTTTTGTGTAGTGTCAATGAACGGGTTCATGATAGGATTTTGGGGACAATTAAAGCTAAAAAGTTTGGCAACCACAACTAAAGCAGGTATCATTTAGTCACAGTCACACACACATCTTAGATACAGATAGAACTTTTCTATCAGTATTGTCTATTAATAATCATATTTGTTAAATTATCACTATGCTGATTTTTAGGCAGCAGATAAGACTGGAGAAGCAGAAAGATTGTGTCTAATGATAGAGGAGTGTGGTGGATTGGACAGGATTGAAGCTCTGCAGACACATGAGAATGAGATGGTCAACGAAGCTGCTCTCAGCTTAATTGAAAAGTACTTTGGCAAGGAGGTGAGTGTTGATTGAAAACAAACAAATTGAAACATAAAGTATCTTGTATCTTCTTGATTTTAGACTCAAGCTTTATTTTTTTTGACATGGGGCCTTATAACATTAATGTGAAAGCATTACATGTTTTATTTAAAGGTCAGGCGTTTTCTTAAAGCTTTTAAGAATCCTCTAAGAAATCCCTTAATTTAGCTTAAAAACTTCTTTGTAGCAGTCTTCACTTGAAAGTGATTCAGGATCAATCTGAGAGCAACTCTTGTGTGAGGAAAAGACAAAAACTTTTATCTTAGTGAGGAGGCGGGGCTGACCCCTTTGCTATGTCTTTTGAAGACTGTGATTGGTTGGTTCGCCAAGAAGCAAAAGAAAGTGCTTTTAAGAGTAGGGTCATTAGTTCGAAATTGCACATGTCATTGTTTTCAATTTTACCTTACTCACGCACACACAAATATATTATTTATTTTTCATTTACCATGCTGTTATTTCAACGTATTTGAGAATGAACACTGAGACAATACGTTTCTGTAAGTGCTGTAATTGTTCGTGTGATCCCCATAGAAGGTTGTGACAGAACCAAATCTTCTCTGCTGCATAGTTGCATTTCTCCATTTGCTAATTATGTTAATGTAGTGATTTCTTCTTTTTCTGGCGTTATGGCATTTCTGCGCTGTCTTTGAGATGTTGCTGTGTCAAAAGGATCGGTCACAAACATGAACCCTGCACGATCTAATATGTTGTGCCTTATTAACTCACTGTCATTCAATTCAATGTAATTTATTGTTATAGCGCATTTACAATTTGCATTGCATCTAGGCAGCTATACACAAAAAACAAAATAAACCAAAGTTAAACAAACACAAAAAAAATCTCATAAACCTTTAAAGTAATAGGGAAATTGTCATTTTCTTAACTGCTAAAGAAACTCTTAGAAGTCTCTTAAAAGTCCTCCTCGCTACTCCTAAAAATGATGACGATATGATGATAAGAGCTATTTTAAGGGTTAAGATGCTTTAGGTATTACTTTTTTTTTACTAGGATCTTTTCTGTAATTTTAAAGGGAAATTTTGAGATTTTTAGGAGTAGCGAGGACTTTTAAGACTTAAGAGTTTCTTTAGCAGCAGAGAAAAATGAACAAAACATGAAAAGTTGCAATGCATGACAATTTACATTTTTCTTTAAAGGTTTATCTGATTTAGTATTTTTATTGTCTTTTGTGTGTGTCCAACTTTAGTTTTTTTTGGTTTTGGTTTTCTTGTACAGCTGGTTTGATGCAATGCAAAATGTTAAAGAGCTATTTTAAATTAACATTATATTATATATTAAATTAACTTGACTGACAGTGAGTGAATAAGACACAACACATTTGATCGTGCAGGGTTCATGTTTGTGACTGATCCTATTAGAGACACGCTGACATCTCCAAGACAGCGCAGAAATGCCACCGTTCCACCGTTTATATAACATCCATCACTGAAATGCCGTGAACAAACAGACACACCTTAACTTCACTATGGCAAGAGTAACAAGCTCCAGTGCAGCCAATCTTGACGCAGCGCAGACAATCTTGATGGCGAGATTACATTCAGTTTCGCTGAAGGGTTTAGGAATTGCAGCTCTTTATATGTAGCTTCCCCCTTTTTCAAGGGACCAAAAGTAAATGGAGAGTTGAATAAAAGCGGTTTTATTCGCAGGTATGGGCTTTTCGTTAAATCATTTCTTCTTTTGAGATTGATCCTACGTGTGGTGTTTGTATCTTGATGCCGTTTCTGTGAATCCACATCATTTGTGGAGATCAGGGAGATCTCGATGCAAGTGAACAGACCATAGTGAGGTTTCAAAAACTCAATAAAATCTATCAGCAAGATCCCAGGAGCCCATTTTAATAAGCAGGTTCAACCAACACCGAGTTCAAATATGAACTCTGAGTTTTTTAACACCGATTTGCGAAACTTTGCGAAACTAAACGCTGATTAGTTAGTTCTATTAACTCTGGGTAGACTTGCCTGGGGTGTCCGCTTGCACCACAACTACGACGAGCCATGATCAATGGAGCTCCGATATTACGATTCACTATGGCAACGACAACAAAAAAAAGCAACATTGCGGCAGAAAGCACGTGAGAGCGAGGAACATTTTCCGCTCTGCATACAGTGGATTTACGAATGTGATTTAATGTGTAAATGACTTGAGTTTAAATTTGTTAAAAGATAAATTTACCAACCAACCAAAAAAATAATCAGAAAATTAATGAAACCAAAGAAATCTTATGTTCTCACTCAAGTGTGTAGGACACTTTGTGTGTCAGACTCTCGTGTCAGAGTGATCATCGGTTCGAACCCTGCACTGAGCAGTTTTGGGTAGGAATTGCTGCATATCTAAATTAAGTGTTTATTACCTTTATCACTTAATTTCTGCATTGTACTGTATTTATTCATTTCTTGATGCAATTTATTTGCACACTTTAATAAGTAATTTATTATCCTCCATGGAAAACTACAATTTGTGAAAGCATGAAAGGGAAAGAATCTGCTGAAATGTAATACACAGCCACTATGGCTGATGTTATTGATGTAAGGATGGATTAGATATATTTTGATATGTCTAATTTACTGTAAAGAAAAATGGTACAGTTTTAATAAAAGTGCACATGGAAATTACAAAATTCCACTCAGGTTCTAAATTCCTCTCCTGAAATCAAAGAAAATCATATGAATTAATGCAGCCTCTTCACATTTACATTTATGCATACTTTTATCCAAAGCGACTTACTTTGCATTATCCTATACATTTATACATAGGTATGTGCAATCCCCTGGGATCGAATCCACAACCTTGCGCTGTTAACGCAACGCTCTTACCACTGAGCTACAGGAAAACAAATAGGATCCTCTATAAAAGCACGCTGAGTCACTGAGATGGTCTCTGTGTGATCAAAATGCACCCCATGAATGACTCTATTAATCAATGAATGAATGAGGTACACCACTTGCTTTTACATAAAGAAAAACTCCTTCACAACGTCCAGACAAGTGAAGAATTATCCGGATGCTTCAATCTTCTGTTACATCTCCCAAAAAACACTATTGACCCAGTGCCTTAAGAAGCCATAAATGGAAATGAAATCACACTGCCTGAACACTATTTTACTGAAGATGTTGTCAGCTCATATCATGAGATATTCCATGCCTTTATCAATCCAAAACATGCTTTTTTAAGAGTTTGTTTGGCTATTTTAGAATTCAAATCTACCCCTCCTATTCCTGAGGCTTTTGCACCTTGTTTTGAACTCTCTATAGTTGTCCTTGTCTTCTCTTAATCGTTTATTCATTGATAACGTCACATCCTGGAGAGTGCTCCTTACTTGTCTGGAAGTTATCCCAGCAGGGTTCACAGCAACTAGACCTCAACTCCAGACTTTTAACGTGTTTAATTTATGAAGAAATGATTTAAGGAAAAATCCATACCTTTGAATAAAACAGCTTTTGGTTCGATTGTCCAATTACTCCCTTGAAAAGCGGGGAGCAACATATTAAAGAGCTGTAATTCCTAAACCCTTTAGCTAATCTTTAAGAAAAGGGTGCACTTTAAGAAAATATTCATTATATAACTTGAAATACATTTCGGAACACAGCTAAAAAAACAATATTTATGGATCTGTATGAGCATTTACATTTTATTCCAAGCAAGTTTTTTTCTGTAAATAAATTTTACAAATGCAGTCTATTTATTTTCTAGGCGAAGAAGATAATCCATTGGTCTAGGAACCACCTCTGAGGATAACACAATCCAGTTTGCTGATAACAGAAGCACTTTCAACTTTTTCCTTTTTACGGACCTACTATGTTTATTAGAAGTTATTAGGACCTAAGTATTGAATGTATGAAGGGACCTATTGTTTATTTCTGTTAGGGCCCAAGCCCTGTTTTTACTCAAGATTTCAACTGAAACAGTCAACTTATTGAGTCAATAACGTCTTGAGATACTTTAAATAGCAAAAAAGTATTTTCAAGGTGACATGTTTTACTCAAAAACATAATAGTGAGGTATTCATTTATTTAAAGCGACAAAACACAGTGTTTTTATTTAGTCAGTTTGTCACTGCAGTATTTATCCAAAAATATTTGTTGACACTGCAAATAAGAACATTAACCCATTGTTTAGTAATGTGCAGTGCGAGGCGTCAGGTTACAAATACTCAGGGCTATCTCTTAACCCCTGTTCATTTATTTAGTTTCAGCAGTGTGAAACATGAAACGCATAACCCAGGATTCTGTTGGTTAGTGTGAAGTTAACAAACACGTTAACTTCAAACGTTTTAACTTCAAAGACAGCATGTTCAAATTGCAGAGCTGTACATATTCAAGCACAAACAAATATTATGCAGAAACGTTGTAGAAATCTATTTTTTTATGTAAAATAAATAAATTATATTGTCAGACACAGATTTGCATTTTCACACTTGACACAAGTTTACTATTTTCTATTGAAGTTGTATTATTTTGAGAATACATTTGAAACAATATGAAAATAAACTCTTGTACTGTTTATTGAGAATAAAGTTGTTATTTTGACATGAATGTGTTTAAAGTTGTGTTTAGAAACAGAAATTACAGAAATTCAAATTACAAATTTAATATGTATATGTCGAAACCAAAATGAGAAATTCAAGATGATTTAATCTTGCTATTTATGATTTGCCTAATTAAGTTTTTCTTTATGTTTGAATTTGAATAGTATAGCCGGACTGATTTCACTTCGATCGTTAGATCTTGAGTAGCTTGAAAAGGAAAAAAGACAGACAGTTAATGCTGAATCTGAAGATTTATGCCCTGGATTAGAGCAAAAGCGTGATTAAACAAAGCCTGTGGACCAATGCAAGTCCTTTGCTTCCCATTCTGGTATTGGGGTCTTTATGAGGTGTGTTTATGTTAGCCCACAAATATCTAGTTTAGCAAACCGTTCTCCACTATGAACATACAAGCTTCTATAAAAAAAGAACCTCAATTTACCAAGTGTGCCAATAAAAGGACTATATGTCCTTTCTAAGATTAACTATTTAAGCACAAAATTGTAATTTTCAAATGTTTTTTTATTTTGTAGGATTTTTCATTAAAAGTTTTTACAAACACATAATACACAACAGCACCCGTTTGATCAAGCACTTATTTAATCTCCTCATGAAGTGTCACCCCTAAATAAAAAAAAGAATATCCATTAATCTTGAGTTAGTAAAGTTCACAGTAACAAATCGAAATGTTGCCTGGTATGCGTCCTCACTCTTTAAATTTCCAGTCCTGACGGCACATGGGGCACTGCTGCTGCACCTGCTGGGAGTTCAGCCACTTCAGGATGCAGTGCATGTGGAAACAGTGAGAACACTGACCCCAGACGAGTGGGCAGTCATCTCCTGGGACCTTGCCTGATAAAACCAGAGTAGAATTTTTGTAAAATAATCAACACACATGTGATTCAATGAATCATAACTATATTGGGTCTAGTATGGATCAAAAACAGTGTATAAGTGGATTTCACAGTAAAATTGTTTCAGTCAATGGTAAAATGCAATTACGCACAGTCTGGGCAACAGCCATTGAAAGGTGCTCGGCAGATGCCACAGTTCTCATCGTTGGCTACCCACAACCAGGATGCCACACCATTCCACTGCTTTATTTTTACCTTCATCTTATCTGAAAATTCACCAAAACGTGTTATAGGTTAACCGGGGACATGCGCATGCACACAATTTTGCCTGGTTTTCCGGCAGTTAAACGGACATGTTAGACAGAGATTCCGAGGAGTCCTGATTAAAAGCTTTAACCGCATTATTTGTTAAAGTTGCATTGTTTTAACGTTACTTACCCACCGCATATTTTTTGTTCTTCTTTTTGTTCGGTGTTTGTGTTTTTGGTTCACCGAGTTTAAGGCGCATCATCGCCACCTTCTGTGCTGGTTCTTTATTGTTCGCACTGTACCGACGACCAACGTGGAGCGGCATCTAGCCATATTCGTCGATGTTTATATTACCTTTGATGTACATCGTACTGAACTTAATGCAAAGGCATAGGAATTACTATCATATCCAATTCATCGGTGATAAGGGAAAACTGCCTCACACTACGGGAGGTCCTCCCCTCCTGCAGCTAGCAGATCTTCCCAGTAGGTGGCAGGCTACGACAGTTTAACTCAAACAAGCCCCTCGTTTATTTCAGTGCAAACGACACACTTTCACGTGTTTTAAGGCGTCTCTTAGCAACGGAAGAAACACCGCAAGACTCGCTCTACTGTATTGGGTTGGATCAATATAAAACTGTATTTTATCCATAAGTAAGAGTATTTTATAATTTTGCTCACCGATCTCGCCCATGTCCTTGTGTTATTTTAACCAAAAAATAACCAAGAGGGAAATAATCGTGCACGTTGCAGGTGATGATTGCTTTTGTATTTCCTTTTTAATTTTGTTTGTTTCATATACCTCTCGTTCTGTATAAATCTTCTTACTTAATTAGCCAACATGTTTATCTTTTGTACTGTAGAGAGATGGACGGTGGTCGTAATGGGGATCTGCTGGAGGACCAAATGAACATGCAGGATGAGATTCTTAGCCAAAATAATGAAGTCACTGAGCCAGAGGTTTCCCATGAATCTTTTATTATTAAAGTTTTTATGAATTTGTTTATTTTATAAAAGTTTAATATTACATACTAAATACATTCATCATGTGATAGTGTATGACGAATATGTTACCCTGGGTAAATTGCATCTCTGGTTCAAAATTGTCATTGTTTTGAGTACAAATAAAACTAAAGTTGTTTTATCTATGATTTATTTTAGAGAGATAGTAGCTCATTGGAGCTGTCAGACTGTGAAGTTGGAGGCAATGATTACTCTGGGACCAGTCAACCAGTGCTTTTGCTCAACTCAGGTTTGTATTGGTTTGTTATTTCTGAGAATAAAATGAACTCACATTTGCATGGCAGTACTGTTGGTCTCTATAACAGGTCAGATGTACACATATGAACCTTTCACTCATGAACAAATTGAATCCTTTGTGCAAGTTTTCAGTGTTACTTTATCATGGCACAACAGATTTTTCAAGGTATAAATAACGTAGAATCTATGTGTCTATGTTTATGTTATTTAGTATGAAATAATTCGTTCCCTATATATTCTTTACTAACATTTTTCTTTTGTGTATAGAAACAGACAACAAGAGGACACCTGTCTTACCCCAGTACTCTTTCGAGTTGGAGCTCAGTAGCAGTGGGGCACAATGGAGAGAAAGAGAAGAAGAGGAAAATGAGGATGAGGAAGAACTTCTGGTGCTAGATCCTGAACATGTGTGTAAAATTGTTACTCCTCTGTTAGATGCATCTAAAGTAGTAACTGGATAAATTATATTTTAACATTATTTTAACAATTTAGTGTCTTTGTGTATGCAATAATTCGTATTAGGAGAAAATGCTGTTGCCTTGTCAATTACTTACAAACTAAATAGTAATACTTATTACTACTATTTTTTTGTATTTATTGGCGTCACTTTCTAAATTACTGCTTCCATGTAGAATCACTAAACTCCACCCTATTACAATGAGTTGTAGCAATATCTGTCATTAGAGCGTTAATCAATCTGCACTTTTCATTTTTACTGAAAATAGTGTATGGTCCTGATACTTTAAGGTTACCCATGTCAATATAGATTTACAATAAACTAATAGTGTTAAGAAAAGATAGTTAGTAGTCAGCATCAGTATTTGTTTCATGGATTTTTTTGTCATGATCTTTTCCCTTTTTGTTCTCATCAGCCTCTAATGAAGAGATTTCAGTCTGTATTGAAGAAACACCTAAGTAATCAACTGGAGAGACAGATCCTTGAACTCCGTGAGAAGGTAATACTTAACTCCTAAACATCTTTGCAACAGCCCAGAGATGCGATTTTAGTGTGGTCCTAGTTGAATGAGCAAAAACTGATATTTCTACAATCACTTGCTTAGGTCACAATTAAATTTCCATTGGTTCATGCCACATCTATCCCAGAATGGGGATGATGGAGAAAGAAATGAAACATGCTAGTCAGAATGTTGTGATGCATGGCAGACGCAGTATCAGTTATGACAAACTATACAGGACATAATGATTGAATCTCGAATCCCGCTGCCCATGTCATAAACGTATCATTAAGACACAAATTGTGCCAAAACTGTGGGGTTCTGAACCAAGCATAAATTTCATTTTCATTTCCACATTTTATTGAGGGCACTTTATCTAAAGAAAATGTTATTCTAGATTCCAAAACAACCGTCCAAATAATCCCCAACATCTGTTCTTTCCAAATTTCCACTTCACTTTTTTCTAAACCTGCTTGGACCTCCATAATTGTTCCCTAAATCTACTACTTGGCAATACATCTTTGATCTAACACTGAAGAGACATCTTTGTTTTTTTCTTGGTTTATGTTCAAATTCATTGAAAGTGCATCAGATTGGATTATCTGATCAAATATTATGCTAGACATTTTTAGTCTATTTGCCATCTTCTTTTTGTACAGGGAACGATTACGTAGTTCCGGGACGATTAGCTGAAAGTACCCGATTTTGTTGTGTTTGCACTGCAAGAACAGGACAGAATTTTAGTTTGGGAGAACCTTTTTTGAGGGAGTATTAACACTTTAGCTCCTTCTGCGAAGTAGGGTCTAAACCAACAGGTTTGGAACAACCTGTGACTCAAGCAAATGCTGATTGGCCGAAAAACTGTTGTTTGGTTGTTTGTCATTGTTTCAAATTACGTGCTTGAATGGCGTTGCTGTCCACCAGCTTACGTCACTAAATAGTCCCTTTTGATGGTGGGAATGCAATCTGGGAAATGGCCGGAGGTAAAACTTGGTTCACAAACAACGGCGCTCTTTTCTCATTCTGAAACTTCGTTCCTGAACTTATCCGGTCGGAAAGCGTCTATTGTCAGTAGAAAGCTGTTTTATGAAAATAATTATAACAACACCAAATTAAAACCGCTAAACTTTTAACTAGATCTCTAGTCTGTAAATGTGCATTAAAGCTGTTGGGAAACATTTAAAAACCACAGCTTCCAAAGTCTAAAACTGAATTTTCACGATAAAGGTAAAATTCATGAAAATGGTACTATACCCAAAAATGAAAATGAAGATACTCACTTTCAAGTGGTTCCTAACCAGTAGAAACTTATTTGATCTGATTAACACAAAGAAAGATATTTGGAAAAATGTTAGCAAATGACATTTCTGGGACAAAAAAACTAGTTTTTTTAGCACAAAATGGAGAAAAGCAAACCGTTGTAGGGCACTAGTAGTCCATGATGTCCCTGGAATGTCAGTGCTAACATTTTTCCAAATGTCTTTCTTTGTGTTCAACAGAACAGATACATTCATACAGAATTTGGAAAATGTGGGAAGGGGGGTATTATTCATAACAGAATTTTAATTTCTGGCTGGAGTATCCCTTTAAAAATTTTAGTGGCCCCAGTACATTTTATTCAGTTCCAATACCGATGATTGATGCTGCCATAATTTCCCTCTTTATTGCACATCAATAACAAAGACAGAAGCACCCATGCAAAAAGTAGGCTGATATAGCTTCTTTCTGCAGAAAGTACTGGAGAAAGCTGAGGTTCAGAGGCGTCAGGAACTTGCTGAGGAAGTGTACATGGTGCAGGAGGTGTTGGCCAAACTCCAAGCATCTCTGGAAGCCAGTCATGAAGCTAATGGCCAGACTGCTGCCCAGCGGAGACAGGCACAAGATGAGTTAGATACAGTGAAGAATCAGTACCATGCAACTGCTAGTCATGCACAAAAACAACGCACTCAAGGTGAGAATTCGTGAACAAAGAGAATTTGTTAAAGAAGAATCAGCACTTGATTATCTTTCCTTTCTTTGTAGTGTCTGAATTACAGTCTAAGGTGGACAGCATGTCCACGATACTGCTCTACATGCAGAAGGCCAACACTGACCTGCGCTTGGACATCAAAGCAATAATAAATGCTTCAAACAAAGCTCAGAGAGAGAGAACTCAGGCAGAGGAGCACAAATACCAGCAGGTAGATCAATAGACCGCATCTGTATGATCATATGTGGCAATGAATCATGTGCCTCAATTTAAATGTATCACTGCTATCTATCAGATGGGATCCATGCATTCACCAGCTTTTTTAATGTGGAAAATGTAGAGGGAAATGATCCAAATTCCTGATTGCTCTAAACCTCTCGCAGACATTAAAACACTTTTATTTATTCCCTGTCAGGATGTCTATGTCGAGCGCTTGACCAAGCATTTTGGGAAGCTTTCTGGCCAGATCGCTCTGTTTGAGCTTCAAATCACTGCTCAGAGTGAGGAGACAAAGGCTGCAAAGGAGATTTATTCTGAGGTTGGAAAATAATCTCGGCATGTTTTTCAATGCTGGTCCAGGATGTTTTAGTCTAGAGCTGGCCTAGCATTTCATTTAGCTGGTAAAATTGTCTGATTAACTTCCAACATTAGGATTAAAAATGATGTAACATTAGTTTTGGCATGTCAGGTAAAGGGCACTCCTCACAAGAAATCATGACAATGACAAATTACGTTTCCCCGTGTCAAGTCCATGGTTGTATGTGTGAACTGTAGGCACAGCTTGAACTTGACTCTCTTAATGTCGAGCATAAGCAGTTGTTCCAGCAGTGGAACAGCAGCCTGGTAATGATGAGAAGGAGGGATGAAGCTTATAATGCTATGCAGGAAGAATTGAGGTAAGCTTAATACTCATGTTATGATGTTTTTGTGTGCTCTCAACATTAGCATTGACCTGTATTTAATGTTCTTCCCCCAGGCAGATCAATGATCAGATGCTTTCTCTAGAAACCAAAATTGATGGTTATAAAAAGTCCATTACACAAGAAGAGGAGCAGAACGAGCGTCTCACTCTGCATCTGAACCAGGCCCAGGCTGACTGCACCACTTCACATAAACTCCTTACACACTCCCAGAACCATCAGGAGGGCTTGCAGGCCCAGTACAGCAACTACACCCAAATACTGCAGGAGACGGAGAAAACTCTTAGCACACTGCATGTGGTACTGTATTCACGTTGGCTAATTGCCCAATTTGTCATATGTTTATACCGTTTATAGCTGATCTGTTGGTCAAACTGTGTCCTAGTCAGGCCCAACAGGATTCTGGCAGCAAGACTTTTTCTTGTTCACAACAAAAACTGTGACCAAATCACTCACAGTTCACTCCATAGCTGAAACAAAAATAGGGCCTTTCGCACCAGGGGAATACTTTAGGGCATGTTCACAATGCAGGAACTAAGTACCATTTTATTTGTAGAAACACCTGTTGAAGGCATTACTAGTAGGGGTCTAACCCAGGCCAAAAGAAACTACCATTGACATGAGTGTACTTTGATTGACCGAATGATTGACCGAATGCATGCATGGAATGCATGGAGAAGTATTTTAAAATGATAAAAATCTAATAACAAATAAGTCAATGATCGCTTTTGAAGCTAGAAGTTTTACACTCACATCAATGATGTTAACAAATAATTCAGACAATGCACCAGCAATTTAATGTAATTCCAAAGTTGTGGGCTTTACCGGTCTTAAAATAAAATTTCAAGACCACAAAGTCTGAGACCAAGACAAGACCGAGACCAAAGACAGTCGAGACCGAGACAAGACCAAACCATCAAAAAAATGGTCTTGACTACAAAAACACTAGATAGAACATCAGTGTTGGGTGTATCTAGTTCATAGGATATTAGTTAATGTAATTTCATTACTTTTCCCTTGAAAAGTAAAGAAAGGGATTGCTCTTATTTTTTCTATAATTTAATTACAGATACTTCTAATGTTATTAAACTAAGTACTGTGTGTAATTTATATGTGCACAATAGTGGAATTGACATTGAAAGTCAAAGTCTTATACTACTTAATGTAGTTTTATATTATTTATTTGAATTAATTAAAAGAGCCATTTCATGTCTATCCTTGAATCACTTAACTAATCAAGGGTGATGTAGGATATACAAAGTAATTTAAAGGTGGCATGAATTAAAATCCAAATTTTAAAATTGTTATATTGTTATCTTGGGGGGTCATTTATAAATCACAGGAGGTCTCCAGATAATACTGTGAATGGTGCTAATGTGTAACCTAACGTTACGTCTCTAAGCAAATTCACAGAAGGCTCCAAGTACGCAAACTGCTATCCAATCAGAGCAGTGGGCGTTTACTTATAAAGTCTTCAATGCGGCACGCCCAATAAAACCGAGTGTTTTTCAGAGCTGGCCTCAAAACCAGTGTAGAAATAGCTTATTACTTCTTGATTTTGATGTTTTTTAATTTAAAAATCACTTGAACGTCATAACTAGACCTCATACAACAGTATAAAACAATAAACAAGGCCAGTTCATGAGACCTTTAATGCTTTTTGGAAAGAGTAAATTGAATATGTAATTAGTAACTAGTAATTAAATACTTTTTCTGAGTAACTTGCCCAACACTGCAGAACATACAGACGAACATACAGATAGCCACTGTTAACTCATTTACATGTCACTTTTCTGTGTGGCCTTGTGTTCCTGTCTCGATAATTTGATGATTTTTTTCAGGAGCGTGAGGTGTATCAGTCCAAGCTCAAGGCTTTCAGAAATCAGATGGAAAAAGAGTCTGCAGTGTGTTTAAACCTGCAGGATCAGATCATGAACAAACTGAAAGAGCAGTTTACCCACAATAATTCAGCAAAGTATTCATGTCGACTGACTGATAAAACTGCATCACAGAGGAAAGAGAAGGTGAGATATTAGGCAACAAAAGTAATGCAAGCAAATATTTTCTTTACTGATAATAACATTTGTATAAAATTATTTACCATTAAAACAAACATTTTAGTTTGAGGTTAACTGTGATCTAGGTGGATTTTATAATAATTTCGCATTTTTGTTTGTGATTACTCAGGAGGCTAAATTAACTAAGTTGGAGAACGGCGTTAATGTTGTAAAGCTGGAGAGTCAAATGTTGGTGACACATCTGAATTCTCTAGCCCCACTACATGAAGAACTTGAGAAAGAAATGTTCCAACAACACCAGCTGATATCCTCTCGTGAGGCTGAGATCTCTGGAAACGTCACAGATATTGAACGAAAGCAATCAATGATCAACATCTTTAACAAGAAGATCAAGGACATTGTATCCAGTACTGGGGTAAGTGCTCACATTCATTACCCGGCTCTAACCCATTTTCTCAAGTGCACAAAACTCAAAATGTTGCTGTTCTTTAATTTTTATATCAGGAAGTTTACATGGTGGTGATTATGTATTGAGAGTTTTTCATTTGTTTGAGAACAGCATGAAGACCTAAGCCCCTTGGAGATCTGTGCAGCCACCCTGTCCAAGGAACTTGAGGAAGTTGTCAATGAGATTAAAGAACAGCAGCAGTTGTGGCTCTGGCAGCAGGGGGAGCTTGTAAGATTCACCCAGGAAAAACAGGCCCACAGCTGTTCTGTACAGACCCTGCGCACACAACTCACAATACTGCAGCAGAGCCAGATTAACAGAAAGAGTATGTACGCACACATATAAACAAACACATTTTCAGATATTCTCAAAGACAATGCTGGTGTGTTAACAATGGGGTGTGTAATGTCAAAGTTGTTGATCACCAAACAAACTGTAATAAACAGTTATTTTTTCCTTTTACCTAAATAATAACTCCACTATTGCTGTCTTGACCTGGTCAAGATGCTCAAACAAACAGATCATTCTTTTGATAGCATCATTATTTTTAGATGTTTCTGAAAAATCAAGAATTATTGAAGGAAATTTTAAAATAAAAGGTTTATATAAAATCAAAACTATTTTAACATACATTTTTTTCATCTAATTGTCTAACATGTGTTGGTCACACATATTCTTTAATGCTTGTTTACAGAGCCATATGCTGTTATAGAGAAAACATGTTTTGTATGAAAGTTGTTTTAATGTGTTTTACTCATTTACGTTTCTTGCGTGTTCCAAGCAAGGAACAGGTTTGGAAGGGTAGTTCACGTACTATTGTTCTTTACATTGCAAAAAAAAACTTTTAAAAACCTTTGTACCAAATAAAATGAGTCTTATTAGACACAGACAATAATTATCCAGTTGACAAATCAATGCATTACTTTATGTTCACACATTTGTTTTTTGGTGTGTGCGTGTTTGTGTATTAGGTGAGATGGAGCAGGATGAGCGTGAGCAGGCAGATCTGGAGAACCAAATCAGGGATGTCATGGCAGACATGATAAAACTGAATTGCTTGCTCAGTAAAAACAGTGATCTGAATCAAACACTGCAGCAGAACAACAGTCTGATTGAGACTGAGTTCAGACAGAGACTCAAGGTGCGCCACTAAACACTGTGCGGCATATAGTGTGGTGATATACTGTAGGTTCCTACCCACAAATGATGCTCAGTTTAAATATGTTTTTTAAAAGAAGGGATGGTACCAGTACCGAAGAATAAAAAAAAAGGTGCAGTTTTTTTAGTTTGTTTGTAAAGACTAATTCATGTGTAATTAATGAAATTCATGAAAGACTAACAATGTTTGGATGAGACATGTTCGTTCATTCATTTATCAGGTGCGTTATTCAAAGCGAATTAGACATGAAAGAGCATTAAGCATTTTTCTCAGTGAGCTTACGATAAATGCAGTCTACAAAGCCACATTTAAAATACATGCAGCCAAATATGTAATTGTTGCTCATAATTTTGGTCGATCTTGAAGATTGCCCTATTTGTGTGTGCGTGTTTCTGTGTGTGTAGGAGGCTAAAAGCGAGTCGGTTGAGACTCAGCTGAAGCTGGAGATGTTAAACAAAGAGAAAGAGAGACTCGTGAACAGCCTAGTGGAGGCAGAGTAAGTCAAACACAATTCAAATACACACAGACTGTATCAAAATCCATTGAGAGAGGCTCTGGTAGAAGTATATGCTAGAGCATGTACACTGTAGGTCTACATGTCTGGATTGTGTGTACATTTCAAAACTTATTAAGCCGCCTACCGAGGCATTTTGGCATATCTGAGTGAAACACTCAGGCTATCAGAATGCTTCGCATATTGCGAAATTAAAATGACATACATTTAAATCTACTGTAAACTACTGGCAACCTGCTGCCAGTAAGACCGTCATTTCGACAGAAAGTTTTAACAGTGTAGGAAAGCAGATTTGAGGTATACACCTACATTAGCCGAATAAAAATGTGCACTCTTGCGTATAACATAATTCATAGAATAATAAATCAATCCAAAAACAAAAAACAATAATAGAGGGTATAATAAAATTTATATGATTCATCAAATGGAAGAGTATGTATTGCTGTTAGCACTGGTGTGTGTGTGTGTGTGTGTGTGTTAAGGCGACTTATCATGTTATGGGAGAAGAGAACCCAGCTAATGCGAGAGACATGGTCTGCCATCGATTCTGACATTGGACAAGGAGACATGCGAACAATGGCACGAGAGGTTCATCGCATGGAGGTTTGTGAGTATTGTGTGTATTAAACTATGTTTGAAGGCAAATGACATGGCTAATATATACATATACACATGCAGGTTCGATATGCTCAGCTAATGAAGCAGCAAGAGCGGTTGTTAAGAGACATGGAGTCAGTGGTGTCCAGGCGAGAAACCATAATGATTCACAGTGAGGCTCAGACAAGATCTGGCCATACGCAGACTACACACAATGAATACCACACTATTCAGGGTCTGCACCGAAAGATTCTACAAACAAAGAAAGTATGTATGTTTGTGTGGTATATGGAGAGTTGTCTAGATGTATTGTGTCTATTCCAGTCCAGTGTCTGCTGAATTTCAACAAAGTCAACCACAGTAGTGACGTAAAGTTATCCAACAGCAATGTGAAAGACTGCATGCAAAGACACATGCAAAATTATAATGTATATAATTATTTTTATTGTGTGTGTGCACAGCAATCAGAAGAGTGTGGTGGTGTCATAGCTCAACTGGAAGAGAGGCAGCATTATTTGAGCTCCAGTCTCAGAGAGAAACAAACAGATCTCAGTGAACTGCAGAATAGAAGAGCTGTTCTGGCTCAGGACCTCACTGCATTTCAGAAGACTAAAGAGAGAGTCAGTACAAACAAACCCCAAGAAAAATGCATCACACAGTTACTTGGACAAAAGGCCTTACATTGTGCTTTCATTCCACACCAATATATTTCAAAGGTTTATTTGAGTTTATCTATAACTGAGTGAAGTCCCCAATAGTTCTTTGCTCTTCTCTTGCAGAACTTGTCTCGTCTGCTGACTCTCCAAAGTCAGGCGAAACACCTCCAGGATGTTAAGCAGGGCCGATACCGTCCTGTGGCAGGTGAAGACACTGTGCTCGAACTGGAAAAACTGAAACAAGAGAAACGGTTAAAAATGGTGAGTAAAAGTTAATTTTGGCACACGCTAGTGATGATTTTAAATGAGCTGAATAAAAATCAAAATTCGCTCCTTGACAGTGTTACTTATATGTCACTGTAGTGTTTGCCAGAAAGCTCTCTATGCCTAGACATAAAAGACATAGTGGAATATTAAACGCATCATTTCTTAAATAAAATTTGTCTCTGTTAATATGCTTTAGCAATAAAGGGGTCAACAACATATATTACACCTATTTGACCCTGCCTGTGAAAAGTCATTTTTTACTGTTCTACATAAAACAGTATGTATCTATATTGAGTTTAGATATTAATATACAATCAATGTATAGTGTCAAAGGTTGCAGTCAATCTTTATAAAGCCCAAGCTGTGCGTAGAGGTGATCCCGACTATCTCTAGTCGGAATCTCTGAACCTCACGCACAATCTCAGGCTCCTTCCCCATCAGAGAGGTGACGTTCCATGTCCCTAGAGCTAGATTCCGCGTCCAGGGATCGGGTTGTCGAGGCCCCCGCCTTCGACTGCCGCCTGATCCACTTTGCACCGGCCCCTTACGGTCCCTCCTGCAGGTGGTGGGCCCACGGGAAGGTGGCCCCACGTCGCTCCTTCGGGCTGAGCACGGCCAGACCCCATGGGGGGGGCCCGACCACCAGGCGCTCGCATACGAGCCCCAACCCCGGGCCTGGCTCCAGGGTGGGGCCCCGGCTGCGGCATGCCGGGCGACGTCACGGTCCTCCAAATTTTTGGCTTCGTAAGGGATTTTGAACCGCTCTTAGTCTGACCCGTCGCCTAGGACCTGTTTGCCTTGGGAGACCCTACCAGGGGCATATAGCCCCAGACAACATTGCTCCTAGGGTCTTTCGGGTACTCAAACCCCTCCACCACGGTAAGGTGGCAGTTCAAATGCTAATTCATCATTTTAAGATTTGTTCGAGCAACAGGATTCTAAATGGCCTCCTTTGTGACATCACAATTTTTCTCTACAAGCCCCTTAACATGTGTGTGTAAATTAAAAACATGCACAATGACTTGTCTTGAAATCACAGCAGTGCCATGTACTTTGTCTTTGAAAGCCTTGTACATTTAATTGTCTTTATGAGGGAGTGCAGATAATATTCATCTACACTGTTTGGCTGACAAACCAACCTACAGGGCATTCAAGCAATACTTGTGTGTTCTCTGGGAATCGACTTCTTTTTATCAGCTTTCCTGTAGCTCAGTGTTAAGAGGATTGTGTCAACAATGCAATGTTGTGGGTTCGATCCCAGGAGATTGCACATACCTATGTATAAATGTATAGAATAATGCAATGTAAGTTGCTTTGGATAAAAGCGTCTGCCAAATGCATAAATGTAAATGAATCAAACTCAGAACATTTTGTGTTTTAGTTGAATATTAAATGGATAGTTCACCCAAAAATAAAAATGATATAATTTACTCACCTACGAGTTACTCACCTTACTCACCCAATCTGTATAATTTTCTTTGTTCTAACGAGAAGCACAAAGAAAGATATTTGGTAGAATTCTTGTAACCAAACAGTTCTTTTACCCCATTGACTACCATTGTAGAACACAAAGGAAGATGGTAGTCAACGGGTCCAAGAACTGTTTTGTTACCAGCATTCTTCCAAATATCTTTATCTTTGTTCAACCAAACTAAGAAATGTATACAGGTTTGAAACAACTAGAAAGTGAGTGATTCATGACAGAATTTTCATTTTTGGGTGAACTATCTCTTAAATATATTCTGTAAGGGGAAGCTTAGTGCCAAAGTGGGGGGAAATAGTTCAGATAAAAGAGACAGACAGCAAGAATCAAATTACTTTAATATCTAGTTGTTGTTGCGCGTTTGTCTCTCAGGTCAGCTCAATTCTTCAGTATTTGACCCAGGAGTGCCCTCAACATCACAGCAACTTCCACAGGCTCAACCTCACACTAGAAGAACACCTACACACTGGACTTTAGGACACCCATTAAGCATAGACATATATATGTGCACCCATCCATTTTTAAGAGTAGTGTGAGTTCTGATATATTTTGAGTAATAAGAGATAAAGAGAGATCCATTGAACACAAATTTTGCTTTCAAGCACACAGTCAAGAACTTTAAACTTCTGTATTAGACAACAACTTTCAAGTATCAGTGTATGTACAAATATGTCATATTTTGCTTTAAACAGAACTGTGGCGTACCCTTAATAAACTCTTTTCCAACCCATCAAAACATACAAGACAAAACGTGTACCTGGTGACTTATTTACTGAGGACAATGATTTAAAATCACAAGTCTGTGATAGGCAAATACACCTCTTGTGGAGCTTTGAGGGTTAGTTCACCTGTTCATCAATTGTATTTTGTTTTGTTTCCAAAAGTGTATTGTGATTAACTCTTAACAAGCTTCAAAATGACACACCTTTTTTTAAATAAAAAGCTGTTCTATCAGAATGGTTCAAGATAGTGATTTTTGCTGGATTTGCAGTATAAACAAAATACAATGTATTGTTACTATCCTTCCGAAACCTCAGATGTTGAAATTCACCGTCTTTCAGGATATGAAAATAGCACTCTACTTCATAAATGATCAAATACTGTGTTGTCAAAGCACTTTTTAATACTTTTTATTGGTTACATATTATCAAAACCCAGTGACAAAAATGTCTTATAATAATGATTTATGGTAAGAAATAAAACCATGATATATGGAGATACAAGGTATCAGAAGGAGAGCAATGCTATATATATTTTGGTCATAAAGGTCACAACTCTGTTTTGAGAAATTTGTTTGAAAAATGTTGGTAACAGAAAACCGTTGGTTCCCATGTGACTTGCAACGGTTTTGTGTTCATACAATAGAAGACAATGGGCACCAATGATTTTGGTGACCAACTTTTTTCTAAATATATTTTGTGTTTTGCAGAAGAAAGAGAATCACACACATGACAGAAATTTCATTTGAAGGTGAACTATTCCTAGAAATAAAAAAATTAAATTAAAGAAATAGTTCAACCAAATATAAAATTTAAGCCACAATTTACTCAACCTCCTGCCATCTTTGAGCTAAAAACGATCAAAGTTATTTTACATAATATCATGACATATCGTGTTGGAATGGTATTGGATGAGAGACCCATCTATTCATCACAAAACTAATCTGCATGATATTTTTTAGCCCAGTCAAACAGTGTAAACATTTAAAGAATTTAGCTGAAAAGAATAACCAATTTCGAATTATAAATTTATATACAAAAATTAACCCTTTTTATGGTAAAAGTATAATAATGTTTTGCCATAATGATTACAGGGGATAAAACCATAGCTTTATTAGAAATAACCATGGTTAACAATGACGAGGGAGTTGCATGTTTAACACCAGATGAAATTTTAACCACAGGTGAATTCTGGCATGTAGATGTCAGGGTCTTCGATTCTAAAGATTTTATTTAAAAATTTACAACATGCAATTCCCAAAAATGCTTACTGTGGGGCAAAGCCAATAAATGTTAGTGGAAAAGTTATTGGGCCTTTCATACTTTCAGTACTTGGGCCCAAATTAATAATTGGTAAACACAACCATTTCACCATTTGTTATTTATTTGGCCACCAGTTTACTTCACTCAGTTTAAATGCAATGGAATGCTTTGCATCTCGGTCATCCTTTTCATTTCAAAACCCTAACTCAATCCCTTAAAAACTTAACCCAATTTCCCAAATCCCCCATCTTTTAATACTGCCCCTCAAATTAACCCCACCAAGAAAAATATAGACTTCTGACCCTGAACCCTATCATAAGAGGGGGAATAAAAGGCTTTCACAGACCACCAAGAAGTCAAATGACATGATACCGCCAGCTGGCATCTTCCAATAAGGTCATGGACAGCAGGAAGGTACAAGAGATCATTAACTGATGTGGAATGATGGCATTAAAACTCTTGTTGCACAGTCAAACAGCTGATGTGCATTAATTCACGGGTTACATTTGTTTCTTTTCAAACATTCAGCTTATCTGCCCTGAAACAACGGTCCAAACATTTTAGCAGTAATACATGAAAAAAAAAAAAAAACAATCACCCCTGAATCATAAAATAGTCAGCAGTTTTAAAGTGAAAGTTTGACAGAGCATTACAGATTCCTAAAAATAAATTATATGGTAATATCAGGGTACTATAAAACATAAAAAAATGGGTGGAGGGAAGTTATTAAAGTTCTTTAATGCCATGAAGTTCTCTATGTGGGCAGAAAGACACTTCTCTGTACTGCATATGACCAGTGGAATCTGTGAAGACCACAGTACTGCTGACGAAGCTCTCCGTTACACCTGGTGGCTATAAGATTATTTCGGAACTTTAGTGTTCACATACGGGAAGGTTTTCAAACGTAGGTGGGGATGAAAGGCTTTGTCCATTTGGGTAAAAGGGTTTCACTTCTTCATTCTAACTCTTATAACTCATCATGTCCATCTTCCACATCCGAGTCATCTTCCTCTGCATCATCAAGATCCAGATCCTGTGGAAAGATGCTCATTTTAATATGAAGTAAAATCAAGGTCATGGTTTAGAACAAATGAAATGACTAGACTAGCATAAAAACACTTGATCTGGGGGTAACCGAATTCTGATAAACGCTTGTGTTGTCTGTTTTACAAGCACCAACCTAACCACAACTCAATGCAGCTGTTGTCATTCATTTGTAGATACATTTTCATTACCCTTCAAATTATGCAAATTTAATTTGCAAAATGAAAGTGGAAATGCGTCAATTCGCAAAACGTTTTCCCATCGCGTGATGGATTTGTACAGTCAATTCGATAAAAGATATTCCACAAAACTGCAATGGAAACCGGTTTTGTTGAAGCATTGTTCAAGGAAACATGCAACTGCCCTCTTCAGATCTGGGCATCAACAAAGCATATATTCCGTTACAGTTTATGCTGGGCAATAAAAAAAAAATACTGAGAATAAACGTCGATAAATTGTAAGGGTGGTACTTACGTCTGATTCTTCATCATCATCTCCTGCTGGTGCCCCTCCATCTTTTCCTCCGCTCTCCAAAAACTTTGTAAATCCATCTAGTGTTCTCTCACCATTGTAGTCAATAACCTATAGGAATGAGAGAGAGCTCAATTCAAGTAATAGTTAAATCAACACAAACAATATTTTCAAGAACGTTGTTCACCAAACAAAACTTGCCCCGATTGACTTCATTGTGTGGACTCAAAACATTTTTAAAAGATGTGTTTAACAGAAGTGTCATGCACAGGTTTTATATGACATGGACGATCAAATGACAGATTTGGAACAAAATCTGAATGTTTATTGTTGTGTGTTGTCCCTCTTAGTCAGTGAGGTTGTTAGAAGGTATTCCTAGTTCTGGTTGTTTTAGCAACATCAACGTAAGGGATTATGTGTACAGCCAGTCGTTGTGATCAGGTCAGGATGTCCATCAATCCATAAAAGGCTGGTTGATTCTATGACATGATAATCAACTAAAATTAATCTGTTACAACTCACCGTACGGTCATCACCAGCAGGAAAGAACTTCAGAGTAGGGAAGCTATGTACTTTCACAGTTTCAATCTCATTAGCTGTGGAATCCATCTTTGCCACAATGATATCAGGGTTGTTTTGGAATTTCTCCCCCAGTTGATCCCAAATAGGAGTCAGCTGCTTACAGTGACCACACCATGGGGCATCTGGTAAAGGTAAAGCATGGTCATAAATGTATAACTAAAAGCATTAAAGCTAATTTGAAGAAAATATTTCAACTAAATATAATTTTTTTCCTCCAAATTCCAGAACATAATGTTTACCAACTAATTTTCCCTTCACTGATTTCACATTGCTCGTGCACACTTTAGGGCAGTATAAGGGACTGTCATGTTACAGAAGCACCAACATTACTATGCAGACACGTGTGTGCAGGCATATACCCAAACAAATACTTACAAAACTCCACAAAGACATTCTTGGCAGAGTTGAAAGCAATCTCTTCAAAGTTCTTGCCCACCAAGACCTTGACAGGGTTCTTATCCCAGTCTTCAGGAATGTCCTGACTCATCAGATGTGCCTGAAGATGAGATAAAACATATTACAGCACGCACAAGCAAACACCCAATAACTACAAGTGCTATTGTCACCACCGTTTGCATATTGTTTTGCACTATCTGCCTGGCCGGGGGGGCTGCTTTAGAATTCAGAAATTAGATATAATCACTATTACATATAATAATTTATAGTCCGTTTAATATTTGACCTGTGGTTCTCTCTCCTTTATCTCAAATGTGTGCTTTCACTGTGTGCGTGTGCGTCTATGTCAATGTGTGTGTGTATGTATGTTTGCATATTGTGTGTGTGGAGCATTTGTATGTCTGTCTTTGTTGTTTTCACCTTTTTTCCTTGTTTTTACAGGTATATGCCTTCAGTTGTTTTACTTGTATTCAATGTGTCTCATGTACAGCTGCTTTGTAACAATGAAAATTGTAAAAAGCGCTATATAAATAAAGTTGAGTTGAGTTGAGTATACAAGCGAATGGTCAATTGTTTTATTTAAAGTTCAGGGCAGTTCATATTTTCATGGTCAAACAAAATGCTTTTGTTCTGGATAGAACATCACTATTTGATCTAGATAAAACATATCAAGTGACCACTGCTTTTCTTGGGCAAAGGCAAGGTTAAAACTAAAAACCTGAGCAATTCTCTGTACCTTTAGTTTGCCCTCTGTAAAGGCGTTGCAAAAGGCAATGATGTTCTCTGCTGTGATGTCAGGGGTGTCTGGTCTGTATTTGGTCATTTCTTCCTCTAGGGTGATGAGGCGGATCGCTGGGCACTCTTCCTTCTTAAGGCCAAAAAACTCCAAGATTCTCTGGTTATCATCCACATCGCTGTCAATAAATATGAAGAGAATCTGTGGAGAATAACAGAACAAGGCTAAACCCCTTCAAAGAATGCAGCTGTAAAACTTGCAAAAATGGAATGATGGATTTTGTTAATATGTTAATATTAAACTCAATTACATTTTGTACAGCACATTTCATATTACAGTCATTTCACCCCAATATAAAAATACTTTTGGATGTTTGCTTAAATGTAGACATACAGCCCATGTTTATTGAACTGAATCTTGATCTCATGTGGTGCACTAAACCTAAAAACGGAGTAAACATATATGCCGCACATACCATGCAAAAATCGGTCTGCGAATAAATTTTATAGTGTAGCATATGTGCGGTCAAGTTTGGCAGAGGCATGAGACCGAGCCGGTTGTTTGTGTGAAGTGCGTTTGTTGTTGTGCTTGTTCGTGTGAGGTTAACTAATGAGACAAAACTATTTATTTTCATTTTGCAATGGAAACTTGTTTTCCAGGTGAACTAGTAAATAGATCTAGAAAACAATGAACTTTAGTGTTTACGACAGTTTATAAATTCACTACAAGTATACTTGAATATTTACTAAAGAGCTTCGGCAGTCACGTGAGCCATTCTGTTTACACCGCCATCCTGGCAGGCAAGGACAGCCCAGGAGCGAATATGAAATGGCGTATAGCATGAGTTTCAAGCCAAAAGAGTTCCCTACGCACTTTAGACCTGTATATAGCAAAACTAGATAAACCTAACTGGTCCCTATAGTGCCCTGAGGTGCTTTTAACATGCATAAAAGAAACAAATACATTTTCTGACCTGCAGGATCCTAATTTCCAAAACTCCACTAACTTTTCATCCTTCTACTTCGGAGACTCTTTAAAAGCCTGAGCTGTTAAAATGTATGTGAATTTTGCAGTGGATAATCAACTTGAGTCTGCCGGCTTTGCCGTTATTGGAAGGGTAAGTCAACTGTGTTGTTAGCTAACGTAATCGACCCTAGCTGGTCCTTGTTTGTAGGTAGCCAGTATAGCTAGATCACTGATCTTGCAGGTTAAACATTTCCAAAAATCTAAATGAACCTTCACTGAAGCAATGGGTTTGTGGTCAGACACGATGGGTTTGTGTTAGTTGCCCACTGCGATGGCACACCTGGACTAGGCGAGTGCAGCTCTCATGCGTCATGTTTGAGATTTTGAAGGACAAGAAAAAAAAACGTTGTCACCCACCTTGCCTTTGAAGCCTGCTGAGGCTTTCTTAAAATGTTCCATCTTGTCCTGGAAGTCTTCGGCTGTTTTGGGCACAAACATTAGAATGTGCGACTTGATTTCGCCTCCAAAGATTTTTGGAGCAGTCTGAAAAAGAAAAAAAATGAGATCTCAGGATCCATTATTCTCGCTCACAACATCCATGTTCAAATGCACTCAGTATGTCAAGACGAACTTGATCTCATCTGTTATTTCCATAACAAAGATGTTAAAAAAGCTTTAAGGTAGCGTTTTACGTACACAACACTAGAGGTGGGCGTGAAATTGATTTTCATTCCGTGAAAATCAATTTCACGGAATGAATAATTTTATTTCACGGTAACGATATATTTCATGAAACAATTTCCCATTATAATACTATATCTATATTATATTCTATATAAAATGTAGGCAAGTAATGAAAATATACTAAAGACATCAAATTAAGTTCTGATAATCAGATCTATTTTTTTTTTTTTTTCTTTTGGCTATATCATGTATATAGTAGGAAGATACACAAAATGTATAACAATGAAGTATGAATATGCAAAAGCAATGAGAGTACAGTAGCTTAAATGACTAGAGATATAAACTGGTGTTCATGGGGTCTGTACTATAGATCTTTATTGATCTTCACTTTCTGTTGGATGAGGAATTTTAGTGTGTTGCGACTCTCTGTCTTTAGGCATGTTTATTCTCGGGCTTGTTTTTGCACTGCGAGTCTCTTATGTCACAAAGCGCTCACGAGGCAAGCATCATCCCCTACTTCAACACAAGTTTCACCTTGGCTCGCCTGAAGAAAAATAACTTTTTTATATGCCGTCGCAAATCCCTGCACGAGCACTGCGGGTGAGGGAAGCCCTGGACTGGAGCGGATCACTAAAATACAGACTGAAAAGTCAAAAGAATGTTCGATACATTCATTTTTTTACGGGTGAAAAAACTCAGAATAGTGCCCAATTTGCAGAGCATCGAGTCAACCATGCCCAGTTATTTACATTCCGCGGAATACACGTAATAGAAAAATCTCTTACGGTTGACCTTTAATTCTGCGGTAACGGAATAATCCCTCATTCCGCCCAGCCCTACACAACACTTAAAAAGATATGCGGAAAAAAAGTTAAACGCTGTATTATGCATGCAAGGCCAGTGGACGGCGATGTTACTTTGTAAAAAAAACTTACCTAGGTAAAAAAGCTCTTTGGGTTAAACCTATATGTGCGCAGGCACAGTTTTTAACAACCTTTGTCGCTGGATAAGCGCCAAGAGTCTGGGAAGTGCTAATGTGTCTCG
The DNA here is from genome assembly GCA_008369825.1 of Triplophysa tibetana. Taxonomy (NCBI): domain Eukaryota; kingdom Metazoa; phylum Chordata; class Actinopteri; order Cypriniformes; family Nemacheilidae; genus Triplophysa; species Triplophysa tibetana. The sequence continues at coordinate 17,084,552 of CM017905.1, read as the reverse complement.
TTCGTCTGGTCACAGTAGTAGAGTAAATCTATCTTTTGATAGCATAAAATTAATACTAGGGCTTTGAGACCATTTTGGCGATTTGATTAGATTCTTATTTATATAATTTCAATCAATCAATGTTTTTTTTATATAGCACATTTAAAAACCACCGAGGCGGACCGAAGTGCTGTACAAGCAGATAAAATGACGCAAGCAAGAGTTTTACAGTATATTCAGCAACATCAAAAATAAGATAAGAATAATCAATTAAGGAACATTAGAAGCAAGAGAAAAGTTCAATTCAATTTTGATTTGATTCAATATAGACTAGTTATTTTTATTTAAATAATTAGTTTTGCAGACATCGAATCCTTATTTTAATATAAAGGCTGGTAAACCCCTCTACTCTACTACATTAATGAAATGCATGTTAATAGTATAGCCCACACAATAGTTTTGAATGACTTTTACTCGTACTTTGAGTAACCAAACATAACTGTAAAAAATTAAAACATTGTAAATGTGCAACAGCGAAATCATGAATAAATTGAAACATGTTTATAGTTTAAAAAGTTGTTGAATAAATGGCCTTTTAATCAATGTTACGTTGCTCCTGTAAATAAAGACTTAACTGTAGCAAACATAGAACAATGGAGTGAATTGATAAACTAATGTCAAGAGGTTACCTGCTCTGTGAACTCGATAACCAGTGGAAGCTGGTTGGACTTGATGAAATTCAAGAGATTTTCTTTGTTGATCTCTCCATCAAACGTGTTGCGACCCTCATCAAACTGTAAGAGGGAAGAAAGAGACAGATAGAGACAGAGACAAAGAAAGAGGTTCATATTTTACATATATACAATGTATAAGGGCTGCACAACAATTCATCGCAACAAATCATTGTGCAGCCTTTCAATATAATATTTTGTGAACGAGGAAACATTTAAAAAATAACCGAAATAAGCGAAATAAATAGCCCACACACGTCAACCAACAAACAATTCGATGACCCCTCTTACAAGCAAGATTGGCTGCACTGCTTCAAGATTGGCTGCTCTGTGGGCCAGCAGCTGGAGCTCCTAACTGTTGCGATAGTGAGAGAAGTTGAGGTGTGTTTGTTTGTTCCCAGCATTTCAATGATACATGTTATATAAATGGTGGATATAAAACAGGATTTGGAGATCGTTTGAAACTAATAGATGGACCTGTCCCAGCTCTAAAAGATGCCGGACATGAAGCGCATGCGGTAAGTAAAGCAGTCAAATGTCCGTGTTTTGTTGGTAATAGATGCGCACGTGCTATTTGCTCTTGTAGGCTACATTGACTAGCCCCTGGTGCTCCCGTTTCCTTCACAAAACTGCAATTTACCAAAGACAGTTTAATTGAAAACCCGTTTTCTACATCATCAACCTCCAACTAATCACCTCAACATAGTTGACAGAGTTCATCAGGTAGTCTAAACCATAGATATAAATGAATTCACGTATACTGAGGCAAGGGTGTAGTTACATTAAAGATATTTTAAGGCAAAAGGAAACTATTGACGCGTTTCCTGTGGGATGGTTAGGCTCCGTACGATTTTGGGCCGAGTACAAATTCCTGCCACAAAGAGCAGACGACGACATCAAAAATTTGCTCGATGGTGCACAAAGTTAGACTAATCTTGCATTTATCAATGTCTTAAGGGTGTCAATTGCCATATGTCACAAAGCATGTAATGAACTGCCAACATCAAATCCATATCTCATGTTAATATGCTATTTAATGTTCAAAGATGAGTTTTACTCCAGTGTGTATAATAGATGGTCAATTTCTTCATGCCTGCCCGTCAAAATGACGAACAATAAATAAAGTCTAGCGCAATCTCTGTTCTACAATAGCTATAATTTGAGGATAAATCTGTAGCAAAACTTGAGCATGTAGATTTTAATTTTGGAACTTGTAAAAGTAAGTATTCATACCTGTACACTCACAGCCCCAACATGTAAACATTAAACTTCATGTTTTTATTTTTCAAGTTGAGATTTGCATTCATGGATAGAAGACAAATCTGACGATTTATCTGCAAGTTCAAATTCAGATGACAAATGTGTAAACTGGCATTCACAAAATACAGATGACAGATACAAATGCATAGTACATTTACACGTTTACTATATTCAGATTTAAATTGCAACCACAAATGGGCATTTAAAACCGCTCAAATCCGTCGCTGTAGTTTCAAATCTTCAAGCCTTGACTTTTGCAAAAAAATTCCGATAAACCTGTTGTAAAACTAATTTGAAAGCTCATAGGTGAAAGAAAGACTGGCATTTGTTGATGTCATGCGGCGGAGCCACAGTGCCGACTAATGGCAGCAAAAAAAAAAAAAAAATCAAATAATGGTTTAAATGAAGTTTCAATAATAAAGTTTTCAACTAAAGTGAAACCATCATACTTATGTAAACTATCATGTATAACTATTCCGTGCTTTATACTATCTGCATCTGCTATCTATCAGCCTTGTATAGATATCATTCCATTATGTATACTATCGATATTCTGTTGTGTACTACAGTTTTAAAATATAATACAGGCTGACTTCAATTTCCATTATGTAGACTATGTTACATTTACACAGTTCAACAGTATGCTTGCATAGCTTAACACTTGAGAATTATTATTGCTTTAGTTATAATGTTACCAAATTCAGTGAGCAATGTATTATTGATCATTACTGCACTTTTAAGCCATTTCTACTTTTTATATTTTCAATGTGTAAAGACGTTCAAGATCTTCATTGTCATATGTCCCTGAAATTCTATTTTGCAGATGGGGTAAAAAATCATTAAAATATACAATGAAAGAAAAAATATTTCCATTTTATTCTTTAATATTACCTAATATTACCTTTTTTGTAAAAAAAAAATGTTATTTTAATAAAAGAAAATATATTTATTGATCATTAAATGCTTTATTAGTGATTAAATAAAAATCATTGTGATCTTTCCTGCCATTAGGGGGCGGTGTGGCTCCGCCGCATGACATCAAATGCCACTCTCACTCTCTCTTCTGTGCATTTCCATTGCACAAGTTAGTTTTGCAACGGGTTTAACATGAAAGTAGTAGCAAGTCAAGGCGGGAAGATTCGAAACTGCAGTAACAGATTTGAGAGGATGCCTATTTGTGGTTGCAATTCAAATCGGAATCTAGGAAAACGTCTAAATATGCGCTATGCATTTGTATCTCCCAATGGACTTTGTGAATGACAGTTTACATATTTGACTATTTTTTGGAAATTCGAATAACAGATTTGTGATTTTTGTCCACGAGTGCAATTCTCAACAGAACAGGTTTTTTAAATACGTTGTCTCATTCGGGAAAGAAGCAAAAAAGTGAGGACGACATAATCCTCTCTCGACCTCGGTTGCGCTTCGAGAGGGGGGAAGGTGGAGTTAGCAAGTGGTTGCAATTCCCAACCTCACTGCTAGATGCCACTAAAAATCCACACACAGCACCTTTAAGTGATTAAATGTTAAGGTGCAAAGGTACCTTCTTAAAAAGCACAACACCATCCTGGGAAATTTCTAACTTTGCATAGACAGCATCGTCAGAGGTAATGCCGAAGCGGATTTCGTCCACAGCCTCTGCAGCTTTAATGAAGGCCTTGGCACTATCCGAGTCAACATCCTACAGTGGACATAAAAACAAATAAAATTGACTTCACTTGCCTAGGGCATAATTACATATGATAAAGATGCATTATATATTAAGCCTTTACAGGAATGGACAGAATGGACAAAATGTACTGATACAAGCAGCCATTATTCATTAAAACGGCAATGAAAAAATAAAAAAGGTCTTTACAAAGGAAAGAGGTAAGACTAAAATTTACATGAACAAAGTAATAATGAACTTTACCTTAAAGAAACCAATGACTGCAACCTCATTATCTGCAATAAGAGACTCGGCTTGAGCGACATCACTTAAAGTAGAGGCTGCAGGACCAGTTCGCTTTTTCAGCCAGTTGACAATATCATCAGCCTGTCGACCAGCTGTAGACAAAGAGCGAGAGCATATCAGACTGGAATAAAGAAATCTGACTGGTAGCACCAAGCAAACAGTCCTGAAAATCTCCCAGATCCACCAAAATGACATTAAGATGGATTTTTCATACATTTAATAAATAAATAAAAATCATGGTAGTGCAACAATTAAGTTACCATACATTAAAAATACCTCTGCTTTTGGTTTGGTTCTGATGTTTTTTTATTCTATGCTTGGTGGAAAGCATCAGTAAGAGTCAACTTAACCCTGTCAATAATTTATGACTAGAAAACGATTAGATTCCTTCTGTTTTTACTGGCTTGTGGGCATGATAAACAAGATGAACTTTGTGATGTCAAAACATCCAGTATCCAGCCGGCAGAGTGGCCCGAACAATGAATTTACCACTGTATCTTGCATGGCCAGGTTGGATTGTTTGCAAAGTTCTGATGCGTTACAATATTGTCTCCACGTTGACACGTAAGAGATGTTATGTTAAAAAACAAATTGTTAAAAAAAATGTTTACACCCTTCACCAAATTCCTCTTTTGTGGTTTGCGAAGAGACTTTCACTTTCAACTGCTTTTAGAGCTGTGAAACAGTTTTAAATGATGCTTTTAGCAGTAGAATAACTTCTGTCCCATTACATGGGTAGAGTAAAAACAGAATACAGTAGGACATCTCACCAGAATACTCCTTTGGGTTATCCTTTTCTCCTCCTTTGAAGAACTTGATGGTGGGATATCCTCGAACACCAAAGTCTTGAGCAAGTTCATTCTCCTCGGTGGCATCTACTTTACCTAGTCTGATATCTGAACCTTCTGCTTTCAGGATTCCTGCAGCTTTGGCGTATTCTGGGCCCAGGGCCTTGCAGTGCCCACACCAAGGTGCATCTGCAAAGAACAAGGAATAACCCAATTAGTTCAAGATCATCTTTATGTATAGACGGAGGGTCTCTATTTGCTTTTTTTGCTATAATTGGCTTTGAAGGTATAGTTCACCCAAACATCATGTAACCGTCAGTAAAAAAAAAAAAGAATGTTTTTTCCGAATGTATAAAACTATTTTGTAACAATCTTTCTTAGTCCCTTATTGGACTGGAGAGAGAGAGCATATGGTCGCAAAGTTCAGTTGTTTGTTTACTGCATTTGGGTGATGAATGTTATATAATGGTGGATATAACCCTAGATTTAAAGATCATTTGAAACTGATCTATGGAGCCGTCCCGGTGCTAAAAGATGCCGGACATGAACTGCATGCGGTGAGTGAAACTGACGTCTGTGTTTTGTTGACAATGTGCCTTAGTTCAGCCTACCTCTCCCCCCCTGCATGCACCGTATGAATTAGGAAATAATCATAAAGCTGTATCTATCCGTTATAAATGTGATCAAACTAAATACTCATCGAATAAACGACGCATGTAATGACACTATAGGTACTCAAGATTAATATGAGGTTGGCAGAAACCCTATATGTTAGGCCCACTTTAACAGAAGCTAGACATTAAAGTTAATAGTGCTGTCAATATGGATCTCGTAAACACATCAATTCACGTCAGAAGACCTTTGTTTAGCCCACAGAGCAGTGTCGAGCTGTTCTTTTATCGACGGATGTACTTTTTAAACCCTCAAAAAGTCGACTACCATCCACTCCCATTCCAACGCTTGGAAAGAAAATGATACTTGGGATTATAAGAACGACTGCATTGTTCTTCCAGAAGAAAATAATATTTGTTCAGGATGCCTTGAGGGTGTGTAAAATACGGGGTAATTTTGAATTTTGCTTTAACATGCTAACATGGGCTTGGTGGGTGGGTGCCCTTGTAGGGGCAGGGCACCCGCCCCCCAAGGTGCTAGGGGAAACCGCATGTTGTAATCTGCACTTTGTAAAGTTGAAGTCCAAAGTTCATGCCACTGTCAAGCATTAGCATCATCAACTCCTAATAAAACTATAAAGGTGTGCTGTTAATTAATTCATTGCCTGCCACATTAAAAATCTAAAGAGTTAGTCGGTTTTCTCATGCAATATACATATATCAAAGGATACTTCTAACTCATGGGAACCCATAAATATATTGAAAACACTAATAACGGTTGTTAGAACTGTTTAACGTAATAAGATTTATATTATTCATCCCTTAATTCAACTAGCAACATATACCAGAGCTGTGAGCATTTTCAGAGAAAGCTCTTTGTCCATGTACTTCAGAAGTACACGTCAACCTAGCGTAGGACGCCTGGTTGAAACTACCGCCCGCCCATCTCCGACCATCAACGCCTCAAATTCTGACGAAACATTTCTGCAAGGTTTAATGATTTAATTTGCGATCAACCCATCAATTAAAGTTACCCAGTGTAAACTTGTACGTGTAAACATACAAAATAAAGTTGCAGTTGTATACTTGACTTGTATTGTACTTGTTTATTGGATAACGTCAGTGCAGTGAATTATCGCCATTAACAAACTTCAGAATTCCACACTGTCAAACATGCATCACCAGTCCAATCTTTCGTAAACCTGAATTGAAGAGATTCACAATTCTTTGAATGATTCAACTGGATTGCATTTCTTACAAACTGTTTGAGTTTGTTCAACATTTCCCTTGCTTGATATCTGGGCAACAAATAAAATGTATAATCAGACGGTTACCAATGCTGACAACCAATTGTAATGTTACTGTGGTTAAAAACAATAACTAATGAGAATGCAGAATAGGGAAAACGAGATGCGTCCGTTTTGCGCGTGTCCAATTTTTGTTTAACAGTATGCACATACTCGTAAGTTAATCACAGATGCAATATAGTGCTAAGGCAAGACAAATCTTGGTAACGTTACTACTTACAAAACTCAACGAGGACATTTGGGTAAGTTTTGAGCACCTCATCGAAGTTACTTTTCTTCAGCACGAGCACATCTTCCTCCTCGGGAAAATCAGCCGCGGCGACGGCGGCCAGTGCGCACACAATCAACAACTTTAGCATCTCAGATAATCTTCAAACCAAGAACCGTTAGGTAAAATGTAATTTTACACTCGAAGAGAGATAACGTAGCTGATTTCTTTTAACTTGTGCTAGTCCTAAATGTCGCCTCAATTTTGTTCTATGCCACTAATAACGTGGCAGTATGTCCAGGAAACGGAGAGGACTATGTTGCTGCGCATGCGCATTTATTAGTCTCAACGCTGTTCGTGTTGAATTGTGAGTGGACCGCTCATCTCTTAGCACCTGGAAGTGATTCAACGCACCATGTATATTCAACATTTACTAAATCTACTATGAATAGGGAAATCCTTATGACTATTATTTCTGTAACGTCAGTACTAGCTGATTTGCTCAAATCCACACGTAGATATATGGGCGCCAGTGAAAAAAAGTGTCGCAACCATAGACTGTATAAAGGTCGCATCACAGTTTAATTTCGCCCCCACGGAACTTTAGTAACTAACCATTTGTCACGGGACGGGGCGCAACAATCTGTAAAAATATAAAGTAACCGTATGTCTCTCGTGCTTCTGTGATTTTAAACATAATTTCAACATATACCAACAGTTTCTGAACCCTGGTGATAATCTGGAAAGATTTATCAATGCCTTTTACTTTAATGGGTCCGTAAAGATGACCGGTGCGTTCCAAACGGGATATATCGCTCTCCGAATGGCCATTCTGTAAGGGGACACTAATCAGGGTATCTTCCCGTACATTCAATATTCGTTTTCAAATCAAAAAAGAAAACATGTTTTTAAGAAAATGGTAATTGTTATCGTTTTCTATGTTTGTTTAAACTGGGAAAAATACATAATGAACATCTTATAGGCTGCATTTTTAACCATGGGCTACAGTAGCCAACATTTTTTCATGAACAATTGCAAAGGTCGCCGAAAGGGGGAGCAAATAACTCAAATGCCCATGGTCTGGAGCTCCTGCAAGATCTCCCCAATGGAGTCAAGATGCTCATGAGAAAGGTTTAAGATCAGCCAAGAAATACACGGAAGAAGCTTTTTAATGATTTCAAGACAGTTGGGACCACAGTTAGCAAGCATTGGAAACACACTATGCCACAATAGATTAAAATCCTGAAGCACCCCCAAGGTCAACCTGCCCACAAAGGCCCGTCTGGCTTCTCTGAAGTTTGACAATGAACATCAAAATGTTTCAGAAAAGGCTTTGGCGAAAGTGCTGGCACTGCTATGAGATCAATATGGACTCCTGTTTTTGGAGGGAGAGAAATGCTGACTATGACCCCAAGAACACCACCCCTACAGAGAAGCACAGTGTTGAAAACATTATGCTTTATGGCTTTATGCTACGGGTACAGGATGACTTCACCGCATTGAGGGGCTGAGGGTCGGGCCCATGTACCGTAAAATCTTGGATGAGAACCTCCTCCCCTTAACTATAGATCACTGAATATGGGTCGTGGATGTGCCTTTAACATAACAAAGACCCAAAACATATTGCCAAGACAACCAAATAGTGGCATAAGGAGAAGCACATTAAATGTCCTAAGCAGTCTCTAGACCCTAGTCCTATAGAAAATTTGTGAAAAAGGCTAAAACTCCAATTTGCTGAGCGACAGCCCAGGAACCTTAAAGATTGGACAAAAATTTCTCCGGACAAATGTGCAAACCTGGTGAGCAACCTTCAGAAATGTTTTACCTCTGTGCTTGCCAACAAGGGTTTCTCCACCAAGTACAAAGTTACTTTTTCTCGGGGATCAAATACTTATTTCACTGAATGAAATGCAAATCAATTTATAACCTTTATGTAACATTTTTCCCCTGATTGTTTTTTAATATTCTGTCTCTATTAGTTCCAATAAACCTACCATAAAAATGAAAGACTCTTAATTTCTTTGAAAGCAGGGAAACTAACAAAATCAGCAGGGGATTAAATAATTATTTCCCTTACTGGGTCGGGTTTGGGGACCACATGATTTCATCTCTGCTCTTTGCGGATGATGTCGTCATGCTGGCTCCATCAGACCAGGACCTTCAGCATGCACTGGGACGGTTTGCAGCCGAGTGTAAAGCAGCTGGTATGAGAATCAGCACCTCCAAATCTGAGGCCATGGTTCTCAGTCGGAAAAGGGTGGCTTGCCCACTTCAGGTAGGTGGAGAGTCCCTGCCTCAAGTGGAGGAGTTCAAGTATCTGGGGGTCTTGTTCACGAGTGACGGAAGGATGGAACGGGAGATTGACAGACGGATCGGTGCAGCTTCTGCAGTAATGCGGTCGCTGTACCGGTCTGTCGTGGTGAAGAAGGAGCTGAGCCGGAAGGCGAAGCTCTCGATCTACGTTCCTACCCTCAATCTACGTTTCTACCCTCACCTATGGTCATGAGCTGTGGGTCATGACCGAAAGGACAAGATCCCGGATACAGGCGGCCGAAATGAGCTTTCTCCGCAGGGTGGCTGGGCGATCCCTTAGAGATAAGGTGAGAAGCTCGGTCACTCGGGAGGAGCTCAGAGTAGATCCGCTGCTCCTCCAAATCGAGAGGGGCCAGCTGAGGTGGCTTGGGCATCTTTTTCGGATGCCCCTGGACGCCTTCCCGGGAGGGTGTTCTGGGCATGTCCCACCGGGAGAAGACCTCAAGGAAGACCTAGAACACGCTGGAGGGACTATGTCTCCCGGCTGGCCTGGGAACGCCTCGGTGTCCCCCCGGAAGAGCTGGAGGAAGAGTCTAGGCAGAGGGAAGTCTGGGCATCCCTGCTTAGATTGCTGCCCCCGCGACCCGGCCCCGGATAAGCGGTAGAAGATGGATGGATGGATGGACATCAAGCATTAGTATATGAATCTCAACAGTGGTGACCAACAAATGTAAACCTTCATGCCGCAATGCATGCTGGGAGTCATGGGTGAGTTTTGTACTTTGATGGTACCCAGAATGCTTTGCATTTATCCTAAGAGTTTTTTTTGGTTGTCAACACTGTTGAGAAGAACAGGTTTATTCTTGATGACTCCTAATCTATTTTTCATTGGCTTGATCATGTGTTGTAAAGGCCGTAAGAATATAATTTAATTTCATAATTAAAAACATAAATGAGAATGAAAAAATCACATTAAAACGGTGCTAAAACTCTAAAACAGGCAAACAGGCAATGACACTGCCAGCAAAAAACGACATGAAAACAAATTTGTTTGAGTTTTTCGCATGTTTATGTTTTAACACATAGTTCGAGTGGGGTCAAGTGTTTTTCCGTATGTTTTACGGAGCTTTTGTGACAATTACAGAATTTCACTGTTAATTTCACCGGCATTTTTTTCAATGATTTGAGGGGGGGCTGGGGTGATCCAGGATCCCTCATAAGCCTTAAGGGACCTCTCATAAGGTCAAAAATCGTGACCTTGGGGGTCCCCTGGTTTTTCATTAAAACTAGACAATTAAAAACACTTTTTTTGGCAAATTATCATGCTTAAACAAAACACTTTTGATCATTATTTATACAAATTTCATAAGCTTTTCCCAAAAGAATGACATTTGTTTTTCTTAATCTGCATTGGTTCATATGGATTAGTTTATATACTTTATCTACATTATCAGGAGATGAATCACGTTTAAACTGCTCATGAATACCCTTCTGCATATAAGGCGAGGCGTCCTCTTCCTTAGTCACTCCAATTATGTTTTCATTCATAAAAAGGGAACAACAGCCCTGCATTACAATAATATAAAGGACAAGAATCAAAGGACAAGAAAAACAGGAAAAATAAGAGTACTGGATAATCTCAATTAGTGAGAAAATGTTATCATAAATTCTTATTGCCATCAATTAGTTTAAGAGATCTTAAAGGTGGTCCGAAATGTATATACGGTTTATCAAATGTATGTTACACATCAATATTAACTTTATGAATATTAACTATACTGTCTGAAATAGCTATACATTTACACATAATTATCACATTTAGGCATGTTTGAAAATGATCGAAAGATGTGACGATGTGCAGGGGGAGGGGAATAATACCCGCGTCAGGTTTAGTGGATAAAACACTTCCCCAAAGGAAACACATGTTTTATTATTATTATGCTTCAGAAACAATTACAATAAGGCAAATTAAATTTGACCGTTCCGTCCCAGAAACACGATTTGTTCCGCGCATGCGCGAAAGTGCGTCTAATTCCGGCCGAAACAATTTACGGAAGTTTAAAATAAAAAAGTAGTTTGACACAACTCGTTCCATACCAGAAATATATTTTTTATAAACTCTTTATTAAAAACTGCGTTTAACATTAAATAAATTACAATTTGTGATGGTTTGGAGAAATGTACTGAACGATCGATAGGCTACACTACCCTTTTAAGAGCGGAAAATAGTATTTTTTTAAATAATTTTGTTACTTTTTTATTTTAATTTTTAATACCAATGAAAATACAATGTAAAAAATTACATGTGTCAGGACTGAGAAATATGTTTTATTTATATCCAAGAAAATCGTCATTCTTCACTAGGGATGGGAACAGGTACATAATTGGATCGAAAAAACTCCTTTGAGGCAACCCGTCAAAATAAAAGTCCTTCATTTGAGAACAAGTTAAAACATTGTTTTACATAATTCGGCCACGAAGTATATTAACTTACTTTGGTAAATCAAAATAAATGTGCTAGTAAAATTATAAAAAATAGTACTTATCATTGAAAATATATTACTTGCTTAGAAAATAGAAATTTAATTTATGTAGACCTAAAACCAGAAAGAAACAAAGAAATACGGTCTACCAGCCAAATAACCATGTAAAGTAAATTTGTTGAATTACATTATGATGTGCTCCTATGCACATGCTAAGTGCCATAAGCGGTATGCTAAGGAACACACACACACCCTTTGTTATGTGGCATTTTCTGTTTGCTCAGAAGCATTTGTAAACTGAAGTTCTAAAGCTCATCTGTATTAAAGATACTAAAAATGTTCATCTTTCACGCCATATGTTTTTGCGTCAAATTATAGAGCGTAGTATCGGTAACAGTATTAAAAAGTACCGGTATCGATACGCGGTATTGTTATCGATAAAATCTTAACGATACCCATCCATAGTCTTTATTGATTGAAAATTGGCTCATTTTACAGGAAGGTGGGACTTCCTTCGCTAAAGCGGCCATATTGAGCGTTGCATTCCTCGCCATTCATTGTAACGGCAGTGCTGCATCTTGTCAATACTAATATCTTAGGTTTGACTCAGAGCCATAGAAAGAATTTTTTTTTGCGTGTTACGTAATTTCTGGAGCCTAAGACAGTTCGAGGTAGTAATGTTTTCTCTTTAAATGCTTTATTTCTTTCATTTTTTATACATTAAATGACTTAAAGTACGTCTTTAATTGGGTTAAAAGTTTGTCACAATCGGTCTGTTTTGCTGCAGCTCCACGCATAACTAGTTACTTCCATGAACTATTGAGAGACTCCATATACTGCAGTTCTTATGAAAAACACTGTTCCATTGTAGTCAACAGAGTTGACGCAACTTTCTGAGAATGCTTGTTATGAAACGGAAATCCATGTTCGAAAGAATCTTCCCAAAACCTGTTTGAACCCTGGCGGAGTGAATCGAACACAGAGATACTAGGTCAAACGTTCGACTTGTTTTTTGACAAGTTTAACACGTTAAGCTTGAGAAGCCAGCACATTCAACAATGTAAGGAATTCAGAATGCATGAAATAGCATGTTACCTCATCTTTAAATGTGAGATCTGGAAATGTGATTGAAATTTAAAGGGATCCGTCAGGTCAGGACAAAAATCATTGCAGGTGAACACAGAGTGAATTCTCAGGGGAAGCGGGTGGGTGCAGACATATCAAAGGGCACTTCCCAGTTCTCCACACTCAAAAACATTGGGAGGAGTTTCATCATCAAACGACAGCATCAAATAACAAAAAATAAGCGCACAAGTGCATTTACATTAAACAAAGCGACACCACATTTTGAAATATTCTCTTTGTTTATGGTAAATCTGGCAAAAATGCAAGCAACATATATTTACTGCCGTCATGTACACTGCTGTCAAGATCACAAATATGTCCGTAAGAGGGTGTTAACTCTTTTCTTGCTAAGGATCTCATCTGCAAGTCCTGCTAAATGCCATTTTAGTTTGTGTAAATGGACCTGAATGACTGTAGATGCTAAGCAGCATCTTTGCTTCCCCTGTTGGTGACATTTGCAACTGTCCATAAAAACGTACTATAGCTCAAGGTTAAAAAACATTATTTTAGGATGTTCATTATTTAATTTTCCCAGTTAAAACAAAATATAGAAAAAGGTCATAATTCTTTGTCTTTTAAAAAACAGATTTCCTTTTTTATTTTGTAAAAGAAATGAAAAGATGAAAGTTTTTTCGTTTTCTGTTTTTGATTTGAAAACGAATATTGAAGGGATTGTACACGAGTAAGCATAGGGATTGTCACTTTGGAATGGAATGCATGGGGACATCAACGAACATCTGGGTTAGGTCATGTGATGTGACCTTTGTGCTGCCATTACAACACTTCCAAAATAGTGGTCCTGGCTCGTACATGTACAACAGGGTAAAAAAAATAAGGCTTGTTTACTGAAAGTAAAAATTCAACCTATTTTATGACTGTAATTTTAAATGTATTATCATATTTAACCTCATTCATCCACATTTCCCCATCAAACAAATAACAAAAATACTGTGGTGGCATACTGTTATCCTTAAAAAAGAAAGGACTGTATTTCAAAAATAAGTTTAATCCATGAACAGTTTTAATGACCCCTCCTTTCAATTCAAAGTAATTATTGAATTGATTTCCAGAGTATAATTATATTAGTTTCATCTGACACATCAGAGCCATTGAACAACATCTGGACGCTGGACTTCATGGAGGCTTCAGATGGTTCCAGGAAGTTATGTTTTCTCTTTAAATGCTTTATTTCGTTCATTTTTTTATTCGTTTAATGTCTTTTGTCTTTAAATGGTTCCGAAGGTTACCTCAGTTTGTCTGTTTAGTTGCAGCTCCATGCGTTACTAGTAACTCCCGGGGCCTATTGAGAGCCTACATGAACTGCCATTGCTGTAAAAAAACTGTTCCATTGGAGTTGTCCCGACTCTCTCTCGATATGGCTCTGGGACGCATATGCGCCTGGCCAGAAGTTAACTTCCAGTCTTTGTTTGTTTATTGGTCTGGCTAGTGGCTAATCATTTTAGTTTTTATATTTTAATTAATTTTAATTAATTTTAATCGTATCTCATATTTATATGTTTGATGTATAATAATTTTATTAAATCAAATTTTTTTTTGAATAGGTTGTGTAATTTTGTCGCATTTAAGTTTAGCCAAGTAACGGTTCTTCTACTCGTAACTCAAAATAATACTGACTTGACATACTTTAACTTACTAGCTAGCTACTTTCACACCCTCCTTGCTGACTTTCACACCCTCCTTCCTTAACTTGCTAGCTAGCTACTTTCACACCCTCCTACACCCCTACACCCCATCAAGATCGATGCATTCAGCAAAGTGTCTTTTACTTCCTTTCTATAATGGAGCTGCTCCCTCAGGCTATGTCTTTTCTGTATTATATTATGAAGAAACAGATGTTATGCAGCCATGTTTGTTTGTAAATCTTGATAATTTCAATTCTCTCTCTCTTTCTCTCAACAGGTTGTGGTCAAGCTTTTGTTGAAACCAGTAATTTTGTTTTGGCACCTATTGCATTATTGCTCCTGTATGACATGTGGCATATTGCTCCCTTAACTCTTCGTAAGTTGCTTTGGATAAAAGCCTCTACTAAATGACTTAATGTAAATGTAATGTGTTTTACATGTTATTTCTATAATACAAAGGACGAACCCCTATCGTTGAGTAATAATTTACTGAACAGTAACAGCAATAAAATAACTATAGAAAATAATAAACTTAATATTTCCGTGGTACTTTCAGTATTTTTCCTGTAGTGGTCCTTGAACATTAGGCCTTTTAGAATGCAACGCATGCTCCAAACCACTACGAGGCAGTGTTGCAATTATTGTTTGGAAATTCAGTCGTTCCCCAAGTTGGACCGCGTAATCTCGCGATAGTAAAAACCACGCTACACATGCGAAAACATGGCAGCGTTGTACGAGGGCTACACGCTGTGTGGATTTGCACCGTTGCAAAACACGTCGAATATAGCAATTCAAGGAGTTGAATTGTATGGCGACGTTGACCATGTTCTCGTCACGGACTCCTTGAGATCTGCAACTGTTTACAAGGTAAACTGATTTAGACCGCATCCTTTCTCTAATGAGAATCTAGATCACGCGTGGCTGCATACTTATCTCTCTTTATTTAACATACAGCATTTTATTTTATAGTTGTTTTGGTGTTATTCACACACTGTTGTTAACAGTATCTTATATGATATGTGTTGAAAACATTTTGTATTTCCAGGTGTCTGACCAGAAGCCTCTGGGCAGCTGGACGGTAAAGCAGGGACAAACCATCACCGGTCCTGTTGTGTTTAACACACAGAATCAGGAATATGTGGTTGTAACAGATGATAAGGTAAAAATTAAGATTGTCAAATAATGTGTCTTTTGAAAAAGAGGTAACTTTGTTGTGATCTGTGAATTAAAGCAGTCTTGTTTGACGTAAGCGGTCCTTTTTGTGTTGTAGGTTGTCAGAACTTGGAAGGGAGATGATGTTAACATCGATAAAGCTTTTAAAGCAACAGTAAGTGTTTTTTAAAACATTACTTAATAGAATCTAACATCACAAGTAATAGAATCCATTTTATTATTTATTGTCAACAAACTTTAGATGTTAAGTAATTTCCTTGACTATAAGGAAAGATTAGAATCAAACAGTTGTGTATAAGAATGATATACATTCTTGATATTCCTAGATTCTCCCCCACCCCTAGAGGATAGCTGCATCTATTCTAAACGGCTTGGTTGTAGTTTTGGATATGTCATCTGTTGATGCATTGACATTTATTATCGAAGACTTTGCTCCATGTTTGCCCCAATTTGGTGTTGTTTTCAGCGTGCCGGAGCTAATACTTCCTAGAGGTCGACCAATATGCGTTTTTCAGGGCCGATACCGATTATTTCCATGTGAAATAGACAAGTAACCGATATTTTGAACCGATATATATATATATATATTAGTGGTGGGCCGTTAACGGCGTTAACGGCGTTAACGCAGTGAGACTCTTATCGCGCGATAAAAAAAATGTCGCCGTTAATCTATTCTCAAAGTTGGGTTGGGAGCTGGGTCTATACTACACAAGCTATGATGACTTTCACTTTGATATTTTAGCGCGGATGTATACATAGATTAATTACACTGTAGGGGAAGAGAACGAGATTTTTCAACTCGCGTGATTCGCGTCATTCTCGCCGCCTCATCATCTCATAAGCAGGGCTTCATTCGCGCGATTCGCGCAGCAAGTAGGTCTATCGCCTCTTTGCATTGACTTAACATGTAAATCACTCGTGTTTGGTCTGAACACAACATAACGTTACTGTGAAATGACCAGATCAAACGTGACGTGCTAACATGGATGCAGCTATGAAGCCGCCGGGTTTGCTTCAGGGAACATTTATTTTTAAGACGCTTCCCAATGGAAACCTCGACAAGACTAAGCTTGTTTGCACCTTGTGCAATGTGGAATTGGTTTACTGTACGAAATTGGTTTACATACAGTTAGTTTAAAAAAAAAAATTTTCTCTCAACAGGTAGTGGTCTAGCTTTAGTTGAAACCAATAACTTTGTATTGGCACCTAATGTATTATGGCTCCTGTATGACATATCGCTTGTTGCTCCCTAACTCTTTGTAAGTCGCTTTGGATAAAAGCGTCTGCTAAATGACTGAATTTAAATGTAAATGTACTGTAGGAGCTCTTCCAGTCTCAAGTACCACCTAAACACAAAACATCCCTTAGCTAATGCGGAAGTAAACACAAGTACATCTTATTGAACATAATTTAATTTTCATCACAAATTATCATAGTATAACAGCTTTCTCAAGTAGTTTGTGATGCATTTTGGAAACAGGAGATGAGCCCCTTCTCTAATGCGCCACCTGGCTTGAGAAACCCGTTCTCAAAGACTTACTTTTAGTCATTATTTGGGTAACACACACATTCTGAATGCCTTCGGCAGAATTCAAATGAGCCATTTTAATCTAGATTAATTCCAAGATTAATCTAGATTAATCTAGATTAAAAAAATTAATCTATGCCCACCACTAATATATATATATATATATGGTGTAAAAACTTAAATTTATATAAAAATTAAGAACACAGGCTCTGAAACATTTGAAACATTTTTATATTTTTGTATACTTTTATTTGTCTTTTCTCATGTAAAGCTGCTTGGAAAGAAAAATGCATTGTAGAAACCACTAAATAAAAAGAAAAATTAATTGAATGGAATAAATTGTATTTATGTATGGGAAAAAATATGTTCTGATGACTTAAACATTGCATACAAAACTAGAACTATCCATCAAATCAATTTGAACTTATATAAAAAGTGTAAATAATTTAATTGCCTTCATAGCTTTATTGTGTATGTTGTTGAAAAGACCGCAAATGTTTTTATGAAGCTATATCATTAAAAGCATATTTTAGGCACACTTAGTTAGTACATTAGCCTATTCCTTTAGAGGATTGTCGGCAAGACGGGCATTTAATCACACCCATGTGTGTCTCTGAACATATATGTGTATAAATAAGTTGCGAAAAATAACTCGATCTAACATTTAACATGTACACATGCGAGCATGAGAGCGCTCTGTCTGAAGACCGACGATTCAAGTTCTTTATGCTTTAAATTGGCTTGTATTTTCGAAATGGCGTAGTTTAAATTGACGTGCAAAACGCCAGCTCGATCAAGTACAAGAAACGCGTCTGCAGTGTGCTGCTCGCTTGCAGAGCAAATCATTGTTATACCATGGATGTGAATTATATCTACATGATAATAATGCGTAAATCCTTTGGAACTGCAGGAAACCCGCAAAGCTGCTCCGAAATTCAGGCACTAAGTATATTGAAGTGTTTTGCATCTTCAGTGTAGTGGATTGTGATTTATTTCAAAGTCTGATGCTGCCTTGCCTCAGAGAGCATGAACCCGAAGCAGCTCCGGTTAGTAAGTCCTTTCGGTGTGAGAGTTAAAAAAACTTTCTGTTCCGCAGCCTCCAGCGTTAATTCGCCGGACTCGTGATTTGGTCCCAACAAATCAGAGGGACAGTGGGCGGGCATTACTCTACGCAACAAACTAGAGTGACGTGTTCAGACTGCTCTCACTAAATCCTTGGCTGCATCAGAGCCAAATAGCACATTTCAAAATTAAATGACTTTATCGGCAAATGGGCTTTGAAAATGACCGATATCGATTATCGGATAAATCCTTAATATCGACGCCGATAATAGGACAGTTCAATAATCGGTCGACCACTAATACTCCCGACTGTTTACAGGTTTCAGCTGATGTGTTCAGATTGTTGTCCACCCCTGGCTTTGAGCCGGTGGTGGTGTTCCGTCATGGAGCTGTCAGGTTCCTGAATTCACTGCTTGCCGCCCCACAGCAACCCATAGAGAAAGTCTTGTCAGAGGAGGAGGTTATCAGGTCGGTGGTGTCACTTTTCTCTTGTTTGATTTTGTGTTGGTGTTCTCTGCGTGGTCAAGACCAGAAGACCTAAAGTGTATGGGTTTGTGTTCTTTTCTTTTTTTTAGGTGGACTAATATCATTAATGCAGATCAACAGCTTGTTGTTTTGTTCACCACAGAGCAGGTTCAGTTCCAACTTAACTACCTTTCTAAATGTAGTATTAGACATTTTCTAAAAAGAAATCCAATATGTGATATGCTTTTTCTTTTGCTGCACAATGTTTGTATTTCAGCTCATATGTGACTATCTTTGTTCTAGAGAGGAGAGCACTGCCTCTATGTTCAGAAATTTAACCCCAACACTCTGGTGAAACACGTATTTGAGAATGAGCCGGAATTCTCTACACCTCTAAGCTTCTCTGCCACATGCAGGGGCAGCAACATACACTTAATCTCCTTGTGTAAGTTTCTTTTCATTTATCTTCTATTCATGCCAATCCCAACTGCCAATTGTGTACTTATGGCAGCTGAATTTCTCTGCTCTCATTCAGACTCCAATGGCAGTGTTTATGAGAGTGTATTGCCACTCAGAACTTCAAGCACAGGAGCTGAAGGTGCCCAGAAGCTCCCTCGCTCCGTTTGTCTCAGCCTACCAGTTGGGGAGGGGCAGGTAACATCTGCTGCTGCAGTTGTGCTTGATGAGGCGCATGTGGCTGTAGTTGGATTCCCCCATCCGTCTGCTGGAGCTAACAAAGGTACATACAGCTGATGTATATGCTCCACACCGCATATCTCCACAAGCGCATCTGGCAAAATTGGACAAGGCTTGATGCACTGGTATCAACTCACGCCTGGCTCTACATTTCAAACAAATGTAAATTCTATCTAACTGCTTTCCTAATTTCAGTTGGATGAAATTAAACATTCAGCAAATTTTCTACTTGTTTTTAAAATCCCAAATAGGCCTAGGGCTACTTAAAAATTAATAATCAAACTCTGTAACCTATTTACCATTTTAATAATTCACTGAGATAATAGATTTTATTAATGGATTTTATGAACACTGGTATTTGGATTCTATTGGTGTGGTTTATTCTGGATGCAATTTTTGATTTTTTTACATTGTTCTTTTCATTAGGGTAAATATCCCCTTACTGTGCGGCACACTATTGACAATATATAGTTGAAGCTTGATTTAGAAACATTAAATCGCAATGTCTGTCAAAAAATCGTTATCTTCCACAAATTGCACAGCCCTATTTCTCCACAACTGCATGAAAGATAGTTTTTCATTAATCTGAACTGTCTGCGTGGAATTATAAGTGAGATATGTGATATGACTTTATCTGCAGATTACCTGTGCATTTGGAATATTCACTTCCAAACTCTTCAGGCTAGTAAAGAGATGCCAGGTGGATTGTTTACACAGGTGAGAATAACAACTTTATATCTCTAAGGAAGATAACTTCTGTCTATCTTTATCTGTATAGGTGAGTAATAACAAAGTGTTTGTGCTGCAGTTGTGGTGTTATGGTGGGAAGCTCTATGTACCCCATGGAAAGACATTATCAGTTATTCCCTTTGAGTGCCGGAAATCTTCTCTCGCAGCTGCCATGGGAAGACTGAAGCAGTCTAGACAGAGTGGTAAAGACTTTCTATTCAAATATGGGATGTATTCTATTTTCTTTTCTAGCATGACCCTAATATAGATGCCTTTTGTTTTATCAGAGTCGCAGTCGTGTGCCCTTGTGTCTTCCTGGACCACCCAGCCACATGGTGATATCACAAAGACACAAGAAACCAGGATTTCTACCAAACAAGTGGTAAGACACACTCAACGTCACTGGAGATGTTAAATGGATAGTTCAGCCAAAAATGAAAATTCTGTCATTTTTATTATTTGAATGTCAGTAACCAAACAGATTTCATTCCCCGTTTGCTGCCAGAGTAGGGAAAATAAATACTATGGGAGTCATAGGGGGCTGAGATAAGTTTTGGTTTTGACATTCTTCAAATATCTTCCTTTGTGTTTAACAGAACAGAGAAATTCATACATGTTTGAAATGACAAGAGGTCAATCATGACAGAATTTTCATTTTTGGCTAAACCATCTCTTTAAAGGGTCATACAGGTTTTAAAGTGTTAAATAAGGCTGTCATTTTTCAGATATTCTAGCCATTTTAATTATAATAACTAAATGTGAGGTATACGTTAAGTTTCTTTTTGTTGTGACTGTTCTCTTAATGTTTTTTTTAAGAATGCTCCTAATGTTAAGGGCACATCCTCCGCACTGACAGTCGATCAACTTACAGAGCGCATTAAGGTATTAAGATGCTTTTCTTAATTATAAAATAACCAATTCTGTGGAAGTTCTGCGGACATGTTTAAATCAGTGTTTTTTTTTGCCAGACGGGGACATTAGAAGCGGTTCAGGTTGTAGTGGGTGAGTTTATTTGCCGAGCTTCACAGACTGACCTCCAGCTGGCAGCAGGCAGAATAGCTTTAGAACTAGTGTCAAGATCTCAGACGGATGGCAACTTCTACCCTAACAGTGCATTTCTACAGCTGTTAAAAACACAGTACCTCTGTCACAGGTTTGAGCAAAACGTCTTACAAAATTCTCCCCCATATACAATGTCTTTCTTTTTGGTGTATTTGATGCTGATGTTATCCTTTTGTGCAGCGTTTGTCCTGGAATGTTGCTGTTGGCTCTGGAAAAGAAAGACTTTGATCTCTGTCAGATTGCTTTCCAGCTTTTCCCTGACATTCCAGAAGCTATCACTTGTGCTTATCTCAAAGCTATTCTCAGGTAGGTCCTGTTCACCAGATAGTTCCACTTTTAATATTTAAAATTCCACTGTTCATTTTCTTTATTTCTAGGTCTTTTCAAATTTTACAGAACGGAAAGGGACACACATTAAAAGTCCTTGCTCTGAGTTTTTTCTTGGTGTTTTTATGTCTCTGTCTTTAGTACTCCAGACTCCGAGATTGATTCTGTAAATCTTGATGTGGACAGTGTGATGTTCATGAAAGTTCTGACTCAGACTGGATGCCCATCAGAAGAGAAGGGTTACCAGCAGAATGGTTTCTATCCCTCAACACCAGAGGACAGTGGATCTCAAACTCCCAGCAAGCCACAGAGAGACCCCCTACACCTGGATATGAAATGTCCTGTGGGCTTACACAAGAGCACCCTACTGTATCCTTTACCCATGATACTTTACAACAAAAACTTTCATGTGATATACTATCACCCCTGCAAACTCGCCGCTTTTCGGCAAAATTTGCTGTTTTGAATCTAGATATAGAATTCTTGTGAATCAAATAGATCTGAAGAGTTTTTACCCAGTGGGGGGGGTCCTTAATGATTTATAAAATGAAAGTCATCGGGTGCCATTTGATTATTCAAAACACAGCATTCAATAACACAGTCAATATCATAGCATTAGGTGCAGATGCGGCAGGAAAAGCTTGTCTTAATGTCATTTTTCCAACCTTGAATAGCATTGGTGAAAGGGACGAATGTAAAATGTTGTCTCGGATAAAGAGAAAATGGAGTTGATATTTATTATTCAGTTCACCCATTTGATTGAAACTGCTATATGTTTTAAGATACAGTTGCCAACATCCCTTGCAAAGTTCCACTTAAAGAGCTCGGCCCTTGTAAGTGAGTACGGCACTTGAGTGTTATTGTTATTTGTCTGCAGTTTCAGTTACAGAAGCTGTAGTTAACAGATGATATATTTAGAGACAGATCAACTAGCTCTGGAGTGACTCACATAGCTGATTACTTTTGTTTTGTATCTGCTTTTTGAACTTTCTTTTTTATGAAAGCTCTTACTCAATTTTAGCTCGCATCACTCAGGTCCTGCTCTTTATCTCTTAATAACTCTTAACATCAGTCACGCACTTTAATTTCTCAATACTGCATGTTTTAAAACCTAAACGTGAGATGCGCAAGCGCTTTGCTTTTTTTGCTTTTTTTATCCATTTGTGGACACACAACCTTTGTATTAGAAGAGATTTAGGGAGGTGCACCTCTTAAAAAAACATATACAATATAAAGATCATTAAAGATGTGAAATTACGACTTGGGAGCATTGAGATCGAGAGTTGAGGTACCATTTGATTAGTTGCTGCTCAATAGGTGTCATTAAAACTTATGCTGGCCAAAAGACTGAAGAAAATAAATTTGAACAGCAAATTGTGGCTGGTGTGAGTTATTTTTTTATTGAAGCAAATAGTCTTTTTTCCTTGTCAGTTAGAATGTATAATATATTTTTTTTTTATGAGAAATTATGGGGAAAAATTGTTATGGGGAGGTTGTCCCCAGACCCATCACATTTTTCACCACTTCCAAGTTTGCAGGTCTGTATTATTTCTAGCGGGCATACTTTCCATATTTTCTTTAACCTTCCTATTAGAAATGATGTTGTGCAGACACCATACAGCGACATACTCCTGCTGCCACATCTCAAAGATCTTACAGTTCCACATGTCATTGTGAGTATCGGCAATCCAATTGTTTTCAGTTTAAGGTTTTCTGTAACCTACAGTTCTATGTCCATAGTAATTTCAAAAAAAGTATTGTTCTCATTTACTTTAGCGTCTTTCAATCCAATATGACACTTTACAGTAAAAATCAATAGATGGATTTAAGAAAAGTATTTGTGGCAAAAGAAATGCATATCAATGGGCTAAACATGCAATGCTATTAAACATTTAAAGATCGGGTAACACACGCAGTTTCTGCCAATCTCATATTAATCTTAAGTACCTATACAATAGTATTGTATACGTAGTATCTTCGAAGAGTATTTAGTTTAGTAAATTTATAAAAGAGAGATATGGCTGTAACGTTTCCTGAAAAGAACGAGCTTCAAGGGGACGGAACTATAGCACGAGCACATAATACATCATTGATTGCATTAATCCCTACGTGTTTTTTATATTATGCACATACAAAATCAAACACAGACATATGACTTAGTTTGACTTGCCATGTGCAGTTCATGTCTGGCATCTTGCAAACATTTCAAATGATGTCCAAATCCAGCATTATATCCACCGTTTATATATCACCCATCACTTAAACGGTGTGAACAAACAGAAACGGCTTAACTTATCTCACTATTGCATGAGTAACGAGCTGGATCTGCAGTCCCACAGCGTAGCCAGCTCGTCGGTTGGCGTGTGGACGGGCTATTTCTTTCGCCTTGCCTTGAACATGCTTTTCTGGAAGAATTGCCCAATAAAAGGAATAGACTTATAAAAAACTTTCAGAAACAAGTGGGAGTGCTTGGGAAGTGTATCAAGCTAAGAAATACTACGTCAAACTTCCATATTGTTTTTTAGCAAGTTGATCATGTCAAGCATTAGAAGTCAGGATGCATGGAATCGCAAATAACCCGATCTTTAAAAACATCAACTGTTTTGTGCAAGTTAATATTAAAGAGAACTATTCTATAAGGAGCGATTCTCAATTTGCATCTTAAACCGCATGGAAAACATAAGCTTTGCTGCGTTCTCTATTAGAAATTACCTGCGCGTGCGTGTGTTGTACTCTAAAAAGTTGGTCTATTTCCAACTCGCAAAATGTGATTAGACCATTATAGTGTTATCAGGACTAGTCAATAAAATGCGCTTGGTGCAGGATAAGCGATTACGTGAGGTCAATGTTAAGTGATGTTCAAACAGTTAACATTCGGTCTCATTTATTAAATGTTTTTGTTTCCAGCTCTTTCTACAGTATCTACAGTTCCTTTATCTTCGATATTCTCACGAGGCAGGCATACAAATCCAAGCTCTTCGCTCTCCAAGCATGGCCCAGGTCTGCCACAACATGCATGCAATTTAAAAATTGTTGGATTGTTAAATTTACATTTGTGTTAAGATTCCTTTTATTTTCTAGATCGTGGAGTGGGTTTGTTTATTACTAGATGCTCATTTCACAGTCTTGGTTATGGCACCAGAAGCTAAAAGCCTGGTTTCTGATCTGCACAACTTTGTGAGATCACAGGTAAGACATGTGTCCTAATTCACATGAGAACTAGCGTTCATAGCTTTCTGTATCAATTCTATCATGCTGAATTTATGTTTTGGAATTGTTCTCAGGTCAAACTTTATGCTGAACTGGACAAAATTGAGGGAAGCCTTCAAATGCTCAAGAAAGACAAGCAATCTGAAGATTCTGGCGTTTACTCCATAAAAGTGATTGAGCTCTTTTAGATGTCCTGTACAGATCATTTTTTTAATAAAATTCTGCCAGTGAGCTTAATGTTGTGCAAGCTCATTAACAGTGTTTTTTTCTCTCCATGTACTTCTATGTATTTTTTCAACTTGTTTCTTTTTGTTAGTCATTCACAAATATTTTTTCTAAGTTATGAATTAATAGATAATAAATACCTGAAAAGGTATTTTCAGACTGTCCCATATAGGTTCATCAAAAATATGATTTGGATATATCTGTACTTTTTTATATTTAATACCATCCCAAATCAATTAATCTCATTTGCCTATTTTACTTCTGTGTGATGTAGTGGCCTATTCTGTAATGCTCAATTAGAAGACAGAAAATCGTTTTTGATATCAGGCAAAATTGTTTTTGATTGAAGGCAACTTTGTTGTGTACAATTTTCTCTATATGTAATCTTAATGTTACAATATATTAAACTTATGTTAAAGTTTAGACAAATATTGTTGCCTTGACAAAGACTGGACTGAAATTGAAATCGTTGAAATGTTTCTTCTAACAAAACATGATGTTAAAAAGTAACATGTCTTGGAGGAAAAATGAGCTCATGGCCATCCAACTATTATCATTTGGGGAAGGAAGTGAACACATAGTTTAGGTAGATACAGTAGCCCATGTGACTTGAAACTACTGTTTGGCTGGGAGGACAGCTACAATACTGGGCTAGATCTGAGATGATAGATATTAACAAGGTGCTGAACATGAATTATGTAAAAGGTTGTGTTGTCGCGCTGTAGGCAGGTAATATGAAAATGAATCAGCCATGTGATGTCACATATCCAGTCATTTTACTTTCCCGGAGAACAATTACAATATAAATGTTTTTGTTATTGTTAAGGAGGATATTTTAAGCAACGAAACTTGCAGGATGTATTAATGTCTCACGACCTCTATTACAGAATCTCAAAGGAAATTTTTCCCCCTTACAAGTAGAATTTTTAGAAAGTTATTGACACTCTTCCAAATATCTTTGTCTGTTCATCAGAACAAAGATATTTATACAGATTTGGAACAACTGGAGGGTGATTAAATAATGACAGAATTTAAATTTTTGGGTGAACTCTGCTTTAAACTCACATGTCTATATAAGATGTCATATTGGTTGACGTGTATTGACAGCCACAAACTCCCTATTTCTAGTGATACAATGAGACAATCACCTGATTGAAGTCACCTACTGACAATAAACCACAGAAATATATATTCACACAAGTGTTTGTTCTTTTTGATTGTCATTTTATTTAAAATGAGATAAACAATAGTGCATATGATACATATTTTTATTGAATGTAAAAATAACAAAAGTAAATATGTAAAGGCTGATATATTTAAAATCTAGCTATGGCAAAATTATGAGAAAAATTAATTATTAATTTATAGCTCAACAGGATCTTCAGGCTATGCAGTCTGTATAAGAAACGCTCAAGAGTCTTGTAGTTTGAGTTATTCATTCTTTAGTTCCGTGAAACTCCCATAGGCTGAGGCTATATGCAGTATTTCCAGAAATGAATAGTTTGTTTTATGAGTTTTTCAGCTGACTTTTAGAAAAATAGCCTCACATCCTGTTCTTTTTGCAGTTTCTGTTCTCTTTATCAACTAATTCAACAAAAGTGGCAAATGTTACCAAATCAAAAGTGAGAAAATTAACTTTTACAATACAATCCATGAAGCCACATGCAGTTATAACAGAATATAAATGTTTTTTATGAGATACCTGTTGGGAAATGAATGAAAAATTTCTTGAATATTGATTAGTGAATCATGTGGCCTTGGCTGAATATTAAATAGATCAACCTTTGCATAAGTAGGCTATGTTGGGGAATTTGGCTTTAAATGTACAATTTTAATAAAATTCTGATATAATGAAAGCACTTGGGTACCTATAAATAACGATATTGACAATGAAAGCCCCTTTTACTGGTTATCGTTGCAGATTTATCTTTACTTAAACAGTGTTGGAAACATTTAATATATGTACACTAAGTACCAAGGTCAACAAATTATATAACATTGTTTCAGAAGAGCAAAATATTACATCTTGGCCTGGTGTCACAGAGCTTAAGCAAGGACTAGTTGAATTAAGATGCTCTTATATGAATGCTTCAAACAATGCCACTGACATATTTTAAGATAATAAGGCAGGTTATTTTCAGGTAAGACACCTCTAACATTCATTTTGGTGTAAGGTAAGGTAGTTTACCCAACCGGAATCTTATGATGAAACAATATCACAGAAGAAAGACATTAATATTTTACTATAATTTAAATAATACAAAACTACTAAATCCCAGAAAACCTCAATCTTCCAAAACAAAGAAAAATTTGATTAGAACAACCAAAAACATTTTGTCTTATACCATACAGTACAATCATTTAAACATTCTTACAGTGTTTATTTTATCTCAGTTTATATGGCTTATTCTACCTCTCAAGTCTAAAAGTCAAATATAATTAAGACTACGTAAAACTTACTTTAATCAAATAGCTGTTAGTAGATCTTCGATATAAAAGTAGGCTACTCACCCCATTTTTTTAACGGTTTTATTTCACATAATTTTAGATTTGTATTTTTAATAAATTTGCAAAGTTGTCAAAAATCTTTTTTTTGCTTTGTCATCATGGTGTATGGAGTTTAGATTCATTTCTTAATTTATAGTAGTATAAATGAGGCAGCAACATATCAAGTTATTGGCACATTAAGAGAAACACGCTGGTCCTTAATATGGGAATTCAAATCAGGATTGAGGATTAAAAAATCTAAAAAAGGAAAAAACAAATGTGAGCTAGAACCAAAAAATTCTGTCATATACCCAAACACATTACAATAAATAACAAATCAACTCCACCTATAAATCCAAATATGAACTGTGGGCCTACCTTATTTCTGATATCACATCAGTCTAAGCAGCTTGCCGGGTCATATCCTATTTAAAATAAAAAATTAATTATATTTCCTTTCATGGTGTGTATCCGACTAAGCCACAGTTCTACATTACCATACTTGCCACCATACTTGCTTTTAGCTACTGGGAAAAAAAACTATAGATAATGAAACTTCAATAGGCCCCGATAAGCTACCTGACAATTATTTTATTTGTACTTAATTTAGAATTGTAAGTGAGGCAATTATTTTTTGTTCATACA
Source organism: Triplophysa tibetana (assembly GCA_008369825.1). Classification (NCBI taxonomy): domain Eukaryota; kingdom Metazoa; phylum Chordata; class Actinopteri; order Cypriniformes; family Nemacheilidae; genus Triplophysa; species Triplophysa tibetana. Next base: position 17,056,601 of record CM017905.1, on the reverse strand, counting down.
TTATTCCACATGTGGCTAAAATATACAGTAGGTCAGATTTATTGGTTGCTAATCTGTGTGTAAAAAGTGAAAGCCTGTCCAAAGAAATCACATCTTTATTTATACCAGCTTCTCGTTTAATATCTAAAATAGGGTATAATAATAATTACAAAACACAAGTAAATAAGTAAATCTGCTTAAAAAACTGACATACTTACTTTGTTCTTTTCCTCTTCTGAAAAAAAATAGAGCAAACAGAAGACCAGCAATAAGTGAACCAATAACCATGACACCCGCAATAATGTTTGTTTTATTGGATTTTGATTCTGCCATCTCTTCCGCATCTTCTGGAGAAACAAGCACAAATTTTTTTGAAAGTTTATTCAAGTCTTTGGTAAGCCCTATAAATAAAGTATGATAAGCACTATAAATAAAAGTGACATGATTGGTTTCTTAATAATATACTGAAGCATTTCTTTTTCTTCAATTGCCCTAAGAGAAATACTAAAGAAGGACTAAGACATTCAGAGACAAAGACATTTCAGAAAAAAGCCTGCTGAAATCCTGTACCGTAACCTGATTTCCTTGGTAAGGCTTAAATATGGAGCAAATCCACTAAATTACATAGACAAAGAAAACTAACATATGGGCGAACTCCTAAGAATTGAGGTCTCAATTTGTTTTTCCTAAACAATATACAGTTAAAGGAATATTATGTGATACTGGCAGGCTAAACAATTTATGTCGCACAACCTTTTAAAAAACCTTAAAAAAGAAGCTTAATTACGTTTGGCAGGCGTGATCTGAATAGTCTTTTCTCCATCCTGGATGTATTTGCTGTTTAGGACGATACATCTAAATGGTGCCAGACTTAAGTCAATCGAGTTGAAAGTCAGTTTTGAAGACAAAGCCACAGATTTTGAACTGTATGTATCCTTGGTGGTTTTTGTCAGAATTGAGTTAATGGTCCAGTTTGTTCCATACCGGTCAAACCAATGGATGGTTCCTGTTGGGTAGCCTTCTGTTGCATTGCAATAAAGTACAGTTGGTCCTCCCTCTGTTACATTTTGAGGCCATGTACTTACAATGGGATCTTTGTACTTTGCTTTATTGATAGAAAACGAAACAAACTTAAGTGGAGGATAAGTCGATATGGAAGTACTACAAAAAACAAAGTATGTACATTTAACACAACAATGGCTGAGAATTTCAGTCTGACTGAACTTAGAAGGCCTTGAAATTTGAACATTTACGTTTTTGCCAAACCAAAACTGAAAAAGTCTCACCTGTGACACTGAAGCTAAATTTTGCAGATGCTTTGCCTCTGTTTGTGACAATTTCATAAGCAAATTCTCCCGTATCAGAAAACATGGTGTCATTTATTTTCAGAGATGGACCTTTAGCAGGGTTTTTAAGACTGAAGCGAGGATCACCTATTTTTTGCTGTTGTGCTATTACGTGCTGAAAAGTGGGTTCATTCTGGCCCACTTTTCTTAAAGAAACTGCACTTATTTTAATATCTTCGTGGCCTCTGAAATGGCATGTGATAACTGTTGTATGAGCTGCAATTCCAACAGCAGGTTCACATTCCAATTTAAACAAATCTGCATATGGACAAAAAATATAAACATTTGTTAAAAACAAGTTGATACATGTAAGTTTTGTCTATCAAGATAATATTTACAAATGAACACAACATCTATTCATTTTGAGGCCTAAATACGTTACCGTTCAAAAGTTTGGGAAAACTTTCTAGAAAACTCATTTTTAAAAAAAAAAAAACTTTGAATTGATTATGTGGACAAAACAATGAATAAAAGCAATGGATATGGAAATTCAATTAATAGTTTATAAAGCATCCAAGGTTGAGACATCAAGAAGCTGGGTTATAAAATGCCAAGAGAACGATTTTGCAAATTCTAGTCAAAGGATGACTACTTTGAAGGTGCTTACATAGAATGTAGAGTTCTTTTGTTTTGAATGCTTTTAGTCACAACATAATTCCCGGAGCTACAACTGTATTATTCCATGGTTAGTTTACTATTGTTCAAAAAATTGGAATAAAAGAATGAGTGAGTGATTCCAAACCTTTGACCGGTAATGTCCCAGAAGTAAAAAACAAACGTGAGGCTTTAAACAGACCATGACATCCACATTTTTGAGATTTGTGCCCCCGTTCCATTTTGCATACAAAAGAACATCATCCCTACAGCACTTTATTGTCCAGGCATTTCCCTACTATTGTTAGACAAATCCTATGCATCTTAGGGCCCTGATCCGACAAGTTTTTCAGGTTTGAAATCACGAGGCAAACTGTAGTAGTGTATGTAGATATAAATAGCTCATTCTAAGGTAAGAAAACTTAACGCTTCATAAGTCATACACCTCTGAATATACATATATTATATTGCATTTCTTTCACTAGATCCTCCAAATAACTAGACACTGGTCCTTTAAGTAATTTAAGTCAATACAAATACAGCTTACAGACACAATAAAACATGATAACATAATAAAAAACATGATTATTTAAAATTTCTTCTTTGAAAAAGATCTGTTTTTTTATATAAGCTCTTCAAGTGTTGGCATGTTTTTACAAACATTTTCATTTTCATTTGACTTAAGAAAGGAAGTTATATACATCTTGGATGGAATGAGGGTTATTCATTGAAACTTTCAGTGTTAAGTAAAACATTTCTTTCTTTCAGCACCGAAATATTAACAACCATGTATTTGTATTGTATGAATTGCTATTTTGTTAAGCATGTACCTCCACTGGGTTCCACAGCTTGGATGAAGGTACCAACCACAGCAAGGATCATAATCGTTATGAAAGCCATGTTTTGTCTGAGGGAAAAGTAAAAAACAATCATTGTGCTTGACCATGTTTGTTAAGCATATTGCACATCAAATTAAACAAAACGTTTGAGACTTGCAGTCTCTAAATTGAACATTTAATGCAGTCAAACTTATTTTGCGATATGCTGTTGTTGTTTCGTTGTGTTTCTGTTCATTTTGTTATCATTGTTGATTGTTTACCAGTGTTTTATATTATTTCACCTTGTGTGTTGGCAAGCTCTCATGTTTTTCTTGTCCTTATTCAAATTCAATATACCCGTCTTCCCTGTTCCTGGTTGTTACAGGATGTCAAACATTTGTATGCCTATGAGAGCCTTTAATGTGAACATGGGTGATTTTTATGTTTGTGTATGTAAGACGTTGAATTTGTGTTGTGATGTTTGTATGTTGTTCATATAGGCTACGTTATTTGTGAACGCAGCGGTGTTAGAATTGTCTGCGTTATTTTAATGACAAATGTTGTATACGATGATGCAACAGGCACGATTCATAAAAACAGTTGCTCAAAAAATGCTCGTTATTTCGATAACTCTCGATATTTGTCAGTAAAACAACGGCACAGAATTGCAAGAAAAGCGTCAACTATGCAGCTTAAAGTTGTATACTGTATATGAAGAAGAGCTTCTGATTAAATACTTTATTTCCGTATTCAATAACTGAATAATATTAGCTCTAATTGTAGTATTGTTATCAACTAAACCTTCATAAAACAAATGAAAAGAAAGTGAAAGCGAATATCGACCCTAGAAACAAGCTTTATTGCAGTCAGAAACTAAACCATTCTAAACGCAGATATAAAAGAAAACGCAAAAAACTACTAATGTGTACATTTTATAATAAATCGGCATAAATATACACAAAACATTTTCCAACTGTGGCTAATGAAAGTGGCGTAAGTCATATATAGCGAAAAAGCTATAGTTAAACTTATTCACGTTTAGAAAGGTTCAAGCCCTATTAAGACATTCTAAACACAAATCAAATGCATTGAAATATACATTTTATTAAGACGTACCATGTAAATGCCCTTCCGTGAACGATGAATAAAAGAGAGTGAAGCCAACTACTTTTTTGTATGATTAGATACTTTCACTTTCATTATGACGGTTTTTACTTTTTAGCCACACCTTCAGAAACGGATAATCGTCTTAACAATAGCACAGATATTTGCAAAGACAAATAAAGCATTGAGCAATACAATTAAAAACAGAAAGCAAAAATAGTCCATGTAGTAAAGAAAAATAAATACATAAAAATACAAATAATGTTTTTATAAAGGCCTTTCTTCAAAGGTCCAAACGTATTAATGAAACTTCACATGTATTATGAAAACGACTATTCTATTTATTCACCCTCAACTCTATCAACTTCATCTTTTGAACACAAATTAAGTATTGAACAGGTGATATTAAATCCTGTGGCACACACACACCTGTGTTCCATTTCTAAAAGGGCTCATCCTTATGCCCTAACCCCGGTTTGATGTTTTATGAACTTTACATGTTAAATGTGTAAAAATGTCTAAAATACTTATGACAATAAAAAGGTGTATTTGGAGAACAAACTGTAAAGCATTTAGCACAGTGCAAAACAAGAAAGCAAATGCAATGTTCTTGTGACGTCAGAAAGGGAGCCAAATTTCACAAGCTAGCCAAGAGCTAAATTTTTATTCAAGATACATTAAATATAAAAAGACAACACTAGTAGTTATCATAAGCATGTGTGCTGAATGATTTATTATAATGTGCCATGAGAGAATGTAAAGCAGTTTATATTTAAAGTATAAATTATTAACCAAGAACATGAATTTACATCTCACCATGTTTTTTACCATGGATTTTAACCATCATTTGTAGCCTAACAACTGAGTGATAATGAGGCTTCAGAATCATCACAACTGACATTTTATTTGGCAAAGATACATTTCTACTAGTTATCAAGAGTTTTAAAGACTTCCAAAGTAAAACATTAGTACACAGAATCCTACACATGTATCCCCACTGGTAAATCTTTCCTGTAGCTCAGTGGTTAGAGCATGGCGTTGACAACGCCAAGTTCATGGGTTTGATCCCAGGGATTTGCACATTCTTGGAAACAAATTTGTGTGATATAATGCAATGTAAGTCGCTTTGGATAAAAGCGCCTGCCAAATGCATAAATGATAAGATAAATGGCTGTGGACATTTAATTAAACATAAAACATAAAACAATCTATAAGCTCCTGTGCGTTATTTAATAGTAACTAGACTCTCCTGATTTTGTAAATTGGTTGATGTCCTTAGGGCAACATCACGTTGACCCTTGGACAAGATTTACATCAAACAATCAGATTTCAGAAATAAATTTACAGTTTATTTTAAATTTAATCTTACAACCAGGATTAGGTGCGTTCAGACTATTGTGTTTTTGCTTATACTTTCACTCTGATATACTTTCATTCCAGGATTTGGTGCGGGTTTAGGTCTTATTAATAAAAATGTTGTCGTTAGTTCAACAAAATACCACTTTGCAAAATCAGGTCAAGCTAGTAACGATACATGCTTAACTTTTTTTAAGCTGAATCATGCTAAAAACAGTCTCTGAGTGATCTGAGAACAGAGCAATGTTGGTATGCCAAGTTAAACAATTTTTGGGTAAATCATCTTTATTTAAGTGGGATGCAAAGACATTGTAACCGGAGAAAAGTACATCTAATATAATATAAAAATAGTTGTTAATCAGCAAATTCAAACACAAAGTGCAGTTTGGTAGAGAACAAAAAATATTTTTCCATTTAACAAACACAAGACAAAGCATAAAACAACTAAGAAACATTTAAGAAACATTGTCCACTGAAGGTATTTTTCACTTTTACAATTTTTGACTTAAATAGGCCAAAACCTGAGCCACAGTTAAGATTACACTTCCTGAGCAAAACAAACACATCTCTTATTTCAATGGAGACATACATCTTGTGGACAATTCAGAATGTGCTTTGGGGGTTTAGGAATAAACACAGCAGATGTAGCTATTACAGCAGCACATGCACATTATATGAACGATATTATAGTTAATATTAACATATATGACATAACTTCAGGGTGTGTAAAAACACAACAGGATGTTTACCTGTCCTTCAACTTTTTGGATCTCTCATGAGCCTTATGGCTTTCCTGATACTCTTTTACTTGGGCCTTGCTGCTCAGTGAGATTGTTTGAAGGCTCTTCAGTGTCTGACTGGCTGGAGTCATCATCATCTGTCTGTTCTGTACTGTGATACAGCATGGGAGCCTGGGTCTTATGGGTTATGGTGATGGTACATGGACCCTGTGCCCACGGCTCCCCATCCACCTGCATTGGCATTTGAGAACTCTTCAACACCAGCTACCAAAATTAGCAAAAAAGAATCAGATTGGTTTTCATTTATGAAGCCTAGAGGTCTGCATGAGCCTAATGTCCAAACTCTACGTGGCATTATAATCCATAATGAACATTGGCTTCACTTCAACATGGTATTGCATAACAACATTTTAAAGACGAGTCTATTCTCTTCGAATGCTTTAACTGCTACCTTAAATAATTAAACAAAATTCAAATATCATAGATTTATTTTTTATTGGACTACAAGTATAGCAGCTGGAATAATAAAGTTATCGGTCTTACCCGTACTGTGTGTGCCTGTCCTAGCCTCACAGGATTGGCCAGTTTCACCTGGATCTGTGCACAGTGGAATGAGCCATACACACCCATCACCTCTAATAAACCATCATCCACACTGAAGACAAAAAATAAATAAAATTGTTAATTATTTTAAAAACAATTAAACTGGCAGTCATTTTATTTGTCTTCCTAATAACTATCAAAGCTAAGTGTGCAAATATGCTTGGATTCTCACCGTGTTGGAGGATAAGGTTCATCTCCCATTCCCTCCCACAGTCTACAGCCACCACCCCAGTAGCCAATATTACACACTATTATACCTTCCAGACTGGGCAATGTCACTCGCTCTCCATCCAGTTCTAGCTAAAGTGAAAAAAGAAAACATTACAAATTTATTGTTGTATCCAATACAATTGGCTGGGGGCTCAAAACTGCCTGAAAATTGGTTTTATTAATAAGCTGTTTCAGCTTACAGGGGTCATATGACACAGCTAAATGAATATTATCGTTTGTTTTAGATGTAATGCAACGTCTATACACCATTTAAGATTCAAAAACACTACTTTCCATATAACGTGCATGTTTGAATATTTGCCCTTCCTCTCTGAAACGCGCAGATTTTTTGGGACTAGTTGTTAAGACGCAGTCTTAACTTAGCGGCTAGGTTTATGCAACTGGGCCATTGTCTTGTGTATGCTATTGAATTCCGTTCACAATGGGAATGACTAAAAGACAGGTAAATATTACCTTAACAACGTTACATGTGAATGCAGAATCTAGCACTTTGCAGACAATCATGATGAAAATTGTCATATTTGTCTTTTCGAAGTTGGCTTTATTTACTCTGCTTGGCGTTTAAAAAATATATAACATATAAACAAACAGTAGCTAGCTATTATAAAACATATTAAAGACACATGCCAAGAAACTAACTAATCTTATACTATCCTTTTCTATAGCACTCCCCCACAATGCAAAGTTTCAAACAAGCTTTAGAGGAAACATATTAAGTTTCATAGGTCTTAGCAGTTCGTTTATATTTCAGTTTGTCGGTAAACATCCAGCGAGCTAGCTAGGTGACTGCGGCTGAAAACCCAAAGCTCCAAAATGTCTTCTTAAAAAAACAAGATATTTATGACAGAACATCCCCAAATCAGAAAATGTTGGGACACTATATCAAATTTAAGCAAAAACAGAATGCAATGATTTGCAAATCTCATACACCCATATGTCAATCAGAACAGAACAAAGAAATCAATGTCAAATGTTAAAACTGAGGAAGAGAACATTTTAAAGGCACCATGAAACAGAAGTTGCAATTGACTTCTTTTCCACATTAGAATTTTTTTTAGGGCAGGGCTTTATTTTGCCCTTCCTTTCTGATTGTTTTGTTATAAGTTGGGCCTGGAGGGGTAGGGCTAAAAATGCCTGACCATTGGACAGTCAGTATAGTCCTACCTCTTTTTTTTTTGCTTACGTCATGTGGTGAAGAGTTGATGTTGAGAGGGGAAGAGGAGCTTAATGTTTTTTTATTAAAGATTACAACTGCAAGTGAAGAAAAATATATATATATATGTAGATAGATATTGGCATGATATAAATCATTTATAATAATTCTTGTTTAATTTCATGGTGACTTAAAGTAAATTTGAAATTTCATATCTGCAACATATTTTTTAAAAGTTTGGATCAGGTCAACTAGCAACAGGCCAGTTGGCTATTAAAATAGTATCTTAAAAGGCAATGTCTCTCAGAGGTCCATGGATTGGTGAAAAACTTTCTCTACAATTTATATTGAGGCACATAATTCTGAAATTGTATCGCAATGTGTAGAGACTTCAAATATCAAATTTTCTCATCAATAGAACAATTTTGTACATCATGAAATGAAAAATAAACAAAACGAAGACCCAGAACACTATATCAGACTTGAATGGGACAAAATTACTCTCCCAGAAATCCAGCAACTGGCCCCAGTTAAAGCATTTAATATGATTTCTGTGTTCCATTGTGAAGATTCTGAAAAAAACTTGATGGAATAGACAGTTTCTGCTCTGGATTTACAGTGTAAATAAAGGGTTACAACCATGTTCATTATTATTAAATACAATAAACAGTTTAATCGTATGATAGCACAAAAAAATGCATAGAATAGAACATTTACCTCAATCTTCTTATCCAAGTCTTTACATTCCTGCACTAAGCAATCTTTGGTGCCATAGAGGAAATACACTACCTGTGAGAAAAGACCAACGTCATGTGTTTGCTTAGCCCTTCCATCTGTGAGTTTTGACTTAGTATATTGTTGATTATATGTAGTAGGTTGCATCACAAATATGTGATCATATGTTGTATGTGACTGTTTAAGCTGTTGTTCACAGCATATGTAGTGATTTTTTATGTAAGATTTTTTTTAACACTACTTCTACATCTCCTCCCTCTTTCCACTCTCCCACATTATTACAGATGACCATATCCATTTTAACAACATTTTTTCATCAAATAAAATAATATGTTAAATGTTTTTTGAAAAAAAAAGGTTTCAGACCTTGTTGACGATACGGCTAGAAAAGAAGGAAGGTGTTTTTTCACGGTGTGCATGAAAGTTCAGCGCCATGAGAGCATCTGGACCCACTGAGAAGTAATTATTCATGGACAGCACCTACACAAACAACTCTTTTAAGCTCTTATGAATAGAAACTTTTAGACACTGTATTTTATGCTATTTTATTTGTTGCTTATTCGCGTGTGGTATTTTCTCACCTTCGATTTCAGAAAGTAGTGTCCTTTTGAAACCACCTGGACTTTCCACCTGAAACATTCAGAGCAGGAATATATACAATACACTTGACAAATGTCAAGCCTCTTTAAATCACATATTCCCTTTTACCTGTCCATCTTGACCACCTCAGCTTCTAAAACGTTCCTGAGCACCTGTTCTACTGGGATCTCACCAGCATAACCAGATCCCCATCCCAGAGAGTTTGATAAATCATTTCCTGTGCCCAATGGCAGGATAGTTACATAAGGGATAAAACGATCTTGACCCTATGTAAAATAAAACAAAGAGTCCTTTTAAAAAATGGTTTAGTAAAGTAAAAACATGAACAAATGTAAAAATAATTTACGTTATATGGCCTTTTTGGATCCGTTCAGCTGTATTGTTTTAAAGAGCAAGTAACATTTGATTATGAAAATTACATTTCATGCAGTCTGTTATGTTGCCGTGTTTGAAAGTAAGCAGTCTGCTAAGTTTTAAGTCCGAAGGTGAATGAATAACAAAGTTATTGGCTTGTAAAAAAGGGAGTCGACTCTGAATCACGCAAACGAGACGTGACTTAGTCTAAGAATCTAACCGCCTCGTATCTACGTCACTAGAAATAGTCCCCGCCTACATTTTGCTGGGACTGTCGTAAAAACTTCACTCTCCTCCCCCAAACACTGTCGCTCGTTCCTGATGCGTGCGTGTGCATCATGTCTAGAACCTGCGTTCTATGTTGTGAAACTAAGTCAGTCTTTCTTCAAGTACCAAAGGAAGAACTTCTGAGGAAATGGTTACAATTCATTTTTCAAACGACACCAAAGGAGTATAACCTCAGGGTTTTACTGTGCGTGCATCATTTCACCAAATATTGCTTCAATAATTTTGCCACATTCACTGCAGGATATATTAAATGGCTGTCCTTGAAAGAGGGTGAAATACCAGCTGTATTTGGACCTGTTAGCTCTACCAAATCAAAAATCCCTGTAAGTGTGACTATTGTTTGTCTTAACTTCAAGAAATATTTGTGTACCTTATGTCTGTGTTTAGCTGATGCATATAATGCTAACGTTAACATGTACCGTTATTTCTGGGGTATTACAGTTTGTTTATCTAGCTATGAACTCGGCTTATTTAGGTGTGTAACAACTTCAAGGAAAGGGAAGAAGGAGGAGGGAACCGGCGAACATTTAACCAACTTTTTATAAAATAAACAAACCACAAAACGAAAGTAAAATGCCGGCAGCTTCCTCACGGTCGTCTGACGCCACATAAACATAATAAACCAAAACATAAAGTCCAGGCCTGCCCCCCCCTGTTGAACACTCCAGTCACTCGTCCTTTTATGCTTCCGATCTGCTCCGTGAGGATTAGACGGATGAATCGCGGAACCAATCATTTGAGAGTCAGTCAAGAAGTAGGGTAAGAGTACCTGCCTATTATTACGTCATAATTGTGTTTTTACACATTCTATGAACATTAACTTGTTGATGGACACTCCATAAAACAAAGTATGACCTTAAAAATCATATCTTACTTACTTCTAACTAAAATTACAGCTTGGTATATTTATCAAATATATAAAAGTTTGTTGCATGCTTTTAGACAGCAGAGCTTGGAATTGTATATTCTGCATTATCCACACTCAGCCACATTCTGCTTCTAAAGCTCTTACCTTCAGCTTCATTGTGTCGATTGCATCCAGAACCCACCCCACAGTGCCATCTCCCCCACACACCAGGACACGCACGCTGCCCGGGGGCAGAATAGTACACAGCTGAAGAGCTTTAGAGGGGGGAAGCTCAGAGAGATCAAACACCTGAAACAAACAATCAAATCTAAAAGCCACATAGTGTATGTCCAGTAACAAGGATGCAAGCATGTAAACAAAAAAAGACACAAAGTGGACTCATACCTGCACAGGATTGAGAAGGGTACGAAACTCTCCCAGTAGAACATCCCCCATATTGTTGCCACTTCGTGTATTTGCTAAAACCAGGACTGGAGTCCAGCCACTTCCACACAGTGCAGCAAGCTAATCACATAATATAGCCGACAGTTAAGATTCATTTAAATGGTGAATTCAGTTAGACTGAAAACTTTTTTGACAGCTGCCTTAATATAAATGTGTATTACTAGAATTCACCAAAATTAGAATTTTGGAAACCACACATCAATCGACTATATTGCTGCACAAATGCTGGGTAAATAAACTGAGGAAAACATTTTATTTCTGCCGTACTTAAACAAAATCTTATCTTAACATGTGACAGAAAATGATGGATTTACACTAAAGTCCTGGGACTCCTCAATCTTGGCTACAGAGTCACTTTGAAGACTTCGAAGATACTTATTAAGAAATAAAAAACTAAAAAACCCATGTAGGAATACAAAAGATAAAAGATTACAGACAGGACTATTAAGGTTACCTTTAAAATGTATTTTACAACAGATTACAAAAAACATGCTTTACAAAGTTATCTGTAACAGAGTTTTTTAGATAACACAAATTTTGGAACTACGTAGAACACTAATAAGGAAAAATAAAGTATTTGCTAGCAGAAGAAAGCTGTCTGAATGCAATGCAAATAGAGTAAACTCAAGTGATCATTTACACATAAAAGCACCAAACAAAAGCTCACACTAGCGGCTTAGTAACTAGTAGTTTGTAACTTAGTCTGTATGTAGCTAGTAGTGTTGGGCGATATGTTCCATAGTCACATCATTACCTCACCCGCGTGCAGGAAAACATTGCACATTACAAACCCTTGGGCGTGAGAAAATGCCTGAGTCACAACCATTACAAGCTCTCTAGCGGGAGATGGGCAAATTGCATTTGTAATAACGTTGTGTGTAGTGAATTAACAAACGCGTTACGTCTTTAAATATGCACATTGCTTTTTAAAAAGAAAGGATAAATGTGTCCCGTCTTTAAAAACTCAACATATTATTTTCTATGAGTAAACAGATGTGCAGCTACAGATTCAAAATCCTGTCATGTACAGAGCAAAACTCACAGCGCTAAACTCAGGATTTTTTAACAGCATTTTACTGACCTTCGTTTACGAAGCAGACAGATTTAAACTGACTTGATGACGCTGATGTCATCCGCACATTCCCTTCAAAAATTAAACTAATCCACAACGTCTTAAATAGCTCAGATACTGAGAGTAAACGAAGACTTGGTACTTAAATGCAACACAAAACTAACATTCTTCTAGCTCACTGTATGTACCCCAGCGTAGAAACAATGGCAGACAGTGTACAACTTGATGAAGCCGGAGACTATGCTAATACAGCAGAGTCCATAAGCGGTTATGGGCTTAGTCAGTTTGCTGAGAGAGTGCCAACAGCTCATTCAGTAGGACTGCAGAGGTTTTTGGGGGTTTTAATGAAAGGAAAGGGTGTATCATTCTACAGTGGTTCTGTACACACACTCCTGAGACGCAGTTTTGATTAAACAACATTTACAAGTGAATTTTCCACAATAGGAGCCCTTTAAGAACTTCCCCAATAATATAAGCCAGCTGGAAAACTCTGGTGAACAGTCACTCATTGGTGTGGTGGTATTCTTCTTAGTTTTCTGAGGTAGCTTTAACACCTAATTGGTGTAATACTTAGTTTGTAGTCAGAATCTAGTCAAATAAATAGTCATGCCAGAACATTTCTTTCAGGAGAAGAAACTTCCCCAACTCGGAGATTTAAAAAAAAAATATATCCTTTATACTTGTGAGCGGCTTCTCACCTTGCTGTACTCATCAGGGTGCCTGCAGCAGAGCTTGTTTACTTGAAAGAGGTAGTTTGGAGGTATTACAACAGACCGGAACTCTCCCAGATCACATAGATCTCTATCTTTCAGACTGGACAGGCAGTCGTCATGCACTGTGCTTTGACACCATATACACCTACATATTACAAAATGAAAACAACAACAAAGATGAAAAATGAGAAGATTACCACAATCTACTGTAAAATAGCAAATTAAAGGCACAAGATACAATTTTGCACAACAACTTGCAGTAATAATTTAGTAGTAAAGTGACAATATTTTATTCATCGGTCCTTTTTACAGATGGGGATGAAGATCCAAAAGCACTAAAATGTGTTCATTTTTATAATTATCTAGTCTTACATATCTTGTTTTTATTTTTTTAATCAAACGAGAGCTAGAGCTTTTTTTCTTATAGTTTATAGCTCAAAATTATGGACTCAAAAAGTATACATTTCACACCATCTGATATTAACACCTGCAACAGAGTTAAGATAATTCTGATAAATTCAAACAGTGACTTACTGACCTCAAAAAGTAAAAAAATAGAATTCACTTTTCATACTTAACATGAAGATTTGTATTCACCGGCATGATTACATTGTTATCAATAATAATGGCCAACTTGAATCTTGTTCAATATTTCATTATTTAATTTTACTTTTTATTTGCATAGTTCTATGTCATTGTTGGTGTAACACCAGTGAAAATTCCCATGAAAGGCTAATTTTCCAAAATGATGGCTTACTCACCTCAAAACATCACGAGGCACACTAAAATCTATACATTATAACGATAAACATGTTTTTTTCCAATAAAATGCCTTCATGCTGACCAAAACCAAAGCAATACCAATGACGCTAAAAAACCAAAGCAATACCAATGACGTTAAAATTTCTAATGTACATTAAGGAAAGGGAAACTCACCATGTGTGTAAGCTTTTTATGAATTTATCAGACCCTATGCTTCTGTTTAATTGGCTAACTTAATTCAAAAAATGTACGAAAAGGAAATGTTTATACACCATTGTGACGAAGTGCCGATCCAGGATCAGCGTTACCTGGGAAACGGCCCGGCAGCTGACGCTGATTGAGATCAGCTGACACCGATTAGCTGCCGGGCATAAAAGCCACGTGCTCATAGCACTCTGGGTCCTGGCTCTTACAACGCCTGATGCTGCGTCTTATCTACCACAGAGCGGCAGAGAGCACGTGACGAGCACCCCGGGTGTCACCTTTTGGATAAAGCCTTTTAAGTTGTTTAATAAATTCCCCACCGGGGTTGCTTTCACTGCCACTGTGTGTGTGTCGTGTCTCTTACCCCGCCACAACCATAGAAAAGAGTTAAACATAGGGAGGAGGACATGTGTTTTTTCAAGTACAAATGAAATTCAAATTAATTTGGAAAAAAAATACAAAACTATAAAGATTTAAATAACAATCATCATTATAAAAAGGCGTTGAGTTGCATATTAATGTCTAGATCGGGTGGATTATTTTATTTGGAATCTTTATATACCTGTAATGTTTCTGGACAGGTTTGTGACCATATTTTGAAAATGACCCTCTTATTTTTTTCTGTAATTGAATTACGGTTACTTCTGAAGTAATTGAGCTTAATACGCTGTAATATATACAATAGTGTAAAATGACATCATAATTTATTTATTTCAATGAATTAAAACAGACGTTTCATGTCTATCCTTGAATCACTTCTAATCAAAACTAATCAACGTTGATGTAGGATACAGAAAGTAATTAGTAATAAGTAATTAAATACTTTTTGGAGAGAGTACTTTACAGTACTCTAGTTACCCTATTGAATATGTAATTATTCCCTTAAGTTACTTTTTCAGAGTAATTTACCCAACACTGACTACCACACTGTAATATACTTTTGTATATTTAATGTGGTTCCTCACAACACTGCACTGTATACATTGACAAATTCACTCTAAAAGCCCCAATGTTGTTACACTTAAAAAATAGTCATGAATAAACATGACTGTTCTCTCTACTTTTTCCCGTTTAGTAAATCTGTTCCATCCTCTTAAAATGAATAAGTAATTTTTGGATTAATTATTCCACAATTTGTTCTTTATTGTTTTTTTCAAGTCATCCATATTTTTTTTGTTGAAACGAAAGAAATTACTGGGTTGGCAATAAAAACATCTTTGGTCTTCAAAAGAAAGTTCGAACATCTAATCACACATCTTTAGGTTCCAAGTTTGGTTAGGTCAGGAGAAATTAAGAAATTTCAGTCAAATGTATAAAAACTGCTGGATGAAAGTGTAACGTTGCAGAACAGGATGTTGTGCACAACTTTTAACCAAATGGTAATACTACTTCTTCTACTAGTCATTTGAAATATCATATTAACAAGGTAGTAAAGTACGAAGCGGGGCTTTTATTAAATACCTATAATCGCAGAGTTTAGGCTGTGTCCCGCACTGCTGTTTGCACACACTACAGTGGCTGGTGAGGGGAAGGTTACCCCTGACCCACTGGTGGCAGAACTCTCCATCTTTCTGAGTCATGACTTCCTTACATGAAAGGTTACGATCTGCTCTCTGTATACACTCCTCATCCGCACATATGCCACAGCAGTCACAAAACGCCCCTTGCAGGATGGGTTGAGAACACACGCAGCAGTAGGTGGGCTTGTTGAACAGGTCCGTGTAGTGCCAGCCATGTTTGCCTTTTCGGAATAGACCTCGCAGCATAACTTTGCGTTTGGGTCGCTGAAAGCTGCACCACAGCGTAATGAGCACCGGCACTAGAACAGCAACTGTGGTCCAGAGTAGCAAAGTCCAGTCCTCTCCAATGTCCTCAGTTATGTACTCCATTGTTATCGCAGAACTGTCTTATTCAAATCGAACAAGAAACTAATTAGTCAATATTAACAATCAGTCTAGATGTTGAAGCTGAGATCCAAAAATGACCATCCTCATTTTTGACATCACCCGAGCAGTACACTGACATTACCGCACCGCCATCGTAAACAACTCCTCTCTGTTTAACATTTGGCACAGCAAGGCGAGCTTGGCATGATCAGAGACACGCACGCTCGTATTTTCTGTCTCTCCTGTCATTGTAATTAAGCCTTCTTATCCAAACCCTTTTAAATGTCATTGAAAACAGCGGATAAAACGCTTGCTAGCCACATTCAATCCAAAATACGGAAACGTTGGCGTATTTATAATCCCACCAAAGATATAAAAATATAAACAAGATACGCCACTCCCGTTACAATGAACGGAAAAGAATACAACGTTCAATATGGCCGCTCTAGCGAAGGAAGTCCCGCCTTCCGGTAAAACGAGCCAATGGTTAATCAGTAAAGACTGTCGATTCTCTGGGGCGGGGCTCTCGAGAAGGCGCTTGCCAGCTCGTGCGCAGGCGCAGGAGATGAGGCGACATCGAAAGAGGTGATCTTTAGCGCAATTTAAGCATTTCAAACCAAATTTATGATACAGTTCATGTCATGGTTTATTATAAATCGCAATTATGCTGTTTAATTGTGATTTTTGCCAGTGAATTAAAATAGATCTGCTTACCCCATTCAAGTAGATAGGACTCTGGACTTGCTATGACGTAAGTAGCTGCCCAGATGCGTTGCAAACATGGACGCCTAGTGGCACGGCTTCCGTAAAGGGACTTTGGATGTGTCTGAAACCACTATATTCCATATCCTATATAGAGGGTACGTATTGACGTCTCTTTACCACGTGAACATGTCAGGGACACGCCCTGGAACACTCTCCCCTGGGTGGCAAAACACCCACCAAAATGGAAGGATGAAATGTTTTTTTTAATGTGTGTGACAGTTAATGGCCACAATGTTTACTGGGCAACAACGGCCACTTTCCACTTCCTGTTAGTGTGTCCAAGAGAGTGTATATTGTTTTGCTACACACTAAAATGTATATGTTTTTCCATAACAAGAACAGAACATACTTTTAGTGCATATTCACTATTCTCTATATGACGCTTCCGAGGCTCTACACCACTAGAGTTTTTATACAATGTGAGAGGCACCGTGATTGGTCCACAGATCTACATGACCCTAGCCAATGAACAACCAGAGCCATTGGTCACCCGACTTACTACACATGTTTGCAAAGAAATACTACGTCATATGTGCAACTAGTTTTTTAACAAGTTGACCATGTTTAGCATGAGAAGCCATCATTTTCAACACTGTTAAGAAGTCAGAATGCATGACATAGCATGTTACCTCCACTTTAAATGTTTTGGTTATAAAAGGGGATCGTGGAAGAGAACCATGATTTCAATTCCCGTGGCGTAAAAATATGATTCACATTTAAGCAAGAATCGTAAAGAGATAATGTTGATCGGCACAGAAGCGCTTCAGCAGAAAGCTGAATCCTGATTGTGTAGTGATAGAGCATGCATTTAGCATATTCAAATCAGTTCAGGAAGCTCCGATACCCGCAGATAAGAAACATCCAGAATATTAGTTCGGCAGTCTCAGCATGCTGCATTCTGAATAACATTTGCGAAGAGCCAGATTATTAACTTGATGTGCTGGATGAAGGTGTACTTTTAGCTCAGTTGGTAGAGCATTTTGCTAGCAACGCCAAGGTTGTGGGTTTGATCTGTTCATATGGATTTAAGTGTACAGGAAACAATGTGTTATTAAAAGTATTGCAAACAGATACAGCCACAACACTGACCACGGGTTTCAATCCCTGACTCATTCAAATAATGTTTCTGAAAAGAGATCTGACATTTTATTCACATGTATTCATTACTCAAAAGTATATGACTCACCATGGGTTTCAAATGAAATAGATTAACAGCATAGTGTTTATCCTGAAGGAACATCTCCATTTTTTCTTTATTTATGTAATTATTGTATTAATTTCAATAAGTGCATGTCTGCGTTTTACATTCAGTCTCCGCCATCTCTCTGGCTGCACAAGGGACTCCAACGGAGTCCCTCTCTCTGTCAGTCCTACTCTCTGCATAGGGCTCTTAGCTGTTTCACTGGCCCTTATGCTCCACCAGAGGACACTCTCCTCATTACCCGGACTGCAATTCACACTATACTAGCCATAAGCCTTTGGTGGTTTATTATCCATCATTGCATTCTCCTGTGTCTTGTTAATCTTGTGTATATATAGTGCCTGTGTTTCTTGTGTTAGTTGTCTGATGTTAGGTGAGTTTCTCCTGTTATATATATTTACATTTACATTTAGGGACTTAGCGACTTACATTGCTTTATCCTATACACTTTACATATGTATTTGCAATCCCCTGGGATCAAACACACAACCTTCTTACAACTGAGCTACAGGAAAGCTACGGATGTTATGGATGTTCCAGTGATGGTCCGAGCGAGGCTTTGTGAAACCATTGATTCAAATGTCTCGTATCGTGTCGAGGCTTCGATACATTCCGACACTCGTCTCCACGGTGACACCTAGTTGTCATCTGGGCATGTTGCTCTAAGACAACAACGGCTTAGACAATCGCTGACGCATAACAATCTGTATGTTCGTTAGGAAGCTTGATTGAGTGTGTTGTGCTGTGGTCGAAGGGTCAAATCTTGGCTGAAGTGATGTCACTTCATTCAAGCTAGTGTTTCTTATTATGTATTTTTATTTCAAGTTTTAAGAACAGCAGATGTTCATCCAATACATGAAGGTGGTAGGGGTGCATATCTTTCAACATTGATAAGTGTTATGATCAACCATCACACACCTCCACTCCAAGGCTGTTTTCAAATGGTCCCATAGGGTACAATTGACCTTTGACTTTTTACGTTACTCAACTTTTAAGTTGGATAATTTGGTATTTGACATATATATATATATATATATATATATATATGTATGTATATATATATATATATATATAACACAACATATGGCTCTGTTTGTTAGGTAACATTTGACTATATTTCACATTAAAGGATATCCCGAGATGATCACTGTCAGATCACTACAAACATTTAAACACTATAAACAGTTTTTATTTCTTGATTAACAGAAAATCAGTTATAGACAGACCCTGGTTTATAAGTTTGCTTTCAGATCAACACCACCTAGTGGCGACTAGTTTTGAAACCTTTCGAAACAGTAACGAAGCCTCGTTTGGAAGGAATGTCATCCATTCTTGCAGCTGTTCTTGAAAGGGAAGCGGTGTGTTTGTGGTCATGTTTTGGGAAGACATTTCCTCCAGGACCAGTGGAGCGGAGTAAATTGTGGCAGCTGATGCACTTCCAATTACAGAAATAGGTTATCCATTTGCTTTGAGAGATCATTCATTTAGGGAGGGGAAAACAAATACATATTGAAATGTACATTTGCTGTGAAGTAATTTCTTTACCAGGGTTTCATATCTTATTAGTATTCTGAAGCATGACAGTGGACCTTGACACCCCTACGGCTATGTGAAATGCCCATATCTATACTTTGCCTACTAATTGATACCTTTTAAAGTTATCAAGTGAACAATCTTATATTTTTGGCAAAAATGTATTGGATGCCTATACAGTTCATACAGTGTATGACTCTCACGTTTGTCCTTCACTCTTTTGTATGTGCTTAATGAGTTACCATTTTTTTTACAGATTTTTTTATTGACAAGTTGTACACCATTTCTGCAAATTCTTTTTGGATTTTTTTATGGAGAACGCCGTTTTGTTCTTTAGGTAGAGATGATGTTTTCTTCATGTTACTTAAAGTAACAAAAATGTCATTCTGTGTGTCTTTTCTATGAAAAAGTCAGATTCAGCCACAGTGGTGACACTTACCATTCTAACTTCTTTAAAAGTGGAGATGGTGGTCTAGTGGGTTAAACCACTGAACTGGTAAATTAAAGGTTGCTGGTTCGATCCAAGCAGCCACCACCAGTGTGTCCTTGAGCAAGACACTTTACTCCATGTTGCTCCAGGGGGATTGTCCCTATAATAAGTGCACTGTAAGTCGCTTTGGATAAAAGCGTCTGCCAAATGACTAAATGTAAATGTAAATGTAAAAGTACTACACCTTGTTTGGACTCATGTGTGTCTGTCTTGTTGGTGGGGGATGAAGGTCCGAATGGAGATGTAGGTTAGTTTTCTGGTGGTTGAAGGATTTCAAAGTGTTCTCCAATCTTGGGGCAAGTTAAAGAGCAATAGACGATGAGGCCTTGAAAGCAGCTGGGGAAGGTGTGACAGGGGGACTAGTGGTGGTAGGAATTGATCACTGGGGGTTGTGTGGCAGCAGTTTCACAATGGTGGGTGTTGTAATGGAGCACCGGGAGGTTGGTGGTTGAGGCCTGGCAGCAGGTGCTGTAAAGTGTGTAATAGTTTGAGATGAAACTACATATGCAGACAGTGTTACTTAAAGAAATATGACGGTTTACTATTTGTTTAAAAAACTGAACCTTTTCAGCAGTTTTTAGTTGTTCCATTACAGAGACAATGAACTGCTGATCTGAACATGTAAATCAACAATAGCCTAATAGGTAAAATCATTAATAATTTAACAGTTCTTCGCTTACTCACTACTCGCAGTGTGCAGTGTGTCAATGCATATACAATATTCACACATAAGACCCAAATAATAAAATGTCAAAAAACATATGTGAAATAATAACACAAATTACATTTTGATACTTTAGATGCTTTAAACCTTACTCCCTGTGTTTTCTGGGTATATGAAGTCTGTGTTTATATACAATTAAGAGACATTCCAAATTTTATCATAATCAGCATTTCTACAATCAGACCACGGAAGGCGATTATTAGTGCCTGTTTCCACGGCCATGGAGGCTGTTTATGACTTTGTTCCTGTTGCCACAACCACGGGGCCTGTTTATGACTTTGTTCCTGTTGCCACGGAGGCCGATTTTTGGTTAGCTCCTGCAGTCATGGCTACTGAGGCCGGTTAGGATTTTGTTTCTGTTGCTATGACCATGGAGGATATTTCTGCTTGTTGCTGATGTCCTTGTCACGGAACCTGTTATCAAGGCTACTCGCGAACTCAAAATCCACCCACACTCCCACCCTCATTTATTTTGGCACAACATTCGCTGTTTCCTGTCAGCCCCTTAGCTGTTCCTGTACTAGTCATAAACTATGTAGATTCGTAGATCTGCCAGGCTCCAGCTTTAAAGTGGTTAGGAGTCCCGGACTCCGCCTCGGCCCATTGAGGCTTGGTCTGTAGAAGTTTTACAATTTACTTTGTTATCAGTTATAATTATAATTTGTTATAATTTACATCGATAATCGAGAAAAATGGATCTCTTTACAACATAGTAACGAAATCATGTTTCTAAAAGCGGCACATTGGGACATTAACTGAATGAGCAAAGAAATCCATCTCTGCCTGTCAGTCGCACACTGCCTATTTGTTGATTAATGTTTTTAACTAAAAAACACAGTAAAAAAAAACAAAGTTAAACCCTAGATGTGGATTACTTACCTGTGGATGTTCTCCTGAGAGAGTATTCCCTTTGGATGCTTACCTGTAATTGTTCCACTTGGATTATTGTAAAAAAACTGTCTGTTCACCTACTTATTGTCTCATCTGGTGTCAACCTGTAACAAGGGATGATACTGTATTAATTGTTACATTCAGTAACAAGTAACAGACCCAAAGAGAATGAAAATAAATGAAAATAAATAAGTCAATAGGGCAAATATTAAAACAAATAAATAAGGAATGCTATACAATCATTTTGTGAGTCTCAACATTGTGTGTTAGTGTAACATAAGAACCAGGCAGGAAGCATATCCAAATGCACAATGGACTCATTGCATCACAGATAAGTGTGTCTTTGATTTAATCCACAACAGAAAAAGTAAATAAGAGCAAAGTCCAAACGATTTGTGAAATGAGCTATATTCTAAAAATCCTGGTAACAAGAAACCTGAGAAAAATAAGACCAAACCAAAAACATGAAACGACTGACAAAAGACAACTGAAACACAAGGGCTTATGTACACAGGACAAACTTATAGAGGGTATGCATCGACCTCACTTTCCCACGTGATCACATGGGACACACCCTCCGACCACCGGGACACGTTCCCCTGAGTTGTTAAACATTACTGGGACTTAAAAAGGAAAAGGGTTGTGCGGATTTGCGTTTCCTGATATTGTAAGCAGTCATTTTGCTGAATGTTTTGCCACCCAGGAGGCTCACGTGGTGTTCATGTGGTAAAGTAGCGACATGTGCATTCCCTCAATTATGGGAACAAGTCACAGGTGAACACAACCAGGGCTAGGTTACAAAATGGCTGACAAGATAAAAAATGGAGAACTCAATAGAGGGTATAGACGTGATGTCACTTTATCGCGTGAACACTATATGAGCAGGAAACATAATTTGGCTAAACCATTGCCATGGCAGTACTACACGTGTGTTGTGTTGAGCTGCCGGACGGAAGGGGATTGGGGTTCGCTTTAACTCATTATGATTTTATTAATCATATCAACTTAACACCTTCAAAATTTCGGTTGAACCTTCTTAAGTTGTACTCCCATAACATGCACCTGAGCAATCAGCAAGTCCAGGCCACTTGTCTGAAGGAACTTTGACAGTGGTGTAGTTTGAGCGACTATTATAAGGGAAATCTGGATAATGCCTCCATGTAACCACATGCTTTTACTCTCACAATAAGCTGAATTGTGATGTTTTTTTTCCATTTTCAGGGTGGAAACAAAGTCAGTGAAAAGCGTTCCCTCAGGATTTTCAGCGGTTAAGACATTAATGGCTGTGTGTTGAGTTATTTTGCAGGGACAGCAAAATTACAATGTCATACAAGCGGTGCACTCACTACTTTCCATTGTAGCAAAGTGTCGTTTCTTCAGTGTTGTCACATGAAAAGATACAATAAAATATTTACAGAAATGTGAGGGGTGTACTCTCTTCTGTGAGATAGTGTAAGTTTAAAACCTTGTTACCTTAATTAACACTAAAAACAACACTTTTGTTGAGAATTGCTGATTAATGTTTTACACAGTATGTTTTGGTCTCATGAGAATAACGCAGGTGGAAATCATACCTCAAATTTATTTTGTGCAATTTCATTTAATTTAATGAGTTCAATATTGATCAAATATATATTTGTGAAAATATTTGTTCAGGAATAATGACAGGTCAAAGATAACAACAAGTGTAAGATAAAGTATAATTGAAAAGATGTAACAAATTCTTTACAACACTTAGATGCTAGTCAAACTACTTGGTAGCAGATTCAAAAACAGTCTAAAGTCTAAAATTGTCTAAAGTAATTACAATTTGGTCTCAATTTTCTTTCTTTACATATTATAATATATAATTATGTATCAGCATGCATTGTAAAAATATGACACTAAATTGATGAAAATTTGTTAACAGATAACAAGCTAATTTTTCATTAAATAAAATTGTGCTTACAATTCAGTACATGTCCATCAGTTATGTAAATCATTGAAAATGACAATGGAGTTTTACATCTTTAACTTAATTTTTTTTACTCTAAAGTAACTTCTTTTTGAGCAACGAAGAGTCTGGTGTCAGTACTGGCACTGCACAATCACTTTATGATACTCATCCCTCAGCCTAAGCAGAAGTACCACTCTTACGAACTATAATAACCACAGAACTAAAAGAAATAAACAGTAAACACTAACAAGTCTTTATTTTTTCTTTGAAAAACATAAAATAGCACTTTGTTTGAAAAATAACTTTCCAAATGCAGTCCCATACAAAGCATGCTAGGTCTACCACCCAATTAGTTACGCCGCCAGGAATGTCGCCTAGAAACGGCACTGAATTCATTCAATAATTTGTTGATTTATAATTACTCAAATAAAATTATTGGAGGTCAACAACTTTTCAGGACAGTTGAGTCTATAAGATAAGGTGATGGATGAACTTAAGGCAGACAGTTGGTGTCTCATCTGAGCTCTGTTGCCAGTTTTCGCATAGCTTCTTCTCGCTCTTCTGCATTCTGCTGTGTGCGCCGCAATTTGTTGCGCAGCTCCTGCAGGTGATCAAGGGTGCCGATAAGCTCACCATGAACAGTCTTCATCTGAGTCTCCAGCAGTTGTGTACGGTGAAGGGAGTTACGACGCTCTTTTCTGCTGCGCTGTACCTTCTCTTCCAGATCAGTCACTAAGAGAGAGTAAACTTAAGAGTAAATATAAAATAGATAGAATGAAGATGCACTTATTAGTATTGCTAAAAAAGTGATTTAAAAATGATGTAATGGCTTTTATGACAGGTGAAAGGATACATCAATACACAATAACAAAAGCACAATACTGTTCTTTTTTTCAACATTTTAGTTGCACAATTTCTACACATACATAAAAAAATACAATGAAAAGCAACATTGATAGATATTACATATTAGGTTAGATACCCATGACATTCTCACAGTCTTTGCTTTCTGATTCTGCCTCTGTCGTCTTCATTAGGCTTTTGGTTTGTTGTAGCATCCTTTCCATCTGAGCCATCTGAGTGGGTTTGGCTCCACTTGCACTACGGATGAGCAGCAGATCTCTGTCTCTATCACTAAGCTCTTTACCCTTACTCATTGTAACTGTCAGCAGTTTGTTCAGGATACAGTGGAGCACGGACTTTAGAGCGGTTATTTGAGAGTCAAGGGCAACAAAAGCCTTAAAAAATCTCCTTCAAACCCCGGTTTTTCGTGCCACTTTGTGAAGAGTAAATTAAGATTTGAAGAAGATGGTCTTTTATACTTTGTACCCAGAACAAATTTAGCTTCCAGACAAACAAAGAATGAACAGAGAGTTGTGGCAGTCATGAGTTTAGCCTGATTCACAGCCTCCAGTAACATAACCTTTCACACTTTAGCACGCACTAATGACAACACAGCTTTGCATTGTGGATCACTCTACATAAGAGCAAAATGATTCAATACAAAAACAGTCATGTTTATTTTGAAAAACTTGTCTCTTGAACAAAACAACAGTTGTTTCATGTGTCAAGTTTTAGAATAGATCCAACCAACGTCTGAAACAATACATAGATTAAACAATGTTGGTATAGAAAACTAAAATTTCAATATAACTTGAAACATTTATTAATATAGGGATATACCAATGTAACAAGATTCAAAGTAGGGAAGGAAGGAGACAGGAACTGGCAAACATTTAAACATTTTAATAAAAATAATAACAGCCAACTGGCAAACAAAACACGGAAGTAAATAAACAGCCGGCCGCCCCTCATGGACGACGGCCAGCGAATAAAACATAAATACCAATACAAACACAAAACATGTTCGGGCCTGAAACTTTAAAGTCATGAGGACTCTTGGTTATTTTAAAACCTCTGTTGCAACCCCTCTTTTATTCTTTAAGAATCTGTTTCTCATTTGCCCGTGGGTACTAGAGCATAGACGGAGCACAGAAGCATTTCGTGTCAAAAAAAACAAATAACAATAGATTTAACCATAGGCCCATCCACCCATCAATCCATTTTCAGCTATCCTCAGCACTTGCTGTTCATAATAAGATGTGATACTTCTAAGGGAACGCCCATGACTTTTGAAGACACACCATTTTTATTCTTTGTAGACAATGATGTGAACCAACAGATAAAAGAAAAGACAAAATACTTTCAACAAATAAATAAAAAAAAGACCTGAGAACAACTCTCTGTATATTAAAAGAGTAAAGCTTCCTCAGCATAATCCTTTGGTCTGACTTTTTAATAATTGCAACTTTATTTTCATCTAACTTAACACCTTTTATCAATAATAGTTGCTACATACTCCTAAATACAACAATGTCTACAAATGCATCATTGACAATATATTGAAGTGTTTTTATTATAAAATTGATTACCATCTCCTTGGTTTTTGACACATTTTAGATCCAATATCATCCTGTCGCACCATATTCCTGGTCTGATTGGGAAAGCACAGAAAGGAGCTCCGTATCATCTGCATATTAGACCGGATAACTATTATCTTGTAATTATCTCCTATAATCATTTGTGTAAAGTATGATATATGAATACTATGCGAGTGAAAAGTATGAGGTTTCATGCTACTCAGCTCCTTCGTAAGCAGAGCACGCCACGTTTGATTATGTCCAAGGAAGCTGTTCTCTGTCAGCTTAGGAGTGTCGAGAGGAGACTGCTTAGGAACCCAAAGCAGGTTATGTTGTGAAGCTGGAACCGAGAGAGGTGGAGAGCTCAATAGAGTCTTGGTACATACTCAACCATACGGTGCAATCATGACAAGAACCGGTTGCATACACCTGTTCCTTTCAATTTGAAGGCCATAGCCTTAATGAGTTCCTCTTACCTGGGCTAGACCCATGACTACTAACAGCCCTGATCTGCTTTCAAAAGTACCCAGTCGCCATACGCAGCGATATCTGCGGCATGTTTCACCAGGTGAGGCTGCTCCCCGGTGACTTGTCTTTGCTCCGATTTCCTTGGCATCCGTTGATGCCTTACAACCCCCTGACATGTACCAGGTGCAGGTGCTCCCCTTTGGCAACTCTTGCAGCCCCTTATGTGCCACATAAGCCCTGTATACATTGCCGTAGTCAGCAATTAGGTAATTTTTTCATGTAAAAAAACTGAATGTGAAGCGCCACCACCAAACCCTTAGTTAAACTGCAGCAGTACGACACACTGGCTGAATGCCTTCATGCCTATGACCAAGAGGTTCGCACGGCAGCCTACACCTCCAGTGCCGACCTACAATAGGACGTTCAACATGCAATCCTCTGCCAAGCTCAAGCGGAGTCCTTCCCTGACAAGCTGAAACTTCCGAAGTCTGGGAACAGGTATCGTCTAAAAGTAGACTGGTCACACTTTCCCTTGAGCTTGTCAATGCTATTGGACGGATTAGGGTAGGTGATCGTCAACACCACTATGTGGTATTAGAATCAAATACAGTACATCCAACTGTCCTTGACCCTGGACATCCAGTCACAGCACTAATCATAAAAGACTATGATGAGCCATTGCATCATCCAGGTACTGAGCGGTTGTTGGTGAAAGATTAGTAGGACGTACTGGATCCTAAGAGGTCATAAAGCTGAACAGACTGTAGGAAATGGAGGGGCTGATCAGTGGTCCCTCTCATGGCTGATATGCCCCTCACCTGACAGAGATACTTTCCTCTGGCTTTCTTCGGCGGCCAGTGTGTGTGGCATGCGGTCTCTGGGTGTTAACTTTGTGTGGATTTGTGCAATTTGTTGTTCAAAAGGTTTACTATCTGCTGCTGTATGATCAGCAAACATTACTGGATATTACATTTTCTGCCACAAATTTTGTAAAGTTTGATCATGATGGACATTAAACACTAGCCCTGTTTTTACCAGGCATCCCAACTTAGCTCTGCCGCCTCCCGGTCTTACATCCACGCCGTAAGCGCCACCGTCGTTGAGGTAAAGGTAGTGATCAGTTGGTGAGGTTGAAAGTATGTTTGGCACATTTCTCCATGGCTTCTTGGACTAAGTACCGGACGGTGCCTCACCTCTCTATTTATCGGCAGTTGTAAGACCCTATCGACGCATGGTTGGTACCTGTCGTCGGCTCCGAATAGGTGTTCCAGAGCGTGGAAAACTGAAGCTATTTCCCTGTTCAGGGCGACCAAGGGGTCCAGGAGACTCTGACAGCAAGGACTTGTTGGCTTACTGCTTCTTCAGGACAGCGATGGAGCTCAGGATACTCGCCCGGCAGGGTATCTTCGGTACGTTACTCAGATCCGTGTGGACAGCCATAGGCTTACTGCTTCCTCAGGACAGCTTACTGCTTCCTCAGGACAGCGATGGAGCTCAGGATACTCCCCCAGCAGGGCATCTTCGGTACGTAACTTAGATCTGTGTGGACAGCCATAGGCTTACTGCTTCCTTAGGACAGCGATGGGGCTCAGGATACTCGACCAGCAGAGAATCTTCCGTACTTAACTCAGAACAGTGGGGACGTAGGGTTACTGCTTCCGTAGGACAGGGATGGGGCTCAGGATACTCGACCAGCAGGGCATCTTCGGTACGTAACTTAGATCTGTGTGGACAGCCATAGGCTTACTGCTTCCTTAGGACAGCGATGGGGCTCAGGATACTCGACCAGCAGAGAATCTTCAGTACTTAACTCAGAACAGTGGGGACGGCCGGCTGACTAGGGACTGATGGGCACCTGCACACAACTATAAGCACAATGCATTTCCAAAGCACATTCCTCTGGAAGGCGGGATGTACCCAGGAAAGGTTTGGAGAAGTAGTGTATGTCAAACTTTCTCACACGGTGCATAAATGAATCACTCCACAATTTCAAACGTGCACACTTCAATTTGTAAGCACTGCAACACTTCCAAGTACCTCACAGTGGATTTAAGCCTTCACTCCATTCCGCCTGGGCCACTCTATAAGCCGCTCGTATTGTGTCCGAAGAGGGGGTGCGGCGTGCTTCCAATTGTGCGATGCTTATCCAAGAAGACAAACGTATCCTCAAATTATCAACTTCAACCACACAAAGAAAAGGAAAAGCATACCGCCACGGTTCTTCCGGTTTATCATAATAACTCCATGAACACAGACAAAGTATTTCTGTAGTAAGATGAACTCCGGTACTTAGCTCTCTTCCAGATAACAGTCTTCACATTCCCACTAACAATCTTCTAGCCAGCCGGCTAGGATAGTCGTACTCACTCGCTCCCTTTGCTCTTGTCCATCACGTCCGATTTCTTCCCCGAGTCCCCCCCTGAACACTCAAACCTGCTCCTTCGAACACTTGAACTTGACTGCTGCACTTGAGCAATGGACTGAACACTTGTAGATCCTCTCCGCTCTGCTTTTATATCCACTCTGAAATGCCCATCCTAAGCGTCGCCCTGGTTGACTCTATTTCGATGCAGCTGCCACAATTTCCCTTTTGTTTACTTTTCAGATCGGCCATGACAGTGCCGTTACCCCGGAAGTCTGCCCCCAGGGAAACACACGCTGTCATTTTTTTAGTTCCGCCTTCGGCACTCGGTGACACTAGATCAGTAGCAAACAAGTTCTACAGGATTTCTTTGCGGCCCTTGAATTGGATTTTCTCTGTGTGACTGAGACGTGTAACTGAGTGTTAGTGAGTCCAGCAATTTCTTACTTAAACTCCCTGCGAACATCTGGAAGAGGAGGAGGAATAGCAATTGCTTATAAGAATGTTTTTAAATGTAAAAAACTATTGCTTTCATCCCAGTTCAGCAGCTTTAAACTGACTTAATTTGAGCTGCGTCGTTCCCACACAACACTGTGCACAGTGGTCTATCTTCCTCCCAAATACAATAAGGTTGTAAAAAATAATTTTCAGATTTTGTGGCTGATATTATGACGAAATATGATCATATCCTTATTGTTGGGGATTTTTATGTCCATATGAGTTGTCCTGATAATGTTATTGCAAAAGACTTTCTAAATGTCATTGACTCTTTTAATTTTGTGCAGTCAGTGCCTGGACCCACACATGAACGTGGACACATGCTTGATCTCGTTTTATCCTTTGGTGTGCCTGTTCTTAATCTTGAGATCTGTGATGCAGTATTTTCTGATCATATGTCTTTATTATTTGAGATTCCTCTTGCCTGTTATACAGTAATACAAACTCGTACTGCCGTTCTGCCCTGTCACATTAACCCTTCCACTGCTGTTAAGTTTACATCTATTTACACTCAGAATTGTGCTATACCAGAGTTTTTATGTTTTGACTCGGAGGAGCTTATCTGTCTGGTTGTACTCTATCTGTGAAACTATTATGGATAATATGGCTCCATTGAAAATCATGCAGCCTAAAACTAAAAAAGAACCATGGCTGAATGACTTGGTTTGTCCTGCAAGGCGCGAGTGCCAAAAGCACAGCACAAATGGAGAAAAGGACAGATTGCTTGTCTCACTTCAATCGTTAAACATCATGTATTGGTTTAATTCCCAACACCTGTTTCCCTCCTGATATTATCCCCTATTTAAAGCCCTTAGTTTTCTGTCCATTGCCAGTTCGTTTGCTCTGCATCGCTGTGAATGACATTGCGTCACCATCTTGCGCTGTGGATTAAATCGTTCAGTCAGTCTACTTCATGTCAAGTGCTGTGTTAGTCGAATCTAGTCAGTTTATTGTTCCTGTCAAGTCTGTGCATTATTGTTCCCTGTTTCGCGTTGATGACCTCTCTTTTGCAGATCAAGTTCAACTACCACCCGCCAAGCACCCCTCACTTCGGCAGTTGTTGGGAGAGGGAGATCCGCTCTATTGGAGCCCGGACTGTCACAGCGAAAGTATAGAGGACAGTCCTGATCGAAGTGGAGAACTCAATGCCTCTTGGGTATACGTCCTCTGATGTTTCTGATCTTGAAAAATCCCCCATACTGTTTCCTGATTGGCTGTCGATATTGTTCACACATATAAGAGCAAGGGATACAGTTCATGATATGATAACCATCGCGGCATCTTGTTGCTGTCCATTGGAGGCAAAGTGCTGGCACGTATTCTGCTGAACCGGCTGCAACAGCATGTTTATAGTAGACGGTAACATCGTCTCAGAAAGTAAATGTGGCTTTCATGCTGGCCGTGGGACTGTGGACATGTTATTCATTCTTAGGTAGATTCAAGAGAAGTGCCGAGAAAAGGACTTCACAAAAGCCTTTGATTCAGTCTATCGTACCGGGGTCTCGCTTATACTATGCAAGATTGGTTGCCAAGGGAATTTTGTAAACATCTTTTGTTTATTTCACAGTGGCATGCTTGGTCAGGTGCTGGATGACGGCGAGCTGTCTGATCCATTTGGCAGTGTCTTCAACCTTCGCAGGCTTCAGGCTCATTCTAGGAGGAGGTCCACAATCTTGCGTTGGCTCCTGTGTGCGGATGAGTGCGCACTGATGCCGCACAACCACGCTGCAGCCAAGTTATTATTTGCTTTAGGACTGCAGCCTCTCTGTTTGGGCTCACTGTTACCAAAAGTAAAGTAAAATTACCATAACGTTTTAGAGTATCTTTCACAAATGTAAGCATGGCATTGCCTGCTTACATATGTCATCTCCATTAGAATTAGATACTTTTCTACACACAGAGTAAAAAATACAGAACATTGAAAGCAATATTGATCCAGAGAATAACTTGCTTAACAATATTAAAATATGTCGATATTTTACAGAGGACAAATTTAATGCAACGTCTCGTATGCTAATTTCCACAGTATTAGGGAATATTTAGGACAATTAAATATATATAAATGTGGTGAAGTGAGTGACTAGTTGCCACATCATCCTCATTATGTATATAACCAATGGTCGTCACCCTCATTATGTATATAGCCAATGGGGTACCACCCTTAGCGTATATAGACTCTGTGTTCATGCCTCCTGGAATGCGTCATTGTCGAAAGCCCGCCCCTTGCCTTCATCCCAAGAGACCGCGGAGGTATGTGTTTCAGCTGTGCAGCTGGTTGTTTTGATTTTATTATTAGGTCATGTCGCATTGTTTCTTTATTTTTATTTTGTTTAGTGTGACACTCGGCCATCGAGGCTGCTCGTTGTTTTCGTGGTGACATCCACACATCCACATTGTAAGTTTTAATGTAGCATCATAACTGTACGGGAAGTTTATTTGTTTGAATGATCCGCAATGCATTTTAGTGTGGCGTGCCTTCGGGGCTTCCATCGGTGTGGCGTCTCTGAGTAGCCGTGTCGGGGTGCCAGCTGTTTGTTGACTCACTAACAGATCCATCGTATGACTTTGTGCCTGTGATTACGTGTATGTTTGTGTGTGCGTGAGCGTGCCGATATTCAATCAGGGTGAGTACATTAGCTATCGTTCCTTTTTTTATCTGCATTTGTTTTAATTGGATGATTAATAAATATGTGTTTAGGAAATCTCTCTGCTCTTGTTAAAGACAGGTTGAGCAGATATATATACAACTTGCTGTTAGTATCCCTGGCTTTTCGAGCCACGTCTGCTGCTTTGGGGAGAAACAGGAATTACCTGGGATCCCAGCTCGTCTGTTGCTCTGGCGATCTGTCTTGGGCGCTAGTGGGCTTTAAAGGATTTTTGTTTCTGTTATTTCTTGATTTTGTTCCTGTTTATGTGCCTGTCTTGGTTTGTATTTGGCTGGTTCTATCACGTCCCTTAACTGCATGATCACCGCTGTGTAATGACCTTTTGCAGGGATTGATCACAGCCAAATGGTCTTGTCATTTACATAAATTTTAGTGACTGATTGTGTGATTTTGTGACGTAACCATATCGTCTTGATTGGTGTTGCTTTCTGTCTTTGTTTAAGTGGATTGTTTATTTTTTATTTTGTTTGTTTCTG
Source organism: Triplophysa tibetana (assembly GCA_008369825.1). Classification (NCBI taxonomy): domain Eukaryota; kingdom Metazoa; phylum Chordata; class Actinopteri; order Cypriniformes; family Nemacheilidae; genus Triplophysa; species Triplophysa tibetana. The sequence continues at coordinate 17,024,321 of CM017905.1, read as the reverse complement.
TATTCTGCAGGAGCTGGGTGCGCCAGGAAGTGGGCCGGTGGTGGTAGCTGCACGGCCTTCACCTTAACACTAGTGGTTATTAGTGCTGTGTTATTTCTGATCACTATTTGTGGTGGAGTGTGACTTTTGAATAGTGGTGTTTCTGCCGTATGCAGCTACAGCTGGCTTGCTTTCAGGGCCTCAACCCCTGCAGTGATCTACTTTGTTTATTTTGTTTACGGATAGAGAAAACTTATTGTGAGTTATTTGATTAATTATGTTCTTTATTAAACATATTTTTGTTAAATTGTGAACTCACGCCTCTTGCCTTTCTTGAGCAAACGGACTGTGTCCTGTTTATTAGAATTTTTCCCCGGTAATTCGGGGTGGCGTAGTCACTACTAGTCGGGCCGCGTTTTGCGACACGTGGCGTAGTCGGCAGGGTTTGCATAGAATATTTTGCAGAGACGTGAGTTGTATATTTTGTAAAGTTTTTTTTTTTGTTCGTTTGGTGTTTTTTTTTTTTTAAAGCAGCAGACGTGTGTTCTGACGATTGCAGGTTCTGGCTTAACCTCCGTAGGTGCCGTTGGTTGTGGGTGCAGAGTTCTGTTAAATTAAGTAGGTACATGCTATAGGAATGGAGGGAGAATTACAAGAACTAAAAGAGCTTGTGGTTCAGCTTAGAGCTGACAATGAGAGACTGCGACAGGAGAGGGCGTCCGAATTGCAGGGGGTCAGTGTCGCGGGACCTAGTACCTCTGCCGGAGTTACTGCCCCTGCAACTCCATTAGCGGCTAGTAATACTCCAGTGGCTGATAGGCTTGTATTTGTACCTAGGGATAGAAGGTGTCCAAAATTTAGTGGGAGAGCGGGGTTGAATATTGACGAATGGGTTGAGGAAGCTAAAGCTTGTATGAGAACCCGTTATTTATCCCCTGCGGATCAGGCCTTCTTTCTCTTTGATCATTTGGAGGGGTAGGCGCGAGAAGAGATCCGATATCGGTCAGAGGAGGAGCGTGGGGACCCTGAGAAAATTATTAGGGCACTGCGTGAATTGTATGGATGTTCGTTGTCGTATGTAGCCTTGCAGGAAGCTTTCTTCTCTCGGAGGCAACAGGAGGGGGAAACACTCTTGGAGTTTTCCCTCGCCTTGATGAATCTCCTGGAGAAGGTTAAGCAGCAGTCACCAACTGTAATGGTAAATGCTGAAATGTTATTACGTGATCAGTTTGTTGAATATGTCAGTAATAGTATGTTGAGACGTGAGCTTAAACAGCTGGTCCGCCGACAGCCCAATTCCATGTTACTGGATGTGAGGAGTGAAGCCCTCCGATGGGAGCAGGAAGGGATGCCAGGGGGTGTGAGAGCCCGAAGCTTATCAGTCCCAGTGGCACATGGAATTCAGTATGGTGTTCATGGAGATTCATGGGGGGGGGGCTCGTAGTTCACCTCAGACCTCAGAGTTGGGTGAGTTAAGAGAAATGCTGAAGGCACAGCAAGAGCAGTTAAATCGCCTCACCCAAAGTTTTGCCCGATTGTCAGGCCCAGAGATGCGTAATCGAGCCCCACGTAGTGGGCCTGTAATCTGTAGAAGGTGTCAAAAACCCGGCCATTTTGCCAGAGAGTGCAATGAGGACCGTGTTTTACAACGTGCTCCTCATTTCACTGTACCTATAAGAGAAGGGAGGCAGTTACCTACTTCCGTGCAGTCGGAAAACTAGTGCCAACTGAGCTGCAGAGTCACAGCTCGGTTGGGGACTTTACTGGCTCAGTTTTACCGAAGGGTTCTGTTGCGGCTTCTGGTTTAATGTCGTCCTGTCCTCATCTTGTGGTGTCCATAGGTGGAGTATCGGTGCCGTGCTTGGTTGATACCGGCTCGATGGTCTCCACCATTACAGAAAGCTGTTTTCAGCGACAATTTGCAACATGGGGACAGGAGCGACTAAAGTCATGTCAGTGGTTACAGCTTCGCGCCGCTAATGGTTTTGCCATCCCTTATTAGATTAGATTAGATTAGATTAGATTCAACTTTATTGTCATTACACATATACAAGTACAGTGTAACGAAATGTAGTTTAGGTCTAACCAGAAGTGCAATTAGCAAGTGCAGATATACAGTGTGAATAAATACAGAATACAATTTTAGGGAAATACTATACAAATGTTGTATGAAAAATATGACAGTCGGTATGTACTATGAACAATATATACAGAAGGCTATATACTGTGAACATTAATGTACAGGTGGTTATGAACAGATAACAATATAGACAATACAATAGTGCAAGTGACTTGAGTGTGCATTAATTACAGACATTAGCTATTAAAGTTACAGTGCAGTAGATGAGTTAATGCGGTTATTAAAGATACAGTGCAGTACATGAGTTAATGCAGTTGTTGAAGTTATAGTGCAATACATGAGTAGATGCAGATAATACAGTTACAGTGTATTAGATGAGTTAGTGCAGTTATTGAAGTTACAGTGCAGTATATGCGGTTATTAAGGTTACAGTGCAGTAGATGAGTTAATGCAGTTATTGAAGTTACAGTGCAATAGATGAGTGGATGCAGTTAGTTATGCAATAAATGCAATAGATGAGTTACAGTGCAGTAGATGAGTTAATTCAGTTATGGAAGTAGTTTATTAGTGCAAATGAGCATTCAGTGTAATATTCCTGGTGTGCAAGTGAGCAGTATAGAGTGGAAATGATGCTATGTGTGTGTAAACAGTCCGGTAGAGCAGATAACATGAAGTACTGGTGTGTACAGTTCAGTCATGGATGCAGCCCTGTTATGCAATGTAAACGATGTAGTAGCAGCATTAAAGTTAAAGTTATGAGGGTTAGTGGAATCAGTGGGGAGCAGAGTTCAATAATGAAACAGCTCTGGGAAAAAAGCTGTTTCCTAGTCGGCTGGTTCTTGTCCGGAGGCACCTGTAGCGCCTACCGGAAGGCAGGAGAGTAAACAATCTATGAGCGGGGTGAGAGGAGTCCTTGAGAATGCTGCGAGCTCGACGCAGACAGCGTTTCCCCTGGATGTCCTCAATGGAAGGGAGTGTAGTCCCTGTGATGCGCTGGGCTGTTTTCACCACCCGCTGCAGTGCCTTGCGCTCAGCAACAGAACAGTTCCCGTACCAGACTGTGACACAGTTGGTCAGGATGCTCTCTATCGTGCAGCGATAGAAGTTCACCAGGATAGTTGAAGACAGTTGGTTCTTCTTCAGTGTCCTCAGAAAGAAGAGACGCTGGTGAGCCTTCTTGACCAGGCATGAGGTGTTGGTGGTCCAGGACAGGTCCTCCGAAATATGGGTCCCCAGGAACTTAAAACTGGAAACACGTTCAACAGCCATCCCGTTAATGTGGATGGGGTCGTGTGTGCCTCCTTTCGCCTTCCTGAAGTCCACGATGATCTCCTTTGTCTTGGAGGTGTTAAGGAGCAGGTTGTTGTCTGAGAACCATGTGGCCAGGTGCCGTACCTCCTCCCTGTAAGCAGTCTCATCGTTGTTGCTGATGAGACCAATCACTGTTGTATGGTCTGCGAACTTGATGAAGGAGTTAGATCCATTCACAGGCCTGCAGTCGAGTGTGAAAAGGGAGTAGAGAAAGGGGCTCAGTACGCAGCCCTGTGGTACACCAGTGTTGAGGGTGATGGTGGTGGAGCAGATGTGGCCTAACCTAACAAGCTGAGGCCTGTTCGTCAGGAAATCCATAATCCAGTTGCAGGTTGAGTTGTTAATGCCTAGGTTTCCAAGTTTGCTGATTAGCTTGGAAGGGATGACGGTATTGAATGCAGAGCTAAAGTCTACAAACAGCATGCGTGCATAAGTGTCCTTATTATCCAGATGTGTGAGCACGGAGTGCAGCGCCATTGACACTGCATCATGTGCGCTCCTATTGCTGCGGTAGGCAAATTGGTATGGGTTTTCCTCTAGCTTCAACTTGTAGCAGTGCTTGGCCTTTCTGATGCCCCTCTTCAGATTTGCCCTGGAAGTACTATAGGCCTGTGCATCACCTGATCTGAAGGCGGTGTTGCGTGCTTTCAACAGGAGGCGCACTTCCTTGTTCATCCATGGCTTCTGATTAGGGTATATGGTGATCTGCTTCTGAGTTGTGACACTATCAATGGTGGTATTGATGTAGTCCAATACAGAAGAGGTGTAGCTGTCTATGTCCGTGTGAGAGCCACTGGTGGCCTGAGAAGCAAACATACTCCAGTCTGTGTGTAGAAACCTTTCCTGGAGTGTGAAGTCTGCCCCCGCAGGCCACACCTTGATGGTCTTCACTGATGGCTTCACACGATTAATGAGAGGTGAGTACTTGGGGGTGAGGAACAAAGAAAGGTGATCAGATTGACCCAGGTGGGGGAGGGGTGTCGCGGCGTAAGCTTCAGCCATGTTTGTATAGACATGATCCAAAGTTTTGTTTCCTCTTGTGTGGCAGGAAACATGCTGGTGAAATTTAGGGAGCACTGTCTTGAAGTTAGAGTGATTAAAATCTCCCGCAACAATAAATGCAGCCTCCGGGTGAGCAGTCTGTTGTTTACTGATGGCTGCATGAAGTTCTTTCATAGCAAGCTTGGCATCAGCATCCGGTGGAATATAAGCTGCCGTTATAATGGTGGAAGTGAATTCCCGTGGCAGATAAAACGGTCTACATTTAACCATGAGAAACTCAAGGTTAGCCGAGCAGTGTCTCCCGACAATAACTGAGTTCGTGCACCAAGCTTTATTGACATAAATGCACAGTCCACCTCCTCTTGTCTTACCGGATTCCTCTGCCGTTCTATCCGCCCGGTGTTGTAGCCCGCTAACTCAATAGCGTTGTCCGGTATGCCGCTGTGTAGCCATGTTTCCGTGAAGATTATGACATTGCAGTTTAAAAGTCTTTTGTTGTTGATGATGCGGAGTCGAATCTCATCCATTTTGTTCACTAATGATCGTACATTAGCAAGGAAAATGCTGGGTAAAGAGAGCCGGTGTGGTGTTAGCTTTAGCTTAGCTCTTAGCCCTCCGCGCGTTCCCCGCCTTTGTTTACGATCTCGACGCCGCCGACGAGCACTTCCGCCCGGCCGTGTGGGGTGCGTAGCATCGGATGTTTTTATGATCTCAGGGACGAGTTGAATGTTGCTGATATAACTTCCGGGAATGCGCAAACCGATATCCAAAAGCTCCTGCCGGGTGTACGATGTGAAGGCACAACTGTTCTGTACGAACAGGCCCGAGATGAGCAAGAAAAACACTATATAATTGCTAAAACTGGAGAGACGCTGAGCCTCGCGATGTTCACGCGCCGCCATCTTGGTCTTATTTTTGACCAAGTTCTATATATTGGCTACATAGAACTGGATATTGAGCTCTGTGGCCAAGTCGTTTCCAATTGCGGGGTGCTTGTTGTTAAAGATCCTCCTGGTGGCTTGTGTGATCAGATTCCAGGGGTCCTTGGAATGAATGTTTTAAAGCGATGCTACCAGGAGCTCTTTAGTCAACATGGCCCTGCTCTTTTTAACTTGCCTGATGTTTCAAAAGCTCCGCATCTTGTAACTCAGGCCCTTCAATATTGTAGTGTTAACACTGTAACTGGTATAAACCATGTGGGTAAAGTCCGTGTACGGGGTCGTAGACTTTGCCGTATTCCAGGGGGCATGCTTAAATTTGTTCCGGCAACCTGCTCCGATGAATTCTCTGCTGGAACCGTACTCTTTGATCCTCCTGAATCCGGTTTGCCTGCTGGGTTATTGGCTTTTCCTGCAGTAGTTCAGGTGAGCCAAGGGACAGCTTATATACCTGTTGTTAATGTTGGCGTGACTGATGTAGTGCTCTATCCACGGTCTATTATGGGCACGTTGAGTAGTGTATATGTGGTAAGTTTACCCACAGGTGTTACCGAGGTTCAGCCACTGGGGGCTCTTGTGGGGGCGCAAAGTGCGGAAGTAGTACCTACTGTGCAGGAACAGATGGAGTCCATGGATTTGTCGATTTTGTCAGAGGAAGAGCAGAGTCTGGTAAAGTCTTTACTCCGTAGATTTCAGGCAGTGTTCTCTACCCAGGAGGGGGATTTGGGTTGTACGAATTTGATTTCGCATGATATTCCCTTGGTAGATGAGACTCCAATTCGACAGCGTTTCCGACGCATACCCCCATCGGAGTATGAAGTAGTAAAGGCCCACATAAATCAATTACTCGAAGCTGATATTATTAGAGAGAGCTGTAGTCCATATGCTTCACCAATCGTGCTGGTTAAAAAGAAAGACGGGGGCCTGCGTATGTGCGTTGACTACCGTCAACTCAATGTCAGAACTAGGAAAGATGCGTTTCCTTTGCCCCGAATAGATGAGTCTCTTGATTCCCTGAGTGGTGCTCGTTGTTTTTCGACTCTTGATTTGGCCAGTGGGTATAATCAGGTTCCAGTCACAGAGAAAGATCGGTTTAAAAAGGCTTTCTGTACACCCTTTGGACTCTTTGAGTGGAACCGTATGCCATTTGGCTTATGTAATGCTCCGGGCACCTTTCAAAGGTTGATGGAGCGGCTGTTCGGGGACCAACAGTGTCAATCCTTGCTTTTATACTTGGATGATGTGATAGTATTTTCCACCTCTGTAACGCAACATCTGGAGCGTCTGGAGGTAGTTCTAAGTCGTTTAGAACGTGAAGGACTTAAGGTGAAGTTAAGCAAGTGTGCGTTTTTCCAAAGAGAGGTGAAGTACTTGGGCCATGTTATATCGGCCGAAGGGGTATCAACAGACCCTGCAAAGATTGATGCGGTAGCTGATTGGCAGATTCCATCTAATGTAGCGGAGCTACGCTCGTTTTTGGGTTTTGCCAGTTATTATCGCCGTTTTGTGGAGGGGTTTGCCAAATTGGCAGCCCCCCTACATAAGCTGGTAGCGGTGTGTACTGGTTCGAGACCCAGAGAGCGAATGGATCAGGGGTTTGCTGGGGCTTGGACTGAGCAGTGTCAGGTGAGCTTTGAGGGTTTGAAGAACAGGCTGTGTATTTCCCCCGTTCTGGCATATGCAGACTTCTCCCGGCCCTTCATCCTGGAGGTGGATGCAAGCCAAAGTGGGCTTGGCGCGGTCCTCTCGCAAGAGCAGGAAGGTAAGGTGCGCCCTACTGCTTACGCCAGCCGCGGCCTTAGGCCCACGGAGCGCAACATGACTAACTATAGTTCCATGAAGTTGGAATTTGTGGCACTCAAGTGGGCCATGACCGAGAAGTTTAGGGAGTATCTGTTGGGTCAGAAATGCATTGTTTATACAGACAACAATCCCCTTAGCCACCTGACATCTGCTAAGTTGGGGGCTACCGAGCAACGTTGGGCAGCCCAGTTGGCTGCCTTTGACTTTGAGGTTCGGTATCGGTCTGGGAGGAGCAACCGAAATGCTGATGCTCTGTCTAGGCAGAATCCGGTTTCCCAGGAGATTCGGGAGAGTTTCTTACCAGGTACCATAATCCCAGTCGTGGTGAGGCAGGTAGCAGAGACAGAACCGGTAGTACAGGTGAACCAAGCGGTAATCACAGCATTCCCCAGTTTTTCTCTTGAGGATTTGAGTTTGCTACAAGAGGCGGATCCTGATATTCAGAAGATGTTGGCATTTTGGGAACAGGGTTCATTTCCCAGCTCAGCAGTGCGCCAGCAGCTCCCCAAGTCTGTTCTGACATTGCTCCAGCAATGGGACCGTTTTTAAAAAAAAAATGGGGTCCTTTATCGACGGGTGTCACGCCCTGATGGGGGTGAGGAGGTGCTACAGTTGATTTTGCCTGCCGTGTTAAAAAATGAGGTATTGACTGAGTTGCATCAACATCATGGACACCAGGGCATTGAACGCACTACTGAACTGGTGCGTCAGCGATGTTACTGGCCAAGGATGTCTGCAGAAGTGGCACAGTGGTGTCGGGAATGCGAACGATGTCAGCTGGCTAAAGACATCCAACCAACTGCTAGGGGCTTTATGGGCCATGTTTTGGCTTCTAGGCCAAATGAGATCCTGGCTATTGATTTTACCCTGCTTGAGCCTTCTGGTTCTGGACATGAGAATGTTTTGGTGTTAACCGACGTGTTCAGTAAATTCACCCTGGCTGTCCCTACTAGAGATCAGCGGGCTGAGACTGTAGTACAGGCCTTAGTGACAGAGTGGTTTTTCAGGTTCGGGGTTCCAGGTCGTATTCACTCCGACCAGGGCCGGAATTTTGAGTCTGCCCTTATGAAACAACTCTGTAAGCTCTATGGGATTGAAAAATCTCGTACTACACCCTATCATCCTGCAGGCAACGGCCAGTGTGAACGGTTCAATCGAACCCTTCATAACATTCTTCGTACACTGCCGATCTCCCGTAAACGGGACTGGGCATCTTGCCTTCCGCAGATGTTGTTCTGCTATAACACCACTCCTCACCAGAGCACGGGTGAGTCTCCATATCTCCTGATGTTTGGTCAGGAGCCTCGACTCCCTGTTGATTTCCTGTTGGGTAGGGTCCAGGAATCTGGCGGAGGTGGGGTTCATCAGTGGATGGTAGAGCATCAAGCTAGGATGCAGGTGGCCTTCGAAGGGGCACGAGGGCGTTTGAAGGCCGCTGCTGAACGCCGTAAGAAACTGCATGACCACCACGTTCGGGATGCACCACTGAGGGAGGGTCAGCTGATTTATCTCCGGGATCATAGCGTGAGAGGTCGTCATAAAATCCAGGACCTGTGGAGCTCTGTGGTGTATCAGATCGTGAGAGCTCCTCTAGATGGAGGCTCGGTGTATGCTGTTGCACCTGCGGATGATCTGAGTAAGATCCGGCATGTTCATCGTTCGTCAATGAGGACCCGTATCCAACGAGAATCCCAATCGAGAGTTGTTGATTTTGACGGCCCTTTAGTAGGGACGCCATCATCATTGGGGGATGTTGGGGATGTAGAGGAAGTAGACCTTTGGGTGGCCGTTTCAGGCGATTGGCAGGTTGGGTCAGGTCAAACCGTAGCATCACAACCCACAGCCGTAGCAAGGGACCAGGCATCAGCATCACCACTTAAGGAAGTGGTGGGGCCAGCCCGGTAGTGTTTGCACCTTCTGTAACTGGTGAGTTGGCAACATATGTTGAGTCGGGCCGGGCAGGGGTGTCTGCCTCTCTCCCCTTGAACCATCAAGGGGATAGTGTCGGAGCAGTACGAAGAACGAGACGAGCTACCGCGGGCCAACACCCTAATATTTACCATCTTCCTCAATCGGTGGAAAATGTGAGGGATGTACCAGGGGTTCCAGGGTCTATGTCCAGTATAATTTCTAGGTTGTTTAGGCCTTGGGACTAATACGGGGGGATTTGTAGCCTATCGCCGGGACGACGACACAAAAGGGTGGGTAAAATGTGGTGAAGTGAGTGACTCGTTGCCACATCATCCTCATTATGTATATAACCAATGGTCGTCACCCTCATTATGTATATAGCCAATGGGGTACCACCCTTAGCGTATATAGACTCTGTGTTCATGCCTCCTGGAATGCGTCATTGTCGAAAGCCCGCCCCTTGCCTTCATCCCAAGAGATTGCGGAGGTATGTGTTTCAGCTGTGCAGCTGGTTGTTTTGATTTTATTATTAGGTCATGTCGCATTGTTTCTTTATTTTTATTTTGTTTAGTGTGACACTCGGCCATCGAGGCTGCTCGTTGTTTTCGTTGTGACATCCACACATCCACATTGTAAGTTTTAATGTAGCATCATAACTGTACGGGAAGTTTATTTGTTTGAATGATCCGCAATGCATTTTAGTGTGGCGTGCCTTCGGGGCTTCCATCGGTGTGGCGTCTCTGAGTAGCCGTGTCGGGGTGCCAGCTGTTTGTTGACTCACTAACAGATCCATCGTATGACTTTGTGCCTGTGATTACGTGTATGTTTGTGTGTGCGTGAGCGTGCCGATATTCAATCAGGGTGAGTACATTAGCTATCGTTCCTTTTTTTATCTGCATTTGTTTTAATTGGATGATTAATAAATATGTGTTTAGGAAATCTCTCTGCTCTTGTTAAAGACAGGTTGAGCAGATATATATACAACTTGCTGTTAGTATCCCTGGCTTTTCGAGCCACGTCTGCTGCTTTGGGGAGAAACAGGAATTACCTGGGATCCCAGCTCATCTGTTGCTCTGGCGATCTGTCTTGGGCGCTAGTGGGCTTTAAAGGATTTTTGTTTCTGTTATTTCTTGATTTTGTTCCTGTTTATGTGCCTGTCTTGGTTTGTATTTGGCTGGTTCTGTCACGTCCCTTAACAGCATGATCACCGCTGTGTAATGACCTTTTGCAGGGATTGATCACAGCCAAATGGTCTTGTCATTTACATAAATTTTAGTGACTGATTGTGTGATTTTGTGACGTAACCATATCGTCTTGATTGGTGTTGCTTTCTGTCTTTGTTTAAGTGGATTGTTTATTTTTTATTTTGTTTGTTTCTGTATTCTGCAGGAGCTGGGTGCGCCAGGAAGTGGGCCGGTGGTGGTAGCTGCACGGCCTTCACCTTAACACTAGTGGTTATTAGTGCTGTGTTATTTCTGATCACTATTTGTGGTGGAGTGTGACTTTTGAATAGTGGTGTTTCTGCCGTATGCAGCTACAGCTGGCTTGCTTTCAGGGCCTCAACCCCTGCAGTGATCTACTTTGTTTATTTTGTTTACGGATAGAGAAAACTTATTGTGAGTTATTTGATTAATTATTTTCTTTATTAAACATATTTTTGTTAAATTGTGAACTCACGCCTCTTGCCTTTCTTGAGCAAACGGACTGTGTCCTGTTTATTGGAATTTTTCCCCGGTAATTCGGGGTGGCGTAGTCACTACTAGTCGGGCCGCGTTTTGCTACATATATATTAAAGCAATTTCAGAAACTTGGATCTACAACGAGAAAGGTGTATCTGTTATAATGGCCGCAAGTCCAGAGACTGCTCGCGAAATGACCGCAAGTCCAGAGTCTGCTCACAATAAGGCTGCCAGTCCAGAGCCTGTTCACAAGATGGTCACCAGTCCAGAGTCCATTTTCAAGATGTACGCCAGCACAGGGCCTTCAGCCATCACGGTCGTTCCGCCTGTTTTCCCGAAGGCATCTGTTCCTGATGTCTCACAACAGCCCAAGAGCAAGATAATGTGACCGGTAGGTCGCGAAGTAAAATAAGGAAAGTAAAATCTAGAATCAATAATAATTTAGTCATTACTGAGGATATTAGATCTACATATTTTTGTGTGTCACAATTTTTACCTGTTTAGACAGATTTTCTGCAACCAACTTCTCTTTAAGGGCAATCGTGGCCTAATGGTTAGAGAGGTGGACTCATGACCAGATGGTTGCCGGTGCGATCCTCAGAGCCCACGGGTAACGATTGCGGTGCCCTTGAGCAAGGCACCTAACCCCTACATGCTCCCCGGTCGCTGCAGTGATAGTTGCCCACTGCTCCGGGTGTACGTGTGTTCACCACCTGCTGTGTGTGTGCTCACTAATCACTGGATGGGTTAAAAGCAGAGGTCACATTTCGGGTATGGGTCACCATACCTGACGAATCGGTCACATTCACTTTTCACTTTCACTTTAATCCTGACCCAGACAGTGGTGCTGTCCTCAATTTTGTCTTTAAAGTGAGGGTCCAATAAAGTGGCTTCCTCTACAAAGATTCTGATGTCATCCCCCTGTAAAATGAATATTTATAAAAATAAATAGATTCAAGCTTACTTTTATTCTTTTTTCTTATTAATAATCAAATTATCATTCTTATTATCATTCTTATCCTATATCATTATTTAAAAGGTAAATTCGATATAGGCCTGTAATTCCCTAGTTCTTTAGGGTCGAGTTTTTCTTTTTTACAAGGGGCATTATAACAGCCACCTTAAATGCTTTAGGCACTTGTCCTAATGTCAGAGATGAGTTAATAATACTAAGAAGAGGATCTATAATTTCTGGGAGCATTTCTTTCAGTAGTTTTGAAGGTATGGGGTCTAGCATGCATGTTGTTGATTTAGATGATCTACTGATTTTAGACAGTTCATCGTGATCTACTGTAGAAAATAATTGCAATTTCTCCTTAGGGGTGCAGTAGTTAGTTTGTTCAGCGGGTTTAACTTCAGGTTGCATTGTTATAATTTTTTCTCTTATATCTTGGATTTTACTAGTGAAGTAGTTCATAAATTCATCACTGTTATGCTGATAATCAGAATCTGACGTCGCTGACGACTTATTTTTTGTTAATTTAGCCACGGTGTTAAATAAAAACCTAGGGTTGTGATGGTTTTCCTTTATTAGTGGCGGATCTAGATGTTTATATGGCATTCCTGTATTTTCGAGTACTATCCTTCCATGCTATACGTAATACCTCTAAAATAGTTTTCTTAAAGTTGCGCTCCATTTTCCGGGACGCTTTCTTTAGAGTCTGAGTGTGTTCATTATACCACGGTGTTGGGCTGCTATTTTTAATTTTCTTTAAACGCAGAGGAGCAACTGTGTCTAATATTTACGAGAAGGTAGAGTTCAAATTTTCAATAGTAGTGTCAAAATCGTCAACGTTTTTACTCGTGCTACATATTTTAGACAATTCAGGCAGATTATCGAGAAACACATCTTTGATAGTTGAAGTAATCGTTCTGCCATATTTGTAACAAGGAGACTGATTTGCAGCTGTAGGTCAGTGAAGCAAACATGATATCAGATAATGATCCCAAATGTCTTCACTCTGCTGAACGATTTTAACATCGTCCACATTTATACCGTAAGAAAGTATTAAATCTAAAGTATGATTACGGAGGTAAGTGGGTCCTGACACATGTTGACTAACGCCCATGGAGTTAAGAGTGTCTTTGAAAGCCATTCCCAAGGCATCTGTATCATTGTCTACATGGATATTAAAGTCACCAGAAGATACACAGAGTGTACATGTGTAAAAAATTCTCATGAGCTGGATGAAATCTTTACCCTTTCTGATATCATCTTCAGTAGGACGAGTAAGCCTGTTTGAGTTGGAGTAACATAACAAATAAGGAATTTAAGTTTAAGGAACTTTTCACCCTTACACATCTCTTTTTTACCTGTCCCGTTCTATTGGCGTTCAAGGTACTAAGTAATCTCATAACTGCCATTGATAAAAGGCAGAACTGTGCAGCTGTCTTCATTGACCTAGCCAAGGGTTTTGACTCTGTCAATCACCGTATTCTTATCGGCAGATTCGGTAGCCTCGTTTTCTTAAATGACTGCCTCGCCTGGTTCACCAACTACTTTGCAGATAGAGCTCAGTGTGTCAAATCGGATGGCCTGTTGTCTGGACCCCTTGCAGTTTATATAGGGGTACAACAGGGTTCAATTCTCAGGCTGACTCTTTCTCTGTATTAATGATGTTACTCTTGCTGTGAGGGATTCTCTGATCCACCTCTATGCCGACGACACTGTAGAGGATTTGGCATAAGCCAAATGGTCTGAATCATTGAAAGAAGAGCTATGAAACCCTTTCACTGCCTTTTGTCCTGGTTGCAAGATACCATCATCAAAAGAACAAAGCAAAACATGTCTCCAGGGGCCCATTTCAATAAGGAAGTTCAACCAACCCCGAGTTAAAATCTGAACTCTGTGTTGATTTACTCAGAGAATCGCTATTCTGAGTTTTCAGTTTCAGACCATCTGATTTGAGTTAGTTAAATCCACTCTGAGTAGGTTCATCCTAGGTTATACGCGTGCAGCATGGCGATGAAAAGCCATCATCAATTGAGTGAAGATAGCACGATTCACCATGGCAACGGCATGTGACAAGAAGCGCTCTGTTCATTTCTCGCCAATCGAATTGAAGGTACTGTTACAAGCGTACGGTGAATATGAGGACTTACTATGAAAAAAGAGCAACACAGCCGCATCAGCAAAAGAAAGAGTTGGTGTGGGAAAAAATTGCTTCACGTGTCAATGCGCAAGTTTATATGTAAATCACTTTTATATTTATTTTGTTGAAACCTTGAAAAAGGGAATTATATTTAACTCTCTCGGTCTGTCATGGTTCCACTATCATGTCATGTTTTATTCCTGTCTCGGGTGGAGCCATGGCATTGCCTGAAGGTTTTGTGTGAGAAAGACATGGTTCTTTCTAGTGTCTCGTCATTGTTCCCTACATCTCGTTCCTCGTCAGCCTCTCCCTAGTGCTTAATCCCCAGCACCTGTTTCTTGTTAATGATCCAGTGTTTGTTTCCTTTAAAACACCCTCGTGTTCATTGTCCTGTGCTCGTTCATTGTACCTGTATGTTGATGTACATGTATGATGCTGTTTCGCTGTGCCTTGCCCGTGTCTTGTGCCTTATCGTGTTTATCAACCCTTTGTCAAGTAAGTGTCAGTTTAGTGTTCGTTTCAAGTGTTTGTTTTCTTAGTTTAGTGAGTCCATGTCTTTGAGTTCTGTAAAAGGTATCCTGTATTGTTTTCCCCATTGTGGGTTTTGTTTTGCCTCTTTGTCTTGGTTTTGTTAAATAAATATCTGTTTAACCCCGTACCATCGTTTCGTTCTGTCTTGTGTTCATTTAAGGGGGGGCTTGTCCTGTGTTCGTTCATTGTACCTGTATGTTGATGTACATGTATGATGCTGTTCGCTGTTTCGCTGTGCCTTGCCCGTGTCTTGTGCCTTATCGTGTTTATCAACCCTTTGTCAAGTACATTTCACTTTTTTACTGTTAACCGGTATGCTGGCCGCAGCGATACCCGTGATCAGATTAGGTATGCTGCATCTTAGACCCTTTCAACGGGGAGACATTCGGGGGGTTCATATGAGACCACCGCCTGCCAAGAGGGAAATCGTTTCCACCAGCCTAGTTACCGATCGGACCGGATCTTTTGACACAATTGAGCGGCCACCTACGACACGACCAACCTCAGACTCTGAAATTGTGCGTCTGCCTGTTGGGAGCAACCCCAGCCTTTTGGCCTATTTGCAGAGGGTCAGGGACTCTGCTCGCCCAACGTCGACTAGAACATAGATAAAACATAGATAAAAACTTTGCTCAAAATGATGAATATCAAATACATTTCCAGAAGTGTTCAGTAACTGATATTCTCTAATTTCTGCATGTCTTATTGGCGATAAATTTATCTTTTTCTTCTATAAAGGTGAATGTGGCCGCGTAATCGGCGTACAGAGATCTCATAGACGGTGGCTCTATTGGTATGCATACAGTATATTAGTGGGTGCTTTTTTAAAAGGAGCACATCGACTAAATTTGCCTTGTAGAGTAATGATCCAACAGAGGGACAGTTGTTCTAGTAAAACTCAGACTTTTTCCATTTGAACCTCTGACATCAGCCAAGATTACGTTACTTTCTTTAAAAAACACCTTTTTTGTCAGTCTGTCAAAAGACAGACTGCCTCACTGGATAACATAGGTTGCCTCAAGAACTTATGCCTCAGCGCATAAAGTACTGCCCGATCCAATGAAGTGTCAATCCACTCGTTCAGTGACAACGTCTTGGGCGGCTCTGCAGAGTTCAATTGGCGTCCCGAAAAATTGCTTAACATCATTACGCCCGGAGTGTGCCTTTGATAATAATACATGAAAGCAAGTAGTACGTTTAAAAATAAGATCTTTTATTAAAGTGCATACATGTTGTTTTTTGTCTTTATCTTCAGTTGGGAGAGTCAATTTCTGTGTACAGTCAAAATTACCTTTTTGTTACATGGTAATAAACTGATTTGATCATCGTATTCCACTCAGTTTGCCATCTGGCTATCTGTAGGCAAGGAAATAGAATGTTGGTAACATATGTAACCGTGGTTCTATGACTGGCGGAAGACCGCCAGAGCCTCAGGTCAATCTGCTCAACGAGAAGACTTCAAAGGAAGTGATGACTGCAAGGAACTATTCATAGACAGACACGTTATTAAGGTCACGAGGTGACAGCTTCATATTAGGTTCTCGATAAGGAAAAGGACAGAAAATATTCCCCTCAGTATGCCATCTGTCAAAAGAACCACGTTTACATATATAACTAAATTTGAAAATCCTTAGAATCTTTGCAATTCTTTGATAGTGGTGGGTTATGGCCAAGTTTTGACATGGTGAATAATGCTTTGCCTAGTTTGTAAATTAAATCTGCATATTGTCAAAGATGATTACAAATTTGTTGAGAAACTTAAGTAATTTATGTTAATGGTACACATGCATGATTACATTCATGAAATTAAATGATCAATAATCACACTCTGCACTTACAAATGATTTAATGCACAGGACTGATATAACAAATGGTGTTATCAGTGTTTTGATTTTACAATATGTCACAATGATTATATTCACTTGATGATCATTTACACATGCACTTCTAATGCTTAAAGTGTTTTAGAGCACATTTGAGCACATTTTAAAATCCAGTGCTGCTTAATAGTTGTGAAATGCTGCATAAGGCCTATGAAAAACGCCTACGCAAAACCAATATGTTTTCGAAAACCAGGCAGCTCCGGAGCGTTCACTATTTTATGAAGTCTTTTTTTTCAGTAACGTTGGAAAAACAAGTTTATATTCACCATGGAGAATACTGTCAAAACCAAGTGATCCATTGAATGCCCATTTTTGATTAATAATTTGTCTCAAGCAAATAAAGGTTCAACTCTTTGTCACCAGGGGCTTCATGTATAAAACTAAGATATAGTCTCAAAAGTGTGTATGCACAAAAGCTAAGTTTTGCATACGCACAAAAGTTTTCAGATATAACAAGAACATGTGTACGTCAGAACCTGTGCAAAATCCCTTTGTATATCCCAGTCAGAGAAATATTGTGCATATGTGCATCTCTACCCCGTCTCCTCCCCGAAAGTACCATATATGGAATTTACTAATTCATAGTTGTTCATTTACATTTATTGATTTGGCAGACGCTTTTATCCACAGCGACTAGGAGAGCATATTAACATTTTGTCTAAACCGTACCGTTTGTTTACAAGGCCATGCAACTAGGAGGTTTAAAGCTGGAGTAAGCAAAGGAGAGAATGAACAACAAGAATATATATATTTTTTAGACTGAGAGACAAACAGTCATTGGTTCGTCAAATAAATGCGGAACAGATCTGTTTTTTAAGTTGTGATCGTGAAGGATGCTGCAGCTGGAGGCTGGAAGCTCATTCCACCACAGGGGAACCGGATGAGTAACAGTTTTTGGAAGCGATTTGGTGCCTCGCTCCGATGGAACAACCAGTCGTCGCTCATTTTAAGACCGAAGATGACTGGAGGGGATGTAGACCCATAGCACTGAGTTAAGACACTGAGTTTAATGCATTAGCCCATCTACTTATTATTTCCATGCATAATCCAATCCACGTGAAACAAAGTTTGACACTGTCAAAGGTACAAGACATCAAGAAAATATGAGATACCGATTAGCCTATAAATCCCATTCATGCTATATATATTTCATTGCTAAAAATCATCCAGTAACATTGTTATGTTTTAGAATAAATTTACAAAAATATCCATTGAGCTGTTTAATAGTACTCGGATAAAGATTTTAGAATAGATTTCATTTTTTCCACTGGCCAAATACATTTACATTTAGTCATTTGGCAGTCGCTTTTATCCAAAGCGACTTACAGGTGTGGTAAGGAATGGTAGCAATTGGGACAGCATAAGGACAACAAAAAGCATTAGTGCAATCAAAAAAGTAGACTGGTCTCATATAACCTAAGACAGTATACAGAGTTAAGTTAGAAGATTTTTTTTTTTAACAAAGGGTAGAGAAGAACTAGAAGTCAGAACTGTTAAGTCAGGTTTACACTGGAAGAGATGTGTTTTCAGACGATTCTTAAAGATAGCTACAGAATCTGCAGATCTTGTAGTAGCGGCCAGATCATTCCCCATAGGGGGAACCGATCCGGAGGAGGTACGTGGGATGAGATTTTTTTACCTCCTTGGGATGGCACCACACGAGGTCGTTCGTTTGAAGAGCGTAGGCGTCTGGTGGGTACATAGTCTGCATAAGCGAGTGTAAATAAGGGGGTGCCGAACCACTGGTGGTCTTGTAGGTCTTGAAATATTATTTCAATTGTTTTAAAAATGCTAAACAAATAGATTTATCCAGTTTCGCTGATTATGTGAACATCTTTTAACTATTTTCGGTCAGTTGTAGTCTAGTGGCTAGAGATTTGGACTCGTAGCCAGAAGGTCGCTGGTTCAATTCTCAGTGCCACAAGGAAATGAATGAAGTGCCCTTGAGCTAGGCACCTTACCCCTGTTTGCTCTGTAGTGATAGCTGCCCATTGCACCCTACTTGTAAGTCGCTTTGGATAAAAGTGTATGAATAAATGTAGATGTAAATGTATTTTAGTGAAAACAGGTACAGAATATTGTGATGTCTGACTCGGAGTATTTTAAAAAGGAAACATGCAACTCTTACCATTCTCTGGAAGTTATATACCTACAAATACAGTGGTTGTGGAAATGCCTTCACACAATACCAACCTCTGTTTAGCTGCGTTTGTGCAGAAAACTATTATCATTAGACCTTTTCAAACCAGACGATGGACCGAGTCCGGCAATGTCCACCATAATATTGAAGTAAGTACGCATAATTGTTCATGCTAATTATTTATATTTTCTCATAACCTGAGACATTGTGCACCTATAACATGCCCTTCTGTCATGAAAACAAAGCATGCCACCGAAAGTGATTAAGCACATCCACAATAAAATGTCTAAATTTATATCTTTTTAGTTTAACTTCTGCGTAATGCCTCAACGTAATTTAAGTGTTTACTTTAAGAGTCGAATATTCAAATGTAACTGTGTATATCAAAATGAAAGCAGAATTTCAAATCCTTGTTTATTTCATTACTTTTTTCACTCAAGGAGTACGAAAAGAGTGCGTACTCACAGTCAATATCATCCGTATGGTGTGCACATATTCACGGCAAGATTTATTTCCGTGCAAGTCTCTATGCACATTTTGTGCTTACGCCTCGTTTAAACATCAGGCCCCTGGACCATCTTTGTTTGCGAGATCTCTTTCTGTATTTGAAGATAGATTTCCCTCAACAGTTGTTGTGAGGTAGCTGGAACCAGAAGAAGGGGATACAGACAGTTCACAGTGCGAGGATTGAGCGTACGATAAGTCTATGCAGGGCCTTAAGTCTCTATGGTTTTTCCCCAAAAAAAAATAAGATGGAAGCAGCAGGCGACATGGATGGTCAGATAAATCATTGTTGTGGCTCAGTGGTTATAGCACGGCCGTGGGTTCGATCCCAGGGGATTGCACATTAGAAACAAATGTATAGTATAATGCAATGTATGCCGCTTTGAACTCAGCTCAACTCATCTTTATTTATATAGCGCTTTTTACAATTTTCATTGTTACAAAGCAGCTGTACATGAGACATATTCAATACAAGTAAAACAACTAGAGGCATATACCTGTAAAAACAAGAAAAAGGTGAAAACAACAAAAGACAGACATACAAATGCTCCATACATACAATATGCAAGCATACTTACACACATTGACATAGAAGAACACAAACAAACTCGCACACACACACACACAAACACACTCGCACACACGCACAGTGAAAGCACACATTGGCGATAAAGTAGAGAGAACCACAGGTCAAATATTAAACGGACAATAAATTCTTATATGCAATATTAATTATGTCTAATTTCTGAATTCTAAAGCAGCCCCCCTGGCCAGGCAGATAGTGCAAAACAATATGCAAACGGTGGTGAGCAACCCATAACTCCAATCGAGAAAAAAAACCTCAGGAGAACCCAGGCCCAACCAGGGGATTCCAGTTCCCCTCTGGCAAAAGCTGCTGCCTCTGCACAAGCTCAACAGTGCTTGCACAACAAGGCTAAATAAAAATAAAAAACAAACTTAATAAGGTTAATGATAGATTTAAGATTTTCATCAAAAATCTAATAGCATTTGAAATGTTGTAGGAAAATCAAAGTTGCCGCGTCCTTAATCCAGCTCTATCCTCTTAGCTCTTGTCAGGTCACCGCTTCCCACTCTCAGCTCTGCCATCGGGTCTGGGCATGAACTGCATCCTACGGTAACCTTGGGACAAAGAGACAAGACTGGGTGAGAGTAGAGTACTGTTCTGCACTCTTTGATGCAACAAGTACATCATTTGTTGTTGGATGTGTTCCTGGTTCCGGTTGATCTAAATAATGCAGCCTAAATCCTCTGAGGATTAATATTATGGAGGTGTAGTGTATGCAAGATTAAAAAGATGCATCTTTAGTCTAGATTTAAACTGACAGAGTGTGTCTGCCTCCCGGACAGTGCGGGGAAGAATATTCCAAAGTTTAGGCGCTAGATAAGAAAAGGATCTACCACCTGCACTTGATTTTGAAATTCTAGGTATTACCAACTGACAGGACGCCTGAGAGCGTAATGTACGTTGAGGTCTGTAATACAATAGAAGTTCATTCAAATACTGCGGCGCTAGACCATGTAGGGCTTTATAGGTAATAAGCAAGATTTTAAAGTTAATGCGATGCTTTATAGGTAACCAGTGCAAGGTTGACAGAACCGGGGTTATATGCTCATACTTTTTTGTACGTGTAAGAACTCGAGCTGCCGCGTTTTGAACCAGTTGCAGTTTTTGTAATAGGCCTGCAGGGCAACCACCTAGAGGTGCATTACAGTAATCTAGTCTTGATGTCATGAATGCATGAATTAATTTCTCTGCATCTGACAGTGACAGCATATGACGAAGTTTATATATATTCTTAAAATGGAATAATGCAATTTTACAGGTGTTGGCGACATGGCTTTCAAATGACAGAGTAATATCGAATACAAAGCCAAGATTCTTAGCTGACGACGAGGATTTTATGGAGCATCCGTCAACCGTTAAGCAGTATTCTTGGTTGTTACGTATAGCAGTATTCGGTCCAGTAAGTAACACTTCTGTTTTGTCCGAGTTTAGTAGTAAAAAAAAAAATCGCAGGACATGCGAATAAGGAGAAATTCTCTAGGATACTAGAAATCGGGCAGTAAATAAAACTTTCCAACCCTACTGTATTGTCATACACAGCCACAGGTTTTAACAACTGACGCACTGACACCTCATTCCAACTGCTGGAAACGGGCAGTGTGGGTGAGCATATTCAGCTTTTGAAGATATACCTTGTGGATGATAAAATTGGTCATGTACGGTAAGCGAGTTTGTAGTTTGACTGAACACTTCCTTGAAAAGGTCAAAAAACGTACAGAGAGTTTGGGTGAGAGGTCCATAAGTAGACCTACATTGAAGTTAAGGTGTATGTAAGTTACACTGAAGAAAGAATTGGCTACACTCCATTGAACCAGTTTATTTCACAGGGACTGGCAGAAGGTGTAGCACTTACCAGAGGAGAAGGTAGAAGTTGTTCCCTCATGAGTCAACCAGTTAAGCAAACGGATCGGTGGGGGTTGTGCAGAGTCCATGGTGAAGTTGTGTTGGTCAGATCTTCTGTTAAGAGACAGAGCACACCAGACAACTGACTGTAGTGCAATGTAAGTTTACCTCGTGACAACTCTGGCAACAGGTTACATGTATCTACAGGTAACAGGTGTGTATATCTACAGGTAACTTGTAAAACACAGAAAATCCGCGGGTAACAGCAATAAACTTCAGGGAACTACATTCAAGGCTAACACAACGTTAACACCTGACAATGAACCAACGGTGAGCAGGTGAATCAAATGAGTCCAATTTATGGGGATCATGTGTGTGTGCAATGAGAGGTTGATGGCGTGCAAGGGTAGATGGGAAATGGAGTTCAATGCTCAAAAGTCTGGTGAATGTGAATGTCAGTTGGGTTCTAATTTGGCTTTTTAAGCAAAGGAGTAACAGCAGCAGTTTCGAGTGTAACCTGAACAGAGGCAGAGATAAGTGCCATGTTTAGAAGATGTGAAATTGTAAGAAATTTGACAGAGGTACAGTGTTTTAAAAGGAATGTTGGTGCAGGATCTTCCCACCGAGAATAGGAATTCGATTTCACTATGATTTCAGTATGACTGTAGACACATTTATAATGGCACATAGTAATGTTGATGGCCTAGCTACAAAAAATATCACATACCTCTGAGATAGTAAGTGTGCATAAACTCACTGAACACGAGACTAACAGATTAGAATTCACACCGGCATAACACCTTGCTGCATTCCTACTTTGTTGAAAAACAATGATGGAGGGTGTTGGAAAACAGTTAAACAGGCAATGGTCAGGGCAGGCACCAACAGGCAGCAAGGAGAAGTCAATCCAAAAGTCACAGGTCACAATGATAAATCCAACAAGGTAACGGGGCAAGGTAACAGTGGTGTTTTTAATGTGCTTTAACTAAGACAAACCATGTGAAAATTTATCATTTTAAACCATTGCTCAGTATTTTCTCCATGAAACTGCAGTTTACCAAAGACAGTTTAAAAGAAAACAGTATACATTTTCAAAAAATGTATAGCATTGTTGTCATAAGCACAATTTTTACCTTGGTTTAAAAGAATTGTAGAACTAAAAAGTGTGACCTTATTGTTCTTAAACTGTGACCTTAAAATCTTATTGGTGAATAAAGAGACTTGGTCTCTAAAATAGGACCCTGCTATTAGTATTTAAACCAGACAAGATTAAAGCCAGTACGAAACAGGAGTAATGTACTTGCTAATCAAGAGTTTTCTTCCTATCATATTTCTCCTGACACTTATTTTCTAGTTCTATTAGTAGGACTGCTGAAGGGGTATCACGTTGTTAGTTATGTGTGGCATCAGCAGGTTATTCCTGTTCCTAATTCCCTTACTCAGCAAAGTAAATAAGTATAAATATTTAGATGCTAATGTAATTAACTACAGAATGTGGAACACTTACATCTCTCATAAATCAAAAAGCCATACAGTTATACAGAAATGAAAATGTGACAACCGTAAACATCGGAGACAATGTTTGTAATATGAGCAGTTAGTTTATTTAACCAGCTTTCATCATAAATATGCCGAATTCCTACTGTATATTATACATCTGAATTAGCCTACTAAGGAAAATTGGTAAACAGCTTTACATTGACTGATGAAATGATCAAGGTTCAAAGCTATAATAGTAAAGTATTTGTATCTCTGAAAATCTCTCCCAGACCTTATGCCTGGCAGGGCTGAACTGGGTAAATGGTCATGACAGCAAATGGTTTTGCTAATGTGCTGATCATTGCCAGAATGATGTTGCACTCCCCCATGTGAAGTAAGAGCTACACTTTGCTCTGACTCCTCCTATAGTATTTTAAATATCTATCTAAAATCTACGAAGAGAAAGAGGATTTATTTGCTCTCTGTGAAATCAGCATTGGTGGACTAGCAGTGCCAAAGTAAGAAACTGTGTGCATGTGTGAGATAGTTGAATGTTTCTTGAGAGTGCAGATAAGTACTGGCTCATGTGGCAGCTGAGAATGAAAACTTGTAGTTTGCTGGCTCAAGAGTTTGCAACTGTTCCAAGGAGATCTACTGGATGGACTCCCAATTGGCATAATGTATGCTGTATACCTTAATAGCTTATGGTGTCACTACTCACAAATTTAGGAATTTTTCGTAAGAAAATACCAGGATGATTACTAACATTATTGTGAATTTTAGTTTTATATTTAGTTAATATTCAGTCATTCATAATTTGGATGCTTATGTAAAATTCAAATGAGTGTAGCAGGGTTTGATGATTTCTAAAATTTGATGTCATCTACATGTTTCACTTTTCTGATCAAATTTTCATCTGTTTATTTCTATTACATTGTTGTTTTAGCTCTAACTAAAATTTGAAATTAAACTTTTTTACAGTAAAGGGATCATCTAGAATTGCTGAAATGAATGACCAGTGGAATTCAGCATTTACAGACAATGTCTACATATCAAAAAGAAGCATTAGAAAGATTCTCATCAGCAAGAGGCATTATGTACGGGCAGAGAGTAACATTACTGTCCATGAAACCAAGACAGAGAGTTTTAATCAATCTAGTGGTGAGGAGACAACTTGTGAAAAAAGAGAAACCAAGGAACCAAGTGTGCAAGAGATGATTAACTTAAATCCAACAACTCAAGCTACATGCTCTTTCTCTGAAAGATCTGAAAAATCTTCTCTGAAGGCTGGAAGAGTTGATGTGGCTGATGTGGAAACGGCACCTGGATCGGAACCTAAATCCCAAATCTTGACTCATGAAAGATGGCAGGAGGCCAGTTTTCCCAATGTGAATGTGAAACAAGCGGTGGACACCACTAAGCCATACTCACAGGGAGAGTTTCCAAGTAAGCAGAAGAGTGATGTGCTAGACAAATATGAAGTGGAGGAAGAAGAGATGGAGAGACCCACAGCTCCACAAAAGCAGGCTTTGAAAAGTAAGTTTTTGTTTGCAACCATGAAAAAGCGAGGAATGGAGGGAGATACAGAAAACCGTCCATTCAAGTGCCCTTACTGTAACTGGGCTTTTAAAAAGTCCAGCAACCTGTTGAGCCATATTAAAACTCACCGTGGCCTCAGACCGCATGTTTGTGACATGTGTGGGAAGGCCTACTCACACCAGGGTACTCTTCAGCAACACAAACGGCTACACACTGGTGAAAGGCCGTACCAATGTCCTTTCTGCAAAAAAACCTACATCTGGTCCTCAGACTTCCGCAAACATATTCGAACACACACAGGGGAGAAGCCCTACATCTGCGAGGAATGTGGAAAAGACTTTGTGCGCTCCTCCGACCTGCGAAAACACGAGCGGAACATGCACACCAACAACAAGCCCTTTCTCTGCAAACAATGTGGCAAAACCTTCAACAAGCCACTGTCTCTTCTCCGTCACGAGCGCACGCATTTGGGTGAGAGGCCCTTCATATGCCCAGACTGTGGGAAGTCATTCGCTCTAGCCAGCCGCATGACAGAGCACAGGAAGATCCATAGTGGCGTGCGCCCCTATACCTGCCCAGTTTGCTCCAAAGCATTCACCAAGTCCTCCAACCTTACCGAGCATCTTACAGTTCATACTGGAGAACGGCCTCACAAATGCTCCGAGTGTGGCGTGGCATTTGCCATGGCATCCCGGCTGGTGCGCCACCAGCGTACCCATGCAACCATGCAGCCTCATCAATGCCAAGGTTGTAATGTGTCATTTAGCCACCTAGCGGCACTGGAGACGCATCAGGAGCAGCATACTGAGAGCATGATCTTTGTTTGTGGGCAGTGCTCTAAGTCCTTCCCCGAGGAGGCTTTGCTCAAAGAACACATGCAAAGCCATACAGACACTGAAACCTGCAATGGCCTTTTATCTGTGAAGTAGCCCGGAGTGAACTGTAAAGCAACATAGCATTCTACAATTTTATAGCCTTAAAAACAAAATCTAACCTGACAAAGCATTATTCAAGAAAAAAAACATCAAAAAGCCCCGTTATACCCGTTTTAACAGGCCTTAATATGACAAATGACAGGAAAATGCAGGGACCAAACGATCTTGGATTTCAAGTACATCACTGTGTATATTGCCAGCATGGAAACACACAAGTTACACATTTACAATATGTTCATGGCACATGATAGCCTCTTGCTTACAAAGCAGATTCTGTGTGTATGTGTGGGAGGGTAACAGAAAACATGAGGAGCAATAGTGTAAATGCTGAACATGGTGTCAAAATACAGGTAAAGTTCTATTTCACGTTGTTTAAGATTTTCCAAGCAAAGGAAAATGTGTTTACGGTTTGTTCTTTTAAAAAATGAATGGTATTGTTTATTTTTTAAAAGTTTTTTTTTTTAATACCAACTCTTCATTTAAAATTATGTTTGGACACATGTGGGGGTTGTAGAACAGTAATAAACACTGGTTGCTTCCTCTGTGTGTCTCCGAGAATGCCACACCGCTGATCCTATTTTTCCCTCTACTCATTGACGTACATTGCCAGAATGTAAAGAGATCTTGTCAAATTCCTTAACAGGTAAATCGACTTTATTTGTATTTGTTTTACAAATCATAAAATTTTTACTCAAACCCATTTACATAATCATTTTAACCATTAAAAACTTTTAAAAAATGCTTGTGATTGTATAGTTATTGGTACTAAATATCTGATATTTAAATTTTTTTTTTTTTTATTGTTGGAATTAATATAATTTGTTAGAATTATGTTTGAGTTTTGTCAAATCCTACCATGTCTTTACCGAACACATGCATCCCTGTACAGTATGTGCACATTCTTCACCCGCAGTACGAGATGGTGCCCAAACAGTAAAAAAGTGTTAATATTCGCTGTGTTTTATGAATGATTGTCACGTCACACTCCTTTTTCATGTTCAGTTGGGCCAGACAAATTGCTTATCGCTGGAATCTTATCGCGTCACGTTTCGTTAAGGATGGGGTGTCACACACAAAGTGTGCAGCCAAGAAACATCACAAACACCTTCGACTTGGTATGTCCCAAGGAATCTAAGAAAACCATCCACAAGCATCATAAGGAAAACATTCAATTATGAAAGAACGAACATTTTTAACTGATTTGGATATTCATTTAAAAAAAATCAACTGTATATCCCCAAATTGATAAACTTCACCGTGGTTCCTCTGATTGTCATGCAGTCAATGACTAAAGTTGCGTTTACAAGATATAGATCAACACCAATAAAATGTAAATAAATAAATATAAAGTCTTATCTTCTACACAACTTGAGAAGGCAAACATTTTGGTTCTCTCTTGAAACTATAGCCCACAATATACCAAATGTACAGTGTTGCTTTTTGTAACAATTAAGTATGTCTACAGTACTTGAGACGTTTGGGGAATAAAAGGATAAGATGCTAGACACCAATCTTACGACTGGAAGCAGTCTAGCAAGAACATACACTGCATATCTTTTTCTAATAATCGTATACCCATAAACATAGCCTACTGTTTTTATCACGAGGGGTACTTATTCTATCATTACAGCATAAATGACGGAGATAACAAAATAACAAAAGTGAATATATGGGAAAATGATGCCTTGAGATTCTCCTATGATTTTATGTAGTTTTTTGTAGGCTTATGGACTGATTAAAGTGTGTTGCATGAGAACTTGCAGCTAAAACTGTTTTGCTTTTTCAAGAGTCACTGCTGGCATGGGGGTGTGGGGGTACATGTTAAACAGTAATACAATCTGATGTTACCAACTGTGGCAACATTTTAAGCGTATGTTTCCGTCAGTCACAGCGCCTTTTGCCCATCACCCATTCCCATCATTTCTCCACCCCAAGGGCCCTTGAAGAAATCCTTAGAGTCAGCTCCAGGACCTGTGCCTCAGCTGTTCAATGTCTTCATTCAAAGAAGAGGATCACCAAACCGTTAATGGATCATAACAAGAACCTCATGTCCTCTGAGTATTTTTGGACTTCACATGTTACATGAAATCTCTAGGCCAAAACAAATGTCAGAGGTGTATTTGGCCTGAGGGGTCTCATTAACAAACATGATATGATTCAGTCATAAACACTAAACTGAAAATCCTAAATTCTCCAGATTTACCAAACTTTTACCAATGCAAACCTTACTCTGGAAGAAAGAACCCAATGATGAAATAACCTGGTCATTCAGTATATTCAGGTAGACAGCTGACCTCATTCTTTGGGCACGTAACATTGCTGAACCGAGACCTCCGATCCAATGAGAGGCTCTTAACTATTATTTGCTTAGTTAAATACAGGTGTTGACCTTTTTGGACGGGGTGGTGTATGCTGAGGAGAGCCAGAAAAAAAATCTTCCTGCAAAATAAACCCTTGATTCTGACTCAATGAAAATGTTTTTCCTATCACAAAAAGACAAGTTATTAGAATCCTTTGTTTGCGTGAAATTATGAATTATGAATAGATGTAAAATACAAACTCCTAGGCTGTCACAATCATGCACCCACAGACATTGGTTGTAATATGAAAATCCTGCAGAAACGATATGTTAAAAGAAATCTTGATTCATCATAGACAGATTTAAATGTTTTGGTTCATTTCACACACATTTCGTTTAAAAATCAATAGTTATAACATACTTAGTTTAAATGAAGAGACATTTTGTCCCTTTAGCAAAAATTTAAGTAGCCAATTTAGATACCCCTCTTTTGACCCTGACATGTAAACGGTACCATACAGCATTAAATGACCATAATATAGATACATACAGTATCAATATGTAGGCTACACTGTACATGTCACGTTTCAAAGAACGTTAGGTAGTAGATTAGAGTGGATTTGGTGAACACTGCCAACTAAAACAACCTCCAAATTCAGCTACTTTCAAACAGTGACAGTCCAACACACTAATCTGACCTACAACAAAAATTGAACCAAATACTGTTCATACACAAATTCACTAAACAGTCAGGGGTTGTTTCCCGGACAGGTTTTAGAGAAGTTATCTAAATACATTTCAGATATGCTTATTGAATATAAATCAAACAGACTTCTCAGATCATCAGGATCAAGTCAGTTAGAGTTAACAAGGGTTCACTCAAAACAAGTTGAGTCAGCGTTTAGCCATTACGCCACCCGTAGCTGGAATCTGCTTCCAGAAGACATCAGATGTTCACCAACAGTAGCTACTTTTAAGTCCTTGTTTCCTTGTTTAATCACTTGTTTAGCTGTGCATTTACAACCTGAGCACTTTTCTGTGGTTGTGCGCTGGTTGACATCAACTGCATTTCTATTTCTAATTTATTTGTATTTATACACTCACATTTTTATCAATTTTACTACTGTTTTATTGTTTCTTAAAATCTAAAGTTGTATTTGTGATCTTAAATCATTTGCATTTTAAAGATACGTTTCATTTTTCTTTGTCAATCATTTTATGTAAAGCACTTTGAATTGCCCTTGTGTATGAAATGTGCTATATAAATAAACTTGCCTTGCCTTGCCTTGGTCTCTGACTAAAATAAATTTTAGAGCTGTCTTAACGGAAACCGCTTGCACTGACAGATCTTAAAATATATCAGTGCCATTGTTTTGTCTCAAGATGCAACATATTAATGTTTCTTTGTAAGGAATGTTTGTAAAAACTACCTAAATATCCTAATTTAACTAAGATAGTCCTGGTTTAAGATAATCCCTGTCCAGGAAACCACCCCTCAATGTTTAGCAATGACAACCACATTTACTTAATGTACGAGACTGCAAATGTTCCCTTTCTGGTGAACTCCATGCTGCATCGAGGACACTATGACGTCACCATGTGATGTATGACGGCGGACTTCAGAAGCTTCAGGTCTTCAGTTATGGGGTTCGCATATGGACCTGCTGATGACCTTGAGGCCCTTTTCCGGCTCTCGACATCCAGGTCCTGACATCAAGCTCTCTGTTATTCTAGCCCTGAGAACATATTATCAGTGTGGAAGCGGATAATTTTGAGGACCCTCCACCTCTTTCCTTTGTGTATTAGGACCTGCTTGAGCTTGTCACCCGTGGTGGCCAAACTTCATATAGATTGGCCAGTAGACTGAATGAATGCTTTCTGCAAGTGCAATCTCCGTTTTGGGGGCATGTATTTTTACCAAACTTGCATACTGAGGTGGCTAAATCTTGGAATTCTCCTCCAGATCATCTGTTTACTCAAGCATTAGTTTTTCAGCTGTCTTGGAGAACGGCTGTGGGGTGGAGCCACAGGGGGAGGATACTTTGGCTGTGTAATGTATATAGCCACGGAAATTATTAAGAGACCATTTCCGAGACCGTTTTTCTGTTTTATTTATTTATTATGTATAGGAATGTGTTTAGATAAAATGACCATTTTGTTTTATTCTGTGAACCCCTGGAGAAACAGATCAAAATGCTCTGATTAAAGATGCTCTCTATTCTTTCAGACCTCAAATACTGCAAAGAAAACAAGTTCATATTCACATTTAAACAAAACAACAATATTATTTCTACATGTATTTAGGAAAAGTTCCAAAATTATTTATTTATGTGATGAACTGAATCTTTTATCAGTTGTCATATGTCTTAGAAATACATCAATACATCTACAAATGCTGATTTGTAATGAAAATGTGAAATGGTCTCTTAGTTTTTTCCGCGGCTGCATTTCACCTGCTGCAGCATCACTGAAGCACCCGATGCTGGCCACCAGAACGTGTAGAATTACATCTAGTTTGGTGTAACAAAGTATACTGTATAAGGCAGCCGGTTGGGCCGGAGCATACGGTGGGTATTTTGAGGCATATCAGTCTCACCTGCAGAGTGAGATTGTTGAGGGCGAGGAATTAAAGCCGGAGTATTTGGGTAGATCTGTCAGGCATCAAGGAGAGACGTCTTCATTGATGCTGCGCTGTTGCCTGCTGGCCATTTTTGTAGGGCTGTCAACACTGTTGTTGAGCACCTCTAGGAAGAAAAATGGCAGGTGGCAGCATTGAATATGGTATAGTAGTATATTCCTAAATATAGTATATTCCTCGCCGCTCGCAATCTCAGTGGGCTACCACAGGAAGGAGGCCATAGAATATGTTCCTTCCCTCTCAAGAGAAACCGGGTTTTACAGTCAGTGCTTGATAGTTGTTAGAATGTAAAATTCTCAATGTCCCCTTCAAAATATTATTCTATGGTTGAAAAGTGTAGTCGACGGAACACACAGAGTTGCAGATCTGGAGACAAAGTTTGACACAGACAACAAGTGCTTGTTTCAATCAGAGTCCAATGTTTATTTGTATGAGGACTAATATTTATAAGATTAAAAGGAGGTGTCATAAAAAACCACAAGGGTGGAAAAAGACAAGACTTGATGTTTAGTCTCATTCCTCCTGTCAACGATCAGATATGATTATAACTACGTACTAAGCATCAAAACACATCAATTCATATCATTAAGAGCCTTGAGATGGAGACCGATAGTCACTCAGGTCAGTACGACTCTCAACTAGGATTAAACAACAGGAAAGTAAGGCCCATATTAGGGTGAAGGAAGCTTATACTAATCTGAATGAATACGTATGATAGACAAATGTTCTTTTAGACACAGATGATATATTTAAAGAGGACAGGACGAAATCCAGATTCTCACAATGGCCACTTTCAGACCAACAGTCTTACAAGCAGTCCTGTGTCCCTTTAAAGAACAAAATATAGAGCAGAAAAAGGTTAATACAAATCTTTAATAAAAGGATATTTGCAATTGCGTATCTTTGTGTGGTTTTCTGGTTTGCAAGCTGTTCTTTGAGGTAAGGGATCAATCACCGTGATTAGTAATGAAAACATAACAAAACCAATCATCCTCAATAAAAACAAAAACATAAACATAATTATATCTACTCTTCATCCTCTACCGTACCAATCTCAATTACCGAATCGTCGAATTCATTATCTCTCTCCACTTCATTGTCACGTTCATCAACATTTCTTGGTCCTTCTATCACAGGTATTGGTTCTGGTTCTAACTCCTGTGTGAGAACATAATCGTTATCATCCTCATCCGTATCGCTGTTACGATCAAATGTGGATCCCCAAATTTGATTCTGATCTTTCGGACGAAAACCTTTAGGTGTAAGTCCAACCAGCATAGCCTGGTTGACGTCAGTCGTTCTCTTTGCTAACATCATTTGATAGGTTCCTTTGGTTGTAAAGGAAGTAACGGATCTTTTAACACATCCGACCACGCACTGTAGTATGCATGGCAAAAGTATTAACAAGGCTAATACGGTCATAACAACTGGAATTACTGTACCGGTTATCCAATATCCCCATCCCCCTGATAGGTTGTCCAACCATTGAAACCATGTTGCATCTACCGGTGTGGGTTCACGAACTGATTCTCTCATGTGCTTCACAACGTCAGTGACATTCTCTGCATAATCTGGAATTGAAAAACAACAAGATACTCCTAGCATTTTGCATACTCCTCCTTTCTCTGCTGTTAATATATCCAAAGCAAGCCTATGTTGCACGACGGCAACTCTCATTTTCTTTAACTCAATAGAGATTAAGTTTAAAGCTTGTGCTGTGTCATTTTCCAGAGAAAGTACCTGCCATGCCAGACCATTGATTTTGTTCAAAGCAACAGTAGTACCTGTTCCTGTAAACAAACCTGCTATGGACCATCCCACGTTTTCCCAAGGAGTAGTCCAAGGATCACTGATCTTGTGGCCTGCATAATAATCAGGGAGTTTCGTTTCTCTTTTCTGTCTATTCAAAGATGTGGCCAGGTTTTTCTTTTCCATCATGCTAGTTCCTGTGGACAGAATAGCAGCATAACAACAACCTTTCCACTCCCCTGCATCTAAATGGTAATATGCAGTTTCACCACAAACCCACACCATTCCTGGTGCGCTATCTAAGTGTGAGAATGGACATTCAAATCCCTCAATAGTTTTGTTGGGATATTGTATGGTGCAATTATAACGTCCGCTATTTGATTGAGACAGAGTAATTACATTTCTGCAATCGGACATTCCTACTATATGCCTGCCTGATTTGGAACATACACATAATTCTGCGGGATGAGCATATACATAAAATGCAGGACCTTGAAAAGGTTTTCCTGTGTATGAACAGTTATAGCCTCGCATTATGGCTGTTGGTGGTCTTCCTTCTCGGAAATTCAGAGACATTTGTACTATTAAAGACATTTGTTTTGGCATCTCGCAGTTACCATTGTCATTCAAAATCATATCTGCTGTAAGCTCTTGAGTTCTCCACATTGAGTGGAGCTGTAGACATACCCAACAATCTCCTCTAACCTCATCTGCTAAGATTCCTCTCTGCAATAAGGCTAAGGCACATGCGTAGTTACCATCACATTTAGCTTTGGCAACTCTTACTTTTTTCGTATCTTGGTCGAGATTGGAACCCATGAAAAAATCAATATCCTGCGCTGCTTCTCCCTGCCTATTTGAGTATCTGTGTGTCGGGCTTGTACTTAGTTCCTTAATTCTTTCTTTTATTTCACTCATTACCTTAAGCCTGTCTTTATCAGGGAAGCTATCATCTTTTTCCCGTTTTGGCCGAATAGAGAGAGTCTCATTTCTCTCTAATTTTACTTCTTGACTCAGGATTATACCAGTGATTATTATACCTATTAGGGTTAGAATAATCGTTGTCCCACGCAGCCCACACATACCTGGCTGCCTGAACGGATGCCATGGCCTGTTAGGTTCTATCATTGTGGATGTGGGCATTCTTTTTTGCTTACAACTAATTCTCCCTCTTCTAGCCTGAAAGCATACAGAATTAGGCTACCTGGCATTGGGCGTTGCAACACTACTCTGGTTCGATCAGGGGCAACTTCTATTGTTGTCTTCACTGAGTTAAGAAGATCTGGGCCAAACACAATAAGGGCTTCGGTAATTGTGCACCCAGTATAAGAATTGATATCTAAATATTCCATAAGAAATTTGTACTTAGGGTAACAATTTTTCCTTGGTCTTTTTTAGAATACAATTTGGACCTCAATGCACTACAGGGTAAGCTACGTAGTCAGCACTGTTGGCACAATGGGTCTACTATCTTCTTGCTTTGGGCGGCCCCCACCTCATGAAAGGTAGTTCTTTCCTCAGCTTAGTCAGTGCTTTCTCCACCCTGAGGTGTAGTAAGGTGAATCCCCTGTTGAGATTCTATGTTAATTTGGAGCTTGCCTGCTCTCCTGAAGAACACAACTTCAATCTGGAAGCGTGTATCCACTGCGGCTGGTAGTCCGTCAGAACTCCTGTCCGTGTGACGGCAATCACAGTCGCAGGTCCGTGGTACTTTGGTTCTCCAACCTTTGTTGGTTTCAGACTCCTCACAAAGACTTTTTGTCCTGGAACAAAGTTATGAGTAGGCTGTTCGGAGGGAAGAGGAAGGCACAAAGAAACGTCAGCACATATAGAATTTAACTTCTCGACTAGGGAAGTCGCATAATCTGCCTGGATCACCTGTAAATCACTTAAAGAAGAAATACCAGACCGGCCCTTGACCCACGGGGTCGGGAAAGGTCTACCCATTAGTATTTCAAACGGCGACAATTTTGTCGTGGAAGATGGAGTCATTCTTATTTCTGCCAAGACTGCGGGCAACAAATCAACCCACTTTCTTCCTGTTTCAAGTACCGCTTTTGTTAGTCGTGTTTTCAGTGTTTGGTTGCTTCTTTCCACGACTGCTGCACTTTGCGGATGATAAGGAATATTAAAATGCCAGTCAATAGATAACGCTTTTGAAAAGAGCTGTGTTACCTTTGAAGTGAAGCTACTCGCGTTGTCGCTTGCGATGGTGCCCGGGATTCCAAAGCGAGGCACGATCTCGTTCGTTAGGATTTTTACCACCGTTTTCGCGTCCTCTTTTGCGCATGGAAATGCTTCAGGCCACTTTGAGAATCGATCAATAATTACCAAAAGATATTTCAGATTACCTATCGGCGGCATGTGCGTAAAATCGATCTGTAGATGTTGAAAAGGAGCCTCCGGATGTGTCAATGCATCGTGCTTAGCTGATTTGTGCGGATTCACCTGTGCACATGTTAAGCATGCATTCAAAACAAGATTAGCTGTTTTATGAACATCGGCTATACAATACAATTGATTAATTGCTTGAACTACTTTTGCACAACTGGTGTGTGATAACCCATGGTAATGTCTAATTAGGATAATTAATCCTAGTTTTGGTAGTGCTATTCTACCCTGTTCGTCCCTTATAATCCCTTCCTTATCAGGAGTGCAAACATTCTTTCTCCAATGCTCTAAGTCTCCCTCTGTTGGCTGACTTTGCAAGAATTTGATATCAATGTCAGGTACATTCGATATGTGCGCTGTCATTGCTATCTGTGTTTCATTTCTTGGATGAAATGGTGATTTAATCTGAGCTTGGGCTGCTGCCTTTGCTGCTTCATCAGCCCTTTTGTTGCCTACAGCCATTTTATCCTCCCCCGACGCATGACCCTTGACCTTTACGATGGCCACTTCGAGCGGAAGCTGAACTGCCTCAGTTAACTGTCCTATCAGATTTGCATGTGCTATTGGCTTACCCTCAGCAGTTTTGAAACTTCGTGCTTCCCACATTTTGGCATAATGGTGAAGAACACTCCAAGCATATCGAGAGTCGGTATAGATACTTGCTTTTTTTCCTCTCATTAGCTCACAGGCCCGTATTAATGCTATCAACTCTGCTGCTTGTGCCGAATTATAATCTAAAGCAAAAGCTTCCTTTACCTCTCCTGTATCGGAAACCACAGCATAGCCACACAGGTAGACACCGTCAGAGGGCTTTGAACAAGACCCATCAACAAAAATGTGTTCCCCCCCTCTAGGGGCGTGTCCAGCAGATCGACCCTAGAAGAGTAAGAAGTTGTCAGTTCAAAGATGCAATCATGTTCAACATCAAAATCTGCCATGTCTACCATACCCAAAATACCCAGCAAAGCAGGATTAATGTTTGCTGTCGGTTGAATGGTAAGATTTTTCGTTGCCAGCAGAGTAGCCTCGTACCCTGAGCGTCGTTGCGCTGTCATGTGTTGTGTTTGCATGTTGTGTAAAATTACCCCTACCTGATGGGATGCATACAATGTTAAAGGGTGTGACAGCACAGTTTTCTCAGCCACCTGTACCATCAGAGCAGCTGCCGCCACTGCACGAAGACATGCTGGCATACCTGTGACTATGTTATCTAATTTCTTAGACAGATATGCAACTGGCCTATATACTGAACCATGCTCTTGCAATAAGACCCCCAAAGCTGCACCCACCGTCTCCCTAACATGCAAGTGAAAAGGTTTGGTATAGTCTGGCAGGCCCAATGCTGGTGCGGTTGTGATGGCTGCTTTCAAGGCATTGAAATGTTCGTCTGCTTCCGCAGTCCACTCCAATGGTGTGTTTGGTGGAGCTTTGTGATCGATCAGACCCCTCAGATGTCTATCGTGAATCGCGCAGTCGGGTATCCACTGCCTGCAATAGTTAATTAGTCCCAGAAAGCTTTGTAACTGCTGGACTGTTCGTGGGGACTTAACTTTTCTGATCAGCTGGACCCTGTCCGTGGAGATTGCTCTGAGACCCTGCATCAGCACATGTCCCAAAGAGGTCACCTTCGTTTTGACCCATTGCAGTTTCTCTCTCGAAGCTTTGAAACCTGTTTCAGCAAGTACATTGCAAACAATTATAGATGCTTTTTCACAGTCCAACTCCGTCTCCCCCGACACGAGGATATCATCTGCAAACTGAAGAACACAAACTGATGAAGGCAAATCAGTCATTTTGGCCAAAGTTCTGTGTACTGCCGCAGAAAAGACAGCCGGTGAATCGCGATATCCTTGAGCAAGGCGTGTCCACGAATATTGTTGTCCTTTAAATGTAAATGCTAACAAAGGCTGAGTGTCTGGGTGTACAGGTACGGAGAAAAAAGCTGCACACAAATCAATTACAGTGAAATATTTGTGTGAATGTGGCACAGAATTCATAACAGTCAAAACATCAGGCACAATTGGTGCGAGTGGTATGATTAACTGATTTACTGCTCTTAAATCTTGAGTTAATCTCCATGTTTTCCCATCAGCTTTCACTACAGGATTAATTGGTGTGTTGTATGGTGAGTGTGTGTGTTCGAGGACACCCTGCTGGACAAAACTTTCAATTAAAGGCGTAATACCTTCTTCCTTATCTTTAGATAAAGGGTATTGTTTAATGTAGACAGGCTTGTTTGTTTTAAGTTTTGCCCTGTACGGTTCCATATCAATGAAACCAGTGTCATCTTTAAACTGAGACCATAACAAAGGGTTAATCATGGAGTCCACCCGTGTAGGCATGCTGCACCCGGAAACAGGCGATCGTGAACCGTTTGGCTGTCCACCTGTTGGCAAAGGATCGACGGACGCCTGTAGACTAGACAGAAAAGAAAAAACAACCTTGTTATCAGTAAACTTAATATCCATGCCTAGTTTGTGCATCATATCACGACCTAAGAGATTTAGCGGAGCTCCTGGAATAATGGTGAATTTGTGAAAAAATGGTTTAATACCCGAGGCTTTAACCTGTATTGGGGGTGTGACAGTACAAGCAATGTCAGTTCCGGAAATTCCCACAGAGTGAATAATTTGATTTGTTATGGGACCTTCGTAGCTATTAGCAGTCATGGACGAAGCATCTGCGCCTGTATCAAGCAGAAAGGTTTGAGGCTGCCCATTTATCATAAGGCAAAAATAAGGCAAATCTTCGCCATTATTCGAGAAGCTTAAGGTCACCATACTTAAATCAAAACTGACATCACTCCGTGGACACCCCTATGCACGATTTAAGTGCCACTGGGTCGGGTAAGAAGTACCCGCTGTTGAAGCACCCATGTTCTCATGTCTGCTCTGTCTCTCTGGAGGCGTGGGTAGGCTACTCTGTGGTGTGTGCCTGTGTGTGTGTGACTCACCAGAAACTGGCTTGCGCAACTGCTTGCACTCTCGCTTGTAATGGCCCCTCCCTCCGCACTGAAAGCAGATTACCTCAGACTTCTTTCGTTTGACAGACGTTTGTTCAGTTATCCTCTTTTCTGGATAGCCTGTAAACATAGCATTCTCAACCTTTCCAGAATACCCACCAGAGAACCCACCAGAACTATCCAGCTCCCTGATCCTCTTTCCTAGACCATCTAAAGTCATATCATGCAAGTTAGAAGTTGTTATTCTGATCAGCTGCGCCTGTCTTGGATGCATGTTATTCAGAAGAGTGTTAACAAACAGAGGCTTTATTTCATTGTTTAATGGCAATTTAGAATCTTCAACCCACGCTTTCTTAAAACGGACAAAAATTGAGCCGCTGATTCTTTCGTTGCCTGCTTAGTGCCTGCGGCGAAGGATAAATCTTGTTGGCTCCCTAGACGTTCATCTAGAAACACTCTTATCTGTGTAAAAAACATTTCAACATTAGCAGAAGTTTCCCAAAACAACTCATGTGGGTTTGCAGCTGTACCGCTGCTTGTGATTCTATCATTGTCAATAGATAATGCGGGACATTTTTCAATCAGCATTTCTTCAGTTACATCTTTCTCTAGTGTTCTTAACAACACCGCTCGGAAATCTCTTCCTGTAAAATGTCCATGTTTTGTGTGCGTTTGCAAAATTCTCACATATTTACCCGCTTCCTGTGGGGGAGGCAAACTTTTACAGATCGCCTCCATATCAGACATTCGTAATGGTCTAACATTTAGCGTATTTCCAGCCCTCACCCAAACCATTGAATTTTTCGGGTTTGTAATTATGTTAGGTTTAACAATGCATTTTTTCGGTTTTACCTCGACTGTTTGTTCTTGACCTGTAATGTTAAGTTTTGCGGAAACGGTATTACCCCTGATGATTGGTTTAACAGACAGAGTGGGCGCAGAGGGTGCAGTCTGACCTTGGCTAGGAGCCTGGTAAGAAGGCGGTGGTCTTTCTAATGGCCACAGATTGTGACTTGCATATGCAACCATTTTTTGTTTATCCGGACCCTGGTCCCAAACCTTCCTCATCTCTTTCCATACGGCATAAGCTTTATTCATGTATGGATAATCCCACATTGGGTCTCCCCACCCTTCCTTTACCAGGCTTTTTGCCAAAAACATACAATCATCAGAAAAGGAACCTTCCCTCGGGTAGGGAATATCAATTTGCGGTTTTATTCCCTCCGACCATCCTGCTAGATTGCTAACATATGGATTTGCATAAAATCCCTGGTTATTTCTATGCATAAATGCAACAGGCGTTTCGCCCGGCAGTGGCTTTGAAGCAGAATTCCCCATCTTACACTCCAAACAAGTTAGTGATAAAGACAGTACAGACAAAACAAAGATAAACCCTCGTGTTCAATCGACCAACAGTTTCAACACTACTGCATGTATTATATTGTGATCAGAGGTGGATATTAAATTCACCGTCTTTTTCCTGATAACAATATTTCAATATGTCATGCAGTAACAGTGAAATCTGTAATAAATTATTCTTTTTTAGAATAAACTCTAATAAATTTGTTAACAAAGCACTTTCTCTGAGAAGCCAACACCACGATCCAAAATTACAGTGTGATCAGTACTGCAAAACCTTTCATATTCTTACGTTAATAATTATTTTACTAATTACTGTTGCCAGCCGCATTGTCACAACAATGGGAAAGCGAATTCCCACTAACATGAATTGAAAAAAAACTATTTCGTCCCACGAAATATTAAACCACAAGAATCCTACAGGGTAAGCGTTATTCTCTAAGCCAGAAAAAAAACTGTATAGAAGAAAAAACACTCACCCTTTTCCTGTAGGTCTGTGCCCGATCGTCAGGTGCGCTTTCCTCAGTATGCTTTGGCCTCTTGGTTCTAAGAGAGAAGAGAGTCTCTTCCTCCCATCCCGGACGAGCCCCCAACTGTTAGAATGTAAAATTCTCAATGTCCCCTTCAAAATATTATTCTATGGTTGAAAAGTGTAGTCGACGGAACACACAGAGTTGCAGATCTGGAGACAAAGTTTGACACAGACAACAAGTGCTTGTTTCAATCAGAGTCCAATGTTTATTTGTATGAGGACTAATATTTATAAGATTAAAAGGAGGTGTCATAAAAAACCACAAGGGTGGAAAAAGACAAGACTTGATGTTTAGTCTCATTCCTCCTGTCAACGATCAGATATGATTATAACTACGTACTAAGCATCAAAACACATCAATTCATATCATTAAGAGCCTTGAGATGGAGACCGATAGTCACTCAGGTCAGTACGACTCTCAACTAGGATTAAACAACAGGAAAGTAAGGCCCATATTAGGGTGAAGGAAGCTTATACTAATCTGAATGAATACGTATGATAGACAAATGTTCTTTTAGACACAGATGATATATTTAAAGAGGACAGGACGAAATCCAGATTCTCACAATAGTTCACAAGAAAGATGGAGGGTTACGTCCAATATACATATAGATATTGAGTTCTTCTACCTACTGACTCTATTTCTGAGAAATGTCTTTGTCTTTAAAGGAATCGTTCACCCAAAAATATAGTCATATTTACTGACCTTCACTTGTTCCAAATCTGTGAAGATTTCTTTGTTCTGATGAACACATTGAGGAAGTCAGACCAGCTAATGGTTTGTTTTTAAAAAAGCTTCTAAACAAACTTTTAGCAAATGGATTGTGGACGCTATTTCTTTGGCATGGGAGGAGCGTGGAACCCTATACCTCAGTTTAATAAGGGCTCATTCAGCTAGAAGTATGGTTTCTTACTAAGGGTTTCCCTGCAAGAAGTATTGTACATGATATGACAGACTGTCCCCCCCATACAGTTCAACTCCTGGTTATCGGGTTCATCTGTCTGGAGTAGTGCTTCACATTACTCCCGGACAGTCACATTTCAGAATGGCATAGTGAACATTTTGGTGCACGTTGTGTCGTCATCGACAGAGCATGGAGTTCTCTCGAATGGTAATGTAGCAGGTTACGACGGTAATCATGGTCCCCTGAGAATGGAACAAGACTTATAACTATACCTATATCTAGGGGTGTAGCAAAAGAAGGGGACAGGGAGACACATCCCCCACACTGTTAGAAAAAGGTGATTCTGTCCACTCCACTTTTTTTTGACCAACCACCGACATTTCTGTCCATGTTCTCTGGTACATTACTAAGATTTGAGTGAACTAACATTCACCCAATCAGAAGGTGAATCATATGTTGGGCGTGTCTGCCATGAGCTCCAAATCTCGCAATTTATTTCATTCACTTATTTACTCTTTTGCCAGTTTGGGGTTATGATGCACATCAGAAAAAAATTGAGGGCGATTAGGTCCTTTTTTCCGAACACACGTTGTATGTGTTATGTCATGATTACAGTAGCTTCTACGTTATGATTTGACCTAATGCCTCATGTCTGGAGTAAAATGATCCTTTCCCAAGCATTGGGAAAGCATTGAATGTTATAACTAAATGTTAACTTATGAAAGTATAATTTTAAATATGGTAGAACAGCATTTCTATATACCACTGCTGTGTGCCGCAATGTACAGAATCTGCTAAATGTAAATATTTTCTCTGGTGTCCCCCACCAGAAACTACCTATGATTTGTCCTGTGAAACGTGGAAATCACGCATGCATATAGCCCATTGCTTGGTATATGGATTACGATTCTGGATTTATCTAAAAAAGCTGCATTTGGATCCTCAACACCTGGGTAGACTGTGTATGGGATAGGAACTCCAGCAGTACGTGACAGTTGATCAAGGAAGGCTGTGAAAATAAATCATTAATCCTTTTAATTAAGACAATGTACAACAATCTGACCTTCATTAGAGTATAATAATTTTATTATTAAATAAATGTTTTTCTCTAATACACATTGCTCATGATTATTAAATATCTTTTTAAATCCTCGTCACTTTGCTAAGATAGTTTGGAGAACACCCCTGACAAGAGATCGAGACAATTTCTTTATAGAGAGTTGCTCAAGACACTATTTCCATCTTACTTTTTGCTCAGTGGCCCATTTTTTTATGTTTGTTTTCAGATCATTGACCTGTTGAAAGATTCAACCTTGTCCCCTTTCGGCATTGATTTCAAACATTTCAAAATTGAAATGTCACCAACCTTTTCAAGGAATATCACTTTAATCTCTTAGTGTGAGTTAAAGGGAAAGTCCAACTAAAAATGAAAAAAATCTCTCATCATTTACTCACCCTCAAGTCATTCCAAATATTTGGAAAAATGTTAGCAACTGACATTTCTGGGACACCACTGACTACCATAGTAGTTCTGTGAGCTCACCCAAAAATTAAAATTCTGTCATCATTTACTTACCCTAGATGTTCCAAACCTGTATAAAATTATTTGATCTGCTGATCGGAATGTAAGCTATCTGGAGGAATGCCAGTAACCAAACAGATCCCATTAACTCCTATAGAATTTTTTTTAAATAAATCAATTAAAGAAACAAGTAAAATCATTTTGCTTAAAAAATATTACTGAAAGATTTTATAAAGAGCACTTTATTTGTCATTCTTTTTCCCAAAAAATAAACAATACACCAATAGAATAACATTCTGGTAATAGTTGTATCTAAAAAAAACGTTTCCTACTATAATACACTAATGTATTCCACTGATACTCGGATTAAAAAGTCAGAGATTCTCTGAGGCATATATGTATCGGAGCAGGAACCCTTTGATCTCCGAGATATGCATTGTCTCTCTGACGGTGGTATCTCGGTTTCGAACAAGCAGAAGGCCATTCTTTAGTGTGGTCTCACTGACCAGCACTGTGAAGAGGACACCCATTTCATCATACCTGCAGAAAACAGAAGACATTCTCTTAGTATGAGTAGTAGATTTCAGAAGTAAAGTCATTGTACGGAGGCTTACAAACAGTATTATATAGTAAAAAAATATGCTCTAACTTTGTGTGTAAATTTTCCAAAGACAACGGCAATGTGTCCAAGTATCCTGGCCATGTGGGAATTCCTTCTTCAAGAAATTCTTCGAGCAACCCCTCACAAACCTTGAGACACACATTTGGAAAGAAAATCAATCCACAAATGCATAAAAAGTATCAATTTGATACACTTCGTTGGCAGACTGATTGTCATTATACCAATCTTCTTAATTTTTTAAAAATCGTTTTGCACCTGTCTAAGTTCTGAATTGGAGCCTCGTCCCATATCCAATGCCACTTTCACAGGAGTTAAAGTGGGATGCAGCCTCAGAACCTAAACAAATCAAAGAAAACATAGGTTAATTTCAATGCAATTCAAGTTTATTTATATAGTGCTTTTAACAATGTGCATTGTTCCAAAGCAGCAAACAGGAGGCAAACAGGAAAAACAGAAAAGGTAAAACACAGCACAGTGCATAGTGTTTATAGAACAAGCAAGATAATTCTAATAAATAATATCTAAATAATAATAAATAAATGAATGCAGTCTCCCGGTGAGCAAGCCAACACTGCCCTGCTGTGGTGAGGAACCCAAACTCCAATGATTGATTAATGGAGAAAAATAAACCTCGAGAAACCAGGCTCAGCCGGGAGGGCCAGATCCCCTCTGACGTGTCATAGCTGCACTCAGTGATAGGTATGCCTCTCCATCTTTTTTTCTATCCAAAAATATATTTCAGTCATAAGACTGGCTGACAGACTTTAATGGTTACTACACCGTTTATTTTCAGTTGCAAACATGGATTAGAAAGACGACTGTTGACCGCTTGCTTGCACCTTGCTCCTTCTTCAGCATCTCACAAGTGCAGCATATGTATTTTAGGCATTTGTTATATTTTGCATTGCACCTTGCTCCTTTAGGTGTTTAGTGTTTCTGTTTAAAATGAGAGTGGATTGGGATTTGCTTTTCAAGTTTTTAAAAGCATACAAAAGCTTAGTTAGATAATTCATAGTTCCATCTTTCCATTACAAATTTCTAGACTTTTCAAGAATCAAATTTCCAGTTCTGCAAGTTAAAGCAGTGCATGAAGTGGGGAAAAAACATTC
Organism: Triplophysa tibetana; assembly: GCA_008369825.1. NCBI lineage: Eukaryota > Metazoa > Chordata > Actinopteri > Cypriniformes > Nemacheilidae > Triplophysa > Triplophysa tibetana. Next base: position 16,980,999 of record CM017905.1, on the reverse strand, counting down.
TAGTACTCTCTTGTGCACGTCGCCACGTCCAAATTTAAGGCATTTGAAGTCAAACACACAATACATTATGGGACAAAAGACCTAAGTTTTTATCTAAAATTAATTCACAAAAAGATAAATAGGTTGCATCTCTGAAATTTTACCATTTATTTTTTATAATGTAAAATCATTTACAGTTTTTTTGTTAATTTTGCCTTCTCACATCTCCATACACAGTCACAGTCATTAGTGTTTCATTTGCTTCAATTTGATTGGCTGAACATTCTGTCCTCTTTATTTTGGCTGAACTTTATTTTTGCTTTCCTGTAGCTCAGTGGTAAGAGCATTGCGTTAACAACAAGGTTTTGGGTTGGATCCCAGGGGATTGCAAATACTTATGTAAAATGTATAGGATAAAGCAATGTAAGTCGCTTTGGATAAAAGCGTCTGCCAAATGCCTAAATGTAAATGAACTGCTGCTTGGCCTCTGTGATTTGATTGGCTGGAATTCTGTAAACCCTTTTTGATTGGTAAATCTGTTGAAAACGTACCGGTTAATGCTAACGCCGTTGCTCTAGCGAATCACCCATACTCGTAGTGGCAAAGTACCGGCAACATGTGAGAAGTAAAGGTACTCGAGAAAAAGTGAAGGTGGAAGCTTAAGATTAAAGGTCGGGTTGAATGCGCAGTTTCTGGCAATCTCATATTAATCTTGAGTACCTAAAGAGTAGTATTGCATACTTTTTATCTTCGGAGAGTAGTTTGATCACATTCATAAAAGATAGATACAGCTGTGCAATTATTTCCAAAAACAAACGACCTCCTGGGGGTGTGCGGGGGGAGGAACTAAATCACGAACACACAATACATCATCGCATTATCTCTGCATAGCTGTTGATTCACTATAAGTTTGTGTTGTTTACATTATGGAATCTTTTTTGCACTGGGACCGCTCTGTCTATCAGTTTCAAACGATCTTCAAATCCATTGTTATATCCCCCCTTTATATTAGTGGTCGACCGATATGTGTTTTTCAGGGCCGATGTCCATTATTACAGGTCAAGTAGACCGATAACTGATATTTTTAACTGATAAATATGTCAGGTGTAAAAATAAATGCAATAACAAGAGCTCTAACATTTACTATAGTATCACCATGGTAAACAGTAAGAAAATAAACAAACAATAGTTTAATCAACATATTTAACGAAGATTATTGCTGTTTTGTTGTGCCATTGTTTGGGCTTGCGCGGATCGTGTGAAATAAAGCGCTCTGCGCGAGGATGTGATAACATAACAAACTGATGCGGGAGAAACGGCACCTGTCTTTATTTTCATACATATATTCGTACAATATTTTCGTACATAACATAATCCGAAAATATAAATATTAATTGGATCATCTAAAAGTAGACACTTCAAGCTTTCTTTAGACATATGCTTTTACGTTCTATGATGACAATTCGAAGTGTTTTAAATCTGTTGTAATAACGCATTTCAGAGAGATGCATCTGGAGTGAGACGACTGAAAGCACAGACTGTATATTGTCATTGTTTCACAAAAGCAGAACATTATGTAGATAATGAGTACACAAAAATAAAATTAGACCAATCACAGTTTCAAATGATGTATTAGTCCTATTTGTATGACCAAAATTACTTGAGTATTTAAGTCTTTCTCCGCAGTAATAAAAAAAGATGTGGCTGCATATTAAGACATAAAGGAAAAACACTTATTACACAGATCTGAAGACACTCGCAGAAGACAACCGACTGTGCTTACGTGTATACGTGCCAAGACGGATATTATAACGTGTCTGTGAACATTTATATGTAATAAGTTGCAATCTGACACTTGCTGCAAGCAGGTTGAGTGGCGGCTGTGTCCCATGTGAGCGTGCATTGCCTGAACGCACTGACTGAAGATCGTCTTTTGAGAGAACGCAAGTATTTGATGTTTTAAAACGGTTTGTATTTGTGATGAGCATGAATTAAAATAATGTGCAAATGCCTTTTCTATCAACTGATGAGAACTAGCAAATGCTTTCAGTGCGAGTAAATCCAATCCTTCCAGTGCCTTCAGCCTCCTGCGTTGATTGTCCGGACTTTTGACTCCCAACAAATCAGATGGGCGTTGGGCAGGTATTACAATTTCTTTCGCCTTGCCATGGGCGTGCTTTTCCAGGAGAATTGACCAATAAGGGACTTAGAAGAGTTGTTGCGTAACAGTTTTTCAAGTATTAAAAAAACTTACCGAAACCTATACGAAGCTTGGGGGAGTGTATCGAGCAAAGAAATACTACGTAGTTAATTCAACTCGTTGTTTGACAAATTGACCATGGGTCCCCTTTACTCTATCCACGTAAACAGTAAACAGTTACACCATATCAGTTCAACATGGGGATCGATCAGGAGCTGTTTTTATCAAGCGGTCAGAGTTCTGCTAGTGTGTGGAAGTATGCAAGTATTGAATTTGCATGCATTCTGTGTGAATGACACCCTAAATGATTTTTTAACAAGTTGATAAGAGGATGGCTTGCTTACTGTCCGCTGTTTCTGTTTGCTGTCAGTTTTCTTCTGCTGTTTAAGTGAATTAAACAAGTAAGCCAGCATGCCTTTGTCCATATCTCCACTGATAGAGATGACATGAGGAACTACAACCTTCCTTCCATCTCTGCACTGAAAGATAAAAAAAGATGCATTTCTTTAACATGCAAATGGTTTATTACATACAAAAACGATACATATGTTTCGGGCATAGTATAAGTAAGCAGCGTATATTCTATTCAAACATTACACCAAAACACTACATTTCCACAAAAGGTGACAGGTTTGCATCCCTTTTATTGGAAAAAAAGATTTTGTTTAATTAAATAATAATAATTTAATTATAATTTTTAAGTAAACTACATCATCAAACCTATCAAGAAACATGCATAAACAATAGATACACCGTTCACTCTGACCTCTAGTTTGGAATGTGTTCCCTGGTATGTCTTTTGCAGTTCAGTGTTCCCCAGGCTCCACAGTGTCTCCAGAGTCTCTAAGCCCCAGGGAAACTTATAGAGAACTTTGATGCCACGTAATGTCCCATCTTTTAGGTCTTCTTCCACCACATCACACAGGCTGAAGTCAGATGGGCCTAAAGCAAACTGCAGCAGGTATTTCTGTGAATCCAGGTCTATGCTATGCCAACACCCATTATCAGCGGCTGAACACAACAACAACAAAACTTTGAAAGGATCTCTCTGGGTGAAACCTTTAACCTTTCGGCAAAAGGTGACTAAACTGAAGATGCTAAATCAGTGTTGTGACACCAAGGGTTTTCCATCATAGAAAAATTGGAAGAGGCCGACTCAGTCAAATTTCGTGCCACCTCACACTCTCCCCAAAATTATGTTGGGTGTCTTCACACACTGCAAAAATGACATTCTTACTAAGTGTTTTTGTCTTGTTTTGTAGTACAAATATAGAAACAATCTTAAATCAAGATGCACTTTCTTGACTAGAAAAGTGATATTTAGTCTCTTTTTAAGGAGAAAAATTAAAAGAATTAAGTAAGTTTTTGCAAGTTCAGAATCGCCCTAGACAGTAGTGATACGAGGATGGCGGTTACATACGCGTACATTCAGCAAGTCGGGTTGGTCGGATAATTAAAAAACTACATTCGGATTAATTGCAGGTGAGTTGTGGGTGGATGAGATCAGTCATTTATGATACAAATATGAAAAACATTTCTCTAAAATACGAATGCTTTTTTCATAGGCAGACGCTAATTTGCACTCATTTTAAAGAAATACGTGAGTGGCGGTGGTAGAGGGGGTCCAATTCTTAAGTCAGAAATGGAGGCGAAACAGATCGTAGAGAACATTAAAAAGGGAGAATTAAAAACAAAACAAAATGAAGGAAACAAAAATGCAGTGTGAAAGCGTTTTTTTTGCGAAGTTGTTAACGTGGACGAATCAAGAGCTGGCTATGTAATCTGCAATGACTATGAGGACTAGAAAATGTACCGTTATTCAGTCATTCGTGTGTGTTTGTGTGCCTCTGCTTATTTTTAAAAGAGTCTTAACGATCAGCATATTATTTTACAACCAGAGACTGCCAGATTAGTTCTAACGTCACTGAATCTGATAACATAAAGTTATTAAGAGAGTCATAAAGTGACGATAGAGTGCGGAATCCGGTGCGGATATCGATATCAGAAAAAAGATACGTGCGGGAGGGTGGCGGGTAGATAATTTACTCAAAAAAGCAGATGCGGAGTACATTTTAGCTCATCCACGCATCTCTACTACACAGGTATAATTATGGCACCTTTCCACTGAGCAGAGTCATACTAAACCTTCCTGTACCATGCAGTGGAAAGGTGCCATTAGTGTGAATCGCGATACATATTGTTCCATCCCCATGTAGATCTGCATTGAGCTTTTGCTATTTTGGTGCTTGCAGACATGTTTTACATTTGTACAATTTCTATACAATAACCTTTAAAATACAATTTAACCAACTGATTTTAATTCCATGATTATGACTGATCTGGAAAAATAAAATTGTTATTAATGTAACTTTACACAAACATGTCTGTATCAGGCTCTACCTTTCTCCACCACTGCAGTCGCTGACGAGCCCAATAATCTATCCACTGTGAAGAGGTCCGGGGTGAACAAAACCAAACCAAAGATGATTCTGTTACCTCAGATATACTGGAAGAAATTGACCAATATGTTTGAAAGTTAAATAAATAGCTGATAAATCTTTAGTCTGAGGTGAGGCAATGAAAGGAAATTAATAAACAACTGAATTTATTTAATCTTACAAAGGGGTTCATTACAATTGCCACACATTTAAAATAACAGAAAGATGATAAGAGACTTACCAACCAGGCGAATGTCCAAAAGACTGGTCAGTAGACTGATGGCACAGGCCAATCTCTGCCAATCCAAAGGGTAATTTCCTGCTCACAAGTTCCAAAGCCTGAATATACTGCTGCAAAGCACCTTAAGGGACAAACACAAATTTAAAACAACTTTTCTGTTTGCTTGAATAAATCTAAATGTTTTTAAACTTAATAATTGTCTTTTTTAATTCAATTTTTAGAACGTTTATGTTGCTTGTAAAGTGTAACTAAAGTGTAACTTCAGTGTGTGTACAAAATCAGGATGGCGCGTCCTCCATCATGTGGCTCTTAAAAAAAACATTTGGCCTCAGATTTTTCCTATAGGAGCCAATGGCTCCTTAAAGGGGATGTGCAACGGTGTTTCATGCATTCTGACTTCTTTACCATGTTAAACATGTTGGCTTCTCATGCTTTACATGGTCAACTTGAAGAATGTTAGCAACTTAGATTTCTGGAACATTATTCACTACCATAGTGGGAAAAATTATTGTATAATTTTTTAACAAAAATGTCTTTTGCTATCATTTTTCCAAATATTTTTGTTTATTTTATTCAGGGTTTTGTTTAATGTATTCAGGGTTGGAACAAATTGGGGGGGGGGGTAATTCATGACAGAATTTTCATTTTTGTGTGGCGTATCCCTTTAATTCATTTCACTCAAGTTGATTTTAATGACTTTAATGAAAGATGTTTTTTTCTGCACTCACCCTGAAGAAGATTCGACCGAAGAGACATACTGTTTTGAAAAAACAATCTCAATGCTTCTTCTCTAGTTAAACTGTCCTGTTGGAAGTTTTCTTGAACAGTCCTATAGTTGACAATCATGACAGATTCCTCACATGTTCTTGTGTGCACTGACGTATTAATCCCAAACACCCGTGCTCGTGATCGTATCGATGCAGTCCACCACTGTCCAAGAATGTTTTTCTTTAGGTCACTACCTAAAGGTCCGTATACACAGGTTCTAGCGTGGAAAGCACCCGGAGAAATGAAGTGACGTTCTTCACAAAGTCGCAATAAAAGACTGACTTGATCGCAGCCATTGCCAGTTGAGACATTGTGCTTAGAACTATGCTGCAGGTATCGAGAAAGATTATCGCCTAAAAGTAAAACACGCTTTCTACAGTAGAGTGGCAACATTTTCCTGAGAGATCAAACGCTAAACTTGGCAAATACGAAGAAAAAGACAGAAACATGATTTATCTATTCAGTTCGTTCAGATTGCGTTAAATATTAAAGTTTTTCGAACTGTCTAAACTAACTACACACATCACCAAAGGTGTCCAATAAGACTATAAAATAATCCCTATGATATAATAATCAGTTATCTGCCAAGAAGGTAACATAACGCTCCCATCGCCCCGGAAGTTTGCATTTTCTTTTATTATAATGACAGTTGTCAAATCAGATGTAGGTACACTTCCGCCACCTACTGGTAAGGAGTGTAAAGTGTTTATGTCGGACCAAATTTGTATTTTTTTTAAATTATACAATATAATGGCATTACATACTGTGTTGTTAATATAATTGAAAACAGTTCATTTTTAAGTTGTGTTCTTCTCAGATCTTCACTTCATCAGCACGTTTAAATTACATTTTTTAAGGCACTTTACATGCATGATCTCGTATACTATAATATTTGTATAATAATATACTTACTATAATACCTATATAAAACTATACTTACTATGATAAAAAATATACACATAACACTAAAAATATTAAAGCAGAAGTAAAAAAGGTGCAATGCAAAGGATAAAAAGTAAAATATGTAATGTGAAAGGAAAAAAACTGTTACAGATTAAGGCAGTAGTTTGTTTCCCATGGTGAGCTGATGTATGAATTTGGCAGCAGTTGATTTTCCAACTGTTATGACTGTATTTGCTCTCTCTGAAGAGCTCGGAAACTCTGATATGATTTAGTAATTTTTTTTAAAGTCTCACCTCTTTAAATGTATCACAGTGAAAGAAAAGTGTGTCTCTGTCTCGACCTCACCAGTGTCACAGTCCACACAGATCTTCTCAAAACCATGTTCGTCAATCTGCCTTTTCTGTTATCAGATTGCGAGTCTCTGAGTACCCCAGTAGATGGTGGTAATGTACTATACTTTTTAACCATGCCATCCGCAGCTCGTTTGTACTACGCCTCAATAGGTGGCGGTAATGCTCCCTTAGTTATGCGAACACAGCAGCGGAAAAAGAGAGTTCTTCATCCGCAGGCCTGGGTAGTTGTCAGACGTGTGCTTACTGAAAAATGGCTTCACAGCTACAAAATGAGGTGAAAACACAGGCGATGGACGAAAATAAAGAGAACAACGTTGACGGGGGTCTGGGCTTGGAAAGTATCCTTATTGTTAAAGCGACAGAGTCCGTTATTAGTGCATTGGTACAATATAACAGCAGTCTTTACAGCAGGTCATCGGACGGGTTTGCATTATATTGAGATCTAATGGGATACGTGTCACGTTATAATTAAGTGATTTAATTGTGAAAGGTAAAATTTATGGAAACCAACATCATGTACTTTTCTAAGGTATATTCTATGCATTGTGAGGTCTTCTCTAATTTGAGTCTGAATAGTTGTAGTGCAAACGTTACACGTTTAGTATCCATTATGCTTAAGGCTAACGTATAGGGTTGAGGGACATTTCTAGGCTATAAAATTCCTTAGCTCTGGATTCAGTCTTGCAGATCATCAAGGATTCTCAGCAGCAACATGGACTCAGGCATGGAGATTATCAACGCTACAGGTATTACAAATTGGCACTTCTAATGGAAATTAATAAAGTATAAACCATATGTCACAGTCTAATTTTAAAATAGCTGGAATGAATCACGTGCTATTTATTACAGTTTAAATCGATAGTTAAAAAAACTATAGGAGACATTATCTGATTTAGATATTCTTAACAGCTTGTTTCTGTTTTCTAATCATAGTATTTTTCCTATGCCCTATGCGTTGACACTAAATGGTAATACCTACAATTCGGTGCCATTTCAGAGTAATACATTTCCATAATAATGCTAAACTTTCCATGATTTTGCTCTTTCAGTTGAAAGAGGGTTTATCAAACTATAAGAAAAATATACTGGTCCAACATACGTTTTTTTCCATGTTACACAGGCCAAATATACCCAGTTACAGGACATTCTAATCTCTTTTTGAAGTGTTTAGAATTAAGATATAATGTTATATTTATATTTTCTAAGCGCTGAAAGGTAGATCCCTTTAACCTGCAAAGTTTAGATTTTTTCTAAGCAACAACATAAAAAACTTTACTAAGCTTATACGCATTCGTGGACGCCCCATAACTTTGGTGTTGTGCCGAATTTTTGCTACACATCAGATTACGACTCCCCAACCGCTCCCCTCCCTTCATTGATTTTGATGGGGGATTAGCTCATACTAACCGCTCTTGCATATCTAATCCCAACACCTAATGTTAGTGGGTAATGGGGGAGTCATAATTTGGTAGGAGTAATTTTTCGGTACAATTTCTGTACAAGTTCCCACAAAACAGAGTGCCTGTAGATTTTCTGTAGCTCAGTGGAAAGAGCATTGCGTTATCGACGCAAGGTTGTGGGTTCGATCCCAGGGGATTGCACATACCGAAGAATAAATGTATAGGTTGATGCAATGCAAGTCGCTTTGGATAAAAGCGTCTGCCAATGCATAAATGTAAATGTGTAGATTATTTCTGATAAAAAGCAAAATAAAGCAAGAAGAATTGTTACTTGTTTAAACGTACCTCTCCAATTTTATTTTATAGTAGGTTATATTTTGAAATTAGACCATGAAAACAAGTCAACTGCTAGATGTCAATAGCCAATTAACATGCAAGAAAAAACAGCAAATCGTTTATTTAATAAACAATTATACAATAAAATTATAGTAATATAAATTAATATTTACATAAATGAAGTATAAATAGTTATATTATAGAAAATAGCCAGACAGATAAACAAATATAGACTTGATGTTAACTGCATCAATCCTCGTCCTGATGTTAGTGAATTTGGAGTATTCTAAATTAGCGGCCATGCACACGCGTTTAGTCATTTGTAGAAAAAACACGCCCAGACCATATCAATATAAGGGCTTTCAGCACAACCTTTCCTTTACCACCTGTCACCACTTAAGCCAAATATACTTCACGCAGCCCCATGTGATGCTTTCTACAGATGCGCTCTCACCAGATCCTTTAGTTTCAAAAATTTAAAAAGCTTAGGGAATGAGACCCATTGATATAAACAAATATAATTTTAATTAGGCGAAAACGCAGAAAAAGACAACAACAATGTCCACGATCCAAAGTGCATTACAGTTAAAGGTTCAACAGGTCAAAGCTGACAAAACTTGTTACTTATAATTCCTCATATTTTGCATAATTTAGTATTTTCTTGCAGACAGCAATGGATCATAGATAAAAAAAAACATTGATGCAAACCTTTTTTTCCAATAATACTCACTGAAAACCACTCTATCCTCAGGTGATTAAAAACACAGGTGTCAGGTAACCGCACTGCGAGTTTAATTTGAGGCAAAGATGCGTGACCGTACCATTTGGTACATCAGGGTGGGGTAAACGGTACCCTGTTTCAGCTGTCAGTTAAAATGGCCCATCTTTAACCCAACTAGCTGGGTTCGAAAAAAACTACCCAAAACTGATCAAATAACCCAATAAAATGACCCAGCTGTTTAGGTATGTGAAACAACCCAACGTTGTTTTAGAGTGTAGCTTGCAAAAGGTACATTTTATGGTAAAAGCATCTGTGTTTTCATATTGGTTAATATCACACTTGTGAGAGAACCTGTTGTGAGCGAAGACTTCAATTTGAATCTTGTTCATTCTTCTTTCACCAAAGGGGCTACTGCTCTAGACGACTGCGGCGATTAAGGAAGACTCTGGGCTTTAAAATGGGGAATCGGCACAAGTTTTCTGGGAAGAAAGTGACAGTGGAGATGCTCAAAGACAACAGGTAAGTCTTTCTGGTACAATTTAAACTAAAATGTTACTTTGTGAACAACTTGCACGTCAAGGCAACATGGGTGGTAGATGTTAGTGAAATCTTGAAATGTGCCTTGAAAATCTTAAAAATAAATGTTAGTGATTCACAATTACATTTTCAAATTACTCAGATACTCACTTGTATGTTGCTCTCTCTTCTTTTCTTTTTTACCATAGATATCTGTTATTAGTATTAATAGAAGCAGAAAGAGCATGGAGTTATGCCATGCAGCTGAAACAGGAAGCTAACACTGAGCCCAGGAAGCGATTCCACCTTTTGGCTCGTTTGCGGAAGGCTGGGAAACATGGAGAGCACCTAGCAAAGCTGTGTGAAAGTCCTTCTGTGGATGCCAAGACCAAACTGGAAGCTCAGGTGCAACTGATGTTTGTTAAGCATTCTTGTGTTTCCCAGTATTTTTCCTGGAATGGCTGTATGTTGAGCTCATCTACTGACTGCTTCAAATGAAAGATTTGTGCAACAGTTCAATCTTGTGCTCATTTTCACTTTCAGGGCTTGATCAGCACTTGAATTTTAGCGTGGGATTGCGCATAATTAAGATGATTCCCCCACGCCTAGCTTTAATAATGTGAGCAATTCCTTGTAAAGGGTAGAATATTATTTACTTTTCCTTTGTGTTTTTGGTAGACATTTGTTTGTTAATTTCTGTGTGAATATAGTCAAAGCTTTTTAATTACTGAGATTTCCAGCATTTCGCGTGGTTTCCAAATCCACTGAAATTGATTGACAGCTGTAGTGTTTATTGATGTTCGTTTGTTAAAGCAGAGGTACCACACGGCATTTCTTCAATCTCATATTAACCTTGAGTACCTATTAGTAGGATTGCATACTTAGTATCTTTGAAAAATCTTGAGCTTGTTCACATTTATAAAAGATAGATACAGGTGTACGATTATTTCCGAAAACAGTCGAGCTCCTTAAGGCGTACAGTGGGCGGAACTAAAGCACGAGCACACAATACATCTTTGCATTATTATTGCATAACTGTTGATTCACTAGAAATTCATGCCGTTTACCTTATGCATGTATGTGCCGTGCCGATTGCCAACAAAACGCAGTCATTTGACTAAGATTCACTTACCGCGTGCGGTTCCTGTCTGTACAACGAATGAAACACATTGATGGGCATGCTCTATCTCTCAGTCTCGTTGGTTGATGTGTGTGAATCCTCCACTCTTTAATTATGGAAAAATACAGAAAGAAGCCTTCATACGACACTCGGTTTGTACAATATAATTAAAAGGAAAACACACTAACTAATTCACCAACGTGATAAACAGGTTGCTCATCGATTAATGTTTTGCGAAAAATATTAGAGAACAAAAAAGAATAAAACTGAAGAATCTTAAAGAGGAGTAAACTTTCAATCTGTGCTTTTACATGCAGAATGAACATTGTTTGCAACACTAAAACGCATTTATACCAGGTGTAAATTGGACTTGTGATAAATCTTAATGCTGGCTTGACTGAGCTGCTCTCCATTGTTTGGTTGCTGTTGTCTGCAGGCTTACAATTCATATCTTACTGGAATGGTTCAGTTTGAAATGCAGGAGTGGACATCTGCCATGGAGGCCTTCAACAAGTGCAAGTGAGTATTTGGTTCTTTTTCCAGTGGCGATTCATCTTCTGGTCCACCGTGAAGAAACTGAACACTTTGTCGTGGTAACCATGTTTACATCAACTAGACTGTAACCTTTTTCGTGTTCCAGACTCCCATAAAAATCTCATTGACCTAAATTTATAGAATGTCCACCTGTGCGCAAGCTTGAAATTCCAACTGTACTCCTCTTTCTCTCAAAACCGCATGCAAAAGTGAATCTCCTTACCTGTTGTTCTGCATCTGTACAGAACAGGAGTCAGCCCCAAAATTGTGTGGTTTGACAGTGCAATATTTTGCCATCTCACACTTGATCACACATAGAATGGAGTCCACCGTTGGAAGAGCGGTGTCGTGATTTGCTTTTGTACTTAACTGTTTTTATCTCGGTCGCTCCACAATACACCTCCTTCTGTCACACTGAGGCGTAAAACTAGTCATCCGACTATACATGGCCATTGTCATGCTTCCTGTATTGTTTATATAAATTTGTATAAAATCTGTGTTTTTATGTCCTAAACTGGTGCCATGAATACCTTTGAGATGCAAGCTTTTAAAAAATACTACAATCTTACTTTCTTCAAACCTGCAGCTTTTAGACTAGGTGTTAAGCAAACACCAGCTTTTGTCTACAAATCTAGTTTCAATCCTTACTTTTTTTCTTTGTGTAAAATGCATCAGTATTTTACGTTACCCTTCTTACTAAGTTTTCTTGTATATTTGACTATGCTGATTTTATCTTTTTGGCTATTTTTCTCAGGACCATATATGAGAAACTTGCAAGTGCTTTTACTGATGAGCAAGGCATGCTTTATCATCAGAGAGTGGAGGAGATCTCACCTAACATCCGATACTGTGCATATAACATTGGTGAGAAATGGAATACACAGATTTTTTTCCTTTGCATTACCGTTCATGCTAGCATGCAGATACATACAAAGAGACATTTGTTTTTGTTTAACCTTATTTTTTCTTGCTTAAATCCTATTTCTGTGTTTGGTTTGTAGGTGATCAGAACGCTATAAATGACCTCATGCAGATGAGACTGAGTGCAGGAGGAGGGGGTGGCATGATGGCTGAAAAATTGGAGGTCAGGGGTCATGCCTTCAGAGCTGTTTAAGTGCTGGTCCTTGTATGCTTTTATCTGCAGCATTGATTTGTAAACTTGGTCTCTCTCTCTTTGTTCTTTTTTCTGTCTGTCAGGCGTTGATCACTCAGACAAGAGCTAAGCAGTCAGCTATGATGAGCGAGGTTGAGTGGAGGGGTCGTACAGTTCCTGTTAAAATCGACAAAGCCAGAATCTTCCTGTTGGGTTTGGCGGACAATGAAACTGCTATTGCACAGGTCTATAAACACACTCACCTCTGGGTTGACTGGACTTACCCCTAACTGTCTACATTCTAGCTCTGTTGGAATGGTTACAAAACTTCTACGTCAAAGTCTTTCATGTTGTGCATTTTCCCTCACCTCAGCTTTTATTGCAAACATTATGAACAAACTACAATTTCTGATCCGTTTAATTTCTTTGCTCTGATGAACACAGAGAAAGAGATTTGAAGGTATGATAATAACCAAACAGATCTTGCCCCCGATTGACTACCATAGTAAGAAAAACTACTTTTTATCATTTTGTTGAACACAAAAGGAGACATTTTGAAGAATGTAGGACGGCAAACAGTTCCGGGGCACTTTTGACTAACATTGTATTTTTACCTACTATTCAATCCAATTTATTTAGAGGATAACCTCTACTATGGTACATTTACATATTTAGCAGACGCTTTTATCCAAAGCGACTTACGTTGTATTGTCTTATACATTTATACATAGGTATTTGCAATCCCCTGGGATCAAACCCACAACCTTGCCTTGTTAACCCAATGCTCTTGACGCTGAGCTACAGAATAGCTGGTAGTCAAGAGAGCCAAAATCTGTCTGGTTATAAGCATTCTTCCAAATATCGTTCTCTGTGTTCATCAGAACAGAGAAATGTATATAGATTGGAAAAAACCCTGAAGGTGAGTAAATGATGACAGTATTTTTACTTTTTGGTGAAGTATTTCTTAAACAGCTGAATTTATAAGAGGTGGATAGCCACTAGGGGGCAGAAGTGCATTGTCAGATTTTTATTAAAGACCATGAGTGTACATAAATTCTAAGAATGACCTACACTGATTTTAATAAACACTGCAAATTTCCATGAACATTTTTTGATTTAATGGGGGCTTTAAATGCTCTGGTACACACACGGCCTAAGACTTGAACACACTTTGTTTCTGCTTTTCTCTGTCTCTTTTGGAAATGTGGTTCACCCAGTTGTAATTATGCAAGGTGTTGTCTAGGCGTGACTGCAACGTCTATGTCTGTGTTCATGTTTGCTGTTCCTTTTTTGTTAAACCTGTTATTCCTTTTATGTTCAGGTTGGTTTTTTCTTACAAGAGAACAATCAGTAAAACAAATAGGCAAATGCAAGTTTCAGGGATTATGGAGTGAAATCTTTAAGATTTGTTTCTCCTGTTTGGTATAATTTTTTTAATCTCTGGCTTAATACACAACTGGTTTTTTATTGTTTTAAAAAAATGTATGCATGTTTTTGCTACTTAGTGTGGCAAAAGCCAGCCAGGATAAAAGAATACATCAGATAGGGAGTCTCTGCCACAGCAAGAATGCCTCGGAAACCTGCTCTGTTGCATAGTTAACGAACAATCTTTTTTTCCTAAAAGCATTTTTCTTTCTTTGGTTTCACTGTTCTTTCACCCCACCAAATTTTTGCCCTCCTTATGATAGTTCACTATATTATGTAGTGATCCATGTTTGCTCAATTATTCCTGGCAACCAAATGAATTCAAATTGTATGTCAACATAACTTGAGCTCCTACCGTGAGGTTTAGTGTGACCACACTGTTAATGTTACAAAAGGCTTGAAGGAATGTTTAGAGAAGCTTATTTTAACACAAAATATGTCTTATTGTTTACAGGCAGATAATGAGGAGACAAAAGAGCGTTTGTATGAGAGTCTGTTGGTGGAGTGTAGAGACACCATCCAGGCTGTCCGAGAAGAACTCCGGACTGATGCGGTATTAACATATTTTACACCTTACCTACCTGTATGAGTTTTTGGATATAAAATAATTACTAGGAGTATGCATATATACATTATTGTACAGTATTATTGTATGTAAGACGGCAGCGTACCAAATTTAGATAAATTTAGATATTTTTAAATAAAAATATGATTTATCAAATTTATAAAGACGTGTTAATTATTAGTTATTTGCTTTTGCAAATTAACTCTTCATTTATCATTCAGAAAAGTGTACAAGCTTGTTGTCCTAAAAAGTCTTGGCTTGAAAGTCTAAAACATGATGTTAGCATAATATATTATCATGAAATTAACATCATGTTCCAACGCTCATGCTTTAGCTTGTTGTTAATAAGTTCTAACAAAGCTGGTATGTTTTTGCACATTTCTGCAAGTTGTTAGCGTGTTGCTAACATTTTCTGATATTGTCCAAAGTTGATGCTTAAATGACACACAAATGTAACATCATGTACCTTTTATTATTTATTTTGACATATTTAACTCCCTGTGAAACATCAAACTGATGTATCAAACACTGTCTGTCTTAAAATGTGTGTTTTACCTAAACAGAAGCAAAGGGAGAGGGCTACAGAGAACGCTGAATGTGGCAAGGTGTCCAATATCCAATACCTGCATAGGTAAGCAACGAGTTAATTTCACAAAACACTTGTTCTCTTAAATTGCTAAGCAAGATCTTGCAATCCCAATGTCATATGTTTGATTCACAGATGTTGCATGTTTTGTAAAATATGTCCAGTTCTTTTTTGTGTATACAAGTCGTGACTATTCCTGCACCTGGAGATCGACTGTTTGACCAAGTTCAGCTCAAACCCTTATGAAATACACCTGCCTGTTTTTTTGATAAATGAATGACAAAACCGTGTACAACATTGCATTTTGTGGATCTGCTGTGTAGTATTTGACACTCAAGCATGCACGTGTTGTTTTTATCCTTATCTTTACACAGTTACCTGACATATATAAAACTGTGGACTGTAGTAAAGAGAAATGAGAGCATGGCTCACATGCTGCAGGCAAAACTGAAAGAACCACAGAGTGATGAGAACAAAAGAGGACCCCGACCACAAGACCTCATACGACTCTACGAGATCATCTTGCAGGTTCTGATTGCACACAGTCTTAACCTTGAACGTTGACCTCAGTTTATTTGATGTGATCTCAGATAACGTAAGATCACAGAATAAAGATAAGTCAAGGCTGTAGTTAAAACGCAGAATGGATTTTCGTTTTTTAGGGCCTTCTTTAAGTGGAATGAATTTCACACTTTTCAGAGCGTCGTCAGTCAAATTGTAAACTTTAAAAGTGAGTGGCCCCAGGATCATTGGTCTTAAAAAGTACCATGGTTCCGACGCCCATGTATACTACACATTTTATATAAGTAAAAGAAAAAGCTTATTACGCAGCGGTTTAGAATGCTTGATTCTGATTGGCCAGTCGTGGCATTACAAGGTATGTTGTACCCAGTTAAAAACCGCTCAAAAGGAATAACACGGTCTTACAGTTACTGCGAGTAATCATGACAGGTGCACTTAAATTAAATATAAATATGTCAAGCTTATAAGATATAAGATGTTATTTAAAAATGAGGAAACCAGATTGCATTTTTGTCTTGCCTTAACACCTTACATTATACAGGGGTGCAAAGTCATCGGGTTGAAAAAAGGTGACAGTGATGCGAGACCCCCCCCAACTCCATGAATTAAATATAGAGATAGTTTATACATAGATATATATATAATTAATACAATTTGTATTTCATATTATTCAGTGCACATAATCAGAATAGGGTTAGTGCAACATTGACAGAATTCAATTTAATTTTTACACAAGAGGTTGCATTGTAACAACAACGTTAGGTGTGATACTATCAGCAATGTCGTACTTCAAACCAAACGCAACACTCACATGCTTGATGTTGTAAAAGAAATCTAGAATTGCGTCTATGAACGCTTGTAGACTATCACATTATACTGTAGCGCAGCCGAAGATGGATCGGCTGTGCAAAACATTAAGAGGCGGTTTAACATCAGCTCAGTGCTTTGAACGTGACGGACAACTAGTTGTCTGTCACTTCACCCAATATGATACCTTTTATACATCAGGGCTTCTCCGTAAGTGCGGTGATAGAGGTTGTCACAGCGTGTTAACACACCCCATATAATGTTTCTTGGGTCTGCTCCATTCCTTTCAAGGCAAACAGACCAGCGCGCCTTTACTAGGTTGCTTAGTGACGGTTGTGTTGAAGTATGTCAGAAATGCGCAGTCGAGTTGCTGCATAATTCGACTACATCTAAAATTGATTCATGAGCTGAGTATTTGCGCTCAATCTACGCTGCATTCAAAATATAACCCGCAAACTGGCTAGTGATTTGACATCGTTACAACAACATCTGTACATGATTCTCCTAATTTCATACAGCGCGAGCCCGTCGTAAACTCACAGACCCCCCTCAACCCCCCCCCCGGTTCAAAAACTCATAGAAACTACACGAATCACAATAATGACCCATTTTGGATCCAAAACGGCAAATTTTCCCCGAAGGTGATAAGTTGGCATTATTAATGCTCTTTAATTTCATCCTCACTAATTGCTGGTTTAAGGTGTTCAAAAGCAACTGAATGCATGTATATCTTTTACTACTAAGGACAATTTCATTAATTGTGAATAATCAATTACATGTAGAATAAACTTATTAATATAAACAAGATTAGTATTTCATTACACTTATCACAAGTTGTTAATTTTTTAATGACAAAAGTTTTTTCCTAAAACCTCTCCTTTTAACAGTCAAATGACAAAGCAGGAATTTCACATACCAGTAAAGTACCTAGAGTATGAAACACATTTTAACAGTGTTTATGTTTTATCTATTCTTTATCCAGAGTCTTGCTGAGCTGTCATCCTTGCAGGGTCTAGAAGGAGATCAAACCTTTCAGAAAGAGGTGGCACTTAAGACTGTCGTGTACAAGGCTTACAGGTGAGTTTTCAATCTCTTTTTGTCAGTTTTTTTTTTAGATCGGTCCGTTAAAATATTTTTGTCTGTTCTTTTATGCTTGTCAGGTGTTTCTATATAGCTCAGTCTTATGTTCTTGTGAAGAAATGGAGTGAAGGTCTTGTCCTGTATGAAAGGGTTCTGAAATATGCCAGAGAGGTCCAACTGAAAGCCAAGAGCTTCAATGGCAGCCTTGAGGTAGCATACACCACTCATCAACACAACTTTCCTTACAAAAGAGTAATGTGACTACCAATGTATCAAAAAACAGCATTGTATTGTTATAATACATAACCAATAAAAGGACTGCCGACATCAGGATATTCAGGTAATAACTTTCATCAAAACTGCTTTGAAACAGTGGTTACTAAGAAAAGTATTACACAAATTTAAATATAGCCACAAGCAGCGATTATCAGGCACCAAGCAGGTTCAGACAAATAGGGAAAACTTCCTGATTTCGAACATTTTATGGAACAGATAGTGTGAATACATTTTCTATTTAAAAAAATTGTAGGTAAAAGAAAAAACCCCTGAAGTTGCTAAGATGTGCTAAGTTCTCAAGTTTTGGTAAAAATATTTGACAATATTGGCCCCACAAACATTTTGTTGTCATGTATCTGATGAGTTTTTTTTTTTTTTAAATGCACAAATGCAGATTCCAATGAGCACTACTGTATTAAAAAGCTTCAAACTGATCTACTGAACTGTCCGAGAAAAATGTTGACGCTAAAACAGTAATGTTTACATATACAGTAACATGAGAAAGTCTTTGTAAATGTGTTTTGAACAGCTTCTATGCAGGGAAGTGTAGAGATACACTGTCCGGACTATGCATGCATAGTTTCTTTTTTCGCATCGTGCTGCTCACGTGTGGTGTAGACAGAGTGTTAAAGTGTGAGACAGACAGGCTTACTTGTGCAGTAAAATTTCAAATTGATGAAGCAACAGGACAAAAAATTGTGAGACCAATGACGATTCACACCCCTACCCCAAAGCAGTCGGCACGTCCTGCGTTGCATGTCGTCTCTGGTCAGATGTGCTCAACTTGCTTGGAGTTTTACCAGAAAAAGGGCTTATGAGGGCGTTCTATTTAAGGAATGTATTGACTCTTATTCTGGCTTTTCTTTCAGGATCTTCCAGATGTACAGGAGCTGATTACTGTGGTCAATGCTGAAAAGTTCTCTGTTCAGGCCGCAGCAATCTTAGGTGGGTCATCAAGGATACCATTTAGTATCTCTTACAAAGAGTTCAGACATTAACAAGAGACCTGTTAACCTACTCTTACCTGAAAGCGACTAATTATGGATGTATTTGTGTTTCAGACAAAGAGGATGTTGCAGATGAGTTGCCCGCACAACAGCAATTGAAAGACACCACGGTAAGACAGGGAATAGTTAGGAAATATTTGGTTATGGCTTTCTATCGGAGACTTAGAAACAGGATTTTTTTTACTGGGCAAATATAGCAACCCCCAAAATTCCAGACTTCTAACTCTGAAATAAATATTGTGTTGCCAGAAACATAATTATCTTCACAACAACAGTTCATGATCATATTGTGCTCAACACACATGTATAACTGAAGTCATGTAAATCCTCTATCTGCATTCATTATGTGGCAGGCTTATTAATAATAACAGTATTTTGCCACTTTAGCCCTCACTTATTGGCTGAAAGACAATGTTGTTGCTGTCATATTCTTTCATTAATTTCTGCTTTTGCTCTGGGCTTCCCGTTTGTCCTAAAGTCGTCCTCACAGATTCTTTACATGCAAATCAAAATAGTTGCTGCAAACTGCCAATTTTGTTTATTTGAGACTCTCTGATGAGACTGATGCCCTGCGTAAATTATCAGATATGGTTTGTTGATGGTTTGTACTCATGCCAAATAATATATTTTAGAGTAGAATGCACATGCAAGGTAGCAGGTATATTGTTAAACTTTGTTTAATCTCTTTGAAACTACTTTGATCCACAGCCTCTGTCTGAGCATTTGGAAACTTTCCGTCATGACCCCATCCTCCTGAGCAAGCAGCCCAATCTAGTGCAGTTCCCTCCAGAATTTCATCCAGTCCCATTCAAGCCTCTCTTCTTCGACCTAGCACTTAACCACGTTGCTTTTCCACCTCTTGATGACAAGGTTGAGCAGAAGGGCAAAGGGGGCATCACGGGCTACTTCAAGGGCTTCTTTGGCTTTGGAAACTAATTCCAGTGTCATTTGGGCCTGTTTGGCTACATCTGTAGTCCATGCAGCATTCTTAGTTAGTAGGGTAAATTCAACCAAATATGTAAACGTAGTCATTATTTATTCACACTTGTGTTGTTTAAACCCAATGTTATATATCTTTAATCTTAGTCTTTTTAATGGGACCAGCTCTTCTCAAGCTTCAGGACACAAAAATGACATTACAATGAAGTCTTTAGGCATACAGATGTGGGCATCCTCTTGAATTTCAAGGTCTTAACCCATTCTCGTTTCTTTCCAAATGCATTGTGGATATCGCTAATGTGTTTTGTTACAACAGTAAATTGAGATTGGAATCTTGCACAGAAAAGACATAGGTCAAGATTTAAAAAATGGGTTAAAATGTATTTTTTTCACCAAATACATCTGTATGCTTTCAGAACACTCAGTAGTTTTTATCTAGCTTGATAAAACTAATATTAGGGTTCGAACGATACAAGGGCACATAATTAATGACAACATTTTCATTTTTGGGTGAAATAACCCCTACTTTATTGAATTTTATTATGTTCCATACCATTTCTAAGAACTTTCTATTATTACAGATTTTAGAAAAAAAAATTTAAGTGGTTGAAATAAAATTTAAATTTCATCCAGTATCTTTATTTCTACAAGTGGGTGTAATATAAACCTTAAGTATCTATGATCTTGCTAGGGGCACAACAGTGCATACACCCCATCATTGCAGTGGAAATGTGATTTGTTTACCTAGATCACCACATTATATAAAAGTGGCTATGTTATTATATTGAACAGGTAAAATTGTCAGATGATTTATTATATTTCACGCATCTGAATTTTATTTCATTGAAGGTTTTAATTTAGGTGGTCAGATTTTCTTTTTCATGAATTGATGGAAGACCTTCCATTGTGATACTGCCATTGATGTAGCTATATTCACTTGAATGATCAAATGTTAAACAGACCACGAGAATCAGCCTTTTTTTTGTTTGTGTTAATTTAGTTGTGTAGATTGAAGTAACCCTTACTACTATTAACCCTTACCTCTACAAATAGGATGGTTTCTGTCAGCTTGCATGGACCCTACAAATAAACAGTTGTGCATATAATTGACTTACTCCTTACAAAATTTGCAGTTTGTTTATTGCACGTTGGCTTTTTTTGTGTGAGCGTTCATAATCCTAGCTACAGGAACTCAGTGCTGTAAGCTTTGCGACTCACGACAATTGAGGTCTGCAAACAGACAGTCAGTGATTCTTAAAGACACACAATATTTAAAAAATTATCTCTGAACATTTTTGATGCCTTAAATTAAGTGCGATCAAATTTAATATTCTTATTTTGGCCAGTGGTCAGTTACTTTTGGGTTCAAAGTGATTAATTTGAATGAGAATTATTTAAAGTCAACTTGTACTTTAAAAACATGCATTGTATGAAATATTTTGTCTTATGTAATATGTTCAAAAAAATATTATGTTGCTACAGGATTAAACAAACGGCAATATTCTGCAAGGCGGGGTAGCAGGGTTAATCAGTTAAAGTTCCAAGAGGTCCGGTCTTCATATTTTCTTCAAAATGGAGGTCCGGACAATATGTTTTTTGAAAATGTAATCAATTTAGTCCAGTTGGATATACTGTATAAAAGATTTGACTTTTTATGTATTTTGATATCCACAGTTTGTATGTATTTACAAACTCTGTGGCTTTGGTGGAATGCCCTCTTTATAGAAGTCTGATAATTCATATTTTTTGAATAAAAAAAAAACTACTGACATCATACGTAATGTAACATACGCAAACGTAATGTAACAATTAAACTCTCATCATAAACAGAAAACAAATTTACTTACTAGTTAAGTCTTTCCATGGCATTCATACCAGAACAACTTCTTGTCCGGAAGGTCAAGGTCCGGAATTGAGGATGACTCACCTATAGAGTAGTATTGCATACTTCGTATCTTCAAAGAGTTTTTAGTTTGACCACATTATAAAAGATACATACAGCTTTACGATTGTTTCCGAAAACATACGGCGAGTACGGGGGAGAGGGGTAGGCTGAACCAAAGCATGCGCACCCATTGTCAACAAAACACAGACATCAGTTTCACTCACCGCATGCGGTTCATGTCCGCTGTCATGAGGTAGCGAGCCCCCCCTCGAATTCGGTCCCATTTAGGACCCAGCGGGATTCTATTGGCTGAAACAACGTCTATTTGGGTACTTTTTAGTGCCTGATTGCAATTCTTACAAAATTACATTACGATACATGTCACTAGAACTTTGCTAAGATGACCATTAACGTATTTTACATTAAGTGCTTGATATACTAGTATTTATATGAGGCTAGGTAGTGAAATCAAACAAATATAGTTCATACCGTTTTAGTTAGCTTACGTATCCACTACCATAGTATAGTGGATACATATACTATGTGGTTAGCGAGCGGGTGCGAAAAAAGTTAGCCCTGGCACTTACCGAACAATCACAAAAATTTGAATTTTTGTACCAGTCGGGATCCTACAGGGGACCGAATTCCAGGGGGGACTCGATACCTCATTACAACGACATTTTTTAGTGCTTGGACGGCTCCATATGTCAGTTTCAAACGATCGCCAAATCCAGCGTTATGTAATCCGAGGTTATATAACATTCATCACCCAAATGCAGTGAACAAACAAACATCTGTACTTCTCGAACATATGCTCTCTCTCCTCCTTACAAGTGAAAGTGACGTCTGCGCATACTCCTTCTCCTGCTCTTGTTGCTGCCGTGTGGCCTTGCCGCGTGCTTTTCCGGGAGAATTGTCCAATAAGGGACTAAGAAAAGTTGTTACGAAACAGTATTATATGTTCGAAAAGAAAACACAGAAACCTGTACGATAGCTGGGGGAGTTTATCGAGCAAATACAAACTAATACGCCTAACTCGTTTTTTGACAAGTTGACCATGTTAAAGATGAGAAGAAGGCACGTTTAACATTGTAAAGAAGGCAGAATGCATGAAACAGCCTTGCTGTGCCGCTTTGATGTAGGCTATAATTGTATGCAACCTAATACTAATTTTCAAGTTTAAACGATAGGGAGAAAAATGAAGTTGATTGTTTTTGCCCCTCATTTTTAACAGGGGCGTAACCAACGGACGGGCCTGACGGGCACGTCATTAATAGGCCCACCCAGTTATTACAAAAATATTTTATTATTGTAATGTTATTGTATTCAACATAATGAAAAACATGACTGTGTCATCGTAAATCTTAAAATAATAAATTGCCGTCTAAATTTAGATTGTTAAAGAATTTGATTGACATCTGTGTTAGCGGTTACCTTGTCTGAGCCATTTCGTGCGTACGATTGCTTTCCAGCAGCATGCAGTTATCCCGATGTTGCGTGTTAACAGGCGTTATTTTTGTCTTTAAGGAAATATTTTTATTATAAAAAAGATGAATGGATAAAAACTGCCTTATGTGCTTGAAATTTGTGTTAAAAGTTTCATTTGAGCGTTATTAGATAAAGTAATTTATAAAATAGGCCTAAGCACTATTTTCGTTTTTCAGAAAGTAATTACTAAAACGTTATATAAAAGAGTGTTATGTGCCATTTCATTTTTTGGGTTAACATTTTTAGTTATTGATTATTTAATAAATGTTCTTAATTGATTAAATAAGTGGAATGTTTCATGCCCTGTGTGGCAATCCCCCAGCAAATTGGCTAAGGAGAATAGGAGAAACAAAGAACCCGGGACTAAAACACGCCATTACCTGCTGAAATTACAAGCACCTGGACTCAACGGTGATCCTACGACTTCTCTACGTCTTACATAGGAATCAGGTATGACACCGAAATGTTGCGTTGGATTGCGTTTCCTGGGGTGTATTCCAGAAAGCTGGTTATGTGAGATACCCGAGTAAATGTAAGGGTCAGTTAGCTGATAACCTCAACATTCGGTTCCAAAAACGGAGATCAGTTTCAGGATATGTAGCAACTCACTCTCTGAAGATAACCTGCTCCATTATAAGGAAATGACACTAAGCTTTAGGGGTTGTCTGCGCATGTGTGCGCTTTTAATGAGCGTCAAGTGGGCGTGAAAGCACACATGACATATAATATATTATAATTTTACAGGAATATTACAATAAGGTTTCCAATCTCACCCATCGCAATTCAGCAATTACAACTAATTTTATTATTAACTTTTTTATTTAACCATTTTAAATGAAATAATCTTTAAATTAAATACTGTAAGCAGTTATTGTTAAACTTTATGTTTTTATATTAAATAATGTATGTACTTTGAATTAGGTTTATTAAAACCTCTCCAAATATCACTGGATAATTAAACACATCTTACAATTTCCAACAGTTAAAGGATGTTAATAGTGAAGTATTTTAACTCCATGGAATGTATATCATTACTCTTGTCCACTTTTTAGGCAATCTTTGATGCATTGCGTCAAAGCTATTTGTGGCCTTATGGTCAGAGAGCCAGATTTAAAACTCAAAGATTGCGAGTTTGATGCCCAGGCTGCCAGGTTTCCAAGACAGGTCATTTAGGTGACCCCCCATGGGATCACAATGGCATATTGTTCACAAAGTCCAAATTTAAATTCTTATTATAATTCTAAATCCATTTACATTTAGTCATTTAGCAGACGCTTTTATCCAAAGCCACTTACAAAGAGTTAGGGAGCAACAAGCGATAAGCCATACAGGAGCCATAATACATTAGGTGCCAATACAAAGTTACTGGTTTCAACTGAAGTTAGACCTCTACCTGTTGAGAGAAAGGGTTAGTTTTTTATTTTTTTATTTGTCTGTCTGGTATTCACAGAAGAGTTGGGTTTTGAGTAGTTTTTTGAATGTTGTGAGAGATGTGGTTGACCGGATAGAGTTAGGAAGAATGTTCCACCAGGAAGGAGTTGTGAAGCAGAATGAGCGGAAACGCGATTTACTGTCCTAATGAAAAGACATTTACATAAAAAATACATAAAAACTTAGACTTAAGGTTTTTCATACTGACTGTATTCCATTCAAATGTATTTCTGATCATCAGCCTCCTCCTACAGTTTAGCATTGAAAGGCCTTTCTCCAAATTACAATTAGCCTTTCAGCATAGGCCGTTTCAACATATTTTAACATTTGGAAAGCCTCGGCCTTTTAGCAAACAAAGTTAAACAAACAATCAAAAAAAGAATGTATGTGTATTGAAAGGGAATAAATTAGGATACATGATATTTTAGACATGTGACTGGGCCTTACATTTTAAACCTCTACCTCTGTCACAGCAGACCTTCATTCTCTACTATTAATTATCACACATTATGTAGTGTACGGAAAAGCCTTACACACATTTTTACAAAAGTATGTCAACTTTAGTTAGTTTCTACAATTAAGAGAGCCAAGTCAGTTTTCAGAGAAACAAATGAAGGTAGATTTTTTTAAGGAACATACAGAGAGGGAAAAAAAACAGGTTTAATAATAGCTTCAAAATTAACAATGTGATCAAATACATGCATGTACACAACACAATTTTTGAAAGATTGCATGGTAGACAGGTTAAAATAACAGTTACAAAGATCTCAACCATTCTGCTCAACAAAGACACCCTTGACAAGTATATATTTTAAAAATTATAGTATAAAAATACTGCATATATTTAAAACATTTATATTTTCAATTAAATCATTAATTTATAGCGTTTATAGTTTTATAAACCCATAACTTAAATAATTTGTGACGTTCGCATCGTGTTTCCTTGTCAAAGTACGATTGAAGTGGATTAGAATAGAGGATTTGTCCAATAAAAAACATTTAAATAAAAAGTAGCAAATGTTATGTGCTGCTTGTGTGCCTAAAAATCATGGTAAACATAAGAATCTATTATTAAATTACCAACGAAGTCTGTATTCATTCCATTTTTATTTTAATAAACAACGCAAAATAACGTGTTAATTTTTTTGTACGAACAGAGTTTAGCTGTTTTAAAAACATGCATTAATACGTATAAGTTGAACTGAGGGTGTTATAATAAACACTTCCAAACTTTGCACTGAAGGCCATTCATTAGTTGATGAAATGCCTGAATTTATTTTTTTATATTTAAATTCTTATAATTTTATTGAAGTTAGCTAATGTAAGTAACACTTCGCTAGCTAACATAACTGCATCTATTTTAACACTGTTAAACACAAGAACAACCAAATTTATGGCTGATGTCAGGTGCTTCTCTCTATTACTTTGCTGTGCGTTTGCTTGCAATCATTGAATTTATTTTGATAAATTACTGAATGTCTCACAAAAGTTAACATTGGGAAATAATACCGATCGATGCCTTTTGACCTTTGACTTTCAACCAAATTTAGATGTAGCTGGATGTCTGAAATGTTGTCTAAAACGCCAGATTATGGTCAACAACATCATCATATGTTTGGTGCTTTGGTGGCTGTGCATGTTTAGTTGTTTGCATCTAATGGATATTATGTTAACAATAATATGTTATTATTGTATGCATCATGACACTGTTAAAATGGTTCAGAAGCAGTATATTTTTGATGTGTGACAGCAATGTGGAACATGCATTTACTGGGAACAAAATTAAGATTTGTATAGTATGTTCAATAATGTTCAAATATTTTCAAAAATGTCATAATGATGCCATAGAAGAACCATTTTTGGTTTTGAAACAGTGAAAGGTTCTTTAAAGAACCGTCACTTTCTTACTTTTTCATAACCTGAAGAACCAATTTTTCTCCACAAAGAACCTTTTGTGAGACAGAAAGGTTCTCCAGATGTACAAGGTTCTTTATGACACCAAAAGTTTCTTCTTTGGCTTCTTTTTTTAGGAGTGTGGTTTTTAGAACAAAAAGGCTTAATCAACTTCATGCAGCACCATTTAAAGTGATCTGTTGGTGACATCATAGGAGCACGAAAGAGAGTTGAGAGCAGACTGGTCAGTTTGCTTTTGGCTCTCGTGACACTGTGCTGTCATGCACCAATTGGTCAGCACCATCAGTGGTAGTGGCAAATCAGAAATAAATGTGTAATGTTTTAACATGTCTCTACAGAGCCCACAGGATCCCCTGTTGGTGAAAAAACTAGACCCACAAATCCGTGGCCACAGTTTTGTAATGGATTCCCTCAACTTAACATATTTGGCCCATGGATTCATATTTTGTACCCACAAGTGCTCTCAGATTTGTGAACCTTCCACTCAGTTTCATATAACTGTATCCAGAAATTCATAAACCGGGATCTCTATCACAAAAACAGAACATGGTCTCAACATGAATGAGAATTATGGTATATTGTTATATTTTAGGCTATATTATGAATACATCAAACTGTGATTATCATTTGTAATGGAATCATTTTGTAAACCATGAAATTGGTAGGAACTATGAGTTCATTGTGCATTTATGTGCATCAACGCATATAATCTGGTGACCCTAAAATGTTTTTTATAAAACGCTGGGTCTTGAGATGATTAGTTTCGCTTCTTTGGCTCTTTTGTATTTTTGTTATTCACTGATGAATATGAGACGAAATGTCCTCACAATTAACAAAGGGTTTAATTAATAAACAAATGAAGAATTACAGTCCCCCTGTGGTAAAAGGCGGATCGAGCACATGCTACAGCAGCTCACACGAAATCAGACTTGGCCCAATGCAAAGCATATTGAGACGGTCTTAAATATATTCATTTTCAAGGTTGCCAACTCTCATACATCTTAAGCGAGACACATGGCTTTAGGCTCATTCTCGCACTCTACCCAAATAAATCGCATAATCCAAGATTGTAGTTATAAGATCCACACCTTAACGGAACAGGTTAGAAACAGCAATGATCTGTATTGATCACAATTTGACTGAATGTGTGGGCTGTTATTACTATTATTTTGGTAATTTCAGGTCAAAGAAAGGCTTTGCACTGTATTTAATGTAATGCCACAACAAAATGTCATGTTGTCAGGTTATATTAATTGTTTATATGTGAGAATTAATCGTGGTGGTCTGTGTATTAAGTGTGTCTATCTTTGAAGACCTCTTTAAGCCATCCCTAGATGTGATACATAATGACAAGGATACATAATGACCAGGTTATTTGCAAAAATCAGACACATTTAATAAAAAAATATAAAAACATCTATTTGTAATTGTCACCTTTTGAATATGTTTTACTGTAGCAATATTTAATAAATATACTTTAATGCATTAATACTATCTTTTAGATTTTATAATTAAATGGAATCTGTTATAAAACCACAGTAACCAAAAATGTTCTCACTATAGCAACCGTAGTTTAACCAGAATATTTGTAGTCACACCATTTGTAGATAATTTTCATGGGTAGAACTATATAGGTTATATTGATTTTGAAGAGAAAGATAATCACGTAATGTAAATCAGATCTTTGATATTCAATTGAATTGTTTTGTATTTATACAGCGCTTTTCACAGTCTGCATGGTTACAAAGCAGCCCCACAGGAGAAAAACAGAAAAAAACACAAAAGGTATAAACACAGTGCATGGTGTTTATAAACAAGCAAGATCATTCTAATTAATAATAAATAAAATAGAATAAAAGCAGTCTCCTGGTGAGCAAGCCAACACAGCCCTGTGGGGAGGAAACCAAAATCCATGATAAATAAATGGAGAAAAAACCTCAGAAGAAACCAGTCTCAGTTGGGAGGGCCAGGACCCCTCTGACGTGTCACAGCTGCACTCAGTAACTTTGATTTAAAGAACATAGTTATGACGAACCGGCACGGGACAGAGTACTAGGGCTTTAAATAGGGGAACACTTATGAGGGATTATCAACAATAGCCAGGTGAGGGGAATTATACACTAATGGGAAGATTACGGGGAAAGAAGGGGGTGGGGCCAAGACAATCAACATGAGAACAAGTGGCGCAAAGACAGAACAAAGGCCACGTGTTTTCACACATAACACAACAAGCACAAAAGACATGGTACTGTCATGACTCTGTCCAAAGAACTAGAAAACTCCTGACAAGAAGGACAGGATCATGACAGGTTCAAACAATGGATCTCCAACAGAGTTACTACCGTTTCAGGAAACATTCATGACTAAAGGGTTAATTTCCCAAAGGATGCATTGTACTTTGATGGTTAACCAGTGAGTTATATAGTTGTTTAGGAAACGCACCCAGAACGTTTCGGAAGGAGGGACTTTACAGAAACCGGAAAAAATCTTCTTGTTTTGTGAGAAAGGGACAGCGGTGAACAATAGACTAGACATGAACATCCATTTGTTAAACACCCCAAAAACATAATCAAAGCTTCGAAAACAGCCAAAGAACGGCACCTCTAAAAGTGCTGTCATGTTATGTAAATTAAGCATTAAATACTAAGTATTGTAAATTTAGCATTAATGTGACAAGTAGTCTGTCTTTGCTCTTGGTTGGGGATGGAATTGCCTGAAACTGGCGCTGGGATGGTTAGTCAATCCTCATACTAACAGGAGGATGTCATGGGATGTTCAGCTGGAGCTGGCGTAATCTCTAGTTAGGGATGGGCATATGACGTTCATCTGTGCCTTCCGTAATCTCTCAGGCAGGGGAGGAAGGCAGAGAAATATTGATAACGTAGCTGCTACTCAACATGGGACCTCCCAGACATGCCAACTTCATGTCAAATCATCTTAATGTGGCATTTTGGAAAGATATTGAAATTTCAACTGTAAAGATCCACAGAAACATCTATTCTAATGTGTACATATAAGTGCATTTTGCTGTGGTTTCATGAAAAAAGTGTGCAAAAGCGAGAGTACAGTGAGGAGAATAAAAAATAATTAAGGTGATTTATATTATAAATCCCCCCCCAAAAATCTAATTTCAGCGCGAAATCCTAAATATATAAAAATATCCACAATCACTCTCTCGTTAACACAACTTTACATTGTCAATTAATAATTACTGACTACTGTATGAATGATCCAACATACCGTGCATGTTCGCAGTTTGCAAAACATTATGTAATGTTTCCCAGCTTTTTAAGAATTGACATTTGTAAAAACATGTATAGAAATTTTCACGCATGTGTTAGTGTGTAATGGAAAATTATATAAAGTAATCAAAGTACAGAGATGGCACAATGATAAGGGAACTGGAAATGGGTGGTCAAGGGAGTGACTGCATAGTAAGGCTCTAGGCCTTAAGCTTTGTCACACCCTACCATGTGACAGTATATGTTAGAAATGTGGGCTAACTACCACAACCCTGCTGAGAGAAAAGTGCCCTAGCTACATTCCACAACCTATCAAATTCACAGACACTTTTAACACCGCAGAAACTGTGAAACAACACAGGAAATACAAAAAAGATTAACCGATTAGTATAGGTGTTATTCAGCAACACCAATTGCTCAACATGACTAGTATAACTTCCATGCTGTGTAAACAAATACTAAATCACCCAAACTTAAGAAGGATGATTGAATTTTTAAGGGGCATCCAATATATGTTGAGGTGTTTGTGATTTTCCATTTTTTTGTGAGGTTATTTGGGTCTTGAAAATGGCAGTCAGCTAAGGGACATTGCGGTCACATATTTTTAAAATGTTTATATATAAACACATACATTTAACTAGCAACCAGACAAAAAACGTACACCTGAATGACAGAGATGTTAGTGTAACTATGTTCTTGTGTGTGTGTTTAGGAAGAATGGGAAGGTGAAACTGGTCAACCCGGTCCTGCAGTAAAAGGTGGTCAGGGTGTTGCCCAACACCTGTATCTCAGGGCGGAGTGGAAACAGAAGAATAGCTCTGCTTTAGCTCTGTGTGACAGTTGTAGAGAGGCAGAGAGAGAGTGTGTGAGCAGTACAGAGTTTGTGGGGGTTAACGCAAAAGCAAGCCAGACATACTGTTACACTGGCAGCAGAGAAGGTAACTTTTCAGGATGTTTGGGAAGAAAACAAGCACAATCAAAGATGAGTCCAAGACAAAAGGGTAAGTGTTATTAATGATTTTATACTCCAGCCTGTTTTGGTTCTGTTCCGTTTTCTTGTCTTCCGGCAGGATCCGTTTTGATTAAAAGCACGTAACTAGAGATAAGAGAATTTACACCAAAAACGACGATGAAGAGCAGCAAACTAAAAAGAAAATTTGCCTCACAGATATCTTTTTAACTATAAAGATTTATAAAATGTGAAAAGTTTAACGGATTCACCACATAATGCAAATCTTGAAGATTAAGGTTTCATTTATTGAATCCTAGATCATTAAACATATCAGAAATCTTTTCAAATAAATTTAATCAGAATAACAATTAAAACAGTAAATAGAAAATAGAAAACGTCGGTATATGGTTACGTTTGAAACAACTTATTTATTATGTTACCTGTACTCCAAATGTAATCAAGAAATGTCAAATATGTTGAGTAAAAATAAAGCTAAACTGAAAAACAGAAGTATAGTTCTCTGTGTTAAATCGTCCATTAGAAAGTAATTGTAATTGCCAATTGCAGCATTGTGCTCACCTATATTTCGCAATAGGAATTTGTCAGTACATTAGATTGATCACAAACAGCTATATACTTATGTAATTACTCAATTACTGTACACATACACAGTGATTGGAGCCACCCACCAAAAGCAGATTCGAAAAATGGTAGGAACAGCTCAGTTCCTGTAAAGACTGACATGCTTGTTCCACCACTAGACTGCTGGGTGTTGTTTCAATCTTTCGACATGCTCATGCAAACATGGCATTTTAACTAAAAACAGTACAAAAAACGTTTCAAATAGCAGACAGATGACAGATATGTTTTAGTATGTCTTGTTAAATTGTGAAAAATCTTTAGAGCAGGAATAACATTTTAGAACATAATTCTATAATGTGCTTGACACAATTCTATTATGATAACAAAATAACAGGATTATAGTTACTTGGTGAATAGCTGAATGGTATTATTTTATGCTTTGGCTTTTGGAAATTTTATACGAAGGGAGACTGTCCACACCTTCAAGATGTTCTATAGGTATGAGGTCACACTAGGCTGGTTTAATAATGTCCGTCATTAGAATCAATAGAAGCGATACAAAAACTTGGGCGAACACTTCTATAATGAAAAATTTGGTTTCACTTGAACACACTCTTCAGTACCAAAACATTTTCATTTTTTTCATCATTTTTCTTTTAGGACATGAACTGTCATTAAAATGTATCTCTTCATGTTTTACTGTGAGATTATTAGATCATTATTGTTAATGATTTTAGATCACCTTTCAGGACGGGCATCTGATTCACAACTGCTGGTTAGTTTTCATTCCAGGGTGTGTCAGATTGTGTCGAGGATTCATTTTAGTGTGTATACATTTTTAAGATTTAGGCTCCTACCCCCTCTTGACCCTGCCAAGGATAAGTTGGTTTAGAGAATCAACTAATTTGATGGTCTTCACATATTCTGTTTTATGTCTACCTAATGGTATCTCAAACTACTTCCTTCTGCATTTGAGTCTATCTGACCTAATTCAGCAACCAATTGCATATCAAATTGTAACCTTTTTGATTTTGAACCCAAAGGTCACAGATGGGTAACCTGACCTTGCTGATTGCTCGCATGCAAAACAATGCAGACACCGTTGAGAAAGATGTACTGCATGCAGAAGAGCTGTTGCTCATTGTAAGAAAACATTCTTTAATTCAGTGCATTTTTGTTACAATAAACATACACATTGAGTACATTGACATGCTCTTTCTCTTTGCTCAGGATGCTGACAATGAAAAGAAAAACAAGACATTAATACATCAGAAGGAGAATGCCGACCTCCTAGGCCAGGCAGAGGGGCTCCTGAAAGACCTGTTTCTGGATATGGACAAAGCCAAGAAGATGAAACACCCTCAAGCAATGGAAATAGAAAATGAGTGAGTTACACTAGAGGCATCTTCCACACCCAAATGCCCATGACTCACTTTGTTATTGTTCTGTCTCAGTTAAACTGAGCTGAATTGTTTGAAGGCTGTACTCTTAACTATATGAAAACTAATAGTATTCACATTGCTCACCACAAGCTCTATAGTTTTTCATTTCTACTTTTCTCACGAATCCAGTGTAAGTCGTCTTCATGAGCGCTGGCTGAAAGATTGCTCACTTTACCGAGAGCTGTATGAGCATTTGGGCATTGTGAAACAACAGCCACGTATTAACTGGGCTCAGGTGCTCAACCAGAAACAGGTCAGAAAACACACACACACACACACACACACAATTCAGAATATGATTGCTTTGACTGTTTTACTTAAATCTTGCATTTATAATCAGAATTGTTTATATGCAGGAGTGACTGGAAATATAGACTAAAGTGAGCTGTGTTTATTAATCAATATTTTTGACAACCATTTTGTTCAAAACATCACAGAAAGATGTAAGCAAAATGGATTACGGCCCCACTTTGCCTGACCTGAAGAAGCAGATTGCAGCTCATAACATCCTCCATAAAGAGGTTGAGTCTTACAACAACCAGCTGAGCCTTGGATCCACCAGTTCTCAGGTTGAGCTTTAAAATCAGCATCTTCCATCAACTGGACAAATTTGTGATCATTTTTACCTGAGTGATTCACTTTTTACTTAACCCACAACCCCTTATGTCATTCCAGAAGGAGTATGATGACATTAAGAAGCAATATGCTAATTTGCTGGTAAGAAAGAAGTCACAATATCCTACTTTGACTGTAATTAATATGTTTTTTGGAAGTGGAAAATATTGGTACCCGGAACATACAGTAAATTAGACTTTTCAGATTCTTAATTCCTTAAAATGAGCATTTAATCATTTCAATCAAATGCGTTTCAGGATAATTCAAAATGGAGAAGTCACTACCTGAATAGCCTGAATGACTACATGCAGGACTGTGAAAAGGAAGTGACATACATGAAGGAAGAGCAGAAAAAGGTCATTAAACGGGACTGGAGTGATCAAATGGACGACCATGCCGATGTCCGTAGACAGTACGAGGTAAGCTGAGCTTGTTATATACAAGAAATGAATTGAAGAACAGATATCTCTGTAAAAAATACCCACTTCATGATTTAACAGTTAACCGTTTTCTCTTCTCGACTATACCTTATCATTAATGTCTGAATTGGGACTGAAAGCAGACAGTCTGAAAAAATGACTCTGGTCTCTCTGCAGAATTTTAAAAATAACAGTCTCCTGTCTCATGAAAGTGAGGTCAATAAACTACAGGATGATGGGGACCGACTAATCGAACTGAAACATCCTGCCACCAGCATTGTACAGGTCAGAAAACACAAACAACCGTATTTGACATTATCATTTTTGTTGTTGCATTGGAGTTTAGAAAGAATGGCAAAACAAATAACACTTCATATAACATTAAGGTTAATTGCAGTTCATTGGATTTTGAAATGTAGCATTTAGCATAAACTCTGCTGTTTTTGTGCCCAGACCCAGAGAGACGGTGTCAGAAATGAATGGCAGAAGTTTCTGAATCTATGCATCTGTCAGGAAACACATCTAGACAATATAGAGGAATATAAACGGGTAAGTAGGGCTGACAAATGAATCCATTCAAAATATTTTTGTTTATCCCTTAAGAGTCCATAAAATGTCTATAAATAAAATGTTTGCCTCTGTTCTTCTTAACAGTACCAACTGGATGCAGATACCTTGTCTGAATCTTTGTCCAAGCTCGGGTCCACTGTTGATACCAAAGCAATGAATGGTAAAACCAACTCTGAAATTCAGATGCAACTTGAGGTAAAATCATACTTTGAATATAACTATAAAAAAATATATAGAATTACATGACATATTTAGACATACTAAGCAGAAGACAGGTCAAGTTGTTTCTATCTTGTTCAAAGTAGCTGTAAAAAATATGTTCAATAAGAAGTTTAAGGAATATCACTTGATTATTGCAGCTCAGCAAACGCCATTGGTAAATATCCCAGTATGGTAAAAGCATTTTGTTTTCTGTGTTGACCAGGCTGAAGAAAGGACTCTACAACATAATGAGCAGCTATTGGCTGACCTGAGGAAGCGAAGCACTGCCATTTCACCGCTAAAACTTCGCCACACCGCTCCCAGCAAATCTACCACTGTTGAGTCTTTGTGTGACTGGAAAACTCCCAAGGTTAGATTCTCTTCAATATCCCTTTATAACATAAAAGATTAAATATGGTTTGTAAATAACTACATTTTCAATTGAGCCAATGGGATTTTGCAATGTCTTTTATTTATTGTTCTTTACAGGCTTCCTTGAACAGAGAAGAGTTGTTCAATCTGAAGTCCAACACCGACAGTGAAAACTGGGAGGTGCAGTCCAGTGATGGGACCAGCAAAACATTTCCTGGAGTTTGCTTTGTTATTCCTCCCCCTGACCCTGAGGCCATTAACAGAGTTGACCTGTAAGAAAAAAACATTTAACATTAAGACAAAATTGTAAAGTATGCATCTTCAAAATAATGCCTAAAGACCAAGAACATCCAATAATTCACGCTTCTGTGAGCAGGCTGGGAAAAGAACTGGAAGATTTAAAGAAAAGACGGGCTGCTTTGAGAGCGTCGCAGAACAATCAGCCACAAAAGGCCTTACTTTTACAGAATTCTGGTAAATAGAGAAGTACTTCGATATACTCACTCTGTCAGATAAATATGGGTGGGCCAGGATTGAGCTTGAGTCTCAGTGTTATGGATTTTGAAAAGTCTTTGGCCAGTAACAGGTTATGATGATGAAGATTAACGACTACAATAGGAAATGTTTGTGAGAAAGATCCACTGGAATTTTTCCCCAAATCACACAGTCACATTTGTTATTTTAGCTCCTGCTCCAAGAGCTGATGAGAACCCAAAAGCTGTAGAGCTTTCTGGCCGTCTAAACCAACTGGATAAAGATCTAGCTCAAGTTGAGAATAACACCCTAAGCAGCCTAAGAGCACCGCTTAACCGCACCGACCCTACCACAGATCTCACAAATCGCCAGAAAGAGCAAGAGGTGAGACAGGCTTGACTTACCTACTTTTGGCAGTTACAGTTGGATAGTTATCATAACTTTTCTCTTTTCTAAACAGAAAACAGCAGCAGCCCTCCAGCTGTTAGAAAAGCAAAGGGCCACAGCTCAGAAGGACCTAGAACCTCTTCTCTCTCAGAACATTCATGCGCCAACCTTTTCTACTTTACCCCAAAAACTTAGTGATGCCAAAAATAAACAATCCAGTCTGAAGGCTCTAAATGATCTCTACAAAGAGAAGTATGTAACATGTGCAATTACACGTTATATTACAGTAGTGGCCTGAAGTTTGGAATAAAGTACAGATTTTGCTAATCCACTCAAGTGAAATTCAGTTGATCACAATATATATACAGTATAGGAAGAGTTTGGTTCCAAAATGAGATTACTCTATTTATACAACTTATCAAGATTATGATTTTTTGTGTGCATTGGAATGAATTTCAATCGAACTGCAGTTGGTTTGTTTTGATCTAAGCCATAATAACAAAAATCACAGCTAACTAACACAATAAAATAATAAAAAACATTATTTTTGAACAATTTTAAAAGATGTGTTCTCACTTTGGAACCAAACTCTTCATATAAACAGACATTTGTTGTTATAATTTAAACAACCTATTCAGAACCTCTTACACTGACTACTTTTTTCAAAAACTACACTATAATCAAAAAATTACAATTCTTATTTTTAGCGGCTATTCTACATTACAGTAGAATGTTAAAAGATTATAAGATACACTATCGGCCGAATAAGTTTAAAGAGGGCGCCATGTCAATGACATCAAATCTTGACTAAACTCTTAAAATTGGTTCTTCACGATTTCATTTTTGCTTTTAACATCTTGAGAAACTTTTTGTGTAATAGAAGGTTCTTTGTAGTGGAAAAAGGTTAAATAGATTTCAAAGAAATAAATAATTCTATACGAACCTTTGAGTAAATGGTTCTTTGGGGAATCAATTTGGCATCGCTGGGAAGAACAATTTGTATCACCCCTTTTTAAGAGCGCATGTGTGTTTCGTACATACTGTGAATATGGAGTAAGCTTAATTAGTTTCCATTTTATTTCATTTCCATACATCTATCGACTATGTCTCATATAATGGAACATGATTTTAAAGCCACACTATACAACTTTTCACTATAGAACGGCTCCCCCATGTGTTTGATAAGCGCAATTGTCTGTTATCAATGTCATAAATAATGCTTTCCCGTGGGCAGTACTATACTGTGTACCGACCCAAACACAGAACTTAGAGAGTTTGGTTTACAAAGTGATGCTTTAGAGAAAAATATAAGCGATTTAGCATGATTACTCAAGGAGTGATGGTTCTGTTCCGAAACAGCAAAATCTGTACATTATTTAGAAATACATGTGGAAATTAAAAAATATTAAATTAACTTTTTTCAAACTTTCTAGAATTAATGCCTCTCTGGATTTAGAGAGACAGCTAAAAAATATGGACAGCACTGTCACAGGTTTTGAAAAAAAGCTCAGCAATGATTCTGCCATCCCAGACACATCCAGTGCCATCCAGACCCGTGCCCAAGAGACTCAGGTAACAACTTAAGCATTTAATAGGATGAAACAACATTTATTCCTAATGGTTATCTTTTGGGTTAACCACTTACAAAAACGGCATAAAGTTACAACACAAAAATAGGCACTTGCTAAATTTAAGCCATGCATACAAAAAAATGTAATTTATATATGCCCTCTTTTAATTCAGATTTTAAAGAAAGATGTTGCTGCCACTCAAAGTCAAATGCAGAAGCTTAGCGAGGACCTAGACACACTCAAGAAGCCGTGCAGTTCACTTGAGAGGGGTTACCAGGAATACTGTCCTGATATACAAAGACAGGAATCAGAGGTGAAGAACCTTCAAAGTCGATATGCCAATGTGTCAAACCAGCTAAACGAAAGGTCAGTACTATGTGCTAACCCATGCTAAGATGTTATTAGCCTTTTTTTATTGTTGGTGCTATTAGGATCTCAGGAGTTAAAACATTAACATTAATTATTTCCTTAGAGAGAGGCTATTACAAGATGCTAGCAAAAAACACCAGGACTTTCAGAATGTGAGTCAGTCACTGGAATCCTTCTTAGACAATCTACCAAACAACAAGATCAACTCCAGGGATGATTTGGCTCAAATCAATGCAAAGCAGACATCTCAGAAGGTAAAATGTTTGCACTATATCATATGAAATTACAACTGATCTTGTGCTATTTAAATCAGTACAGCGCTCGGGTATGTGTGTGACTCCTTGTTTTCTGTTTATTAAAAGAGGGCGGTGGAAGATATACGGAGGAAAGGTAATGACATGGACAGGGTGGTTGACCTCTCAAAAGACTTCCAGGGTGTTCTCAATGTAAGTCAAATGTTTTGTTTCGTTTAACAGTTGTATAGAGCAGTGGTTCTCAAACTGTTGTAAGCGTACCACTAGTTGTACTTGAAGGCCAAGCCCTAAAGATCCAAACAAATACACATTGATTTAATAATAACAAATATAGCTCAAAGGGCATATTTTGCAATGACATTTTTATTCGTTTTATTTTTAAAAAGTCCTTTAAACACTTTGAAGAGCAGGCATATTTGTACGACTTATGCAACAGTGATATTGGTCAAATGCCTTGATTCCTGATTTGGAACTAGCATGGAATTATTTCCACTCGATTTTTTAATCCATTTCAAATAAACATGTTCGTGTTAAGAAGTTTAGAATTGGTAGTAGGGAAAATACTTGGCTTTCTGAAAGTCTTGCAGAGCTAATTCATTGGAGAAACAAGTCATGGCCCCAAGATAGATTTTCTAACTCTTCTACTAACTGGACTTTATTTAGAACTTTTAAGAAATAAGTGTACCCGAATTATCAGGAAGTCAAAACCACAGTTTTATCTCAAGTCAGTTACTGAGAACTTAAATAACCTTTCAAAAATTCGGAAATCGCTTAAATAATGTTTAGCCCTACACGTTGTTTCAAGCCTACCTGAACATATACTGGCTGATTCAGAAGAGATGAGGGATAGAACTGTTAAGGTCATGCCTAGATCACAGTAGGCCAAGTTTATAAAGCTTTGAAAGATATTGACAATAAAAAATAAGCAGTTCCGGATGATTTAGATCTGTATTTACTGAAGTTGGCAGTAGATGTTATCATCGAGCCCATTTCACATAGCTTTAATCTGAGTCTTGCTTCAAAGAATATACATAAATTCTGGAAAGCTGATGTACTTCCTTCATTTAAAAGTGGGAATCCTTCAGAGTTTAATAATTATCGCCCGCCCCTATCTCCAAGTTATCAGTTTTAGTTGAGGTTTTCGAATCTCAAGTGGATTTGCAATCAAAACAGTTCTTAGACGAAAATTATTATTTGAGTGATTTCCAGTCAGGTTAAGGAGCGATCAAAGGAATATTACTGCTGCTATGATTGAGAAAATGATGTTGTCAGTACTTTGGATAAAAGTCAGCATTGCGTTGCCGTGTTCGTAGATTTATCCAAGGCATTTGATTGAGTGAATCATAAGTTAACAATACAATAAGTGATTAGTTCTCGGAAACACTGTATGTACATGCAAACTGCAAATCTCATTCACGTTTTAGTACGATCTTTAGCTGCTCTTGTGGGCGCTCACACTGTACAGAGTAGACAGAGAGACAGAGTAAAAACTCGCTCTGCCATGGCAGTAGAAGTGAAGCAGAATGTTTTGTTTAGTCGCCAAGGCTTATTCAGAAAGTAGCTAGATTTGTCACTAGTCGCTTTTTTAAAAATAAGACGTTAAAGGGGTCTGAAAGTCGCTAAATATAACGACAAAGTCGCCAAGTTGGAAACACTGCTTCAAAGAGACATGAGCCAATTTCGAGTGTGAGCGCTGTCATAGCGTTTCATTGGTTGAATGTACTGAATGAATACGCCCCTCACTAAACGAACAAGTTAAAATGAGACTGAATGAACTGGTAAATGTCCTTTATTTGAGGAATAATTGACTACTGGTCTGGCCATTCAATTATACGAAAGGCAATGCACATGCGGCCACAACGTGAAGCAGAGATAGCACGGTTACCACAGGACATTGTTCAAATGTTTAATTTCTACCTTTGTCATGTTATCGTCTTTAAAATGCTTTCGATGGTAGGACTACTTTCTTGCGCATCTCATTTCATGCTTCTGTTAGAACGAACGTGTTGTAATCGGGTTGTCAAGAAACACAACACTGCAGATGAGTTTATTAACAGTGTTCCCAGTGGCAGCACGCCCTTAGACAAAAGAACCTCTGCACATGCGCAGACATATACTCTAAAGCAGGGGTTCCCAAACTTTTCAGACCACGACCCCCAATATTAGCCTGCCGACGACCCGCGACCCCCACCCCTCCTTTCTCCTCTCTGTGTTTTCCTCCGACAGCTTGTGAGGATTTGCGATTTGGTTACATAATGACAGAGCTAAAACAAAAAGGACCACAATCTCTAAGCCAGGCGATTTTATTAACAAATTATGGACAAAAACAAATACATCCCATAACTGTGAAATGCGTACAGACAGAATACGAACAAGCTGCCTGTAACACGCATACAACAATAATTTTGTATTCAGAAAAAACACCTAATGTGATGGAAGGGCGCTGTGCGCGGGGCAAAGCATGTCCACTCTAGGTTCAATTTATGGAGATCGCCACCCGCAGATCATCTTCCACGTTAAGCCGTGACCTGTGTTTATTCGTAATGTAAGTCAGCGCGGAGAATGTTTTTCGCATAAATACGTTGAGCCAAAGTGCAATTTGGTGTTCAGGTGTGCATTTTCACGGGCTTCAGACTCTCATGTGCGAGGATTTTGGAGCACACAGCGCGTTGAGGGTGTTGTACCTGAATTATAACAATGCACGTGAAACCATAGTTTATGTATTCTTTTCTATATTTTCTGGCTTTCGAGGAGGAAAGGTCCGTTTGCGGGCCACGGGTTTGGCGGGCTGCCATAACCCGATCGCTGTTTAGCAAAACACCAAATGTGCATCTAGAAGATAGCTAGCGCATGTTGTTATGCTGTAAATTCATTGTCATTGACGCCGTCACACTGTCATAATTAATCGGAGCAAACAAAGTTTTATTTCCAGCTTATTTTAATTATCCAAAATGTATACTCGCATCATTAGAACATTTTTTAACATATAAAAAAAGAATTATGTTTCTGTAAATCATCTCGCGACCCCCCGCACCACACTCCGCGACCCCCACTTTGGGAACCACTGCTCTAAAGGGTTGCCACTACTCAATAAAACCACAATCATTAAAGCTACTGCGCTACGTGGTGTGTGTGAGTGAGTGAGAGAGAGCGAGAGCCCACGCCACACCTGCGTGTTTGCAGCAATGTGATAGAAAAGCCAGGGATAATATTATTATTTCTTCCTCGTATTGTTTTTATCACAGATATCAAATAATCACGCAAACTTTTTTAAGAGTAGGTCTATCAAAATATATTTGTTATCAGTTATAAGTAGCATGAAGAGGAAAACGAACCAGCGGGCTATCAGTGTTTATTTATTCATTGTATTTTTCTATTTAGTTATTTAATTTATTCGATTTTAGTATATGTATTTCTATTTTGTTTTTGATATGCTTTGTTTGTTGAAACGAAACTGTGCAGACGTTTCCAAGTTTGACATTCTAAACATCAGATCAAGAGCAGGGTTCTGTGTGAAGTGATGGCCTTAAGGCTACACTATAACCTTACATAACATTCTGTGTATCATGCATCCTTGCATTTTATTACAAAAGTAAAGTCATTCACACTTCATTGCATTCTTTATGATTTGGTTGGTTGGACATCATTGTCCACCCGCAGAAAACAGCACTGGTAAATATTCATTTATTAAGCTATATGTGGGACACTTCCTATCTACTTATTAGTCTAGCTCTGGGAATTATGAAATGCGCTCTTCAAAAAGGTTACTTTTTACTGTACCCCGAGTATCAACTAATTTAGGGAAAACTGCTTTTTCTTATTATGCACCCTGGTCATGGAATAATTTGCAAGAAGATTTACAGTTAACAAGAAAAAGGAATGTGGTAAAGCAGACATGTGATTGTTTCCTTTAGAAAGATTTGTGTGTGATTAAGGGTGCTTTAGAACTTTTATTTTCATGTATGTTAATTGTTTGTCATTTTAATCTGATTATGTATGGCTTCTATATTGGCCAGATCTCTCTTGTAAAGAGATCTCTTCCTGGAAAAAAGTCCCTGTACTACAGAAAAGTGTTTTGTGTCCACTATTACTGCTGACTAACCTGAAAAACATGGAAACAACTTTTCTTTAGTTTGAAAACATGTGCTAAAGAATTTTTTTTTATTATAAATAATACATTCAAATTGGAGGACGAGGTTTAAAGATAAAGATTCACAGCTCTACTATTAATTTAAATGTTTTTTCGTCATTTGGTGGTACTTGGAGCAACTAATTTTATTAAAGGTAGTGCTTTTAAGTTTGAGAACCACTGTTATAGAGTATTTAACTAAAATGCCTTGAAATACACATTTCATATTTAATGTTTTATGTACTTATATATTGCATTGATTTTGGGCAGGAATATGATATGAATTGTGACACAT
This sequence comes from Triplophysa tibetana, assembly GCA_008369825.1. Taxonomy (NCBI): domain Eukaryota; kingdom Metazoa; phylum Chordata; class Actinopteri; order Cypriniformes; family Nemacheilidae; genus Triplophysa; species Triplophysa tibetana. The sequence continues at coordinate 16,938,598 of CM017905.1, read as the reverse complement.
ACAAAGCTACTCTTAAGGATGCCCCCCTGACAAATGCTCAAAGGCCTTACACCTCCACACTGGCTAGCTCTGTTGCAAAACAGGTAAGATTTAAAAAAGAAACATACATGCAATTATTTAATAAAATGAATGAAAAACTTAAAAATATATTATTTCGCTGTGCTACAGGAAAAGGATCTTATGAACCGTTATGCAGACACATCAGCTGAGAGTGACCAGTTACTGAAACAAATGGATTTAGCAAAGTCCATCATGGCTGAGGTGCAGTATAATTGGAGATCAAGCCAATTTAACTTGGAGTTTAGCACAGTTATAATAAAGTTATATTTAAAAGTTATTTTAATGTGAAGTTATATATAACAAACAAGACTAAATAAAGTTATTTATGACTAAAAAACTTACTAGTATTTTCCCTTTACAGAATCAAGAAAAAGTACACATGGTACAACAACAGCAGGTACAACAAAAAGCTTTTGAGGACACTGAAGGTCTTCAGAAAGAATTACAGGAGGAAATAGCTAGACGTTCCAATGTGGAGAGTAACCTTGGCACAATGAGGAACAGATATTTCTCTTTGAAAAGCCGAAGAGGAGTAGAACGATTTGAAGAGAAGGAAGTTTTGCAGTACTATCGTGACCCAAACCTTGAGACCAGTGTGCAGGACTTTTATAAGACGATTCACGAAGAAGCACTGAAACGTACCAAAACCCAAACTGAGATTGAAGTGATGACAAGAAAGATCACCAGTCTAGAAAGTGAAAATAAGAACACAAAGCCAAAGCTTGTGACTAGAGAGGTAACAGAAGTAGAGAAAGACCCTGCGTTGGATGTAGAAGCCTCAAACCTTCGAGAAAGGATTAGCAAGTTAAGGAACGAAATTCGAATTCAAGAACAAGAAAAGTCTCACCTGAAAACAGAATTAACAATTTTGGAGCAAAAGAAGCAGAACATAAAAGAAAGGGTGGTGCAAAGAGAAGTGGTAAGAGTTGAAAAAGACCCAGCGATGTTAAAAGCTGTTCGAACATTTGAATCAGAGATCTCAGATGAAGGTCAGAGGAGCAAATCTTTGATGAGTGAAATCTCCCAAATCAGGAGCCAGATAAATTCCCTGGAGAGGCTCATTCCAACATTAGAGCCAAAAGTTATCACCAAGGAAATTAAAACAATTGAGCAGGCCCCTGGACTAGTAAGTGAGTCTAAAGACCTTCTGGCCAGAATACAAGAGATGAAATTTGAAAACACAGATCTCACGAGTGTGCTCAGTAACTTTCAGTCACGCCATATCCAAATACAACACATCAAACCAAAAGTTGAAGTCAAAGAAATTATAAATGAGATCTTCAGAGTGTCCCCTGAGACAGAGGCAGAGATCCAACGTTTGAGGAGAGACCTTCAAGACAACAGCAGGCAGAGCTCAGACTATGAAAGACAAATCAGCGTGTTTAAAACTGATATTGGAGCTCTGCGAGCACAGAGACCTACGATTGAGTATAAAGAAGTGCTTCAGGAGGTTGTAAAAGAGGAAAGAAGTCCAGAGAATGTAAGAGAAATACAGAAGCTCTCCGACCATGTCTATTCCCTACAAAGAACGTTTAGTACTTTGCAGGCTGAGCTTATGCGTCTACGGAAAGACAGGGACGAATGGAAGGCTGAAAAGTCAAAGGTTGAGACCAGGATTGTAACTAATGATGTAACCAAGTATGTTGATGACCCACTATTGGAGAAAGAGGCCGAACGTCTCAGAAGAGAGGTTCGGGAGGAAACTCAGAGGCGAAGAACAACCGAGGAAATGGTGTTTGAGCTTCAGAATAAGTACATTCAGCTTGACAGACAAAAACCAGAGGAAAAAGTAATCATGCAGGAGGTGGTACGTCTACAAAAGGACCCAACACAAAGGCTTCATTATGAAAGGCTTGGTAAGAGTTTAGATGATGAAGTCAATAACCGAAGAAAACTTGAGCTTGAGGTGCAGCAGATGAGATCATTTATAGAAGACAGGGAGAGAACGCTCAGGAGCAGCGATGAAAGGCAAAGAAAGATCCAGGTGGAAACTGAGTTGAGACATATCAAATCTAGAATCTATGAGTTAGAAAATGCACCACCCCCTATTGAAGAGAACATAGTTATTGAGGAAGTTTTGAAAGTTGAGAGAGATCCAAAACTAGACAAAATAGCCAACAGCCTTCGAGCAGATATGGATAAAGAGAGCAGTGACATTATGCGGTTTGAGAGAGACATCAGAAAAATTAGACTCGAGATAGACATCCTGCATCGAGAGAAATCAGTTGAGAAGACTGTCTATAAGGAAGTTGTTCGTGTAGAAAAAGACCGGGCAGTGGAGGCAGAGCGGTCCAACCTTCGCGAACAGGTCCTTCAGCAGAGACATGCCAGAGAAGACCTTGAGGACAAAATTCGCTATCTAAAGGAGAAACAGCACCAACAACAAAGCAAACGATCTAGCTCTTCCACGGAGGAGACCAACCTAGTTCATAATCGAGACAAACTGCAAAAAGAAAATGAAAACATTCAGAGAGAGCTGAGATCCTTTGAATCTGAAAGGCAAAACCTCAGCATTTCATTCAAACAGCAATCTAGGCTGATGAGTGAAAGAAACCAAATGAACAGGCACAAAAGCATCAAAATGGAGTCGGATGTTCAACGGCTTGAAAGGCACATTCTGGATGAAAAGGACACAATCTACAAGCGAGAAAATATAATCAGGGAGCTAAAGAACAGTTTAAAGAAAGAGGAATCCTCAGATACTCGCACAAAAGAGGTCAATGTCTCCACGAAAATAAGCATCTTAGACCCCAAAACTGGTAAAGACATGTCCCCTTATGATGCCTACATGGGAGGCTTTATTGATCGCAGCCAGTACATGCAAGTACAGGAACTAGAATGTGACTGGGAGGAAATCACTACAATGGGACCCGAAGGTGAGATATCAGTTTTGCAAGATCGCAAGAGTGGCAAGCAATACCCCATCAAAAATGCCTTAAAAGAAGGCAGGGTGACTCAATACCAACTACAACAATACAAGGATGGCAAAATGTCTATCTCAGAGTTTGCTCTTCTTGTGGCTTAATCCTTGATGGGGCCTATCACCAAGGAGAAGATCCACTACATGCAAGCTTTGGGTTGTTGTAATACTGACCCACTTTCAGGTCTATTGATGCTTCCAACCACCTCTGACAATTCTTTGTTTTCATACTTTACTCATACATAGCTGCTCAATAATAAATAGCTACACTCTGTTCATTTGATTATCTGTAATTCAGTTTCCACGAAGTTCACCTTCTGCTTGGTGAAGATAAAAAAAGTAACATCTAATCTCATCTATACTGCGCTACGATTATTTTAAATATCAGGTGCTGTTACATCTGCCAATTCGATCACATTACGTGGTCCATAAGTCTGGACTACACCATTGATGTACTTGTGATTACTATATTTTTTTATGTTATGGGGCAAATATTGTATTTTAACATATACAGCATAAGGAATATTCATCAATAATGAAATACAGAGAAAATATCATTTTAATTTCCATGGTAAGATGGGCTAGAAGTGCTGATCAGTCATTCTAAATTTAATTATTTATGTATTTCCATTATCAACCTTATCTTCTGAAACTACAATATGTGTTGAGGATAAATAAAAATGAAATAAATTACCTTTTGGGGATTCTTTTTTTGTCCGTTTCTAGTAGCCTACTGAAAATTATATAATAAATGTACTATTTAAAGTTTTCTACACAGATATTCTGCACATTTTAATATAAACAGCTTGTGTGTTTTAAGAAATCTAATACATTTAATGTCTACACTAGCTCAGTTAAGGACACGGAATAGTAAGAGATGCCACATGTTTACTACCTCAAGACTGAAGTAATGCTCATTGGTTATCTTCAACGAATATGTAAAGCGGCTAAAGGTGAATGGCTCTGATTTGGAGTTCCAAACAAAATAAAAAAATTGGGGTGTAATATTTGACACTAATTTAACTTTTTTGCCCCATGTCCATGTTTTCTTTCTTGTATCAACTATTGTAATGCCCTGCTTGCAGGGGTCTCTAAATCTACCCTTAACAATTTGTAGTTTGTTCCGAATCCTGACAAAGTTCAGGGCTACATTTCACAAAAGCATCATGAAGGCTAAGTGGATCGTACGAATCATCTTAGACTTACCCACCATTTTCCAAAAGCATCATCATCTTTCTATTGCTTCTCAGATTTACGAGTGCTCTGGGGTAATCGTAAATCCCTAAGGGAATCGTAAGAAGACCGATTAATGAGGTCACTTGCAGGGCAACCAGAGACTTCCACCTAAACTTTATCAATACTGTATGTGATAACATGAAAGAAAGTGTCCTATTTGTCAGCTATGGTGACCCATAACCGAAATTTGACCTTTGCATTATAACCTATCCAGTAAGTAGTGAACAGAAGTCGTGAACAGACACACCCGGGCTTATCACTGCAGCCTAGGGGGCAAATGGCGCTGTATTTGCCTTGCTTTGTATCTGTTTGTTTGTTTACATTTCTTAAATTACTGATCTAAATTAATAAAATAAACACAGTGCAATACAAATGTCATGACTTCATGTTGGACCATCCAATCCCTTTAAGTTAATGAAGGTAAAGATAAGCAACTATATTTTACCCAGGTGATTGTCACAAAATCTTGATTTCAAGATGTCAAACATGGTTTTCATAAAAACACTCCCATCAACAAATTGACATGTTAAAAGGATTCATTTCAAAACCTTAACAGGCAGTAGAAGACCATTTTTAATTTTTTTTAGCAAAAAACGCCTCACAAAGTTCTGTTAAGAAGCAATGCCATGATGCAAGCAATTTGTTATTGTTATAATAAACAGAATGATAGCTATTTTAATTTCGGTGACATCATTCACGAGGGAAAATAAAATAATGTTATTGAGACATCTAATTTATTGTTCAACAGAACAAAATACAATATTTTTTCTGGTTGGGAATAATGTCCCAGAAATGAAAATTGCAAACATTCTAACAAATATCTCTGTGTTCAACAGAACAAAGAAATACTGGTTTGAACAACTTGAGGGTGAGTAAATGATTATTTTTGGGTGAACTATGCCTTTAATTTACATCAGGGATAGCCAATTGCTCCTGGAGATCTAGAGCATTTTCCAAAGGCAATGAGTATCCCTATTTCCTACTCCCTTCGAAGGGCTGAGTCCTTGAAGTGAACTGTTTGAAGAGTATAGGGCATAACTGTCTCTCGTGTATGCGCTTGGAACTCCCTTCACAAAGTGAATGACTGGCCAAATGTTACCTTGGCAATTCTGCATGGGCACTCTGAATCCAGAACTATATTTCATATTTCTTGAAGAATATTGTCTAATTAGGTCTTATTTCAAGTTGTTTTTCCACTCCACATGGTATTTAAAAAGGAAATATATGATAAAAGAACAAGTAGCTATTAAACATTATAAACATAATTTCCTCGTAACTAAACTATCTTATTATATATTTTAAGCATCTTAAATCATGTTTATCAATGACAAAAATAGTGTAAAACACATATAAACTACATTTTTGTGCTAACATTTGTAGCGAATCTCTTTTTCCATTTAACAGAGGGAGACACATTGAAAAATCGAGCCGTATTAGGTGGGAAACTCTGTGCAGTATCTTTGACTGAAGAAATAACCCAACTGAATGTCCTGGAGTTGTCGTTCCGCAACATTTTTTGTACCTGATTGAGTCTCAAGCTAAGAGACAACTGTAATCTCAGTATCCCAGGGTCATTCAAGTCTATATTTTTAACCCATGTTCATTAAGAACACAATATCTGATATCAAAGACAAGTATGTCTTAACATTCCCAGCAATCCCGACCAAGTCTGTAGGCTGCGTCTGGTTTAGTGTGCTTTAAGGGCACTGCACTTTGGCGTTTTTATGACATTGGACAGACTTGAGATCTTACTTCCTGACATGTGCAGGCGCTCTCAAGTGGCTAAGATCGCGGGTAAATACCCAAGTGGAGCTATTTGGACAAGGCAATAGGATTGTTTGAGTTGACCCATACTAGTAAAAAGTAAAAAGATGGCCATCAGGTCGGAAACTTCGTTCTTCCTGTAGTGAGCTGAACTTACAGCAGACCACGGGATATTAATTTCTTTATTACTGAATAAGTGAATATGATAGGAATACCTATTTTTTTTGCATTAAGATCAGTTCAATAAACATATAATGTGATACAAAAATCGAATGTGTGAGTATGATTGTAACCGAGTTTGTCAGAATAAACACGCAACACATGTCATGTTTACACGTGAATATTCTGGCCAATGAGATAGTGTGTTATCATTGAGCCTTTATCAGACGATTTTGAGCAACTGGTCTCCTTCGAGGTACTTTAATGGGACATGTAAAGCGGCTGCAGCACCAAAGTCGGACAAATTGACTAACCGGACCCAATTTCTTCAAAGCCACTTACGTTACATTATACTATACATTTGTTTCTAAATATGTACAATCCCTGGGATCGAACCCAAATTGCTAGTGCCATTCTCTAATCACTGAGCTAGGAAAGGATAGATGTTACCAATTGCACGCTGCTGTTAGTTTTACTTAACCAATCCTTGTTCATATACATAAAGAATGCATTTTATTTTTACAAAAAATTTAGATTGGACAGCATTTCTTAACAATGGCTTGACTGGTCAACTTGACCTTGTTGAGTAGAATGCAAAACCCTATAATATTGGACCTATTGTTGAGTTTACTTAATATAAATAAGTTAATTCAACATGACAGGTTGAGGGGGATTTTTAGTTCCCAGCATTCTTTGCGTAAGATTGCATTTAGGCAGTAAATTTCGAAGTTAAGTGTTATTTTAAGTGTTTTTCAGTATAGAAAAAAATACTTGTTTTTGCTTAATGTTCATTTATCTTTGAGGTTTAAAAGAGTTTTGTTGTATTTTTTTGTTTTATGGTTGCCATTGTTTTGAAGAGTTACATATGCTTATCCTATGAGAGGTTTCTGTGTGTCTGTTGCATCGTTCAATGACCATAAACTGTGTTAATGCCAGTACTGAAATGCCTCTCATCTGATTGGCACATTTTGTATTGACTTAGAAAATCTGTATATAATCTATATATGATAACAAAAAGTACCATTGCGAAGGATAAATATTGAGTTTAATTCACTTAACATTACTGGTACAATCGGAATTTTGTTCATTCAACATAAGTGTTATTTGTTCACATTACTTTATATTGTTGCGAGGAACCCCTTAACGGAGCTTTTTAAAGTAAATTCAACAAATAATTTTTTTGAGTGTGGTTAAAATCGAAAATTTCTCTGGATCCAAACATGATTGAAAACATTTGAGATTATGCGAGAGGTTTTGGGGTATTATAAGGGAAAAACATATATATTGATGTGCACCATTAATTATTCTATTTAAAATGTGTAAATAAATTATGCATAAATTACACAACAGAAACAACAGTATATTTCACAAATTTATAACAGTCAAACAGTATAAATAACAGTAAAATTTAGAAGTTTTAGCAAAATCCAACAGACAAATCTATGCTTTTGAGAGGTGGCATAATTACGGTGTTCAGAAATTTTTATATGGTTTTACATTATTTTCAACATTTCATAGATATTATACATTTGATGGTGATAAGGGTTCTAGGATATTCAGTTCAGGTTTTCTCTCCTTAAAGAAGTATCTTTGTTCCAGAATGGCCTGCTGCATTAGTGCGAGGTCAACTCCATCAACACAATTCAAAGCACGGGCACACAGTACAACTCCACTAACACCTGCAAGCAGAGGCAACAGTGTTTATTAAGTGAAAAGCAAATACAACCTGAAAAAAAAATCTGACATGGATCGATTTCATGCTGCCGCCATGTTGAAATCGAAATGGGTGGGAAGAAAACCGGGAGGACAGATAGACTGAGGATAGACAGAATTCCTAAAACACTATACCATTTCAGACTCACCCTCAGCTTTTTCAATTTCTCCAAGAACAAGATACTGAGCTCCAAGTATGGGCTGGAAAGGTTCAACAAGTGTTGTTTGCACAGTCAGCTGGTACCATATAGATGATTGCTGAGTGCTAAGAATGGCTTTGGACTCCTGTGGCTTGTAGCTTGTTAATCTAAATAGAAAAATGGACACAAGCTGACTAACCATGCCATCAACTATTTATTTGTGTAAGAAGCAAATGGCAAAGTTTTTCTGTAGTTTAACTGAGCATTGAATAGCAGCACAAAGGTAATTTCAAATGAGAATTAGGGATGTACCGACACCGATATGGAATGGCACAGAATCTGGCAAATGCATTCCCTAACAAGAAATTAGCGCTGAACCGCTAACATAACAGCTAACGAATTATTCAGATACTGTTTAAATATGTATTCTGCTTGTTTTGCGTGACTGTGTGTGAAAGAGTGGTGAGTTTGCGTGTACTGAACTTGAACGTATTGTGCTTGTGAGCTTTCAGAGCAAGCGTTTCACTGCACAAGGACACGATCACATGAACAAACACCATTTGCGGCAATCCGTCGAAATAAAAGTCTGGTTAACTTAAACAAGTTATAATACACTCACATTTTACTACACCACCCCCTTTGAATTTTTTATAATTCGACCACAGAGTATATTGTTTACTTTAGCAAACTGAAGTAAACGTGCTAGTAAAATTGTGCTACTTTTCATAATTTTTCTTTTACTTAAATAAAAAATAGTATTTAAATTTAAGTAGACGTAAAAATAAAAGAAGAAAAAAAAATATCAGTAAGATACTGGATAATTAACATAATTGTACATTATACAGGCATCGGTTATAGTTATCGGCAAGTACCAGAACATTTTTTTCGGTACTAGCACTCGGTCTTTAAAAAATGGTATCCGTGCATCCCTAATGAGAATAAATACATTTACATCTGAAATGCCTTAAAAAAATTAAATTTTAACCTGCCGCTCGTTCGCACGGATGCACCATCTTTTATAAGGTGGATCTCCCATGGGAAGTGAAACACGGCTGGATGAGGCAGCATATCAGTTTGTATAAAACTACAACATGTAGATGCTAATATCACAGAAATAACCACGGATCATGCGAAGGCTAAACAGTAAACACTAACTTTGTGCACGCCGCAAAGTACTCACTCAGGGCGTTACTCGGATATTCTTCAATGATCTCTCAGAGACCCACATCAACAGTTCCGATGACGCGCTGTGACGTTCCCAGCTCATACTCCCGGACGCGGTGGATTGTGGGTCTACTCCAACATGGCGGCGCCCTTGCAGAAGAGCTAAGAAACAGTTTTGTTTGAGACTATGTTTCTGATTAAAAGAGGCACAATACCACTGATTCGTCATTTAGGACACCTGAAAGTGCACAAAAACAGACCGTAGGGTTGGGCGAACGAGCGCCCGCCGTGGATCACGCAGTGTGACTAAGGATGATGATGGGCCACAGCGCCTGAACGAGTAGCAGATCCAGCGCAGATTCTCCTGCAAACACATTCCGATCCAGTGCCTGCACATCTTACACAGGCTTTGGGTGCTGCCGTAAACGCTGCTGACAGGACAGATCTGTGTGGTCGTCTGCAGACGTAGCGCATTTCCAGCTCAAGCTCGGGAGAACTCAGCCGATCCCAGGTGCGAGCACGACTCACAAAACAACCTCATTCCCCTGAAAAAATCCACCATAGTGCCAGGCAGACCTTCTTTTATTAACAGCACCCGGTGTTATGAGACGAAAAATCCAAGAGGCTGTAAGGAAGATACAACAGGGTCCGTTACTACGTTAATTATGATTTGTTTCGCTGAAACGCTCACATTTCTATGCTTTGATGTGTGTCAGTGTTGTATTGGTAACAACCCAATGCAACAGATTGAACCACACGAAGGGGTAAATTATCTACAAACTTTTGTGCAGCTGATAAGGTTCCATTCAAGTTTGGATATCGTGTTAATTATGGTGTCTAGACATGCTAAAATACACTAGGTCTTTTGACACTTCAATATAGTCAAAATATCAAAATTTACTCCAGTTGTGAACCGTGACGTTTGAACCTATATGCCCTCCACCCCGCAACCAAAGCCCCCCAACCCCTTCAGTGGAAAGTGCCTTCCAGTCCTTGCCGTGGTAATATAAATAATCCTTTATCATTTAATTAAGAGGCAAGACTAGTCCTACAATAGTGAGAAGCATACAACAAAGAAATTTTTCATGCACCATGACAGGATCTGCGCTTGACCTGAATGCATGGAATATGATGACAGCAGGTCAGGTTGCAAATGTTTGACATACAGACGCTGCTTCTGTACGTCACAAAACCAACACATCACAACAGACCTCACAGCAAAGCAATCTAGGGACAGACACTTCATAAGCCATGTGAACCACCACCAGATATGTTTACCGCAATAAAACCGGCGAACCGGCATATTACATAAAAGGAACCGTAATACACATACTGTTTTTCTGGCAAAATGTCATTATTATGTCATGTATTATGTCATTCTTAAGCACAATTACATGTGCATAATGTTCATTGAGCTGGTAACTTAGAGCACTGGACACTCTCCCGGGGGGGCGCGAGTAGGCTACAGGATGGGAGAAAAAAAACTGAAAAAATATTTTTTTTAACATTTTTTCTTCACTAAACTACTTCCATAAAAAGTTATAGTTTTGTATTTACATAACTCCTGAATAAAAAATCAAAATGTGTTTGGACTGATTTAAAAAAAAAGAGTTTTGAACAAATTTGATTGGTTTGGATAGTGAGCGCAAATGCAGGTGAAAAGCGGTTTTATAAAGCGAGTCATTAAGTTGTTCGTTCAAACGTTCAAACGGCCGATTCATCAAGAATGAGACAGATGTTTGTGCATGGGTCATTGAATCTATGACTCAATCGATTCGTTCAAAACACTGAATCATCCAAAACACGATTGATTGTTGCTGTGAGATGCGCTATGCTGTGATCTTTGTTTGGATTCATCGGATCTATTTTCGCTGCTAAAATAGACCAAAACAGTCATTATTTCGTCTAAAATGTAAGTGAACAACCTGATTAATAACTTGTTTGTTGAACTGTCATATGAAATCAGTGTCACATTTTCAATCGTGAGGTGATGGTAAATTAAGTGATGGTCAATTGTCAGCTGTCTTGGTCGTCAGGTCGTGTGATGCATGTTGCTGAACTGCATTCAAAAGTTATAAATATGAAAACACCACATTTAACTGCACAAGTCAATTTAGTTTATTTGTGTGTGCTGCCCTCATAGACTTTAGAAAACGGCGCTCATTTGTTTGATTTCTCCTCGAGAAGCTGCGCAAGCCTCGAAAGTTTAATGTCCTTGCACGCTAACTGAGTCCGAAACTGTCGTATTCTTTTTTTCATATTCGTCATTTGGTGGCTCTCAATGCTCAAAAACACCCCTCAAAATATTTGCTACGGATGCGAAAAATGCAGAAAATTGAACCATCAGAATTAATTTTTATGAATATAGGCTAAAGTTAAAGCTTTCCTTTAGTTTTTGTGAAATACACGCATGCCACGCACACACAACCATGTTTAAATACATTCATGTTGTTAATAAATAAAAAACACTAAATTGTTGTAACAGCAATATCTCCAAGTTTTGTTTTTCACTGTAAAAATGTAAGGATCGGCCAATGCAAAGAGAGTACCGCCACCTTTTTCCCCCACTTCAAGCACTGATTATAACACAAACAAATCATACTCCTGCCGACTTTTTTTTGTTGTCAAAGCAACAAATCCAGCGAATTTTACTGGTGTTTTTGGAGACTTTTCTGGTGTTTGGAGACTCGAAAGCACGAATCACTCTGCAGTTAGGCCTACTGTGCACAACGAGCAGTGGGTGCTGCCGTGAGCCCCTCTCCCGTCCAAAAGCACTTCAAGGCGGTCGGTCTCTCAGTAGCCTCACACAGCACTCAGAGCAGAGAGGAGACACACACCCCTTCGCGTCCAGGCTGCAAATGAATCACGCATGCGCATGGCCGCCGACGTTCCCGCACTAGCTTACACAGCGGGGTGTATATGTAAATGTTCACTCACTCACACAAAAATAAATCACTGCATTTAAATTGACTCACGACATAGCTCTCCATTCACTCTAGTCTAGTCTCTTGCCAAGTTCACTTGTGCCAGCTCTCGCTAGTCTGTTATCAATCTCGATTTACATAGGCCTTTACTACAAAACCCCAACAGTCTTTTTAAAGACTAAACCCACAAACATTTTTGTTAAAGATAAGATCAAACCTCAGCCCTTGCCAGTATTTTTTTTTGCTGCTAGGCAGTAGCTACACTTAGCTAAAACTACCCACACGACTAAGACACACACACACACACACTACAATCTTTAAGTATTAAAATAAAATCTATTAAAAATAATTATTTTGTTCGTTTAATTAAATATCGTCCCTAAGTCCCGATTGATTAGCCCCTGATACGTCTCTCAACATAGCCACGCATACAGTTACATATTGCCTAATCTTTATTGAAAACACATAACAAAAAGGGAGAAATTTCTTGTGAGGACCAACAAGCCAACCGACGCACCACCAGCTGCAAAAAAGCTTCGAAGGTACGATGAAGCATACCTGCAGTTTGGGTTTACAGTTACGGCTGATCTGAGACCTCAGTGTGAAGTGTGTGCCGAGGTGCTGGCAAACGACAGTATGAAGCCCTGCAAATTAAAAAGGCACCTCGAAACAAAGCATCCTGGCATTAAAAATAAACCGGCTGAATATTTTAAAAGAAAGCTTGATGGCCTCCATCAGCAACAGGCAACCATTTCAGTGCACAGCACTGTGTCTAAACAGTTTTTAGAGGCATCGTATGTAGTGGCCAAAAGAATCGGTAAACTTGGTAAACCACATACAATCGCAGAGACTCTCATTTTGCCGGCAGCGCAAGACATGTGCAGAATAAAGATTGGCGATAGTGCAGCAGCCAAACTCGGTGCAGTACCACTGTCCAATGACACAGTCGTTAGGAGAATTGTAGACATGTCCAATGATATCAGAGAGCAACTGATAGAGTTCGTAAAAAAGAGTCCTTACTACGCGCTGCAGCTGAACGAATCCACTGATATTGCTGGGCAGGCACAGCTCCTCACCTATGTCAGGTATCTGCGGGACAAGGCGATTGAGGAGGATGTCCTGTTTTGCCGGCCTTTCAGCTGCACACTACAGGAGAAGCCATTTTCAATGTCCTTAATATTTTTATCCTTGAAAATGGTTTGGCTTGGGACCGATGCGTTGACCTATGCACGGATGGTGCGCAGGCAATGACGGGGCGTGAGCGTGGCCTAGCTGCTCGGGTTCAGCAAGTAGCTCCACTTGTGAAATGGACACATTGCATGGTCCATCGCGAAGCACTAGCTGATAAAAAAATGCCGGTTCTTTTTGACTCCGTGCTGAACCAATCCGTGAAAATGATAAATCTTATCAAATCATGGCCGTTAAACTCTTGCTTGTTTGGGGTCCTCTGCCAGGAGATGGGGTCAGGGCATGAACAGCTGCTTCTGCACACTGAAGTTCGCTGGCTCTCCAGGGGGCGGGTGCTACAGCGGTTGTATGAGCTGCGAGAGGAGGTGAAGTGGTTTTTGACAGAAATCAAATCAGATCTGGCGAAGCATGTGGATGACACTATGTGGCTTGCGTCTCTGTCCTATTTGATCGATATATTTGACCGCTTGAACAGCCTCAACCTGTCTTTGCAAGGCCGTGGAACTCATATTTTGCTCCTTGCAGACAAAGTGCACGCCTTCACACAAAAACTAGACCTCTGGCATGGCCGCATCAGTCGAGGGAACTGCGACATGTTCCCCAGCCTTGCAGACTTTATCACTGATGCAGGCACGTCAAACGATTTCTCATCCCTATTTCAATCAGCGTCTGAGCACCTGTCAGCAATGAGAAAACAATTTGCGACGTACTTTAAAGAGGATTATCGCTCTTTTGCGTGGGTTCGAGATCCGTTTGTGTGCACAGCAAACGAGCAATCAATTGATATGCAGGAACAGCTTATTGAGCTGAAGAGTGACAGTAGACTGAAGGAACTCTTTAACTCCTGCCCTCTTTCGTCATTCTGGGCAGGATTGATGCAGGAATATCCTGAACTCTGTGACGTCGCCTTGAAGATTCTCCTTCCTTTCGCATCGACTTATCTGTGTGAGGCAGGATTCTCAAAAATGACTGCACTCAAAACGAAATACCGCAATCGTGCACAAATCGAGGATGATTTGAGACTATGTTTATCAAACATTGAGCCAAGAATTGGGGATCTTTGCAAGGCAAAGCAGGCTCAGGTCTCGCATTAACATCACGTACCTACAAGCTTCTGTTACAAAATGCAGATGATACCTACTATAAGGCCTAGTAATAATAACAATAATAAAGCATACATTAATATCAGAGGTCTGGTGCCAATTCCCAATTATAACAATAGCCAGTAATGATAATAGGCCTATACTGATGATAAAAATAATAATAACAACAACAACAATAAAGCATGTAACCTCATATAATTATATAGCAATAGCCTAGTAATGATGATAGGCATACTACTACTCATAATAATAATAATGTCTGCAAGCTCACATTAGGAGTCTGGTTCTACTGCCAATTATAACAATAGCCTAGTAATGATAAAAGGCCTACCTACCGCTACTGATGATAATAATAATAATAATAATGTGGGCCCTAAAGATAATGGCCGGCCGGCCATCCATCCTTCCATCCATCCAAGGTTGTGTGGTGTGGGGGGGGCACTGGGGCCCCAACTGCAATGAACCAGCTTTGGGGGGGCTCAGCTTGCAAAAGGTTGAGAACCCCTGACTTAGAGAATGACCCTCTTAACACAAATAAAACAGTGTTACACAGAGAGGGGAATTCCTCATAAAATTAGCAATTATAAAGCCCATCTATTCAGAGGGGTGATATGTTTGGTACATTTTTCTGTTACTTGAAAAATTGCCTCTTGTTGATTTATTATTTCTTGGTCCATCTATAATCTCCATAGCATGACATCACCTTGCAAAGAACTGAAAAGCAGACTGCTCCGTGCTCTCGACTCAGTCTCACGATACTTTAAAGTCTGGATAAAGAGAATTCTGAAAATGATTTCTTAATATGTTATAGATGTTTGAAATGCATTGCTGAAACACGTTACAAAGACTCAGAAGTATGTTGTACTGAATTGTGGAGTTAAACCGTTCAAACGTCTTTCCCCAATTCACTGTTCAGGATTTTTGGGCAGGGCCAAAACGGGGGATCAATGACACGATGGAAAGTCTGAGAATGCATGGCCCCTCCCCTATCAATAGAGCACATAGCATCAGGGGTCTGCTCAATCACAAGCTTAGGGTTGCCATCTTTCACGGTCCGTGCATCTTTTGATCATTTTTCAGTTTGAACTTGAACAAACGGTAGTTAAAAAAGGCGGCATTTTCGTTCATGGATAAAAAACTAATCAGCAACTTGAAAACAAGTTTTTCACATGTGGGTGGTAGGAAATGCCCCCTTCCGCTGATTGGCCAATCAAAGATCAGTAAGCTACGTCTTTAGCGAGGTCCTCCGCTGCTGTATAGTGGGGATTCTTAAAGTATGTTTCATTTCTCTCATTAAACAACCATACACAAACCGTATAAGGCAGGGTCCTAGACTGGACTTTCCTTGCGTAACGCATTGCATATAAATATTTAAATCACAAATATTAATTTAGTTCGAATCCGCATCTTTCTTGCTCTCCAGGGTTAAATCTGTGTGGCAAGCCTGCGCAAGACACTGGACAGCACGAAGCAGATTCATATCTTATTTTATTTCATTCGGAATTAGCTGTGTTGGTGGTTTTTGGGATTCAAATATTTTTTCCACAAGTTTGCTTCTTTACACATTCCATCAAGTGGTTCAAGATGAATTCAGACTTTGCTGCGTGAGACACTGGACAGCACTCAGCGGATGCATATACAGTGCAGTGATGTAATCAAAGTGAAAGTGACCTATTTTCAGATATGTTGACAAAGGCTTCGTCACTGTTTATATTCCACAGAAAAAAACATTCAGTGTATGCTAAAGATCCTAGTATTTTATTAAACGTTTTCACTGTGATATTTAGGACTTGCACCTGGAACGATGACAATGAGAGAAATTCTAACAAAAATCGAAATTAATTAAGCTATCAGGGGGTTATTATTATGTAGATGTAGGCCTGCGCTTTTTTAGAATATAGGCAGAACAACAAGCTTTAATGTGCAATAGAATAGAACTTTTTTCCTTTATGTAAAATGGATACCTCTCGCCATCTTAAGCTACATATAATTGATAAAACAAAAATAAATGCTAATTGTTTAGACTGTTTAGTTTAAACATACAGAGCCTCAATACAAATTACAACGGAAGACACCGAATTAAATCCGCTTCGTGCTGTCCAGTGTCTTGCACAGGTTTGCCACGCAGATTTAACCCTGGAGAGCTAGAAAGATGCGGATTCGAACTACATTAATATTTGTTATATAAATATTTATATGCAATGCGTAAGGTTGCGTGAGGAAAGTTCAGTCTAAGACCCTGCCCTATATGGTTTGTGTACTGTTGTTTTATGAGAGAAATTAAACATACTTTAAGGATCCCCACTGTACAGCAGCGGAGGACTGTTAATTCGGTTCATTCAAGCAGCCGAGGAAGGGGCCATTTCATACCACCCACTTGTGGAGATAGATTTTTCCAGCTGTGTATTCGTTTTTTACCCATGAAGTTAAAAACGAAAAATCAAGCTGAACTCTCGTTTTTTGGATGAACGAAAAACGGAGATGATGCTGTTTTCTCACTCCTGTTTGTTCAACTTCAAACTGAAAAACAAATGACAAAAAGATATAGGGACCTCTCACGCACATGCTTTCAGGCTCTCTCACGCTCTCACTCTGCCCAACTAAACAAATCTCACGCCAAATAACAAAGAAACGGTGCATTGACCCGCGTGTTTGCATTGAGATCCTCTTCGAAAAATCTTCACACAAGCCTACTGGGGACTCAGGTTGAGCGACGAGTGGGCGTGACTTCAGCGCCAACATCGGACACACCCCCAGCGTTTGAGAGCAGAGTCCAACTTATTTTATATACTTGGATGTTTTTTTCTCTATTCAAATTTGTCTGGGAGGTTAAAAACACACTTTTCTGTTGTGTGACAAACCATGGTTTAGGTCAGTGGTTTTCAACTGGTTCTGTGCCAGGGACCACCATTTGACTACCAAGTAATCGGCGGCCCACTATTGTGTGTGTGTATGTACCAGGGTTGCCAGGTCCAAGAAATATTTAATTATATGCCCATAACCCCTCAAAACCCGGCCAAAAGGAATGAAAACTAGCCCAATTTTTTCCCTGTGTCGAATCAAAGTAAACAATTCCCTAAAGACGTTTCTATTGCCATATTTTTTTATCTGAATGGTTTCCTGTATATATCGTTTTGTTCTGTTGAACACAAAATACGTTTTGGGATATTTAGGAAAGCAAACAATTCTGGGTCATGTTTGACTACCATTCATTTTTTTCTGCTGTGGTAGTCAATGATGCCAAAGAATTTTCAGCAGCTAACATTCTACCAAATATCTTTGTGTTCAACCGGACAAATAAATGTATACAGGTTTGGAACAACTAGAGTAATTCATAACAGAATTTTAATTTTTGGGTGGAGTGTCCCTTTAAAAATATCCCACATCTGCCACGCACGCATATGGACGAGAAACATGTTTTCTCTTCATAAGACATTCAGAAACTTGCTTAAGAAATAAGTATGGTTACATTTACTGCATAATATATAATGTGTACAAGCACGTCAATGTTTTAGTTGTTCTAGACTGCGTATAGCGCTGCTCAAACGTGATATTTGGCAGCCGGGAGAATCAAGTGTTGTACACACACGAGTGATTTCTTTCATTGTGCACCGTGACATTCACCTGACGAAACATTTGTAAAAACATCATTCGGATGCACTGTGTCTAATACCACCGCTAATTTTTCCTCTTTGGTTGAGCTGAGCTCCCGCGTTCCTCCCTGTACTGTAGCCAGTCTGTCAGACTCGTTCTCCACACTTTTGAGAACGGGCCGGTCCAGGAGTTGCCAGGTATTCATTCGGAGTTTGAATACAAAATAAGAAACTCATCAATTATCATTTATCCTTAGAATATAAATAAACATTTTGGCGGCCGCAGTACATTATGAAAGTTGCCCAAAAACTCGCGACCCGCGGCTGTACGTATATGTACGTATATGACGTTGGGGACGCAAAACACAACGTTAGCAAAGCATAAGATAGACCCGATAGGTGCAAAGCAAGCCTAGCCTGTGTCAGTTTGAATCTCAACTCAAACTAAAATTATTTTAAATATTTTCATTAAATTTAGTATTCACACCAATGCGCAAATATTCTGGAAACGTTTGGAAAAATATCTTATGGAAAAAAAGTGATTTTAATAGTGAAATTAGGTAGGCTGGAATGCATGTCACGGACCACATGCAATGCCGCACCACCGGTTGAAAACCCCTGGTTTAGGTCATTAAAAAGGGCCTGGACGATTGGAAAGTTGACGCTAGTTTTCCCATGGTACCAAAATTTGAAGTTGTCAGTTGTCGGTACCAATACATGCTAATTGAAAGACAACTTTATTCCTACTCATTGTCAATATAAAAAGCAATGGTATGCAGCATAACAAATTAACACACAAACAGGGACGTTTATTTTAATGTAACCCCTAACGTAACATATTATACAACATTTATTATGCAAATGCTATCAGAATTTGAAACTTACCACTTTAACTTGTTCAAATAAATCTGGAAGTTTCCTCCTTTCCCCACAAAGCTGAATTTGTTTTCTCTGTGATATGAATTAAATCTGACGTATTTCTGTGTGCACACTCGTAGTGGTGGTCCTCGACAGGAATGTGACCAAGTAGGGGGTCTCTAGCACTCACTCTGAAGCGCCACCAGCAGTATAAAAATTCACTTTTCAAACAGCTGTAACTTTTGAACGCATTGATTTACAGATATTCTACTTCATGCATGTCATTCCATGCTCTTCGAATTCAAAGCGTAACTTTATGCTTCCGCCAATTACAGTAGCAGCCATCTTGAAAAGTACAGTATTGTGTTTTTTTGCTACTAGTACTAGTGTTGAGCTATATTCTATGTAGTCAGATCGTTCTATCGCAAGAATTTGGATTGCCGATACATGATAGTATCGAGTGGCGGGGCAATTACGCATTTATCCATGACAAGCTGGATTTGTGGACAAAAACAGAAGCTTACTTGTCTAGAAAAAGCTCATTTGTGACTGAAATTAGCATTCTATCAGAGTTTAAGTTCAGTGCAATTAGCAATATTGTTACTTTCTTTTAAACGACTATTGCTATAAGTCAATATCATTCATCCAAATGCGTCATTGATGCCTGCATGCGCTATAATTACTTGATTGCCAAACGGAAACAACTCATGCGCTGGTTTTAAACCCTCACGCGCATAGCTCTTCCTGCGAGGAAAGGCCAGAGCCGCGCATATTACAAGCTTTCTCGTGCACTGAAAACTCAAAAGTTATAAACTCTCTGGGTCGAGGCATAGCCCGAGATAAAACTCTTTCTGGCCCATCACTAGCTCTTGTTGTGGCGAAATCAATCATCAAATGTTGAGAGAAATCACAAAGACCAAGAAGCCAAGTTTCAAGGGTTTCAATCTTTAATTTCTTCGAACAAGACAAAGAGAAACATACAGAGTTCATCTGAAGATGTCTGACCAATACATATCTGACTCCATCTTTTAAACATTGTTCTTACGTTGTTATCACCGTTTAAACCAATCAGGTTTCACATGACATCACCTATTTTTGTTAGTCCATCCTTTTCTGACTTTCCACAGTTAAATGTCAAGCTCCATATATCAGTATTTAACTGTGACAAAACCTTTTAAAAGCTTAAAAAAGAAATGCACATACATCCATCCTTAAAATGCAGCTATATGTCACGTTGTCATTGACTACACCTGGCTTAGTGTTTAGTGTATTTAAAGGGTAAACATGTGCTTAAATCCATATAATAGTGTATACTGTGTTCGTCTGTGAATAGTACCAACTAGTGTCTTCAAAAGTTTGTGTTTGATGCTAAGCAGATGTGAGGTCCATATTTGCTTGGTGCCCATCCTATGATGCCCATAGCCTTTGTTAAAATCAGTGAAGTACATGAACTTCCATAACTATCTTAAATGTATGCTTTTATATAAGATCAAAATGTAATATATTTAGAAACTTTAAATGTAGTCTTTTATATAAGAAAACTCTGTAATATATAGAAAACTCAGTAATATACTTCGAAAAAAACACCATACTCTCTTGTGCCCTGAAAACTGAAAACCTGCACATCTCTCTCATCCAAACTCTTTCTGGCACGAGGTAAAGCCTAAGCCGCGTGCATTGCAAGCTGTCTTGCATGAGGAAATGCGCAATGCATGTTTGTCATATTGATTTGCAACATATATTGGGAAACAACCAACAGTTTAGGGAATCAGGCCTAACTAATACTCATTGAAATATTGAATGATCGTCATGAAAATTTACTCGGACAATCTTTGGACTGAACTGCACAGACATGATGCAACGTAATTGTAATTTTTGCCGTTGTTCAAAAGTTATGAGGTAGAAAACTTTCAAAGTTGACCCAAAAATGGATTTGAGGATGTATGGACCCTTCTATCGGTACAAAACTTTGTATGCTTCATTGACACATCGGACTGGGGGATGGTGCCAAATTTGGGAAAAGCACCGCCTATGGGTCTCAAGATTTGAAAAAAAATTTGCAAGTTACTTTGGATGTGTGTGTCAGAAAATTTAGTTTAATTAATTTAGTATGTGTGTGTCAGAAAATTTAGTTTTCAAAAAGTTTTCTCCTGGTCATTGATGACTTGTTTGTAATTTTCTAACATTTGGTACTAACCCATAACTTGTTAAGCATATGAAAAACTTTTTTGTCGCTGCCCATTTAGCAAAAGTTATTTTTTCATGCTAAACTGAGAACTCATATGATCTTTGGAACGAGCCGCACAGATATGGCCGAATGATTTTTTGGGGGCAATTTTTCGAGAAATACCTTTTTAAAGTTGACTGTTGCCTCTGACATTTTCTTGGATTGGATGATAATATTTAATTGGATTATAGTGATATTTCGAACTAATTAATTTCTTAAATAGTACCACACATGTATCCAATCTTGTAATCAGTCATTCAGCCTATGTTAATAGAGAAAAGAAGTCACTGTGCTGATTGGTATCATTGTGTGCTCCACACTGAACATGGACCAGAGAAAGCAAAGGATAGAGTGGTCTGAGAAGCTCAGAAAGAAAATAATAGACAAGCATGGTAAAGGTAAAGGTTACAAGACCATCTCCAAGCAGCTCGATGTTCCTTTGACAACATTTGCAATTATTATTAGTAAGAATTTTAAGGTCCATGTAATTGTAACCAACCTCCCAGTGCGCGGCCCCAAGAGGAAAATCGACCCCAGATTGGACAGAAGGATAGTGCGAATGGTAGAAAAGAACCAAGGATAACTGCCAAAGAGATACAAGCTGAACTCCAAGGTGAAGGCAAGTCAGTTTCTGATCACACCATCCGTCGCTTTTTGAGCGTGGTGGAAGACCCAGGAGGACTCCCCTTTGAAAGAAAAACATAAAAAAGCCAGACAACATGAATAAAATTGAGAATGTCCTTTGGACAGATGAGTCAAAACTTATATTTACATGTTGTGAACATGAGGAAAAGTGTCCTTAATACACAATGAAATCATAGTAAGAACATAACTCAAGGCCTTTCATTTTGCTTTATTGTGTTACACTGTAAACAATTAAATATTTTTAACAAGCACTATTTCTTTTGGTTCAAATGAATTCAGATACAGTCTCTCTATTTTGCACCTATCAAGAACAAAGCTTCTCTGTAGACTCTGCCTCTTTTTAAACAAGTAGAACCAAATCTGCTGTCGTCAAGTAACTTATTTGTCAGTAGGCCTTTCAGTATACAGTTATTTTGGGGGACAATGTTACTTATTGCAGGCTGATTTAAGGTTTGCAACATTTTTGCTTGTGATCCTAAAATTTTCAGTCAGGGGCTACAGTGCTCTTAGTAAAAAAGTTAGTTGTGGGCCCTGGTCTGGGTGTGATGGTGGGTCTATTTTAACTGTCCAATAGCAAGGCAGCTTCAGCCTCCAATGATCCAGGAGGTGATTTGCACCAGTGCGAAATTAATCGATAGTAAAGAGGCTGTTTTTGCGGAGTGTGCATAAAATGCGTTCTGTACTACATGATTAGTTCTTTACAATTGTTTACTTCCATTGTTTTTTTTACACGCATTGCTTTGCTTGATAAAAACAGGATAAAGGTCTAATGTATGCTTATTATTGATATACCCATATTATTTGCTTGTTCTTAAATTGCGACAATTATTAAAAATAATTATTTTTCTCATGCCACTTTTTGACTAAATATAAAAATATATTATAATTTTCATCATCATTCTTTCTGTGTCATTTTAAATGTAAGATTTAAATATATTATTAAATTACATACGTTACATGAAAAAAAACAAGTTGAACAAATAAACGTCTGTCTTTGGCTGCAGTCTGGGTATTTCTTACTTTAAGACTAGTTACAAAACGTTAGTTTAAATGACATCATCCCTAGAAGAAATATACCTAAGTCTCTGCCTTTATTATCTTTAAAAAAACAAGATATATAAATGCTTTGAAAAACATTGCCAGCTTTCCACCTACATATTCAATTTAAAAAAAAAAAATTAATCACAAATTAATGTTTTGTTTTAAATGTTACGCAATGTTTGTTTTTTGACAAATAAAAAATGCTATGCTTTTTGTCTGGTTACTACCACAAATAATATTAACATTTATTTTTATATTTAACAAAAGATGTGAATATGACATTAATTATTACAAAAGATGTGAATTTGACATTTATTGCTCCAACTCTCTTGTTTCCTCTTAATTTTCTTAACACTTTTTTTTCAAGATTCATACTGAAAATGGATGCTGAGTTACTTCACTCCCCTGTGGTGGGGTCTACGGAGGATGAGGAGGTGGATGTGTGTTACTGGAACCTTCCACTGGCTTTCATGAAGAAACGTCACACAGAGAAAATCGAGGGATCCAAAGCCCTGGCTCAGAGCTGGAGAATGAAAGACAGGGTAAGAGGGTGTGCATTAGAGTAACATTCCCATTGGTACACAAAGCCTAAGTCAAACTAAGTGCCAAAGCATTTGGTATATCTGCTTTTAGTAGGAGAAACAGGGAAAGCAGAACTAAAGTACACTGTTATCGATCATTGGTGGAGGTGATACTGAATAAACCTTTGAATAAATAAGCAGTTTGGGGGTGTAGGGGATCATCACTTTTTGCCTGAAACACAAATAAATAATAATGTAATATTTGTTTATTTTCATGGATTTAGATTTTTAGCTATAGTTTAAGTAACTATAATGGGAAGATGTTTACAATAGGAGGCCAGCTGAAAAATTTAGACACAGTGTACAATCTATACAGAGACAAAATATAATCCTTTATGAATCTGGTAAAACCTATACATTTCCTTTTGACAATGTATCAGTAACTACGATAAGCAACTAGTAGCAGCCATAAAACATATTAATGATGTGTGAAACATCTTTTCATACCACTTTTCGTTGTTCTCAGAATGAATCTTTTTTTTTTGTAAGTCACCTTGAATAAAAGCTTCTGCCAAATACTAAAAGTAAATGATATAAAATGTAAGCATAGACCAGTTGTTCTCAACTCCAGTTCTCTGAGTTGGGACCCGCTGCTACATTTTAGGTACCTTAAGCTATAATACATTAGTGGCGTCTCCACAAGTATCAATAGAAAATAAGCCAAAGAAAAACTGCAATTTCAAACAAGTTGTGAAAGTTCTCTCACTATTTTACTCTGTTTTTCTCCAGATGAAAACGGTGAGTGTGGCTCTGGTTTTGTGTCTCAATGTTGGTGTGGACCCTCCTGATGTAGTCAAGACTTCACCCTGTGCAAGACTAGAGTGCTGGATAGGTGAGCTTTTCATTACTCTATATGCCAAAAAGAAGTGAGGAAAATTAAAAGCAAATTTTGTAAACGCCAAAATTAGCAGTATATCTGAAGCGCATTTTAAGATACCACAGTTCATGCTGGTATAAATATTAATAGTATAAAAATGTTTGTTTTGATAACACTGTTTGGCTGTTTAGGAAAAATGTTGACACCTTTAGAAAAACACAGTATCTAAGTCCTCTCAGAAAAATAATCTGTTAGCAACATTCAGTATACTCATAATAATAAAACTCTTTCTAAATTCTCTTTCTCTGTAAGCCAATATTCATATTCATCTACAAAATTCCAACATTTCATTAAAAAAAAAAAGGAAAGTGCTGGATATCACATTGTGAATTTTTTTCTTCTGTAATACACTCTGACCACAATTATTGGCACCCCTAGAAATTCTTATGAGTAAAATATCTCCCAAGTATATTCACATTAACAGTTAAATTAACAACAAAGACTAGACTAGAAATATGATGTTGTCCAGTCATGACTTCTTGTTGCAAAGGAAAATAATATTAAAGTCCGAGAAAATTGACTTTGAAATGTGTTCTTCTGAGCTACTCACAGAACAGAAAAGTGTGTTATAAACCAACCAGCCAAATGTGAATGGAGAAAAAAACATCCAAGTAAATAAAATAAGTTATCAAAATCTTGGAAAACACGCAGGACTCTCTTTTCTGAAAAGCTGGGGGCATGTCCGCTGTTGGCGCTGTTGACTCCCCAGCCCAGAAGGCTATATGTGAATTATGTGAATTATTTTTATGGGAGGATAGATAAGAGTAGATAATTCACGAACAGGTAAAATGATATGCAGATTTGGTGTGCTGTCCGGGAAGAGGGCCCCGAGCCCGGCAGTTTCTTCCGAACTCTTGAGTACTCTTCTCATGTCCTGGGAGAAGGCTCTGGGCTCAGTATTAGCCCGAACCCAGAGCGCGTTGTGGTTACAAACAGCAGCTAGCAATGTTCAAAGATAGCATTTGTGCACGGAGGCAGCTTAGAGAGACAGGCTTCTTAGGCAGCGTAAAGGAAGTCTATTTGAAATATAAACGGATAGTGTCTTTGGTATAACCAATCACATATTTAAAAACTGCAATACTAATCTCTTGCTATAAATGCAATAAAAATTAATTGAAAGTGAAAATTAAATTTACATTTATAAAAAACTATGCTCCAACAAGCGTTTCAGCAGCCATTCTTTTTTCTTCGAGTTTGAGACTTCTCGACCAATCACGTTCCTTGCATATTGTAATGGAAACGACAGGTCTCAGGCATTGGTTAGCTGTAAAAAGGTGCTTGACAGGACATTTTTTCAACCTCAAAAGACGCACTGAGTTGCAGAAAAAGACTTTGGTATTTTAAGATATCGTGAGAATCTGTGAAAAACTGTTTAACGGTTTAATCCACAAAGTACTTCATGCACCTCTTTCACCACCATTGAGGAGATATCTCCTTATGTAAAAAAAATGGTTCCTGGCAAAGACGAGTTATCACGATAATCAAAGTGATGCGTTTTGAAGAAACCTGCCCACATCTAAGCAGTGATAAAAAAAAGAAAAAATGAAGATAGAAGAATATGGTTTCTTTTTTTTAAAAGCGATGACTCTGTTCTTTCATTGGATATATTGTTTGTCCATATATTCTTTAGAGAAAATGTATGTTAGCCATTTAAGTTTGGTGAAAATGTTAAAAATTCTGGCGTAGGCTGGCAAGTTCTTTTTAAAAAGGGTGGCGTGGAAAGAGTTAGGAAGTTTTAATGGAATGGAGATGTTGAAAATCTGCCTGAAAGAGAATGTGTATCTATATTGACTTAATGCACAGCAAAGAGAATATCTTGTGTGGCCAAAGACATTTTAATGATCAAAGATGGAGAATTGCAGAAAACCAAAAATAAACGAAAACTGAACCTCCATCACCACAGGTTGTTTGGGACACTGTTCAAGGAACAAATCTTGTGAGCTAATGCAAAAAACACATTTGCACATTGGTTCAAAACAAACATCCAAATCATCAACAATGACTCGCTGAGCACAAAATCAAGATCATGTCATAACCATCCCAGTTCCCTGACCTGAACCCTATAGAAAAAGCGGGTTCCTTGAAACATATATATATATATGTTTATAATAAATTATATATAAATATAGACATGTAAATATTTCCCAACTATATACATTTATAAATGCAAAATAAATATGCACAGATGTTTATTGATAAGTTTTATTATCAACAAAACCTTAATTGAATCCAGTAGACAAATCAAGTTTATATTAGTTGTCATCATTTGAAATCATTCGATAACCTAAAAAAAAAAATTGTTCACAATGTGCATACACACATTGCTATCAACTACGTTTTGTTCAGAAGAGCTCTGGGTATGCCTGTATTTTGAAAAATGTAAATATTAATTTCAGTGATGTGAAAAAAATTGACATTCATACTTGTGTGAATGTGCGTCTCATCTGAAAGGTCTTTTTGGAGGTAAAGCATTTATTGTATTTCATTCTTTGAGATAATTTTGACTCTGTTTTTTTCAGACCCTCTGTCTATGAGTCCACAGAAAGCCCTGGAGACGATAGGGGCCAATTTACAGAAACAGTATGAGAATTGGCAGCCAAGGGTAAGCGCTGTGGACCCCATTACTTGTAACACACACATTTTCATTAGGCACACAAACTTGGACGGTTTAGCACCTATTATTTATTTTTAGTGTGCACGTTTCTACCGTGGTTTCCCTTATCTCTTAAGATGCATCTGGTATGGTAAAGTGCAAAGTGCATAGTAATTGCCATGGATACCGGATTTCTCCTTTAATTCCTTTCCTTTAACACACACAGCAGGAATATTAGGGTGCTGTCGCTTTAAGAACAAGGCAACAAATCCAGTACATCGATACTGTGCACATGCGTTGTTTTTCACCTGTTAACTGTCACTTAAAGGATGAGTAGATCATTTGGAAAATGCTAACGTTTGCGTGCTAGCAGTGCAATCATACGATCCCTCCCTCTCGCAAATCACCATCCAAAGCCACGCCTCCTCCAAAACACATGAGCGCACGCACGGACCAGAAGCTGTTGGTTCGGTTCCAGTGAAGTCATGTCACATTGACCTGTGAGAATTTGAAACAGTGGCGACCGGTGCCTCCTCTTCAGGGGAAGCAGGAATTCAAAATACGTGTTCAGCGCTTCACGTGAACCTATGTGCATCACGCATCCCAGATAGCACAATCCATCTGGCTTAAGTCTATTGGACGTCTGCATTTACATCTTACAGACATCTGCAATACGTAGTTTGCTCATCTGCAATACGTCTCGGAGACGTTTGAATGTCTGTAATACGTCTGCTAAAGATCTTGAGATTTGCTGCGTAAAAAATCTGCTTGACATCTTAGAAAGAGCAGATTTACATCCATTCTAAATCATAAACATCTTACAGACGTCTTCAAGATGTCTATATAACGTCTGACAGCAGACATCTCCGAGATGTATTGTAGATGAGCAAACTATGTATTGTAGATGTCTGTAAGATGTAAATGCAGACGTCAAATAGATGTAACCCAGATGTATGCGTGCTATCAGGGATCATTTCAAAATACGTACCGGCGCGTTCAGAAGACACTGTGTTAACACAACTGAGACTAAGCGAGTACCTAGCAAACTCGAACGTGTCTTTTATTAAGAACACTTTCGACACGTCTGGAGCAAGTACGTATTTTGACATGACAGGCTAAATACATTACATGAGCTTCGGATTACTGCCTGCTCTCTGTCCGCCATTGTCCCGGTGCCTGCACATGAACGCGCTAATGACGTATGATGTCTGCGTGAACGATGCGCAGTGGGATCCAAGATGCCCTTACTGAAAATGTACACACGATGTATCATTGCCCTCGAGGGCAGTAATTGGTCCAACATTTTTTGACCCTACATCTTTCACGAAAGATATATAATTATAAAAAAAACAATGTTTCGCTTTAATTATTGATTGATAGCAGGATTTTAAGAGACTTCCAACCAGCATGAGAAAAAACGTTTCTTGACATGATTGCCTACACAGCCTGTAAGACGTATAACCCAAGATGTTTGTAAGATACTCACCAAGATGGGCATGCTTGACAGTAAGATTACAATTTTTACCAAGAACCGTTACAGCCCTAATCCTTGACCAACCAACCCTGTCTCCATTTCCAGTCACTCTTCACCCCTAATAGTGTGTAAAATCAGAATATCTCTGGGTTAGCTCAAACTGCTCTGTACTACATTTCATACTTCATTTTCATGGATTGTTATATTTTAAAGTAATATCTTCTGTCTTCCAGGCACGATATAAGCAGAGTTTGGACCCTACAGTTGACGAGGTAAAGAAATTGTGTACTTCACTACGCAGAAATGCCAAAGAGGAACGTGTTCTCTTTCATTATAATGGCCATGGAGTTCCACGACCCACTGTCAATGGAGAGATATGGGTCTTCAACAAGGTAAGATAAAATCTAATAGATAACATTCGGTGTGTCTCAATCAGCTTCCTAGACGTGAATCGGTATGTCGTCTACTCTCTGACTTATTTTCCCATGACGTGATAACTTGAAGCATCACCACAGATCTTGTGTTCGAGCGTTGGTAACTAACACGGGAGTCAGGAAATTGTTTAATATATTCTGTATTTTTGTCTGTTTGTGCACAAAATGTATCCTTGTTGCTTTATATAATTAAAGCTGAACCACTGGAGTGACAGTGTTGACAGACTATTTCAAGAATGTCTTTACTCACTTTCATCGCTTTGACGTTTGGTTAAATTGCAGTCTATGGGGGGAGTCACAAAGCTCACAGACCTCTTCAAAACTAACTTAATTGGTGTTCCGAGCTAAATAGAGTTCCTAGAGTTGATGAACGACTTGAGGGTAACTCATGACAGAATTTTCGTTTTTCAGCAGAGGGTCACTTTAAGGCTGTAGTGTGCAGGTTTTGTCTCTCTATCACCATCACAACTATATTGTGTGGATCTGAATCCCGGTTGGGTGGGCTTATCCTGGAGCAAAGTACAAAAATAATTGGTTGGGGATATTTAAAAGAAATATTACAAAAACACAAAAAAATCATGTTTCAATGGTTGTTGGGTGTAGATTTATTTTTTACAGCAGCTTCGGATGACGAGAGAACTGATCCACACATCTGTAAACCTGACAATATAAAGTACGTCCTTCAAGGCATGTGTCTGAAATGAGGCACACATACATTAGCCCAGGGGTGTGCAAACTTCGGGTCGCAGTATTGTTTTTAACTTTTTTTAACTTGTGGAGAGTGCTGTGCACAAGAAATGCATAGGCAAGTGTGTTGCAATGAATTCTTGATCAGGTTCTATCGTTAAAGCATTTAATCTTCAAACAAGTAGTTGTTTGTGCTCCGTTAAATTTGCAATGGATGCTCCAAGCATTTGAATTTGGGAACACCAGTGCGACCTAGTAAAAACAATACGTTTGTGCCCTGTTATTAAGGAGGATTGTGAGATTTAAAAAAATGTCACACAATTTCTGGTAAGCGAAGAAAGCATCAGTGCTGTTTTCTTTATGTTGCATCATGGGAGTTTGTGGAATCAATGTTTCCGTACAGTCAAAAGATTTTGTGGATGCGACGGCCCTTTGTCTGACTACCTGATCAGTGAAACCTGAAATGTCTGACTACCTGATCAGTGCCCTGACTACTTGCAAAGGAAGCTGTTTGATACACACTCTTATACAGTACTTTCATACTAGTGAGCTCTAGTTCCACAGTAGTTTTTTTACAAAAGTTTGTATTTGATCTCTTGAACTGTTGAGTAGCAATAATATTTTTCTCCCCTTCCTCTTACAGAACTACACCCAGTACATCCCTCTCTCCATATATGACCTACAGACGTGGATGGGAAGTCCCTCCATTTTTGTTTATGATTGCTCTAACGCAGGAATCATTGTCAAGTCATTCAAACAGTTTGCACTGCAGCGGGAGCAGGAGCTAGAGGTCTGTAATATGTTCTGTTTTCAGGTTTTATGACTTGATTGTAATACTTGATTGTAGGATTTTTTTACTGTACCAACTGTATATTGTGTCCCCTAACCCTACCCCGAAACTTAACCATCGCATAAAGTTTTCTGCCTTTTTTCTGCATTCAAATTAAGCATTTAAGCCCCAGGGCTATTTTTGTTCTGAATGACAGCGGGTGCCGTGGCAAGACCATACAGCAAAATTTGCTATTGATAATATGCTGATTTCCATTCACCCCCCTCGCTTAATGGGCGTTCACATTATAACAATAACTATAAAGTTTACTGTTACTATTACCAGGTGTTAAATTAAGATTTGTTATATGGGGGCTCTACAGTGTCTGGCTTTTAAGGGGTGCACATGTGTATGCAATAGGGATGTATGCAATAGGGATGTAATGATTTAACAGCATCTAGCGGTGAGATGGGAAATGGGGTATTTGCACACAAGGACGTATTTCAGCTAAAGTCTCAGCCAGCTCTGTCAATGACATCAGTCAAATTATCCAAACACTACGTCATACATCAACAATCAAAAAATAAAATTTGGAAAAAATCTTCTGCTAAATGACTAAATGTAAAAAAAGAAGCACTACAGGCTATCTGTTTCAAGCTACAATCACAGATATGAATAAAGCTAAGTAAACTTTTTTACTTACTCAAGGCATGATCACAACGGCACATAGCAATGCTAAGCGTAGTGCTGGCAGTTCGCTAAAATTGTTAAGTTTTCTTACCAAACACATCGTTTTCACGTAACTCAGCGCAATTGAGAGCGAAGTGGCTTAGCTGGTTGAGATTTTAGCGGAATAACGTCATTGCCCCGATTGCATATACCCCATTGCAACCAAGGATTTACATAAATCAATGCAAGTCAATGGGTACCGTTTACCAACATTCTTCAAAATATCGTATTTTATGTTCTGCAGACGAAAGAGGTCATACAGGTTTGAAATGAAAAGAGGGAGTTGGCTCATTTTTTTGTGTGAACTAACCCTTTAAGGCACTTTAAGGAGTTGGACTGAATGAGAAAATGAAAGTTGCGGTTGGTTGAGTTAAATTTATTTATGGATCAGTATTAACATTACACAGTGAATGAGTTAATTTATATTTTTTGTCTACTGCTTGCTCTTTCAATGTATGTGAGAGATATGCAGAGCCGCTGCAGACCAAATGTACCATTTTGTGGTTCCCCCATTCAAAATAAGACAATACAAAAACACACAACTACATTAGGTGTCAGAATAGAACTTTACCGAATTATACAAAAAAAGTATTGTAATGATTTATACCTGTATATCTACAGAAAACAAACAACAATTATAAAGGATACAGCATCTGTTAAGCTGGTTGATGGTCTTGCTTCAGTCATGTGTCAGTTATTGTGTAGCCTCTAGGGGTTTCCGGAATGGTGGACATTGCCACTGCATCTATTTCAACAAATTTCTGAAACGACCCTGTAATAAATTAACAATGAAGAAAATATTGTGTTACGTGTTAGTATAAATCCAAGCATTTTATCTAAGAACTGAATGCAACTTGAACTTATTACAAACACTTACAGTGAATGAATTAAAGCAATCTGTGTTTAATTAAGGAATAGTTATGACTATGTTCTATGACTGTTGTTATTAAAGGTGCCATAGAATGCAAAACTGAATTTACCTAGGCATAGATGAATAATAAGAGATCTGTACATGGAAATGACATATCGTGAGCCCCAAACACTATTGTTTCCTCCTCCGTATGTAAATCTTGTGTATGCAAAAGACCACTGAAAAAGAGGTCAGGTTACAGTTAGGATGTACGCCCCCAATGTTGCATATACCCGGCCATGTTCTAAGCCAGCCGGACGTGCACAGCCGTATCATCGGAAGTTCTGTAGATATTGTGAATAGGGATGGGAGAT
Source organism: Triplophysa tibetana (assembly GCA_008369825.1). NCBI lineage: Eukaryota > Metazoa > Chordata > Actinopteri > Cypriniformes > Nemacheilidae > Triplophysa > Triplophysa tibetana. The sequence continues at coordinate 16,906,495 of CM017905.1, read as the reverse complement.
GCCTACCGAATTGGCATCGGACGATGTCTAAAGTGAAACCTTGTGATGGAGGATGACATCGTTGTCTTCTTTAAACAATCCGCGACGTTGTAAAGTGAGGCACGTCTGGGAGCAGCTGCAAATAGACACGTCATCTATTTATTTTTTTGAATGAAATCAGAATGTGCAAAAACATACAAAACAGAATGTATATAGGCCTAGGCCTATTTTAATCTGGTATGTTCCTCAGGCGGAAAAAAGAAAGAAGACGCGCTGCTCTTCGTGTGCCCGGTAACAACAGCCAGAACTGACAAGAATATCTGTTTTTATCATTTATAATGTCGCCATGCCAACTGAATGAGTTAATCCTAAAAAATACCCCTCAACACAGACGGAGCCATTGTGGTGCCTTTTTATTATGTGACCGTCATTTGGGGAAGATATTTAGTAATTCTACGGATCCCCACCTCATATAAATGTTGTTCTTTTTCGCGTTTCATTGTCGGTGTCTGCCTTATTTAGCTCTGCAAGGTAACAATACAGTTCAGTTAGAAATTCATTTAAAGGCTATAGCTTGAAGGCGCAACCCCTTTATAGTTCTTTGGAGGAAAATACAGGCTTTAAGAAATGGAAACAGGTACTGATCTTATTTTAAATTGGCATTTGTTTATGTATTTTCAGTGAACATTTTGAATCTGCAACATGTTTAAAGCCAACATAGACATACCATTCTTTTTATGTAAAAATACGTAACCGAAAGTACGGTTTTAAAAATGTTACAGATTAAATTTTCACTAACAGTGAATTAGCCAACCATTTTATCCAAAAATATGCAATTTGAACAATCACACCGACAACATCTGGCAAAAGGGTTGAAATGTTTGCAGAGCAAACTAAGAAACTTGAACAGGCAGATTGACTCTTCTCAATTTGTCTGAATTTATCCATGAACTTAAGAGTTGAGGATCAAGAAGCCAACAAGTAAACAAGAACTGAATGAATGAAGACGTCAGCAGAAACGTTTCAATCTTTCATCCAATCAGTGAGGGCTAAAGGCTCATAATATCATTATTATTAAAGAACTAAGAGTGGTGAACATGGGTATTAGATAGAAGGGGTCGGACGACCTTCGATTTTTTTCAGGTTGACTATTATGTGATAAGTCGCATCAACATCAACTAGTCAATGACGTCATCAATATTTAAAATAAGAGCTATTTTGCAACAAGATTTGATGGGTGTGGGCAGTAAGACACTTGTTTGTGCGGGCTGCTGTAGAACGACAGGAATCCCGCAAAATAGCCTCTAAATTTATAGTATCTAAATGCAAATAAACTGTTGTTCATCAATTGCACAAGAGCAACAAAAACTAAACAAAAACTATTTGAAAAAGCGAGGTCCCATCAGTATAAGAGCAGCAGGTGGATCCCTACAGCAGCCTAACGTTACTTCAGATCTGAATCATGAGTACAGACCAAACTTCCCTTGCAATTACAATACGATTCTTTATGCATTTATGTCAACTAGTTGACGAGTTTGTGCAACCCCTAGTAGATGGAATGTATCGTAACAGAATAGATTGAAACATAACGTCTTTAATTTTAATGTGCAACACTAACGTAAACTAAAGCCTGGATTTCATGGGTTTTTCAAGTACAACATAAACACAATACACAAACTCATTACTACAATAACAAATATGAACAATAATTTTAGAACGCAATAAGATTCCTTTCTCACACTGTCTGCACAGCGTATGTGAATGCACTGATGATGTAATATGAAGTCTGCATGAACAGAATGTGCAGTGGTATGTAAAAACACGTTGACTTTAAATGTACACGTGGCTCGAACAAATGCAATGATGAGACAAACGTTTTTACATTTATTACTTAAACGAAAGAGTTTCTAGTTAAGGAACATTCGATGAACTATTCATTTAATCTTGTGAACTATCCTCATTTTTTTCTATTAAATGATTTGTTCTGGTTATCTCTTACCAGGTGGCAGCAATAAATCCAAACCACCCGTTGGCTCAAATGCCGCTACCTCCCTCCATGAAAAACTGCATTCAGTTGGCTGCCTGTGAAGCTAGTGAACTTCTCCCAATGAACCCTAACCTTCCTGCTGACCTCTTTACATCTTGCCTTACTACACCAATCAAAATTGCCCTGCGCTGGTGAGATATGAGGAACATGTTTGCATTTACATTTATTCATTTAGAAGATTTACCATGCTTTAAAGGGTCACAGTTGATGCAACAATGACAGGCACACGTATGATGAAGCCATTGCCACACGATGACTCTCAGAAAGCAGTGGGCATGTGCATTTAAGTGGATGAATATCAGTGGACAATTTCATAATATAATTGACACATTTCCTGCTGTCAGCTGGTGGCAGGAATAGCCACATCCACGTGATCAGACACCCATGATTTAGCTCATGTTTAATCTAAATGACTAAATGCACACAAAAAATTCACTTCCAAAAGACACTTTCTGTCAAACTTTTTATTGCTGTAAAGTTATTGCTTGGTGACAACGTTGTTTGGAATCTGTTGTGAGAATCTGCAGTGTCGTAAAGGGGTCATATGGAAAGAATGCGTGTTTTTCTGTGTCTTCTGTTTTATTTACATTTACATTCAGTCATTTAGCAGACGCTTTTATCCAAAGCGACTTACAAGTGGGGTAGGTAATGGAAGCAATTAGGACAGCATAAGTACAACAAGAGCATAAGTGCAATCAAAAAGAAGAGGTTTCATATAGCCAAACACAGTATACAGAAACAAGTTGCCCATGCATGTATTAGACATGTAAAATTGCAAAAATAAAAGTGTAGGAACAAAAGATGCATTCTATCTTAAAGCGAATGCTCACCAAGACCTGCCTGAAATTCCTCGTCTAACCACACCCCCACAAATCTACTTCAGTTCATGGTATGAAGTCCGTCCAAATGTTTACGAAAGTAAGGTGGCCGTACCTGTCAGTACAATTACTTGTACTGACAGGAATCTGATGTTCCAAATATCGTAAGAGGCATTACATTTCCGTCACACACTTGCAGTTTTCGACCAATCACTACGCATTGGTAAACTGGCCGATCATAGCACACCTCGCTCTTCAGAGAGATGAACTTTGTAAAAAATCTGCGCGTTTCAGAGAGGCAGGACAAAGATGAGATTCAATTGCGCACGTTATGTGGAAATACTGCGTTTTTAACCTTAAAACCTGTATACACATTGCATTACATCCCAAATTAAAACAATGATATTCATTTTAGCCGTTTCAAATGACCCCATTTAATATTATAATTTTTACCAAGTTTGGTGACATTGACATAAATCCAATACACAATACACATACCAAGTCTGGTGACCGCAGGTAAAACTAACCCCCATGCGCATGCCAAGCTTTTGCTCTTACCAAGAATGAGTGTGTGTTTTTTTGTATTACCTTTTTAATAGGTTCTGTATGCAGAAGAGTGCAAAGCTTGTGCCAGGAGTGACCTTGGACCTTATTGAGAAGTAGGTGTTGATTTTCTTTAAGCTCAAGTGTGTACCATTTTGGATAAAAATAAAAAAGCTTACTGTCCAATTAAAAGTCAGGTACAAAAGAACTAGCCAGGTGAAAAGGGAGTCATTAAAACAGAAATATATGATTTGTCTCTGTAACACAGTTGCTCTTTCATCTACTACTGTAAACGTTTGTGTTTCCAAGGCAATGACTGCTGCCAAAGAGACTGATTCCAAAGAGCTCTGTTATCAGGCCCACATTTGAATATCACATCTTATCCTTACAGGCTTCTTTCTATTCTTTTTTATATATTACAATTATATTCATATTGTATTGTATTTTGTTTGCATTAAACAAAACAAAAAGTTGAATGTAAAAAGTTAACTTCTTATAGAAGTTTCACATAAAAGTTTTTGTGAGAGGATGCAGGGTTTTTCCTGGCTCAAAATGAGCCAGGGGTGGTGCCATCCCGATCTTGTACACACACACACACACACACACGAAGGCCTACGTTTAAGTGGCTTAACTAAAGTGCGTTTGACATATTAAAAGTTCTAATAAAATTAGATGAAAATGACAGTTATTAAGTTATATAAAAAATACTTTTATTCAACCAAAAAGTTTTGGCTCATTCACATCTTGCGTTCTCTGTGGTTCCCTTTAAATCATTCAATGATTTTCATATTCGCTAGTGATTGAAAAGTAGAATAGTTCAAATGAATCTGTTCAAATGAGTTTTTTTAAAATGGTTTTATTTTATCTTCAAAAACACTGTAAGAGTTGAGTAAAAGCAAACAAGCAAACAATCAATAATACAAAAACTGATAAATACACATTTGCAGTCTTATTGTACAACACCATAAATAGTGTGACAATAGATCAAAATTTTAGTACACAGGCTAATTTAACAAAGTTTTTTTAACTGTTCTTTAAAAAACCTGAATAATATAAATGTTTAGTACTGACAATAAACATCTTTAATATCAATCTTGCACCTACTACAAATAACTCTGTGAAGGCAAACAAATAAATAAATTGTCACCAAGAATATACCATTCGCTGGTGCTGTGTTTTTGCTGATTTGTGCCGGAAGTACCAGAAGTCAAGTCTTGGCCAAAAAAGCGTGTAACCTCGATGTTCTTGCTGGTGAAATAATCTATAAAATTTTATTTAAAGATAATGAACAGCCAAGGGGGTTTTACAAAACATAAGTTCTGTCTCTAAAATCAATGTGATTGTTGTGTTTCACCAAAACATATATATATATATATATACTAGGGCTGTAAGCATTAATGCATGCGATTAATCTTTTCCTGATTAACACGTTAAAAATATATCCACGTTCTTAATTGTGCTGCTAAGACTCCGGTCACTAATGTTAATCGAAGAACAAAAGAAGAAATCAATGTGAGTTTGTAGCTTTAATGAGGATTCTTCTGTATTTCATGTATTTAGCAGTAAAGACTGTAAAAGTGTTTGAGAACTTAATTAGTTTCTGTATATTTAGGAAGGGCACAATTGTTATAATGGGTTTGATTAGTAGAAAAAATATATATATTTTCTTAAGACATCAGTTGCAAAGCCAACATTATTAGAATGTTGCCTTTCATTCATAAAATGATGCTGTTAAAGTAAGGTTGTTTCTAAAATGTGAAATTATAAGAATGTAAAAGTATGATTAAAACCAATAAAAGCTGTGTGTGATTAGAATTTTTTTTAAATCAATTGACATCACTAAAATAAACATGTTAAACAAAATAAATATTGTATGTTTAATTTCACTATGCGTGTGCAATTAATCACAGTTAATCGAACGAAAAGGGTACGATTGATGGTGATTCATTTTTTTAATCTATTGACAGCCCTAATATATACATGTGTGTGTGTGTGTGTGTGTGTGTGTGTGTGTTTTTATATTTTTGTCAGGATCCCAGGCAGACTGAATGACAGAAGGACGCCATTAGGAGAGCTCAACTGGATTTTCACAGCTATCACTGACACAATCGCATGGAATGTCCTTCCGAGAGGTTTGTCCTAATAAAATACCATTAAACAACCTTTAAGTCTTTCATGATGTTCCATGAGAGTAATACATTTTTTGATCTTTTAACATGTCACTCATTCTTGAGATAAGAAAAATGAGCATAAGAAAGGTTTAATGTGTTATATACCCATAAAGGTACAAAAACAACCTAGCGACAGAAATGGTACACTTTTAAACCTTTTTTCTGAAAGTGTATTTTAGTTCCCATTAAATTAGTTCCCACTTTATTTGTTGACATTTCATCTAGGCATAAGTTGGTACTTGTTCTTCCATGCAATTGCTTTCTTTCTCTGTAGATCTATTTCAGAAACTGTTTCGTCAGGATTTATTGGTGGCAAGTCTTTTTCGTAATTTTCTGTTGGCTGAGAGAATTATGAGGTCATATAACTGTACACCGGTCAGCAGCCCCAGGTTACCACCCACATACATGCACTCTATGTGGTAAGTGTATGGATATTAATACTTTATTTTAATTATCTTTTCAAATACCACCACTATTGTTCAAATGCACTGGGAAAATTACTGTTTGATATGTTTTTTGATCTTTTTAAGCAATTTACATCATATCAATTGCAAGCACAAATTGTTTCACTATTAAATGTACAGTTGAGTGATCAGTACTGTTTGCAACCTTCTTTTTGTCAAGATAACAGCTCTGAGTCTTCACCTATAATTCCAAATGAGTTAACAGAACACCTGACAAGAGATCAGAGACAATTCCTTCATCCAGAATCACTCCAGACCCTTCAGATTTCCTGCTCGATCTTGCTGCTTCTCCTCTTCCGTTCTCCCCACTCATTTTCTATAGGGTTCAGGTCAGGGAACTGGGATGACCATGGCAAAAGCTTGGTCTTGTGCACCTTGACCCATTTTGGTTTGATTTTGATGATTGTTTTTAGATCATTGTCCTATCGGAAGATCCAAACTTGGCCGGACACTCAAGATTGGTTTGGTGCACGCAGGGATAAAAAGTACCCCATGTGTAAAATTATATACATGAACAATTTGTGGTGAATTACTCACCCTCGGGTTGTTCCACAACCCTAAGAACTCTTGAGTACAATCAAAGCATGTGAGGAGACTTAAAGAATATATGCTTTATTTGAATTTTATTTACAAAGTAAATAGTGCGCAATATCATAAATTTACGAATAATAAGTGTCAGAGGTTCACTTTTACACATCCTTTTGTCATTTTTGGAAACAGTTCCTCTGCAACTGATGAACATCATATGCCTGGCAAATGTCCTGTATTTTACCATGCACTGCAGCCACATATGAAGGCAGCGCATTTATAGCAAACCCTAATTCGTCTTCCTCAAACAGAATTATTTTCAAAATGAACTGAAATTATTTTAAACTTTGACACTTCTCAAAGTTGTTTTACGATGTTGTTTTTGCAAAGAATCTTCCATTTATTTGCAGTCAACACACGAGAACCAGTGTTTTTATAGGTGGGGGGGTTCATTTGAAAGGTGCTAACTTTAGCCTGCTAGCACTGAAATCATAATCCCACCCTCCATACGATTCTCTGTCCAAAGCCACACCTCCTCCAAATGCATGAATGTATTTTGTGAATCCACATAACGAATTACAAACTAAATCCATTTAATTCTTCCTGAAGCATGTACATGCCGGTTTGAAAAGCCTGTTGAAAGAGTGCAACCATTGTATCGTCTTTCAGACCCTTTGCATAGCGGTGCTGTCTCCATCGTGAAAATGTGAACCGATGTTAATTCGAGTTTTTCCTTTTTCATGATCCAGACATTTTTTCGTCACTGCTTTTTCAAAATCTAACTTTCGTTTTTTAGATTTACTTGTTGTCGGTTCCTCGGGAAAGTTTGATTGTTGCTGATTGTTCACCATTCTCCCTAAATTGAAACAGCAGACGTGAGCACGCTTATGACGTATTATGTCTGCGTGAACAGGGGGTGCAGTGGTATGCAAAATTCGTTTGCTGAAAATTCACATATGACGAGTCACAGCGTTCGGCCAGAACATTTCACAGACGATATATAATTATAAAAATATTACCTGACCACTATACTTCTTCATTGCTATCGGGATGTAAAGAGATTTCCAGCCAACATGACAAAAAATTCTGGACAGGATCACCCACCCTACCTTTAACTTGGCGATTAATCTAAATTAAGCAACTATGTCACTAAATTAAGCAACTTTTCCTCAGAAGAAGTGCATAGCCCCACAAGTGCAAGGTCTTGCTTTCCCAGAAAAGGGATTGCCTCGGATTTGGACAACTGATAAAGCTGACCAACACATTAGCTCAAGTGTGTGTATATATCAGTTGACCCTACCCTCCTTTTACCTCAGGGCAGCAGTTAAGGAATTTCACCTTGACAATATGCATTCATTCATATTCTAATAATTGACATGGTGTTCACAGTTGCAAACAGGTCTTTCATCCTGCCCTGAAAAAGGTGTCTACTTGCTGTCCTAGTATCCGTATCTGATGCTACTTTGGTCAGTTGTTTATGTTAGTCTGCTTAAATCCAATCCCAGTGTAACAAACCTTTCACCAGTGGTTCTCAACTCTGGCCGGAGAGATTCCTTTTCCTGCCGAATTTAGCCTCAACTTTGTTATAAAACACCTGAACAAGCTAATCAGTGTCTTTAGAAATAGATGCGTTCAAAAAAATGTGTAGCTTCTCAAATCTATCGGTCGTATGACATTAAAGTAAAGCGAGAGTGATTCAACAGCAGAATGCTCCACATGCATTTAAATCGCTCTTGCTGTACCTAAATGCGATAGGCCAAACAATGTGCACTTGCATGTTCAGGTGTTTCATCAGAGTTGGGGGTAAACTCGGAAGGAAAATGGATCTCGCATCATAGCAGTAGAAAGGGGGGCCCTACAATGAAGCTGGGGCACTGGAATCTGGAACTGTTAAATGGAGCCTAGAGGCTATCAAATACATTTGAGTTTGACATTGACCCATGTGGCACCTTTTTGTGTTTGCAGGCAAGCATGGGACCTTGCAGTGGACATCTGCCTCTCCCAGCTCCCCACCATCATTGAGGAGGGTACAGCCTTTAGAGTAAGCATAAATGAACCTGGGTTTAAGTGAAGATTAGACAGGGAGAAGCCGTTTCCAGATCATAAAATCTTTAATAAGCCTATAGGAGCTAAATGATGAGAATTTACTTGGCTGTGATTGAGTTAAAGAATACCTTTAACTCCGATGTAATTTCAATGCCTGCTCAGTCCGCTTAAAGGACCGTCTCTTAGCCAAGACCGCCCTCTGTTGCTTTCTCACACACTCGATGTGAGAGAAAGAGCTTGCTACACAGTGTAGAGAGAATTGATGCATCATATCTAAATGGTTTTCTTTATTTAAAGTACTATTGATTCAAACAGGTGCGAATGTATGATCAGAAGGCCCCCGATATTTAGCAGTATGATCCATTATCAGGTGTAGAGAGGTTGCTGAGGTCTAGAGCCAAGAATTAAATTCATATGGGAACAAAAAAGAATTCAGACAGAGAAAGTATATTTTGTTCAAATTTCTTTTGTTTAGTTGCATTGCTCCTACATATCATGTAAAAAGTCTCAGGCTCAAGGATCAGACTCGAGGCTCAATATCGTTTTGCGCAAAGTGTAGTCTCAGGTCCAAATAAACATCACAGTGAGTCCTGATAAAATAGTTAAACTGTGTCTGATTTAACAAAAATCTTTTCTGGTTAAACCTAGCACAGTAAAAAAACACAGCTTCAGGTTCCATCTAGATTTGTATTTGTTATATAGGCCTGGAAAAAACATATTTTGTATATCCACAGCACAGTCCATTCTTTGCTGAGCAGCTAACAGCATTTCAAGTCTGGCTTACAATGGGTGTTGAGAACAGAAATCCACCAGAGCAGCTCCCCATTGTCCTGCAGGTAACTATAAAAGCTTTCGCTATGTTCCAAAAAGTATTATGCTGCCAAACTAAAAAGCAACATTGTTTGGATTTAAAACACCAATCTTTAACGTCACATATAAACAAACAGGTCTGGATCTAACAGCATTCTGCCCATAGGGTTGGGACTCCTGGCCTATCATCTCTTTCTTTTATCCTTTTTAACAAGTTCACTTGCTGTGTAAAAGAACAGGATGTAGAATTAATATTTTCATCTGAATTATTTCAGGTACTCTTAAGTCAGGTACACAGACTGAGGGCACTGGATTTGCTTGGGCGCTTTTTGGACCTGGGTCCTTGGGCCGTCAGTCTGGTAAGAGAGCATGTGAACTTTAACTTAAAACTACAAAAAATGCATTAGTAAAATCATATTAATGTATTGTTGGTTCCATAATTTCGATACATGTGTTTCGTTTTTTCGATTAACAGAGTACTCTGTATCACCTATATCATTGACTTTTGGGAATAAAACTACCTTGCTCAACTTCGTTCTTTTTTCTATCCCTTCTCTCTTTCTCTCTCTTTCTCACTCTCTTTAGGCTCTATCGGTGGGGATTTTTCCGTATGTTTTAAAACTGTTACAGAGTTCAGCAAGAGAGCTGAGACCTCTTCTGGTGTTCATCTGGGCAAAGATCCTTGCCGTGGATAGTGTACGTAACCCTCTTAGTTGTTATTTTAGCACAGGTTTTAGCCCTATATTGCACATCGTTCTAAAAACTGTTAGAAACAGGTCAGATATGTACATAACCAGATTTGTTGTATTATTATAACCAGAAGTCAGATTTATAGATCAGCCAAGATCATCTTAGTAGTAGATATATAATCGATCAAATTTGTATTTTTTATATGCAGTAATCATTTATCAGTATGACTTGGAAATGATGACAAAAAACTTAGCCTTAAATATTTAACAAAACAGAGAATGCAAAAATATTTGTTCTGCTTTTGCAATGAAGGTGGACTTAGAAACCAAATATCATATGACATTAAAAAGTGCTAAAGACAGAGAAAAAAACTGTAATGGCAGACAAAGACAACAGGAATATGCTGTAAACTTTCTGTATGTTTATGCCTTGTAACAGAGTAAAACATAGTTCTGTGACATGCGTTCAGACAGTCAACACGATGCATTGCTGGTAGTTCCTTTATTTCTGTTCCGGAGATGGACATAATTTTGTCCCTTTAAAAGGTGTTCCTAAAATACAATTTTGGCTGGGAACAAAAAGCATGTACATTTGGGAAATCGTTCCGACAATACGAAATCGTGCTTGTGGTGCCAAAGCCTTTAAAGCAAGAATAACACTTATAGCGTAGTATTGCATACTTTGTATCTTCGAAGAGTATTTCGTTTGATCACATTTTAGATCATACATACAGCTTTACGACTGTTTCCGAAAACATACGGCGCGTGCGGGGGGATGGGTAGGCTGAACAAAAGCACGTGCGCACCCATTGTCAACAAAACACAAACATCAGTTTCACTCACCGAATTAGATTCATGTCCGGCATCTTTTAGTGCTGGGACGGCTCCATATATCAGTTACAAACGATCTCCAAGTCCAGCGTTATATCTACCGCTTATATAACATTCATCAACCAAATGCAGTAAACAAACAAACACCTGAACTTCGCGAACGTATGCTCTCTCTCTCTCTCCTGCGTACAAGTGAAAGTGAAGTCTGCGCATGTTACGCATGCTGTATGAATGTATTTACACAAAATTCCGATGCAAAAACGTATTATTAAATAAAATAAAATTGCTGAATTGTCAGATACAAGTGTTGTTTTTTTGTCAACTCTTTCAATGATTTCCCTTTATACAAACTTTTTGCAGTCTTGTCAAGCTGATCTAGTAAAAGACAATGGTCACAAGTATTTCCTGTCGGTGCTGGCTGACCCATACATGCCTGTGAGTATCTTACAATAATTTTTCACTTTTTTTTATTGCAGCATTCATATGATATACTGACAGTGAAACATCAATGTTATTCAAATTAAATTACACATTTATAATTCATTTTGTTGTGAATGGTAAAATATACTATGAATTTGCACTTTATTTTTTTCTCTAGGCCGAGCATCGAACCATGGCAGTCTTCATTCTTGCTGTGATTGTCAACAATTACAACACAGGACAGGTGTGAAAGAGAATGATACACAGAAAAGTGTGCCGAATCAACACGCACAAACTATCATATCAAATGACACCTATTTTAATCATTAATGTAATATTGGCGGGTGGGGCTCAAACCTTTATGCACAAAACAATAGGTGAGTTACCTCTTCCGACGGACATGTCAGGAATTTTGGTGAGCCCTAGTAAGGACATCCAGCTCAATGATAATGTTAACCGAGCAAATAAATCGTGTGCTTTATCTTTACATTGTATTTATCCAATTGTAAATTTATCCACTTTAAATTCAATGCAGAGTTGGTATTTAATAAAAACATTGCTGTATTAGAGACAGAGCGCATTTAGACAAGCACCCACAATGGGGGGGCTATCTGAAATGTTTTTGATGTTTCTTGAACATTTTCTAGTATTTATTTCTAAGGTCGTAGTCTGTATGTAGCACTGTATGTTTGTGTAAATGCTATGTCGGTACAAGTGGGTCTCTGTCTGTTTCTCATTCAGGAGGCATGTCTGCAAGGTAACCTGATTGCGATTTGTCTGGAGCAGCTCAATGACCCTCATCCTCTCCTCAGGCAGTGGGTGGCGATATGTTTGGGCCGAATCTGGCAAAGTTTTGATTCTGCACGCTGGTGTGGAGTTCGAGACAGTGCCCATGAGAAGCTTTACAGTCTCCTGTCTGATCCCATACCAGAGGTTTTTAAAGTTTAATAGGCTTTTCTTTGGTTCTTTTTCCGGCCCAAGCATTTCCTATTCCTGGTTCACATTTAAAGATGACTCTGACAAGGCAGTTTGTGTCTTCATTTCTCATTGACAGGTGCGTTGTGCAGCTGTGTTTGCATTGGGTACATTCGTAGGGAATTCTGCTGAAAGAACAGACCACTCCACCACCATTGATCATAACGTGGCAATGATGCTAGCACAACTAATTAATGATGGCAGTCCAATTGTGAGGAAGGTAAGTCATCCTTCCAGGCATGGTTTTATCATTTTTATCAGCATCATCATTATAATGGTCTTAAAGGGATACTCCACGCAAAAATGAAAATTCTGACATGAATTACTTAGCCCCTTGCTGTTCCAAACCTGTATACATCTCTTTGTTCTGCTGAACACTAAGAAAGATATTTTGAAGTATGTTAGCAACTGACATTTCTTGGACCATCCCAGCTCAGACCACTCCATCCCCAACCAAGAGCAAAGACAGACTTCTTGTCACATTAATGCTGAAGTTACAATACTATTTAATGCTAAACTTACATCACACGTCAGCAGTTTGAAGTTATACCTGCATTCAGTGGCCCTGATTGGAGGTTCCTGGGTGGGTGTTTGTGGGGAGTTGGGGGGCTTGTTGGTTGTGGTTGGGGGGATTCAATTGCTGGGGCTGTTTGGGTCCGGTTTGGTCTTGTTTTGTGGTCGATGTTGGACAACAGAGGAATAAAGTAACAACATGTTATTACTATTTTCCCTGGTTTTTCCTCTGTTTTCTTGTGTCGATTGTGGAGTGGGACCAGGTTGGACCTACACAGTTTTCGGCGTGTGGGATTTTCTGGGTGCGGATGGTGGGCTCTTCCTCGTAGATATTTGCTCGGTGGCTTTTGGTCGGGGTGGGGATCTGCCCCTTACGGCTGAGCCTGGTTTCTCCATTAATCAATAATTGGAGTTTGGGTTCCTCGCCACAGCAGGGCAGTGATGGCTTGCTCACCGGGAGACTGCATTTATTTATTTATTTATTAATTAGATATTATTTATTAGAATGATCTTGCTCGTTCTATAAACACAATGCACTGTGCTGTGTTTTACCTTTTCTGTTTTTCCTGTATGCTCCTGTAAAGCTGCTTTGGAACAATGCACATTGTGAAAAGCACTATATAAATAAACTTGAATTGAATCATTGACTACCACAGTAGGAAAAATGTAAATTGTAATCATAGGTGCCCTAGAACTGTTTACTTTCCTATATCCTTAAATATATCTCTATTTGTGTTCAACAGAACAGCAAAGGATACAATAATGTTTCAGTTTCGCTTGATACACAATTGTTTATTACCTGTATAATTTTTTTCTCATGTCTTGTGTTTACATTTTTTGACTTTGATTTTTGTTTATCTTGTATTTTTGCATTTTTAGGAGCTGGTTGTTGCTCTCAGTCATCTAGTGGAGCAGTATGAGAGTAATTTCTGTACTGTAGCTCTGCAGTTCATAGAGGAAGAGAAGAACTATGCTGTACCCTCACCTGCCAATTCAACTGGTATACTGTCTTTCCAACCATTTACCTTTGTCTTTCACTTTTTTAATCTTCCAGTCACTCATTTTTATTATTTATTGAACTAGCTTGCTTTGTATTTTACAATTTAATTCTAAATTTCATTTGCAGAATCACATATAGTATAGTATGGTTTATCGTTCCCCCGCCCATCTAGCATTGTCCCTGATCTTAATGTGTTTAGAGACAGGAAACGTCACACCAGTAAAGGACAGCCCCGCCATACCTCGTTTACGATCGGTAAACTCCTACACAAACCTCAGAGCGGCCACTACTGCCCGAACCCTTAACAAGAGCCTTCAGAACCTCAACCTCAACGAAGAGGGTGAGTCAATTTTTTCACTTTACGTCACTTATTTGAATGTTTTAGACAAAGTTTAGACATCTCTTTTTTACGTGATGAATGTTATATGTGCTTATAGGTGGTCCGGCAGCCTTTTCACCAGGCAACCTGAGCACCAGTAGCAGTGCCAGCAGTACACTGGGTAGCCCTGACAATGATGAATACCTCCTTTCCTTTGAAACTATCGACAAGATGAGGAGAGTCAGCTCATACTCTTCCTTAAACTCTCTTATCGGTAAGATGCCCTGTTTAACAACATCTACAGTTGTAAGAAAAAGTAAGTGAGCCATTTTTTGTTTCCTGTTTTTCTGCTTAAATTGGTGTTAAAATGTGGTCTGATCTTTACCAAAGTCACATATAATTAATTACACAATATTTCCAAGCTGATTAAACACAAACAGTGATGATCTTTCATGTCTCTATTGAGCACACCCATTAAACATACAAAGTAATGGGGGGGGGGGGGTGAAACTAAAGGCCTCTGGTGTCACTTAAGGGCAGTTTCACACCAGCACTTTTGTTGCACACTCGGGTTCGATTATCATCACAGTTTGGTTCGTTTGGGTGATGTGAACACTGTCTTTCGAACCCGGATGTGCACCCGCAAACTGTACCCGAGTCCCCTTAAAAAGGGAGATCTGGAGTTTGGTTCATGTGAACTCCAGTGCGCTTCGCTACTGATATGAACGTAATCATACCGAATAGTGGAAGTGAACTGCTATTAATGACATATTATTTGGTGAAAATGTGTGCTTTGTGTGCGTTCCCCTCACTTTTCTGTCGAGCGAGACTGATGTAATCTAACCAGAGAGCTGTATCTCATTTCTGTTCGCCTTCAGCATTCTTAAGAGCATTTGCAGTACATTCATAGACAGACGAAAGTGTTGTTATGTACTGAAGATTTAGAAATAAAACTAACGGTTCAAAAATGTATAACAGTGAACGGCGCAATGTTATGCATTTTCCGCCTTCTCCTGTGTCGTCGTTACAAGCGATAGGGTAAACAGCTGCCAGCTTGTTGACGCAAACGACCCGCGGTTCGGACCCAAAAAAATAATAATATGAACACAGTCCAGTGGGGGCATCGGGAGCAATGGAATTAGGGTTCGGACCAGGCGAAAGAACTAAATGTGAAACCAACATAAATTGTCCAAGCAATGAATGGAGAATAACGGTGTGGTTTAGAGCTAAATTGATTGAAATAAACACCCAAACAGTGTCAGTGTGCTTTTCACAAGCACCATTAGCTAATGTGAGTCATTCCTTGCAAAAAAGAGATTGTAGTAGACATGGAGATCAAGGGTTGTTGATATGCATATAGCTGGAAAAGGTTACAGAGTAATTTCAAAGACTTTAGATATTCATTAGTCCATAGATAGACAAAATGGAGATGATATAGTACTGTGGATACTCTTCTTAGAAGTGCTGGAAGTACTCCAAAGACATAATGCAGAATGCTCAAGGAGGTAAAAAAGAACCCTATTGTAACAACTAAAGACTTAGAGGATTGGTTAATGCTGGCTAACATCTCCGTTCATGAGTTAAACAAAATCTACTAAAGAATGGTTCCATAGACATAAAATCCACATCTTTAAGTGGCCCAGACCTCAATCCAAATGAGATGCTGTGAATTAATTTACACCAGACATCCTGAGAAAAGGGGTTGCAGTTCTGTGAAGATGATTGATCCAAAATTACTCAAGGACCTTTCCGCTGGAAGCGCTTCTTTCAGGTTATTGCTTCCAAAGGTGGTTAAACCGGGATTAAAGCACTGGTTCACTTTTTCCACCATAACTTTGTTTGTTTGATAGGTGTGCTCAATCGAGGCTCCAGACTGCGACTAAAACGGTTGCATTCGCGACCAAAAATAATATTTTGCGAGTGATATATTAATGGAGAACGCCACTGGCAATCATGCAAAATTTACTCATTATTAAAGTGTTTGCAACAGAAGCGCCGCACTTTTAAAGAGAAAAACGTCATTGTAACTGAGGCCAGAGAGAAAGAGAGCTGTGCAGGTAACCCTCACGTCCTGATCTTGAGAGGTGTTCTAGCGGCAGAGCGCCTGACTTCCATTCCGGACCGACGCCGATTCGAGGTGGTCCCCTAGGCCTAGTAACAGGAGCGGTGTGAGTGACCGATAACACCAGCAGCTGGGCTTTTTCCAGCACGCTCGGCGCTCTACTCTCCTTTTTTCCACACTCTGTGTACCAATGCTCGATGAGTCCAGAATAAGATCACGGCAGAAAACTCCAGTGTACACACACAACGTGAGCACGTTACTAGTATGCATTGTTTGCTGTGGCGGATTTAAATGAGCCCAAGGACGAACAAAGTGATATTTGAGACATTTAAACGAAACTTACCGCGGAGAAGTTCAGGGAACGTATCTGTTTTAAGACACTGCTGGATCATTTCAAACCCATTCACAGCTAGAATTGTTAAAGCGGCTGTAACACACAGGGTTTCTGCCAATCTCATATTAATCTTTAGTACCTATAGAGTAGTATTGCATACTTCATATTTTGGAAGAGTATTTAGTTTCATCACATTTATAAAATATAAATACAGCTGTACGATTATTTCCCATAACATATGGCGCGTGCGGGGGGAGGGGTAGGCTGAACTTAAGCGTGTGCACCCATTGCCAACAAAACACAAACATCAGTTTCACTAACCGCATGTGGTTCATGTCCAGCATGAATTTAGCGCTGGGACGGCTCAATATATCAGTTTAAAACGATCTCCAAATCGAGTGTTATATCCACAGTTTAAAAAAAAAGTTCATCTCCCAAATGCAGTGAATAAACAAACACCTGAACTTCACGAACCTATGCTCTCTCTCACTTTCCTGCACACAATTGAAAGTGACATCTGTGCAAGTTCCTTCTCCTGATCTCCTTGCTACCGCGTGGGCATGCCGCATGCTTTTCCAGGAGAATTGTCAAACAAGGGACTAAGAAAAATGTTCAAAAAACACTCTAGCTCTCTCTCCGGCTCTCTATCATACATTTTTGCATGTTATTGTAAAAAAGAGAGTTTTGTTTGTTTTTAGTGTATACATATATTGTCTTTTAAAATTTCAGAGTTAGATTATTGAAAGACTTTAAGTGCTGTGGTAGTATGTTGTTTTTCCCCCTTTAGCAGTAGGGCCATTTTACCTTTTGGAATTGGATGCCTGGAGATCAATTTCCTCAGATTATCTTTTAATTTATTTTAGAATTTAACTCCATACTCAATGTTCATTAAATACAGTGAATGTACATTTAAATGTATGCATTTGGCAGACGCTTTTATCCAAAACGACTTGCTTTGCATTATGCTACACATTTGTTTCTAAGTACAGTCGTGGCCAAAAGTTTTGAGAATTACATAAATATTGGAAATTGGAAAAGTTGCTGCTGAAGTTTTTATAATAGCAATTTGCATATACTCCAGAATGTTATGAAGAGTGATCAGATGAACTGCATAGTCCTTCTTTGCCATGAAAATTAACTTAATCCCAAAAAACCTTTCCACTGCATTTCATTGCTGTCATTAAAGGACCTGCTGAGATCATTTCACTAATCATCTCGTTAACTCAGGTGAGAATGTTGACAAGCACAAGGCTGAATGGTACCAAAACACCCTCCAACAGCAACTTCTTCCAACAATCCAACAACAGTTTGGTGAAGAACAATGCATTTTCCAGCACGATGGAGCACCGTGCCAAAAGGCAAAAGTGATAACTAAGTGGCTCGGGGACCAGAATGTTGAAATTTTGGGTCCATGGCCTGGAAACTCCCCAGATCTTAATCCCATTGAGAACTTGTGGTCAATCCTCAAGAGGCGGGTGGACAAACAAAAACCCATTAATTCTGACTCCAAGAAGTTATTATTGAAAGCATCCCCAGTTGAATTGCAGAGGTCCTGAAAAAGAAGGGCCAACACTGCGAATACTGACTTTTTGCATAAATGTCATGTAATTGTCGATAAAAGCCTTTGAAACGTATGAAGTGCTTGTAATTATATTTCAGTACATCACAGAAACAACTGAAACAAAGGTCTAAAAGCAGTTTAGCAGCAAACTTTTTGAAAACTAATATTTATGTAATTCTCAAAACTTTTGGCCACGACTGTATGTGCAATCCCTCAGATCAATCCCATGACCTTGGCGTTGCAAGCACCATGCTCTAACCACTGAGCTACATTAAAGCTGTACTTAACACATTCTTAAAGCTATTGTATTTACACTACTTATGTGCTATCTTTTCAGGTGTGTCTTTTAACAGTGTATATACTCAGATTTGGAGAGTACTACTGCATCTTGCAGCAGATCCGTTTCCAGACGTCTCTGATCTGGCCATGAGGGTTCTCAACAACATTGCATACAAGGTGTCTTGATGTTGTCTTGGTCTCCTGAATAAACATTTACACTTCATTTATACACAGGGCTTGACATTAAGCATTATCATGTGGTTGTCCTTCGGTTTCATTTTAAATGTCATGTAATTGTTTCGAATCACGTTTACTTATAAGTGTTTACCTTGTGTCTGCTGCAGCCACCTTAATTTGCTAACATTAATATTTATCCATGATTG
This sequence comes from Triplophysa tibetana, assembly GCA_008369825.1. Classification (NCBI taxonomy): domain Eukaryota; kingdom Metazoa; phylum Chordata; class Actinopteri; order Cypriniformes; family Nemacheilidae; genus Triplophysa; species Triplophysa tibetana. Next base: position 16,887,723 of record CM017905.1, on the reverse strand, counting down.
CTAGCGAACAAAGGCAAGCAGTAATTATTATTGGTTTAAGGTCTGCATCTTCAACTTTTTTTGCACATAGCACTGTTGCTACCGAGGCCAAACAGATACCGCATAAGTATAAAACGTCGGTTGTCATCATTAAAAAAAATATGCAAGTGCAGTTCATCACAGGAATATGCAGATAACTGACAAATGACAATACTTTTACATACAGATGGATAAATTAGGGCAATATAATTTTAAGTTTACCTAAATTTGTTTAATTTTTTCTATGTATTTCATTTTTTACTATACAATACAGGTATATTTGTCCTCATAAAATTCTGTAGTATACTATAGTGATATTCACTTTAGTGAACTACAATAAAATTCCTAGATACTACAGTGTTTTTGAACTTTACTATAGTATACTTCAATGTCAATTTACTACAATGGTACTACAAATTTCCTTTGGTAAATACAGCAGTGTTCAAGTTAACAGGATTTTTATTTTGACGTGTCGTCGGGAAGAGCCTTGAGTTTTAGTGTGTGCTTGATGATAGCTGTACTCGAACAGCAAATGCTAATAAACTCTCAGAGCAACTCTGGAGATAAAGTTCATGGGTTTCATATCCTCATACAGTCCAGATGCAGACAAATCCATGAGCATCACTCCTTTTAGGATGTTAATCTTTGTACCTCATTCACTCAGAAATGCAGAACAGCGATAGGACATACATGACCCTGGCCAACAAAACCAGTTTTAATGGTCAATTCATCTTAAAGCTGAATAACTATGGTTTTATTTATTCATGAGATGTCAGAATAGCACAATATCTGGCTGAGATACAACCGTTTAAAACCCAGGACTATGAGAGTGCAAAAAAATCCAAATTTTGAGAAAATTGCTTTTGCAGTTGTAAATCAGGAACACTGTGGCCGGGCATCAGCTCATAATAATACAGTTCTATATATTTAAGGTAGGAAATTTACAAAATATCTTCATGGAACATAATATCCTTATGATTTTTGGCATAAAAGAACAATCAATAATTTTGACCCATACAATGTAATTTTGTCTTTCACTAAAAATGTTCCCGTGCTTCTTAAGACACATAATTAAATAACAGGATTCCGTGTCTGCATCTAGTTATATGGATTCAATGCTCTGCGCCATTGATTATTGTCGCACACAAACAAGCACAACCATGACAAACACAATTCACACAAACACGCAGCTCTGTCCAATTCGAATTATTCTTAGAATTTATAGATTTTTTCGTAGCATTGTTATTATTATCAAGTTACTTGTCCAGGCAAGCAAGTAGAATTCTCTCTCACTTGTCAATTCAAATCATTCACTTGTCCCGGAGACCTGTTTATACAGCTATGAAAAAAAATTTAGAGACCTCTCCAGTTTTGCATTTAATTTCTTCACATTAAATGATAAGCTTCTATCTGCATTCTGAGCAGCTTTGAGATATCGAGCTTCAAAAAGAAAGAGACATGTACAATGGGGATTTTTGGAACTGGCCAAAAAAGTACTTAAAAAAAGATAGCAAAACATGAACTGAAACCATAGAGTTCAAGCAACACAAACATTTTACTTATTTGTTTTAAAACACAATATTTTTGTTAGCGGTCTTATTCCCATATACAAATAAAACCACGGTTATAATACTTTGAATTTCTGTTAATGTGTTTTCAGGCCACCATGAATGCTCGGACACAAAGAATTCTAGACTCTGGATCTCTAACCCAATCAGCTCCTGCCAGCCCTACCAGCAAAGGAACACTTATACATCAGGCTGGGTAAGCTGCCTACATGCTTAGATATACATTTAATTAATATTTAATTAGCATTGAGACCAGAAATGGCCTACCAAATAGCATGGAAAATAGAGAAAATGATTATTAACCTGCAGACTAAGCGGGTGTAATTTGTCTGCTTGGCTACTGGTTTTGTTTTAACACATGCTGCATTGCATTGCATGCAATGTTCTTTCGCAGCACATTAATCATTGTTTTGGTGCTGCGTGTTGGTTGCGTAGTACTTCCCACAGATCCAAACGTTCTTCATCTCCTTCCAGCGGATCTCCGCCTGTGCCTGGAGCTTCTAGTTCAAGCCTCACCAATGAGGTGCCCAAAGCCCCTGTCCGGGATGGGCCATCTTCTCGTCCAACATACACGCCAACGCTTGGTGGCCAGGCACCTCACTCGCAGCAGTTCCCACGTACTAGAAAGATGTTTGACAAGGGTCCAGATCAGGTACACCTTTATTATGTCATTATAATATATTATATTGGTTTAATATTATACAAGTAATAATACTAATACATTAGTTCCTAAAAACAGAATTCACACTTTTTATTATTTTTTATTCTATTCTACATTTTAGAAATGTCTCCATTTTACACAATGCAACTATTTTTTTTACATATATATACGAATTTTTCATGTTTTAACAATCTCCATCCCCTGCAGTCATCTACATAATGTGTTAGTCTTGCTGTAGTTACACTTCAACAGCATAAATAAATCAAGTAGTAGAGTTATTTTAATTATAATGGAAAGAGTACACATACCAATATAATCATAAATAGATACATAGACATACAACAATATATAACGAACACAGAGGAACATAAAGTGGTATTTACACATCACTGTTATTACTATTTAGTTATATTGAAAATGTAGTAGTTTACTTACAATAGAAGATACATTGAACTTATAGCCAGTGGAGGGGGCATTCCCCTCAAATGGAGAGCAAAGCCACTTGGGTGACAACTTTAAACAATGCATGGAGGCAAAGTAACAAGCCCACTCCAAATCCTGGATTTTTTCCAACCCTTAACCCAATCAACATAACTGTCTCACTCGAACCATTTCATTATCATAGGATTAAAGAAGGGTTCACACTTTATGCTTATCTCAACCCCCCCCCCCCCCCAATTGAAAAACATTCAACTGAGCAATAGCCCTAAAAGTTATTTTCTGATTAAAAACCACAAAGGGCTCCAGTTGCAATCCACGATATGAGACAGGAAATGAGAAATGCAAAAAGCACAAATGAGGAAAAACAAAGCATGCACGTCATAGTTATGTTTGGGACCATCCGTTTTCTCATTAAATAAGCATAAATATTTTGATACCAAAAGATATGAATGGCTCGCTAAGATTTATAAATGAAGAATAATATAAGAACATTCTATCACTGCATATCAGTATTGGTATAGGCTTTTACGAAATCAGTGAAAGTTTTTAAGGCAATGCAGTCTATCAGATAAAATGGTAGATAGATACTGTAGAAGGTAGAGGTGGGAATCTTAAGGCACTTAACGATTCGATCCGATTCTGGGAGGAACGATCCGATTCCCAAAACGATTCTTAATTAATTATCCTGCTGTGCAAAAAATACTCTAAACTTTTTATTTTAACCAAAATTGGAGTTACTATGCTTTTTGTATATAGTTAGAATATCTGTTTGACAGTATTGCCAAATTAAAAATGATTATGAATATTTCTTTTTCAATACTTTTAATTTATTAACAAAGTTATTTTCAGGATTAACAAACTCTGAATGAATGGTAAGCCATACAATTGCAATGAACAATCATTAAGAATAAACAGTTCTCAATTTGTATGACAATTTATGTGACAAAAAAAAATTGTGTGATCAATACGCACACTGTGTAACAGAAGGGGACAGCCGTCTCACTAAAATAATGACGCGAGGGCAATGTGTATCGTGGCTCAAGTACCTGTAACATCGTGCGAAATCCTTGGTTTTCCACAACGGAGTACGGGCGCAGATCTTTGGCAATAAAACCCGCCACTGATCGGGTAATTCGTTTTGCCTTTTCAGAATTCGGTGGAAGCTTTGCTACTTGATCCAGGGTCCTTTGAATGTAACCGGAAGTGTTAGTGATTGGAAGAGAATGCTGTTTCTCCAGCTCTGAGTGGAACCGCGTAATATGTTTCTTCATGTTAGTCGTGTTGCCGAAATATTTGAAATTGGCGCTACAGACTTTGCACACAGTATGGCTTTTATCAACGACACCTTCGGTGTCTTCAGAAAATCCAAAATGTTGCCACACATCCGATTTTAAATGAGATGGTGCAGGTCGTAGTTTGTCCATTTTATCTTAAACGAAGCTAATTCACCAGCATATGAACGGTCGTCCATCAACGTCTTTTTTGTTTGGTCACGTGAGTCTTGACAGGGCTCGCATTTGAATTGAACACAGAATCGATTCTGAATTTTTGAGAATCGATTCTGGATCGTTAGATAACGAATCGCGATGCATCGATGCATCGAGCTTTTCTCCGACCACTAGTAGAAGGATGGATGGATGGAAAAAAGTACATTTTGTGAGTGACACACATCCTGCTGCCAGTTGGTGGCGCTATGACCAGGAGACACTCTAGTGACATCAGTGTGATCAGACCCCATGACCAGGGCCAGACGGAATATGAAGACTTTTTTGTTAATACCGCGCAGATTTTTTTGTAAATTCTGCGGAATAGATTTTTTATGTGTTAAAAAGTGCTGAGGGAATGGGCAAGAAATTCTCATTCTTTTGACGAGTCTGCCAGCTATTGGACGGACCACCGCTGGCCATCGGGGATGGGTCACATGAATGTGACGAGGCACGGAGGGTCCAGGGTTGGCGGAGTCCCCATATCACCCTCGCTGCTCGCTGAAGCGATCGACCTCACCGAAGCTTCCTCCTGTGCTCGACCACCAGCAGGCGGGAGCTCAAGGAGGATCTAAGACATTTTAGGAGCCTTTTTTTGATCCCAAACTTTTGACCGGTGGTGTATATAGATGGTAAATTCAGAACTGAAAATAATTTTGCAGTGGTCATTTTTCTGCTGCTGTTTATATGTAAAGTAATGTGTATGTAATGTGTATTTCCATTACAAATATGGTCTTTAATTTCATATAAGGTGGCATTAAATTGTCTTTATTTATATCTGTAGACACCCTGAATGAAAGCAATGAGATCTAACTGTGAAACGTTCTTGATGACATTTATTTCCAGGGAAGTGTGAAAACACTTTTAAAACTTATTTTAAAATTTGCTTACATATTTCATGTTTTTTTCATTTAATGTTTTATCCAAAGTCATTAGTCTGTTGTCTTTTGTGTGTGTCCTAGACTGCGGAGGATGGAGATGATACGGCTGCTCACAGGGCTTTTATCAATGCTAGTCTACACACGGGTGTGTGTGAATGGAGTGCAAAATACTTTGCTCAGCCTGTCATGAAGGTAATCACTGCACAGTTTTAAAGAATCCTATTCATATCCTAGTGAAGCAAATTCAAATGATTGCTTAAAAATGAAATTATCTCACTCATTTACTCACCTTCTTGAGATGATGTTTATTACTTTCTTTATTCATATGCACACTAATAAAGATGTTTATAGATTTATTTGATCTCTGTGGGCTTGTTAAATGGGTACCTGTGCAAACTGAAATTCAAAAAGTCATAAATCTATACCTGCAAGCAGTAGTAACCGGGTCAGGCCCAACATGGTCATAAAGTAAAACGTATATGGATATGTCTGATGTTGGATTAAAATATGGTTAAGGGCACAAATAAAATAAAATTACATTTTAATAACTTTTTTTCACTAGTTACTGTGAGCAAAGTATGATCAGAATTATGAGATATGCGGCAAGCAAAATATGCTTCATGTTTCATGTCAATACACAAATATTTTGCAAAGTTTCAGCCTTATGTCTCTTTGGCATTCTTGCCTTCAAATTCATTGTGTATATACGAGAGCCATTTGAGCAATCATAAAGCTTTTAATAGCTTTGTCAAGAGTGTCTCTAGATCCTGCAAACTTTATTTTACATTTTGGGGGGGGGCAATTTTGTATTTACCATTATTAAATCAGTTGTTTGGCAAATGGTTCCTTTAGTAAATAAATATGTTTTTACAGCAATATGTTCAAATATAATGTGGTAATAGTTGGATAGTCAACGTCCACAAGAGAGTACCTGAACCTTTCTTTCCCCCAACTTCAAGCACTGGCCCTTTTCAGATAGAGATTTTGGAAAATGCATGCGTAATGTGTGCTGGGATTTGTCCCTCAGTGTGCATAGACACATAAAGACATATTTTTTAATCGTGAACATGAAGGAAATTACCATGCGGTGATTTAAGGTGGCTAAATTATTGGTTTGGTTAGGTCTAAATTATTACAACTTCAATACAAATTAAAATGGAATGCAGCAGAGTTCTAACGAAGTAAAAATTGGTCTGTATTTTGAAACTACAATATAAATGCACAGGAACTTTTCAGTTGGACTTTATGATGTAACAAAAAAGTGAGCTCAAAAATGACTTTGAAAGATTTTTATTATTTAGATTTTTTGACCAATCTCTTGCAGACCGAACAAAAAACCATCAATAAAGTAGATTGATATTACATGATATTACAAAGACCATACATAAACACTTAGGTCAGTAGATGTTCATCGTGTGATGTTTTTATTAAGGAAAAATATAGGTAAAATGCTCGGTCAAGTGTTTATCGTATTAAAAGTAAAGCCGGTGTCTGAAACTCGAGCCTCTCCGCTATGTGGTTCAGCAAAGTGTTTTCCTGTTTACACAGTCATAGAATACATCCGATTTGTGTCACATATAAGCAAAAAATTGGAATTGGGTCAGGTTACATTGACAGTGTAAACGGGGTGAAATGTCTATGGATGACTCAAGAAATTAAAGGAGACAACTCTTAGTTATTTTAGACCAAAGTTTTCAAGTTTAAGGCAGAAATAGGCATCTTTCATACTTTACCAGTCAAAAGTTTGGCAACACTTTAAATGTTTTAATGATCTTAATAATCTTTTTATGTCAAGGTGTATGCTTATTTTTTATGTTTGTGCCAATATAACAATTTCTTAAGAGAATTTTTTTTTTTTAAATGGATGAATTCGACCAAATAATGTAGAAGAAACATCCAACAAGAGCACTGAATAGATTTGGAACTCCTTCAATACTCTTATAAAAGCTTCCCAGGGTGAGACTTCAAGAAGCTAATTGATAAAATGTTCAAAAACTTCAAAAAATAATAAAATATAACATAGTTTTGCTGTATTTTAGATGCTTATGTTCACATTTTAATTTCCACCGTCGCAGTTGGGCTAATCTATAGTTTTGATATGTTTCCTATTATTCCAAAAGAAGAAAAAATATACACAAAAAAAAAAATATTTCCAAAGTTTTGACTAGAGATCTTCAGATACCACTTTTCCCCTCCCGATTATGATACCCAGGCATTTCAGCTTATGAATAGAAAAGTACAAGAAAGTGCAACTGTAACTAATACTCAATCTGAGCAGTCCTTTAAAGACACTAAGTGCAGCTACAATGTAGAGATATAAGAGACCTGAGTAATAGAGTACACAAATACACCTCAACTAAACAAGTTAAGATTAACAAGGCAGTATTAAACCAAGAATGAAAATATACATGTTTCAGGTTACTTGGACTAGGTTACACACCGCTGGAACTTGGTGCTGCTCACAATTTCATAAACAATAGCAATTTCTTCTTGAGCATTCCGCTCTCTCTCCTCCTAGCCTGTTACTCCTCGCATACACAATGTTAGATGCTGTGCTCTGTGCTGAACAGTCTCTGACTGTCCACACTGGTACCAGGTGTAAGGTGGTAAAAAATGTGTGAGAAAAACCAACCACCCACTGGTCCAATTGCGGAGTCCAAGTAGGGTTGCGAAGGCATGTGCGAGCTCTGGGTTGTTATTGCTTACATTATTTTAATGTTGCGCAATATTATCTCCATATTATTTTAAAAAAAAAAAATGGGCACATTGAAATTGCTACTTTATGTTCTTTAAAGACCCGTCCCTTCTTCATTTGTTGTCCTGGTTTGTTTAAAGAAAACAGCCAAAAAGCTTATGATTACACATGCACTGAGAGGTAGACCGACCAATCACAACAGCCTGAGAAGCGTAAGCTTGCTGATATGTATGGGAGGGACGTCATCAGACACACGCTCTAAGCGGGGAACCAATCATGACAGACCTGGTCAGCTTTACCAATCAGAGCGTTTCGGAAGGAGCGATTTTATATAGAACGGAAGAAATCCAGTCGTTTTGGTAGAAGAGGGACAGCGGTGGACTTGAAATATGTGAAATCTACAGTGTTATTTGAAACTAGAAATAATGAACATCCATTGTTAAACACCCAAAAAACATAATCAACGCTTGAAAAACGAATGGCTCCTTCAAATCATAGAAATTCTCTAAAGGATGTAGTTTCTCAAAAATGTACATTTAATGCCCAAGTTTTGACTGAAAAGTCACACCCATAACACTGAAATGTTGTGTTATGGATGTGATATAATTGGTGCTCTGTGTGAAGATCACTACTGATGTGATTCTATCAACAAAGGTGTATAAACTGCTGGATTTTATTTAACTGAAAGTAGCAGCAGACAAAATGGCAGCTGAGGCCCTAGAGGTTATTCAGGAACTTTACTTTGAAAACTTAATTGTAGCATTCTCTGCGGACAAGACTATCGAGGAGTCAACAGGCTTGGCAAGGTCAATGTTTAACACAGCAATAACATATTTGGACACAGTTCTTCTTCACAATGTAATCATCATTTTGTTTTTCATTTCCACATTCTGGTCATCTTGCAGTAGTCAATATTATACATGTAGGCTATATTATACAATATAATACGCATTATACATATACATGTTAGCTTGCTGCATGATTTACATATAAATATCCTTATGAGACACTATGGTTTGTTTTCTATGAAGCTGTAGAGCTGTGATTCTCCTTCCCTTTTTATTACTGTTTTTATTAATCATCTAAATGAAGAGAAATAATTATTTTCAGTGAAAATGTCACTCACAGATTTAGAGACTTAAATCAGACTTTCCTGTAGCTCAGTGGGAAGAGCATTGCGTTAACAACGCAAGGACGTGGGTTCGATTACACATAGGATTGCACATAGCTATGTATAAATGTATAGGATAATGCAAAGTCGATTTGGATAAAAGCGTCTGCCAAATATGTAAATGTAAATGTTAAAACTGATTTAAGAAATGTAAAAGTGTAGTGAGATCATAAATTCAAAACCATTTTGTTTTGCGATAACACTTGATATCTTGCGCGTGAGATCACAAGAATATCTTCAAAATCAAATGTGTTTGGTGTGAGTGTTTTGGTTTCAGGTTATTCTTTCTCTCTTTCAGATTCCAGAAGAGCATGATTCAGAAAGTCAGGTCCGTAAGGAGAGGGAGTGGCGGTTTTTACGTAACACTCGAGTACGGAGGCAAAGCCAGTGTGTCACTCAGAGAGGTGCAGCTAATGTTTTTTTATTTACATTTTTTTATCCTGAAAGCAAATTTTCAACAACCGTTACTCTATTAACATTAATTTCCTAACGTCCTCAAAAATGTTTTTTAACTTTGTCACATTATACTGAAAAATTGTTGTGCATTATTCATTCTTTGAACCTTTGTTTGCTTTACTCTCTTTCTCTGTTTATCAAAAAGTGACAAAGACATGAAATTTCATGCACGCAAACACTTCATCATTATGGGCATGGTGATTCATTTTTATCTCACCTCAAGTAAATGTTCTGTAAAATAAACCTCCTAAAGGCGTGCAGTGGGTGGAACTAAAGCAAGCATTTCATACGTCATTGCTTTATTCTTGCATAACTGTTAATCAACTTGAAGTTTGTGTTGTTTACCTGGTTCGTTTTAGTTTCACTCACCGTGTATGGTTCATGATCGGGATCTTCTAGTGCTGGGACTGCTACATCTAACAGTTTCAAACGCTCTGCAAATCTGGCATTATATTCCCTGTTTATATAGCATTCATCACATAAATGATGAAATGCTCTTTCTCTCACTCTAGCTGATTGACGTATGCACATGCTCTTTCTCCTACTCTGGTTGACACGTGGGAGTGCTCTTTCTACCGCTTTCCCTGGTTGACACGTGGGCGTGCTCATTCTCCCGCTCACCCTGGTTGACACGTGGCCTTGCTCTTTACATTTATTATATAAAATATATAATCTATTTATATGGTCTTGACATGCACATTTTCTGTTGTTTCAAATGAATTCAGAGTAAAAATTTGGTATGGTGTTTTCAGAGTTTAAACACTCGTCTTTGCATCAATCAATAACTAAGCTTTTGTGCCTCTTTTTAAATAGCCGATCCAAATCTGCTATTAACTGCATTAAAATATGTATCGTAGACAGGCAAGATTTTAAGACTATTTGAACACATTTACACATATTTATATTTGTGGAAAAATGTAAACGCATTTAATAGTATTCCGCGGAATTCTACTGATTTTGCCCAAATTTTTGTGCAGAATTAACATGAAAGTGTCAAGATTCCGTATGGCAATGCTTATGAGAAAATAAACTTGAAAAGAAGTTGTATGTGGGCAAAACCTATGAGAGGGAAGATGTACACATGTACATGAAGATGTATTCATGTTATGTGGCTCTTAAAAAAATATTTGCAGCCTGTGTTTTTCCTCTATAGGCTAATGGCTCCTTAATAGATTTTTCTATCTGGAGCCCTGTATTTGCACACTGTCTGACAATGGAACTCATTAAGAACGAAGCCTCAGTTTACTGGCTGGGACTTGACACATCTTGCCACATCGCATCCAGTGTTGACAGTATCACTTATTCACAAGGTTTGCTTGTCTTTTGTGGCATTGGGCCAGGTCGGAGGCGGCTTTTTCTGCAGGCATTAGATGTGTGCTCACAAACAACTATAAAATCTGGATCTGGAGTAAACTTAAACATTCAAAGCACTTTATAAATTGTTTTGGTGTTGAAGGCATAATATTTGTAGCCTACACTATACTATCGATGCCCAAAAATACTTCTGACCAATGCCTTGTCATGAATTGCATGGCGCGACATTAGCCCTATTCGAACAGGTTTTTTTAAACGACGTCTGAGTTTCAACTGTTCTCACACAACGTCTGTGAATTTTATTTATTATTTTTTTACTGAATTTGGACCGGACTAGAGATCTTTGGTACTACAGAGGTGGGAGCAGATTAATAATCTACTACTTTTAATGATTTTAATCATAACAAAAGTAATCAGAATTTATAGCAGTTTGCTGTAACCAGTGTAGATTGTAATACTTGAATCTATGCAAAAATAATACATGCAATACTAATATTTTTAAAATACATTTTAAGTTCATGCTTTATTTTTTTAAATAAAATGTATAAATATAGAAAATTATTTTTTCAGTGCTTACACTGATCTTAAAGCCATAGAGCAGAGGTATCAAATACAAACAGCCCACACTTGTGTCCAATCTGACCAACAAGATGATTTTCGCTATATTATTAAATATAAAATGCAAGTTGCGGTTCTAGGGTGAGTGCATATGATGGTTTAGCCCAGAAACGTGTGTCCGAATACACAGTATAAACTATTTAAGTTTTCCCAGTATGACGCTGCTCATGTTGGCAGCCTCAGGAACGCGATCGCAAATGGATGGGTGGCGACATCCCCAGAATGTGATTGCAAACAGACCAGACGTAGGGGTGTGTGGTGGGCTGCCCTCAGCAAAAAAAGTCCAGGGCCACTTTTTAGTCCTTACATGAACCGCTACTTGGCTAAACTTACAAAGTTACATGACCCATTCAACAAATTGTTTGTCTAGTACAATCAATATACAATAAAATAATATAAATGAATATCATTATCAAATAAATATAATTTACATTGTTATATTACGAGCCATTAGCCAGACCGATAAAACACAGACCGTATATACTTTCTTAAAAATAAAGGTCTTTAAAGGTTCTTTACAGCGACCATGGTTCCACAAAGAACCATTCAGTCAAAGGCTCTTTAAAGAACCATCTCTTTTTTACTTTTTTAATCTTAAAAAACTTTCTTTACCACAAAGATCCTCTTGTGAAACAGACCGAAGAACCTTTTGAAGCACCTTTTTAAGAGTGTATTTAAACATGTATTCAATTATATTCTTCACATTAGAAATTCCATGTTATATCGATTTTTGTCCAAACAGCCAGGACAGCAATACGCAATATTAGGGCATTTTCAATGCTATGTTCTATTACCCTGATAGCACACATACATCTGGCTTACGTCTATTTGACGTTTACATTTACATTTTACAGACATCTACAATTCAAAGTTTGCTCATCTGCAATACGTCTCGGAGATGTCTGCTGTCAGACGTCATATAGACATCTAGGAGATGTCTGTAAGATGTTTATGATTTAGAATGGATGTAAAGCTGCTCTTTCTAAGATGTTTAGCAGATGTTTTTACACAGCAGATGTTTTCCAGATCTCCAGATCTTTAGCCGACGTATTACAAATGTTCAGACGTCTCAAAGGCGTATTGCAGATGTCTTGCAGATGTAAATGCAGACGTCAAATAGACGTAAGCCAGATGGATTGTGCTATCTGGGTATTCAAGTGTCACCACCTCACGAGCGTACTATTAGGCTATTTCCATCAAATTACAGTATCTTACAGTATCTCCTATGTTTTAGTCGAAAATATGCTATGTGAGATGGTAATAAAGTACACAACAAAAGGAATTTAAGCTCATGCAGAGCGAACGAAAAACCTCTTAATAAAACAGACTGCACATAGTCTAATATAAAAAACTGTACATAAACATTCGAGTCCGTATATGATCATCAGGTTTATATTGTTTAACATCTTTTTAAGAAAAACGCGCATCTATCAACGAGCCGCGTCTCTGACAAACTGGTTGCGGATGAAGCGAGTGCTGCAGATAAACGAAGACAAAAATGCGTTTTATTTTTTTAATGACTTTATTAAAGCGCTTTGTGTTTTGCATTTATCATTTTGATTAAAGTAATTTCAAAGTTCTAAACTGCATTTAGAAGCAGACGATGCCATTCTCTCAGGTTTATTTCAGTTTGGGTGCTCAGGGTATTCATGTTTGATTAAGCTAAACACGAATGGACACAAATATTTTATGACTTTAAATTACTCCTAAATTTTCTTTTCATAGCGTATTTATTTAACGTTTATTCTCCATGCATGAAGTTAAAAAAAAAACACAGGCTAGTATGAACGTTGCCATTTCTTGTCATTCTCTGCTGTTGGCTTTTCAGAAGCGCGGTAATACAGGATTGCGGTTACCGGGACAGCTCTATTGGTGGTAATCCAAATAATACTGGCTAGTCATAATATTTCCTTGCTAGCCAAATAATTAACTTATTTCTTTTGTTATTAAAAATAATCTGCATTGACAATGTTCTTTGCGGTTGTGTACCGGAAGTTAAATTTAGGCCACAAAAGCATGCATAAGCAGTGATGTTTGTTTATGTTGTTGCTTCCAAACCTATAGTCATAATTGTCTAGAGGCATAAGGTATAATTCTGTTAATGCTCCATTCAGAGGACCACATGTTTTTAGAGATGTCATTTTTTATTGTCGAGTATGAGAGTGTTAATGTTTCAGAAGATTTATAAAATATAGTTTTCATAGAGCAGTGTCTATTTCTAGTTTTTGGCTTTTTGTATTACAATATGCTGTCCAAAGTGGATGTGACGAATCAAATCCCAGATTGATGCCTTGTTCTTAATTTGTCACGTCGTGCCACTCGCATATGTTACCAACCAAATTGTATCATATTTTATAATGCATCTTTAATTTCATACATGCATTCACATAATATATTTTATACGCAAATTACATGAATACAATGTAATATTTTTGATGCCAATCCGTTTGGTGGATATTTGAAGCCAAGTTACTTTTTTAACTTTTTTACGGCCTCAGAATCCGTGCAGACACTGTGCAAAGTATATTAAAAAAAACATGTAGCTCAGTGGTAAGAGCATTGCGTTCAATCCCAGGGGATTGCAAATACCTATGTAAAATGTATAGGATAAAGCAATGTAAGTCGCTTTGGATAAAAGCGTCTGCCAAATGCCTAAATGTAAATGTAAAAACTTTTTAGATGGTTTTCTCAACATAATTGCTTATTAAATCATCTATTTTCTGCCACATATTTTAATAAAGAACAATACAAACGCATCATGGAAGTGCATGTAAATCTCCCCAATGGCCGTTCAATATTGTGGGAAATGCTATTCTTATAGATTTAAAAGTCCCCATATCATCCCAATGAATAAAAATCGCAGTGAAGACAATGAATATGGTGTAATCCAAATCGTCACAACATAACTGTGTTAACTGGGCCTAGCCTCCCTAGCCACAGACTGCTCTCTTTTTTGCTTTCATTGGCATTAGGTCCTGCACTAGGACTGACGGACTCTATCCTTGACCGTAGACTGCACTTTAACTCAATCCCACCACAATTTCAAACACACTGGATCCTAATATACAATCCATGGCACATCCACATCCTTAACTGCATTGTGTATACTTTGTACGATTTTCACCTTACAAAAATATACACATGTAAATCTGACACTGCAGTAGTAGAATTTTAAGTTGCCAACCCAACTTCTATTTGATCTTAAAGTGTCCTGAAATATGACCTACATTTCAAAATGACTCACCTACACACTAAAGTGGATTTAGAACGGGACATCCCCCCATTGTAATGGTTGCTATATCCAAATATATACTTTATATTTCATTAGTAAAGTAACATTTTTGTCCATCTCACTCATGATTTTTAGGAGTGACAAGGTTAGATGATCAGATCTTCATCAACAGAAACCCAGGAGTACCATCAGTGGTTAAGTTTCATCCATTTAACACCTGCATTGCTGTAGCTGACAAAGACTCAATCTGGTAAGTACACTTTTAAATTTTAAATGTAATTCTATAATGCTTTACAATTTTTCATTAGTCCAAAGCAGCTACTGTAAACTTATTTTAGAGCTATAAATATTAGTACTAACAGAAGAAACAGGAAGCTGTGATGTACTGTGCCATCCATTATTATTGGCGCCCTTGGTAAATATGAGCAAAGAAGGCTGTAAAAATGAAGTAAAAATACAAGGGTGGCAATAATTGGGGAAAACAAGTATGGATTAAATTTTTTTTTACAATGTGATATTCCCCCCACTTCAAATTGTTTTTCTTCAAAGAAATGGTGGAATTTTGTAGATTTTTTTAATAAAAAATCAAAACGAGAAACAATGCAGTTTTATTTTTACAGCCCTCTTTGCTCATATTTACCAAGGGTGCCAATAATAGTTGAGGGCACTGTACAGTATATAGAATACATGGAATTATTGTGTTCTTTCATCAGATGAACATTTTGAACATGTCTGCATCAATATTCAAGGCTAACTTGTTTTAAGCCAGATTTAAATCAATTTGATAACAATTCTTGTTTGGTTGGGATGATTGTAACCCAATTTTTTGTGGTTGAAATGAATTGCTCTTACAGTTTTTGGGACTGGGAGAAAGGAGAGAGACTTGATTATTTTTACAATGGGAACCCCCGGTACACACGCATCACATCTATGGAATACCTGAATGGGCATGACTCTTCTCTCCTCCTCACTGCTACTGGTCAGTTGCAAGCACTGATTTACTCTTTTCTTTGTCGGTTTCTCTGCTGTTCCTGAACTTCCTGAGCTGTTCCACAATGTTAATGTCTTTTTGCAGATGATGGGGCATTGAGAATTTGGAAAAACTTTGCTGACCAGAAGAATCCCGAGATGGTTACAGCTTGGCAGGGGCTATCTGATATGCTTCCCACCACACGAGGTTTGCTTTCAAAGGCACATATTCTGTGTCTACAACTTTTTGTTTGCATGCCGTAATGCTAAGAGTTGCAGTAGGTCTAGGTAAATTTAGGGTCTTCAAGTGAGCAGATGTGTTTGTGTTTTTTTTCTTGTGGCTTATTTACGCAAAATGTGATACACATACTTGTTCTTAGATCATGTACAAGTACGTTTATTTTCACATTCAGATTTGAGTTTTTCAGCTGCTGAAATGTGATTTGTTATTGGCGGCCATGTTTGTTTATGTATCCTAGTAAAACTTAAGGATATTAGGTCATACATCATAAAAAATGTATAACAGCTTTCAACTTTACCAAACATGGGATTTTTGTGTTTTGATTTTTGTGAGCTTCTGTTACGGCCTTTAGGGATGAAATAGGTAGAAATTTTACACATGTCCACATAAAAATCTCATCCTCAATTAGTTCCAATTCTAAAGCTTGGAAAAAAAGGGATAGATGGTATTATAACTGACTGTATTTGTCTGAAATAAGAAAGTCAGATACACCTAGGATGCCTTGAGGGTAAGTGAAATATGGTGTAAATTTGTTTTGCCTCTGAATATCCTTTAGCAAGAGAGTAACACGCATAACAAAAAGTGAAGTAATAAGTTAAAGAGTAAGTAGCATATGATTTTTAAGGTCCTACTTTGGTTTATGGAGTGTCTAGCAAGAAGTTTATGTACTTACACGGTGTAAAAACACTATTATGTCGTAATAATAGGCAGTTATTCTTACCATACTTCTTGTCTGACTCTCAAATGATTCGTTCCGCGATTCATTGGTCTTGTCCCCTCATATCCGCTAGCCTTGTGTCATGTGATTGGTCAGATGGTGTAGTCTGTTGTGATTGGTCAAATGCGTTCATTATGTGTCACAAATGGAACTTCGACCATCATTACGGGATTACGGTTTACAGGTAGTTGGATGTTATATATATTATATTTTTAGCTAGAGATGGCGGTGATTTTACCTTACCAGTTTGAGCCCGAGTCTGGCGAAGAAACATCCGAAGACGCTAATCCACAACAAACTCCACCACGACTGGAGCAGGGTCTTTCTCACTGGCAAGTGACCACTCTTGTCATAAAAACTCCCAGTTTGACAACATGCATGTTGTGCTTTTGCTCATCAATTTCATAAAACATTCTATTAAGTTCATAAACGTTGAAAGTATTTAGAAAATTAATTGATACTTCTGCAGATGCCAGTAAGAAAACGGACATTTTCAATTCGCTTGTAACAGTATTACATTTAGTCATTTAGCAGACGCTTTTATCCAAAGAGACTTACAGGTGTGGTAAGGAATGGAAGCAATTGGGACAGCATAAAGACAACAAAAAGCATTAGTGCAATCAAAAAAGAAGACTGGTCTCATATAACCTAAGACAGTATACAGAGCTAAGTTAGAGTTTTTTTTTTTTTTCTAAGAGTAGAGAAGAATTAGAAGTCAGAACTCAGACCTCAGTATTATACATGGACTAGTTAACACGGCATACAGTGTACGGTGTTCGTATCTTCAGATGTTATTACAATACAGATCGTACTCGACTCAGTTCTTGAAATAAATACTTTGCTAATTTAATTGTTCAATCTATTAACTCTCAGAGTTAATAGCAATATAAAAAAACTGTGACAGCCCAGAAATAACAGAACATGCTTATGATGCGTTTACGCATGCGTTATATGCATTAGCTAAACACAGATATAAGATACACAAATATTTCTTGAAGTTAAGACATAAATCTTTAGTCACACTGACAGGTTGTGATTCTGTGGATCTAGCAGGTCCAAATAAAGTTGGTATTCCCCCTCTTTCAAGGATAGTCGTTTCACATACCCTGCAGTGAAAGCGCTAAGATTATTGAAGCAATCTTCGGTGAAATGACACGTGCACAGTAGAAACCTTGGGGTTATAATCCTTTGGTATCGTTTGAAAAATTATTCCTTAGCATTGTTCTCTCAGAAGTTCTTCCTTTGGTAGTTGAAATAAGACGGACTTAGTTTCACAACGTAGAACAAAGGTTCTAGACATGATAAACAAACATCACGAACGAATGACAGTGTGAAGTTTTCGCAGTAGTCCCAGCAAAACGTATGCGGGGACTATGTCTAGTGACGTAGATACGCGGCGGTACTAGTTCACATCTCGTTTGTGTGATTCAGAGTCGGCTCCCATTTTTACAAGCCAATAACTTTATTTATTCACCTTCGGACTTACGACTTGGCCAGACAGCTTTCTTTCAAACACGGCAACATAACAGGCTGCATGAAATGTCATTTTCATGATCTCATACTACTTAATACTTAATAATTAGTACTTTAATAATTAGCTGCTAAGCTAATGTCAGCAGTCTTGCAATAAGCAAGGCAACAGGGTGACAGTGGCAAGGAACCAAACTACAGTGATGTATTAATAAAGAAATAACCTTGTCCTAAACTAGGCTCAACAGGCGGGGCCAATTCCTCTCTGACATATTAAAGCAGCAATCTGTAACTTTTGCTAAAGGTGGTGTCTGTAATTTTTAACGACATCTAGCGGTGAGGTGTCAAATCGTAACCAACTGCTCAATTCACCCCTTCCTATCGAAGCACTACGGACTCCGAGAGGATTAAAGCAGTAGATCACCTTCAAAATGAAAATTCTGTCATCATTTACTCACCCTCTCGTCATGACTTTCTTTCTTCCGCGGAATGAAGATTAAAGATACTTTAAAGAATGACAAGAGGGCGTGTAAAAGATTTTTTTTTTTTTAACTACTCCAGAGGTGGGTAGAGAAGCCAAATCTTTACTCAAGTTAATCTACAAGTAACTAGAGAAACTGTTACTCAAGTAAAAGTAAAAGTCACTATTTTAAAAATGACTTTAGTAAAAGTAAGTGTATGCAATGAAAAAACTATTGAAATGGGTTTGACCATTGTTCAATTAATGCTTTCAAAAGAATCGACTCAAAAGAGTCAATAACTCAGGAATGCCTGTAAAAAGAGACGACAACCTTGAGAAAAACAACATATTTTATAATGCATATTTTAAAATGAAGGAATTTAGGAATGTCACGCAGGGTAACGAAGTAGAAGTACAGATTTTCTATTAGAAATATACTCAAATAAAAGTACCCACATTTAATTTACTTTAAAAGTACATATTTTCCTAAATATTACTCAAGTAAAAGTAACGAAGTAAATTGACCGTGTTACTACCCACCTCTGAACTACTCCTTTAAAGTCACCATGAAACAGAAGTTGCGATTGACTTCTTTTCCGTATCGTGACATATATCCAAATGTAACGGTTTCTGAAACTAGAAAAAAATGTAGAGCGGGGCTTTATATTGATTGGTTTGTTGCAAGTTGGGCCTGGACGGGAGGGCTAAAAATACCTGACCATTTGACAGTCAGTTTAGTCTACCTCTTTTTTTTGCTTACATCATGTGGTGAAGAGTTGTTGTTGAGAGGGGGAGAGGAGCTTAATGTTCTTGATTCAGGATTACAAGTGCAAATGAATGAAAAAATAATGGTGTGCACGGTTAACTGTGTAAAACACTTTTTCCTGTAAAATTTCATAGTGACTTTAAGATGTTGTCACTAGGGCAGCAGCTATTAATTATTTTAATAATCGAGTATTCTACTGATTTTTCCATCGATTAATCTTGTATTCAGATAATAAATGTATAAATAAGAAACATTTATGCATGATGCATTAAGTTTACCTAAATTCGTTATAGTTACTATTCTTATTGCTATTAAATAGTAATATATTTGTCCGCATAAAATACTGAGTTAACCAGACTTTTATTTTGCCAGGCAGTCGGAAAACAAGTTTCACTCGCAAAATAGACTAAAACGGAGTAAAATAGCAGTTAACCATTTTAATAAGATATCACTTATTTATCAGCATGAGAAATGCGCGACTAATTACGGTCCATGGGTTAACGGAGTGCCCTGTGTGTACTGTAGTTCAATGGATAAAACAAATCCTTGAGGCAACATAAATTGCCTCAATGAATATTTGTATTCGAATTACTTGAGTAACTTTAGGAATTGTTTCAGCTTCTTTTCCAAAAGAGATAATGTATTTACGAAACGCATTCTGTAGAGCGATTTGTCTGTTTAGAGCTACTGTAGAAACAACATGGCAACATGTCATTCACATTCCATGCAGGGTGACCCGCGCTGTATGTAGATAGAATAGCTCATTCTAAGGCAAAAAAAACATAACGCTTTATTATGTAAGGTCTTTACACACATCTGAACACAGTTTATATTGCGTTCTGTCAATGGATCCTCTAAAAAACTACACACTGGTCCTTTAAAAAGTAAAGCTTATAATAACTTTAATAACTTTTATATTTCTTTAAAACTGTCTTTTCCCTGTTTGACACAGGGAGCACATTTTGCTATTTTAATGATGAAAAAGTTTGTTGATATTGGAAGCTTGGCTTTCAAATGACGAATTGTTATCAGATATGACACAAAGATTCTTATGACAAAGGTTATTTCAGAACATGTACGTACTTCACACGGGAACCTTTTGAGGAATTTGCCACACACAAGACACTAGAGGTGTTGGAACGACGTTGACCGCGTGGATGTGTTACATGACCCTCCCTCACTTTACCTCAGGGATCCAGCTTAAAAATGTAAAGTGATTTAAATAGATCCTACAAATAGAAGCAAATGTGTAAAATGAAGAAATGAAATGACCTGGTTTATCTGAAGGATTTGGGGAGATTTAGGCTAACTTGGAACTACATAATACACTAATGGCAAGGCCTTTGGAAAGAGGTTGGGTTAATTATGTTCTACACGCCGGCGTCTTCTACTGGTCTGGCTTAGCTAAGCTGCTGTGGCAAACCAGTTGGATTTCAATCCTCATCAGACTTGAACATGAAGCGCTGTGGGTAGCTCATCTCTTGAAGCACCTAGAGGGTCCTGGCAATTGAGAACATGCATATTTGGCATTGAAGTTGGAGCAGATTTAAGTACCTGGATGTGAAGGTTTCCTCTCATGAGCTTAACCTTATTGCTGACATCTGTTTTTGCCTTTCTGGACAGGAGTACGTGTCTGTTGAAAGTAAACTTTTAGCCTTTCAAATGAGGAGGAGGTTTCAGCTTTTCTGTTGATATTAGAGGGAGCCCACTGAGTGTGGTCAATCCTTCCTTGTTTGCATGGAATTCATTGGCATAGTATAAAGTACAGAGTAAAACGTTTCCTTCATGGTTTCATCTGTGCATAATTTACTTTCCAGTCACCAAAAAATGGTAAATTTTATCTTTTCCGGTTGTGACGATAGACCAACAGTACACTGTGACAATTTTATCCAATTAGAATGAATTTCGCTTAAGAACAAAGTCGCTTAAATGTTCCTATGACAACTGCAAGATCACACAGTAGTTGAGGAAGGCCGGAGAGGTTTTTATTGTGTTTGTTTACATGCTGTAAAACTTTGAGGGAGTTTGAAAGAGGTTTTCATAGGCTGTGGCCTGCCCAGCAATGCTTGTGTAATGGAGGAAAGCTGTAATGTGTCTAAACTCCCTCGACAATCATCAAATCACTGCACGACTGACATACGCTCATCTGCTGTGACATTGAATCATTTTGAGAGAAACTGAAGATATACAGAAGAATGGGTTACATCTTTATTAAGAAATTAGGCAAGTAGACAGGACGAAGGCACGTCCATATCCGTTATTAATTACAAATATAATAAATTTTTTA
This sequence comes from Triplophysa tibetana, assembly GCA_008369825.1. Lineage (NCBI taxonomy): Eukaryota > Metazoa > Chordata > Actinopteri > Cypriniformes > Nemacheilidae > Triplophysa > Triplophysa tibetana. The sequence continues at coordinate 16,866,273 of CM017905.1, read as the reverse complement.
CAAATCTCAAAGGTTCTGTTTTGATTCATAAAATATACTCCATCAGCAGTAATAGTTTGTGTGAGGCAAACCACACCATGTATACTTATCACAGCTTCCTTTCTTCCAGTCCATGCTCCTATCAAATTTGTTTGTGGCAAACTGCTGCCTGAATGTGTTTTGTATCGCCCATCACTGATACACCAATGTGTCAAACGTAATTTCCCCAAAATGAAGGCACTACTCGCAGAGGCAGAGGTCCTGTTATCCGAGAATTCTCTGTCATCGACACAATTTTTTTACCAGTGGTGGAAAAATCTGAAGGTCGTCCGTTAATTTGATGGAGTACAATGAGGGCAATTTGTAACTCCCTGTTTTGTCATATCCCTTCATTAAACCGTGATCGTAGGTTAATAGTTTACCCTCATGAAGGTATGTGTGTTTCCCATTCATTGGCTTAACAATGCCAGGTCTGTTTTGGAAGACTTGCGCGCAGTCAGCGGAAACTGGTGGTGCAGATGTATCTGTCACTCAGCCCTCGCCTCGCGTGCACGCATACACACAAAGGCGCGCAGTGGTGCATTTTTTCTTTCTTCAGAAAAGTGGCTAGCATCTTTTTGGATAAACCTTGACTTTCAGTCAGTGGGAAAAATGTCTCTCTTGGAGTGAGTGAGTGAGTGAGTGAGTGAGTAAAAAACACCATTTACAAGCACCTTTTATTGTTACTGACTAGACAAATGAACATAAATGTTTTTCTGTAATTACGTTTTTTTTCTCTGACACTAATAACATTAAATATATAAATAAATATAAACAACAATTGGGCATTCAGTTGTATTAAAATAGGCTACAGCAAGTTCAGAGAGTATACGCGAATACAGCGTGATGTACATCCTAAACATATGTTTGGATCATAATGGATCTTTTAAAGACTTTGCTTCAAAAACCACTCACTGATTCATTTAAAACAACATAGTGATTTAACTTTAGAAAGAGACTTTTTGTTGTGGAAAGCTATATGTCTTCTCCCTGCACAATATTTTCCCTCTAACACTTTAGCAAACAGAGGTTTCAAGACTCGCCATTTTTTTTTAGTTTGAGGTTCCACAAGTCTATAGGAAGAACCTCTAAAGTTACCTTCCGTTGGTTAAGAGCGCTGATTACCATGTTAAGCATTTGCATACTACTGAGCCAGTTTAGCAGCTTCAAGCTCAGCTGTCACCTCACAATCCTTGATACCCGGATCTCGATGGGAAGAACACAGAGGAACTGTTTCAGGACTACCATTTCACAGATCTCCTCTTCTGGCCACCTCCAGGTTCTAACAAGACAACTGATGCAAGAAGAATGTCCTCCAGTTCAGGAAGTCTGGCAACTTAGGCTCTTACATATCATGGTGTTGGCTGGCCTTTGGAAGAAGAATGGCCAGCCAACACGGCTGGTTGGTGAGTCTTGATTTCTCTGACATGCTGTGCATCTGCATGGGGCTTGTGTTGGAAGCTCCATCCAAAAACTCCTGGCATTATTTGGCTCCTTTGCTGGATGGACAGCTTTCAGAATAGACTCTCCTAGACACGTTTCTCTCTGCTCTTGTGCATCCAGGAAATCATACATCACAGCTCCTGATGTTGCAGCAGAACAGACGGGCTTATCTAAAACCATTGTTTTGCCAGTAGTAATCAATACACCTAAAAGGACATGGTTACTACACTTTAACAAGGGTTCTCTGAGTTTAGCACTATTGTTGTGAAGCATTACCAAACATTCATCCAAAGAAGGTGATGTTGTCTAGCGAAATTATGTAGCTTTTCAACTTTTAAAAAGCATGAACAATTATTCAAATAATGTCACAAATGATAAAATGTTAATTATAATAGCAGGGACTGGAACACGCTGTCTTATATGGCGATCCAGAGCATCCCAAACATGCTCAATGGGTGACATGTTCGGTGAGTATGCTGGCCATGCAAGAACTGGGGTGTTTTCAGCTTCCAGGAATTGTGTACAGATCCTTGCAACATGGGACTGTGCATTATCATGCTGCAACATTAGGTGATGGTCGTGGAAGAATGGCACAACAATGGTTTTCATGATCTCGTCACGGTATCTCTGTGCATTGAAAATGCCATCAATAAAATGCACCTGTGTTCATTGTCCATAACAAAGGCCTGCCCATACCATAAGTCCACCGCCACCTTGGGCCACTCGATCCAGAACGTTGACATCAGCAAACCGCTCACCCACATGAAGCCATACACTCTGTCTTACATCTGCCCTGTACAGTGAAAAAAAACGTATTTATCCCTGAAGTGATCACCTCTCCAAAGTGCCAGACGCCATCGAATGGGAGCATATGCCCAATCAAGTCTGTTACGACAACGAACTGCAGTCAAATCGTGACCCCGATGAGGACTACGAGCATGCTGATGAGCTTATGTGAGAAATTCTTTGGTTATGCACATCGATTGTTGCAGCAGCTGTCCGGATGGCAGGTCTCAGACGAATTTGGAGGTGAAGATGCTGGATTTGGAGGTCCTGGACTGGTGTGGTTACAAGTTATGTGGGGTTGTGAGGCCAAATTCTCTGAAACGCCTTTGGGGACACCTTATGGTGGAGGAATGAACATTCAATTCACGGGCAACAGCTCTGGTGGACATTCCTGAAATCAGCATGCCAATTGCATGCTCCCTCAAAACTTGCAACATTTGTGGCATTGTGCTCTGTGATAGAACTGCACACTATAGAGTGACCTTTTTATGCTTGTTTTGATGCTCATTGCTCTGTAGCGCTGACCAGACGGCAGCACTTCAAAGAGAAAGTGTGAGGGGTTCATAGTGGTTTTGCGAGTTCTTTTACTCTATTCTACTCTATTCGCTCAGCAGTCCGGACTATATGTTGTTATCTTCAGAGGTCAGACAATTATGAAAGTGCAGAGGACGGATACAATGACAGCTGAGTAGAACTGTAAGAGCAGCTCCTGTGGCAGGTTGAACTTCCTTAGCTTGCAAATGAAGTACAGCCTCTGCTGGGGTTTTTTGACAATAGAGTCAATGTGATGGTTGTGCCCAGGAACCCGAATGACTCTACTGAGACCACAGTGCTGTTCATGATGATAAGTGGGTGGAGTGCCGGGGGTTTCTCCTAAAGTCCACCATCATCTCCACTGCTTTTAAGGTGTTAAGCTCCAATTTGATATGACTGTTATGACACCAGACAGCCAGTTGCTCTGGGGGGCACCAGTGCTGATGGTACGGCTGTTGGATGGCATTTTACCAACTACCTGTTTTCTGTCTGTCAGAAAGCTGGTGATCATTTACAGGCAGAGCTAGGAACAGATGACATTTCCATTGATTAGTTTCTTGATTTCTTAAAGCGGATGTAACACATACAGTTTCTGCCAATCTCATATTAATCTTGAGAACCTATAGAGTAGTATTGCATAGTTCATATATTTGAAGAGTCTTTCGTTGCACCACATTTATAAAAGACAGAAACAGCTGCACGATTATCTCAGAAAACACTTAATCTCCTGTAGGCATGCAGTGGGTAGAACTAAAGCTAGCATACAATACGTCATTGCATTATTCTTGCATATCTGTTAAGAAGCTCGTGTTGTTTACCTTGTTCATGTTAGTTTCATTTATCTTGTATAGTTCATGACAGGCATCTTCTAGCGCTGTGGCTGCTTTGTCTATCTCCAAACTCAGCGTTATATCCACCATTTATATAACATTCCTCACCGAAATGCAGTGATCAAACAATCTGAACATGCGTAGGCGTGCTCTTTATCCTGCACTCAATGGTTGGTGTGTGGGTGTGCTTTTTCGGGTTATTGTACAATAAGGGACTTATTGTAAAAATTCCTGAAACCTATACAAACCTTATATATATATACATATATACACAGTTGTGCGCAAAAGTATTTGCCCCTTTCCTGGTTACTTGTTTTTTTACATAATTGTCATGCTTTAATTATACAGATTATCAAACAAATTATAAGATTACACAAAGAAAACCAGAGTATTAATACAAAATGCAGATTTTAAATGATGGTTTTATTTATAAAGGGAAATAACAATCCCAACATTTCTGACCCTATCTGAAAAAGTAATTTCCCTCCTTGGTAAATCATGAATTACCTGTGAAGAATTGAATAACTGAGTTAAATTTCACTTGCCACACTCAAGCCAAATTACTGCCAGACCTGTTGAATCAAGAAATCACTTAAGTATTACTTGTCTGACAAACTGAAGTAGTCTAAAAGATCTCAAATAGCATCACATCATGCTGCAATCAAAGAGAAACAAACTTATTGAAATGTATCAGTCTATAACGTTTTACAAAGCCATTTCTAAGGCTTTGGGACTCAAGCGAACCACAGTGCGGGCCGTTATCCACAAAAAGAGAAAGCCTGGAACAGTGGTAAACCGTCCCAGGAGTGGCCGACCTACCAAAATTACCCCAAGAGCACAACAATTACTTGTCCTGGAGGACGATGATTTTACTCAAATTTGACTTATTTCCAGGATGTGATAGCAAGGCTTTGCGTATAGTTTTTATAGCCTATAGTTGTATGGTGTTTAATGATATATGACCATACCAGTCAGCATTTGAGACCCATAACGAGAGTGTCCATGATAAATAAACAAACCGGAGACTCCCGGTAACTTATGGATATCACCCAGCACCCAAAATAATACCAAAACTCTTCAAAGCAGCCTCCATCATTTGCAAACGGTGGATAAAACGTTAAAAAAGTATATATGAGCCCACCAAATCACAGAGATGCCGATTCGTACTGGCTTAAGGTCACAGACAACCTCTGCAATTAATACAAATGAATAGAGGTCCCCAGGTAATACTAATCTCATGCGAATAGTGCTCAGGGCCCATCATGTGATCTCTAACAAAGCAATAGTGACGCATAGTACAAAAATGTTTAACTCACATAAGATTGCTGCACCTTTCCTATCGGATCCAACATTGACGACACTGCTTTTTATTTTTAGTCATTCCACAAATTCAGTGTCGACCTGGGCCTTGTCCACGAAGGAATCCTCTGAGAAATTAAACGAACTAACGCTCCATGTTTTTCCCACATGAACTGGACTGTCTGTGGAAATGCAGGGTTAAAGTTTATTTTTAATGTCGCATTCCGAAGGAAGGTTATGCAACGACTGTATTCTTCCACAACCAGGGGTGGCACAATATTTACCTGTGGGCGGGGCTAGAGAAGTAGTAGTTGATATTTTTCTGTTAAGGCAGTGTTCAACCTATAGGTGCAGATAGGTGCATTCCAGAACGCTGGGCCTGGTGTCAAAAACAGATGTAATCTCAGTAACAACGGCATTTTCAGTTCTAACACTTACATTAACATTCGCGTGAATACGATTCCCCTCTTATATTTCAAAAGCTCAGGTTAAAATTGTGATTTTAATTAAAATGCCTGCTTTAAAAAAATTTGATGATCTTGATAATTTAAGCATGACAAATGTGCAAAAAAGTAAAAATCAGGAAGGGGGTAAATACTTTTTCACACCACTGTAACTACTATGTTAAATCAATATGATGTAGATATTATACAATTCACAACTTTGAGATTGCCTCTAGTTCAATCTTAAATAATTTTCCAATTTTTTTGTTTATACATTTATTTAAAACTTTCTTGTGGGAAGCGTTCTTGCAAAGATATCATAATAATTCCTCGACTGGGAACTTTTACTTTGAAAATGTGTTATAGCATGGGTGTCTGTCTGTCTGTGCATGCTAATATGGTGGTGTCCTCTGGCTGATAAACTGACAAGCCTTCCTGATTGTCCCCCTATGGTCTTCCACTCTCTTGATATTTTTTCACAGGTTTGGCCAGACGCGTCTCAATCTATATTGACAGAAGCAAGCAGGGTGGTGAGTGCTTCTCTTTCTGTCTCTTTCTTCACCTCCGCTTCCTATTTGTGTTTGGGGGGCTCCTGGTAAACCCTGCAGTAGGGGATCAAATGTTCCTACAAAGGTAGTAATACCAGTAATTATTTTACCTTGTTGGGACATTTTGTTCCCCATGAGTAAAACGGCATAAAGCAAACTAAACACAAACAAACATCTAACTGAATGGTGTTTTTCATATAAAGTTTGTGAGGGTTAGTCAAACTTGGTTGACCTGAGATAGCCCGATTGAAAAGTTTGAATAGTGTTGAAAAGCTTACAACTTAACATTTTTTTCAGAATATTAACATGTTTATTTATGATGCAAACACCAGTGGTGTGGTGGCTGGTGCAAAAATGTTTTGGAAACATTGAGCATCATAACATGTAACAGGGATGGACATTTTAGCTTCAACCCTATTTAAACACACCTGAAGAAGGTAATCAAGACTTTAATGACAACTAGAAAATCACAAGGCAGGTTTGTTGGCGCTGGTTGGAGCTAAACTCTGGAGGACAGTGGCCGTTTCTCGATGCGTTCTTTACCAGTCTCGTGTCTTTTTTTTTCGCTCTACGGCAATAACCGTCAAAGTCCGGTTCCAATACTCAGAACGAAAAAACAGAGAACACATGAACGTACCCGGATTTATTCTTGATATCAAGGATGCATCGAACGCAGACTTGCGCGTACCGAACCCGCTTGAAGTCCCAAAAGTCATTACAGCGCTTCCTTTCAAGTGTGTTCTTCCGAGGCTGCCTCGCAAGACCAGTCTCCACGAGAACTCAAGTCTGTTTCTGCGTTCTTGAAATTGAGAAATGGCCAGTGACCCTTAAGGATCAGAAATGCCCATCCCTGGCACGTAATGGTTTTTAATCATACAATAGTAAATATGTGAGTAATTACTATAAAATACTACAGTATAGTACTGTAACACTCAGTTACAGTACAGTATTTTTCATATTGTTGCACTTTAATATAAAAAATGAAAACAATGAAACGGATTACTTACAGACCATACAGCATACAATGTAATCATATTTATTATTATAATCATTATCAGGATTATAATGGATTCCATCTGCTTTGTGATGCTTACAGTCCAAACAAAATTGTGCCCTCCATCGCTTTATTGCTGCTGTGGATTTGTAAATCGTCTCGATAGGGTATATTTTATTGTCACAAAATGCCTGAAACGTGGCTGGTGTATCTTAACTTCATAATCTCTCGCAGTACTGCAGTCCAATTACTTGACCAATCCATGAACAATTTAAAGTAATGTATAATGACGAAAGCATTTTAGGGCTTGCCCTCCGGGAAGCCATAAAGATTAAATAGCAAGGCTTTAAGATTGAAAAAAAGCCTGAGAGAAGACTTGGGGGGATTCTTGGCGATAGTGAAATCGTCTCAAAAAGGGACAGGACTCTACAGAATGGGACTTGACACTGTTTGGAGGCAGAACAAATAGTTAAGAATGGTGTCACGTAGCATTATACTGTGGTTGAATGTGACTTAATCCTATTGGACCAGCTGCTCCTGGCCAACACATTTGTGACCCTGGACCAGAAACCATTCTTTTGTAGCACAGGAATTTTTGTGGCAATAGCCAACAAAACATTGTATTGGTCAAAATTATCGATTTTTCTTTTTTGCCAAAAATTATTAGGATATAAAGTAGAGCTCATGTTCCATGAAGATATTTTGCAAATTTTCTACCGTGCGTGGATACAGCATAATTGTTAGCAAAGATGATCAGAAACACACCTACGAACTTCACTTTCTGCTGCCCGCTATTTGGGAATTACCCACTCAAGTTTGGTGTCTATGTAAAGCTTAGAATTTCTGCTTTCGGGCTACTTTCCTAATATCATTATAGCTGAAAGCCAATAGAGAGCTTTAAAACATACCTGTTTCCTCCTAGCAACAGCCTGCTACAGCGTCTCTTTAAATTTTCATCAATGGACAGCTTATTTATTTAGCTTTCAGATGATGTATAAATCTCAATTTTGATCAATTGACCCATAATACCCATAAGGTTTTGTTGTCCAGGGTCACATTTTAAAAGTATTCTACCAGGGTTAACATAATGCTAACATCTCATAGGATTAAGGTAGCATATTCTACCATTCATCTAACAAGTTTTAGCATGATGCGGTTGCTAGTGTTGCCATGCGGTTACTAAGGTACTAGGGGGTGGTTGCTAGCCTGTTGTTATGTGGTTGCTAGGGTATTGATATTCGGTTGCCAGCACATGTAACATGTTGGAAGTCCTGTTTGCTAAATGAGTCAGAAGAGCTAACCTCCATGTTGGTATTTTGTTTGGTTGCGGGGGTGGCTTGGCCGCTACCGGTGATGATACTCCAAAGCCTACTTTCCAGTATGAACCATAAACACACCTAAACAAGCTAATCAGTGTCTTCAGTATTACCAAAGCAACAGACCGGTAAGTTTTATTTCCATGGTTGGAGCTAAAATCTACCGGACAGTGTCACTCCAGGACCGACATAGCCTACCCCTGATATAAACCAAGCCCAACGCCTCTATTCGAATTTGAAGATATCCTTAACTGAGTTTGGTTTTCTAGGGTGTGGCTTGATAGCTTCATGAAGATCGTGGGAGAATTATTGGTTGCTTGGGTAAAATGAGCCCACCATCTTGTCTCTATGACACTGTGCAGCAAAGATAGCCATCTGGAGCAGTGGTTTAAAAGTCCCGCCCATATTCCCCAAATACTCAATCATTAATGAAGAAATGTTATCATGCCCCTTTTTTCAACCTCTTATAACAAACTAAAACCATACTTATTCGAAAAACAAACACGTTACATTAAATGTTACATAAGTGTGATAAGAACATGACAAAAACCATCTTGTTGTATTCATGGATTTTTAAGTTTGCTGTATAGTATTTAGTCTTGTTTTATACGGAGAGAGCAGGGTTTATGACCTATACTGCAGCCAGCGACCAGTGGGTGATCAAATTGCATATGTGCACGCCATGCCAGGTGGTAACTCACACATTCTCACACTAGATCCTCGCTCTGAGTTATGACCCATTATAGTTATGTCTATGGGATTTTTGCCACTCGATCACTTATATATAGCCCACTTCTTCAGACCCATCGGAAGGTGGCGAAAAGTTTGATGGTTTTAGCTTCAAAGCTCTAGGATGAGTTAAATATAGAAATTCAGAGGAAGAAGTTTAAATAGTAGACCAGTATGTCAATGCAAAATTGTAAACCTTGATTTAATCTAGATTTAAACCTAATCCTTATGGGGGCCATTTTAGTACAGTGAACTCATTGTCATGTTCAAGAAACTAATTTGAAATGATTCGAGCTTTGGGACATGCTGCATTATCCGGCTGGAAGTAGCCATCAGAGGATGGGCACATGGTGGTCATAAAGGGATGGACATGGTCAGAAACAATGCTCAGGTAGGCCGTGGCATTTAAACGATGCCCAATTGGCACTAAGGGGCCTGAAGTGTGCCAAGAAAACATCCCCCACACCATTACACCACCACCATAATTGCATTAATGAGAAATTGAACACGTGTTCCTAATAATCCTTTAGGTGAGTGTACGTAGATTAGTTTAGAAGTTTAGATCAACAGATGCGTTTGTTTACATATTCCGAAAGGGTCTATAGAGTTATAGTTGAGAGATATTAATTCCTGTAATTGTACCTGTTTTTGCAAGATTGTGAATATTTAAAACATTAAAATGTTTGTATTTAAATGCAAGACAATGTTTTGGTCAGATTATTTAAATATGTAATGGCACCTGGTGTTAGTAGTTGTAGTGTAAATTCTGCGTGTGCTATCTATATTTTTAAGGTGCAGGTATGGTGGTGGACTGGGAGCAAGAGACAGGTCTGTTGATGACATCGGGTGACGTGCGGGTCGTTCGGATCTGGGACACAGAACGAGAGATGAAAGTGCAGGTAATGTCGTGACACAACAACTGTGAGAAGCTATTTGTAAGTTCGGAAACTATGCATGTGCAGTTTGGCGACATTCGTTAGGTGACAATGGTGTCTAAGAACCGGACGAGAACATATCACAACCAATCAATGTTTTATAAATCAGTTGCAGTTTTATTATGTTTCCTGAGGTGGGATTATATTATTTTGCTTTAGAGCAGAACTGTCACGGAACAGAACAGTTTGACAGTGTTTAAGCATGTTCCCTTTTATCAGTGCAGGCTCTCCACAGTTTGAGGTTTTAACAACAGGTGATTGCCCAAATTGTAATCAGAATAAGGAATAAAAACAATTTTAACTAGATTTTTACGTGAAATTTGCAAGATAATCGCTTTTTTAAACCTTCCAGATTAAATGCTGCCATTAAGATGGCACTTTAGATTTAAAGTAACTATGAATATATTTAGTTAATTCGCAGAGCACATGCATTCCAAACCGTAAAGTGTGGTCCGTATGGATCACTGATCAACTACGATTTGTTTAACCCTTTATATATAGATTTAGTGCACACATCAAATGAAACAAATACAACAGATACAACAGTGTTAAACACGTATTATTACTTTAGTCATATGATGGTGTCAGTAGTGATTGTGTGAAGTCATCTATATTATAGCACAAATCCTCTAATATTTTTAGAGCAAATCCTGTGTTATTGTATCAAAAAAGCAACAAAGTATTCAAATCTTAGTTGTCTCCTAAATTCTTACTATAATTTATTGAAATATATTGTAATCTTTTTAATGTTAGTATGCTTAATATATATGAAATAATAATAATATTTTTTTAATCATCATACATTAAATTGGTTGGTTGCTGTCCCAAACCCTAACCCCTAAATTTCATTTTATGAAAATTATATTTAAATAATTTCTTCATTTAAAAAATACATTTGATTGTTTTTTTAATAAAATTAATTATAAATGATTAACTTCATGTAAAAAATTCAGCGTTTTAGTGTTGCCTCCGAAACAGTGTATGTTTTAGTTCATTGACTGAGACAAATTTTAGCCAAACCCCTACAATTTTGATCAGGAATCATTCCTGTGTCCCTCTCTCTCTCATAGCTACATGGTGAGTAGATTGGTTTTATCATTTTGAGGTAATTGTAAAAACATATTTGGGTGTTATTCCATTAAATTTTGTTTTTATTTGTGCTCATCTGTTCAGAACTGTGCTTGCTGCAAATGTGCTGATTAGCATCTTTAAGCTAGGCGCAAAAGTTTACAAAAATTGTCACCAACAAAAAGCATCGCATGGTGTCATTGTTTCAGTAGTGACAAAAAGGAACACTTTATCCTTTATTTTGAAAAGTAAACAAAATCCAGGACAGTTATGCAAATCATTAGTATTTCATTATTAGTATGTTTTAGAAGAGATGTAGCATGTGAGCTGTAGGTGTTCTTATCAGATATTTACTCTCAGATGGGCTTCTGTTATATCTGCTGCCTGCATATGTTCAACATAGTTAGTTATTTGTATTAACTCAAAATATTGCGAATTTAATTCAGCTGTGCAAATTAAATGTTGTGATCACTACTATAACATTACCAACACTGCTGAAAATGTGTCTCACAAGACCAAACATGGGATGTTTTGTCAAAAATAAAATCTAATCAATTATAAACTGAGATGTTATGATGGTGTTTAGTTCAATGTATATACAAACTAATGAATCCTAAAATTTGAAATGATCAACGTTATGCCTTTTACAAAGAAAGATTGAATTCAAAATACAACAAATCTCATAAACTCAAATTTAAATATTGTTACAATTTCAACCGTCTTTGATTTGTCTGTGAAACATTAAAAAATATATATATTTACAAGGTAGATTTAAACGAAATCTTAATAGAATTAATGTATATTATTGTTTCAGTAGTGACAAAATTTTGGGAGAGGAAGAACATTCCAAAACATTCTCAAATTACAATATGAAAAGTAACTGCACAAGTTATTAGAAATGTGTTGCTTTGATATTAAACGATATCCATAAAAAAAAATTCTAGATGTTTCTAACTCTTACTGCACCAATTCTGTGGAATGGCCCATGTATATTTAGTTTATCATAATATATAGTTATTATAGTATTATTATTGTAATATTTAGTTATGTTTACATTAAGTCATTTAGCAGATGCTTTTATCCACAGTGATTTCCAAAGGAGGCATAACAATGGAAGCAATACATGCAACAAAAGGGCAGCAGTGCATAAGTGCAGTATAGAACTGGTCTCAGTTAGCTTAACACAGTGCACGAAGCAATATAATAAACACAAACATATACCCACAGACACTACACACATGTACATAAATAATATTTTTTATTTAATATTACGTTTTAGTAAAGCCTCCAATACACTTTTTAAATGTTGTCATCGGTGTATGCATTACAGGACATCCCAACAGGAGCGGACAGCTGTGTAACCAGTTTGTCATGTGATCCTCAACGGTCACTTGTTGCAGCAGGTTTTGGAGATGGATCAGTACGGGTTTATGACCGCAGAATGGGACCCAACGAATGGTATTAGAACCAGTTCAATCAATGCAGATCGTAGTTGACATGATTTAGCTTTTCTTCACCCTTAGGGAAAATCAAATGAGCATTATGTCATATTACAGAATCATTTTTGATGCATAGTCACATGACTGCTTCATTTTTGTGATTGAGGTCCGTTGGAATAAATGACTTCCTTTCTTCAGTTGAACACAAGTATGTTAGAAAAAAATATATGAATATTTAGTTTGACATTTTTTTATATTTTTACCTTTTACTTACCTATAGGAATACTTGCATAATCTTAAAATAGACTTTATAAGGGTTATTTATATTCAGTCTTCAGTGTAATGTAGAGACAATGCTGATGTAAAATTGTGATGTTTTAAATAGTGTTGCCATAGTAACACGTCAAACATTTTACCGCTTTTGCACCATATAATGTCAGGAACAAAGTTCTGGAACCAGTAAAGAGGGTTGGGATTTGTGAACAAAGTTCCCAGGGTGCCATTTAAAAGTTTGCATTTGCAAAGGAATTGGGACCTCTAAAGATCTAAAAAAAATATTTAAAAGAACTATACTGCAATCAGAGTTGTGTAACTAGAGATGTAACAATATGGAAGTTTCACATCACAAATATGACCAAATTATCACGATTATCATTATTATCATAATATTGTTAAAAATGTGCTGTAAATGTCCAAAAACTACTGTTACGACTTTTATATTGATGTGTTACTTGTTAAAAGCATTTTTTTCATAATATCAAATAAATCATATCATAGTATTATATTGAAGGGTGACTGTTTAAAAGCACTTTTTTCATAATTTCGAATAAATAACATTTATTCTGGCACAATGGGACCATTATATAAAATTTTCTCTTATTTATTTAAGGTTGTGTTCAACCTGAACAAGAGATTTATTTAAACGCAACACAAATCAGAGCGGTCAATAGAGCGATCTCCAAAATATATACAGACAAAATTAAATGGAGTTTTAAATAATTTAGTATAATACTTATTATTTTGCTCGTATAAATTGCAGTCCTGACATAAATGAAAAACGGTATTTACAATAGTTGTTAAAACAACAAGTTGGTATGGTTTAATGATCATTCAAATACGCCGTGATAATACTAACCCTTGGACGGTTTTATCAGGATTAATCATGAAACCGGTAATCGTTACATCCCTACAGTTTGCGATTGAAAGAGCAAAAAAGAGGACTAAGCCACGAAATCTCCTACGAGAATTTAAAGGTGCTACATATCACCAAGACAGAGAAAAAAGACAATGTGCCAAGACAGCATCTATTAGACATGGGTAAGGTCTAAAAGATTCTAAATTACAAACAGATTTTTAATATTCTTATATTTAATAAATGTATGGCTAAAAGAAAATTCACCTTGTCCATTATGAATTGCTCATCCCTATGCCCTTAGCCCTTCGAAGGGTTTACCCTCTGTTCAAAGAGCTTCAAAGCGTTGTAGGGTGTTTATCATTTGTACCCATTGAAATCCTTCATTCCGAGGGACCCTATGAAGTGGCCAGTTAATAGCACTTTGGAATGACCCGTCTCTATTGGGCCATGATTGTTTTCACTCCGAAGTCCCGTTTGAATGCAATTTATCTCTTGTGAAATGTCATATTGATCAAACTTGAGCTGTATGATTGGTCATGGAGTCAAATCAGGTTGATGTGTCTATTGTAAGGCTTGGTCATAGCTTGACGCATGTCACTTAAAATTCCATTAAATTAAAATAATCCACATATATTTACCCTACTTAAATGCACGTTTACACCATGGACTGCGTTCGATAAGCCACCATGTAGAAGTGGTACAGTGGGGCTTGGGCCTGTCGTCGCCGCTTACAGCTGTATTTCTACTGCATTTCTTTGGTACACTGCTGCTTAACTGTTATTTGCGTCTGTGTTCTGGGAAAGAAATGCACATTTTTATTAGGAATCAGAGTAGAAAAATGTTACCTTTTATTTTTAACTGAAACATGGCTCAGACTCTCTTATGGTTTTCATTTGAATGATCTCACTTCCACAGCCTATGGACAATTCCAGCGTTATGGATGTTAAATTTCACGTAATGGATGTGACAAAAACGCTCAGAGAAAGTATTTGTTACCAATGCACTTAACCATCCGTTTATATTTTACTAAACCGTTGTTAACGTTGTCTAAACATCAGAAAAATGTCACTATTTACAAAGAAATTCTGTTTTAAAAAAGGGGAATAAACATGCATTATGGATGTGACAAAAAAGGACAGGGTTTTTGCGAGACGTCAAACTTTCAATGATTTCTGTGAATTAACTCAACAAACCTGAAGAAATAATATCCAACAAATTGAGGAGGGATGCCTCTTCAGTGTACATAAATGAAAAATCATGCACTAAAAATAAGACAAATTTCTTTATAAACTATTGGTATTTGAAGCACCAAATGTTGATATCTGTGCTATTAGTGGAGTAAAAACTTTAGGGAAAACCTTATTTTTTCATAGTAAGGTTGACATTTCACGTCATTGCCCCCAAGGATTATTTGGTTTCTTACAATCCTTTAGAAGAGGTGGGGGTTGAAGAATCAACAAAGCAGAGTTCCTGTTCTTAGAGTTATCAGATCTGCTATCTATGTTGTGCCTCAAGTTTAACAGAACTCTTATCCTTCTGATGGTTTTTGTCTAAATGTTCTATTGACGATTTAGGGCTGAAAGTATTTTGGTATAAAATTGTTAATTTGTGGTCGATTGAAGAAATGAAGTCATATACAGCATGGAGGGCATAAGAAACAACTTTCATTAAAAACTCAAACTTAAAAGTTTGTATTTCTAAAGTGTGCAGCCATATTTACAATGGACACATGTATCATATGTGTAAACTGAAATGTACAGCATTTTAATTCTTAAATATTAACAGAACATTTATTTTACAGCCGTGTTATGACATATAGAGAACATGGTGCATGGGTGGTAAAGACACATCTGCAGAAGGAGCCAGAAGGACATATTATTAGTGTCAGGTAAGGTTTTTTCTATCCTTCATGTATGCAACGATCGTCAAAAAAACCACACGCACAGATCAAAATCCTTGATCAGCAGATAAATGGCCTGAACTAAGACCCTGTCTATAGTGGTGCGTTTTCAGTTGAAAACTGAGTTTTGGTTTTCAAAACGCTCTTCGTCCACACTAGCAATTTTAAGCGTCTCCCAAACACTGCCCTACCCCGAAGAAATGTCTTGAAACGCTTAAATCCATGTACTGCATGTCAGCATTTGTCATTTCTCTCAGGTGGTTATTTACTTTATGCCTCAATATGTCGTCGCAATGTGGAGCAAAGACATTTTAAAAAGACAGATAATGAGGTAACTTAGAAATGTTGCTAAACGTAACACATAAATTGACAAAATCGAAAGTGAAACTTGACTTGCGCTGTGCTGCCAAACAATAACTGCGAGTAATTCAATATTCCGTCTCCTAAAATACAATCTAAGCCAACAGTTTCTTAGTTTATTGACGCAAAGAGCATTAATCCTATTCACAAAGGTGCCTTAGAATTAAGTATGATACTTGCATGTCTGGTGAATGCTTCTTTAAGGCCATCTATTCTTAAAAAGACAGGTTAATGCAATCGTGAATAATGAGTCCAGCAGTGGGTTATGCTTAATGTAGTGTTGCATGACAGTCCGTGTGATGTGAGGAGTGCCCCCTGGTGGAGCACAAGGTGACAATAGTTATTTAATTTTTGTAAGACACTTTTTGTCGTAGAAAGGCCCTTTGCGAGCAAGTGTCAATGGACATGAATGTTGACCTTGGCAGATAAAGACCCAAGCCCTAATGGGCCTATCAAGGTGGTATGTTAAGGGGCAGCTATGAGAAAGTATGTGAGGAGACATCTGTTGTTATTATGAGAGTACACAAAAAAAGTATATCAATTCACAGTTTCCAAAGATGTATTAGTCTTTTTTGTATGGCAAAAAAACAAATTTTTTCTTATCACTGTGAAAAGATACTTAAAAATACAAGTCTCTTTATACACAGTGATAATAAAAAAGAGGTTGCAGTGTGCTTGCCACCATCGATGTCACGTTTGTTCCTTGCCTGTTTTCACTTGTTTCATTGTTTTCACCTGTCCCTCATCTTTGTTAATTTCCAGTTGCCCATCTCGTTATTAGTTCATTAGTTTCCACTTGTGTTTCATCTTTGTTAATTATCCTGTGCTTGGATTCTATGTTCTGCCAGCATCATCCGTCATCGACCGTGACAATCGACCCATGAGGGTTAAACTTAAATCTGAGCGTAAAGAACTTAACATACATCTTCCTTTATCCATGTACGTTTGTTTTCCTCTTGTAGTGTGAATGGAGATGTTCGGTTCTTTGATCCACGGATGCCAGATTCAATCAACATCTTGCAGACAGTGAAGGGACTGACTGCCCTAGACATTCATCCACAGGCTACCTTGTTTGCTTGGTGAGAGATACTCATGCACCTCATAATTGTATTGTGTTGTGCAAAATATTGTTGTTTAGAACACAAAATGAACAAAGAAACACCACACTATTTAATATAGACGTTAAAAGTATTTTTTTCTAACACTATAATAAATACTCTTCCTCTCTGTTTCTGTTCATCAGTGGTTCTATGAATCAATTTATTGCTGTGTATAACTCCAATGGGGATGTTATCAGCAACATTAAATACTATGATGGTTTTATGGGACAGAGAATTGGAGCCATCAGCTGTCTGGCCTTCCACCCTTATTGGGTAAGATAAATCACCGGTCCAAGACATGTCAAACACATGAGATGTTATACAGTCATTGGGTCAGAGCAAGTGTATGATGCAAACATCAACAACATCGCATCCGTGCGGATATAAAATCACCCACCTGTTTTTTAAAAGATGCTGTTTGCAGTGTTTATTTTTCTGTTGAATAGATTCTTACTGTTTTTTTCTCTACCTTCATAGCCTCATCTGGCAGTGGGCAGTAATGACTACTATATGTCCATCTACTCAGCAGAAAAGAGACTCAGATAACATCATGACATCTTCCTGAAAGCCCTGCACACGCACCTGGCATATTCTTCCTGACTTCTGGCATATTCTTCCTGACTTCTGGCATTTTCAGCAACCACCATGTAGATGTAAAGAAGGCTGCTGGAACCATATATGATGAATATAGTATTATTATTGTTATCATCATAATTCTGATTTTAGTTGTTGATCGTACATTTTTTAATTGCCTATGAGGATCTGAAATCAAAACATTACGCTATAGTCAAGGCTGGACTATGAGTTTATATGGGATTGTGAAGCTTCAAACACCTGCAGAAGAGAGTAACCTGAAGGAAGGATGACAAATTTGCAGAAGCTCCCAGAGTTTTGGGGGTTTTCACAAAGATGTCTGACTATAAAAGGACGTGTCTGCCCTACACCTATTTCTGCTGTGTAATACAGTAGAATGTATAGTTAAGAAACCATAGCCTTTAAGTTGGAATATTGCTGTGTGTGTATGTTTGTGAAGGACGCTATGGCTTGCTAACAGATGCACTGTTATTTCTGGCCAATCACAAGTTCCTTTCACACATCATTTCGTGTGTACATGGTGCCAAACCCTCTCTCTGCTAACTTAACAATGCATCTAAGCTGTGAGGGGAAAAAAGAGGATGAAAAGAACATATCTCTAGCCACCTATCTGAAAAATAGACTTTTTTAAAGTTAAAACTGAGAATGTTACACGATTGGCTTTCGCATTGCCACCCTTGTTATCTGTTATTGTGTCAACTCCTTGCCGTCATGATCATGTTCATTTCCTCCCTCCCCTTCAACTGAGCAATCTACTACTTCTAGAGCTTCTTCTGAATCGTCGTATCTACTTAAGACAGTATGTTATTTTTTTTCAAAGAATTCCTCAAGTGGCTTAAGTTAACAATGTGCTCAAATGGTATAATATCAGTTCTTTCTGGTAATCAATGCTGACATGTAATGAACAAATGTAGGTCACCTGGTTACCCAAAGAATGAAGCAGTACACAATTAACTTAATGATTCAGTGTTAAAGTATTGTTTTACATATGTGTACACACTGAGTCAGCTTCTGTGTGTACATATTGTGTACATAGACGGTGTCTGTGCTGCTGGTTAAATTAACTTGACAATAGACTTTGGATAATTGAGTTTTAGTGTGGATCACAATGATTTGAGCTGCGTCCCACAACAATGCACAATAGCAATAGATTGTCACATTATTCATGTTAAGGCATAAAAATGTTTCCTTCAAACTCACAGCAACCATATAAATTAATGAAAAGGTTTGGATTATTTTTTTCTACCTTTCAAGAATCTGGTTCCAAAAATATACAATTATAAATATATATAAATATGTGTATTTACATGATTATATTTGTAACCAGTTTAATGGGGTGATCTAATTCTGTGTTTTATTTATAACTGGCTTCATTTTTACTTTTGAATCTTTTATCTGCTCCACTTTTTTATTTGGATTAATCCTGAAAGGTAAGAGTTTGTGTTTGAAACAAAAGGAGAATTTGTTTAGAATTAAAACAATCAGATGTTGTATGTGGCTGTAGAACCCTTTTACGATGGTTTAAAATATCAGAGAGGAAAGTAATTAAATAAACTAAATGAATGAATTAAAACTTTGCTCATCTTTGTTTTTGTTTCCCTCATTAGGAATTGTACTTATTGTTCATTATTACTTCTTATACTTGAAATCCTGGTGTGTTTTATTTATATGCACACTAGTGTTTGATGACATTTAATCAGAATGTTTAGATGGTGTAAAACGTATGATCAATGCAATTCAGTTGAAGAAATCGCATGAAGCAACCCACACTAAAAATACTGGTTACATTTACTATGGTAAATTGTTGAATACTGTAATATATTACAGTATTAAATACCTTTATTTATTGTACACAACAGCATTTTGTAGTAATATATAGTAATTGGATAAATAGTGTTGTATACTTAATATAAATATTCAATAGTGTATTTTTATTGTTTGCTTTAGTAAATACAAAAGTATTCTTCACTTTCACAAGGGATCTGCCGTGCGACATTTTAAATCTACATGTCTAAAAGAATCAAATGTTTCATTGGGACCTTCATCACTGCAAAAGGGTTGCCCCACCCCAAAATTTCATTTCGATACATTAATTAATGTGCATGTAATATGTAAACTTTTAAACGGGTATTTTGTTTTTAGGCCACAGAAATGACAGTTCTTCTCGACGACTCATGATAGAGCCACGGGGCCCATCCGAAGAAGTAACGAAGAGCAAGCCAAGCACATTCAAAGATTAATCATAATTATAAACTGTAATATTGTTACAATACGACAATAATATGACAATGTTATGTTGATTATGAACTGACGGTTGTTATCTCAGAATAATCCCCAACAGGATGATCACTCTGAAGGGGTATATTTTGAGACATCAACCAGCATTTCATGGCTACTGACCACAGGAGTAAATCATGGGAAATTGAAAAAAATTATACATCATTTGGAAGTTTGAAGAGTTTGGTTCCAAAAATAGATAACTAAATAAAAACATGCATTTTTTTAATGATTTTATAATTTTTTGTGTTTTATTGTGTTAGTTAACTGTATTTTTTTAGTTACGACTTAAATCAAAACAAAACAACTACAGTTTGATTGATATTAATTGGAATGCAGAATAAAAAACATGATTTTAGAATTGTTTGAATTAATTCTGGAACCAGACTCTTCATATAATCTTATGTTATAAATAAGGAATATTTTAATTTGATTTATTTGTTACTACTAAGATGACGCAAAGAATCAGTATGAACAATGTTTTCACTTTTAGCTAATGATATAGGAAAAACATACCTTGTCGTGACTGACTATTCAGAATCATGTAAATTACATTAATTAAGGACATTGGCTCACAGATAGGACCTTATAGAACCAAGTTAGATTTCACTTTTGTAGATTTTGTAGACCTTTTTGTTTTCTTAAAAATAGTCCCAAAATGTACACAATAAAAAAAATAACATCACATAAATCAATGTTAATGAGTTGTCACTTAATAAAAATATGACTAACTCAATTTTGACAAAAGTGTTAAAAGGAACCTTATAATTCCAATGCGACTATATATTTCAGACCTATTGGAGTAATAGTAACTAATAATAGTGTTATGGTGTCTTGTGTTCTGTGCATTTCTGTGGAGGCTTGAAGAGAGGCACATAATGCAGATTATCCTTTTAACACTTTACTTGTATATACAGTAAATAAAACTGACAACAACTGGGTTAAACTCACCTGGCGCTGATGGGATAAACCTCAACCATCCACACTGGATCCTGTGAGCACACTGATGCTAAACACAACAAAAGGCTCAACCTGTCCCGGTATAGTGACGTAACATCATCTGATTGACTGATAATGAATTATGCAATTGTGCATACAGAATAACACATTCAACAAGTATAATTATTAAACCAACACTATAACAATAGTAATAGTAATTGTGTAAAGTTGTATAAAATGAAAATACTCAATAATGTAATTACTTAATGGTTGGATTCCACAACTGCTAACATAAAACATATAGGACAATACAACATAAATTCCTCTTTTATCTCTCTTTCGTTGGCATTTTGTCTGAATATTGCCATCTCAAATATGCCTAATTTTGTCCTTCTGGCATTCCATATGAAGGTGGCTTTTATCTGTAAAGGCCACCGTATTACGTCATATCCAAGATTCCGAGTAGGAAGTACTCAGGATTGTATATTTTGATCTAATTTAACTACTGCTGCTGTTCGTTAATCGTGAGCGCCAGTTACTAAACGTGCTGCAATATGTCGCAGGATTCGTGGTAAGCAGTTTATATCGTCTACTAACATTTTATGTGAAACGTTACTGATGTTTTGTCTACTTCACCTGCATCTCTATATCTCTCTATATCTTTATCTTGTGTTTATTGTATTCTATTTCTTAATCTTTTATACATATATGCCCTTATTTAAATCATCTATGTACTGTATTCTATTGTTATGGTCTCTGTTAACTGTTGTTGCTGTTTCTGTGTAACGTTACTGGATGCTCCTGTCACAAAAACAAATTCCTTGTATGTGCAAACATACTTGACAATAAAGCTCTTTCTGATTCTGATCTATAGACAATCACACTTAAATATTGATTAATCACAACAGTAGTGTTTACTTTATTAAAAACAACATATATTGTTTATGTTTTCAGTCAAGTTGGCTGTGTTTGGTCTGTAACTGAAAACGCACGTCGTTTACTTTCACGATAGGGTTAATTAACGTAGAATATTAGAAACATTCCACGTAAACACTGCAGATAAATTCGGTTGTCATGTTGTGTGTAATACTGACCGATGTAACGTTAAAGTTGGTTCAAAGTCTGACATTTGTCAGAGATTCGGCCTCGTAAAAAAAGCAATGGTTCTTTAACGATTTAGCACAATGACAAGAGACACGCGGAGTTCGAATTGTTTTAAAATGTACAAGAGAACACACAGTGGTTTGATTTGTTTTATTCTGCCTTAAGGTATTGTATCTGAAAAACCTTATAATGTAATGTATTAGGATAGGGACCGTCTGCAAAGCAAAAAACGAAGAGCAAAAAACCCACGACCAGTTATTTAATCTAAAATAAATTTCAAATCTAATGGGTGTGTGCAGGACCGTAGCCAGCCTAGTTAAAGAGGTGGTTCTATTTTTCAAAGGTGGACCTCTTTTGTTATTTATCCCCACATTTATTATTTAATTTTGAGCAGGGGGAGAGCACAGAATCTCAGCCCCCTCTTCAAAGGCAATGTGTGGGGCCTCTCCATGCTATTTTCAAGTATATTGTTATATTTATTTATAAACGGCAGTGAATCTCATTTCACTATGAATTGTGATATACTTAAATATGAACAAATCACCTCAGCATCCACATAAAATGAATTGACAGTTGTTGTTGATGAGCACATCACCTAAACCAACACACCTAGCTTTCGTCAGCTCTCGGCTCGACTAATGTCCATCCTGTGCACTGTGCACCTTACTGCTGATTGGCTACAAGGTTGTTTTGGTACTCGTCCAGACTTTGTCTAAACAAGCGTAATTCGGAAATCGTACACCCTTCCTTTAATAGAGACACTGTGCAGTGTAATCAAAAACATTACACATTTAACTATTGAACAGTGTAAAATCTAGCACTAGTGCTGCATGAATGGTAGTTTATAATGCCACTTCATGAACTGAGATTGACAATGAATATTTCTTAAAAAGTTGAATGCCAAGTCGAGTATGTCAAGAAACAACCCTTCTTTCATACATTTTAATTCAAAGTAAAAAGGTCTAAATACATTAGCACATCTTTTTATTACTTGCATATCTATTGACCTTTTTAATTTTAGCGTGTTATTATTTTAATCAAATTTTTATGTATTATTAGGTATAAAATGAATATGTCAGAAAAACTGCCTCAACTTCGTAAATATCCAAAGTTTACCTCAATACGCAGATGAATATAAATACTTAAAACAACCTACCCAAATAGTACATTTATAAGATCAAGCACTAGCTGTAAAGTGTATTGTATTTTATCTACCTGTCGATGAGACTATCCATCATCTGCTGGGAGTGTAGTCAGTGAACGCAGACTGTGAGCGGGAAACGGAAAACCTGGAACGGAATACACGTATCTCTTGTGGAGTGATAACAGAATGCTTTCAGTAGGGATGTGAGTTCATTCACTTTCCTCATACAGCCTGTAGTGCAGTTCGCAATGAGGCATGAGTGACATCTACTGAAGCTTCTCAAAATTAGCAGGAACCGAGAAGTTGCACAGACGACAAAAGTCGCTTGTGAATGATAGCTTTTATAAAATGCACTGTAAACCATTGCTTCTTGGGACTTGCATGATTAAAAAAACTTTGTGTGTACGTGGCCTCAGCTACTTCTAATTACTATCATTTAGGTCACAGAATTATGATGCGACTTGTCGAATGACTCAAGAAATTGCAGAAAATACTCATGAAAGGAACAGGCAGCAGAGAACCGGGGGAAACCCAGCCAAGGTAGAAACATAATTTTGTTATTCTTTAGACATTTCTTGGCTTTATCATGTTTATTTTTGATGTAACGTGTCTCGTCCTGTGTGTCTGTTTCTGCAGCTTAACATGACCCTAAGAGCATCGTTACAAAAACTTAAACAGAATGTAGCACAGCTAAGGGAGAATTTGATGCGAGATGCTGCTCAACGGCACATGTATCCTTTTTATGCCTTGCAAAATTTAAAAGAAAAATAATTGAATAGATAGTGAGAACCTAATGTAGCAGTAATTGAAATGTATTAATTATAGAATTTCAACTAGTGTGTGCAATCTAAAAAATTCGGCATGTTTTCACGTGTAACGTGTTCATGTAACCAAAGGGTGGCGCTGCCAATAATAACGCGCCTAAAACCTAAAGGCTGTCAATCGAGAGACAATAGAGGAAGAGGATTTTCCCACAACAATTGCTAACGAAGTTACGCACACTGTAGACCCGCGTGGCATAACGGATGCAATGCAAAGCTGGCTTATCATGGATCAATAACTACGATGCACACTCATTTGAGGGCGAAGATCTCAGCAGGTTCATCCACAGGTCAGCAAAGAAAATGTTCACCATATCCCCAGGGAGTGGGATACCGAAAACTTGTCAGACATAGCAACAGGAACTAAGGGGTGCGTGTTTTGCGAACTGTCAATTGACTATCACGTGTGAAGATATATTTTGTAGGTCATAGATGTTTTCAATGACCAAGTATAATGCTATGTGGCCATATCACTGTGGTTTAAGTATAATTTAACACTAACAACTATGTCATTTTCTTAAAAAGCCTTAATAAATATCTATAGAATGCAAGCTGAAGCAGACAGAAGACAAAACCTTGTTGACGATCTTTCTACCAGAGAAAAGAGGCTAAACGCCTTCTTTAAAGGAGATATCACAGAAGAAGAGCGATCAAGGTACATCCAAACATTTCACTTTTTTATGCATAAGGATTATACACTAAAGCATGCTTCATGTACATGAATGAAGAAACCAGGACAACATTTTTATGAGGAAAATAGTTTATTGAAGGTCGTAGTTAAGCATATTTCCTCTGTAGCGATGTTCTCGTGCCAACGTTCTACATTCTTAACCCAAGAGACCGTCTCTGTGACCAGACTTTCTATGTAACAAATGGCAATCAAACAATAGACAGATACCACTGTGACCTCCTACTGGGGAACTTACAATCGACTGGATAGAATGGACGTTTTATGTATTCATGATTTGAGTCATTTGGTTCACACCTTAACACAGATACTGTTTGTGTCTCTCCACTGTCTAATAAATATTAAAGCTATTAAGGCCAAAAGATACCTTTTGGAGATTGCAGTGCTCCATTTGTCAGGATTTCTTGTTGTATTTTTACATTTCTTGGGTTAATATGGAGGCTTCCTCCTTTGCTAGATAGGGTTAGGTTTGCACCAGCCATTTGTAAGTTCTTGAGTTGGAACAAAAAGCTCACACTAGAGGCTCAGTAACTACTAGATAGTTTTGTTATTATTCGGTTGCACCATTTGTTCTTGGATCAGAACATAACTAGTATTTTGAAAGTCCACTGTAAAGAAATGGCAAGTCGCATAATATGACGTTTACCTTCAATAATCCAATAGCAGTAGTCCGATTAAAAATGTATTTGTGAGAAGTTGTTTTGCTCTGCTAAGTGTAAAGTTGTCACATAATAACAATATAAAAAATCCTTTGCAGTCGACTGCGAAGTGAACTGAGCATTGGTCCTGTGCCCTGTCTCTCGCCATAGTAGGAGAAACATGGGAGTCACAGCATAGTAGGGAAAAACTGTTATAATCTTTCACTCTTTCACCGCCATTGACGAGTTATCAGTATTTAAAAAAAAAACGGTTCCCTGCCAAAGACGAGTTATTATGGCAATCAGTGTTGGCGCTATTACACACCTTTGGGAAAAAGAACAGAATCCCAGAACCTAGAACATATGTTTCTTATCGCTTTTTAATGATCATTCGGGCGGAATCTTTGACAAAAAACGTTTATTATCTCAGCTGTTTAATTAAAGGGATGCATTTTTGAAGTAACCTACCCACATCTACGGAGTGATAAAATACGAACAAATGAAGATAGAACAATAAGGTTTCTTTTGTTTAAATGCTGAGACTCTGTTCTTTCATTTTACATATTGTTTGTCCATATACTCTTTTAGAAAATTTACTGTGAGCCATTGAAGTTGGGTGAAAATGTTAAAAACGCTGGCGTAGGCTGGCAACTTTTTTTTAAAAAGGCTGGCGGGGAATGATTAAACAAAGATGGAACACTAGTAGGCAAAAATGCTTCTGATTGATCCTGTGCTGATGACTGACTGTCATTGTTGTGATGGTCTCCAGGTCAACGCTGATGACAGGAAATAGAGCGGGGGCAACAGTGAACCCTTGGGTTGTCAATGAAACTGAGGAAACCAGAGGACTCAGCTTTGGAGAAATAAGACAACAGCAGCAGCAGATTGTTGAAGGTGTGCTGCATACAAGACTATGGGCTGTCATTAGTTGGTATTCATTAATGTTTTAAATGAGCAAAGTTCAAAAACATACACCATCAAAACACTGATCTGTTTTAATGACAAAAGTTAAAGTAAGTGACACAAATTGATATTGGCGGAAAAGTTGACGGAGGTAACCACCTCTAATCTTTCTATGCAGGAAAAAGCTTATTGGCTGAAAAAATCCTATTGGTACATCCCTAATTTCAAATTTATCCCTGTTGCCTACTCGCATGAAAAGACCGAGCGCTTGAAGTGGGAACTCTGGAGGGAGATGGGAAGTTGTAACTTGTAACCAATAAAAGAGCAGTTTGAATGAAACACATTTTTGAAAGAGAGTAATGAACAGTACTTAAAAAAAACAGCAACTTTTATGACAAATATTTACATCATGGTTGGAATCATCAAACCTTTTTACTTAAAAAACTCTTAGTTTAACAGATAACTTACACTAACAATAATACGGCACAAACAAAAACAGCAAATTGTAATTAAAAAATCACAAAGTTGAACACAATGCAAACTGGGGACTTGAAAACCCTTGTTTTATGTAAATTCTTCAGATTATACACAGTTTGACAAGTTGAGCAAACCTTTTGTCAAGTTTTGGACAAACGCATCATACACAGTATCTAAGTATAGTCTACAAAATAATCTTTCTTAGCCAGAACATTTATGGTCATCTTATTCAGTATCCACAAAATTATACACAGACTCCTTTTATTGAAAAATCTTTTTTCAAGTTGTCTTTGTTGTGAGAGTATTTTGAAGTTGGATTCTTTATCGAGAAAGAAGTGCTGCTTTTTCCAATTTAAGTTGTATTTCAAAAGGGCATTCTCGTTTGAACCAGAATGGCTTACAGCCCTCCGTTCTATCTTTTAATGGTATGTGTCTTTTTTCCTCTAGCTCAGGATGCTGGCTTGGATGCTCTTGCTGCAGTCATAAGCAGACAAAAACAGATGGGTCAGGAAATCGGCAATGAGCTGGATGAACACAATGGTAGGATAAAACTGAAAGAGCCCGATTAAGTAAAAATGTGGAATCTTATTCTTATCTCTTATTTTATTCTGTGACTGTATATAGTATAGCTTTGGCTAAACATTCAGAATATTTTCGGTCAATAGTTTAATTTGCAATTAGGTTGGTTTGGGCAAGAAACCAATGTAAATGTGTTCCAACATTTACCTGACTACCATAATTTTTGACTATAAGAAGACGTTGTGAACTCAAATGATAATTGGAATTATACAATGATGTACCATTAAAGCCAGTATTCTGCACAATGGTAAATGTTTATTAAATATACAGCTTGTGATGCTCATTTGAAAAAGTAAAGAAGTTTTCTGTGAGGATTGGCTTTACATGTGTGTTTAGGTATTTAAATAGACAAGGTCAGTTTAAAAACAACTGAAGTTAATTGCATGTATAGGTATTGACAGTAATACAAAATTATGGTTCTTCATAACTGACGTTGTTTGTTGTTTATTTCAGAGATAATTGATGACATCACTCAGCTCGTGGACAAGACAGACAGCCGCATCAAACACGAGACACACAAAGTCAAGTTGGTGGAGAACAAATCTGCTTCCTGTGGTAAGGGTTCTGTGATAAGAGTGAATTCTCTCCATCTATGCGTTACTAATTTCGCTTTAAAACCCACTAAATACCATACTCTGCCCATTCTGAAATATCTGGTTTTGCTGGAAGTCAATGGAGGAGCCTGATCAAAAATGCTTGTTTGATTGACAAGTCATTTGATAATAATTGTGTGATGCTACACGTCCCTCTGTGTGTTATAAGCAGAATGTACGCGCTCTGTGCACCTGCCTGTCGGAGCATATTACTTGCGAGCTCTTTAAATAACTAAAAAAAATATTGCACCGTTGACTTAAGACTAGGTTACAGTTGGTCAGTTGCGCTGTCTATGTCATTTGGCACAAAATAGCAACACTCCAACAATGCTCGTTTTCAGACCAGGACGCCAATGGGTGGAAATGCATTTGATCTTTGAACAACCTGGTGCATGATGTGAAAATGAAACCGCATTGGACTGAAACTATCAAAATACTGTTTAAAAAATAAAATTTCAGCCTTGGAAGCATGATAAAGGTAGGCCTATATGATTTACCAACAATCAACAATTTAAGTTGGGAATGTCATTTTAGGATCTTTTTTAGCACAATACCATCACTTATCGTCATTAAGTTTTTTTGCGGGAAAGTATGTATAATTAATCCTCATTAAACATATTTTAAGTACCTGATCAGTAGGAATGATGGTAACGATCAGGTTATGCATTTTTTTCAGCAAATAGATGTGTAATCTTATCGTAATCTCTGATATATATGTAATCTCTTAATGTGCTGGGCGGTAAACCGGTTCAAAACGAAGTGTTTATTTTTGTTATGATTAGGGGTGTATTTGTAAACACAAGTATTTGTAAATACCCAGACAGATTTTACTTCCAATATCCTTTATTAATAAAACAAATAGAAGTGATTTTGCAAGTCAACTGGAAGGTTACATTTGCCAGATTTGCAAAGAACCAAAAGGGAAAAGAGTGACGGTCTTCAGTGCCCTGTAGTATTATACAGAATGCAGTAAATTAATGCTTTGTACATAGCACTGTTGCTAGAGAGGTTTAAAGTTTGGAAGCAAAGTCCAAACAGTAGTAGCACCAGTATACAACATCTGTCATGATAAAAAAAAATATGCAAGTGCAGTTCATCATGAATAGCTAGATAACTGACAAAAGACATTGTTACATACAGATGGATAAATTAGGGCCATATATGTCAGACAAATAAAGAAAGGACTAGGGCTGCAACAAACGATTATTTTGATGGTCGGATTATTCTGATGATTGTTAGACCGATTAATCGTCTATTATTTTAATGACCAATCGGTATGTTTTTAATGATTATTCAGCCTCTGCAACTAGTTAAAACATTGAGTTATGCATAATTTACGTAATGAATAAAATCAATTCAGCTTTTGAAATTTGTTTTAATGAATTTGGTTACTCTCTTTAAGTTTGCTGATTCTGTCCAACTCGAATCACACAAATACTCTCTGAAAACTTTTAAATAAAAATAAATGAATAAATCAGGTACATTACATATCAAATTTTCTTATTAAATGTATACAAATCTCTTGACAGAAGCATGAAGCAGCATTTCTATGACACCAGTTTAGTTTAATGTAAAAGAGCAAGAAACAGAAAAAAATATTTTAAATAAAGGCAAGACATAAGACTCCTATCACTTAACGTCCCTCTCTTATAATAATTTTCCTATCATGTAATACCTAATAGTGCTATAATTATCAAGTCAGGCTTGACTCCTTAGGTCGATCAAAGCTTTACTTTGCAAAACAAATAATAACATTACTGTAATTATATGATTATCGTTGTTATTATCATTACTATTATTATTGCATTCTCTCATAAAAAGATTTACCGCTAAGTTAGTTAGTTAGCTCTAGATGGAGAACACTCGCCTCTCTCCTGCTCAAGGATGTTTCCTTTTTAAATGCTCCAGCATGCAGGTTGTGCTGCCCGGAAAGGAAAGTTCCCCCTTGAATGCATTGGACACAACCGCATTTTTTGTTTTCAATTTGGTAAAACTTTGGTAAAACTTTCCCACACTTTACTTGTTCGCATTCGTTTGTACACTTTACATTGCTCATAAGTCCTTTGTAAGCGTTTAGGTTAGGGGGATGTTTCTAAGTGGCTTTTAAATGTTTGCATGTGATGCATAGAGTTTACTTTAGTTTGGGAATGCAAAAAAGTTTGCAATTGTTTTTGCAATGCATGATTTATAATGGGCAAGGAACACATTTTTATTATTCATTTAAAATCAACAAGTTACAAATACTTGAAAAAATATTGAAGCCATTCATAAACAAAAAACATCATCAAACTGTTTTTTCTTTTTGTTTTTGAATCAGGCATGCAGGTGGTGATCGTTCTTCTGCTCATTGCTATCATTGTTGTAGCAGTTTGGCCTACGGGGTAATGAAAAAGATGCTGAAGACACAAATGCAACATCTTGTATTGTTTAAAATTGTGGGGGGTAAACACGGGATATGCACAGTTCATATGGAGTCTGTAAACACTTTCTTTCAAATCCCTCTTCATTTTCCACTGTGTCAGATAAGGATCAAAAACAAAAAAGATCTTTAAAAGGTTTTGATATTTTGAATTGAACCATGACCTCGATTTTGTCATTAGCTGCTTGTTGTGAATTATTTTTGTTATCGTGAAGGTTACAAATTCTAATTAATGCTATTTATACATACTTATTCTAAACTTGTTTTGCTTTTGTCTGTTTGCTATGTACTATACTGTATCACTATACTGTACTTGCAATACATTTTAATTAAATATTTCTGACAGTTCTAGCAGCATGTGTTTTCTTAATGAATCAATGACAAAATACAAAAGAAGCATGTTTGTGTGTGTGTGTGTGTGTGTGTGTGTGAGATTAGCATTTCTCACAGTAAAGAGAATCTGGTGTAGTGAAACAAAACTTAGACGGTACATGCATATACAGATGTATTCTCTAGCATAGGAAACATGTGAACAGTAGCATGAATAGAAATTCATTCAAAGATAATGATTACAGTGATAGCAGGAAAAAGAAAATGTCTGGCATCCATCACCCTCCTTTTTTGACTTTGAGCCATTCTTTGAAGAAAACACATGTGTTTATGAAACCATACACATGTCAAAGCACTGCCTAAAGCTGAAACTGTTAAGTGAAAGGATGAAGGGTTATATTCTCTATCTAGCAGCCTATTAAATACTATATTGTGCTCTTTATTAAGAGACTAACCTAAGTTAATTCACGATAGACTGTCTAAAAAATTTCACTTCTGGATCAACTAAATGTAATATTAAAAAAGCTTTGCATATCAAGAGAACTGTATTTTTACAAAGAAAAAATCTTCTTGGCAACTTGGTCTTAGATAAACATGTCACATTATCATGTGCTCTTTCTGGGTTTTACCAGTAGTGTAATTTCAAAAGGCACTTTGATAGACATACCAAAAGCATTTGCCAAGAGTAAGAATGTTTTCTAACATAGAAAGTGGAGTTTAAGCAGCGTATTGTGCTTCAAGGCAGTTGTCTTTCCAATTATTATGAAAATAAAAGCGGAATGAGTTTTTAGGCTTTATTCAGCAGATCTGGGGGAATGTCTTCTCACTGAACTTGTGTGGAATGTACTTTGTACTGGAGTCAGACAGGCAACCTGAAGAAATTACTGTAGGTTTTTATGTCTGCTTTATTTGTTTGTGAAATGTGTTTGATTCAACATTTTTCGGGGAGAGGACCCCTTAGATGAGAGCTGCATGGAGCAGGGACCCCTGATACTAAACGTGTACAACAGAGATATTAAAACTAGAAACAACTCGCAGCAATATTATGTTAAAGGTGCCATGTAACGGTGTTTCATGCATTCTGACTTATTTACAATGTTAAACATGCTTGCTTAACATGGTCAACTTGTCAAAAAAACGAGTTGACCGAATGACGCAGTATTTCTGTGCGCGATACAATCCCCCAGCATTCATATCAGTTTCGGAAAGTAATATAATAGGCTTGCAGTTACATTTACATTTACATTTAGTCATTTAGCAGACGCTTTTATCCAAAGCGACTTACAAGTGGGGTAGGTAATGGAAGCAATTAGGACAGCATAAGTACAACAAGAGCATAAGTGCAATCAAAAAGAAGAGGTTTCATATAGCCTAACACAGTATACAGAAACATTCATTCATACATTTTTTTTTTTTTTTTTTTTTTTTTTTTTTTTTTGAGTAGAGAAGAAACGAGTAGAGAAGAAAAGAGTAGAGAAGAAACTTGAGTCAGAACAGAACAGTAAGATGTTGGCGGAAGAGATGGGTTTTCAGGCGATTCTTAAAGATGGCTACAGAATCTGCAGATCTTGTAGCAGCAGGCAGATCATTCCACATAGGTGGAACAGATCCGGAGAAGGTGCGCGAGAGAGATTTTCTACCTTTATGGGATGGCACCACAAGACGCCGTTCGTTTGCAGAGCGTAGGGATCTGGCGGGTACATATGTCTGCAGTAGTGAGTGAAGATAAGGTGGTGCCAAACCAGTGGTGGTCTTGTAGGCCAGGAGCAGAGTCTTGAATTTGATGCGAGCGACTATAGGGAGCCAATGTAGCTTAATGAGTAGAGGAGTAACGTGTGCTCTCTTCGGTTCATTAAAGATGACTCTTGCCGCAGCATTCTGGATCATCTGTAGAGGTTTGGTTGTGCAAGCTGGAAGTCCTCCCAGTAGTGCATTGCAGTAGTCCAGTTTGGACAGGACTAGAGCCTGTACTAGGACTTGCGTAGCATGCTCTGATAGGAAGGGTCTAATTTTCCTGATATTGTAGAGGATGAATCTACAGGACCGGGTGGTGCTGGCAACTTGATCTGTGAAGTTGAGCTGGTCATCGATCACCACTCCCAGGTTTCTTGCCTTTCTGGAAGGTGTTATGGTTGATGAGCCCAGTTGAATGGAAAGGTTGTGATAAGTTTTTATATCAGCCGGGATTACAAGCAGTTCGGTTTTTGAAAGGTTCAACTGCAGGTGATGGCCGTTCATCCAGAGTGAGATGTCGGCTAGGCAAGCTGAGATGCGTGCTGAGACAGTCGGATCGTCAGGGCGAAAAGACAGGTAGAGTTGTGTATCATCCGCATAGCAGTGATAGGAAAAGCCATGTTTCCTAATGACAGAGCCAAGGGATGTCATGTATACAGAGAATAGCAACGGACCAAGCACTGAGCCCTGAGGCACACCTGTGTCGAGATGTTGGGACTCAGACACCTCACCCTTCCAAGATACTCTAAATGACCTACCTGAGAGGTAAGACCTGAGCCATTGTAGCACCATTCCGGAGACCCCCATAGCCTTGAGAGTGGACAGGAGGATGTGATGGTTAACAGTGTCAAAGGCGGCAGATAGATCCAGTAGGATGAGAACAGATGAGTTAGAGGAAGCTCTTTCCAGTCTCAGGGCTTCGATAACAGAGAGCAGCGCAGTCTCAGTGGAATGACCGCTCTTGAACCCAGACTGGTTGCTGTCCAGGAGGTTGTTCTGGATGAGGAAGGATGAGAGCTGGTTACAGACAACACGTTCTAGAGTTTTAGCAGCGAAGGGGAGTAGGGATACCGGTCTGTAGTTTTCTAACAGTGCAGGATTAAGAGTAGGCTTCTTTAGTAGTGGGGTAATACGGGCCTCTTTGAAGAGAGTAGGAAATATGCCAGTGGTGAGGGAGGAGTTGATAATGTGAGTCAGAGAGGGTACAACTGATGGAGAGATGGCCTGGAGGAGATGGGTGGGGATGGGATCTAGGGGGCAGGTAGTCGGGTGGTTAGAAGAAATTGCCTTGGAAACTTCCTCTTCAGATAGGAGAGAGAACGAGGGGAACGAGCATGTGTCTGGGGATTGACTGTGGTCAAGAGGTGGTGGGGTAGAGAATTGATTGCTGATGGTGTTCGTTTTCTTTACAAAGAACGATGCAAAATCGTCAGCTGTTAAGTCTGAAGGAGGTGAGGGGGTATACTTTCACATTTCACAGTTCTTTCACATTTCCAGGTACCGGTGCATGCTGATTTGCCTGAGCATAATAGATCTTGGAGAACAACTTCCCTCAACTTAAAGTGGCTAAAACATCTTCAATTCGGGGTAAAGGATACACTTCTGTGTTGCAAGCTGGTTTAACAGTGACCTGGTAGTCTCCACACAAACTAATTGTTGAATCTTTTTTAATCACAGGACGGCTGGAGCAGTCCAATCACTGTACGTTAGGGGAGATATAATGTTTGCCTTCTCCAATCAATCAATATCGTTCTCCACATGTTCTTTCATAGCAAAGGTATTGGACGGCTTTTATCAAAATTATGCATAACATCGGTTTCACTGAAAGGGTAGCTTTAATATCCTTTAGAGTGCCCAACTCATTCTTGAAAACTTCACTTTCTTTCTCAAGCACTTCATGGATAGAACCTGGCTGTTTAGGTTGACTCACATATCGAATTGCTTTCCATTTCAACTTGATTTTCTTGAGCCAATTACTACCACACAAAGTTGGCCCATTCCCTTCTGCTATAATCATAGGTG
Source organism: Triplophysa tibetana (assembly GCA_008369825.1). Taxonomy (NCBI): domain Eukaryota; kingdom Metazoa; phylum Chordata; class Actinopteri; order Cypriniformes; family Nemacheilidae; genus Triplophysa; species Triplophysa tibetana. Next base: position 16,832,134 of record CM017905.1, on the reverse strand, counting down.
ATTCATTTACTTGATCTTCATATTGCACAGTAGCTGTAAATTGGCCTAGTACCGGAATCCTTTCACCAGTATACGTCTTCAACTTAACTCAAGCTCCATCCAGTGTGTCCAAGCTCCATCCATTTTATGTGAAATAATACTCACAGCAGCTACTGTATCAACTTCCATTAATAAATCTTGCTGATTCACAGTAAAATTCACTCGGAACGACTGTTTTTCAGTATCACTTACCAGAGAGAACATTTCCAATTCTGGATCTTCAGCACACATAACACATAACTTTGTGCTTAGTCTGGTGCCCAGCAATTTACTATAATGTGACTTCCCTCTCACGCTGCATGCTTTTTTATATGGCCAATCCTTCCACAACTATGGCATTTGGAGTTTTTCAAATAACATTCCTGAGAATTATGATTTTTACCTTTACAACAATAGCATGCATATCGGCTCTCATGTCTCCTCATTTAATTTATAAACAGTTGCCTCTGTATTCCTCATCCGCATTCCTCAGTTGTTGCGTGTCCCGATCAGCTGTTTCCATACTAAGAGCAATTTGAAATGCTTGTGCAAAAGTGAGCTCGTCCTCTGTAAGCTATCTTCGTTGGCATGCCACACTTTCAATGCCACTGACAAAGCTCTCTATCCCATAATGCCACAGGAGCTGAGCAACTGTCAAATTCTAAAAGTAAATCAAACAAATATTGCAGAAGAATGTATGTGCCAATAAATGAATTTGTCATGTTTAAATTTATCAACGCTCACGTTTAGGTTGTTATTAACATGTCATAGGTCAAAGAGCATTAATTCACATGACCATAAAACATGGTGGACGCAGTATGTGCGAAATGTATTCATACTAATCCTACTCATACTTTGTAGCACATACTGTTTTAACGTCCGATGGGTAGGTACTTATTCAAATTCAGTACGTATGGTCACGGTATGCGATTTCAGATGCAGCTATTATTTTTGAGTTTTAGTTGAATCACCCAAGGTAAAATAATTCATTTTTCATGTTGTCTAAAAAAATTTGATTTTTTACAGGGGGAAATGGCTTTTTCTGTCATCATTTTATACAATTTTTAAGATAAAAGATGTTCTTTTATTAATCCGGTAAAACAGTTCCAGTAGTAAAACATGTATGTGATATAGTAAAACAAATAACACTGTCGTGCATTATAAATAGTATGAAATATCAGTATATATACAGGTACATCTAAAAAAAAATGAATATCATGGAAAAGGTCAATATTTTTTGTCACTCATTTCAGAAATTGAAACCAATATATTATATAGATTCATTACACACAGAGTGAAATATTTCAAACCTTTATTTCTTGAAATTTTGATGATTATGGTCTACAGATTATGCAAACCAAAAATTCTGTGTCTCAGAAGATTTGAATATACCATAAGATGTCAGGCTTCTGAAAAGTATGTTCATTTCTGTGCACTCAATACTTAGTTGGACCTCCTTAGGCATGAATTACTGGATCAATGTGTTGTGGCATGGAGGCAAACAGCCTGTGGCACTGCTCAGGTGTAACGGAAGCCCAGGTTGCTTTGATAGCGGCCTTCAGGTCATCTGCATTGTTGGGTCTGATGTCTCTCATCTTCCTCAGATTCTCTATGGGGCTCAGGTCAGGCGGGTTTGCTGGCCAATCAAGCACAGACCACCATGGTCATTGAACCAGCTTTTGGTACCTTTGGCATTGTGAGCAGGTGCCAAGTCCTGCTGGAAAAATAAATCAGCATCTCCATAAAGCTTGTCAGGAGAAACATTTCGGTAGATGGCTGCATTGACTGTGGACTCACCACATTAAAGAGTACATAACTAATGATTTTTAAGGTCCTACTTTGGTTTATGGAGCATCCAACGACAAGTTTATGTACAAAAAAAGGGTGTAGAAACACTTTTATTTTGTAATAAAAGGTAGTTATTCTTACCTTACTTCTTGACTGACTCTCAAATGATTTGTTCCACGATTCATCTGTCAAATCTCCACCTTTCCGCTAGCCTAGTGTGATGTGATTGGTCAGATGGTCGAGTCTGCTGTGATTGGTTTGCCGCAAATGAGGCTCACGAGCTACAGTAGCTGTGTCTCATTTTGGAACCCTCCGTCCTTCGGAGGTCTCATTTGAAGCCTGCAAAGTCATCAAGGCTGTTTCGTTTCTTAAAAGCAGGTAGGACACTCCGTATGCACCCTTCTAATGCGACCCACTTTCACAAGAATTCGAAGGACAGCTGAGATGAAACCTTCACTGCTAGAGATAACCCACAATTCTTTGCGTCGTCCAACTTCTGTTATTTGAATGAACGGCAACAGCTGCACATTCAATCAAATATGTGGTGTTTAAATGTGAACCGTTTATAATTAGTGTCACGTTTTTTAAATCTAATTCCTGCTAATCTTCGTTAGCTGGCATATGTAAATAGGTTTACAAGTGTTTAGTGATTTTCTAACTTTTTAAAACAGTAAGGCAAATTTTTTTATATTTCTTTGTTTCTTTTGGCTTCGTTTATTGTAGAAAGTCTCTTAAATCATGTAGAAATAATTTTCATCAATTTGACACGTGTGTGTCAGGGCAATGTGGTACTTCCTGTGACCTTTTCTGCCAGTATGTCGTATGAAGGATGTCTCGTTTAATTCTAAATTGAGAATCCTCCGTATCCTTTAGACCAGCGGTCTCCAACCTTTTTTAAACCACGGACCGCTTTTGTTTTACTAATATTTACACGGACCGGCCAGTGGGGATGCAGGGAAGTATAATGAAAGTAATTATCTATTACTGTGAATAAATAACTTATTACGTACTTTTTTATTTATTAATTAATTTAACATTTAATTTCCCTTAAATCGTCAAACTGCGCATTCACGCCAACTGCGTAAAAATAAAACATCACTAAGTCAATTTAATTTAGTTTAAATCGTCAAACTTCGCCTCATTCGAACTTCATACAACAACTACAAAAAACATTACAAGGTCAATTTAATTTACAATAAATCGCCACTCTTCGCCTCATTCCAACTTCATACAACAACTAAATAAAAACATTACAAAGTCAATATAATTTCCATCAAATCGTCAAATTTCGCCGTCGTTCCAACTTCATACAACTTAATAAAACATTACAGGGAAAGGGAGTAAACATTTCAGAGCCTTCGCAGCTATTGCTGAATATTCTGCTTTTAATTTTATCCAGAAGTCTGCGATTTTTCTTTAGTCCTCCATCATTTGCGATTTCAATGTGCTGGTCCTCCTAATGAACCGACGTGGATGCTTCGTGGGGCATATTTGCAAAAGGATCACGAATCCATTCTTTTCCGATTCTTGGATCGCTCGAGCACGGAAAGTAACGTTCAAACTCTACTGACAGTGAAGCTATGTGGTCACAGATCTTCTGTAATAAATATCATGTCACAAGGACGCAGCCTTACGAAATGACACACAGCTATTGGATTTGGGGAGAAGAGTGAAGTTTTCGCAGACAGTCCTAGCAAAACATTGGCAAGGCCTATATATATTGTGACGTAAATCCACGGCGGTTTGGAAATTGGGACGACTCGTTTGCTTGATTCAGAATCAACTTCCCTTTTCCAAGCCAAAAACTATATTCATTCACCTTCGGATTTACAACTTGGCAGACTGCTTACATTCACACACGGCAATATTACACACTGCATGAAATGTAAATTTCATGACCTCATGTTATGTACTCTTTAAAGTTTTTGTGCGGAATCAATATTCCTACATGAAATCATTCTCGAAAACTACCACCGTTCCATTTGACATTTTCTTAGCAGTCTGATGTTTTTTTATGAAAGGCATACATTTAAAAGTGTTGTTGTTTTGTTTTGCACAGGTAGAAATCCACAGAAAACGAAACACTGTGAAAGAGACATTCCAAGTGTGTGGTGGTAGAGGGAGCACATTATGCTCAAAATGGACAAGAATTTAGCCGTGGCTGTTTTTGGAAGGAGCATGTTAGCTACCCATAGAGCCTTTCTGGAAAATTTTGAAATCCTAACAAAGAATCACAAGCCAAGCCTCCTTTGGACCCACATGTGAAACTTTTTATAGGTATTAAAGCGTTGAAGGTCTTAATCGGAAAAGTTCACCCAAAGATTTTGGGTCACCATTGACTCCCATACTAGGACAAAAGACTACTATGGGAGACAATGGTGACCCAAAACGGCTTAGTTACAAACTAGTAACTAAGTAACTAGTATAGTACAACATGGAACTATATGAAGCTTTGTAGCAACTGCAGGGTGAGCGAAGGATGACAACAATTTCTCACTTTTGGGTGAATTATTCCCCAAATTCTCTCATAACAGGTATCTATAACTAAAGTGTTTATTTACATTTATCTTTCAGACACTGTTCAGAAGAAATTTCCAGCAACTCCCCAAAAGTTTCTTCGGGCTGCTTTACTGGAAAAAAATTATGAACATATACTTCTAAGCAGGTTTTACATTCTATTTTTATATTTACATTTTTAGTGTTATACACATCAGTAAGACGATCATTTACCATTATTATATTTACAGTACCTTTTATTTCAGCATTTTTATATGTTCTTTATACTTATATTTCTCAGGTAACATAAGAAGGACACTTTTACGCTGCAACTTTGATTGGACCTAAGAGGTGAGGGCAAATTTACTACAACATAGCATGTATTATTTATACAAGTTCTATTTGATAAGTTTTGTATCTCTTTTTCCAGAGTCCAGAGTAATTACCACACTGAGCACAGGTGCCCCACAGGGCTGTGTCCTCAGCCCGCTGCTCTTCACGCTGCTGACCCACGACTGCACTGCCAAGTTCAGCTCCAACCACATCATCAAGTTTGCCGATGACACATCAGTGGTAGGTCTCATCAGCAACAACGATGAAACGCACTACAGAGAGGAAGTGGCACAGCTGGCTGAATGGTGTGGCGCAAACAACCTGTCCCTCAATGTGGAGAAGACAAAGGAGGTTGTGACGGACTTCAGGAGAAACCCCGTTGACCACCCCCCACTGACCATCGACACCTCGACTGTGGAGAGAGTCAGCAGCACTAAATTCCTGGGGGTGCACATCACAGAGGACCTCACCTGGACTACCAACACCAAGTCTGTCTCCAAGAAGGCACAACAGCGCCTACACTTTCTCCGCCGGCTGAAAAAAGCAAGCCTCCCTCCACCCATCCTCACCACCTTCTACAGGGGTACCATTGAGAGCGTGCTGACCAGCTGCATCACTGTCTGGTACGGAAACTGTTGTGCAACAGACCGCAAGACCCTCCAGCGGACAGTGAACACCGCTGCAAAAATCATTGGTGCCCCTCTCCCCTCCATCCTGGATATTTTCCTCACACGATGCTCCAGCAAAGCAAAAAGTATCGTGGAGGACCCCACCCACCCCTCCCACAGTCTCTTCCAGCTCCTACCCTCAGGTAGACGGTACTGGAGTATCAGAGCCCGCTCCGCCAGACTGCTCAACAGCTTTTTCCCCCAGGCTGTGAGAGCCCTGAACTCGCATCACACCGCCCCTCTCTGAAACCCCTAACAACCCCCCCCCCCAACATACACCATACCACGTCTCAGGAAAAAACTGTGAACTTTTATTTCTGTGCAATTCAGGTGAGCGGGCCTGCACAAGCCACCTGTAGCAACACACTCTCCTCAGCATGCACTAGACACTTTCACACACCATTGTGTGTCCATAATCCCACAAAAGACTGATTGTAATATATGACTGTAATGTATGTATGTTTACTGGCTCATGCACCACAAATCACCTTACACTGTTTCCCAGCCAGCTGCTTGAATGTCTCTCTCTTTGCACATGTACAGTATTTGAAGTCATTTGCACAGTTGTACAGTTTGTTTTTATTTATTTATTTTTTATCTCTTAGTTTATGTATAGGTAACCACTTTTATATATATCATATGTATAGTCAAAGCTGACAGTAGGTTAGTTGGGTATAGGTTTATACTGTTTTACTTTGTGTTGTATATCTGTATTTATGTAGCACCGTGGTCCTGTGAGGCACGACATCTCGTCCCGCTATATGTCCACACATGTAGTGGAATGACAATAAAGCTCAACTTGACTTGACTTGACTTGACTTAATTGGTTCCTGCAGAATGATTCGCCACGTTCTGTCCAGAGTGTTCATTTTCTTCCCACTTATCTCATCTTTCCATGCTATTTTGACTAATAAATACATTTTCTGAAGTAATTTTTCAATTTTTGTTGGTATATAAATTTGAGTAACATACAATTGCTTTTTGAAAGTGTTTTGTTGTACAGAAGGCTCTGAATATCCCATCAGTAGTCCAACAGGATGAGTTTACATAATAGTACACTAGAATTCCTGCAGAAGTCCTGTAAGAACTGGACACTTTAGCTTTCCTGAAGAATTCCTGCATGAGTCCCACAGGAAAATTATCACGAAAATCCAGTGAGAATCTGCAGGTTTGCAGGGTTGGAGCCATATAACCTTTTTGTATTCCACGAAAATAATAAAATATTTAGATTAATTGAGAAATCGGCTTCTGATGTACGATCCAGCGGAGCGCGTCTAGGTATTATTATATCTTTTTCTATGCTCGACTAAACTCCGAAATTAAAGTTATGAAAATAGTGTAATTAATATTGCGAATAAATTAAATGATTCCGATTCCTGGTCACTTCATTTACTGGTTTAAATGGCTTTTATTTTGAAATTCCTTGCATTGGTCTCCCATTTTGTGTCTTGTGTATTGGTGCTGTGTTCACACTATGGAGTGGAAATAGCTACATAAACACGGTAGTATTAGCAATGTTTGTTTTCTTATTAACTACTTCTGCATTTGTTTTGGACAGCAATTACACGTTATTGTCATGCTTAGCACTGATATTCCCTGTACGGAATATGCGCTATTTCAGCCCATTCGCATTAGCTTTTGTTAGTGAGTAGTTGAGCAGGTGAAATATCGCATCTGTATGTGACTAACCCGCTCTTTTTATCTAATATTTTTTTCTCTGTTATTGTAGCCTTCTTACTGGGTGTGCGATTTGAACTTGTGTGTATGTAATGAACATGATCTCATCGTCGGTCGGGGCCATACGCACGTATGCTTACTTTTTCCATAGCGCTGTCTTCTGAAGATCTATTAGCGTATACCCACTTGTTTTGCTGCTTAAAAACGTCTCCAATGAGACTTTGTGGTTTCTTTCCCTTTAACTTTATCAACTTATTCTTATTTTGTTTTAAAAGACTTGATTCCTTCATTCAGTTAACGTAAGTGCATAAAAAATACACAATATTTCCCGCAGCCCCGCCTCCGACAACCGCGTCATCGTCAGTGTTGTTAGCGCGCCGGAGAGGAGTTCGTCCTGTCAGTGACTGAAAGAGTCCCGCTGAAACCGTCAGCTTACATTGATAAAACTTCTCATTTTAGTCAAAGTTACTGTAAAGTATGCTTACCGGTAGCGGGTACTCTCCATGCGACCAAATAAAACAAAGCACTTCCGTAGCCCTACTATTTAAAAGCTCACAAGTCAGACACCTTACGTTATTGTCACTTTTTCTCTGTAGCCTCGTTCCCTTTAAACTTCCTCGTTATATTTATTGTACGTTTAAAATCAGTTATTTTCACCACAATATTTAACTTCAAACATTTATATCTTCCCCTTAAATTCACACAGAGATGGCAGTGTTGGCAAAGTTACATTTGCATTCTGTATGTGATGTCAACATAACGTGATGCATTGTAAAAATATTATACTGGCATAGACCTGTTTTATTCCAATGATATAACTTCATAATCAAAGCATAAGTGAAGAATTATGCATTTATATATATATATTTAAATATAAAATAATAATAAATGGCTTTCTTAAACTCAAAAAAATATCATGTTACTAGAAAAATAACAAACTCAAACTTAGGATGCAACACAAACTGCACAATTTTAAAAACAATTGGGTGAAAAACCTGTTTACTCTGGTCTTTTCTCACAGGTTACAAACAGAAGATGAGCTTTCAACATGTTTCCAGAGCTGCGTTGCCTCCCTCTGGTTCTGGACAAGGTCAGACGTCTTCCAGCAGCAACGTTACTGGTCTAGGGACGCAATCAGGTAGTCATACAGGACTTTTTACACCCCAACCTAAATCAAGCTGTGAGAAGAGGATCACAGAATGTTGTGAATTTACTGTTACAAATAGGTGGTGATGACAAAAGTCGTGAAGTGGAGCACTCTCAGGACCCTACACCTGGGAGCGGTACAGGTGGATCAGCACCGTTTCGTGATGATAAGCAGGAAACTGTTGTGGTTAGGCCCTATCCACAGGTCCAAGCCATCAGTCAATCTGCAGCTCTACCCCAGCATGTGCCTATCCAACCCAGCCCTCCTGTCACTGTGTCTAACCCATCAGTTCATCTGTCGCATGGCCAGCAGACAGGCATTGGGGATGGCGCCGTTAAGGTAATGACAGTTTGCTTTCTTGTTTTTAAAATGAGCATAAATCATTTGTTGGAAATATCTGTGTAGCTGCTTTGTGAAAATTGTGATATTTCAACTGCATTTTCATCCAGCAGTTTGTATCAGCACTTGAAGGAAAAAGTTTTCTACTGCCTTCAGGAAAAGTCTAGTTGAAACAATGTTAAGCCTGCAGTTACAACATTGTGTTTAAGCCAGGCATGATGTCATTAGATTCCAGAGACCAGTACTGTGTTGCACGATGCATCTGGTTGTGGTTGGGACTAAATCAAGATTTGCTTGGATGAGAAAGTTAATTATCAGAATTAATTACTGAAGTTATCAGTAAACTTTCAATGTAACCTTTGTTTGCTGATTGATATCAGTCCTTCCCCTAACCCCCACCCAAAATATTTGCTACTGGCAGTTCTGTTGTTTTCCTCTAGGTTGCCCTAAAGTCACCCATGCCCAGTCGTCTTATAGCTCCTGCTCCTGCAGTCAGCCAGGGGCATATGCCTGTTCCAGCCAAAGTGTCTGGCCATATTACCGTTCCTCTGGAAAGCAGCATTGCTCCAGCTTCTATTCCAGTGGCAACCATCAGTGGTCAACAGGTAGAGGCAATGCCAATAGCTGAACTTCTTCTATTAATGGTTACTTTAACTACACACACAGATTGTTGTCATAACATAAAAAATAAGAATAATGCTTCTCCAGGGGCAGAGTAATCTAAATCACCTAATGGCAACTAACGTGCAGATCATCAGGAGCAGTGCACCTGCACTACAGATCGGATCTCCAGCTCCTCTTCCTCACACATTCACCTCCCACCTACCCAGAGGTCAGTGCATTTTATTCGCACAGTACTGATATTTCTGTATTAATTTTGTATTTTTAAACACCCACAACTGGTAAATCAAAAGGTTGCTGGTTCGATCCCAGCAGCCAACACTGGTGTCAACACTGTGTCCTTGAGCAAGACACTTTACTCCATGTTGCTCCAGGGGGATTGTCCCTGTATTAAGTGCACTGTAAGTCGCTTTGGATAAAAGCGTCTGCCAAATGACTAAATGTAATATATATATATTTAGGAAATATTCACAGGCCTAGTTTTAGTACATGCGTACAGCAGCATTCTGTAATTTTCTAAATAGTTGATGTGTTCTGTGATTTAGGTGCCGCCGCCGCAGCTGTCATGTCCAGTAGTAAAGGCCCTACTGTTCTCAGACCAGCTGGAGGAGGAAACACAGGCCCTTGCCAACCTGCAGCTGTGCAGCATATCATACATCAGCCTATTCAGGTGCAGACACTCAACACAACACTGATCAGATATAGTTACATACAACAGTCTGTGGCATGGGCACTTGCAGCATTTTAGATGTCTTGAGATTTAGTGAGAGCGTAGTGTGAAGTCATTTTGTTGGATATGACATTTTCCTATTAAAACGATCAAACTGAACTATTACAGAATAATAATAGTTCATAATAAATAATAATAAAAATAACAGAATACTTTTTTATTGATATTCTTAAGCTAAAATACCATGGGTGAAATAAGAACAAGTTTAAAAAATAGGTTTAACTACTTTTACCCTACTTTTTTTTTTTGTGTCGAATTTTTATAATAATTGTCTTCGTAGCTGACCTGACCTACATTTCCCTGCTGTTGTATATTCTTCATATAGCTGTGTTTTTTGCATTGGCTGTCTTTAAACTGCAAAATTAGTTTTTATACAACATTCGTCAAGCTCACAGTTAAATTTTCCACAGTTCAGGATTCTTGATGTTATGGAAATTATTTGATTGAATGTTTTTGAATTTATTGACAGTCTCGATCTTTGGTGACCACATCTACGGCTGTTCTACCCACAATGGTGGCTCCTATTCCAGCATCCAGAACACAGTCTCCAACCATCAGCACTCCTGTTACACACACTGCAGAGATGGTTCATGGGTATGATTGTATCCACATGTTTGCTGAGTAACTGTACAGTATAATGGAGTTTTATGGTTTGCTCTTCTGATTGTCTTGCGTTTCAGGCGACCGGTGACTATTCACCCTCCGCCAACCACCATAAACATTCAGCGTCCACCTATCCAACGGGACACTGCCACTCGCATCACACTGCCCTCCAACCACGCTGTTGGAGCCCAGAAAGCCCAAGCCACTCACACCGTCACACAAGTCAGTGACATGACACAAACTTATAGAAGTTACTTATGGAATCAGTTCATTCTGTATGTCTGTAGGCGTATTTGTATTTTGTGTTACTTGGAATTGTAGCCCACAACCTCGATGTTGCCAATTGCTTGCTATACTTTGACCTGTTTGTCAATATGGTAACCCATACTTGTTAATGTGTGAAATTGTTGTCCACAGAAGCCAATATTCAACACTGTGAGCCCTGTTGCTGCTGCTACAGTAGCTCCTTTATTAGCTGCCAACACTGTTCCATCAGCCACCACTGCAGGTACCTTAGCTAAGCTTTTCCCCAGATGCTACATGGTAGAGATTCCATACAGCTCATAACATTATCTAAACATAATCTTTTTTTTCAAACAGGGTCTGCACCACACACCCAGATGGCCAGTAGCACTATTGTCACCATGACAATGGCCTCTCACTCATCTCATGCTACAGCTGTGACCACCTCCGCTATCCCTGTTGGTAAGCACAACCCACTCCAAGTGTTCGTACAGAACTATTTGTAGTGGTGGACTGCTCAGATGATCAACATTAAACTGTATATTTCTGCTTAAACGTTTTACACAAATGTGAAGGAACTTTGACGCAAATGTTGAAAAATATGTGATGAAAACCTTTGTCAAAATGGTGGATAAAAAAGCAGATTTTTTCTTGGGCGTCTATTGAGAGACGTCTTTGGTCCAGCACCTGGATTTGTTTGGCAAACCAGAATCAAGATAACAGCGTCGTCTTTTTTTTGGTCCTTAGGCCAACCAAAATTAAGATAACAGCATCGTCTTTTTTTTGTCCTTTGGCCACACATTCACTCGTTCTATAGGTCATATTTTGCGCCCATGAAAAGTATTGCTGAAAGGAATGAACGCAAAGTGTCGTCTCGGATAAAGTGACATCGATATTTATTGTTCAATTCACCTGTGTGATCAAAACTGCTATGTTATGAGAGGCAGTCACCAGTCTCCCTTTCGAATTTCGCCCTCTTGAGCTCGGCCCTTCTTAGTGAGAAAGGCACCTGGGTGGGATTGATATTTGTCCAAAGTTTCAGTCGCAGAAGCTGTAGTTTACAGATAATATTTAATAATTGTTTTAGAGACTGATCAATTCGCTCATAATACATTAATATGTCGCCAGGAGCCACGCGGATTACTTTTGAATTGCTTGTAACCGCTTTTCTAACGTTCTATTTTTTTGAAAGCTCTTAATACCTCTTTTTTATTTTTTAGCTCTTATAACTTGCAGCAATCAGGTCCTGCACTTTATCTCTCTTAATAACTCTTTTTACATAAATTCCGCTCTATATTTGCTCAATCCTGCATGTTTTAAAACCGAAATCAAAACGTCAGAAACGAAGCACTTTGCTTCCGATTGACACGCGTCCTTTGTAAAAGAAAAGACTTAGGATGTGAACCTCTCAGAAAATGTCGACAAATAAAGATGATTTTAGATGTTTAGTTACGACTTGATAAATTCGACCAAAATCCATATTTCACCTCCATATTCACTTTTTCCTTTAGCTCAAAATTATTGTCATGTGATTAGCTAGTGCTCCATAGTTGTCATGTGGTGCACTTGAAAAGCCAAAGACTGATGAAAATGACAGTCGTATGGCTGTCAAGTTTTTCACCTCTTCCGAGTTTGCAGGTCTTGCATCAGTAGTATCAGATCACTCAATTACTCGCCCTTAAGTCGTTTGAAACGCCTAGGAAAACCTTCATCTTCAGAACACAAATTAATATACTTTTATTAAGTTTGATTAGATTCGGGAGCTTTCTGACTCCCGCCCATAGAGAGGAACGTAACTGATATTCTGCGGTTTAATAATCAAGTGACAAAAATAGTTTTTTTCAATTGCATGTCAATGAGGTTTATTTCATTTTTTTTCTTATCTATTTTACAAGGTTAAAAGTGTATCTTACATTACATTGATATTATCTTTGTTCAGCTAAAGTGGTTCCACAGCCAATTGCCCATACATCACCACGTATCCAGCCAGACTACCCTGGAGAGAGAACTAACTTGATTCCCATCTCAGGTCATCGTTCCTCTCCAAATCCTGTCCCTATGGAGGCCCGCAGTGATAACAGGTACAATTTAAGCAGGAACTCTTCATTTGATGTCATACAAAACATTTAAAACATTCTCAAGTCACTCTATACTTATGTAAACCTTAACATATGTAATCTATCGCTGGGACTGCTTCGTCTTTCAGTTTCAAATGATCTGAAAATCCTTCGTAGCCTTGTTGTCATAACATAGTCAAATAAAAAGATATGAACAAACACACTTGCACAACACTGTTGCTTCCCCGAAAAAAACTGGATCCATTGTGGGATTGTTCACCCAAAAATTAAAATTCTGTCATCATTTACTCACCATCAGATTGTTCCTGACCTGTAAAAATGTCTTTGTTCTGCTAAACACAAAGGAACATATTTGGAAGAACGTCACTAAAGATCTGCATAGTTACTGACATTCTTCCAAATATCTTCCTTTGTGTTTAGCAGAACAGAGAAATGATCATATTGTTTGGAACAATCTGAGGCTGAGTAAATGGTGATCACTTTAACGCTGGGATCTTTGTAAAGCTGAACAAGGTCATCTTTCCCTCCCAGCCAAAAACATACTTTAGTGACTTTGTATTCTAAAAACAAAATGACAAATCATTCTTGAAAGGTGCCCTACACCTTCCATAACTTGACCAAAGGACATTGATTGGTGTGTGCTCTATCTCTCACTATCTGTAGTCTGACTCCTGGAATATATTAGATCAAAGTTTTAATAATGTTTTAATTCTTATTTTTAAATGTATATTCAGTATAAAGATGCACAGTGTATTGAGTTTACCAGAATAGCAGTACGTGTATATAATTATATGTGACAATATGAAATGAAAACAAACTCAAAATAAAGTTAAAATATCATGAGCATTGTGGACAAAAATGACGCTGTTCAGGGAAATACCTGTAGATAGCGTGGCATCCGAGTGTGCTCACACTGATTGTCTAAGTGTGAACGAAGACGGGTATGAATGCTTCAATAGTGACCTGGAAGACTGGAATTTCGCAGAGTTAAATATTACTGCTCCTGCTAAACTAGAAAAAATATATATATAAACAAAAAAATCTACAATTTTAAAAACTAAGACTACTTCGAAAAAAACTGATGCAAAACTACAAAGTCTTGCCGGTGAGAACCTCTGATTAAAGGCCGATTCTTGGTTCTGCGTCAGACCTACGCAGAGCAGCGCACCCTACTCTGTAAAAAATGTAACAACGCGTCAAATCGACGCGGACCATATGCAGACAGCAAGTACTGTAATTGGTCTGCTTTAACCCCCTCCTTTCATGTAAAAAAAACTCTGCGATGGCGTCAGGTTTACTCATACGCATTTCAAATGAATTATCTAAATAAATTACGTGTTCTTCTGTATTTAACGAATCGATCTGCAATTTGACTGTTTACTTGCCGCTATAACTGCTCTTGTCTTGGTTACACAAGCAACGTTGACACTGACGCCTAGTGGGCGTTTCCTGTCGACGCGGACAATGACTTCCAAATATAAACAAAGATGGCGCATTGCCTACGGCGTAGGTCTGATGCAGAAGTAATAAACACACTTAAGTAATCTTATCTTGATCATCAAACTGAACTCTTAAGTTTTGAAAACATGGAACTGAACTTGAATTTAGAACTTGTGAAAATGTAATTGATGCTTAATGTGTTCCTCTGTAGGCCATCAGTGCCAGTACAGTTTCAGTACTTCTTACCAACATACCCCTCATCCCCGTATCCTCTGACCCACACCTACACCCCCATCACCAGCTCTGTGTCCACTATCCGCCCTTACCCAGGTAAACGCAACACACACACATCAACTGGACCCTCTGTGTTGCTGTCTGAGTTTCTTAATGGTTCTCAGGCCTCTAATGCAAACTCTGTTTGTATCTTTCAGTCACAGCTCAGGCTCAAAGCTCAACCCTTCAACCCCAGGGTGGTGTGGGTGTGGCCACCACTGTCCACTTGAATCCCATGCAGCTGATGGCAGTGGATCGCATTGGCCTGCAGTCTGCTCAGATCAGCACCCAGAACATCCAGCCAGCCTCTATGACCCCTCAGGGGATTCAGCCTGCACCAATTGGAGTCCAGGGACTGCATGCAACTTCATCAATGAGCACACAGAGCGTGCAGCAGGCTCCGGGCGCCACACAGCAGCCACAATCAGAAACAAAGCCATCAGGTTAATATAATACTATGCAGGGCAGGTTGATATGCTCATTGAAACAATGAACCAGTGGTAAATTTGTCAACCAGTAGCAATTTTAGAGCAATGTTCTATTGTGATTTAAGGTAGAGAAGGGCTGCAGTTTTGAAGTTTTGAAACCCTTTCCACAATAACATGCATATTGTGATTTCTTTTACATTTATATGTTTTGATATCAGTTCTAAACCATGTTTCCTAACTCTGTATCGAAAACCACTCACAAGTATCTTATTATTGGTTGTTGTACAGGTGTAGTTCTGGCTGAAAGCACTTCTTTTGTCACTAATCCAGTTGGGAGCACTTTCAGTGGCACACAGGCTGTCACTACGGTGGTGCAGACACACTCTCAGGGGACAGCCACTGGTGCACCCACACTTGTCTCCTCCCCTCGACCCAGCATCCTTCGCAAGAAACCTGTGAACGAAGGGTGAGTCTTCTCTACAGCTAAATTTGCATTGACTATTACAGCGTGCTGCACGGATAACGTTTTTTCTAGGGGTCACGCTGGTTCCCTTGAAAAATTTGTTCTTATGGACTTTTTCAATTTCAACAAAGGTTTATGATACTATCCAAGATAATCTTCACCAGTTAATACACAATTTATGAATTATATGCCTCAATGATATCAGAAAGCTAACCTTAGACAAGAAAGAAACTAACCCATTGACTTGGGAAGATGGAACCAGAAGTGCAAAAATGCTAACCTGCTTTCGGGTTTTGCATGCAAAAATAAGTCATCTCACATCTATCATTTGATAACCAGCTGGACTGGTCAACATGTATGGAAAATTCATTGCATTCAAGGTGAAAAACAATCAAGTTCCACATTAGCACGGCCCTGTCTTATAGAAGAGTGCTTTCTTATTATGTTGAGGGAGAAGTTGATGAAGTAGTGTGAGACCGGTTTTGGGTTGTATTTCTAGGGCGGTACGTAAAAGTCTGATTCCAGCACACCCAAGTGACCCTAACGCTGGCCGAGTGAGTAGTGGGATAAGGCTATCAGGATCCCCTCGCCCAGCAGGGTAAGCCCTGTTTGAAGATCCTTTAGGAAATATAGAATTAGAAATATTGCTGTGAACATGCATATGATTGCATTGCCATAGGTTTACTTTACAAAGTTGAATTTGTTTATTTTTCTGTTCAGAGTAAAGCCCAAATCCGATGTTCATGTTGCTATGGCACCCACAGTCATGGCTGCTGTGGAAGCTCTGCCCAGCTTTGGAGGAGAGCAGCAGAATCTCTCCAATCCTGCCCAGCATCTTTCACAGGCCACTGCTACTCTTCTAGCTCCACCAGTCCATATGGCCCACTCACAACCCACAGCAGTTCTCTCTGCCCTGCCTGCGGCCATGGCTATCACTCCTCCAGTGCCTGCGTCCATGGCCAATGCCTCTCCCACTCAGCCGGCGGCCAGCAGCACTGCAGCCCTGAGCTCCACCCTTTCAGAAGTTAAAGTCAAACAGGAAACAGAACCAATGGACACCTCACAGCCAGGTAGATGTGTGCTGTACACAAACAAACAAACTGTAGTAGGCCACATGTAATGATTAATACCGTGCTTCAGATCAGATTCAGATTCGTCACGCCATGTGTTTATAGTTTCCGACAATTTTTTTTATCTTGTTTATAGTGCTCCTGGCTCCACCCTCGACCGGTCCAGCTCAAGCACTCTCCTCCCAGGCCTCCTCCCTGTATGTACCTGCCCAACCCGGAGACCTCCTGCCCGGGGCCTCCCCAAGGAAGAAACCCCGCAAACAGCAGCACGTCATCTCCACTGAGGAGACAGAGATGATGGAGACCAATAGCACAGATGAGGAGAGAGCCAGCAGCAGAGGTGCAGCAAACAGACATGACAGACGCGAGTCTCCACCCAGGGAATATGTTGGTGGGTATTTCAACCTGAAAGGTCTTTCTCCTCAAAGTTGTTCTTTCTTTGGATGGGTGTTGTTCGGCATTAATTAATATAAGTTTGTCTTTACATAATATATGTCTGTGTTCTGTGCATATTCATTATGTATTTGTTAGCATAAAAATATACATGCATATATTTAAGAAAATCTAAAATTTAAACATTAAAAAAGTATTTTGATCATTTCGATTATTGGTAAATATAAATAAATTCGTTGCGATATTGCCTAAATATATGTATGTGTATATTTTTGTTTATAAATAGAAAATGAAAACAAAGACATTTTGTAAACACAAACTTTCATTCTGGAAGCAATTAATACACATTATAACACATAATACACATAATAAACAGCCTGTCTTCTTACCAAATCTTCTTTAATTAAATTTGTTTTGATGAATAAGTTAAGTGGGTTTGTAATAATGTAGATGAGGAAGGTGTTCGGTATGTGCCGGTTCGTCCCAGACCTCCCCTCACTCTGCTGCGTCAGTACCGTAACCCTTGGAAAGCTGCCTATCACCACTTCCAGAGGTACACTGACATCAAAGTTAAAGGTACGTGTTTCTGTCAGCTTTCCAGTTTGATCTTCGATTCAATTTGTTCAGCGTTTATTGGTTTTAGCCACCAAGTTGATACTGACTATGATAGGGTTTTTAAAGAAGGCAATCCCCTGGCATGCCATTCCCTCTGTTCTCCAACCACCTGAAACTAGCTTCATACCAAACTTAAAACAAGTCTCGATTCATTTTGAGCTATGACAGTTGACTAATGGTTAAGTATGTTAGCCAGCTCTGACTGATCAATTGACTTAATGCAGTGGAGACGTTAAATACTGGTTCAAGTCATTTTTTGTTACTCCCTTTGACTGATTTATTTAAAGAACGGCCTCTTCAGAGTCACGGGTGTGTGAAATGGACTTTGCACTGTTTAGGATTATCTTTTTTTGGTGGTGTCTAATTTTATCTCATCTCATCACATTCTGTTCCTACTGAAAACTCCCAACACATGAAACACTATGTTGTACTGATAAATCTGCTCTTAATCATCTTGCTACTGTCTGTCTCTGCAGAGGAGAGGAAAGGAAGCCTTCACGACATGGCCAGTCAGAGGGGAGTTGCATGTCGTGCTCAGGGCTGGAAGGTGCACCTGTGTGCTGCACAGCTGCTGCAGCTGGTGAGTTCTGCAGCTGATAGTGTTGTGATTCACTATGTCGTGTAAAATATCATGTTTTATCAGCCAGTTATTGGGGTGGTTAATGCTGCATAAAGGTGATGGTTTACGGAACTTTTCTCTTTTCACAGACTAATTTAGAGCATGACGTGTACAGCCGACTGACAACCCTGCAGGAGGGGCTCATCCCTAAGAAGAGAGCTGGAACGGATGATGACCTGCACCGCATCAATGAGCTCATACAGGTTACTGTCTCAATTTTCTTTACTTCCCCTGGAATCTGAACCAAATAGAGCAGCCCTTTTCAAATTCCGGACTCCGCTCCGGGAGGGAATTCATTCCGGACCCGCCAAGTGCCACCACTGTAGGAGGCCGATCACATAGAAAGCGTGTATTGCTGTCAGACGTTGGCCCATATTGATAGAATAGCATCTTGCAGTTGATGGAAATTTGTGGGACGCACGAAGCTCCCGTTCCACCACATCCCAAAGATGCTCTATTGGGCTTAGATCTGGTGACTGTGGGGGCCATTTTAGTACAGTGAACTCATTGTCATGTTCAAGAAACTAATTTGAAATGATTCGAGCTTTGTGACATGCTGCGTTATCCTGCTGGACGTAGCCATCAGTAGTAAACGTACTAACCAGTGCGGGCAAAACTAGGATACAAAATGCAAACAAGAATACCTAACAGGCTCGATGGTGTGAGCCACGTTATTGGTCTTTGTGTTAAAATGATTGAACATAAACTCACTTTAACTTACATTACCTGATAATATAGCGTTAAAAACGCACCATAACTTGGAAATGATGCAAATATGTCTAAACATGTCGCCCTTCAGCATCGACTTCTCTCGTCCTCCCACATACAGGGATATGAATCCACAGATAAATATGTTTGGTGAATATATGTATTTAATTTTAAATTCAGACCTTACGTTCTTATACCACAATGCATATTTTATTTTTGGGATACTTATTTGGTAGCTGTTTGTTGAGTCAATATTTCATTTTCTAATTTTTCCAAAATATACAGTTTTTACAGTGTCTGTTTTGACTGTCTCTCTGTAGGGAAACATGCAGCGCTGCAAGCTGGTAATGGATCAGGTGACTGAAGCTCGAGACACCATGATGAAAGTGCTAGACCACAAGGATAGAGTCCTCAAGCTGCTCAACAAAAATGGAACCCCCAAGAAGAGCTCCAAGTTAAAGCGCAAGGAACGGGCATAAATGCTATATTCTCTCATGGATTTTCTAGTGGACTGAAATACAGGAATGCTTTTCAAAGGCTGGACCTGTCATTGTTTAACTGGTTGCTTTGCACAATCATATAGTTTCTTCAACAGTCTTGAAGACAAAGAAAGGCGGTCGTAAACCATAAAGCATTTTTACAGGAGCTGCTGCTTACAGTGGACTGTTCAGAAGATTTGAGGCAGCTAGGTTAACAGATTGTTTTGACACCAAATGTAAAAAACATTTTTAAAGACACATGTTCCTTTTCTGTTTAGTTGTTTATAGCCAAAATATTGCTGTAGTGAACTTTAAAGATTAGAATAGCTGAAAGTAACTCTTCCCATCCGTTTTTCATGTTTTGGTGCCTTGAAAGGTTTGTGAAAATGGGATATTTTGTGTGCAGATAAAAGTCCCTAATTAGTCAACAAATTAAGCCCGCTATGAACATAACATGATAGCAGTCTACATGGTAACAACAATATTGTATCCTGTTATGATGACGTGTAACTAATTATTTTATTCAACTCAACTGTCAGGTGTTAAAGAATGACATGATAGTACAGAGTGAGGAATTGTGTACTTTTGAAAATCAACAAAATTATGTAATAAGAATGTGTAAATTGTTAGATTGTTTTGTGGTCATGGAAGTGATGTGGTTTTCAGTCTTTTATGCTGTTTTACAGACTGTACATGAACGTTGTTTTAAGTTTCAATAATAACTGGGTTCTTTTGTACATCTGAATCTTCATTCATTTTTGTGCATGTACACTATTATGTCCTATTGCAGTAAAACTGGACAAACATACAAAGCATTTTGTTTAGTGCATGGCTTTGGTGTTGCTATATCTCAAGACATAAATAATGAATGTATCCTCATAATCTTTAATCAAAGTATAAAAATGCACTTCCGCCGTTTCGTGGAAATCCATCTCTGATGACATCGTCTAGATACATGTACTGTACCCCATCATATCCCAATCCCCCTACCTATGGGCTCACACCCCATCCCATTTTCTTTTCCCAACAGAACAACATATTTCCACTAAATTAGGAAAATAAAAATTTTGGTTACGTCAATATATGTAAGCTTAACTTAAATTACACGTGACCATTAAATAGTTTTCAGTTGCATTACAATTACACCATAATCACAACTACACCCCCAAAACATTCTATTTCAGTATATTCAATGGTATAAACACACTTATTCTTTTGACATTAATTTGTCAACAAGGAATTACACCAATCATTATTGATCAGTTAACGTTATATGTAAATATTATATAATATTTAATATATATAGAAAATGATTAAAAACAAGAAAACAATGACAAATTTACCAACGTGATATACAGTGTGAAGTGCAAATAAAAGGCCCCTGCTAGGGCGACACTGCGCGGCAGTGGAAAAAATAGATGAAGGCCCCTGCTGGGGAGACAGTGGTGCTGCAGTGGGAAATACAGATAAAGGAACCTGCTGGGGCGTCACTGCGGTGGCAGTGGGAAATACAGATAAAGGAACCTGCTGGGGCGACACTGCGGTGGCAGTGGGAAATACAGATAAAGGAACCTGCTGGGGCGACATTGCGGTGGCAGTGGGAAATACAGATAAAGGCTCCTGCTGGAGCGGCACTGCTGCGGCAGTGGTGAATACAGATAGAAGACCCTGCTGGGGCGACACTGCTGCGGCAGTGTGAAGTACAAATAAAAGGCCCCCGCTGGGGCGACACTGCGCAGCAGTCTGAAATACCGATGAAGGCCCCTGCTGGGGAGACAGTGCCGTGACAGTGGGAAATACAGATAAAGGACCCTTCTGGGGAGACAGTGCTGTGATGGTGTGAAATACAGATAAAGGACCCTGGTAGGGCGACACTGCTGCGGAAGTGTGAAATACAAATAAAATGCCCCTGCTGGGGAGACAGTGCTGCGGGAGTAGGAAATATAGATAAAGGACCCTGCTGGGGCGACACTGCTGCGGCAGTGTGAACTACAAATAAAAGGCACCTGCTGGGGCGACACTACTGCGGCAGTGTGAAATATAGGTGAATACCCCTGCTGGGGAGACAGTTCTGCGGCAGTGGGAAATACAGATAAAGGACCCTGATGGGGAGACAGTTCTGTGGCAGTGGGAAATACAGATAAAGGACCCTGATGGGGAGACAGTGCTGTGATGGTGTGAAATACAGATAAAGGACCCTGGTAGGGCGACACTGCTGCGGCTGTGCGAAATACAAATAAAATGCCCCTGCTGGGGAGACAGTGCTGCGGGAGTAGGAAATATAGATAAAGGACCCTGATGGGGAGACAGTGCTGCGGCAGTGGGAAATACAGCTAAAGGTTCCTTGCTGGAGTGACACTGCTGCAACAGTGGAATACAGACAGAACCCCCTGCTGGGGAGCAGACTGGCATTCACGAGCTTGGTTGATGAGGGTTCGGTGAGCATCTTTTATATGGGAACAGTAGGACCAAATGTAGCTTTAAAAGACTTCTGAAGACCAGAGTCCGACTGTATGGATTTTTGTGCTGGGAGAGTCCTTTTTGGGACGCTTTTGTGGCTGCTCCGATTCTGAAGGAATGGCTGAAAAGTTATGCTTTGGGATGCCTGATTGGAGCATGACTAATTTGATGTTTCTCTAACCAAAAATGAGTGGTTTGGCAGTCGTCTACGAAAAGTGGGTCAGAAGGCATTGTGGTTTGTGTGCATCTGAGCTGGAGGTAGGCTTGGAGCGTTTGGTATGGTTGGAGAGCTGATGGTAAATTAAAAATGTAAATCAGATGGCCTCTCTTTGTTTGGTCTATCTTACTCTGTTAAATGAAGTAAGATATTGTCTCGTGGTCCATCACGGAGAGATCTGAGACGGTGGGGTGTGTATCTGGATTAACGTGATCTTAAGTTCTGAACATTTAAGAAATCCGAAGAAAGCTAATGTGAACATAGCGTCAAGTGTTCGGGAGGTGTGGATGAAGTGGTAGCCTTGGCGGAGAGTGTTAATGCACTAAGTTAGGATTTCGAGTGTTATGGGTTTTCTGGGGCCTGGGCTGGAGGGGTGTGCTCTTTGGATGCCTTTAATTTGCACGGAGGCCTGTGAACTGGCTATATGGGGTGAAAGTGATCCGAATATGAGTTTGTGGAAAAATTGTAACCCGCTTAGGTATCCTTAAATGGAACTGGCCTGGAGGTTTTTTGAAGTGTTTAGGTAATAGAAGTGATGGCTAGCATTGAAAAATCTGGGAATGTTAGGATGTATCTTGAGTAGAAAGATTTGAAGCATTTCCAAGCTGTGAGGTTCGATTGTAGGGTCCTGGGGGAAATGGAGTGGAAGATATGGTTGAGAGAGACATCGAGGAGGAGCTTCAGCGGGTGGTTTAGGGGAATATTAGTTCCGAAAAGATAGGTACTGGGGTGGGGAGTTGGACCGCTTCTGGTGATAGCCGCCTGAACTTCTGAAACGCAAAACGTGAGAGAGAGTCAGCTATTTGTTTTTTTGACCCTGGAATGTGTTTTGCGGTTAATATAAATTGGTCGCACGCTGATTTCCAAATTAGTCGTCTTATCAAAGGTGTTAGTGCGGGGTAATGGCAACAGCCTTTATTGATGCATTGCACAGTTGCTTCATTGTCACAGTGAACTGTGATGCTATTGGTTGACCATTCTTTCCCCCACAGAAAGGCTGCGATGACCAATGGGTATAGCTCGAACGGTGCTGAGGGAGACTGAGGGAGATTTAACTGCTGTGGGGGCCACGTGGATGCGAACTAGATTTTTGAGGGTGCTTCGGCAGCCGCAGGTCAGGCGGACGAAAAAAAAAACAATTTATTCCAGCGCATGCCGAATAAATGCCAGGGTGTCAATATTACTTTGATAGAACAGTTTTTTAGGCAGCCAGTGGAGATAGGCTGACTAAAAAACTGTTCTATCAAAGTGATATTGAGAATGGTTAGGGGAGTGGGTGATGGAGGTTTCACGTGAAGTTCACGTGAAGAAGAGAAACGCGAGATGGTCCCTAAGCTAAGCGTGAATAAGAAACAGGAAAAGCGGATGCTTCGCGTTTTTAAGGTGGAACGGATAGCGTCAATAAGAAACTGCGAATAAGAAGCTGGATTCAGCCTCGTGCGCTTAAGACCCATCACCACCGTACCGCAGAGCCCTGCAGGCAAAGTTTGCCATTTTTCATTTCAAAACATATTGCTGGAATGGAAGGAAAAGTGCATCAGGTTTCTCCTTGAAAAGCATGTTTAAGATGAAAGTATGATTTTGCAGGTGATGGTGGGTTTCTTCCAACACCCCCCCCCCTACTTGAGAAATGTCCTGTCCCACCACCCATCCTCAAGAGAGGACTTGGGCACAGCGTGTGTGAATCCACTCCGGTTCTGGGTGAGTTTGTTAAAACAACATTAAAGCAGCATGCCAAAGTCATATTTTAAAACGCACTGTTTTATCACTTAATAAATCTGATGTTATGTTGCTGTTAGATGTCCCACTTCCCAAACCAGTTAGGACGTCCAAAGGCGAGAGCCTGCCTCCACTGCAACGCCCCCCACGTGAGTTCATAAAACATTGAATCGCTCAGTTGGGCTGTGACGGTGGAAGTTTTTTATGCGGTGGTTGGGAAGTATATATTATTTATATAGATAATATTTATATGATTATATTTGCGTGTAGCAAACACATGACGAGTGGAAGAGAGAATTGGGTCTTATTTTAATACTTTTTGAAATCCATCAGTAAAATGCCACACGACACCATATAAAACATTGAAATAAACATCAGTATATAATGTACTCGCAGAATCTATAAATTAAATATGAATTAAGCAAAACTTTAAAATTCAAATTCTAAATTAGGTGACGCGGTTGTCACGGCCACCATCATAGCCCCAGTGCACCGTTCCCAATGATTAAAATGAAACGCTCCTTAATACATGAAATAAATGTGTTTTTCTGAAGGTGTCGGGGTGCCGCAGGAGAAAGAGAGCTCCTTTCAACCGTCCAAGCGGTATTATGACAACCAGTCATTTCTTGAGAAGGCTGAAGCAGAGTAAGACATTTTTCATGATTATCGTTTCATTTGTGGTTTTATTGTTGCTTTTTGCGAGAAACTCACTCCAAGCCAAAGTTATTGGAAGTACATTTGTGTGTGTAAAAGTAACGCTAAAACGTGATTTCGTTCACAGGGTTCAGTGTTTGAAGATGACCATTCGGGATGATGACAACGCTCTCAGTCCAATCAATAAGAGATTCCTAGAGCTGGAAAAGTAAGTTGACACATCCAAATATACACAAGTCGTGTTTTACCTATATTAATACCATTCATGTTGCGTTATCCCACCACAGTGATATCACAAATCTCCGGAAATATTCACGGATACTGGAGAGGTATCAGTGAAATATTCCATATGAGGTATCGCGAGCCATTGAGGTGTGTTTACTCTTCTTTACAATAGATTTAATAATGTTTTGTGAGGTGATTTTTGTTTAGTTTCCTACTTTATGAATATTTTTTAAGTGAGTGTATGTGTGTGTGTTCAACAGGACCTCAATTCCGTGAGTGCGTGGAGACTGAGGTGAGTTGTATTGACAGCATTTCATTTATTTCACAATGACTACGCATCAGTAACGGTGTTGGAGTTTGGTTCTCTTTTGTGTTGTGTTTTTGTCTAGAAAAAGTGAGTCAGAGAGAACAGCTGAGCGCCTGCAGCAAGCCTCAAGGGACCTCACGAGGAACCTAGAGGAGTTGGAACGGGTGAAGGTGAAGAGGAATCTGCTGCTCGACAAGAGGGAAAAGCACAAAGTAAGAGTTCAAAATCTATGGCACATGCGCTCCCACACATGTTAATACTGAACATTTGAACACATCATAATGTTTCACTTTTGTCAAAAGAAATCACTGAAGGAGATCAACGATCGTATAAGACCGGCTCAGGAGGCTCGAAAGGCCGTGCTCAAACGTATCCGAGATTCAGGAGGTAAGGTCAACGCTTGTCATGTATTTAAACCTAAAGAGGCAGACACCTTCATGAAAGCTCACTCTCTCTCTTCCACAGTGAACTGAAACCTGTCCACTTCTGGTTCATCGGTTGTTATGCATTGTGTAGGTCTTTTATCTGGTTAATGTGTGTTACTTGGGTATGTTAGCTGGTTACTAGGGTGTTTTAATAAGTTGTTATGCATTGTGTAGGTCTTTTATCTGGTTAATGTGTGTTACTTAGGTATGTTAGCTGGTTACAAGGGTGTTTTAATAAGTTGTTATTAATTGTGTAGGTCTTTTATCTGGTTAATGTGTGTTACTTGGGTATGTTAGCTGGTTACAAGGGTGTTTTAGCTGAGTAGCAGGTTATTTTTTTTTAGGGATTTTAGCGGGTTACTAGTAGTTTTCAGTATGAAAGTCGAAAAACTAAAAAAAATCAAATAAATATGAAACCTTAAAAAACATCAGGAAAAGAGTTGTCTAAGTTTACCGGCTGAGAAAATATTTTTTAACACTTCCATATCACTGAGAAACGCTAAATCATAATAATAGTGTTTAAAATATAAATTAAGTGCTTAAATGTAACTTATCTTAATCTACCGTTTTCATTTTTGTACTCTCACAAAAGTCTAAGATATCAATAAAATACTTCAACTTTATTCTTGTCGGTTTCTGTTTATTGAACTATCATTGCTTTATTTTATTTTTTCTGAAATGTAAAATAATTTGTTTTACCTTGGGTCTGTAGTACTAAAAGATGGGGGTTGATTTTAGCTGCCACTTCAATAAAAAGTAAAAAATCGTGTGAGTGAATTCTACTCTAAATTTGTACAGTATTTGCCCTTTTTTGTGTTCGTAAAGAACTCAATCAGAAATACAGTGGGTACAGAAAGTATGCCGACCTCCTTAAATCTTTCACTCTGTTATATTGTTGCCATTTGCTAAAATCATTGAAGTTCCTTTTTTCCCTCATTAATCTACACATAGCGCCCCATATTGGTAGAAAAACACAGAATTGTTGACATTTTTGCAGATTTATTAAAAAAGAAAAACTGAAATATCACATGGTCCTAAGTATTCAGACCCTTTGCTGTGAAACTCACATATTTAACTCCGGTGCTGTCCATTTCTTCTGATCATCCTTGAGATGGTTCTACACCTTCATTTGAGTCCAACTGTGTTTGATTCTAATGATTGGACTTGATTAGGAAAGCCACACACGTGTCTATATAAGACCTTACAGCTCACAGTGCATGTCAGAGCAAATTAGCATCATGAGGTCAAAGGAACTGCCTGAAGAGCTCGGAGACAGAATTGTGGCAAGGCACAGATCTGGCCAAGGTTACATAAACATTTCTGCTGCACTTAATGGAAGACGTTTGGGACGACCAGAACCCTTCCTAGAGCTGGCTGTCCGGCCAAACTGAGCTATCGGGGGAGATGAGCCTTGGTGAGAGAGGTAAAGAAGAATCTAAAGATCACTGAGGGTGAGCCCCAGAGATGCATTCGGGAGATGGGAGAAAGTTGTAGAAAGTCAACCATAACTGCAGCCCTCCTTTCCCCTTTCTTTCATGAATGATAAGCTGGGCAAATTTAGGCCCCCGGGCTCTAGTTTATACCTATGACTACATCTGCATCAAATAATCATATACATTTAAATATTATACAGTTTTGCATTTTAAATTTTTTACTTATTGATTAATTCTCATTAGCAAAATATTAATTTGAACTTTGAAACTACTTTGAAATTATTTTGACCTTGAACCTGAATATTAAATAACTAAAATAAAATTAATTGCATTTTTCATGAGTAAAAAATATGATCTTGTCATCTCACCCTGAGATGCCTTTTAAACAGTATTAATGTCTTACTGACTGGTTTTTGTTCTCAGTTTGCCAGCTGTACTAGACAGAGCCGCTTGTGTGAAGTGCGTTTGTCATTGTGCTTGTTCGTTGTGTGAGGTTAACTAATGGCACACCATTTTTCATTTGTATTTAATTTTTGCGATTAAAACTTGTTTTCTGGCTGCATTGAGGTCATTGAACTAGAGCCCTTCGATCTTCCGCGATTTGGGAAAATCTGCAAGTAATCACGAAAGCAGAATTCTACTATTTAAACAACAATCACACCCGGAGTACAATTCGAAGTGATGATCCCTATGTCCTACTCCCTTTTTACTCTTGAGGGTCAAGGGTTGGGACCTGAACTTGTGTTTGAGATCTGAATAACACTGAAGGTCAATTAGTTCCATCTGAAGATAATCACTGACTGTGTCCACACTGGTGGTAAAGGGTTGAGTAAACAATTCAAAGTCTGCGGCACTGTTTCTGAAGTCCTCAAAGCGACAGTCAACATCCTGGATAAGGTTGCTGAGAACAGTATCATACTTGGGTACCTTTTCTTTCATCATGCCTGCCTCTCTAAGACTGGGAATATACCTGAATTTAAGGATAGAAGAGAGAGAGAGAGAGGGGAACAGTGAGAGACGTGTAGTAGTGATTTGAACGATATGCAGCTGGTATGTAAAAAAAACGACAAAAAGCAAAAAGAAGACAATTAATACAGTAGTTAAAAGAACTTTATGAAAAAAATGATTAGCTTTATAAACAAATATAAAAAATAAAACCACTGGATATGCAGTAAATACAAACTAAATATAATTATTGACTGCACATAAAATGTGCAATATTATCACTATGAATGATACCTGCTGAGAGATGTCTTTTGAGCAATGGTAGTTTTTGTTTGAAGGCTTTGACATGATTGAAAAGCTGGGTAATAATCTGATCTTTTCCCTGGAGCCGAACATTCAAAACATTAAGCAGCTCTGTGATGTCCACAAGGAAAGCCAGGTCAGAAAGCCATTTCAGGTCCATGGGCACATGGAAGTTACTATTCTTGCTTTCCTGAAAAGCTATGATTTCATCGCGCAAATCAAAAAACCTCTTAAGAACTTTTTCTCGGCTCAAACTCCTGGTGGCACAGCACATCACCAGCTTTCCTGTAGCTCAGTGGTAAGAGCATTGCGTTAACAACGCAAGGTTGTGATTTCGATCCCAGGGGATTGCAAATACCTATATATAAATGTATAGAATAAAGCCATGTAAGTTGCTTTGGATAGAAGCGTCTGCCAAATGAATAAATGTAGATGTAAATATTGCGCATCCATCTCGTCCAACAGTACCTTGAACTGCCTGTGAGTCAGCGCCTTGGAGCATACGTTATTCACAATTTTGACGACTTCACTCATCACATCAACAAGCCCAATGGTTTTGGCACATAGCTGTTCTTGATGTACAATACAGTGGTACTTCACGACTTTCCCCCCCACTCATGGACTTTCTGAGACACCAACGAAGCAAGGCCACATTTCTTCCCTACCATAGCTGGGGCTCCGTCAGTTGTAATTCCAGCCATATTCTTCCAGTTTAATTCATTCTTTTCTAACACGCGCTCGACGGCAAAAAAACAGGTCCTCACCTTTTGTAGTCCCTGAAAGAGTCTCGGTGCCAGCAAGCTCAGATATATGTGTGCTCTCGTCGCAAGCAATTGAAAAGACAGGAAATGCTGCTGCCTTTGCCTTGATTTGCTCACCAATGTCCTCTGCCATGTCTCCTGTACGTCGGGTAACGGTATTCCTTGACAAGCTGATTACGAAAATTTACTTATTTGTAAGGGACAGCTACTGGAAGGCATTCTTTGACCAGCTCTCCAGTTGCAAAGGCCTTTCCACCTTTAGCAACTAATGCGGACATTTGATAGCTGGCCCGTGTGGCACTTTCTTAGCTGACGAAGGACGTAGCAGTGTACTCTGCTCCGATCAAAGTTCAGCAGGCAGCTTGTTAGCCTCTTGCTTTCGTCCCTCGCCGCTGTACTTAGAGAAAGCCGAAGAATGTTTTGTTTCATAATGACAACGAATATTGTACTCTTTCAACACAGCGACTGACTGTTTGCAAACTAGACACACTGCCTGTGAATTAAACTCAGTAAAAAGAAAATCGTTTTGCCAATTGTTTTTAAAACGTCTCTTGTCAGTGTGCCACTGGCGCCCACTCTCCATTATTAATGTTAACGTTCCTTGTCGCAAAGGGCGCTGTTTCTGCGAGTCACAGTAGGTATGCACAGTAATTATGAGTCAAATTTGCTTAATCATTAATAATTAATCCTTTAATTTTAAAAAACAATATCGTCACTCAAAAACATGGCATGTAAAATGTTAAAATATTATGTTTAATCAGAAATTAAGATCTGCATGATTGGCGTTTTCCCTCTCTTGTCATATATGGCATCGTGGGCCAAAATAAATGTCTAAGTGGGCCAACTATGGCACGCGGTCCCTAGATTGGGCACCACTGCAAGGACTGGTCTGCCTATAATACATCCTCCTGATTGAGATGCATTCATTGTTCTTGATGAGGGTTCCTAAAAGTCTGTTCGCTTTGGATATAATTATTTATCACTTTGATCGAAGTAAATAATAAATTAAATAAGTGCAAATGTATGACCGATAATTATGTATTTATATATGTATACTGAATGTATATGAGTGCCATGCTTCTGCTAGATACATGGTGAACCAGCAGAACATTGTTGTTTTGGTGAACAGGTCAAACAGCAAACCTGCAATAATCAATACAGGGTTCTGCCTGAAAATGTTCTAATCCTGTTCCGTATTGCTAGGTGGAAATATGACTTACCATTATGGGTGGAGCTGTTCTGGTAACTATGACATTTACAACTTAATTACTCCTTTATGATCACAACTAAGCCCTATATGCTAAGTCTCAGAGGTACAAAGGTTAAATGTTTTACCTCAGTGGAATAAGCACTATGCAAAAACCAATTGATTTTTCATTTTCATTGGTTTTATTATGTATATTTAGTCCAGACCGTGTATGTGCGGGTACATGCTAATTTTATGCTGCATTTTTTTGGATAAATGGCAAAATATGAAGAATGTTTACTTGTCAGTGGTCACTAGTTTTTGTTGAATTAGTAAATTAGCTTATTGGGAATTAGCTTTTTGTTAAATATTTATGATATGGAGGGCAGAACCACCTCTATCATAAAAGTAACTACGGAAGTCTTGGTCAGGGAGCAAAGTCAAAGTATCATAAACATCCACAGAGAGATATCCAGAATCATTTCTGTCAACTGAACACTTGGACTTGTCTAAACTGACTTGAAAGAAAAAGGACAGGAAATATACAACCGCCAGGTAATCATTTGACATTTTTATATATAATAATGCCTTGGAAAATATTTGTTAATACATTTATTTGATCATTGTTGTGAATAGGGGAAAGAGTTTACAGGCCACTTCGGCTTTTTTACGGCTATAAAAAATTCACATTGCTGTCATGTTCATTTAAATGTGCCTCTTTTGCTCAAATATTCAGACTGGGGAGACAAGAACTCTGCCATGGTGGTTTTTAGTAAGGTAAGTTGTTTGAGGCATTTACCAGCTATTTTTGTTTTTCTCTTACTATTGGGCATGTATGATATTTGAGTTCATTTTAAGGAAAATTACATTTTAAACAAGTTGAAAAATTGTTGAAAGTCGCTTACATTTACTTAAAGATCTTCAAATAACAATGAATTAGGGGGACTTTGTTTGGGTGGACTGCAGTGATGGGGTACCGATTGGAGCTGAAGTAGGGATCTCAGATACCGGACAGCTTCAACTCATTGATGATGAGGGAAAGGTAATATCTGTGGCTGAAACTCTTTCAGTCGATGGATATTTTTTTTTGTTTAGCTTTTTGAGTATGTCTGTTTTCTTTTGTGGTTTAATTTCCAGGAGCATAAAATAAAGAAGGAAAGTACTCTGAAGCCCATGCATGCCACGTCAGTGAAGGGCGTGGATGACATGATACGTCTGGGTGACCTTAATGAGGCAGGGCTGTTACGGAACCTTCTGGTGCGCTACAAAGATGGAATTATCTATGTGAGTTCTGAAACGCCACCTCAAGTAAACTTCTTGTAAACGAAATGCCACGCATTGTTTGTTCATATGAAACAGTTGCACTTATATACAAGAAAACTTTTACAATTTCAAAATCTACAAATGTTCAGAAAGCTTTTTGAGTTTCAGGCAAGGCAAGTCAAGGAGAGTTTATTTATATGGCACTTTTCATACACGAGATCAATTCAAAGTGCTTTACATAAAATGACTGATAAAGGAAAAATATTATACATAATGGACATCTAAATGAAATTAAAAAATACAATGCCTATTTTATCATGAAATATTGAAGCATTTATTGTAAATAGTTTATCAATGTGGTTCCTTCTCTTCTTAAAATGCGTGTGCACACATAATCTTTAGTTAAAATCTGAAAATGCACTTTCTTCCTCTAATGACTATCCATCTTAAATGGCATGTGTTAGTTAGACGGTTTGGGCGGAGCATCCGCAATGACACTCCTGCCTTCACTTGTCAGTCTGCTGCCAGTTCCATTTCAAAATCTAACGGCTGTTTTTATACATCCAAACAAAATCGCAGAGAAAGACAAAAGCCACATCCACTATTTTTCTCATTCGAAATTCCATTTCTGTCAGATATGCTTTAAAATACAGAAGTAAAAACGAATGAAATAAATTATAAAATGTATTAAAAATGTGTATATATAAAAATAACAAAATAAAAATAAAATAGTAATAAAAGTGCAGTTGATGTAAACCAACACAGTGCTCAGGTTGTAAATCCAAATGTGTTTTTAATTTGGATTTAAAAATTGCTAACGTTACTGTTGGTGAACATCTGATATCTTCTGGAAGCAGATTCCAGCTACAGTTGGCGTAACGGCTAAACGCTGACTCACCTTGTTTTGCGTGAACCCTTCTTATCTCTAACTGACTTGATCCTGATGATCTGAGAAGCAAATCTGAAATGTACATTTACATTACATTACATTACATTTAGTCATTTGGCAGACGCTTTTATCCAAAGCGACTTACTGTGCAATTATTACAGGGACAATCCCCCTGGAGCAACATGGAGTAAAGTGTCTTGCTCAAGGACACACTGGTGGTGGCTGCTGGGATCGAACCAGCAACCTTTTGATTTACCAGTTCAGTGGTTTAACCCACTAGAGCACCATCTCCATATATGTATCTCCATATATATCTCAATATGTATTTAGATCCTAGGCCATCGTGTGATTTGTAGACATTTAATAATACTTTAAAATTGATTCACGTAACCGGTGGCCAGTGTAGAGACTTGAGGATTGGGATGATATGCTCAGATTTTTTGGATCTGATCAGTATCCTGGCAGCAGCGTTCTGTATGAGCTGCAGCTGTCTGATAGTCGATTTGGGAAGTCCTGTATGGAGTCCATTACAGTAATCCACCCTGCTGGTGATGAAAGCACGTCATAGTTTCTCTAAATCTTCGCTTGAGACAAAACATCTGATTCTGGCTATATTTCTTAGATAAAACACTGAATTGCTTTCTTTTTTAAATGTTCACAAATTCTTTCGATTGACCTTCTTTGCCATTTTCTCAGTTCAGTTTGTTACACTGATGAATCACATGTTATTTATCTCATTGTAAATGTGTCATTCTGCATGACAACTAAATTACTTGAGGGGCATAGGCCACTGGTGTACACTAAACTGTACAGATCTAAAATATTTTTAGATCCAAACCACCATAGTTTAACTTGATCAACCTGTTTATTTATTTAGTAACATAATTTAAGAGATGATGCACTGACATATCATGTTTATGGAAATTGATAGATGTGTCATTTAAAAGAAATGTTGAAATAAAAACTGCTCTTGATCTATTATCCTATTTAAAAAACAAAAAATTGTTACACTGTAAGCAAATGTTTCAAAGCATTGTGTTGCATGTCATTTTCAGATAACTTACTCGCTGTTGCTTTCAGACATATACAGGGTCTATTCTTTTGGCAGTGAATCCTTACCAGCTGTTACCCATCTACACTCCAGAGCAAGTACAGCAGTACACAGACCGGCGTCTGGGAGATCTTCCCCCACATGTCTTTTCCATCGCAGACAGCTGTTACTTCAACATGCGCCGGAATCGCAAAGACCAGTGCTGCATTATAAGGTTCTGCAATCTTTTATTGGCTATTCATTGCTTTAAACACATTACCTTGTTTGAACTTTTCTGCTCATGCATTACGACAAATTGCTTGCTTTTACTTGAAAGTCCCTTTAAGACCACAGTAATATATATGGGTAATAGAATGAGATACAGACTAATCTATTAATAGTTGTATTTGCCCTGTAGTATCAAACATCTGCCTTATGTTGTGTAAGTGTTATCTGATTGACATAATCTGAGAGTCTCTGGGTGTGTTTTGTTGACCAGTGGGGAGTCTGGAGCTGGAAAAACAGAGAGCACCAAACTATTGCTGCAGTTTCTTGCAGCTGTAAGTGGACAGCGCTCCTGGGTTGAGCAGCAGATTCTAGAGGCCAACCCTATCCTAGAAGGTAAAGTTATCTGTTTGTGTGAGCAACATGCACTGTACTGAATGTTCTCCAGGCACTGCTAGGAACCATTTTAACATTTAGGTCAATTCTTACTTTGTAGCCTTTGGTAATGCAAAAACCATCCGCAATGACAACTCAAGCCGTTTCGGAAAATACATAGAGATCCACTTTACCAAAAATGGAGCAATAGAGGGTGCCCGCATTGAACAGTACCTGCTTGAGAAATCACGTGTTTGTCGACAGGTACGCCGCCCTGATAAAAGATGCAATAAAATTATATAATGTTTTTATATACTTCGAGACAAATAAACCAAAGTTATTGATGTCATCCTGAACTGCAAATAAGCAAAAGTATGTTTGGCACAGGCGGCAGAAGAAAGAAACTACCACATCTTTTACTGCATGCTGCTGGGAATGCCACCTGACCAAAAGAAGATCCTGTCTCTAGGACATGCCACGGAATATAACTATCTCACCATGGTATTGATCACTTTAATCTTGACCACTCTTTATTTATACATATACATTTTGTTTTGGTAAAGAATTGATATGAAACAGGGTTGGGCACGAATGTGAGCACTCACACTAATGTAATTTCAGTTAAGAATTGAAATTGGTATTGACACATAGAGGAATGTTTTTCATTGCAGTTCTAGGACCATTTAATATAGTCACACTTTAAATTCATAGCACTGCATAAGTTCAGTGATGAAACTAAAATAATCGCATTGATTTTTTTTATATTTACATTTTATTGTATTTATATTTTGAATAGTCTATCATTTAATGAAAGTTATCGTTTATAAATATTTCAGGTTGTTGTTGTATTAATATTAATAATATGAATATTATGTATCATTTTTGTAATGTTCTAAATACATGATCCTGTCCTTAAAAAAACAACCCTGTAGGTCATTTGTGCCAGTGGCCTATTTTGATGTCCCCTCGTGAGTTGATTGCTCGAAACACATTGTAAAACCAAGTGTAAACAGGGCCATGGTTAAAAACATGACAGTCTCATGTTGTATGTTACACTATTTTATTTGACCTGTTCAGTGAAGTAGCTTCGCAAACAGTGAAGCTGAGAAATGCCTTTATAGTTTTAATACCAGCCAGTCATTGCAGCTAGTTACTGCAATTTTGACCCTCTTCTTTCTCTGAAATAAGACAACATTGAACCAGGAGACAGAGACAGAACAGATGTCACAAAGCCCATTTCAAGCCTTAACTCAATTTTGACCAAATGTGTAGTTACTGCACTTTGCCTTTGTAGGTCAGCACTGTGTTCACAATATTAGTGAAAACATTACAAGTATTTCAAATTTCTCGTTGGTGGGTCGTAACCCGGGTTGTAAGTACTGCTTCAAAATGACAAAACAACAAACGGGAACAAGAGACAAAAACAGGGAGCCTCATTTAAACTCAAACAGGCTGTTCATCAGCTGATGTAAAGTTTAAGACCACAGCCCCCCCAAAAAACCCACAACAGATCTAAAAGTGTCAAAAATGGACATAGTAATGAGTAGCCCCACCATTTTTCTGTTCAAATACTCGTTTCGGAATGCTTGATGCGACTGTTTCCAGGATGCTGGTGGGAATGTGATAAAGATGGCTTCACAAAGGGCATCCACGTTCTGGAACAAACGTCTGTTTTCGTAAACATCCCTTGCCGTCCATCCACAAACGTTCTAAATGGGAGTTAGATCAGAGGAACATGCAGGATGGTCCAAAAGAGTGATGTTATTCTCCTGGAAGAATTCCTTTGTCAGGCGGGCGTTGTGAACTGCAGCGTGGTCCTGTTCAACGACCCAGTTATTCCAGTCAAGATGGATGCCCCATGCAACATGTCCACATAGCCAGTAGACGTTTGACTCCTCTGCACAACCTGAAGCTCCATTTTCCCACTGATGACAAAAGCACCCCAGATTATAATGGAGCCTGCTCCACCGTGCAGCGTAAAAAACACCTCCAGTGGGATCTCCTTGTCATGCCAGAAACGTTGGAAGCCATCAGGACCGTCCAGGAAAAAAAAATTCTCATCAGAGAATAAAACTTTCTTCCACCTTTCAATGTTCCATGTTTGGTCCTCCCTTGCAAATTCCAAGTGGGCAAGTTTGTGGCGTGGAAGGAGACGTGGCTTTTGAAGAAGTTGTTTTGTTCTTGGAGCCCTTCTCTCGCAGATGCCGTCTTATGGTTATTGGGCTGCAGTCAGCATCATTAGGGGCCTTACTTTGGGTTCGGCTAGGATCGGCCACGATCGGCCTGTGTCTTCACGGACAGCCTGTGGGATCCAGTGGATCTGTGCAATTTTTTTGGGTCCACCACTTTTTTGTTCCATAACTCTATGGATCTTTAAAGAAATTTGCTATGACTATCTTTACTGCATCCAACCACAGCAGCGATGGCACGTTGCAAAAGCACTTGCTTGTGCCTTTTTGCCTTTGGGATCAGGAGATCATGACATTGTCACTGCCTGATGAACAATGAAACGAAAGCCATATTTTTTGTCAGATTTAAACTTTTTAAGGCTATGGTCTTAAGCCAATGAACAGCCTGTTTGAGATTAAATGCAATTTTCAATTAATTGCCTACTAACTTTTTTGTCTCCTGTAACTATTTCTTGTTTTGTTGTTTTGAAGCAGTACTTACAACCTACCACAATCCACCAGCGAGAAATTTGAAATGCTTGTAATGTTTCCCCCCGGTCTCAAGATTTTGTTCAGGAGTGTATACATTTGACAGATACTTTGGATAGGCGACTTGCATTCAATTTATAAATTTCAATTGTTTGTTCTGGGGATCAAAGCAGCTAGTCTTGTGCTGCCAAAGCCAGGCTCTAACCAAGCAACCAGAACTTCACCACTTACATTAAACACGACAAGACATCAAGGTTTCTATAGTGATGATAGAGGCCATTATTAAAAAATGCTCCTATGGGAGTGTATTTGAAGGATGGGACAAACGACCCATGTTGTTTCTATCAGAATATAAAAGGAAATTCATTATTTTGTTCTGGAATGGTCCACAACTGTAATATTAAAATAAAGGTCATGTGTAACTGTTAAACAAACCATGGTTATGTTGGATTAGGGTAAATGCACTACCTGTGAAGGACGTGATGACATAAAGGACTACGCCAGCTTCCGTTCAGCAATGAAAATCCTAACATTTACAGAAAATGATGCATGGGAAATTAACAAGCTGCTGGCTGCCATTCTCCACTTGGGGAATGTAGACTTTGAGGGTAAGGAAAAATCAATAGCTAATCACCAAAAAGACAAAAGTGTCTATTTGGACTTTATTTTCATATTCTGTTTTTAAGAAACCATGATGAACAACCTGGAGGGCTGTGATGTACTCACGTCTTCTCATTTCAGCATGGGTGCAAAGTTATTAGAGGTCATTTTAAAATTTCAGTATATTTCCCTTATCAACTAATGAAAACATTGTATATGCCCACAGCACACTCAAGTCCAGTGTCCTTTTTTGTAGGTAGCTCCAAAAGCTCTGGATGTGAGTTTAACACAACGATCTTTGATGACAAACAGGGAGAGCGTGTCTAAACCTCTCAACCCAGCACAAGCCGTGGATGGCAGAGATGCTTTTGTAAAGGTTGGGCAACTGAATGTAAATTTGGTTTATGTCAAGTCTTGTATTTATCAGTGTGCAGTTCTCAAGTTCTTTCTGTGTGCAGTCCATCTATGGAAAGCTTTTTGTGTGGATTGTGGAGAAAATGAACAGCGCCATTTACAAACCACCTCCTGATGACTTCAAAGACGCCCGACTTTCAATTGGCTTGTTGGACATTTTTGGATTTGAAAACTTCAAAAACAACAGGTTTGTAATTTAATGCTTTTTTGAGGTTTATCTGTTGTTGTCCTGAATAAATATTTTACAAATAAAATTCAAGTAAAATGATAACTTACTTATTTTCATATGTTATTCTAACAGACATGAGGATGAGTAAATAATAAGGAAAATAATGTTTTAATTTTATGTGTGATCCCTGTAGCTTTGAACAGCTTTGCATTAACTTTGCCAATGAGCAGCTTCAGCAGTTCTTTGTGAAACATGTCTTCAAACTTGAACAACAAGAATATGCCCGTGAAAACATAGTATGGAAGAACATTGATTTCAGCGACAACCAACGCACACTCGATGTCCTGGCCATTAAGTCTCTCAACATTCTTTCCCTTATTGATGAAGAGAGCCACTTCCCCAAGGTTAAAAAATGTATCTGATTATTGGTGTTTAATCCCATGTCTGCAATTGTAATGTTGTGTCCATGAGCTATATTCCAGATACTTGAACTCCAATATCCACTCTGTAAAACGTTTTGCTACAAGTATATTGTAACTAACTGTAGATTGAATTTACAATTTTGTTGTAAACACAAACTTACCTAGTTCTTACATTTTAAATCTTTCATAAAACAAGACTCTACATGATATCTTCGGTCACCTTTCTTGTTACATAAATGTATTGTAATTTAAGAAAAGAACTTAGGAAGAATGTCCTTTTTTGCAGTGTTGCTGTGCTAATGCCAGTAATGAGACCAGAATCTTCTTTCTTTTTTATCATTTTGATTAAAGTAGTATTTAAATCTATAGTAAGTTACTGGCAAACCTTCTGCAAAACTATAGCAAAGTTTTACAGTGTATCCACCATTGAAAACCTGTAGTTTGCTGCTTATTCTTACCAGTGTGTCATATTTGTTTAGGGCACAGACACTACCATGCTCAACAAAATGAATCAAGTTCATGGGAAGGGTGATATTTATATATCTCCAAAGAATAATCATGACACAAAGTTTGGAATCCTGCATTTTGCTGGAGCGGTCTACTATGACTCAAAAGGTATGATTGGGCTGGATGACTCCATAGTTGTAATTTGGTTTTACATTATCTAATGTAAAGGATCTAATAAAGGATCTTTGTTATCATGTGCTTTGATATAGGTTTTCTTGAGAAGAACAGAGATGCTCTGAGTGGTGATATCATTCAGTTAGTGCAAACATCATCAAATAAGCTCCTAAAGCAAATATTCCACAATGAGCTCAGCACTGCAGATGGAAAAACTACTACCAGTAACATAATTGTAACCCCAAAAAACTCACTCCGGGTAAGTTAAAATTGCTAGTGACTAAAATCATTAAAATATATGTCTTATATCAGTATTTAGACCAGTAAATGACTTAATTTCAAAATCATGGCTAACAATTGGGAATTGGTCCTTCACAACAATTTCCTTTCTTTGGGAATAATTCTACAGACACTTTATCCATCCATTTAGGGATGCAAAAATCAGTGAGGTCAGACTTTCCAAAGTGGTCTAGGTGTTATGCAAGGCCACGCTAAACCCCTTCCTTTAAGGTCATGAAGTTGGAAATACATAAAGGTGTACACTTTGATTGTATATTACTAACAAAACCGTTCCATGTAAATTAAGGGGTCTAACCAAACTCTTTATTTAGAATGAAGTGTCCATATACTTTAAACGTTAGTCTGATAAAATCACAAGCTTCATTTTCATTCCATATTGTTTGCCGGTCCCTCAGCAAACATCAGAGTCAGGTTCAAAGAAGCGGGTTCCCACATTAACTGGTCAGTTTCGTCAGTCATTGGACTCTTTAATGAAGACTCTAACTGCCTGTCAGCCTTTCTTTATTCGCTGCATTAAACCCAATGACTACAAGAAGCCTATGGTAAGTACAGTTTATTTATTCGTCTTTTAACCCAACATCTATACATTTTAATCATGTAGCAGATGCCTTTAAGCAATTTAAAGATGAGAACTAAGCAATTACTGAAAAAGGCAAGAAGGTCCCAGTTAGTCTAATACAGTACACATAACTTTTTAAATGAAGACATAAATAAATAAGTAAGTGCTAGTATTACTGGCTCAGGTGTTGAGGAAAAATATGGATTTTTAGCTGCTCCTGAAGATGGATAAAGAAAGTGCTTTGGTTGAGATGGGGAAGTTATTACACCAGTGGCGAACAGTCAAGAACAAATGTAGTCTTTGTTTTATAATCCCAGTAGTGAGAGGAATTTAGTTTGTACAGTTCCATCTTTCTGTTTCAGCTTTTTGACAGGGAGCTGTGCATTCGTCAGCTTCGTTACTCCGGCATGATGGAGACGATCCGCATAAGGAAAGCTGGCTATCCCATTCGCCACACATTTGACGAGTTCCTGGATCGCTACCGTGTCCTACTGAAGTTCAGTGTTTGTGATCCCAAAACTGTGAGAAAAGCTTGATTTAATCTTATTGAATATTAATTTGTGTTTGGCATGGAAACAGTATTGAAAATTAAACAGTTGTCATTTACTTAACCTCCTGTCTAATAAAAGCATGGCTTTAATTCTTCCATAAGGAATTGTTTATTCCAGAGTACATTGTCAAGCAAGTTTTCTGAAATTTTGTTTTATAGCTTCAGGAGTCTTAAAGTATGTACACATATGGTCATAAGGACTAGTTACTTATATGGTGATTTTCTATATGGATTGACAATTAAAGATTGTCCCTCCCCAACTTGTGTGGATCAATTTCTGTAAACTTGTGTGAGGGCAGCTGGTTCTCAGCACGAGTATAGCCTTAGATACTTGAAGGGCGTTGAGAAGAAATAAATTAATATACGGTTTACTGCAGTCCCCGTTTGCTTTTATTGTGTGGAACAACATGATCTTAAGAGAAAAATTGTACAATTTCATTTTTTGGTGATCTTTCCTCTATCTATGTTAAACTTCTGTGTTAAACTGTTTGGCAGTCTGTGTTCAAATACCCTTTGTTTGGTTAAAGGAGAGTGTCAAGAAATGTTGTGAAAGCATCTGTGAGAATGTGCTGATTGAAGACGATTGGAGGATTGGCAAAACCAAAGTGTTTCTAAAGGTACTTAGATACTTTTTACAGGTATAGCTGTAGAATTGTAAAGGCACTCCAGTTCTAACCTCCTATATTTATTTGTCAGGATTGCCACGATACAGTTTTGGAAATGGCACGAGACAAAGCTTTGAACGAGAAGGCACTTCTTATTCAAAAAGTCCTCAGAGGATTCAAATACAGGTATAAGATTTAAAGATGATCTTTGACATGTTTCGATATAAATATATCACACTGTTTTAATCACCAATTTGTGATGCTTCAGGAAAGCGTTCCTGAAAAAGAGAGCAGCAGCTGTGGTGATACAGAAATACTGGCATGGACACAAAGTCAGAAAACTTTACAGAGTGGTAAGCTGTGCTCTGGCTACAGAGTGTTGTCACTTCAAGTTTCTCTGAAGGGAAAGAGAAACAACTTTGTATGTAAATGTACAGGATCTTTATTGATCTCAAATGATGTACCTGATGTAGTCTTGTATTATTATGGCTCACACAGTTTAGGGTTGTAGTTGTCGTGAGCCCTCAAAGGGCCCCTTTGCAGAGCCCAAACTGGTATTGACATAACAGTTGACTGTTGCCAAGCAAAATATGTGGGAAAGTGTAGATTCTTATGTAGTGTGTCAATTCTCTTTCTGCAGGTCCAGTTGGGTTTTGCCCGTCTGCGGGCTCTAGTGCGATCTCGGCAGATGGCCTGGCAATATAAACAAAAGAAACAGGCAACTTTGCTGCTTCAGGCTCAGACCCGTGGCTATCTGATGAGGAAGGAGTGGAAACGAAAGCAAAAGGCAGTGATCCTCCTCCAGGCTCACACCAGGGGAACTCTAGCCAGAAGGGCTGTCAAGAAGATGAAGAGAAATGTAGGCTGTTTCCTAATGGATAGACGTACCATGTTTGGACAGATGATCACATAATTATTGATATATCACATCTCTTTGATCTGGCCGGTGTATCATAACTGTGCTTCATGTTGTTTGTAGGCTTTACTTTCGCTTCAGGATCGCAGAGCTGAAGAGCTTGCTGTTCTAGAAAGACAAAAGAAGTTAGAGCTTGTCCTGCGTCAGAAAAAAGAAAGAGAGGCAGCTGAACAGCTAGAGTCTATCACTGACCAGGAAATGGTAGATGATATTTTTGGCTTCTTGCCTAGCATGGTTGGAGGACAGGAAGGCCAGGCACCTGCTGGCTTTGAGGTCAGAGATCAAGACTTTTTAAAGAAGTAGAACATTAACAATGAGAATAATAGTGTCTGGTGATAGCTGGGAACTCTTGTTTATGTTTGCCTAGGATTTGGAGAGTAAACGGGCAGTCCTTGAGGAGGTGGATCTGGATGATGCTCCACTAATGGAAATTCCAGAGGAAGACTATGATGATTTGGATGAGTACTCTTTTTCCAAATTTGCTTCGATGTACTTCCAGGGCGCTGCTACACCTACACATATTCGTCAGAGAATACGTCAGCCTTTGCTCTACCATGAGGATGAAAATGATGTTCTGGTAAAGCCTTTAACCAATCTTTAGTTCATTCAGGTTTTTTTGCATTTTTATATTCAGAACTGCTTATTTTTATTATGGCATGCTTCATACACAGAAAAATTGGTTCCACAAAGTATCTTTCAGTAAATGGTTCTTTAAAGAACCATCTCTTTCATACATTTTTAAAATCTGAGGAACCTTTTATCACCACAAAGAACCTTTTGTGAAACTGAATCGGTCGTTAAAGGTTCTTGATTGAACCATTTACATGTAGACAAAAAGGTTCCTCTATGGCATTGTAAGCACCTTTATTTTAGAGTGTAGACTGTAACACATTGTAACTCACCACTTAATATTACTACTGCTCTTCCCAACAGGCCAGCTTATCAGTTTGGTGGATGATTTTAAGATTTATGGGTGATCTTCCTGAACCAAAAGTTCAAAAGATCTCTAGAAATGAACCAGGATTAGCTGATCGCTCGCTTCAGAAAGATGTGGCCTCTAGACAAGGTAGACGCCTCAGCCATATGGTGGGCCTGGACCAGGTGAGCGGCTTCCTGTTTATAATGACTTAACCTTGATGTTTTTGCAACACTATACACCTGCCAACATATTTTCCTTCTGTATGAATTACTTGTAAATACAACATATTCTTTGTTTATTTTCATCTCATCATTTTCAGAGGCTACGAAATTCAAGAAACACACAGGGGAGTGTTTCTGTTTCTGCAGATGAGGCTTCTGGCAAAAGAAAAGCTTCAACTTTTACAGACATTCTATCTCGAAACAGAAAAGCATCAAGTCTCTCAGAGGAGGTTCCAAACCGCAAATTATCTGCTATACCAGAGCAGAAAAACAGAAAGGGCTCTACTTTCACTGATCTAATGTCCCAAAACAGAAAGACCTCCACAACACCAGTGAGGGATCCACCAAACAGAAAGTCTGGAAGAAAACCATCTATGATTTTAGAAGAGGTGAGACCAACAAGAATATTACAAATCTGTAATGATTTCACTCACTCTTATTATTGCACATCATTTTTATTTGATCATCATCTTTGACAAAAAATAAATACATATTTTTACATTTTTATCTTGATTCATGAACTCTTCAAATTAAGTCAAGCGATGGGTCAGAAGTTTCAAAACCACCAACCGTGCAAACCGTTAGCGAAGAAGAGGAAATTAATGGAGATGAACTTACTCTGGACCGCCTAATGACATCTCTTGAAAAGCTGCATATCATAGTTGGATATGCCATTGTCAGACGTGACCTTAGGTTGTAATTATTTAAAATGATGAAATATATTATTTGGTAGCCAGATGTTTTTCCTATTAATCATCTTTAGCATATCTATGTTTTAAGGGATGAAATCTACTGCCAGATCTGTAAACAGCTCCAGGAAAACCCTAGTCGTGGAAGCTTCTTCCGTGGCTGGATCCTTCTGTCGATCTGCTTGGGCATCTTTCCTCCTACTAAGCGCTTTATTAAGGTGATCAAAGAACCATATTCTCTGTTAAACAGTTATATGTGTGGTATCACATTTAATTGGACGCTTCATTGTGTTGCTCTACATATCTGCTAATTTCCTTACAGTACCTGCAAAGTTTTCTTCGGTTTGGCCCCGTGGGATATGCACCATACTGTGCTGAAAGACTGAGGCGCACAGTTGCCAATGGAGTGCGTGGCGAGCCTCCCAGCTGGCTGGAGCTACAGGTAAAAAATACTAATACCATATTATTTTAAGGCTCAAGAAAGTTGTCCTTGTGCCAAATGACCTGTAGAAGAAGTCAAAATATATATTATATGATTCATGATCTTATTGTTTATTAACAGGCTACAAAGTCCAAGAAACCCATTGCCATCTCAGTCACTCTAATGGATGGCAGAACTATCAGTTTACCTGTAGATTCTGCATCAACTTCTAAAGAGGTCTGCCAAGTTCTCTCACAAAAAGTCAGAGTTCAGGACATATTTGGCTTCTCACTTTATGTGGCTTTGTATGACAAGGTATATGACTTGTACTAAGATTTGCTCACATCTGCCTGAATTACTACTACTATGCAAGCATATTTAATCCAGATATTACTGTTCAGGACAGTATGATATCTCTTCCTCTAGGTGTGGTCTCTGGGGGGTG
Source organism: Triplophysa tibetana (assembly GCA_008369825.1). Taxonomy (NCBI): domain Eukaryota; kingdom Metazoa; phylum Chordata; class Actinopteri; order Cypriniformes; family Nemacheilidae; genus Triplophysa; species Triplophysa tibetana. The sequence goes on along the minus strand of CM017905.1, from coordinate 16,787,980 downwards.
GCAGAGAACATGTGATGGATGCTATCTCTCAGTGTGAACAGGAAGTAAAAAGAAAGGGTGGGCAAGAGCAACATGCCCCCTGGCGTCTTTACTTCCGTAAAGAAATCTTCAAACCTTGGCATGACTGCAGCCAGGATAACGTTAGCACAGACCTTATCTACAGTCAGGTCATAAGAGGCCTGAAGTATGGAGAGTACCAGTGTGAAAAGGTGTGTCTAAAACCATTTTAGCATGAGTTACGTTGTCTTAAGATGGAGGATTAGTTTTGCTATTAGTATACCTGTGTTGACATTTTTCCAATTGAAACAAAGTTGAAGCCCGGGATGTTAGATAGACTAGATGGACCGGTGTCTTGACATTTCATCCTACCCAACAGATTGTCCTACTAAAATAACCTGTTCAATTTATACTGATAGGACAATCTGATAGGGTAATGTGCGGTGTAAAATCATCCTATTTGTTTATTTTGTTGAGAATGCATAGTAAATAAATGTTACTAAATATAATAATGCAATAAATTACAACTTACACACTACTTAAACTATGTTGAATGGTGCAACTCAAACATATTAAGTGTAATGTTACATAAACTAAATATTTACAGATGCCACCCGTCAGGAGTAAATGTTGGAACTGGAGTCACTGAACTAACTGAATAAGCTCTTGTTTCACTCAACATTCTTTAATTATTTACGCACATGATAATGCTGACATTTACAGTATCATACCCTTTAAAATAGAGAACATTATGTGATGACACTTAATTGTTGAAAGCTCTAACCGTCCAACGCGCCTCTTAGTGTGTATTGTATATCTGCCTTGTGCCAGTCAAAAATAGCATCATCCTATTTTTATTTCATTGGCATTATAATCTGAACTGCTTATTATTACTGCATCTTGCATTTAATTTATTATTGTGTTTACTAGGCTGTATTGGTTTTAATCAGCATTTGTTTATTAATCTAATTGGAAATCTGTTATTCACGATAGGTAGTATTCTATGTAATATATTTTTTTACCGTTATTACATCAGGTAAAGTAGGCTAAAATAAAGAATATTTTGAAATTAAAAACATTTCAACACAACTTTTTCTCACCAATTTAAAGGTTGCTATTGGACTATTAAAGGTAAAACTGCGTAAAATATTGCGTATAAAGTAACTACTCATTACTTTACAGAGACTAACTACAAGCTACTTACGCTTTAAGACCAAATGGTGCAACCGAATTTAATACAGATTTAGGTATAAACTAGCTAGTAGTTACTAACCCTCAAGTGTTGACTTTTACGTTCACATTTAATAAAGAACTTATGAATGGCTGGTTCAACCCTACCCTGTTCCGCACACTTGTCCCACAATTAACTGTCTCCACTGTACTATCTGATAGAACTACAATATAAATGGCCAAAATAGTCTCAGGGCCTGGCTCAATCTACTCCCTGTCTGGAAAAAACACCCCTTTAGGTCCTAAAATAAGTACATGAGCATAACTGAGAACAATAAATGTTATTCATGTTCATCAGGATGAAGACTATGTTGAACTTGCAGCAAAGCACTTCTATGTGCAGTATGGGTCAGACAGCAGTATGGAGAATGCCAAGACTGTTGTTCAGGAATGCATTAATTCCAAACTGTTGGAGGCCAAGTCAGAGGCGAAATGGGTCCAGATGGTCAGCACATCACATGTCCAGGTAGAGATTTTAGTATGTATATTAACTGAAATGGAAATAGATTGATTGAGAGTTAAATCTTTTTCTTAAAAATATTTTATGTATAATCTTTTTTAACAAGGGCCCATTTATAAACTCTCGGACCAAGTCTGCTCATGTGAAAGCAGAAGTAGTTGACTTTGCTCGCCAGAAGTGGTCAATGTTGTTCTCAAAGTTTTTTGAAGTTGCCAAGTTATCTGGTATGAATTGATAAGTTTTTACTTATAGTTGTTTGCATTCCTATCCCATTCCTATTGCATATATATCCAAGAAGAAAAAAGTATTCTAATTTTGTAGGTGTTAACTTGGATAATTACATTTTCAGGTCCTGCTTTACCCAAGAACAAGTTCATCCTTGCCATAAACTCAACTGGAATAACATTCTTAGATGAACGGGAAAAGAATCTTCTGGTACTGTCTTACCCCGATGTCACCGGGGTCAACACTATAAGGTCAGTATAGCACAAACTGTTGTATGTTTAGATTGTATCATGTTTACAATTTTGCCAACAACATGAGTGATACCTTTTTTAAAATGTAATTCTCTCCGTCTCTTCCAGAGATAGGAAGTCTGTGTGTTTGTTAACTCTGAAGGGAGACTTCACACTGAATGCAGTCATGGCTGCAGACATCTCTGATTTGGTAGCGATGTTCCTTGCAGGCCTTATAGAGCGTTCACAATATGCCGTTGCCTTACAAGAAGTAAACCGACAAGGTCAGGCACAAAAATAAGAAAGACATGTTCTTTTTAATGTTTTAAATATGTGAAAATGCACATTTGATTATTTACCATAGACCAATTCATCTAATATTATTGTCTAATGAAAATGGTTTGGATTCTTTTCAAGATGATCAAACATTTCTCAGCTTTAAGAAAGCAGAGCTCATTCTTCTTATTAAAGATGATGAGTTTTCTGCCGATCGTGGCTGGTTGAAGGGTAAGAATGAACGAACTAGAGAAACCGGTGTAGTCCCTGCAGATGCGGTTTATATTCTTCCTACTCTTACAAAGCCAACCAATGAAGTCCTGGTGAGAACTTTAATGTGTTGAAGCTTGTATAATGCAGTGCTTAAAAATACATTTTGACTTGTTGTGTTCAAAACCGTCATTAAATAAAAAATGGCGGTGTAGAAATACGTCTTATAAAAATGTTTTCCCTTTTTTAGAGCCTGATCAGCTTGTCCCCTGATCAGAGAAAGACCGTCATAGGTAACAGTTTAAAAGGAACCATTACTGAGAAAGTGGCTCCTGCAACCCTTAAAGAGTTCTCTATTGAATATTTCAGGTATCTTTTTATATCTGTTTGTCCTCATTGCTACTACTTAGTATACTTTGTTTGAAAGATTATAGCAAAATAGCAACATATACTATATATAAACTGTGTGAAAATTGTGCTAGAGACTATTCACACCAAGTGCAAACAGTTATTAGTTTATATTCACACTGAAAATAGCATATTTACTTAATCATTTATGAAAAATATAAGTAGTGATAGATGCTATTTACACTAATTTGCCTACTTACACTATGCAATAAACCAATGTACTATTGTTGTTATGGAAAGGTTTTTGTGTGTAGCCAAATATACATTTTCCAAAAAAGTATGCAGGCACTGGGACATACTAATGTGAAACAGAAGTGGCTGTTGTGGCCAAGAAGACATTATGATCATTAACAGTCAAGAACATCAAAATAATTTTCATTCAAAGATTAATTAATTATTGTAATAATTCATTATTTATTATGTTATTACTGTTAACTTACATGAATTAATTCAGCATAGCATCCTAATATATTTTATTAATACAAGGTATCGCAGCAAGTTGTGGGTAACATCAGCCGTTTGTGTGTCCATTGATTAAGACTTTTGAATTTGCACCAGAAACAGAAGACCACCATGGGTACTTTAAGAATACACATTTCAACATGCTATTATAGTAACTATGAATACAATTGAGAATGGGAATTAGGTATTAGGTATGTGAATTAGGATGCATCATTATTGAAAATAGCAGTTTTTTAGCAGTATGGTATTTAAACTAAAATAAATTTGCTGTATTTTTTCGCATTAATTGTAAATTGTAGTAAGGCGAGAGCGGGGCACAAAGTAACGCTTTTTGTTTTAATCTCAATACATATGGATAGATATATAAGAAGATGCTCCACAATTACAATAAAAAGACATAATTGTCAATTACTCTTCCTTATATTGTAATTTTAGTTTTGATTTCAATGAAATCTCACTGTCTTGTAAACATTTTCACAGTGGGGTTAGTAGTATTTATTTTTTACTGCCTATTTAGCAGTTGCCAGAAGTGACTGACGTTTCAATATGCTGCTATGTTTTAGGCAACCGACAGTGATTAGGATGATAGAAAGTTGTATTTGGTGACTTACACACCCAACAGAGAAATTGAAAAAAAAAAACGTATGATGAAGATATTTACTTTCATACTGCCAAAACTACAAAAACTCTTTGTCAAATTTCTCTATGAAAACACATAAAAACTCAAATGACCATCATCTGGTAATGAGAGAAACTATATTACTTTGTAATGCACTCTCCCCTAGATGCTATAAATATTTATAATTAGTGCTAAATAATATTTTCACCACTATGCAATAATAAATTGTATTAAATAAATAAAAAATATTTTATGGATGCCAACTTATTAGGACAATAAAGCACTACACCTAAGCTTACTCTACATTTTATTAAACAGGGGTGACCCCTTTTAAAATATTTTCTTCATTTTATTGAAAATAAATGCCTTTTAGATCTGATATGTAACAGAAATTGGTAGATGAATGGGTTAGTTAATGTAAATGGCAGGATATTTGCACTCGGTGTAAACAGACACTGACACAATAAAACAACATAAATGGCCTGTTTTTTTTGATTGTCTCCAGGCAGCCCATCAAAGATGTGAGCAGACAGGTGATATCTAAGAATGCACCACCTGAGCGGCTGTGGGCAAACTCCAGAGAACCCCTCAGACAGCCTCTGCTGAAGAGGCTGGTGGGAAATCCAGAATTAAGCCCTCAAGCCTGCCAAGCCTTCACTGATATCCTTTACCTCACTTTTCCAGATGTTGTTACTTTTACTAGTTTATTTGATTAATATTCTAAAGTATTTGTTACACCTTCAAGGTATGGGAGGAAAGAGGCGGGAACCAGCAAACCTTTAACATCTTTTAATAAAATAAATGAATAAAAAATCAAATGAATGTTAAGGGACGACAGCTCCCTCAGGGTCGACTACCGGCCACACAAACATAATAAAACATATAGTTAAGTCCATGCCTGGTCCTCTCTCGTCGAACGCTCCTGATGCTCATCCTTTCATGCTTCCGATTTCCATTTATTGCCAGAAACAAGCCAGATTTCAAGCCAGACGTAAATGTTCGTGAATTGCTATTCGTAAAGAATTATGAGAATCAAGCAAAGAGCATTGCTGTAAAATGGATAAATATGAAAAAGTGTGTTATTTAGCTAACCTGGTTCTTCCAATAGGATACATTCCAGAAAAATAGTGTTTACTTGACTGAAACGGTGTGCACCTATTCTGAAATACATGGGTGACTACCCCACCAGACAGATCCAGCCCTCCCTGGAGCTCACAGACCAGATCTTTGGCCCACCTACACAGAATGAATCTCTCAGAGATGAGATCTACTGCCAGATGATAAAACAAATGACCAGCAATAACAACCGGTAAATAGACCTCCGTAAACAGAAATACAGGCGAAAGTAACTAAACAAGCAGGTTTTTACTTATGGTTTTTGAGGGATTTCCACTAAAAACAGTCTCTTCCGAGGTTAGGACTCTGTGCAGCGACTACATTGCATAATGAATGTTGTACACCAACTTTAGCCATGGCGTCACGTACACCACAGTCAATAACAATGGCGATAGCGGCCGTGGGTGGAATTGTGTAGATTAAGGGGTGGTAATATTATAATACGATCCTGCTTTTACCTCACAACAGGAGCAAAATCTTAACCCGCTCGATTTCTCACATGCTTGCAGGGAATGGCTCATCAAAACAAATTTACTGGGACCTTGTTTCTCACGTTTTCTTGTTTGCTAGATGCACATGGGACCCGATTATAGATATTTCTTTTTTCAAAATTAAGTATGAAATAAATAAATTACACTGTTTTTTTATAACCTTCAAGGGGTTTTATAAAAACCCAACCATTCTGCCTCATCATTATGAGCTTTGTCCTTTAAGAGTAAATCTTTTTTTTTATCAGGTTCAGTATGGAGCAAGGCTGGCAGCTGCTGTGGCTATGCTGTGGTCTCTTCCCACCCACTAACTCTCTGATGAAGCATGTTCAACGTTTTATTGAGACACGAAAACGAGAGCCACTGGCCACTGACTGCCTCCAAAGACTCCAGGGGGCTCTGAGGTACAATTACCACATATTTTGTACGACGCCATGTAGTTTGCAAACCAAAACTTTTGCAATTCCAATGTACACCAGGCTTGGGTAAACAAACAAAATTGTAAAAATGTATATATCGCAAATTTTACTTCATAACACTCAAGTTTAGTTGGACCGTAGGATCACTAAGTAACACTGTCTTTAATGAATACTATTTTTTTTAATAAGATGTATCTGTTAATAGCACAATAATGGTTTATTGTTTGGGGTATTCAGTTCTGAAAAGTCACTATATGAGCACAGCAACAGATCTCCTTTTATTAGTAAGATGTAACAAAACAAACTAAGACCGAAAATGTAAGTTCAAACTGTTCATTGCAGCGGTAAATCAAACAAATAATCGTTAAGTATAGTTTGTTATTGCAATATTGATGATTAATAGGATACAATTATGCATATACTTTTCCTGAAGGAGCGTCATCGTTTGTGGATGTGGTGAGAAAATTAAAGAATTATTACCTTGTTTGATGCCTGATAGTATAGCACTGAGTATCCACTAGACTGGGAAACAGATGAAGACTTGGACCTGATAAACTGATGGTAGGCTGGATCTGTTGTTTGCGCACCACCCTCTGAGATGGTGTTTACACTAGTTGTTTTAAAACAAAAAAGATCCTTGTTTATATGATGAAGAAAGATGGAGCTGAATGTCCTGATCTTACATCCCCTCTCACACCCTCATGCCCCTGGCTGCGTCCACTATCCTATATGTATACAAATAAAGGTCTTCTCCCTCAGATATCCAGATGAGGTTATAAGAATACGGCGGTCCAACCTGGTGAACAAGGCAGCTCCATGTAGTAGTTCAGTGCAGCTGGGACTAGGGGATGCGGGTACTAAAACTTAACAGGTATCTTATTAAGAGCTCAATAGTCAAAACAAGGTCTCAACTCTCCATCCTTCTGAGGCACAAAAAAGCCCCTATGGACCAGGAAACGTCGAAGGGTGGATGTAGCCTTAAAGCCTCCTCCATAAACTCCTCCATGGTTTTCCGTTCTGGAATGGAAAGTGGGTATATCTTGCCACTAGGCACTGGCTCACCCGGTATGAGGTTGATCGCACAGCCGCATGAATTTTATAAGAGCTTTTTTTACTAGAATTGACCTATCGGTAAGCCCCGTCCGGCTTAGTTATGGTTGCCAATTTGCACAAACCACCAGAGTTCTTAATGTATTCAATGGCAGCTGACTGTAAAAACCTTGTCCCAAGTCGTTTTTGGTACATTTTTGACACGTCGAGGAGAGTTCAAGTGGGACTTAAATATGCCATGGAGGCATATAAATATACGATTTTAAAATAAATATAGTGGATAGCTAATTTAATTGGGAAACAAGACCTTCAAGTTCAGAGACCTCCACATTTGGTAAACTCTACTATAAACATATTGTTGCGCTCAATTCAAGTGCTAGTTTGCAGATTTTCTGAAATATAAATTGGTGTGCTAATATCTCATTGTTTTTCCTGCTTTAGAATGGAACCCAGAAAGCTTCCCCCTCACCAGGTGGAGGTAGATGCCATTCAGCAGAACAGCACCCAGATCTTCCACAAAATCTACTTCCCCAATGACACTCATGAGGTAACACAACACACACTAGAAAACTGTATTATTCCACAGTGTTTTGCAACACATTAATACACCACTGAGCTGTAGTGAAAAAGTGAATTGATGTGAGGCCAAGTATGGTGTTCCATACTCGGAATTAATGCTCTGCATTTAACCCATACAAGTGCAAACACACAACAATGAGTAACACACACACACTGTGAACACACATCCAGAGCAGTGAGCAGCCATTGCTGCAAGGCTCGGGGAGCAGTTGGGGAATCGGTGCCTTGCTCAAGGGTCTGAACTCAGCCGTGGTATTGTAGGTGGAGGAGATTGCTGTTAACTCACTCCCCCCACTTACAATCCCTGCAGGTACAAATGCTTTATTCGGCAATGTACCGTGTCTCTATCCATTAGGCCATGACTGCCCCCTGCCTGGAGGCTGTCAGGTATAATTTATTCCTAAACAAAATTAATTGTAGTGATGGACCTAATTGTGGCAACATTACGTTTAGCAACTGCAAAAGTCAGCTTATACATAAGAAGTGAATATTTAATGTTTTTATTATTATCTTATCTGGACAGATTTTCGAGGTAGCAACCAACACCCGGATAAAAGGTTTGGTCCAGGCCATTGCCAAGAAGCTCATGTTGGTGTCAGCTGATGGTTTCAGTCTCTTTGTGAAAACTCCAGATAAGGTTGGTACCAGAACTACCAGTATGTTTAACAGACAAAAAATTCAAAATTCTGTGTGAAACAAAGCGTCATAATTTTAGTGTTCTGTTCATCTTCAATGTGTATGATGAGTATGGCCCTGTGAACTGCTCTATGTCATGTTGCTTTGCTAATAATGCTGCATTACTAACAAATACACATGAGTTATAGAGCACATTTAAAATTCTCTTTTCTATCAGGTTCTGAGTCTGAATGAAACCGATTACTTCTTCGACAGTCTAAGACAAATTACAGATTGGTCCAACAGAGCAAAGAGAGTGAATCAGAGTATGTGTATTTCAATCTAAATGCAAATGTTTCTATAAAGAATATTTTTAAACGGTTGTATACGAGGTAAATTAATTTAATGATTCTCTTTTAAACAGCAGGCCCAGTGAATGTGTCTTACATGGTGTTCTTCATGAGAAAACAATGGTTCAATGTCATTCCTGGGAGAGATGTGGAGGCTGATGTTATCTTTCATTACCCACAGGTACTAGAAATCGGTGCCATCCATTCATATCCGAGTTAGTATCATCCATAGTTGCTATTCCCAGCACTAAGGTCTAAGAAGTGTAAGGAACAGTTACAGTTATATGTCCTCTTGTGCTTGGTTTGGCATGGCACAATTACAGATTGATTTTGGCAAGAAATTCTTCGCATGGCCACTCAGGGCTGGTTACTTGTAATTTCCTTGAAGTTATCTCTCTCTGTTCAAGAGTAGTATTTAACCGAAGTCGACACAGTTTAGTTAAATGAATATTCCCAAAACTAAATAAAGGACGCCACATCGCACCACATCCATGGGGACAGAATTACGTCTTATAATGGGTTCGATAGTCATTTGTCGCACCGCACACATTCGGTGTAGACAGGATGTAACATTCCAAAGAGTTCATTTATCTGCCCCACAGTGGGAACAGTTAGGTCCAGCAGTGGAAAAGTGACCTATGTATATTAATGCAAAAAAACTTTAACAATTCTAACATTTTTGTTGCTTTCCACTATACTATTAAGGAATTACCCAAGTACCTGAGAGGTTATCATCATTGCACTAAAGAAGACATGGTACAGCTTGGTGCTCTACTCTTCAGGGTAAAGGTGGGCAATGACAAAACTAAATTTCCCATGATTCCAAAGATGCTGAAGGACCTGGTGCCTAATGACCAACTTAAAGTTATGTCTGCCGATGAATGGAAAAAGGTGAGTTAAAAATAATTCTCTCGTAAGCTTCCTGTAATGTATTCTACAAAAGTTTATAATGAATGCATAAATGTGTAAGTAATATAATCCTCTTTTTGTAAGTCATATTATCTATTTTTTCTTGTATGCAAACATTTATCAACAGCAACTTACTGCGGAATACAACAAGCAAGCAGATATGACAGTGGAACAGGCCATGACTGGATTTTTGAAGATCATCTATAAATGGCCCACATTTGGCTGTGCCTTTTTTGAAGTAAAAGTAAGGATATTTTACTCTGCTTCAAACAGGTCTGTATTTTGATATTACATGTTTTAAAAACGATGTGTGTAAAACGATGATGATGATATTGCAGCAAACATCTGAGCCTAATTTCCCTGACATTGTGAGGATTGCCATCAGCAAACAGGGCATCACTATTATCCACCCCAAAACAAAGGTATTAGCAATTAATAAATCACTTTGCTCTTGTTTAAATGTTTGATTTTGTCAATTATGGAAAAGTAACATTTGGGTTGCACTATAGGCAGTTTCAAAGCAACATCATAAACGTTACTGCGCACACGCGCTTTTGTGGCCCAAATTTAGCATCCGGTACGCATCTGCAAAGAATAGAGTCCCTGCAGATTATTTCTAAAAACGAGCAAAAGAAATAACAATTAAATGACATTAGTTAGCCATCATGTCTAGAAGAACCATTACCTCGCTTAAATGCGACAAGGTTACACAACCCATGCAATAAATTATTTATTTATTTAATTAGTTAAATATTAATAAATTATAAAATATGAATATAAATGTAAAAATATATAAATAGTTATATTACTAGCCACTTGCCAGATTGATAAACGAGCACTGATCGGTCCTTAACTTTGGGACAGGCATCAGGGTTCGATAAAACCGTCAATATATATATAAATACAAAATAAATGTATGTACACTCATTTCAATCAGCTTGATTGCTTAAATTCTATTAAACCTTGTCTCATGATTTTAGTTTCTAGTTTCAGTATTTTTGTTTGGATGTCCTGTTGACTAATTCAGTTCCACTACTCTTTAAGGACATTCTGGCAGTGCATCCTTATAACAAAATTGCTAACTGGTCCAGCGGAAGCACATACTTCCACATGACTGTAGGAAACCTTGTCAAAGGAAACAAAATCTTGTGTGAAACATCCTTGGTAAGATGTAGTTGTTAACCATTAATTTAGCCCTAAAGAATGACTGTTAATGAAAAACTGTTTTCTTAAATGTAAATAAGGATATATCATAACTGAAAATATTTTCTCCCTTCATTCAAAAGGGCTATAAAATGGATGACCTGCTGACATCTTACGTTAACATGTACCTTAATAATGAGAGAAGAGGACAGAGAAGTCGACACTTTGACTAAACATTCTCGTATTTTAACTTTTTAAAGGCTCAAACTCATACATGATACATGCTTTAATGTACTCATGTGTTTGAAACATGGATACCTATGCATTTGAAACATTTGTCTGTATTTTGGTGTAAAGCAGTAATACATTACCAGGTGGTGTATTTGTTGTCTCCAAGATCCATTGTATTCTTCCTAATATATTGTGTCAATATCATGTTTTTGTTGCCAAGATTGAAAGACTATAATTTTAGTGTGCTTACTGGTTAAATATCATTTAATGCTGTAAATTATTCAATCATAGTCATTGAATCATGTTTTGTATAAGTGAATTTAAAAAAACAATTGTGAGGCATAATTCACAGCATTTCATTGGTACAGAATTCATGTACTAGAGAAGTGATTTTAAAAGTTGCATTGCTTTTGACATGCAGTATAAATAATGTGCATGAAGTCCTGAAAAACTGGTGAGTGCTGCCAAAGGCACACTGGCAAACTCAGCTTCAAAATGGATTACTATTGATTTTGGTGATAAGATCTTAAACTAAATTAAACTGAACAATATATACACGTCTGAACCCATTTTTGTGTTTTATTTCCCACAATTCAGTGTAATAATTATTTTAAATTATTGCTTTCTGCAGCATATCAATTATATGCTTTCCTGTGGCTCAGTGGTAAGAGCATTGCGTTAACAATGCAAGGTTGTGGGTTCAATTCCCAGGGGATTGCACATACCTATTTATAAAGGTATAGGATAATGCTATGTAAGTCGCATTGGAAAAAAGTGTCTGCCAAATTCATCATTGATAACGAATGATGATATGCAAAGTGTATAAATCCAATAATTTGCATATCCTTTTAGACCTTTTCTTTAATACGTTTTAATTGATTGACAACCCCAATTATTAATTCAGACATACAGTATACTCTGTTTACATCGTGTTATATATCTTTGAGTATGAAAGAAGAATAGTTCTTCTGTGGTGTATTGCCACAGGGCATGAGGGGGGAAGACAACAAAGGACTGTGGGGCAGCAAATACTAAGGATTTAGAGAAATCCCAATTAAGACGTGGCTGTGTGTTTTTTAGCCTAGTTTGGTGAAATAAAAATGACTGGATAGTAGGCTCATTCATTAAGTCAACTATATTAGCATATCTGTGCGGGCGGTCCCAGACAGAAGAAAAGCCTACACAGCTGTGTTCTCCCAGAAAGAAAGGCAGATTATTAGCCCAGTTTTTTGACTGGGGCTTCTCTCCACATCTGTCTCTAAATCACGTGACGGGATTATTTTGGTCCTGTGCTGCACCACATGCCCCACCAGTTGACAGCAGGGTCCCAAAGAACAAGGAACCCAGTTTGTTATTCTGTCTCAACCGCTCTTGTGTTTTCTACTCAAATTTCTTCTCACCCTTACTCATTCTCTAAGTTCCAAGGGGCCTCTACTGTCCAGCTGTTAGGAGTCCACAATGGATAATCTCTGTCTCTTTATTCATAAACTGCCTGTTAAATGCTAAATCCATCTTCTGTTTATTGATAAAGTTGAATGATGGGGGTTGTCGGAGGGCTTTTAACCTAAAGGCACGCATTAAAGCTCTAGGCCCTGTTGCCATGGCACCCCTCACGGCTCCACGTTGCGACCAAGGCATGCTATTATTCTCCGTCGAAATGTGCTTCTTCTTCTGACTCAAGTTATTGTGGAGCGCACAAGTGGCCCTCAGAAGAAAATGGCATTGCAATGAAAGGCTTAGGTCAGGGGTCGCACTAGAGCCTTCCCATCAGGGACCACGTTTTTCTGATCAAATTTGTTGGAGACACAAAAAGAGCCACAGTATCGTAACTCAAACACACTGCAGTGTACAGACAGCAGAATATGCCTGACAACATTAGCACAGCTCACTTGAAACAGAAGAACCACAACTCCATTTAACACTGCCCTCTAAACAGAAGCTCTCAGTTACCCTTGTGCTTTTCAACCAGTGGTAAGAAACTCACACCAGCAGCAGAACTCAAGCTCATCTGCACAGTGCTACACGGACTGTTGAGAGATTTACACTCCGGGTAAGTCTCTTATGATTTTCCATACTTTATCCTGTTTTTGTATTTTGAGTTGATCCCAGGAATTAAATTACGTAACTACATTTAATTTATAGGGTATGTGTATTACTTACTAATAAGTTCCTTATTGGAAGTTTAGAATCATTAATAAACATTTAGTTTCTTAAGAGATGCTTTGGTCTATGAATCAGGAGCGAAGTCATATTGGGAGTCTAAATGATTTAATGGGAGTTAGGGCATCAGATGAAAGTGCATTTTCCTTTAGGTAAATTTGCATTAATCTTTTCATATTTCTTATGCTGGTGTGTGAATAAGTAAGGTCTATTTTGGCTTGGCTCGATCTTGAGCTTTTGAAGCATGTTCCTCCATGCTGAGCTGCAGCTTCGGTTAATCTGCAGAATGCCTTGTTCCTCTAATTACTTCTACATGCCTTTCGTGTGATGTAGAACAGAAGCATTAGTGTCACAGTGCAACCTCAGCTTGACCCCACAAATTTCTTTAATACAAAAGTGATTTTGTATTGTGGCAAGTCAACTTTTTACCATGGCTCTCTCTCTCTCTCTCTCTCTCTCTCTATATATATATATATATATACACTGTATGTTTATATATTTAGTTTTATAGATCTATATGGGCAATTTTTTTATGGATCCAAATTGTATAATATCTAAGGGTACACATTTGTAGTAATTGTACAGTTAAATTTTACCTTGTAATTTCAGAAAATTTTGAAATATTCTTCCTCTCCCCCAAATTTGTCACTAGCGAAACACAATAATATATAATTTAATAAGAAGAATTATATTTACATATTAAGATTTTGTATAAAACTACTTTTTAAATATATTTTTTGCTATTTTTAAAAATGTAAATCAAAGACAGTTTCAATTTTAGCAATATTTCAAGTGTAATTAATGAGATTTGTCGTATTTTTGATCCAATCTGATCCAAGTGTTTTCACTACCGAAACAATGATACGTTTCGGTCGTGATAGTTTTTGTCGTCCCTGCACACAGAAAACGCATGAAGTTTGCTACTGATGTTAACTTCACAACACAAATTTGCAGTGTCTTCATATACGGACAAAACTTACGCGGAAGTTTGAAGGGTTATTAAACCGTAATTATGAGATTTGAGTGACGTGAGTAGTTACATTTAGTGCACTTCAATGCCCTTTATGGCCACTTCACGGGCTTTTACAGGCAAATTGAACAACACCTGAAGCGGTAAGAGACGCATACAAAATATGCAGAGGGGAGTCGTGAGGACCAGGATTAAGAACCGCATAATTAAACCAATAACTTTGATAACAGCGGGGAGCATTGATTGGTCGATTGACCAAAGTATCAAATCAACAATTCCTTATTTTTTGTTTTAAGCAATCAAAAATCTGAGGGTGCCGTACATGTAAATGAGTAGCTACGCTACTGGCATGCAGACATTTTCCTGATGTGCACACCCAGTTTAGTTTTACAAGAGACCTTTATAAAATTTGGAAACGCCTCCAACAGGCCTGTAACACACATGAGTCTATAAAAACATGCTGACTATTGACGCATATAGGCATATAATGGTCACCGATCCAGGGTAGTTACGTGCCATTATAGGTGGTGAGCTGCCATTGGCGCAGTAGCCGTATTAAGAGTAGCATTGCACTTTACGCGTGTCCGGTCTCGCGATGGCATGTTCCACTCAGTTTAGTGGCATGTCCGTTTTTTTCAGTGGTATGTTAGGGTTAAGGTCTTTGCACATACAGTCCGAAATTTTCATACGCGTTTCTTGGTATTAGGCGCTCGTTTGTGCAGTGTCTCTGGATTGTTAAAACGCTTTTCATAATGCCTGCTACGGATGCAAAAAAGTCTGAAAATCAAACCCAGTCCAAACTTTTTTATGACGGATGAAAATATCAGAGGCAGTCTTGTAAATGTGATTGACACAACGCGAGGAACGTATTTATTTTTTAACGTTCGGAAAAATTGTAAGCAAATGTCGGACACGATGTCTTAGGGTTAGGCAGTAATGTACCAAGCAATTGTTATGTTAGGGTAATCGGTAATGTACCAAGCAACCCTTAGGGTTAGGATAAGTGGTAATCTACAAAGGACCGTTAGGTTAGGGTAAGCGGTAATGTACCAAGGGACCGTTAGATTCGGGTAAGCGGTTATGTACCAAGCGAGCGTAAGGGTAGGGTTAGGGTAAGCGGTAATGTACCAAGTGACCGTTAGGGTAAGGGGTAATGTTCCAAGCGACCGTTTGGGTAAGCAGTAATGTACTTAGCGACCATAAGGGTAGGGTAAGCTGTAATGTACCAAGCGACCGTTAGGGTAAGCGGTAATGTACCAAGCAACCGTCCCGATGTCCCATTCATCAATAATTATTTTTATTGTACACTTAATACACCAAGCAATAACAACAACAATACAAAAAATAAAATATAGTGTCACATTAATGTCACAATTACGCTGCAGTCGCTCCCGGAGTTGCCACAACATGCGTGCTATTTGCAATTATCCATAGACGTCTCACTAAATTGGCACATGCCAGAGCCCTTGAATAGGCATCTGCCACTAGAAGCCAGATGTGACACCAAACTTAATGGCATGTGCCAATGGCTTCTGTGCGTGAGATACCATGCCACCTAGTGTTAAAACCCCCTCTCCACCGGCGGTAGTGCACGTCAATGTGAAAAATATAAATGTAATAAAAATGATGGTTGTGATCAGGATTTGTACTTGAAGCCTTTCAGTTGTAGATTGTATAATTTAAAATATTTACATTAACATAATAACTAGTGGCATACGTTTCCATTGGTGCGTTCAAACGCGGACCTGCACGAAAAAAGCCTGCAAAAGCTGCAGGTTTTGCAACGGACCTTGTTGTGAAATTAACAGTTACATAAAATCAAAACCGGCTAAGACCCGCATGCTTTATGGCAGAGCACGCGCCGGGGCGCTGAGAGACATATATATGTTTGCGCTCCTGTACACATCTTCCGAATGCGCATTTATTGCAGCTGTGGTCATTATAATCTGGACAATGTCAACATGTACGCTTTCCACCAACGAGTAGGAAAAAGTAACGTTTAATGGCAATCTGAATAGGAAAGCCAATGTACGTTTAAACAGTTTGTTTCAAATTGAATTGTTTATTGAATTGTAATTGAAGGACTGTATAAGGGTTAATACGCGACTGACTGAAGATGTCCCTGCAACAAGCTCTTTTATTTAATATTTATCTTTAATCATTTAAGTTTTCATTATTTAATGATGTTTATTTAAATATTTTGTATGCTGCAGTGTGCCGTCTTCACTGATGGATTTGCGCATTAAACATGGACGGATGTTTCATTCTCAATTTTTTTAGATTTCATATTTCAATTTTAAGTATTTAAGTATTTAATAATTTCAAGTATTTAAATAAGGTCCATATTTCTCTTCCACTCGTCATGTGATTGCTACACGGAAATATAATAATATAATATAAAATAATTTGGGGGTTCATTAGTTGTCAGTTATGATCATCAAAATTAAAAGAAATAAACACTTGAAATATGTCAGTCTGTGTGGAATGAATGTACACATTATAAAAGTTTCACTTTTTGAATGGAATTAGTGAAATAAATCAACTTTTTGATTTTATTCTAATTACATGACCAGCACCTGTATATTCCCCTTCGGTTGAAAAGGTGATGCAAATTATTCCGGCCCACCCACAATTTTGCAGGCCCACCTATTATCTACTTTCTGTATCCGCCTCTGCTCAAGAGGGATTGAGACCAACTGAATGAGACAAAGCTGCAGATGTACGTAATATTTATCAACAGTATGAATTGACCTACATGTACCGAATAAATAGGAAGATGACGTTAGCATATGATAGCGAAGGGAGCTAAGTCAGTCATGGGCTAAATAGAACATTCAAAGCCAGTGTTAAGCGTTATACTTAATCTATAATATGAACCCGTCTGCATATCCATTACTGTTTGTACACAGGAAAGCCTTTTGGGATCCATTAATGCTTGCTGGAAGCGGGAAGTTCACTCACGTACCTGCCAAGGAAAGTCCACACCAGATACTTACTGCTGCTGACCTGTAAGAGAAGTTCCCTCAGCATATCTGTCCTTCTACACATGCCAAGGGAAGTTGTCCTGGACACTCACGGTTGCTGATCCGTGGATTAAGGTCTGTTTCGTAGACCCACCGTTGACGACCTGTAAAAAGGAAACCCCCTTCTGTTCCCCCTGGTATACTTGGGCCGGCCTTAGGAGAAGTCGGACAGGAAGAGAGAAGTCGGACAGCAGGATTGTTTTTAGAGTGCTCTGTTTTAAATTAAATTAATAAAATCCTATTTGTTCACTTTTAACCTTGTCGTCCGTCTGCTTATTGGAAACTCCGGGGTCTCCTCGAGGTGGTACTGGTGTCTGGGGCCAGCGTAGCGGTGGCCTGCCCCCACCTGTGACAGATTTGGCGTAGTCGGCAGGGTTTATCACCTCGAGTGGAGCGAACGGAGATTTCCAATGGCAGATGAAGCCTTGCCAGCGGCCCCATTTAGGGTCATGCCAGTCTTCATGGGAGCCCCTTGGGCCCAGAAATATGGAGGGCCGGGATCCGAATTGAGTTTGTCGGATTGGAAGGCCCAGGTCGAATATCTGGCGGGGGTGCAGGGGCTGAGCGCCCCACAGATGTTGCAGTTCGTATTGAATTCCCTAGAGGGAGAGGCCCGGAGAGAGGTACAAGCCGCCCCTGAAGCTGTTCGAGCTGCGACACAGACCGTGTTCGATTTTCTCATGGACAGTATGGTGATGCGACGCCAGTGGCCACGCTGCGAACGCAGTTCTTTAACTGTAAACAAGGACCCCGACAAACGGTACGAGCCTACACGTTACGACTACGAGAACAATTCACTAGGTTGAAGGAGAGACGCGATCATGGTCTAGGAGGAGGAGAGACCTTGCTGCGAGACCAATTTCTGCTGGGGCTCCGGGAGGGACCGGTCCATCAGAACTTGCGTACACAGCTCTGCCGGGACCCCGAGCTGACCTTTGAGGACCGACGGACGGAGGCCTTTGCCCTGGAGTCGGATTATGTTGAGGCAGCTGACTCTCCCGTTTGTATGGCTACTGGGGGGTCGACAGTTCCAACTGCCTCCGAACTGGCCGAGTGGAAACAGACCCTACGGGCTGAATTCATGAAGGATGTCCGTGAACAGATGACTGAGCTCTCCAAAACCCTGTTGGAAGAGTTCCGTCGAGGGCAGTCAAATCCACCACCTCCATTTCGAGAACGCTCCTACTCTGATGGAGGTCGAGGGGGAGGAAGGCGCCCGCCTCGATCTGTCGGGCCCAGTTTCCAGTGGGACGAACAAGGACGCCCCATTTGTAATAACTGCGGGGAGCCGGGGCACTACAGTCGTCAGTGTGGCTCTCGCCGTGGCTCGCAAGGAGGTTTTTAGAGTTGCCGGCCACTGTAGGTCAAGTGGTCGGGACCCCCTTAATTGACCCTTCTTCGTCCGCTGCCCCTGGGAATCAACTGATCGGGCACTGTCCACTGGTGGAGGTTCAGGTGCGCGGCGTGAAAGTCCGGTGCCTAGTGGACACAGGATCACAGGTCACCTTGTTCTCGGAGAGTTTGTCCAAGGAGTTGTTTAGGGATTCATGTGTACAGGATGCCGAGGCCCCCTGGTTGACTCTGAGGGGGGCGAATGGATTGGACATCCCTTATATTGGGTACTTGGTCACGGACCTAAAGATCCATGGAACCACTGTACCACAGAAGGGGGTGGTGATAGTCCGGGACAATTGTCTGGGGTCCCATCGAGCCCTATCAGGAATGAATGTCATCACCGATTGTTGGGAAGAATTGTGCCAGGCCAGGCCTGCTCGGGCCATCCCTCCAACGGAGAGGAGCGAATGGGAGCGGATTGTGGCAGACTGTCGTCGGGTCCATGCAGCCTGCTCCAAGAGGAACCACGAGGAGACTGGCCGAGTGTCATGTCGATACGCTGTGTCCGTTCCGGCCCGGAGTGAGACGGTTCTCTGGGCTCGGGTGCCCATTCGGGACTATGGACCAGGAGATTGGGTCTTGGTCGAACCACATCTGGATATTCAGAACGTAGAGGTGGCACGAGGATTGGCTGTTGTTCGACGTGGCAGAGTTCCTGTGAAGGTACGAAATGTAAATCCTTACCCTGTACACTTACATCGCCACCAACGTCTGGCTCGAGTGACTCCAGTAGACCCACAACAAGTAAGAGAAGGACGGAACATTAGTTTTCGTCAAGTTTGCCCTACGGTGGTGGAGGTAGCGTTGACCCAAGTGTCCCAGCCTCCGGAGGCGGATAGGGGGACGATGCCGGCGCACCTTTCCGGAGAGTCCCTGCGGGGCGAAGATCTGGAGGAGAGTCAGACACAACGGCTCCAGGTTTTCCTGTCCAGGTGGCAACATATATTTGCGACTCACGATGAGGATTATGGCTGTACGGATGCAGTGAAGCACCAGATCCCCACGGGCGATGCGGCACCAAGCAGAGAGAGATACCGCCCAGTGCCGCCCACCTTGTACTCCGAGGTGCGTACCTTGCTGCAGGGGATGCTGGAGAAGGGGATCATCCGGGAGAGTAGTAGGCCTTGGGCCGCTCCAATCGTTTTGGTGCGAAAGAAGACCGGAGCATGGCGGTTCTGTGTGGATTACCGCAAGTTATACCAGGTTACCAAGAAGGACGCCTTCCCGCTGCCGCGGATTGAAGATTCTCTCGCCAGTTTGACCAAGGCGGCCTGGTATTCCACCTTGGACTTGGCCAGCGGATACTGGCAGGTACAGGTGGAGGAGAAGGACTGGGAGAAGACGGCGTTCACTACCCCGTTTGGACTATTTGAGTGGGACCGGATGCCCTTTGGGCTCTGCAATGCGCCGGCCACCTTCCAGCGACTGATGCAGCGGTGTTTGGGCGGGCAACTGGTAGATACCACATTGGTATATCTGGACGACGTGGTCGTCTATTCCCCTGACTTCGAGTCCCACCTTCAGCATCTGGACGAAGTGTTCAGGGTAGTGGAGAAGTACGGGCTGAAGCTGCAGTCCGGGAAGTGTCACTTGTTGCGGAAAGAGGTGAAGTTTCTGGGCCACCGTATAAGTTCTGCTGGAGTCTCGGTGGACTCCGAAAAAGTGTCGGCCGTTCAGGAATGGAGTGTGCCCAAGACGGTGTGACAAGTGAGATCCTTCTTGGGCTTTGTGGGATACTATCGGCGCTTCATCAAAGACTTCTCCAAAATTGCTAAACCGCTCAATCAGCTCCTGGCAGGCTTGGGTCGCCCCCGAGGTCGTGGGTCTCGTCCAGTTGTTTGGGATGCTGCATGCGATACGGCCTTTAAGAGGTTGAAACAAGAGCTGTTGCAGGCACCCATTCTGGCGTATGTACACTGATGCCAGTAACTTGGGGCTGGGGGCAGTATTGGCGCAGCGGGTCATTGCTTACGCCAGTCGAAGTCTTCACCCAGCAGAGAGGAACGATTCCAACTACAGTTCCTTTAAGCTGGAGTTGCTGGCGCTGAAGTGGGCATTGAGCGAAAAGTTTAAGGATTACTTATGGGGAGCCCAAGTCGAGGTGGTGACCGACAACAATCCCTTAGTTCACCTACAGACGGCCAAGTTGGGAGCTGTTGAACAACGCTGGGTGGCACAACTGGCTAGCTACGACTATCGGCTCAAGTATCGGCCGGGTCGGGAACATACAAATGCCGATGCGCTGTCAAGGCTTGCGGGGGTCGAGGTCCAGGTCCCGGCGGCCGCGGCTGTGGTCGAACAAGAAGAGGGGCTGACGGTAGGGATTGTGGAAGTACCGGGGTCCCAACCCGAGGAAGCCCCCGTTAGTTGGGGCTGGGATCCGCAGCGTTGGAGAGAGCGGCAGGAAGAGGATGGCGGGCTGACAACGATGAAGTCATAGTTGAGTCAGGGAAAGTGGCCAAGAGCGGCGGAACGCCGGGCCTAAAGTTCTTACACGTACAAAAAAGTATGAGCATATAACCCCGGTTCTGTCAACCTTGCACTGGTTACCTATAAAGCATCGCATTAACTTTAAGATCTTGCTTATTACCTATAAAGCCCTACATGGTCTAGCGCCGCAGTATTTGAATGAACTTCTATTGTATTACAGACCTCAACGTACATTACGCTCTCAGGCGTCCTGTCAGTTGGTAATACCTAGAATTTCAAGATCAAGTGCAGGTGGTAGATCCTTTTCGTATCTAGCGCCTAAACTTTGGAATATTCTTCCCTGCACGGTCCGGGAGGCAGACACACTCTGTCAGTTTAAATCTAGACTAAAGACTCATCTTTTTAATCTTGCATACAATACTCCTCCATAATATTAATCCTCAGAGGATTTAGGCTGCATTATTTAGATCAACCGGAACCAGAAACACATCCAATAACAAATGATGTACTTGTTGCATCAAAGAGTGCAGAACAGTACTCTACTCTCAGCCAGTCTTGTCTCTTTGTTCCAAGGTTACCGCAGGATGCAGTTCATGCCCAGACCCGATGGCAGAGCTGAGAATGGGAAGCGGTGACCTGACAAGAGCTAAGAGGATAGAGCTGGATAAAGGACGCCACAACTTTGATTTTCCTACAACATTTCAAATGTTATTAGATTGTGAATGATAATCTTAAATCTATCATTTACCTTATTAAGTTTATTTTTTATTTTTATTTAGCCTTGTTGTGCAAGCACTGTTGAGCTTGTGCAGAGGCAGCAGCTTTTGCCAGAGGGGAACTGGAATCCCCTGGTTGGGCCTGGGTTCTCCTGAGGTTTTTTTTCTCGATGGGAGTTTTGGGTTCCTCACCACCGTTTGCATATTGTTTTGCACTATCTGCCTGGCCGGGGGGGCTGCTTTAGAATTCAGAAATTAGACATAATTAATATTGCATATAAGAATTTATAGTCCGTTTAATATTTGACCTGTGGTTCTTTCTCCTTTATCGCCAATGTGTGCTTTCACTGTGTGTGTGTGCGTCTCTGTCAATGTGTGTGTGTGTGTATGTATGTTTGCATATTGTGTGTGTGGAGCATTTGTATGTCTGTCTTTGTTGTTTTCACCTTTGTCTTGTTTTTACAGGTATATGCCTTTAGTTTTTTTACTTGTATTCAATGTGTCTCATGTACAGCTGCTTTGTAACAATGAAAATTGTAAAAAGCGCTATATAAATAAAGTTGAGTTGAGTTGAGTTAAATGGTGAGCATAAGGAAGCTCTTGGGACAGTGGAAGAAGCTCTATTTGAGGGACGGGGTGATTTGCCGGTCTAGCCAAGACTCTAGGATGGGTGGAGCCATAAGTCAGGTGGTGGTACCCGAGAGTCAGGTACAGGCCCTACTGCAGGCATATCATACCCAGCTGGGACATCAGGGGCAAGAAAAGACCGTGTCACTGGTGCGGAGGTATTTCTACTGGCCAGGGATGGAGGCGGCCGTAAACATGTTCATTCAGAGCTGTCCCCGTTGTATCCTTTTTAAAACGAGGAAGGAGGTACGAGCCCCATTGGTCCCCAACTAAGCCAAGGCCCCACTACATATCGTGGCCATGGACTATTTAACCTTGGGTCGGCCGTTGGACAGGTATCAGAACATCTTGGTGATAACAGATCTATTTACCAAATATGCCTGGGCCGTTCCGACCCTAGATCAGACGGTGGTTACCACCGCTGCCGCCCTGTGGAAGACAGTGTTCCAAACTTACAAAATCTCCAGAAGTCCTCCATACAGATCAGGGGCCCAACTTCGAATCTCGGGTGATCAAGGAACTGTGTCAGCTGTATGGGTGTAGAAAGACCCATACCACCCCGTATCACCCTCAGGGGAATGGAGGATGTGAGCGATTCAACCAGACCCTATTGGGCCTATTGGGGACCTTGGATAGAGACCGCCAGGACAATTGGGTGGACAGCATTCCCGCGTTAGTACAGGCATACAACAACAGCGTACACAGCATCACAAGGTACGCCCCTACTTACCTTATGTTCGGGAGACACGTGCGGCTGCCTACCGATTTGATATTGGGTGTGGCAGGGACAGAAGAGACGTCCAGCCTTACAGAGTGGGTAAGCCGCCACCATCAACGTCTCTATTCGGCCTACGAACAGGTTGCCGACCGGATCGGCGCGGCCGGAGCCAAGAATAAGAGGTTATATGATCGGACAGCACGGGAGGCTCCACTGTTGCCGGGAGAGAGGGTATTGGTACGTGACAATCGGCGCCAAGGGAAGGGGAAGATGAGCGACCGTTGGGAGACCCAGCCATATGTGGTACAGGGGCAACAGCGCCCCGACCAGCCCGTTTACACAGTCCGGCCGGAAGGAAGGGCCGGCCCTGAACAGGTGTTGCACCGGAACTTGCTCCGTCCTTGCCCGAACTATCCAAGACAGATGGTGGAAGCTCCTGTAGCCCCGGCGGCCTCTGGACCACCTGCGGTGGGTTGGGCAGTGGTCCCAAGGGGCCTAGACCCTGAGCCTGGAAGAGTAGATCCAGTGTCACCACCAAGACGGTCCCAACGGGACAACCGAGGACGCCCCCCAGAGATGTATGGGAGTTGGGTCATGGAACCACGTCCTAGGGACTAGAACGGATTGGTGGGGGAGGATGTCACGGGGTGACTACCGGAGAACGGGCAAGCGGAACTATTTTTGGGAGGGCGGTTTCCCGCCGGACCGATTTAACCGAAACACCCATCCAGTTCCTATCTCTCGGCCGGGAATTCAACGAGCAAACAAGCGTCAGGTGTGCCGGTCAAACGTGGCGATGGCCGATTGGGACTCGACAGAGAAGGAGGGGCTATAAAAGGGATGTAGAAGGAAGGAAGAGGGAGTCCGTCGTGGGTTGTTTTTGTTGCCATTGAGGAGTCCTCATTCCCGTTCTCGCTCCGGTTGGAGGAAGAGGCAACAGTTTAGTTAGTGGACACCAGGAGAGTGAGTTCGAGAAGGGTAGAAGGACCAGACCATTCAACTAGGTTGAAGAGGAATAAATGCTGTGAACAAGGATCCAAGAGAAAACGGATGTAAATGGATGCTCTCCCCCCACGAATGAGAATTCTCCCTTTTGCTGTGTCTTCCCCGGCGAAGTGAAAGTGAGGGGCCGACAGGAGCATTTCCCTAGGATACTAGAGCCTCATCGTGTCTCTGCTGTGTGAGAGACGAGGAGTAGGCGTGGCCAGTACAGATTTGTACCTGGAAGTGAAGGACTGTCTATGTGGTTTTTCTTGGTCTTTGTAGTCCCAAACTTTTGCGAGCAGTCCACGCTGTCATTGCTGTAACTGGGGTGTGGAAATGGTTTCGAGTACGCTGCGCTGGGAAGACCCCAGATTTTCCGGGGGTCCGACGCCGGGGTCAACTGAAGGGGAGACCGCCCTGAGGAGACCTGGGGTGAAAGTTCGCCCCCCCGCTGAAGGGGGTCCGTACGGGAGGCGCGCCAAGCGAAGAGCCCACCAGCTGCGCTTCGGCACTCGGCCACAGTGTGGCGCCAAGCGTGTCCACGGCCCAACTGAAGTGAATGGGGCTCAACCCATTGCCGCAGTCCAGGGGTGGGTGGTTGGTGCTTCCCCCGGATGACCACGAACATGATATTTATCCCACTTGCCAACTGTCTTTGGCAGGTGGGCTTGGGACCCCATTGCCTCTCACGGATTGGTCCCTATCTTGCCGGGCCACGCCCCCTGCCACGCCCCCCGTACCACCAAAGCACTACTTGTCCACTAACCAACTGTTTTTGCCAAAGTGGTCAGGTGACCACCCGGGTCGACCCCCGCCCCCCCCCCCCCCGTACCACGGAAGCACTATTTGTCCACTAACCAACTCTTTTTGCCAAAGTGGTCAGGTGACCACCCGGGTAGACCCCCGCCCCCCCCGTGCCACGGAAGCACTATTTGACCACTAACCAACTACTTTTGCCAAAATGGTCCGGGACCACCCGGGTCGACCTTAAAAATGCATTTCCACGAACTCACTACACGTGTCCATTATATAAACTGCAGGTGGACACTTCCTGGTTGCCATATTTGTAGTCCTTTGTAGTTTTTCTTGATAACTACTTTTTTTGTCCAATGTATTCATATATACGATTAAAGAACAACCTTATTCCCTCAGTACACTTTATTAGACATACATATGTAAGCAGCAACTCACAGAATGCTTAATTATGCTTAAAAAATGCATTTCCACGAACTCACTACACGTAGTCCATTCACACAAACTGCAGGTGGACACTTCCTGTATGACTTAATGAAAAACGGGGCAAATATCCACCTGCAGTTTATGAGAATTGTATACACGTATTAAGTTGGTGGACACACTTTATAGTAATCTATATGAATTATTGACCCTGTTAGTCAGTTGGTACATCTTAATAGACATACATATGTTAACAGCATCTCACAGAATGCATATTTATGCTTAAAAAAGCATAAATATGAACTTCCACCAACTCATTACACGGTGTCTATTCACACAAACTGTAGGTGGACACTTCCTGTATGACTTAGTGAAAAACGGGGCAAATGTCCACCTGCAGTTTATGAGAATAGTATACACGTATTAAGTTGGTGGACACACTTTAAAGTAATCTATATGCATTATTGACCCTGTTAGTCAGTTGGTACACCTTAATAGACATACATATGTTAACAGCATCTCACAGAATGCATATTTATGCTTAAAAAAGCATAAATATGAATTTCCACCAACTCACTACACGGTGTCTATTCACACAAACTGGAGATGGACACTTCCTGTATGACTTAGTGAAAAACGGGGCAAATGTCCACCTGCAGTTTATGAGAATAGTATACACGTATTAAGTTGGTGGATACACTTTATAATAAACTATATGTAATATAGACTCTGTTAGTCTGTTAGTACACTTAAATAGACATACATATGTAAGCAGCAACTCACAGAATGCTTAATTATGCTTAATTATGCTTAAAAATGCATTTCCATGAACTCAATACACGTAGTCCATTCACAAAAACTGCAGGTGGACACTTCCTGTATGACTTAATGAAAAACGGGGCAAATATCCATCTGCAGTTTATGAGAATAGTATACACGTATTAAGTTGGTGGACACACTTTATAGTAATCTATATGAATTATTGACCCTGTTAGTCTTTTAGTACACTTAAATAGACATACATATGTTAACAGCATCTCACAGAATGCATATTTATGCGTAAAAAAGCATAAATATGGATTTCCACCAACTCACTACACGGTGTCTATTCACACAAACTGTAGGTGGACACTTCCTGTATGACTTAATGAAAAACGGGGCAAATATCCACCTGCAGTTTATGAGAATAGTATACACGTATTAAGTGAGTGGACACACTTTATAGTAATCTATATGAATTATTGACCCTGTTAGTCTTTTAGTACACTTAAATAGACATACATATGTTAGCAGCAACTCACAGAATGCTTAATTATGCTTAAAAATGCATTTCCCTGAACTCACTACACGTGTCCATTATATAAACTGCAGGTGGATACTTCCTGGTTGCCATATTTGTAGTCCTTTGTAGTTTTTCTTGATAACTACTTTTTTTGTCCAATGTATTCATATATACGATTAAAGAACAACCTTATTCCCTCAGTACACTTTATTAGACATACATATGTTAGCAGCAACTCACAGAATGCTTAATTATGCTTAAAAAATGCATTTCCACCAACTCACTACACGTGGTACATTCACACAAACTGCAGGTGGAAACTTTCTGTATGACTTAGTGAAAAACGGGGCAAATGTCCACCTACAATTTATGAGAATAGGCCACACGCATTAAGTTGGTGGACACACTTTATAATAAACTATATGTAATATAGACCCTGTTAGTCTGTTAGTACACTTAAATAGACATACATATGTTAGCAGCAACTCACAGAATGCTTAATTATGCTTAATTATGCTTAAAAATGCATTTCCACGAACTCAATACACGTAGTCCATTCACACAAACTGCAGGTGGACACTTCCTGTATGACTTAGTGAAAAACGGGGCAAATGTCCACCTACAATTTATGAGAATAGGCCACACGCATTAAGTTGGTGGACACACTTTATAATAAACTATATGTAATATAGACCCTGTTAGTCTGTTAGTACACTTAAATAGACATACATATGTTAGCAGCAACTCACAGAATGCTTAATTATGCTTAATTATGCTTAAAAATGCATTTCCACGAACTCACTACACGTGTCCATTATATAAACTGCAGGTGGATACTTCCTGGTTGCCATATTGGTAGTCCTTTGTAGTTTTTCTTGATAACTACTTTTTTTGTCCAATGTATTCATATATACGATTAAAGAACAACCTTATTCCCTCAGTAAACTTTATTAGACATACATATGTTAGCAGCAACTCACAGAATGCTTTTTTAAGCATAAATATGGATTTCCACCAACTCACTACACGGTGTCTATTCACACAAACTGCAGGTGGACACTTCCTGTATGACTTAGTGAAAAACGGGGCAAATGTCCACCTGCAGTTTATGAGAATAGTATACACGTATTAAGTTGGTGGACACACTTTAAAGTAATCTATATGCATTATTGACCCTGTTAGTCAGTTGGTACACCTTAATAGACATACATATGTTAACAGCATCTCACAGAATGCATATTTATGCTTAAAAAAGCATAAATATGAATTTCCACCAACTCAATACACGGTGTCTATTCACACAAACTGCAGGTGGACACTTCCTGTATGACTTAGTGAAAAACGGGGCAAATGTCCACCTGCAGTTTATGAGAATAGTATACAAGTATTAAGTTGGTGGACACACTTTATAGTAATCTATATGCATTATTGACCCTGTTAGTCAGTTGGTACACTTAAATAGACATACATATGTTAGCAGCATCTCACAGAATGCATATTTATGATTAAAAAAACATAAATATGAATTTCCACCAACTCATTATACGTGGTACATTCACACAAACTGCAGGTGGACACTTCCTGTATGACTTAGTGAAAAACGGGGCAAATGTCCACCTACAATTTATGAGAATAGGCCACACGCATTAAGTTGGTGCACACACTTTATAATAAACTATATGTAATATAGACCCTGTTAGTACACTTAAATAGACATACATATGTTAGCAGCAACTCACAGAATGCTTAATTATGCTTAATTATGCTTAAAAATGCATTTCCACGAACTCACTACACGTGTCCATTATATAAACTGCAGGTGGACACTTCCTGGTTGCCATATTTGTAGTCCTTTGTAGTTTTTCTTGATAACTACTTTTTTTGTCCAATGTATTCATATATTCGATTAAAGAACCACCTTATTCCCTCAGTACACTTTATTTGACATACATATGTTAGCAGCAACTCACAGAATGCTTAATTATGCTTAAAAAATGCATTTCCACGAACTCACTACACGTGGTCCATTCTATAAACTGCAGGTGGACACTTCCTGGATGACATAGCGAAAAATTTCCACCTGCAATTTATAGTAATGGGCCACGTGTAGTGAGTTGGTGGACATAGCACTTATTAACAATGTTTAACTAAAAAATATTCAATTCTATGTTTCAAAAACCACATTATTCAATGAGCACACTTTATTATTCGCATATATGTTGGTATCAAATCATGAAGTGCTCATTTTCACTTTCAAGCTAGCATCTTTTATGTTCAAGGCCTCAATTTCAAGCATCATCCATTGAAATGAATGGGTTGCAGAGTAATACATAAAAAATGAAATAAAATACTTTTTGGGCACCCACGCATTTGCCCTTTCAGTATGTTGCTTGTGGGACTGTGACGCAAGTGACTGTGATGTCTGGGGTCTCTCGGGACCCCGAGGGCCTTTGTGGAAACTGTCTTTGTGTACATTACATTTTCATGGAACACCTTCCTATGGTCTGCTCTATGCATTCACTGACTCATACACGCACTGTTATTACAGTGTGTGTGCATGCGTCACGGCCTGCTCTATGCACGTTGCATTCGGTGACGCAAACAGCACATGCATGCGTCGCAGTCTGCTGTTATAACAGCGCGTGGATGCTTCATGGCCTGCTCTATGCATGAGGCATTCAGTGAGGCACACAACGTATGCATGCGTCACAACCTGCTCTATGCCAGATGCATTCAGTGACGCATGCACGCATTCAGTGACGCATGCACGCATTCAGTGACGCATGCGCCCTCCCTATTCTGACCTTTTGACCCCTAAACAAAGTCACAAAGTCGCCCGGCTTTTCCGCATGACGGGTGGATGATGGACGGTTGCATGTGACCCGGTTTTGGATCGGTTGACCCTGTCGGGGTCAATTCCACGAAACCGCTATGGAATAGCCATTAAAATAAGCTATACGAGTAAATTTCCAGAAAGGTCTGAGGGGTCCCATATTCTAGATTCTGGCCCAATAGCACATCGCTCTAGATGAATAGGGAATGTTTTTTGCACCCATTCACAAGATTATGCACTCAGTCTTGTCTCTCATATATCCCTGAACAGCATTATGAAGGTTTATTGTTGGGGAGGTAGATTTTCCAGGAATGGTCTAAGAACTTTGGACATTTGGGGGCTAAATAGGGGGCTTCTAGACAAAAATTATCCAAAATGTCCAGACCCTTCGGCCTATCGTTTCCCAACGGGAGGCCTTCCACCTACAATCTATGCCAATGCGTTTTCATTAACCGCTTCGTGGACGACTCTCCCTATTCTGACCTTTTGACCCCTAAACAAAGTCACAAAGTTGCCCGGCTTTTCCGCACAACCGGTGGAATATGGACGGTTGCATGTGATCCGGTTTTGGATCGGTTGACCCTGTCGGGGTCACTTCCACGAAACCGCTATGGAATGGCCATTAAAATAAGCTATACGAGTAAATTTCCAGAAAGGTCCGAGGGGTCCCATATTCTAGATTCTGGCCCGTCTGGTGCCCCCCGACAACATACCAAGAGCACATCGCTCTAGATGAACAGGGAATGTTTTTTGCACCAATTCACAAGATTATGCACTCAGTCTTGTCTCTCATATATCCCTGAACAGCATTATGAAGGTTTATTGTTGGGGAGGTAGATTTTCCAGGAAAGGTCTAAGAACTTTGGACATTTGGGGGCTAAATAGGGGGCTTCTAGACAAAAATTATCCAAAATGTCCAGACCCTTCGGCCTATCGTTTCCCAACGGGAGGCCTTCCACCTACAATCTATGCCAATGCGTTTTCATTAACCGCTTCGTGGACGACTCTCCCTATTCTGACCTTTTGACCCCTAAACAAAGTCACAAAGTCGCCCGGCTTTTCCGCACAACCGGTGGAATATGGACGGTTGCAAGTGACCCGGTTTTGGATCGGTTGACACTGTCGGGGTCACTTCCACGAAACCTTTATGGAATAGCAATTAAAATAAGCTATACGAGGAAATTTCCAGAAAGGTCCGAGGGGTCCCATATTCTAGATTCTGGCCCGTCTGGTGCCCCCCGACAACATACCAAGAGCACATCGCTCTAGATGAACAGGGAATGTTTTTTGCACCAATTCACAAGATTATGCACTCAGTCTTGTCTCTCATATATCCCTGAACAGCATTATGAAGGTTTATTGTTGGGGAGGTAGATTTTCCAGGAATGGTCTAAGAACTTTGGACATTTGGGGGCTAAATAGGGGGCTTCTAGACAAAAATTATCCAAAATGTCCAGAGCCTTCGAACTATCGTTTCCCAACGGGAGGGCTTCCACCTACAATTTATGTCACTGCATTTTCGTGGACAACTCTACCTTTTGACCTTTTGACCCCTAAACAAAGTCACAAAGTCGCCCGGCTTTTCCGCACGACCGGTGGATGATGGACGGTTGCATGTGACCCGGTTTCGGATCGGTTGACCCTGTTGGGGCCACGTCCACGAAACCCTTATGGAAAAGCCATTCAAGTAAGCTACACAAGGAAATTTCCAGAAAGGTCCGAGGGGTCCCATATTCTAGATTCTGGCCCGCCGGGTTGCCCCCGACAACATACCGAGAGCACATGGCTCTGGAGGAAAAGGGAATGTTTTTTCACCCAATCACAAGATTAATCACACAGCCTTGTCTGATATAACCCTCAACAGCCTTGTGAAGCTTTCAGTGGTGGGGGAGGGGCGATTTTTCAGAAAGGTCTAAGAACTTCGGACATTTGGGGGATAAATAGGGGGCTTCTAGACAAAAATAATCTAAAATGTCCAGACCCTTCGACCTATCGTTTCCCAACGGGGGGCTTCCACCTACAATTTATGTCACTGCATTTTCGTGGACAACTCTACCTATTTTGACCTTTTGACCCCTAAACATTGCACGATCGGTGAATGATGGACGGTTGCTCATGTATATATGATACATGCGTGATGCATGCACGTGTGGTTATTTAAGCGTTTAAATGCGTCACGGTCTCTTATATGCTGGATCCATTCAGTGACGCATACAGCGCGTGCATGTTTTACGGTCTTCTCTATACATCGTGCATGGTGCACGCGTGGCGGAAGGGCTTCCACTTGTCACCTATCCAATACGTTGTTGACAAGGGGTTTGTGAACAGGCCACCCTAATTAGACTTTTGAGGACAAACTGAGCATTCTACAAGTTGATGCTAGCATATGTGTGTCTAATGAAGTGCACTGACTGAATAATGTGGTAGTTGAGGCATTTAAATGAATATACAGGCTCATTTTTGCTAATAAGTGGGTTTTCCACCAACTGAATACATGTGGCCCATACAAATAAACTGCTTGTGGAAGGTCCCCGCAAGGCCGCCGGAGGGTCCGACGGGCCCGAAACCTCACGGGCACTTGCGTCCCGGTCCCCCGAGAGACATACCCAAAGGGCAAAAGTCCTGGTCATCCAGAAGTATTTTTTAACCTTTTTAATGTAAATTAAAAGGCCCAATGATTTCAATGGCAGAGACTTAGAAACGATGCCTGTTTTAGCTATGTACTCATCCTTTTTTAAACCCTTTAAGAAGAAGCCACGGACTCTAAACTGCTGGGCCTGATTTGGGGGTCCGTGACAGTGGTCACTGCAAAGGCTCGATGTCCTCTGACCTTAGGAACCTTGTTTTCTGGACCTTTGTTTACACCCTGACCTTCAACATATAAGATACCCGATTGTTGTCAAAACTGAGCATTTAACGAGCTGTTTCCTAACCTGTGTGTGTCTAAAAGAGTGTTCTCACTGAAAAGTGTTGTTTCTGACACCTAGAAATTAATATATACACTTTAAATATTGTTGAAAAGCATTATTTCCACCAACCCACTACACGTGGTCCACTCACATAAATCACACGTGGAAAGGCAATGCAAACACACTAGAAAATGGATTAATTTTCTAGTTAGAACAGACTGGAAAATGGATTGCTTTTTAACACACGTGGTAAGGCAATGCAAACACACTAGAAAATGGATTCATTTTCTAGTTAGAACAGACTAGAAAATGGATTGATTGCATTGATATTGCTTTTTAAGAATGTTTTATATGTATATCTTAATTTCTAAGTGTCAGAAACAACACGATTCGTTGAGGAGAACACTCTTTTTGAAACACAAATGTTAGAAACAGCTCGTAAAATGATGAGTTTGTATCTACTACATTGAATATGATGTTTTCCACGTGCAGTTTATCGAATGGGCCAGGAATAAATGATTGGTGGACATTGCACAAAATGGGCATTTTAAACGTGTAAATATTAATTTTTTGTTTTAAAAACCACAAAGCTCGATTGACACGCCCCCTCAGACAAACATATGTCAGCCCCGAGTGGCAGAACGCAGGTTCTGGTAAAAGTAGTTGGGAAGCTGCCAAATAGTGGTTTGGTGGTCGGGGGCGTGGCCATGGATGGGTCAGCGGGGTCGAAGGTCAAATCGACCACCATAGTTGATCAGTGGACAAATAGTGGTTTCGTGGACCCTGGCACCAATGGGCAGTAACATGGCACCCGCCTCCTATGCAAACAAATGAGTCGGGTACTCATATAATGTTGGAGGACAAGCGGGGAAGTCGATGTACATGGGATAAACCTGTGAGGGACGCATATGATGGTCGTGGACAGTGGGCTAGGGGGTCTTCGAGGGGTGCCATGGCACGAGAGCGCCCCTAGTGTTGTCCTCACACCCCTTATCCGCAGGGCAGCAGATTAAAAGTGGCCTTACCACAGGGTAAGCCGAAAATCACCCACTTCCCCTTTGGATAACTGGCTTGTGTCAGGCCTTTTCACACTACGATCCATCCCCATACTGTACGTCAAATGGCAGTTTGTTTGAATGGGCTTTTTTCCACGAACCCCCTATTTGTGCTTCCTTCAGACACTTCGACGCCAGGAGACGGGTCTCGGTCAAGGCGGCGGAGTATAAGCCCTACGTTGCTGTGAGTACTTGGATTTCAGTTTGTGTGTTGTGGATAAATCACACGTGTGTACTGCTGTGGATTGGTATAACTATTATTGGAGTGGGTTGAGCACCTGTCTTGCCGATGTCCGTACCTGTGACCGTGAGTACCGTCTACCTGTAAATCTGAGGTTCCTTACTAATAACTGTGAAATAACCATTACAAGAAAGCCCTGTCTGGAGATCCATTGTTGCTTGTATAACGAAGCCTCTTGTGTCGACTGCTGTTTGCCCCGGGGGGGGGGAAGAACCCGTCTGCATATCCATTACTGTTTGCACACAGGAAAGCCTTTTGGGAGCCATTAATGATTGGTGGAAGCGGGAAGTTCACTCAC
Organism: Triplophysa tibetana; assembly: GCA_008369825.1. Taxonomy (NCBI): domain Eukaryota; kingdom Metazoa; phylum Chordata; class Actinopteri; order Cypriniformes; family Nemacheilidae; genus Triplophysa; species Triplophysa tibetana. Next base: position 16,754,146 of record CM017905.1, on the reverse strand, counting down.
GTACCTGCCAAGGAAAGTCCACACCAGATACTTACTGCTGCTGACCTGTAAGAGAAGTTCCCTCAGCATATCTGTCCTTCCGCCAAGGGAAGTTGTCCTGGACACTAACCGTTGCTGATCCGTGGATTAAGGTCTGTTTCGTAGACCCACCGTTGACGACCTGTAAAAAGGAAACCCCCTTCTGTTCCCCCTGGTATACTTACCGTGGTGTTGGGCCGGCCTTAGGAGAAGTCGGACAGGAAGAGAGAAGTCGGACAGCAGGATTGTTTTTAGAGTGCTCTGTTTTAAATTAAATTAATAAAATCCTATTTGTTCACTTTTAACCTTGTCGTCCGTCTGCTTATTGGGAACTCCGGGGTCTCCTCGAGGTGGTACTGGTGTCTGGGGCTAGCGTAGCGGTGGCCTGCCCCCACCTGTGACATATATAAAGACTTGTAGTTTCTAAAATAAATGGGTTCAAAAGCTGAATGCCTCTGTGTCTAGTTCTTGTGCTCCCAGATCTGCAGAAGAATTCTCTCACAACATCCAACCTATTTCTGATTTGATTTTAAGGGTAATCCAAAACACAGATAGAAACTTAGTGTTCGAAAGGAAACTGAAGTTTAACAAGCTGTATGTTTGTTAATACATTATGTGCGTTAATATGTTCAGCTGCGCCAAGTTTGTTTTGCTAATGAACAGGGGCGAACACTGCTGTTAGTTTCATTTTAATCATCTCAAATAATTTTGTGTTTAGGCTAAAAATCTTTCACAGCATACTATTTATGCTCTCACGTTGTGTCTGTAACATAATAACTTGTCAACAACAAGCGCTTAAATCCATATAATTCCGCTGAGATCTACAGGTGCGTATTCCGTGGATTTTAGGCAAGGATACATGCACAACATGGGCGCATTAGGATGTTGTGGATTTCTTAGTCTCCGGGGGAAGGATTCGAGACGTTTAAAACGAAACTAACCGCAGAGGAGTTCTGGAAACATAATTTAGCAAAACCATTGAGTACTAAACGTGTGTTGTGTTGACATGCCGGAGGGAAGGTGGGTGGGGTGCGCTGATCTCATTAGCATTTAAAGAGACATGCACCAAAACAGGTTGCTGTGAGCAGAGCTGTTTTTGACGAAGCAAAAAAGGCTTTGTTTACACAGTTACAACAATATGTTCCAGACATTTCATAAAGAACCTTACAAATCATACCTACTTCCCCATCATCCGATGAGTCCTTTAACGCGTTTACTATGCATGTTTAAGGGAAACTAGCTAAACTTCACTCCAAGAGATGCTCCTACAACTAATGTCAGGGCTATTCAATTAGTTTGTCATGGGGGACAGTTCATGAAAAGCATCCCAAATCAGGGGCCAGAGTGATATGGCTTGCAATATGAGGGATAACAGCAACAATAATAAATCATTTTTTTCTGTTTAATTTTTTTTAGAATTCTGTGTTTTACATCCGTCACTAATCAATAGTACTATATTTGCCCACATAAAATAATTGCACTGCAGTAGATACGTTGAACCATACAGCAAAGAATACAAATAGAAATAAAAAATATGTGTTTTTAAATCTACTTAAACAAGGTTCTTATTTTTAAAAAGTTATTTTTATAACGTAACTAGCATATTTACTGTAGTGTCCTAAAGTAAATAATATACTAAGTAACAATAATGAGGGATGTTGTGGTAAACCGGACTTTTATTTTGACGGGTTGCCTCAAAGGGTTTTGCTTTTTTTCAATTCTCACATGAAACCGGAACTGTCATGATTCCGCCATCATGTCATGTCTATTCTTGGTCTTGGGGCGGAGTTATGGCATAGCCTTAGGTTGTGTGTGGTGGGAGAGAGAGTGATCCTATTGGCTTGCTATACTCTCTCTCTGGTCTTTGTCTTTGTTCCCGCCATCTCGTTTCCTCGTTAGCTTTCCCACAGTGTTTTATCCCTGTCACCTGGTCCTTGTTAATTATCCTTTGTCTGTCTCCCCTATAAAAAAAATCCTCGTGTCTATTGTCCTGTGCTCGTTCGTTGAATTTACTTCGTAGTTTGTGACTTGATTCCAAACCTAGTCTTATTGTTGCTGCTTGTTCCATTTTGTGAGTGATAGTTTCCCTAGAATATGTCAGTTTATGACTAGTAGTGTTTTGCTAGTCTAGTTAGTAGTTTATTGTTCCAGTCGAGTCCGTCATTTATATTCCCCGTGTCATTATTGTTTAACCCCTTTGTTCCTGTTTTTTGTATAATAAATCCTTTCGTTAATCCCTGCGTTCCCGTGTCGCTGCCTGCATTTGGGTTCTCCCTGACCGATCCGTGACAGAAACCGTACATGTGCACGTGTTCTCTGAAAACTCACCGAGCACATAAACACCATTTTAAAAATTCTAAAGTAAATGTACAATTTGAAGCTCGTTCCTACATTTTGGTTAAGAAATAATAAATGTGCCAGGTTCTGTGGCATTCGGCGTTATACAGCAAACATGCCTGGATTCCGCGATTCAATCATAGGGCCCTAATATGGGAGCCAGTATGTTGTATTTTTACATGTTTGCCCCACAAGACATCCAAAGTTCTTTCCTACATTTACACATGCTGATTTTGTATTTTAAACTGCACAACAACAACATCGGTGCATTGTAAGATGCCAAAGTAGGCTTTTCTACATTCAAACATGTTTGTTGGTTGTATTTTGAAACTGCAAAACAACAAAGGGAAATTCAGTGAAACAACATTAACTTGCATAACGTCAGGCGCTGTTCTTCGATGCGATATTCTCCGCCCTTGCCTCAGAACTTTTTAAAGGTGGTCCTGTTTGTGCTAGCGAAAAGTCATGAATGAAAAAAATATATAATGCTCGCCTCGTCTCACAGGAGAAACAGCTTGCGAGTCGCGCCATTCGCCGGTGTTCACACCAAACGCGAGAAATCGCATTCCACTCTCTTTATTACTGGCAGGAAAAGTTCGTTATTAAGAGCGAAAACTCTTCGCGAAATTCATAGCTGGAGTCAAAGAAAGATAAGAGATTAATTTTCTTCCTAAACTGCATTTGTAATTCAGTTATATTCTATATCAAATATGTGACACTATTTCTCAACTTTATTTCCTGTTGATTCCGTTGCTCCTCTGAAAGTTTTTAAAAACCAGCAGTCAGATTAAAATTAATTACAGAAAGACATTTTGCTTTGGGTGTTTTATTCCTGTTGCAACCGGTTACAATATGTTTATACATACTAATTCCATGTAGTAACATACAGTAATTTTTCACTAGGTATCTGTAGGACACACTTTTGTGTGAAATTTAACAATCGGTTGACATCAACCCATATGAAGATAAATACAAAACCTGCAATTTCATTTTTCAAACAGAGATGTCGACAGGGATGCAAAAGTTAAAAATTGCAGGTTCAAAATTGCATAAAAATATTACAAATATGTATCCATTTTGACTTGGTTTCATTTCAATTAAGATGCTGAATGACACCTTATTATCGTACAGTTTATAAATAAAAGACCAAAGCTGCAAATACTTAAAAAAATGATTTAACATTTTATATTATCATACTATTTCATGTACTCCCTGTCATCATTTCATTCCAACACATTGTTTCTTTGTTGTAAAGTACATGGTATCTACCTCTGTACTGCCATCTTGTTACACTTGATATGTTAGGAGACCTCTTCAGCTCTCCTAAATTAGAGCTGAGACCAGACTTAACACTTATGTATCTTTATGAATAACTTTTATTCTTAAGTGTAAGAATAAGAGTAAAATTATGTCATTTTTAGAATTTGGACACACTTAAGAGTAATACTTAACTTGATAATTTGTTGTGGCCATGAGATATAACATCCGTGGTCAAACCTGACTTTATGTTCCATTGACTTCTATTCATAAGCATGCAAATGCGTCAGAACGGAAACGCAAGTCCGTCCAAAGATATTTTGCATTTTGCTGCATAGTAAAATTCAAGTTTGGTGTTAGTGACCTGCGAATTCACATTACGTAAATGCGTGAGACCAATAGAAGATCAATCTCACAACGTGATCTCTAGTACAGAAATTTAAAATACATGGTTGCCGCCAATTTTTGCAGCACCGTCAGAACTAATTTGCATGCTCAAAGTCTAGTGTGACGGTGGCATAATTCGTAGGAATGCCATAACATGATGAACCAAGACATATTAACTTGCTTACTTTTGTCATTAACAATGCCACCTAAAGCCTGTATCTGGATGTTGTCCGCATACACAGAGAAAAGACAAGTGAAATGTTATCCGATCAGTCCTAGTTAATTTAGTTTGGTCTCGGTGTAGTGTAACGTAATCCAACCATGGTGTCTGCATTTTCCCTCCTCTCACTTAAGGCTGTCAGAAAACCGAGAGCAGAGTATAGTGCATATACACTCACCTAAAGGATTATTAGGAACACCATACTAATACTGTGTTTGACCCCCTTTCGCCTTCAGAACTGCCTTAATTCTACGTGCCATTGATTCAACAAGGTGCTGAATCCATTCTTTAGAAATGTTTGCCCATATTGATAGGATAGCATCTTGCAGATGATGGAGATTTGTGGGATGCACGAAGCTCCCGTTCCACAACATCCCAAAGATGCTCTATTGGGTTGAGATCTGGTGACTGTGGGGGCCATTCTAATACAGTGAACTCACTGTCATGTTCAAGAAACCAATTTGAAATGATTCAAGCTTTGTGACATGGTCAATTATCTTGCTGGAAGTAGCCATCAGAGGATGGGTACATGGTGGTCATAAGGGGATGGACATGGTGAGAAACAATGTTCAGGTAGGCCGTGGCATTTAAACAATGCCCAATTTGCACTTAGGGGCCTAAAGTGTGCCAAGAAAACATCCCCCACACCATTACACCACCACCATAATTGCATCAATGAGAAATTGAAAAGGTGTTCCTAATAATCCTTTAGGTGAGTGTATAGCAAAACATTTGCTTTCACACCCAACAATTAAAGATTGTCCATTCCCTGTAAAATATGGGCAACTTTCCCCCATCATCTGGCAACGATTCTAAGCTCATATGTTTATTTTTAGGTTTTTATCGCGGCATCTGAATCTGTCCAGTGCATTCACATTCGTGAATTTACCCTTTCTTTAAAGTCAGTAGAAAAAAAAATGTTTGTGTCACCCAGCACGACTTTCAATTGTACATATTTTAATTTGTGATATCTTTCATATGTGTATAAATTCATACAGGTGTACAGCTTTCCTGTAGCTCAGTGGTAAGAGCATTGTGTTAACAATGCAAGGTTGTGATTTCGAACCCAGGGGATTGCAAATACCTATGTAAAATGTATAGGATAAAGCAATGTAAGTTACTTTGGATAAAAGTGTCTGCCAAATGCATAAATGTAAATGAATGTATGTATGTATATATATATATATCTATATCTGATGGGAATTCATACATATTTTACAAGATGGCTCATTCGTTTTGTAGTACCTGAGACGGATCAGACATGCATAACTACTTAAATTTCTTAAATATTACAACAACACCCCTCACCCCACCAGCACGCTAGTCGCTTGGGGGTCAACCCCCAATCTGCAACTTACACCAAGGGCAGGACAAGATCTCTGGTGACCATAGCAACTCACACCAATTCATCAAGATAAGAGTATTTTACGACCCATTGGAATGTAAGGAGCTGAACTCTCTTTACTCACTTTGGGGATAGACCTACAATTATAGCTGCATTTATATGGAAATGTACACATTCATTTATAACATTTCCATGTATTAATGTTCATGTTGTTATGTCTGTTTTAACATTAATCCAACGTATCCATGAATGTGTGTTTAACTACTGGAATTATTAGATTTGTAGTAACTCATTTAACCAAGATTATATTTAGATCATGTTTGGTGTCTATGAGCTACATTTGTGATGTCCTTCGCGTTGATGTTTGTTGTGTTTTGGTAACTCTTTTCTTATTAGTTTTATCAAACTCTTAGTAGTCTTCTAGTGAACATCCAATCAGCTTTCACATGCAAAACACCATCTGAAAGACAAAAACAGTTAACTTTCCCTCCAAAGTTGCCATCTCCTGATTGGAACAGTCACGTCTGTAGGATGTGACATCCTCACAGTTTAAAAGAGACCACGAGAAGATTCTTTCTCTCTCTTCCTCGCGCTTCCTCTCTCTCTCTTCCTCGCGCTTCCTTTTCTCTTGGTTTTTGCTCTTCTTTCTCTCGATGCGTTCTGCATCTCCAAAGGATGGACTAGAAGAAGACTTCACCTTTAACCCATAAGTTTGTGCCAGGCTGCGGCCTCGTCTTTCCAGATACAGATCCTCTGCATAAAACTGGTTCTCTCTGATCACTTTCAGCCAAGATCAACTGGAGCCTTAACAACCTGCATCAGGACTCTTTCTTTCTTTGATGGGCAAGACGTGCAAGTATCAAACTTAGTCTTATTAATGGATGCATAGGGCATCATTAATCCTTTTAACAAAGGTCCGTTACAAGAAGAAACTGATGTTTAGTTCAGGCTATTGATCTTCTGAATATCATATACTGCCATAATCCATGCTCTGTTCTTCTCTCTGCTTCAACTTCAACCATCTTCTAATGCTTAACTGTATGTGTGTGTATGTTAGATTAGTATGTGTCTTGTCTAGATAATAAAGTCCTGTTTTATTTCACACGTGATGTTGTTTGTAGTTCATGCTCATAATCCGGAGTCCCTAAACATGCCGATTCTTGCTACCTGCTCGTAATGCTAAGTGATTTCCCCAAATCATGAATTTGATCCAGATAATAATAATTGATCATTATTAATTAAATTCATCCCAATTTGGATTGATATTTGTTTCCCTTACAAAGGGTGGTGGAGAAAATATTACTTATAATTGGGATCAAAGCTCATGATAATTCTTACATATTTGATGAAGAATAGTGTTTAAATAATTCTGTTCCTCATTGAATTCACTACATAATTGGTGTTAGAACGCGGGCATGATTAAACAAAAGTTATGAGCTTAAACTACTGTCAGCCTAAGTGTGTTTTAAATCAAGACGTTATGATGCAACATGCTATACACATGTATGTTGCTATTTGCGGCTTGTTTAATGTAGATAGTGATAGATTGATTTGGTAGTTCTGCTATGAATTAGAAAAGTCTTAACATAGATTAAATGGTATCAGTGTAAGGTAAATCTGATTTGGCGAAGAAATCCCAATTTCAGTATCTAATCAATGCATAAGTCTATTCTGACGAAGGAATCTCAGATAAGCTGCATGTGAAACTGTTCCAGAATCAATATGCTTTGGCGAAGAAATCCCAATTGCAATATTGTTTAACCTGTTTTCTGACGAAGGAATCTCAGTACAGTGTTATGTAAAGGTAGATTTGAGTGATGCTCCTCTTTCTGCATTGTAAGGACCTTTAAATTATAGTCAGAACTATGCCAGTCATCTAAACTTTGACTCTGCATATACAAGTTTAGCTAAATGGTGATCAGTACTGTGTTACAATTGCCGAATGAAAATAGTGTGTTTCTCAATTCTTCAGTATTTGTGTGTAAGGCACAAACAGCTGTATGTATGTAAATGAGTGTAAACCTACAGTGAATGTGTAAGTACTCCTTAAAGAAGGACAGGAAACCTGTTTAAAGTACTTGTTTACAGAGAAGCGAAAGCATACATAATAAGAATTAGTGAATGCATCTATATTTGCATTTAGGCTTGCTAAAGAAAAGCGTTGAATTGATTTAAGTGTAAGGGCCATGTTGTAACCAACTGTGTACCGCTTTTATTATTTGAGATTGTTTGAACGGTGCAGACACTCTTTGAGAACTAAAGTGCCCTGGGGTGCACTGGTTCCCATGACAACGACTTGTCAACCAGTTTGACTCCACCTACCATAGGTGTCATTGACTGGTGCCATATTGTAAACAATCTATATTTGTTCAAAAAAAAAAAAAAAATCTATATTTGTTCGCTAAGCTAAGCTAACATGACCTAGCGGCCTTAGTTGAGCTTACTAATACCTAACTTCAATAGTTAGTGGTTAGCATAGCATATGTAATTGAAGTCATTAAGTAGTGCGTGCGTGTATTGCAGTGTAAAGTGATTTAAACTATTCCCTCTTAACAAAATCTCTATTTTCTGATTTCCACTCTCTTTCCTTAATTCTTCTCAGACTCACTTTAACTAACTTCAGGTGCATTCCTTCCTGAACATTGTTGCTCAGTTACTCATTTAATTGAACTTAATTAAATTTTAACTGCCTACTCAGAGAATAATTCTTATAGGTATTGGGGATTTTGAATAGAACATTGACCCTAAAGTGCACACACATGTAATGGCATAGGCATGGGAGCTGAACACGCAGCAGCCTTAGCCAACAATGGAGTGATGCCCAACACTGACCTATATGGTTAAATGTCAGTACTATTAATTATTCCCAGTACTAGATCACTTCCCTTCTATTTTATTTTTTACTGGTTAATTTTACTATTAGCAGTCATCTATTTTTTTATTTTATTTATCTATGTCCAATCTCTTTTTCTTGATTTTGCTTATTTTAAATATGTGCTCCAGAAATATGACTCCTATTGCTACACAATCTAGATGATTAATAAGGCATAAGTATAATTCTGAGCACCACTAATTGACATAATCAGAATCGGCAAGGCTCTCTTCTCTCTCTCTCTACTTCCTGTTCTTCAATATTCAGAGATCAAACCTGTTAAGAACCATCAGTATGTTTTGAGTTTTAATTAAATGATTTAGACTAGTCTTACATCATTGTTAAATCTCTGGTTGCATACAAATCTTGGCTTCCTGCCATAGGCAGTTAAGATAATAATAGTGTACACACTTCACTAGCTACCTAAAGCAGTTAACCACACGTGGTAAAACCTAGCTGCACAATATACACCTAGCTTTATTTCTAAATCTTTTATATGGTCTTGCATTAGTCTCTTGCCCTAACTCTCAGAACAAGTTTGCCCCAATGTCTCAGATGGAAGATCTAATGGCCTGGCAAGGCATGGTGATGGACGCCCTACCACCTAGAACTGCTGATGACCTTCCTCACCAGAGACAGGTGCAACTGGACAAAGAGGGAAGAAGACAAATGACACATGGTCCAAGCCAGAGTTATGACCACAAGGAGCTGACCAGCATCATCCTCTCCTTAGCCCACAACCTCACAGACCTGAGAAATGAGGTGAACGACCTAAAGCTGCATGCAACAGAGTCCCAAGAGGAACTTAAGCATGCTCAAAGTCGCATAGCCCAACTGGAAGGTGAGACCCAGACCACACGAAATAAGTCTGGTAAGATGGAAGAACAGGAGGAGGTTAACAGACTTCAGATAGCTCTCTCAGCTGCTGAGCAAAGAAAACTACTGGAAAAAGCAGCCAAAGAAGAGCTGGAAAAAGAACTGTTTGATGCAAAGTCATTATTAGTAACAGCCCATTTTGAACTATCAGATAGAGATGCCAAAATTGAATCTCTGACACAGCAGCTGGACAACACAAGAGACAAGCTTGACAGGGTCCAAAGAGAACTCGAACACTCATACAAGATGCAATGGGAACCACAGTGGAAGACACATCCCCCACTGTCACAGCAGGTAAGCAGAGCAAACTCCCTCAGCCCAGTTCAAAGATACAAAGGGGGGGGGGGGGCTGACCTCTCTGCTTAACACCTCACCAGCCAGCATCCTAAAAACATCTGAAGCCATAGAAGGGAAGGGACTTCTCCAGATAATCCCTGTAACGGTACATGGAGCGACCCTTAAAGACCTCAACAAACTGGCTAGAGTCATCAAGTGCTTCATTCCAAATTCTGCAGGAGACCTCGATGTCCATGCCTACCTGCGGGATATAGACTTTCACCTGCATATTATGCCGAATGTGACCACACGGGAGAGACTCCACCTGCTTTGGATAACTTCTGGTACAGAGGTAAAGAGCTTTCTAGAACGGCAGCCAGACGCTGTCAAATCCGACTACCACCGGCTGAAACAAGCTCTTATACAAGAATTCTCAGACCCAGAAACAGAATATGGACTGGTCGCTGCCCTGGACCTCAAACAGGGAAGACCGGAAACTCCCCGAGTTTACCTTAACAGACTCAGACAAGCTTATTTTGGAGCTCGCAATGAATCCGAGATGGAGGAGGATATCAGCTTCAAGAGCCTGTTCCTCAGAAATCTACATCCAATTGTTAGCCACCATTTAGGCATCATGGCCTGCCCTCATACGATGACCATTCATCATTTGCGGGACCTGGCACAGAAGGCCTTTAATAAACATAAGGCCACATCTGAAAGAAAGGCCTCTACGGCACCATTGAGTCTGAACTGTAACATTCAAAAGTTTGCACCAGAAGGCAGACATTGTCACTACAACACAATGTCCTTCAACGATATGCCAGGAAAGCTTCCAGCCAGAAGACAAAACCGTCACCATCGTAATAGGCCCAGATACCAGACCAACCACTGGAAGAAACCATGGAGACGGCAAAATTCTTCTTTGGAAACACCACTGGCTGTCCAACAGCCACTGACAGCATCATCCAATGCAACACACAGGTGCCGATCTGAGTCCTCACAAAGAGAGCCGGACTTACCTACGCCTGAGTCACAGGAGCTGCTGAAACTAGTAAGAGAGCTCTTCACACAGCTCTCACCCAACATCTGATGATGTCTTGACACCTGCTGTCCCACCTCTCCAGGAAGCACCGATGGCCAAGGAGTCCACCCGAGCTACCTGCAGTGCGTGCGGGACACGTCTGATCATCATGTACATCTTAATTGTCGCTCGTTGTTGTCTATTAGGTCAGACAAAAACGTGCGAAAGGGGGGATATGTAGTACCTGAGACGGATCAGACATGCATAACTACTTAAATTTCTTAAATATTACAACAACACCCCTCACCCCACCAGCACGCTAGTCGCTTGGGGGTCAACCCCCAATCTGCAACTTACACCAAGGGCAGGACAAGATCTCTGGTGACCATAGCAACTCACACCAATTCATCAAGATAAGAGTATTTTACGACCCATTGGAATGTAAGGAGCTGAACTCTCTTTACTCACTTTGGGGATAGACCTACAATTATAGCTGCATTTATATGGAAATGTACACATTCATTTATAACATTTCCATGTATTAATGTTCATGTTGTTATGTCTGTTTTAACATTAATCCAACGTATCCATGAATGTGTGTTTAACTACTGGAATTATTAGATTTGTAGTAACTCATTTAACCAAGATTATATTTAGATCATGTTTGGTGTCTATGAGCTACATTTGTGATGTCCTTCGCGTTGATGTTTGTTGTGTTTTGGTAACTCTTTTCTTATTAGTTTTATCAAACTCTTAGTAGTCTTCTAGTGAACATCCAATCAGCTTTCACATGCAAAACACCATCTGAAAGACAAAAACAGTTAACTTTCCCTCCAAAGTTGCCATCTCCTGATTGGAACAGTCACGTCTGTAGGATGTGACATCCTCACAGTTTAAAAGAGACCACGAGAAGATTCTTTCTCTCTCTTCCTCGCGCTTCCTCTCTCTCTCTTCCTCGCGCTTCCTTTTCTCTTGGTTTTTGCTCTTCTTTCTCTCGATGCGTTCTGCATCTCCAAAGGATGGACTAGAAGAAGACTTCACCTTTAACCCATAAGTTTGTGCCAGGCTGCGGCCTCGTCTTTCCAGATACAGATCCTCTGCATAAAACTGGTTCTCTCTGATCACTTTCAGCCAAGATCAACTGGAGCCTTAACAACCTGCATCAGGACTCTTTCTTTCTTTGATGGGCAAGACGTGCAAGTATCAAACTTAGTCTTATTAATGGATGCATAGGGCATCATTAATCCTTTTAACAAAGGTCCGTTACAAGAAGAAACTGATGTTTAGTTCAGGCTATTGATCTTCTGAATATCATATACTGCCATAATCCATGCTCTGTTCTTCTCTCTGCTTCAACTTCAACCATCTTCTAATGCTTAACTGTATGTGTGTGTATGTTAGATTAGTATGTGTCTTGTCTAGATAATAAAGTCCTGTTTTATTTCACACGTGATGTTGTTTGTAGTTCATGCTCATAATCCGGAGTCCCTAAACATGCCGATTCTTGCTACCTGCTCGTAATGCTAAGTGATTTCCCCAAATCATGAATTTGATCCAGATAATAATAATTGATCATTATTAATTAAATTCATCCCAATTTGGATTGATATTTGTTTCCCTTACAAAGGGTGGTGGAGAAAATATTACTTATAATTGGGATCAAAGCTCATGATAATTCTTACATATTTGATGAAGAATAGTGTTTAAATAATTCTGTTCCTCATTGAATTCACTACAGTTTGGATTCTTATTTCCTACGATCTCATTCGTATGTTTCGTTATGATTTGACTTTGCCCCTGTGATGTTAGGTGTAGAGGCCGGTTTAGAGTGGCCATTAATCTTTGTTTTGCCACCTGTGAAACTCCATGAACACAAATCCCTAGATTCCAAATTTAACACAAACTACCTTAAGGCTGGGTTGGATATCCAGTTACAAAGGCCACTTCATACTGACAAGTTTAAACGCGCTGTGTCCTGAATGATTTATGATCCGATCAGTTTGATCAGTTCACTGTGATTGCATGTTAATGCCAAATGAAAATGCAGCCGTACTATATGTTGTTACCACGTGACAAGCTTGTTGAGATAACAACATCCTTATGCTGTGGCCACGTGACACTTTGGAAAGGTCCCCACCACTTACTGAAAGAAAAAGAAAATTATGGAATGTGTTTCGGGTGACTTCCTGTCCCACTCTGCATTGTAACACACAGCGATTTCAGCCCTTGTCTCGCACGTGGTATATTGAGAAAATTTTCTCCATTACCCCCCCAAAACGCACATGAGACACTTATTTTCGGCATTGTTAACTTAACTACTGAACAGCGCTGTCAAAAGCAGTTACCATTGGACACCAGTGTCAAACAAGCTCATACAAATGCAACTATTTATTTAAGCCTGACTTCTATCCAGTGGATGAGAAGACGATAGTGAATTCAGTCATCAAGAGGCTGTGACATCAGTCAATCAAACTGTAGATCTGGTGGGTATCCCTCCTGTGTAGAACTGCCGGATACATCACTTAAACATTGTAAATGGTTAAAATTTAAAGAGACAGTTAACCTTAAATTGAAATAGCCATTAAAATTGTTTTGTTATATAACATTTTATCTAGTTGGAATGGAACATATATATATGTTCTACATTGTCCCACACAAATGTATTTCCTGTCCCACATTTGGTCTGTTGGGTGGTGGTCCAGGGGCGCAGATGGGATTTTTTAACTGGGGGAACAAGCTGTTGATTTCATCTCAGTTAGTTATTTTGCATAATTCGGGCTTTAACTAGTGCTCAAGTAGTTACTTTGCATCATTTGAGCTAATGGTTTGCACTAAAATTAACTGTGTTATTCGCTATTTGCCTCAGTCCACTCACCTAGTGGTCATGCTTTCCATGTTTTGCTGTGTTTTCTAAGTGCAAGACTAGCTATACAAATAAATAACAAAACTGATCTGCCTCATCTGGGAAAAGTCAACAGGCATAAGATACTTAAATTGTTTGCTTTTTGAAAAATCGAGGTGATTGTGTTTTTTCTCTGCATTGCCTTTTGTCACAGTTATGCAGTCCATTTATTTCAGTTCACCAACTCATTAAAATCACCAGCTCAGTCATAGACGATGGCATTTGATTACTATGGTTACCACAGGCACAATTGAGGCAGCTAATAGCTAGTCATAGGATCCCGGGGGCGGGATCAGGAGTCGTAGCAGGCTAGCAGTAGCACACAACAGCTGTGTCCCAATTTGGGAAGAACGAATACTTTGTCTTCAAAGCACACAGCCTCAAAAGTCTACGAACCGAACTGAGACAGGCTAGCCTCGCATAAGATTTCCAAATTGCATCACAGCAGTGATGTTTCTGACGTTTTTAAACAAATACAGAGCCAGATTTTTCTTATTTTATTTTAGAGTATATGCAGCACAACAGTATATTAATTAGCAAACCTTTCAAATTGAAATACACAATAATGCATATATAATATTAAAACACTGAAATGGACTGTTAGTGTGAATTACATACTTTTATTTAAGTTTTGAATGATTTTAGAAAATGATTAGAAAATGTAAAGCTGTTACAGGCACGCAACATATCTCAAGATAGCCAAGGCTGTGAAGGATACATACTTTCTATCCTTAAAACCCCGCGGAAATAAGGTCCCATTTTGGGGCTGCTTTTGAATCGGGACAGCCTTACCAGCCTTCAGTAGTGCTGCTGTGACGCAATCGGTCTTAAAATGCAACCCTCAAATTGGGACACAGCGACAGAGAGCACAGAGAACTTAAACGTCTTTGGCAGCACCATCGTGTGTTTATTGACAAGAGAACAGCATGCATTGAGAACGTATAAACGAAGTAATGGTGACCAGTAGATTAGTGTCAGAGTGTCAGTCCCGACCCAATTCTGAAGTAGTAACGGCAAAATTATTAAGAGGCTAATGTGCATAGCGGAAACCCGGATTATTCCTCAGATTTACGGATTTATGTCACCTTTCATAGGGAGAGTGAGGTGGAGGAATCTCAATCTGAGGGGGTCATATCCCACCCGTCCCCAGTGCTATCTGCACTCAGGGCACCTTAACGGAGGATGAGGACAATTCTAAGGCCCCTTGTTTCACTCGGGACCCAGCAGAACCAGCGTGTGCATGTGCGTTTCCCCTTAAGACATATGCAGTGTGTGTGTCACCTTAAAAAGATGTAAGGGGATCATTCAGAGAAGCGGCACTTGCGCCACAGCTAGGTGCTAGGAATTATGGGAAGTCGGTTGAGGAAGATGTGCAGACATTGAACTGTTACACGTATATTAAAGCTTCTCACCTTGCAACAACTTTAAGAAATCAATCAAAATGTATGCTGTAATCTGCTATCGTTATCCTCTTCGTTTCATTTAAGTCATTTTAGAGTCCTGTTTTTAAAAACAATCCTAAAATTAATTTATGAGTCCAAAGTATTTTCAGTGAAGTGTGCAATGCGCCAGCATATTTTGCACTTTGCATGTGACTGTTGCAAGTGGAGAGGGAGCTATCAGTAAGCTCAATTTAGTGCAGAACTACCTCAAATCCACAATATGTCAGGAAAGACTAAATGGTCTTGCCATGCTGTCTATTGAACAAGATTTAGCAAGACAGTTTGATCTCGAAAGTCTAATCATAGATTTTGCTGAGAGAAAAACATGGCATTTTAAGAATAAAAAAATGACCATAAGTTGAGTGCTTTTAAAGACTTCCAGGCAGTTTTAACAGTGTCTGGAAGAGAGAGGATGCAATGCTTGTACTGTATACAGTAGGAATTATTTGTACAGTTATGTATGCAAAATTTCAGTTATTGTTATAAGCCGTTCAAATGTATTTATTTTTTGTCTCTTATTGGAAGTAATATGCAATAACTCTTTGGGGGCCCGGAGTACAAATTAGCCAGATCCCCAGAAACCCTAGCGGCACTCCTGTCTGCACGCCTGTGGTGGTCACCGTAGTTGAAAATGTGTGCCACGCCGCTTTCCCCAACGGTCCAAAGAACTCGCCATCCGTCGTTGCTACCATCAGCTTCACTGACCATGAATGCAAGTTTTTTCCAGGCACTTAAATAGGCTTAAATTAAATACGCTCTGTATGAAATAGGCTTATAACTTTAGACTTGAAATGTGCCCTTTGGACAAGACGCGGAGTGCTTCTGATGCAAGAAAACATGTGGCTTTTGAACCCTAATCAATGAATAGTGTCTCTTTCACTCTATTCCGGAGTTTAACTCTGTTAGATCAGCGCTACGCTGACCACAGCACTTACAGTGTATTAATAAAAATAACAATGTCAAGAGAAATAATGTAAAAATTATTTCTGACATTATCGCGCAGCCCTACCATAAGGTATTTTAGTATTGCAATTTAACCTATTCATTCATGACAGAAAAAACACTAAAAGGAAACTAATGTGTGTTTTGCTATATCTTACTTATAAATAAATATTATTATAGGCCTGTCTATTTCTGATACTTCCCAGTGCTATAGATGCGCAGGTTGTTAACATATTCAATTTATACACAACATAATATCACGTTTCCTCGAGTTAACATTTTGTGGCCATGACAAAACTAAGTGAGATGAGCATGTCCCCTCCGGTCACCGTTGTAGTTTGCAATAAAGTTGATGAAATGTGCTGAAAGGTAATCTGTGTAATATAAATGATTTACTTTGATTTTTCCATTGTTATCTGCAGTTATAAAGATGGAGTCCCAAGTGACAGAACTTCCCGCCTTGCTGTCCAATCAATCCATGGAGAGCTGTCCATCCGTGGATAATACAGTGGAGAACATGGTCTTCGGATTCTACTACATTATAGTTTTCCTCTTCGCCCTGAACGGCAATAGTCTCGCCTTGTGGATCTTCCTTCGCCAGCGAGGCACCTCTTCTCCAGCCAATGTCTTCTTGCTCCATCTTGCTGTGGCTGACCTGTCATATGTCTTCATTTTACCTCTCCGGGCCACTTATCATTTAACCGAGGGCCATTGGCCATTTGGTGAAGTCCCTTGCCGCCTCGCAGGCTTTCTCTTTTATGTAAACATGTATGCCAGTTTGTACTTCCTGGCATGTGTTGCAGGTGATAGATACCTTGCTGTGGTGCATGCTGTACGTTCTCTCAAGGTCCGGCGCCCTCGTTACGCTCATATAGCTAGCTTCGCCCTGTGGGCTTTGGTGACAGTCTCAATGGCTCCCCTTCTGGTCACCCAGCAGACTGCAGAGGTGAACGGTTCTACTGTATGTTTGCAGCTGTATAGAGAAAAGGCATCACGCCGTGCTCTAGTCTCCCTCGCAGTGGCATTCACACCTCCTTTTGTTGCAACCCTCGCCTGCTACCTGCTTATAATGCACAGTCTGCGGAAAGGTTCAAGGCTGGAGCCAGCACTGAAACTTCGAGCTCTACGCACAATCGGCCTGGTTATGCTAATCTACATAGTGTGCTTTCTGCCCTATCACCTTACCCGTGCAACCTTCATTTTAGGTTATGGACACCCAGACTTGTCGTGCCAAATCAAAAGAGGGCTTGCTTTGGCCAACCGACTTACTTCCTCTCTAACCTGCCTAAATGGAGCTTTGGATCCACTGGTCTACTTGTTTGCTGCTGAGAAGTTTAGGGGGAGCATTAAAAGGCTTCTCTGCAGAGATAAATCAGGGGGGTCAAGTGCTACCAGCGGGGATATGAAAGGTACACATGAAAGTTCTATGAGTGCCAAGTCAGAGTTCTGAGACAATAATCGAAGTTATTCCTAATTAAATATTTCCCACATCTCTGACGACTGTAGACACTGTGTATGCAATTCAAGATCTGGAATAACTTTTGCAGCCTTAATTATACAAAAACATTTGACCTAGGTATACTGAAGTGAAATGAATTTGGGGAAAAAACTGGGAACAACAAATGACGGGAATCATTTTACAACATCAGTAGCTTTTTCTAAGATATGCATTAAAGTCTGTTGCCTGTTGTAACAAAACAATAGCAGCTAAAGACTAAAGAAAAGTTTCGCTCTAAGCAGCTTTAATAACATCCTTTGAGAAATCAAATATAAGGGTTATACTGGGATTTAACCATAAGAAATACAACACATGCTTTTAGGCCATAAGATAAGTCGGCATTGGTATGCAGCATTAGCATGGTGCTTTTTAATGAGCTATTGAGTCACTACTACGCCATAAGTGATTAAATACTTGTTTATTACACTGTTAGATGAAGTCAATGTCACATTTGAAATCAAGAAAGTATTTTGGTAAACCGCATTACTGGTCATGGGATGTAGCTTAATTGTATCATACGTTACAAATAGAAAAAAATTGGGAGAAACTTTTTCACATTAGAATTAATTTTAGAATTAGAATGTCCTTTTATTGCTGCGCTCATTTGTTTTGATTTTTCCCCAAGGGGCTGCCCGAGCACAACCTTGTTACCATTAGTACATTATATAATATACTGTACATTTTGATTATCCATTATCTGTCTCCACTTACACTAAATGTTATACAGTCTATGTTGAGGTCGTTAATGACAATGTAAATGCCCTGATAAGCGTCATATTCTGAAAACCACGCTCACCAGGGAGGAAAACAATATACCCTACACATCAAACTTTCTCTTGCACGAAGCTACCTCCTTGTTATTTCTGACTTATAACAAAAAAACAGAAGGATGTTTAAAAACTGCTATGTGACAAGGTGTAGCCTACAGTGAACAAACTAAAAAGCCCAGAACAACGTTGTTATAAGCCCAATTTTTTTCTTCTTTTTTTTAACCAAAACAAGCTGTTCGAAAGCTATATTAGCTTATTAGCACTCGCAAACGTAGCGTTACTGCATAACTTTTATGTTTTGTCCTCATTCTAACTTAAGTTGCATACTGCCGAAATGCTACAGCTTAGAGCTTAGCTTACAGAAATATTATATATAAAACTGACATTTCAATATTTGACTTACCAGTGACAAAATGTTTAATGAACACATATCGTAAGGAATATTGAGTGAGTCAGGATCCCGCAATTTACCCATTCTTCCTGCTGATGCTACACGTCTTATCCACTTTAGTATCTTTAAGGTCTGGATTTTACAGTTCGGTAGCTTTTAAAAATAATTGTTGGTTTTTTAGCGTGTTTACTGTACACTTTGTCACACAGCAGCTTCTAGACATTGTACTTTTTTGTTTCAAGTCAGAAATGACAAGGAGGTAGCATCCCACAACAGAAAGTCAATGTAGAGGGATGGACTGTTTCCCCCAGTGTGTGAGTGGCCTAAATGCGCTCTGTCTCAATAGGGAGCTGCAGAGATGATGTATTTTTTGTATGCAAGCGAGTAAGCCTTACAGGACTTCCGGTTCAATCGCCCCAAAGTCTAATGTTGTGTTCAGACCAAATGCGAATTGCGTGTCAAGCGCGAGTGATTTACATGTTAAGTCAATGCAAAGACGCGATAGACCTACTTACGGCGCAACAATCGCGCGAATGAGGCGACGCGAATGACGCGAATTTCGCGAATGAGGCGGCGCGAATGGTGCGAATTGAGCGAATTGCGCGAATGACGCGAATTGAGCGTTCGCGTGATTCGCGCGAATGGCGCGTTTCGTGCGAAACGCGCCAGTTGAAAAATCTGAACTTTGGCGAAAATTCGCGCCGCGTTAACCAATCAGGAGCTTGCTCTGGCAGTCAGGTGATTATGATGTTGTGAGAGGAGGCAGAAATCCCAAATAACAATGGAGGACAAAATCACCGTTGCTTTATGTGGATACCTGGAGCGGTACGATACATCTTACTTTTATCGAAACTGAAATAAAAAGGATCTTGCTTGGAAGAAAGTGAGTGAGGAGGTCGGACAATCTGGCAAGTTGTCAAAAACGACCTTTACACAATTTAAGCAATTTATCTATACGGGAGTGGAGCCGGCTGGCAGAAGCCCCTCCCATGACGCGAATTCGCGTCTGCAATGAAGTGAATTTGACGCGCGAATGAATAGAATTTGACGCGCGAATGAAGCGAATTTGACGCGCGAATGAAGCGAGTAAACTAAAATGTTCAAGCGTCCAACTACACGCGAATAGCGCGATTTATTCGCGCCATTCGCGTTTGGTCTGAACACAACATAAGGGTTTTTTTTATGGGTTTTTGGTAAATCCCCTGAAATAAGAAAACCTCTAAATATTTTCATGTTTTTCTCTATGACATAAAAACAATTATAACCGGCTCGTGATTATTTAAAGCCTTAATGTGTCTTTAAACGGTGGTTGCTAGCAAGTTACTAAAAGTGACTACTTTCCTTAGACGTCATTGGGCATATAAATCTTACAAATAATGCAACATGGGCACGCATCTCTAAAAACTTTTGTAATAATTGTAATTGTAATTGTAAATGATTGTAATTTGTAATGATTATATTGATAGACAAAACATGTAAACATCATAAACCTTTGTATATCATTATTATTTTTGCATCGCAGCGCTAACTTCCGGGTTGGCCTACAAGAACACGTCATCTCTGTGACTCCCTATTATACACAAACTAATGAACTGTACAGATAAATTATGTTTTACTGGTCCAGAGTGGGTTCTGTGGTTATAGCACTGTAAAGCTGTGATAAGAATATGTAAATGTACCTGTTAGAATACTGCTTTTTAATATTCCCTGACAGCTTGATACTAACCAAATAAATGTGCACTTCACTTTATGTTGTCAAATAAAATGATAAATGTTGTTATATGACTCTTATTAATTAGAAGAGGGGGTTAGAGCTTTTAGGTTGTGTTATCACTGAGTTTTATGATGCTTTTAAATCATTGCAACCCATCAGCATAAATGTTGTTTTGTCAGTCCGTTTGCTATTCTCTATTTTTATGTAATATTTGTTCTGTATCCATCAGTGTATCTGTGATATATCAGTTTAATCAATTTGAAAATCCATCCACTGAATAAACTTAAATTTAAATAGTTAATTTTGTTGTGTGTGTTTTGTGTTTTTATCAAATGACCGAAATGCATTCTGGACCATTTGGAAAACAAAGTTCCTAAATGAATGCGTAAGTTTGTTCATTAAACCAAATTTTGTCTCCAAACATATTGTGTGAACTTGATCACTCAATCAGTATAACCTTACTTTTTAAGTTAAGTCACCTTACTTTAACATTGTTCTTGTGTGAAAACAAATAACAATATAGGTTTTGAATCATACTTTATCACCCTACTATAGAATTATATTCAAACACATTCCACCTCACCACACCGTGGCCATCGCTCCTAAGCTATAATTGACAGTACAGCTTAACCGCGATCTTTGGCTGTGTGAGAGAGATGCAAGACGGAAACCACCAGGCTGAAGTGACTGTCTTTTGGTTCTCTTTTTGAATCATGTGACTCAGACTGTTGAATGTCAGCAGATTCATCTCTCTTTGTCTTTCCTTTTCTCATATTTGCACAAGGCTTCCTGTCCATTAATATAAGAACGCATCTTCACAGATAGAGAGAGAGAATTACTCAACTACACACGATGCCATTTATATAACAAAACAAAACATAACACAAAACATAACAAAGCAATGACAGATGCTGTAAAGTGTTTATGCTGTTGTGCACTTGCCATACAAACAAGAGGCCCTGTTAAAAAACCTACTGCTATCACATCCCTTTAAAACAAGTGCACAGGTTAAGCTGAGAGACATGTTTTTTTTCAGGGTCAGAACATGCAAATGCAGAAAAGAGCATATGATATTTGAATATTCATTCAGAACATCAATGTTTTTATACAATATGTATTATTTTTCTTTTTATTATTTCGTTTTTGTGAGTAATCCCTGCCGAAATCAAATGAATATACTTCATTTTTGAGATCAGTTGTTGAGTAAAAAAAAAAATTCATAATCTACCTCTTAACACTCTTTGTGTTTAATCACATTTCCCAGTTTGCATAAGGGCTTTAAGCTGGTTTATCCTGTTAACCATAGTTTTGTTTAGTAAGGTTGAAGATTTATATGGGATCAAAGAGCATTCTGACGGTGGGTCATATAAAACCACATACACCTTTCTCACCTCATTTGTACATACAGCTGTGTGAACATGTGAACCAACCTGCTGTTCGGCCTTCTCGCTTGCTTGCTCACTCTCTCTCTGCGTTTTTAAACTGCTCTGTGCGCAGAATGAGGAAGTTCACCCTTGTGCTTGTGGCAGCTTCCTTTTTGCAGCTTTCGCCCCTCTAACAGGAAGACAGAGAAACAGCAAGCCTTGAGCTAGACAGAGCAGGAACAGACGTTAATTTTATCAACGCCTTGAAGCAGACTTTGAGACTCTAAAAACTGACCATATGTTTATCATCATTTGAAACTTGCTGGGGTCAAATTAACCTGGGTGTCTCCTGGACGGACTCTAGGAGAAGTGTAAAAGGATGTTTTCTCAACAACCATGGTACCATGGCAATATTACTCGGTCTACAGCTGAGGACCTTCTCTCCAAAGCAGCCAAGGATGGAAGCTTCCTCCTGCGGGACAGTGAATCTATACAGGGTGCTTATGCCCTCTGTGTACTGTGAGTATTACCACAATTGTCAAAGCTAGAGCTCTAGTAGAAGTGAAATATGATTTATATTAGATTTAGGATTAAATGTTTGAGTGTTTATGAGTAAGTTTATTATTTGTTTATGATTAAGTTTTATTATGTTTTGGGGTTTGGTGTTATTAAGAGAAAAAATACTTTGCAGAGATATTTACAATTTTGGCATATAGAACCCATCTTAAACATAATACAAAATATGGGCTATGGGCTATGGACCAAATTTGGGTCAGATAAAAATATACATGCATTGGTCCATATGGTACACATTTTCACTGCATTCCATATTCTAACTCTGAGAACCTATTGTACATTTTGCTACCAGATTAAAAGATTGCTACTGTTATCACCTACAGTATCAATATACAAAACAGAGCTCTATTTGTTTGCAAACTGATATCAGTTTCCCTGTAACTATTTATGTAATGCTATAACGCTTGCACTGTTTGTTGCAAACAAATTTCCCTTAAACAATTTAATGAAGAAGTCTGTTATTGATAGTAACTGTAAATTATAAACAAAGAGTGCTGCCTGAGACTGAGACAAAATGTGTTAATTGTAGTAAATTGTGAGATATATGATTGCAGAGCTACCATGCTAACATACATCATGCTATTCATGAGTTATCTAGGCTCTAATTAGGCTTACATTTACATTTAAGCCTTTTAAAAAGACCCTTTAAAAATTGTAAGACAAACAATGTGGCAATTCATCCTAAGGAGGAAATATTGTGAGAGGTGCTGAGATATAAAGTTTCAACAATTGTTAGAGCCATACAGTCCCTGCTAGAGAAGGGAGAGAAATAGGTGATAGTAATGAAGCATTTTGCATCATTCCTTTACAGCTACCAGAATTGTGTGTATACCTACAGAATATTACCAAACGAAGAGAAAAAGTTATCGGTCCAGGTAAGGAATTCACCTTATATTTTTAACATAATTCTCAGTTGCTGATGAACGTTTTAGGGGTGTGGATTATTGTTTAGTAAATGCACACCTAAAAAGTAATTCTTCATTAGTCAACTACATTGCGCTCTATTTAACTGAATTAAACTGTAGCCTAGTTGTCTACCACAGCCCACAAAAACCCCCAAAAAACTATTTCCATTGTCTGACAAGAGATATAAAATAATATGAATAGTGGGCCGTTTGTATAAACACAGCAATGATCATGAAACAGCAAAAATTTGTATAACTAAATCCAGTTTATTTTTGTTGCAAATATTTATAAATCAGAGAAATACAAGCTTCTATGTCATTTTTAAATTAACACATGTAGAGACTACTGTGCTAATAACAACAAAAAACAGGCTTGGACAACAGTAACTGATGTAACAGTAGATACTTCATTACTCATGATGCATAAGAGAGTGCAGGGGAATGACGTATGTGAGGGAGACGGAAGGGAGGGTTATAATTATAAAGTGAGGCTATCACCATGTGTGTTGGACGTGACTGTGTACTGGATCATTACTACTGAAATAATGTAGAGAACATAATACATGGTGTCCGTATGAATGAGAGAGAGTGCATTGCATAAATAAAGCGGAAAGAGGGCTGTTGCAGCAGTACAGAGAATGCATCCAGAGCCATTCAACTTCTCAAATTCAGGGGATTACCCGAGATGGATCAGAAAATTTGAGCGCTGTCGTCTAGCATCAATATTGAGTGCGAAACCTGAGGAATCGCAGATCAACTCCTCGTTATATGCAGTTTGAGACAAGACAGACAATGTATTTGCGCTATTACTGCTGGGCGAGACAGAGAAAACAAGGTCTTGATAAAACTTAAAGCAGTGGGACTCACACTAAATGAAAAGTGTGAGTATGCTAACTCTGAAATGTTTTTCGTGGGTCACAAGATTTCATCAAAAGGATTGGAGGCAGATTCGAGCAAGGTCAGTTCTATCTTGCACATGCCAGTTCCAAACTGCGTTGCAGATTTGCACAGAGTATTAGGAATGGCAAACTACCTCGCTAAATTCCTACCCCAGCTAATGTCAATCACTTCCCCACTGGAGGACCTGCTCAAATGAGCAGTGTGGGATGAGCTACAGTATTTTACAGATTGAGAGAGGATTGAGTTCACCAAAAGCGCTGACTCCATATTCACCTGAAATACAAAAGTTGCTGCAAATGCATCATACAACAGCATAAGTACCATGTTGTTTTACGTAAAACAAAAAATGGAACTTGGAAACCAATGACACCCAGGATTCTAACAGATGTTGAGAAGAGCTATGCGCAGATTTAAAAAGAAGCACTAGCAGTGATATAGGTGTGCGAGAGGCTAGGGTTATACCTTCTCTCTCTGCACTTCACGATCCTGACTCATCACAAACCCCTCTTACCACTACTGGGAAGCAGATGACTAGACAGACTCCCACCCAGGATCCTAAGATTTCGTCTTCACCTGTTGAGTTTCAATTTTGACATTCATCATGTTCCTGGGAAAAAACTTATCAAAGTAGACACGCTCTCACGTGCACCCCTGGATGTAAGTCGATCACAGGCAGACAGGCAGAAAGATCTTTGTGGATACGATTGTGTCTTCCTTACCTGCCGACAGATTTGAGCAGATAAAATGAGGATATAACCTGCAAAGATGTGAAAGAACATTATCTTGCTGGATTTCCAGTAAAACATACAGTAAAAAAGAACTGATGCCATATTGGCAAGTGAGAGCCTAACTTACTGTACCAGTTGATATTCTGTTGGAAGGTAACAGGCCGGTGATTCCAAAGACACTGCAAAATGAAATTCTGACAAAAATACATCAGGGGCACCAAGGGATAACGAAGTCCCATGCCAGAGCACAACACTCCATCTGGTGGCCAGGTATATCATCACACATTCGTCAAATGGTGGAACAGTGTCACATGCAATATGCTCTGCGAACCACTCCTATCGTCTTTACTTCCAGAACATCCGTGGCAGAGAGTCAAGATGTACTTGTTCGAATGGTACCATTTCATTGTGGACTATTTTTCCAGGTACATAGAGGTTGCACGTCTAAATGTCACATCTGTTGAGATCACTGTCAAAGCTGTCAAAGAGGTCTTTGCTCGCCATGGCATTCCAGGGGAGGTCTTCTCCCAAATCGGCCAGCAGTCGCATCACAGACATGATCACGAGCATTTCAGTTTTTGCAAGGTTCACCTGCAGGTGATGGTCCTTCATCCTGAAATGGCATTCAGACATGCTGAGATGCACGCAGAAACCGTCAGATAATTAGGCTGAAATAACAGGTTTGAGCTGTATGTCATCTGCATAGCATTGATAGGAAATGCCAAGATGTTAACATAAGATGAGACAAATAAGAAAAACAATTTCTCCAGCATTTCTTTTTCACAGAGGACTTCCTGTGGATTTTTCTGGTCTTTGAAAACATCCTCTTCAAAGTCAGGCCACTTTTCATATCTATATTTAAATCTTATATCGGTCTAATGTAAGACAAAAAAGTAAGACTGATTGCACCTTGGTTAACTTAACATTATTATCTTTGTGGTCATGGAAACCAGTAAACAGTCAACTGCTCTAGATTCAAAAAGTGGCCTGGACAATAAAAAGAGGAAGATATGTTTAAAAACCAATAAAATGAGCAGGAAGTCTTATCCGAAAGAAATGCACAGAGACTGTTTTCTTCGTTGCTTCATCTTTTGTGTACATCTGTAGTCCAAGGCTGGTTTTTATCCTTATTCGCACAGTATTTCTCTAATATACAATTATTTTTGGCAAAGAAAAACTGGTTTTAACCCTATTGTCCCCTATTTTGTTTTAAGTTGTTCGGTGTCTTACTTTTTCCACAAAGCTGTGTGATTTGGACTGTTCTCCTGAAGACAACCATGAGCTTCTTTTACGCAACAGTCTTTCTTCACTGAATTTACCTAGTCAGACTTATTTTTAGCCACTGTCTAATAAAATGGGTCATATAATGAAAATCAGACTTTTTCCATGTTTAAGTGGTATAATCGGGTCTCTGGTGCATCTACCAACTAAGAAAAGTGAAAATTACAAACCAGTAACTTTGTTTCTGTAGCATACCTCTGCAAGCCTGTAAAAAAAGAGCCGTTGAGATTTTGCTCCGCTTCTGACGTAGGTAGCGGTTCTTATTATAACATAACAGCTCCTTTGTCTGAACCTTTCCACCAATGGTGCTACCTCCATTTTTGTTTTCACAAGCAAAATGAGTGAATTACTTCCGACACCACAGCAAAAGTATGCAAAGCAGAGCAAAGCATGCTAACTGTTCTGTTGTATGGCTGCACAGAACATCACAGAACACTGTTCCCGTCCTCACAGGAGACAACAGAGCAATGGATTTATTTTATTTTCAATGAAAATCCTCCATATGTCGCTTGCGAAAACAAAGTGGGTGGACACGTATAGATAAAGGGGCGAGAATGTTTTAATAAGAACCGCTACCTATGCCAGAAGGTGAGATCTAAACGGCTTGTTTTCTCACAGGCTTGTTAACAAATTAACTGGGTTGTGGGTTTTTTATGTTTTCTGAGTTGGTAGATCCACCATAGACCCGATTATAGCATTTAAACATGGAAAACATCAGATTTTCAAGAAATGATCCCGATAAATTCTCTTAAGAACTGCAGAAATCATGAGACATATATTAAGTCTTTAAAATTATAAGTATGTGCATTGTGATTTTCAGATCAAAATAAATAGCTTTTCAGTACAGAATGCTTATTTACTGTGTGTTTCCTTGAGTTAAAAACATTAAACTCAGCAGTGAACTACAACACAGGGCAATGTTTAGGATCTTTGTTTTTACTCGTTTTACAATGTCATTTTAATGCTAGATTAACAACATTTGTATATAACTTGATAATATGCTTACGCAGTACTGAAATCGCATCAGTCATAAGCAGTCTGACCATTATTTTTGTAGTTAAATGACAGGCACGAAAACATTTTGACATTTTATCAACTCATGTTAATTTGTATAATGATGGTACAACGTGTTTGTTTCCATGGGTTTTCTCTCCTGCCTGCATCAAGTACACTTCTTTTACTGGAACATTTAAATACATTTACATTTATTAATTTGGCAGAAGCTTTTATACAAAACGGCTTTAAAGTAGAAGAGCATAAAAACATTTTGTCAACACACTAAACAGTACCGTCAGATTGCAAGGCCATGCTACTAGGAGGATTAAAGCTGGAGTATGCAAAGGAGAGAATGAACAAGTTTTTCTTTTGAACAAGACATAATTATTGGTTAGTCAAATAAATGCTGAACAGGTATGTTTTGAGCTGTTTTTTGAAAGTTGTGAAGGATGTTGCTGTTCAGGTGGAGGCTGTTAGTTCACCTTGAAACAACAGAGCAAACTCTTTGTCAATCTGCGCCACCTAGCCTATAGGTGAAAAAGGAGTGAACTAGCGGTTTGTGATCAGTCCCATTGCCCTTGATGTGAAAGCAAAATCTTTTAGTCATACATATATATTATATAAACTTAAAGATATTCGTTTAACATTTTAATTTGGTTTTAACTGTTCTGTTGGTTGTATATTGTTCAAACGTTTGTGAACTTTTAAAAAAACGGAAACAGGAAGTTCTTCTGGACCAGCAATGCTTATGTCATACAAGGTGGTCTATAAGACAATGTTACACCTGGGGTGTTTCTAATAATTCAACGGCCCATATTAAGCTATTCTGTATTATGTAACTTTGATCTTTGGTGAGGAAATTCTTCATGAGCTTCTTTGGCCTGACGTCTGGCGTCATCTGTTATTGCTGTGCCTTTCTTTTTACACAGACAGTGTTGGGTGTGGGGAACTATTTTGAGTTGTGCATTGGGCCACTTCTGCTTGTAACATCAGTAAGCATATTGTCAGGAGGACTGTTTCTAAATTCAGTGCTGTGCAATTCAGTGCTGTGCATTCACCCGTATGTTTATTTAAACTAGAAATAAGAAATGTGATTGGCTAGCAATGAGTTTTACTAGCTCTCAGTTTTGAAGAAAGTATGGCTTCAGCTGAAGCTTCAATTCAATTTTTTTGAGGGACGTTTTACAGTTAAGGCAAATAGAATCCCTCTTGTGATACTATAGCGTTGTGGTTATAGCCTAAAGGTCACTTGACGAAATGCGGTCTAGTAATGAATAGCCACTCAACACATCTGCCATCTTACAAGCCATTTACTATCTTGTGCATCGTAATGAATGTGTGACCTTGTGTTAGTTGGCTGTTTAGCTATCAAAGCTTCGCCAAGACTCTTGTTTGCATGTCTTGTCTCTCATGCTATTCTTTCCTCTTCATTACAGCAAGCATTGTTCTATCATTATGACGGTGCAGCTGCAAAACCAACTGGTATTTTAAGTAAATCACAAGACTGATAGACTCATGACAAAACAATGATAGTCTGCATACAACCCACCACATACAAGCAGGATTGCTAACATTTGAGTATGTATCCGTTCAGTTGTACCCGTTGTCTTCTCGCCTACAGTTAGAATGCAGCAGCTCGGCTTCTCACCGGAAAGCGCAAATATGAGCCTATTACGCCGGTTTTAATTTCACTTCATTGGCTTCCTGTGAAGCACAGAACTTATTTTAAAATACTAGTTTGTTTTTCACTTCACAACTTGGCTCCAGTGTACTTAGCTGAACTCTTGCAGCCTACACGTAGCTCGTTCCGCACGTTTTTTTGAAGACCCATAAATGAGGGTTCAAATCGACAGACATGTTGAGGAGAAGTGTTCTATGACCGCCAGCATAAAAAAAATCCCATACACTTACAATTGAGCAGAATTTCACTCGTTTCACTCGTGCCGTGGAGTATCATGCTAGCAACATCTTAATCGATTTAGCATCATGCTAAGCGCGTTAGCATCCAGCCAACAATGTGTTAATCATGTTAGTATCATGCTAATTCATGATCAAAGCACACTAAGACCGATTTTTTTCAGAATTTAGCCTGGCTTTCACAGACTGGGTTCACATAATTTTCTGTTATATATCATGTTAAAAAAACCTAAAACCTTTCTATCTATCATAGATTCTTCAGGCCAGGCTTTGTCAAGCCAAGCTATGTAGTTATGTTGGCTTAAGAAAGCCAACAAAATGTTATCCAACTTATTATCATTATTCTGCGACTAAATTTTCTGACTCTAACTCATCCCAGATTTCAAACTACAGCCACCAAAATATTTACGAACCCTGGGACCGGTCTGACATAAAATACACCCTCTGGTGGGCAAATAAGTCCACTAATGGGCGCTCTGTAACATGATAACAGGAATATAGTTGAATATAGTCTGTATTTTTTTTGTTTGTGCAGAAAACGTATCCTAGTCACTATTATTAAGCTAAACCACTGGAGTTCTTTCTCGACTGCCATTTAGAAGTAAATTGCACTCAAGGAATGGGAGGTAAACTAAAACTGTGGAGTTGGAAAATGCCCCACAATATCTCTAGCATAGTTCTTCCTCTTTCAAGCCTGCATTGCAGTACAGCCTCTGTATTAAATGATCCATCGGCTTGGGTTTTGAGCAAGCCACAGGGTATCTATTAAAACTTGTTTTGAATGTAAAGTATTAGTGAATGTCTTGCAATCTAATAAAACAAACTAAAAAACTAAGCTAAACGTTTGTGCTCACCTTAAACCACAGATTTTTAAAACATCTAAGAGAATGTGGGAGGTGCATATTAAAATAATGTCTGTGGCCTCTTGTCTGTCTGACCTTTTGTAAAAAGACATGCTTAGATGCTTTAAACGCAGACATTTTATTTACTTTGACCCATACCCAAAAGTATGAATTTGTGATCTTTCGTTTTAAATTCGGACACACTAAAACAAATGTAACACAATACTGTGTCTTTTAAAACATTGTGCCACTTTTAATCAAAGAATGCATCCAATTACCAGTCATTAATAATTTTGTCAACATTTTACATGTTGGAAAATATAACGTGTCTTAATTGTGGCATTTAGGTTAGTCAAAATGTGCTAAGCTGCATCAAAACATAAGTCAGATCAGGTGACCTACTGTAAAGCTTAGAGGGACTACAACATCCTTTTGAAAACACTGTCTAATAAAAGTGACAGGCAGTATATGTTTAAAGCAAACCATGTTAAAACGGTTGGTTTTTGACTAGCAAGGAAATTGCACAATGTAGTGAAGTTTTAAGATTTAATATATTAAGGTTTAATTGTTTTGCAAAGATACATCTAGGGTTATTGATTTATTGTTAACCTGATCGTGTTTCTTTTCCCTTGTAGGCATCTGAGGGTGTGCCTATTCGGTTCTTCTCTGCACTGCCAGACCTGGTGGAGGCATATCATAAGGAAAACATGGGTCTGGTGACACACCTTCAGTATCCTGTGCAGAAAGAGGAAGAGCCAGAAGATGAATCAGGTGAGGGAATTATAATATAATTCGTCCATGGGCATCCTAACTTTTGGTGGTACTTCACCAATACAAAAATGGTGAATTTTACTTATTTACATGAACATGAATGTGTTTGAGGCTCCTGAAGTGGCGAAAAATAAATAATAAATGTCCGTCTCTCCATGTCTGTCCTACCCACATCTCCAGTGCTGCATATCTACAGCACGAGTTTATGTTTGTATTTGGCATGCTATTTATACGGAAAAAGTACTTTTTATTTGCATATGATACACACTGTTAACTCCGAGGTCAGGATTAGGGGTGTGTATTAGGTGCCAAAAATGCCCCTTTTAAAATGTATTTCATGCACGCATAAAGTCATTTCTGCGTATACCTTGCACTCAACATACAAATATAAACTCAAGTTAGGGATACACACTTCATCACACTCGCATCACATTTGCTTATCTGTCAGTCGTGCCTGCTTAAGCTTTATGTGGACAGTGACGTATATTACATTAATATAGTGGCGATAAATAAACATGCACCAGCCCCCAGTAGTCCCAATGGTCAGTACGGTGCTAGCAACATGGATTCAGTTCCCAAGGAGTGCATTACCAGATAACATGTATACCTGCTAAATGAATATACATAATATCATAAAACGGCATACAGTTGCCTGCTGGAAAATCCCATTTTAGCTGGTATCTGTGTTTTGGAATATGGTCGGTTGTTTTCCAAGGTGGGCACTGACTAGTAAGTCCAAGACTCAAAATGCAGCAACTAGCTTATGTTGACTCTTCCAACAGGGTTTAAATTTACTGTTCATTTATGCATTTGGGAAGAAATTACCTACGGCGCATTCAAGCGTTACTTTTTATCAGCATGTATGTTCTCTAGGACAATAGTGCTACAAACACAATGCTCTACCATTTGAACTAGAGATTAAATAGATTCTTCAAAATCTTGACGTATTCAGTCTACTTGCAGGTTCTCATTAAATTTCAAATCCTAGATTTGTAATGTTGACCTTTTGGACCTCACTGTACTTAAAGGAATGGTTCACCTGAATGACCACCATTGACTTTCCATATTAGGAATATAAAAATAACTATGGTCAAGCTTTCCTGTAGCTCAGTGGTAAGAGCATTGCGTTAACAATCCCGCATTGGGTTCGATACCAGGGGATTGCACATACCGAAGTTTAAATGTACAGGCTAATGCAATTTAAGTCGCTTTGGATAAAAGAATCTGCCAAAAGCATGAATGTAATTATAAATGTAAGTCGATGCAGACAATTTTGGTAGAACTATTTCTTTAAGTGTAATATACAGTATAACAGTAAATGTAGGGAAAACGTCTTGGCTACGTATGTAACCTCAGTTCCCTGATGGAGGGAACGAGACGTTGTGTCGAGAACGACAGATGGGGTTCGCCCTTGAAAACCAATCAGCTCTGACTACTATAGAAAAGGCCAATGAAATTTGGCGAATGAAATTTGCATGCCGGGCTCCGCCCCCGGATGTCCGGTATAAAACGAAGCCGGCGTGCATCATTCATTTACCTCTTGTTCTGAAGAGCCTGAGAGCCTCTCACGACTGCAGCAGAATACGATACGTGTTCGTGAAATAAGGGACACAACGTCTCGTTCCCTCTATCAGGGAACTGAGGTTGCATACATAATCAAGACATTCCCTTTCTGTCGGTCTCTCGACGTTGTGTCGAGAATGACAGATGGGGTTGCCTATGGAAAACGCCACAACGCTGTATCGCGTCACAATCTCTAGCGAAGCGACGGTAACAGGCCTGGGCGTGTCAGCTCGATGCTTTCGCGAAACTGTAACCTTCCAGTGTTGTGGTCGGGGGGTTCCAGAGCTTTCTTGGAGAAAGACGGGTACAGCCCTGACCGGTAACCTTTCACGGACGGGGCATTAGCTCTCTACTGGCGAGAGGCCGTCCGGCTCGGGTTTACACCGGGTAAGCGCCACTTCCTTAATCAGGAATGCGCTGCAGAGGCCACCCCCTACCCGTGGGGAGGAATATGGTGGATATAGGTATGGACTGGTCCTTGGAGGAGAACGCATGGAACGTGCGGACTGAGCAGTTAACTGCGAGGTGGAGGCCCACCTGGGGAAGCGCATGGGTTATCAGGAGTGGAAACCATCTCATGAGGATACATCAGACGGAACAGCCCACGGAGGGGGTGTTACAGACGTCCGGTAGCACTAGGTCCGGTGAGAGCTATCTGTGATAGCTCACATGGTATCCCGGCCTAAGCGGGAAGGCTACTCTGCCCAGCCAGCCCCCAGGGGGTGCTTGTTTGGTGATGGATGGAATGTCTATTCTTAACCAGTGTCTGGGTAAGAAGGGAGGTTGGTGAGGTACCAGTTTCTTAGCCATGTGTTTGGGTAAGAAGAAAAGGTAGATAGCACAATGACCCAACCTGTTAGAGGGTGGAAAGGTGCTTTCGCAGGCATAAGCCCCCCCGGATGCCAGTCCTACATGTCGCCACGCAGGACATGGGCTGACACCGGGTTTACGCGAAGGTTGTTAACCCTTGCGAAGGTGTTTGGGCGAAGCCCAACCCGCAGCTCTACAGATGTCTGCTAGAGAGGCGCTTCTGCCAGTGCCCAGGAGGTGGTTAAACTCCGTGTGGAGTGAGCCCTCACTGCCAATGGGTAGGGGAGATTCTGAGATCGGAATGCCGTCGTAACGGCGTCCACGACCCAGTGCGCCCGCCTCTGTTTGGAGACAGCCTTCCCCTTCTGCTGTCCTCCAACAGACACGGAGCTGGTCAGAGCTTTAGAGCTCTGCGTGTGGTCCAGCACGTACTGGACACAACACTGATCGGGTTGGGTCTTCCTCCCCTATGGGGAGCGCCTGCAAGTTTTAACCCGCGAGGACGCCATGTGTCCCAGGAGCCTCTGAATTGTTTCAGGGGGACCGTTGTCTGCCTAAAATGTTCATTTCAGACCGTTCAACACTGGTTGGGCGCAACTGCGGACAGGTGCGCCGACATGGTGACAGAGTTGAGTTCCATACCGAGAAAGAGGATGCTCTGCACTGGGGAGAGCTTGCCCCTCTCTTGTTTGACCTGGAGTCCAAATCGACCTAGGTGCCGGAGCACCAGGTCCCTTTGTGTACATAACAGATCTCACGAGTGTGCCAAGATAGGCCAGTCGCTGAGATAGTTTAGTACCCGCTCGCCTTCCTCCCCTCAGGGAGAAAGGGCGGTCAGGGACAGACCGAAAGGGAGGAGTCTGTACTGATATGCCCGCCTCTAGCACGCGAACCGTGGGAACGACCGGTGTCGAGGAGGATCGAGACATGAAAGTAAGCGTCCTTCAGGTCGATTGCCACGAACCAATCCTGACACCTGATAGATGTCAGGACGCACCCTTGCGAGAGCACCCTGAACGGCAGCTTGTGAAGGTGCTCTGTTCAGGGTACGCAGACCTTTGGGGGCAACCCGCCGTCTTTCTTGGGAACAATGAAGTGCGGGTCGTGACCCACTGACCATCTTGGTTTTGAGGGACGAACTCGATGCCTGTTTTGCCAGAAGGGTGGTGATCTCTACCCGAAGTACGGAGGCGTCCCTGCCTCTGACAGAGGGAGAGATGATGCCCCGAAACTTGGGAGAGTCTCTGGCGAACTGGATCAAGTAACCAAGACGGACCGCCCTCATTAGCCAGCGAGACAGTGTGGGCAGCTCTTGAGCTCCCAGGGACTGTGACAGGGTGACCAAGGGGACGGTCTGCTTCATCATTCCCACGGGGGGTGGTTCGTCGGCTGGCGGAGCTAACCATGTCGCGGGGGGTCCCCGGAGGGAAGGTTGGCCTCGCCTTTTTACCTGCCTGGCGGGACAACGGCACGCACTGTCGGTTTGAGAGTGGTGACAGCTAGCGTATGTGTACGACCTCACGCCTCGCCAGGGTGTGAGGTCGATTCGCCGAGCACAGTCCAGTGGAGTGTGCGATCGACTGCAAGTACACCCGGGGAGAACGATAAAACTCTGCGAGTAAGTGGGCGCCAAGCCCTGAAAAGGGCCCGTGGCTGTGAAGGTTCGGGCCCGATGTTGTTCTCCCTGGGGTCTTCCCGTCAGTGTCCCTTCTCGCGAGAAGTTTGCTGACGGGGTGGAGGTTTCCCCCTCAACCTCTTCTTCCGGGGTGCCGCCTGTGGGGGCACAGGAACCGGAGCCGATGTCGAAGGGGTTCTGGGTTGCAGGGAAGCAGACGTCACGTGAGATCTCAGAGGCCTGTAGGCGGCCGAGTCACTGCGTGAAAAAATGTGGCTAATTGCCACTGTCTGCTTCGCCGTCAAAAACTGCTAAGCGCAGTCCTTGACGGTGTTACCAACAACCCACCCTGCGAGATGGGAGCATCAAGAAAGCGGACTTCCTTGGTGTCACTCTTCTGCACAAGGTATAGCCAGGGGTGTCTCTCCTGGACCACTACCGTGGACATCGTCCGACCCAGGGCCCGTGCCGTCACCTTGGTCGCCCGTAGAGCGCTGTCAGCGGTGGCACGGAGATCCTGCATTATACCCGGGTCGGC
Source organism: Triplophysa tibetana (assembly GCA_008369825.1). Taxonomy (NCBI): domain Eukaryota; kingdom Metazoa; phylum Chordata; class Actinopteri; order Cypriniformes; family Nemacheilidae; genus Triplophysa; species Triplophysa tibetana. The sequence goes on along the minus strand of CM017905.1, from coordinate 16,719,072 downwards.
CTTACCCTCGTGGAGCTCTCTCAACGCCTTGGCCCGGCGGACCTGCAGGATGGCCATGGCATAGAGAGAGGAGGCAGCCTGGCCCGCATCATCGCAAGCTTACGATACCAGTGATGCCGAAGTCTTACGCGCTTTGGATGGTAGACGTGGCCGATCCCCCCAGGTGGTAGCCGTCCGCGGCACAGGTGCACCGCAGGCGGACGTTCCACCCGGGAGATCTCGACGTAGTCCTTGGCTGCCTCACCATCGAGGGAAGTAAGGGAGCCAGAGCTGGTTTCACTGGAACGGTCCGTGAGTGGAGCGTTCCAAGTTTTACACAGCTCCTCATGCACCTCCGGGAAAAACATGGCACCCGGGGTGGGCGCGGTTTGCACCGGGCTCCGACCTCAGGAACCACGGATGACATCACTTCTTCTTCCTCCTGAACTCGACCGGTGGGGGTGGAGCTTGGATTCGTCAGAGTCGGATGTCAGTCTCCCTCCGATGCTGCGAGCGACATCTCATCTACGTCACACATCGTTTCCGAGTGTGTGCGTGAGGATCCGGACGGCAGCCACCGCCGGTTGGGGAACGTTCAGAAGAGCGAATCGGGGTGCGATCGGCCCGTGAGCACTTGGCTGGCGGGTTTACGTTCGCAGAATTCCCCATATCACTAACGCTGCTACATGGGTGGTCATCGGGGCCGTAGCCACAGATGTCACAGCCCGGGTAGCAGACGAAGTGGTGGCTGGTTCCCGTAGGAAGACAGAACCGGAGCCGGCAATGTAGAAGAAGAAGAATTCATTGAATTCGTTCTGTTCGTAGTCATGAGCGAAGGCTCTGAAGAACAAAAGGTAAATGAATGATGCACGCCGTCTTCCTTTTATACCGGACATCCGGGGGTGGAGCCCGGCATGCAAATTTCATTCGCCAAATTTCATTGGCCTTTTCTATAGTAGTCAGAGTTGATTGGTTCTCAAGGGCGAACCTCATCTGTCGTTCTCGACACAACGTCGAGAGACCGACAGAAAGGGAACTGCATTTTTTAAAGAGACTCCTTGGTTGTGTTATGGTGTAATACAGTAGCTCTTTTATTATCCTTTTCCATAGAGCCAATCACTTTGCCACCTCAGCTTCCACCCAGAAACTTCACAAGTAATGAAGGTAAAGACGGTCAATGTGACCCATGTAGAGGAATGGAAAGAGGAGCAGAGACAACCCAGGCCTCATTCTCAGACACCTATCTCCAGCGACTGCAGCAAATCGACTTAACAAAGTACAATGAAATTCATCTGTCATACTGTAAAATAACCGCTTGTACATTTTCTTATCATTTTATACCATAAAGACACTGGCATTTTACGAATTCAGTTAGCTTTTAGCATAAAGTTTAGAATGTTGTATTTCTGTGATGTGTATATTTGGGTGCTGCTGAATTCAAATAGCCCAAGATTAAATGAAGTTGAAATCCAGGCCCAATCCACCCTGCAGTGGAAAGGAGCATTTAATTGGCCCCACCAGGAAGGAACTTCCCGGTTTACCCTTCTGATGATGACCCTGACAAATATTTAATTATCTCTTTAGTTCAAGTCATTTTACCATCTAGCACTTTTCTGGTCTGTTAATAATGGTGTTTGATATCCAGTCTCACCGAGGATCATCAGAAGTTCATCCAGGATTATTTCTGCACATCCCTGTTTCTGGATGCCGAACAGGTGCAAAATGGAAACCCTACTCTGCCTCACTTTAAAAAGCTCACACTAAGTATCTGCAAAAACCTGAACAGGTCAGAGAAAAAAACTTGGTATACTATGACAAGAAACACTGCTGTGGGATATCGGGAAAAAAAAAAAAACGGGATATCTTTGTTTTGGTATCAGCACCTTTTTTTTACCAGTACAATTTGCACTTAATAATATTGATATTTTTTGTAGTGAAATTTCTCGCACACTTCCAAGTCTTGAGGCACTGCAGAAGGTTCTGGATCAGCCTGTATCTCCTGGCTCTGGAAGACTAAGAAATCAAGTAAGTTAAATGATAGACAACAAAAAAATATGAGAAGAAATGTTTCATGCACTGTAAACCCGGATAAGTTGAGTGTATTTAACCTTTTGAGGAAACCGTTTACATTAAAAAAGTAAAGTAAAGTAATGTTTTAATTTTAAGTTAGTAAAAATCAATAATAATTGTTGTCTGAACTTACTGATCGAGTATAATTAAGTATTGTTGATTCAAAATCATTACTTAAATTAACTTTTTTTAATAGTGTTCACTTTACTAAAAACATATTAGCAAGTGATTAAACTACCATTATAATGAACAGTGTTAGCTTTAGTTGGGCTTTTGTTAAGTTGCTGTCAGTGCTTGTGTGTGTTTCAGAAATAACACTTGCATGTTGATTAAAAAAGAGAACTTTAAAAGGGTCAGTTTGGAGTAGATTTCACAATAGGTGTCAAATTTTAATGAAGTGTAGAAGATGGTGCAAATAGTAATACATTTTATAATTTTCTTACTGATGAAAAGGTTTCAGTTCATAAAAGCACAGGGATTTTGACAAAATAAAGAATGATTTACTGCAGAGGTTCTCAACTCTGGCCCCGAGGTCCAATTTCCTGCCGAGTTTAGCCCGAACTCTGATATAAAACAACTAAACAAGCTAATCAGCATCTTTAGGAAGAGATGCGTTCAATTTAATGCAATGCGTTGTTTAATGCAACTGCGAAAGGCATTAAAGTGCAGATTGCTCGGTACGCATTTGAATAGCTCTCGCGATATGCCCAACAATGTGCGCAGCCCAACAATGTGCGCAGGCCAACAATCTGCGCAGCCCAATATCAAGTTGAAAACGTCTGTTCCTGAAGTCACTTATTTGCCTCTTCAGGTGTTTTATCAGAGTTGGAGCTAAACTCTGCAGGAAAATGGATCTCACAGGCCAGAGTTGGGAACCACTGATTTACTGACTTACTTAGAAATCAACACAAACCTCAACAACAGGGAAAATCATCAAACAAATTCAAATAAACAGATCAACCGCAATGCATGCTAGGAATCATGAATGAGTTTTTTACTATGATGTTACCCAGCATGCATTGCTGCACCACTGTTGAGTTTCATACAGTGATTATTCATGTCCAATTGATTTAACAGTTCCATTTATTTTTTTAGCTAATTTAATTTGTCTCTGAGGATATGTCATAACACTAATCTGTAACATTTAAGCACTTCACAAAGTAATAACACAACACACTCTTAATCAGTGATTCATAATGACTAAATCACCAATTGATTACAGCTACCAGATTTCTTTGCTATTTACCCCAAACAAACGGGTTTTAACACACTGTTTCAGCGGTTAAAGTGTCAGGAGTACACTGGGGAAGAACCCAATCTCAGGCAGCGGGGATGAAGGGGTTTTAACAGATTGGATTTATTTACAATAAAACACAAAACAAAATACCCACGAGGGGGTAAAGCAATAATAATGAATAAATAATAATACAGATAAACAGAAACGAGGATAGAGTATGGCGATCAAAAAGGTCCAAAACTCTCTCTCCACATGAAACAAGGGATCCTGTTATGTTTGAAGAGAACCTAGGCAAATGTCCTAATAGTAAAACACAAGAGTCAAGAGCCTGACTAAGGCAAACACTGATCACAATAATGGTAGTCAATGGTTGCTTGCTATCTGGGACACATAAAAGTTTTAAGTTAACGGTACGTTTTCAGTTTTGAGTACAGGTAACTCATTTTTAATGATTAGATTGTACTGTTCGTACAGTGTGTTTTAATTTAAACAGTTTGTTGTATGTCATGTTTTTTTGTTAACTTCTATTTGTTTTTCGTTTAGTTTGTTTTTGTGACACTATTTTGAAAGTCCACTTTAGACATTATACTGACTAAAAGTAACTTTGCAACTACATGTCAACTAACTAGGTTAAAATAAGGGTTGGATATAGGGTTGAAGGGATAATTCATCCAAAAATATAAATTCTGTTATCAATTACTTATTCTCAGATTGTTCCAAAACTAGGGGTGTGACGAGACACATATCCCACGAGACGAGACTAGGTTCACAAGAAAGAGACAAGATTTTTTGACTATTTAAAAATAATTCCTCAATGATGAAATACATAGGGAAAAATAGTTTTTAGTCACCTGAAAACACAAAATGCAAAAAATGTACCCATTAAAATCAACTTGTACTTAATTAAACAAATTAATCTTCTATTTTAATGAATTATATTAAGCTGTAATAAACAATATGTAAACATTGCAAAATATTTTGTCACAAACTCAACTGACAGGCAGTAATTGCAAAAAAAAATTTAGTTTTCTTAACAGGCAAAGCTTTTAGTAAAGAACTGTGTTTTTTTTCTCTATATTATTCTGTTTAGTTTCAAATGTGTTTTTTGAAGCTCGAATTTCTGCAGCAAAAGGGCGACTACAATAAAATATCTACTGTACCATACAATCAAATAAAACCATCTGCCATTTATACTGTGTCTGACAATCACTTCAAACCCACAGCCAGATGTTGTCATTAAAAACCACCAACGGCAATGTTAATCAGGTACGAGTCTAACATTTAAATGCTAGTAAATTTGAAGTTTCCCTATGCTGGGTGTCTGCCTGGAACTCGTGAGGACATATGGCTCTCTGGAGGTGGTGATGAGTTTGGTCCCAGAGCCTCTTGCTCTCCTGGAACCAGTGGTGGTTGATGATGGGTACCTCTTACGGTTCCCCCGTCCAAGGGAACAGGGTTGTTTGACAAAGAGAGTTCTGAGTGTACTCGGCCCAACTGATGTACAGGCTCCAGGTCTCCTGGCGGTCATGGCAGAACGTGTTCAGGATTCCTCCTATCTCCTGGATTTTGTGTTCTTTTTGTCCGTTTTATTGCTGATGGTACCCGAGGACAGACTGACGGTCACACCAAGGAGGGTAAGGAATGCCTTCCACACCCTGGAGAGGAACTAGGGTCCCTGGTCTGAGGCGAAGTAGCGGAACACATGTTAGAATAGTAGTTCCGCTGTCTGCAGGGCGGAGGGCAAGCCTTTAAGGGGGATCAGGTGATCAGGTGTTGGAGAATCGATTACCGGATGATGAAGGTAGATCTTCTTATGAATTTCACCCCAAGGTGTGACTATGGACGGTTGGGTACCGTGATAATATTGGAGTTGGCATTATCATAACTTCATTCAATTGGTCAGACGAAAAGGGATGATGGGTTCTGATATAGGTTCTTATTGGGAAGGACTAAATAAACATGACAGAACTTTGGCGTGGGAATTCTTGTAGCCAGGGTGGTATGAGATGGTGAAGTGAAGTTGGTGAAGAACATTGCCGAGCGTGCTAGACAGGAGTTTAAGCATTTTGCTTCACAAAGATATTGGAGGTTCTTATGGTATGTTTAAATGAGGAAGGGATGATTAGGGCCTTCTAGCGCCAATGCCACCTACATCTTGGATGGTACAAGGGGCAGTTTATGAACATCAATCCGGTGTTTCTCTGTCATTTTCACTTTATTTAATGTTGCTTCTCCTAACCGAACCATTTGTCTAAGCTTGTGATCAGCTCTAGAAATCTTTTCACAGTGTGCGACTTTTCGGTCCAAAATCTATGGCTCCGTTCATTACATTTACATTTACATTTAGTCATTTAGCAGACACTTTTATCCAAAGCAACTTACAAGTGGGGTAGGTAATGGAAGCAATTAGGACAGCATAAGTACAACAAAAGCATAAGTGCAATCAAAAAGAAGACTGGTCTCATATAGCCTATCACAGTATACAGAATCATTCATTCATACATTTTTTTTTTTTTTTAGAGTAGAGAAGAAAAGAGTAGAGAAGAAACTTGAGTCAGAACAGATCAGTCAGATGTTGGCGGAAGAGATGGGTTTTCAGGCGTTTCTTAAAGATGGCTACAGAATCTGCAGATCTTGTAGCAGCAGGCAGATCATTCCACATAGGTGGAACAGATTCAGAGAAGGTGCGCGCGAGAGATTTTTTACCTTTATGGGATGGCACCACGAGACGCCGTTCGTTTGCAGAGCGTAGGGATCTGGCGGGTACATATGTCTGCATTAGTGAGTGAAGATAAGGTGGTGCCAAACCAGTGGTAGTCTTGCAGGCCAGGAGCAGAGTCTTGAATTTAATGTGAGCGACTATAGGGAGCCAATGTAGCTTAATGAGTAGAGGAGTGACGTGTGCTCTCTTCGGTTCATTAAAGTTAACTCTTGCCGCAGCATTCTGGATCATCTGTAGAGGTTTGGTTGTGCAAGCTGGAAGTCCTCCCAGTAGTGCATTGCAGTAGTCCAGTCTGGACAGGACCAGAGCCTGTACTAGGACTTGCGTAGCATGCTCTGATAGGAAGGGTCTAATTTTCCTGATATTGTAGAGGATGAATCTACAGGACCGGGCGGTGCTGGCAACTTGATCTGTGAAGTTGAGCTGATCATCGATCACCACTCCCAGGTTTCTTGCCTTTCTGGAAGGTGTGATGGTTGATGAGCCCAGTTGAATGGAAAGGTTGTGATAAGTCTTTATATCAGCCGGGATTACAAGCAGTTCTGTTTTTGAAAGGTTGAGCTGCAGGTGATGGCCGTTCATCCAGAGTGAGATGTCGGCTAGGCAAGCTGAGATGCGTGCAGATACAGTCGGATCGTCAGGGCGAAAAGACAGGTAGAGTTGTGTATCATCCGCATAGCAGTGATAGGAAAAGCCATGTTTCCTAATGACAGAGCCAAGGGATGTCATGTATACAGAGAATAGCAACGGACCAAGCACTGAGCCCTGAGGCACACCTGTGTCGAGATGTTGGGACTCAGACACCTCACCCCTCCAAGATTTTTTTTTTTATTCATTTGGCAGACGCTTTTATCCAAAGCGACTTACAAGTAGGGTGCAGTGGGCAGCTATCACTGCAGAGCAAACAGGGGTGAGCAAACAATGACTGAAGTGCTCAAGGGCACTTCAGTCATTTTCTGGTGGCACTGAGAATTGAACCAGCGACCTTCTGGCTACGAGTCCAACTCTCTAACCACTAGACCACAACTCAGCCCGAAGATACTCTAAATGACCTACCTGATAGGGTAAGACCTGAACCATTGTAGCACCATTCCGGAGACCTCCATAGCCTTGAGAGTGGACAGGAGGATGTGATGGTTAACAGTGTCAAAGGCGGCAGATAGATCCAGTAGGATGAGAACAGATGAGTTAGAGCTCTTTCCAGTCTCAGGGCTTCAATAACAGAGAGCAGCGCAGTCTCAGTGGAATGACCGCTCTTGAACCCAGACTGGTTGCTGTCCAGGAGGTTGTTCTGGGTGAGGAAGGATGAGAGCTGGTTACATACAACACGTTCTAGAGTTTTAGTAGCGGAGGGGAGTAGGGATACCGGTCTGTAGTTTTCTAACATTGTAGGATTAAGAGTTGGCTTCTTTAGTAACTGTTCACTGTCGTTTATATTTATTTGCTACTAAAATGCCTGTCAAAAGGTTTGAATATTAATTCAGATTGTACTCAGTAGAGAGTGTGATTTTATAAGTAGCAAAGTAGAATTTTTTGCTGGCTTGATGTTCACCTAATGCAGGGCTTGAACATGTTGCCTTTACATACAATATGGTGCAGCTTTACTCTCTGGGGGCACTAGGCAGCTTGATGTTGAAATCTCCAACAGTGATTGTTAGACTTAATCCACTCTTTCCTTTGCTCCTGAGTAAGCTTGGTAGCGTTTGTGCATTGATACAGGAATTGGAAATTATTACACCGATAGGGGCAGTATGTTTTCGACTTTTGTTGCAATAAAGATGGTCACTCTGGATCCAAGGGCTCCTCAGTGAAAGCTTAAGGGGCAGAGCCAAAGAATACATAAATTTACTTACTTCTTGACTTGTCATTCTTACTCTCCTGTGACTTTGTACTACTTAATCTCTTTGTATTCACCATAGGTCAAACTTGAAGGGGCAGAACAAGAAAATTATTAGTAATGGGATGGCGACACTGCAGCATAAGTATAAGGACTGCTTTGTGATTGATTTTGCCTGAATCCAACACCTTGTCAAGATGTAATTAGTTAGATTTAGCCTATTTATTATCCAGTGGCAGGGGTTGAATCTCATATCTGGCCGGGCCTGTGCAAAAGTAAGTTACAATCCTAGTATATTTGCCTGTCATGATTCTGCCATCATGTCATGTCTATTCTTGGTCTTGAGGCGGAGTCATGGCATAGCCTTAGGTTGTGTTTGGAGGGAGAGATAGTGAGCCTATCGGCTTAACCTGTGTAAGCTGCGGTATATCTAGTGTGCTATTGTTCCTTGTCCTGGTGGCAGTCAAGTGAGTTTAGTTTTCTTGTTTGTTTATCGTATTAATGTCAAGTGTTGTATTTTGTGTTTGTTAGTTTAGTTTATTCAGTGTGTGTTCCTGTTTTTTTGCCGTTCTTGTTTAACCCCCTCGTGGGTCCTTGTTTTGTGTTTTCTTTTGGTTTACAATAAACCCTCCTGTTTAATGAACAACCCCTTCACCACCGTCTGCCTGCAATTGGGTCCTGCTGTTCATGACATTTGCCCACATGAAAAATACCGCAGTATGCTATAGTATTCGCCTGAAAGTGAGAAGTTATGAGCCACATACAAGGAAAAATCTGTAAGATATGGTATAATGTACAACTATGTTAATAAACCAGTACCAAAACAAGCAGATAACATATTTAAACCATGTCTGAATTAATCTAACGTTATTCATAGCACAATTGGATTTTTTTTAGCATCAGCCCTTCTTTCTGCTTAAGAAATAACATTTGCCAGATTCTGTACCATTCTGCGCTATACAACAAATTTTGTTTTTATGCCTGGATACCGCGATTCCATCCGCGTATTCATAGGGCCTTATAAATGTCCACTTATGATCTGCTTTGTGCCTAGCGTTATATCAGTCAAACTTCTAATCACTAGCCTGTCTATATCTAACCTTCTATTTATCAAAGCATAATAAAATGATACCACTTGTGAGAAAAACTTGCTTTAACTTAAAAAATATTTTTTCCGGTGACCCGCGTACAGAATTTATTCTCACCCTGATAGCACACATACATCTGGCAGAAATCAATTTGATGTCTGCATTTATATCTGCAATACATCTGCAAAACATAGTTTGCTCATCTGTAATACGTCTCGAAGGCGTCTCCTGTCGGATGTCATATAGATGTTGTCTATATAATGTTTTCTAGATATCCAGATCTTTATCAGACATATTACATACATTCCTGTGCTGTCTGGTGCAGCAATTAACCAAATACAATTTTAAATAATACTTTTGATGAATGCTAATACAACTACCAGGTGAATATAGTGTGAAAAAATCTGTTTATTTTTAAATAATTTTTTTCATTTATTATATATGTTGAACTTATGTTTAACAGTCTTCTTCTGGATAATTTGGCGGCGCAGCTCCCCTGCGGCCTCTATTGACTAGCCGCCACTAGCCGCCACTGCTCTAATAATTGGTAGTTGATGAAAAGTTGCAAAGTTACATATGAAGAGCTCTTTTCCAAAACGTTATAAATCCATTTTAATAGTTTTCATGAAAATGACGTTTTTTAACCTGGACCCATACATTTTGTTAATATTCAATTAATCCTGTTAAAATGGTCTGTTGGCTCAATCTGAACATGTTAAACAATGATTGTTAAATAAAACAACAATATTGTCGATTATAAATTCAAATTTTATTTTTATTTTTTTCAAAACGCTACAAATCCATCCTTTTTTTCAAAAATGTTTTGGTTTATTTCTTTTTAAAAACAAACAAACAAGAGAAGATGAAACATATGACATCAGGGACTCATACTTTAAATTAATATAAGTCAAGTTAATGAAAATGCAGTACATTTTAAACAAAGAAATATAGCGATTTGGCATGAAACATTGATGGAGCAGTGAATAGGTTTAGTACACAGTTAAAATTTGGCGTTAAATGCGTTTTGGAAAAGAGCTCTTCAAATAGTTTGTAAAATATCTAATATGGGCTTTCAAAATAAAGTATTACCTTTTCATCTGTTCCAGCTTTCTCTTGATGGAAATCAATCTGTGGCTTTTAGACTTGAGCAGCTGACTAAGCTTATATTTTCAATTGAAGACAAGGTATAGCTTTACTCTATTTATATTTTCACACAAAGCATGACACTATACAGAAACTAACTTCTTATTCTAGCTGTTATTTTTGTTATAGACTAACACCCCCTGTTTTTTTTACAGATTAAGAGTACGGTGTTCGAATCAGTTGGATATGAAGGAGGACACAGAAAGTCACTGATACCCCCTGTGACCTTTGAAGTAAGAAATGATTTAAGCAGAAAATAGATTGTTCAATTAAATGTATATGTGTATTTTAAAGTTGTAGTTAAATGTTAAGTGGTCAGCAAGTGCCCTCCTGCTATATGTTGCCTTTATGCTCAGTATGTTGTTGATATAATGAAAGAGAATACAGCTGTTGCTATACTTGAGAGATATTTGTGAATGTGTGAGATCTAGTAATGCAATGACGTTTTGGTTGTTTGCAAACTGAGAACTTGCTTGTGTTACAAAGCAACAGTAAAATGCTATTAAAAACTACTCTACACATTACTGGAAACCAGAGGTGGGGGACTCGAGTCACATGACTCGATGATTTTCAGAACTTGGGACTTGCTCGATTGATGTAAGAAAATGACTTGACTTGACTTTGACTTGAGAGCAAACTTTATTTGACCGTGCCAATAAAAACAGATTTGCTCGATGCAGAGTATGCAACGCAAGAATGTCTGACACGACAACCACAGCGTCACATTTCATCTGACATTTCAAGAACCAGAAGGAAAGATAAGAAAGCAAGCCCGGATTGGCTAATCGGGAGTACCAGGAGAATTTCCGTTTTTTTGGCCGCGAGGGCCGGTGTTGTCATGGCACGATTGAAATGTGGATGCTGCTGTTCCTAGGCTGCCTGCACTCACAGCAGCCCTAATCTTTTTATTTAATATTTTTTCGCAGCCCCACTCAGAGTGCAGCCTGCAGGTTAATGATGACGTGACTATCTTTTGACTCCCTGGCCCCGCCCCCGACAGAGGCATTGCAAGTTGCTCAAAATAAAAAATCGTCAGAAATAAAAATTGATAACAGAAAGCGCAAAGGCGGCGCTGAAAAGGCCAGAATAAAAAAAAAGAAAGCTCTGGAAACTGACGCGGCCAAATGTTCTAAGCCGACAACATTTTTTCTCAAAACAAATGAAGATGACGAGACGGCCGGTGAGCTAACGTTAAGGTAGTTAGGAATAGGAGGACTGCAAGATGCTAGCGGCCGTGCAAAACAAAGTTGTCTGCAAACCACCGTTAATGTATCAAACTTTTTCTTGTGGCTCTTCACCAGCAGCCGCCTCTAGTCCAGTTTAATGATAATAGTGATGAAGAGTCAGGCCCAGTAACATTATCAAGCTCCAGTCGTGAGCCCAATACACCGGAATGGGTAGGGTTATCATTCAGAAGAATTAGTAATGAAGAGCCCTGAAATATGCCCTGAGATAATTAATGATATATGTGGTAACAGAAATAAATGTTTAAAATTGTATTTAGTGTCAGAAACAGAGCCAGGACCCAGTTGTATCATGCCAGAGACTCTCACTGTGAAAGACACAGCAGGTAAGCTGTTGTTGTGCCACATTCACAGTCAGTGGCGGTTTTAGGCACGGGCGAACCGGGCAGCCGGCGGGGCGCCAAATTTTCACGACACGTGGGGGGCGGCAAAAGCACTTGAAAAAGAAAAATAATGTCCGCCGCTAAGCGGGTTTCTATTATCTATAATATAACTGTCCGTGTGGGGAATTGGCAAATTGCCGCCCCTGCTTGCTGAGAAACGCAGAAGCTGTGAAAAAAGTGTAAAGGGGAGGGGCCGCGCACGCGATAGACAGTTCACCTCTCCCAAATGGAGCTATATGGGGAGTCTGCAGACCTGGAGCATGCAGTTTTGCGCCCCCAGGCAGTTTTACGACCCTGCTGTTCCTTATTTCTCCAGTAGGGGGAGTTGATTGACAAAATAAAACATGAATCAAACTGCTAACCAAATATCTTTAGTTACCATTTTTTTTTGTTGACATTGAAATGATATGCAGAACAGTTTAAAATATTTGTAGATATCTACTAATGGTCTTAATACATAGCTTATAGGAGACTATTGATTTGAAATTGCAAGTGCAAAGTGGAAATCGGCATTTATAATTCATACAAGTTCAGAGAGATTTATTTAACTAAAACTTTTTGAAATAACAAGACAGTACAACTGCATGATCATGTAATATTTTTTTAATTATTTCCAAGTATTATTACAAACGAGATCAATAATATCACAGCATAATAGGCCTAATTAGCCTGCCAACAACTACTATTAAGAAAACAAGATACACGATTAATTGAGCACTAACAATCACAAACGTGATAAAACCCACATAAGGTCCTCATACATTTTAATCCAGATCATTAAGTTAAAATATTTATTGGAAAATATCAAAGAGGTATATTGTATGAACAATAGATAATTGGATCATCTCTTTAACAACTCAAATCAAGATCCATATGGGACTTATGTTTTCAATTTGAGTTTGAACATGTTTGTGGTTGTTGGTGCTCAATTATTGATTTTTTTTTTTTAAACTTGAGTATGTGTGCAGCTAAACTGAAATAGTTTATATATATTATAGAATGCAAGTTAACAGGGCCAGAAGAATATCTTACCAGGACAGGCCATCTCGCATTGACTACAGAGACAAAATGAGAATAAATTATAAAGAAAATAAATATGAAAATGAGTAAGAGATATCGAGTTGGCATACACGTGGTCAGCTAAGGTTGATCCAGACTCAACATAGACCTGGTTGCCAATAAGTATTGTATAGTCTTTGAGTTTAAATTACACTCACCAATATCTATATTATATATCTATATATATTAAGATGTTTAAATTAATTCATAAAAAATATCAATAAATCGTCAAAAAACAATGCATGTTGGACCATTTCTTAGTAAGAAAAACGATTATTTACCATTCCTCTAACTCGCGATAGACGAAGTTATCTGTTAGGTCTGATCTGGTGGTTCATAATGAACAGCGAATCCCTACTGGAGAAATAAGGAACAACAGGGTCCTAAAACTGCATGGGGCGTAAAACTGCCTGGGGCGCAAAACTGCATGCTCCAGGTCTGCAGACTCCCCCTTCTCAAATGGAGCGGACAAGGAGGGGGATCCACTTAGTGGGCTAAAGTCAGTCACACCTTGACTTTCTTCCAAATAACGCACATTTCATTCATAATATTAAAGCACATGCCTATAATTTGCATTGTTTTTTTTCTGAATTGTGTGTGTGGAATGGCTAGTAAAAAAAGGTAATCCAAAACGATTATGTGAAGGTGAACTGGTTTAGTCTTGATTGTCGAGTGCCAGATAAACACAGCGACAGTGATTGAGAGAAAAAGGTTTAAGCCGTCAGGTGCCCAATATAGGAAAAAATAAAAGTAGAAGAGGAGAAAGGAGCAAAAGATAAAGGTATGCAACTACGTTCTCTCTGAATGATAACGGTAACGTTATCCATGTCATCAATGAAGGGCTAATGTTAATGGATGGTAACGTTAACTCTGACGTTTGTTAGCCTTCTTGCTATATGACGCTTGCTATGCTTATACAACAATAATTCGGTCTTAACTCAACAAACACGAGATCTAATTTCACCGTAAGTTTGTGCTTTTCAACAAGTAAAGTTATTATTTATTTCCATCATTGGGGTTAATATTGGGCCCTGTAATTAGCCAACAGAATTAACATATGTGTAGGAAGTTTCAAAGACGAACATTTGCTATTTGCTATAACTCTGTTGCTTGACAAAGAATATAATTCGGGGCAGTAACCAAAGAGCTAATTGTTCCTCCCTTAGATTAGATTAATATAGCGTCTACCGGGTCATGACAGACATTTGGCATGTAAGGGCATGTTTATTTAAATTTGCAATTCATAAGAGTTATATTTAGGGGTAGGCATAGATTAATTTTTTTAATCTAGACTAAAATGGCTCATTTCAATTCTGCCGAAGGCATTCAGTATGTGTGCTACCCAAATAATGACTAAAAGTAAGTCTTTGAGAACAGGGGCTCATCTCCTGTTTCCAAAATGCATCACAAACTGCTTGAGAAAACTGTTCTACTATGATAATTTGTGATGAAAATTAAATTATGTTCAATAAGATGTAGTTGTGTTTACTTCCGCATTAGCTAAGGGATGCTTTGCGTTTAGGTGGTACATGAGACTGGAAGAGCTCCTACAGTACATTTACATTTAGTCATTTAGCAGACGCTAAATTACAGCGATTTACAAAGAGTTAGGGAGCAAAAAGCTATATGTCATACAGGAGCCATAATACATTAGGTGCCAATACAAAGTTACTGGTTTCAACTAAAGCTAGACCACTACCTATTGAGAGAAAGTTTTTTTTTTAAACCAACTGTATGTAAACCAATTCCGTACAGAAAACCAATTCCACATTGAACAAGGTGCAAACAACCTAAGTCTTGTCGAGGTTTCCATTGGGAAGCTGCTTAAAAATAAATTTTCCCTGAAGCAAACCCGGCGTCTCATAGCTGCATCCATGTTAGCACGTCACGTTTGATCTGGTCATTTCACAGTAACGTTACGTTGTGTTCAGATTCTGATAACGTATACTGTTTTGTGCAGAATTGTGTTTTTAAAATGTTCTGTTGAAGGATTTGTGCAATTGAGAAATATAAGCTTGTCTTACAATTATATTGTTATGGTAAAACATGGCTGTTTGTGCAAAATTTTGTTTTTGTTTTTTTCTCGGATGGGTGGGATAGGTGGGGGTGCACCCACAGGGGATCTCGCCGGGGAGTGATTCAATGTAGAACCGCCACTGTTCACAGTGTGTGTGAATAAGTAAACATCATCACTGCAAAAAATGCTTTTTTTATTATTTTTGTCTTGTTTCCAGTTCAAATATCTAAATTTTCTTAATTCAAGATACATTTACTAAACAAGTGAAATGGCATAAGAAACAATGTCTTGTTTTCTGAAAAAACACCTAAAAATGTTTTTGCTTCAAACAAGCCAAATCTAAATTCAAAAGGAAACAATTATTTTTCTTCCCCATTGGCAGATAATGTAGGCTAACTTGTTTTAAGCAAAAAATCACTTAATTTTGAGGGGGGTTTTTTTTCAGAAAACAAGACATAATTTCTAATGCCATTTGACTTGTTTTGTAAATGTATCTTGATTTAAGATTTTTTTAATATTTGGAATGGAAACGTGACAAAAATACTAAGTAAGAAAAGCAGTTTTTTGCTGTGATCACATTAGTTGCAATATAACAACTCTCTATGCCCTAGTGTTACTAGTGACCTATTATGTTTTTAATCAAACGATAGTTACAAACCCCACAATTGAAAGGGAATAGAATAAACCGTAGAAACCGTATTTTCATTGAATTGAAATTTATGATATTTTTTTGAAAAATACAATGAATTAAAAGGCTGTAGAGAACAGTGCGCTATTTCAGACATGTATTCTGAGGTTTAAATTATCATTATTTTAATAAAGTCAGTCGTAAACTAAAGTGGGCCGGTCTAAGGCATGAAACTCCAGGGCTGAAAATGATTCCCAATCCGGCCCTGTAAGAAAGTAATGTATTTATAGTCAATGTAATAAAACGATTACTAATGTCATGAATTAATCCTTTATGTTTGTCATAATTTGGCCTTGGTTGTTTTTTTATTAGTATTATGTGATCATCGATCATCACTCATAAGCCTACGTCTCATCTCATAGATGTATTGGGGAATTTGGCTATAACAGTAGCGTAGCCCGAATTTTAATGTCGGGGGCATTTTAAAAAGAAGGGGCTTCTCTATATTACACGTAGGCTAATGTCTATATTAAATGTGCACATGTTCAAGTGTTGGTGTGGACTGCGTGTGGAAGCTGAATAGCAACTCGCTTGTACTGCATGACAGGCTGATGGACGCGCCGGTGCGATCACTTCTACTTAAAAAAACTCTTTAAAACCTTTTCGGTCATACTGACAAGAATAATTTCATCGTTCATATCGTCTACATTTTTAAGTTTACACTCACAATAACAATATAACGTTTTGTGCTGTAGAATAATGAAACCAGTTCAAATAGAAAACAAATGTTCTCAAATTAACGTATGAAACGTGCATATTGCGCGTCCAATGCAGAGATGACGATTAAGCATCAAAACTTCATCACTGGGCTTTATTAACATACATTAACATTTTATTTATATTCTGCCGAAATAAAAAAGATCCGTTTATTTTGATTAACTTGATTCAAGATCGAAGTCAACAAAATTATCCTAGAATCCCATCACTAGATGAAAATTCCCTACTGTGACCTATAATGGACAGCACAAGTATTACAACATCAAATATATAACATATAATAGGCAGATTTTCAGTCACAATACTTAGTTTATAAGCTTCAAAGCCTGTATAAATGCTTAAGTCTCACATTCTGTAAGATACAAGTATTTCCATTTCTGTGTCTATGTAAACATATGAAAATGTGTGACTGCTGGAACCAAACTTTGAGCACACACATAGGCAAGTGATCAATTAAATTATATTAACAATTGATTTTCCTTAATATATGTATATAAGTTCATCTTTATTTCAAAAATAAACATGTGTCGTTAAAATGCACCTCTGTTTATTTTAGTTCTGCGACTCGACTTGACTTGACTTGAAACTTATCAAGACTCGACTTGACTTGCTTAGGGTGAACCCTTGACTTGACTTGACTTACTTGATTTGTCTAAATTGTGACTTGAGACTTGACTTGAGACTTGATGGTTCAGACTTGAGACTTGCTTGGACTTGACCATATGTGACTTGTCCCCACCTCTGCTGGAAACTACTGCTACATATTTATTGTTTTTTGTATTTACAGGTAAAATCTGAATCCATTGGAATTTCAAACAAAATGTACCTCAAGGTAGATGTGGAAGGTGGGAAGGTTTATTTTAAGAAGTCCAAAGATGGACCCGAGGAGAAATATTTTGTGCACAACAAAAGTATGCCATAACTTCATACATACAGTATCTAACTATACACATAGAATGCGTTTGATTAATAAGAATCAAATACCCTCAGAGGACTGTACCTTACTAAGTATTACACAAAGACTAATAATTACATTTTTAATCTCCAGTCTTGCAATTGGTGAAGTCACAAAAGTTGCAAAACAGACTAGTTTTGGTGTTGGAGACAGAGAAAGAAAAAACCCAGCGCAAGGATTTTGTCTTTGATGACACCAAGGTAAACATTCCATTCATATAGTACATTATAGTATTTATCAGTGGTGTTGGTTAATTTTTGCTAGCTTGATTTAAGCAGCTAAAACAGGTAGCTTGAGATGACAAAATCTATACAATATGTATAGTATGTTAAATTGATGGCTTCCCAGTATTACTTGGTAGCAAAGTTCACATTTTTAGGGCATAATGAATAAGATTAAACAATGAAACTTTGTTACCATGTTTTTGCATGTGTTTTTGTATGTGAATGTGTCATTCAAATGCACATTTGTAGAAAAGAGAAGGCTTCTGCCAACTTCTGCAGCAGATGAAAAACAAACACTCAGAAAAACCTGAGCCCGATATGATCACGATCTTTGTTGGCACCTGGAACATGGGTAAGACTTTCTAAAGCTTTAGCTTTACAGGGTGAAAAGCAGTGATTCGAGTAGTATTTAAAGGGACAGTTCACTCAAAAAAATAAAATTCTGTCACGGTTTACTGAAACTCAAGTTATGTCAAACATGTATACATTTCTTTGTAATGTTTAACAAAAAGACAGCTATTTCAAATAATGGTGGCAATTTGGAATTCTGGGACACATTTCCTAGCATAGTCGAAAATTATTTTATTTAATTCTATTGTATTCATTAGTTTTCTTCTTTTCTTCTTCTTATTCTTTGTGTCAATGGTAGCTCATAGTGAAAAGTTATGTGAAAGTTATAAAATTTGGCACACATATAGAGGACAGTATCAACATTAACCACAGCAAATTTCTCAGAGTCTCTTTTCTTTTGAGTCTCTGACTCAAACTCTATTGCGCCACCACCAGTCAAAATTTCACATATATTTCTGCTTCTGACTTTTAAACAGTAAGTCCAAGAAACAAAATTCTTCTTACCTATAAACCCTTGGCTGATCCCAATTCTACCGTAACCAATGACGTCATATTACGACATGACAATTTCCTGCCATTTGGATTTTTTGAAAAACTTACTTTTCTGAACTTGTGTTACATCGTTTTTCCAATTTGCACAAAATTTGGTATGTAGCATCTAGAGACAGTGTTGACAAACATTTATTGAGAGATTTTCGATTGGCCAATCCGTTTTTGCCTAGCGCGTTAACTAATTGGACGACAAGCACACCAAAATGGTTTTGAGGCTGTATCTTCGTCAAACTTTAATGTATTGACACGAAACATGGTATAAAAGTCTGGATGTGAGGTTACGTACACAGTTTTGGCACAGCGCCACCTATTGGTACAAAGATATGAAAAATGGCTATTTTTACCTATAACTTTAGAAAACTTTGCCTACAACTTTCTCACACGATTCCTCGAGTCACGCTATATCGAACAATACCAAATGTAGCTTGGTCGGCCATTGGGGGTGCCACTCATTTTGTCATAAAACAACATTTACAACATTTATATGGTAACATCTCCCGCAGGCAGCCCAGCATCATATCGAAAGCAAGAAGGCTTCCCATTCGCGTGATTTTTACCCTGAGTTCGAGGTCTTTAGAAGAGCGAGCGTCATGCTTTTGTTAAAAAGTTATGGCTCTCTGTTGCATATGATAGGGAACTTGATGCCACGCTACGTAATCACATGTTAAAAGTTATAAAAACACATTTAAGCAGATGGAACCAAACTGCGATGCGTTAGTATGGATGCATTGTGTATAGCTCCTCATTTCCATGTGAGCAGTCTTTCTTGAATATAAAGTGCATACAGCTGTCAAGGTTGACAGAGGAGTTGTACTGCCAGTATGTAAGTGTTTTGAACAACCTATGAAACGAACTACAAACCTATTAGCAAGATGCTAGTTATTAGGGCTGCATGATTAATCGTATTGATGGTGATAACGATAAGTGTGCCCGATGATTAATTAATGGAAATTGTTGCGTTATTAATGTGTAAGGACCAAGCACAATTTATATCAAGTTGACAGGCTCGTGTTTTTAGCCAAAAATCTGTAACATGCATACATGCGTACTTGTAGACATATCATAGTTCCCGATCCAAAACTTTAATTTTTGTTTTTCACATTAAGCCTTAAGTTTTATTTTATTTGACTTTGGAATTTCCATTTGACATGTAAACGAGGAAAAGTTTTATTTTTACTAGAGTTAAAAAAACTTTGTCAGAAGCCTCAGTATAGTCACTAAGTATTTATGTTCTGACATTTCTGTTTATGGCCTAATGTTTATGCCTGTAAAATGCAATAAAAAAGTTCTTAACTAAAAGTATAATTAAGTTTATTTTTTAGCTAAATAATCGTCATCAACATTTTTTCTGTTATCGTGCAGCCCTACTAGTTATGTTCGCATTTATGATATGTTACGCAGACCGATCGACGTATGACATCAAAGTGTCACGAGAGCAGAGCTCCGTGTGCTCTCTAAATGCGGTACTATGATGTCAGACATTCGCTGATCATGTAGAATTTTAAGAAGTCGATACATATGCAATATTTTGTGAGTATCAGAACTATGAATGTGCACTTTTTAAAAATTGTTATAAGTTAGATATAATGATGTTTAATTGAATGGAGGCCTAATGTAAACCTGTAAGTTGTTAATACGTCATGGAAATATTTTTTGAGAGGGCCAGATGTATGCACTGTTCCGCTTGTTTTACTGTTTTTTTTCTTATGGTCCCCCAGAGGACTGTGGACATAGATCAAGTTATTAGTATTGAAGATATTGATAGATAGTTTTTGCAATGGCTCTTTTCCAAACATAAATTAACCAAAACTGGAAAAATGTCTCTGTGGTTAAAAAAGGTCCCGACCCCTGGTTTAAGGCATCTTCAGACACTCCTAACAAAAAAATATAAAAATCTTGTGAATCTAAGTGATCGTACCTCGATGAGCATGCCAAACATGGCTGTATCTTCGTGATACTTTGGAATATTGACACAAAATTTGTATACAACATCAGTAGATTTTATTCACTTAGCTAGAAGTTTGAGACCAAATTTGTCATTTTCCACCATGTTTGCCGTCTGCCATATTTAATTTTATTCAAAACATACTTTTTGTAACTCGTCCTTCAAAGTTTGTCCGATTGGCGCAAAATTTGGTACATGGCATGTAGAGACACTCCAGACAAGAATTTATTTAAAGATGTTTGATTGATCGGATGATTCACGTAAACAGAGTCAAGAAATTCTAAAGGTGAGCATGCCAAAGGGTCAAATGGCTGTTTCTTTGTGACACAAATCTTGGTTTGTATCACCACTTGCCCATCTTGTCTAGCTCAAAATTTGGTGTCAGCACCAACTTGGGGTCAAACGATATGAGCAGTTTTTGTGTCAAAGTGCCTTTCCCTGTGTTTTTCAAAATCGTTTGCCTTCGTGCCAATGTGCTTGACCATAATTGCTGCTTGCAGACATAACTTGTTTGTGCATTCACTCAATGAGAGCATGTTTCCAGTTTTTATTGATATGAAGCGTTTACCCTGTGACAATGTGCACATAACGCGCTTATCTATTCACTCAGAAAACAGCGTTTTGAGTTTTTAAACAAATAATGTGTTTGTCCTGTGTACTTTCACTTATTGAAAACAATGTGTTTGGTTTTAAAAGATGAGATAAGTGTTTCTTATTGACTCTATGTGACTATTCTCTACAGTTTTGTTGTAACTGGAAGCACAAGCTCACACTACCAGCTCATTTTCACTTAAAGAGACAAACACCGAAACAGAATGTTTATCCTTACAGGCAAAATGGACATTTAGAGCATAGTAAAATAAAATTTTTGAGTATTTTGAGCTAAAACTTCACAGACACAATCTGTAGACTTATATTTTTTTAAATGGCTAGATTTGAGTCCCTTTAATACCTACTATGGTAGACAATGATGTCCCAGAACTGAAAATTGCTAACATTCAACCAAATATCTTCCTTTGTGTTCAGCAGAACAACGTAATTTAAACAGGCTTTGAACAACTTTAGGGTGAGTAAATGATGACAGAATTTTCATTTTTTCGTGAACCATCGCTTTAAGTAGTCATGTGGTGTCAACATGGAAACAATATTTGCCATAAATCCTAAAAACAACGTTCTTTTTTATTCTGAAACCTTGGTGATTCAAATGCCCTATATTGTATTTATTGTATTATTGCTCCTGTATGACATATCGTTTATTGGTCCCTGAACTCTCTGTAAGTCGCTTTGAATAAAAGTGTCTGCTAAATGACTATATTTAAATGTAAACTATATGTCGTCTTTTTAGAAAAGCCTACTTTTTTCTAAATCCTCCAAGGTCTGTCTGATTTGCATGGAATTTGGTATGCAGCATCTAGAGAAAAAAAGTTGAAATATAAAAATATTTTTGATTGTCCAATCGGTTCTAATGTGGCGCGTCAACAAATTCAACGTCGAGCATGCCAAAACAAATTTGAGGCTGGATCGTCCCCAAACTTTCGTGTAATGACACAAAAGTCTGTTCATGTCATTACAGACATGACCTTAGGTAACATACACTGTTTTGGCACAGTGCACCTTATTGCTCAAAAGATGGTAAAAGTGACTTTTTTTCAATAAAACTTTGGTCTAAAATCATGAGAGTCATCTCAATTGATTCCTTGAGTCTTTTACAGTTTTGCATTTGGCAGACGCTTTAATCCTAAGCGTCTTACATTGCATTATACTACACATTAGTTTCTAAGTGTGTGTAATCCCTGGGATTGTACCTATGATCTTGGCGTTGCTAGCGGCATGGTTTTACCACTTAGTTAAAAAAGCTACAGGAATCATGCTGAGTCCATGAATACCCATTGTCTGCCATTGTCGGCGTCGTCCATTTGGATTTTTTTCGTAAAGTGCAGTATATTACAAACACAGTGGCTAATTGCTAAGGAACGTGGTAGGGTTCATCAAGGTCATGTTAAATAAAGTTTATTAAAATGCTTTTAACATATTAAAAAGTCATCTGATTTACATTATAGTAAACATTATATTTGTTGCCTCAAGCTGAGAACTTTAATATCAAAATTGTTATATTCCACCATAGGCCTACTTTCTGTCCACCATATTGAATTACATAAAAAATTTACTTTTTCAAACTCATCCTACAAAACAGAAAATGTAGTATCTGCAGACAGCACGGACAAAAACTTATTAAAAGCTTTTTGATTGAAAGATTCTTTTATTCAAAGTCAACAAATTCTAAGGCGAGCAACCCAGAGGGGCTTACGGCTGTGTCTTCACGACGCTTTTGTGTATTGACTCGAAACTTTTATCATCACTGGCAAATCTTGTCTGCATCATTAAAATTTGGTGATAGTTTTCAAAAGTTATAAGCAATGTTATTGTGTTCTAGGTGCCTTTCCCTGTGCTTTTAAACGTGGTTTATATATAATTCCTTGGTCTGCCATTGTGGGCATAGTCCATTTACACTTTTGTCGTAAAATGCTGTATTTTACAAACGCAAAAGCGAATCGCTACAAAACTTGGTATGGTTCATTGCGGTCAAGTTCTGAGAGGACCTGATAAGTTATAGGCCAGCACCCCCTAGTGGTTGAGATATGTAATGACATTTAATCAAATGCTTATAACAATTATTCAACATAATGTTTTTCAATTCACATTAGTATATTTGTTGGCTCAACCGGAGTTTATTGATATCAAAGTTATAATATTCCACTAAACGTCCTGTCCGCCATATTGAATATTTAGAAAACAAACTCCTCTTACAAGACTTGTATCGTTTGCACTGAATTTGGGACGGTATATGGCTTCTAGAGCTTTTTGATTCGTTGAAAGATTCTTGTATATAGCCTCAATGAATTCTAAGGCAAGTGTGCCACAGGGTAATTGGATGTATTGACACAAAACTTGGTCTGTATCACACTGGCACATCTTGTCCTCTTTAGAAAAAAGTTGTAATCAATTTTATTGTGTTCTTAGGCGATTTCCCAAATGTTTTAAACTTGGTTTTCAAGTTTCAATATTTCCCTTTGTGCCATTGCTGTGCTTTACCCCCTAATTGATGCTTTCAGCTATATTTTAACATGTTATTTTATAAAAAGACATGCTTTCCTATTTTCAAAACGTATATGTTAATTTTCAGTAACTGCGAGTAAAATGAACTGTTTCTCCATATTTAGGAAATGCAAGTCCTCCTCAAAACATCACTTCCTGGTTTCTGTCGAAAGGTCAGGGGAAAACCCGTGATGACACAGCCAATCAAATCCCACATGATATCTATGTAATTGGGACACAGGAAGACCCTCTGGGAGAGAAGGAGTGGGTAGACATAGTTAGAAGTTCCCTGAGGGATATAACCAACATAAGCTTTAAACATGTAAGTCACACAAAGCCAGGTTCCATGTTCCTAGGCTTATGTAATGTGGTTTTTTTTGTCAAACCACAACTGTTACTTTTTATTAATACTAGATGTCTACCTGTATGCATGGGTGTAAACCATGTATGCTGTATGATACTCATTTGCTTTTTTTGGTTGTAAATAGATTGTCAGTCAGACTCTGTGGAGTATGAGAATTGTGGTTCTAGCCAAGCCAGAACATGAGAACCGCATCTCACATGTGTTCTCTGACAGTGTTAAGACCGGCATAGCTAATGCTCTAGGTCTGGTAACCCTTTCCTTTTTTAAATAAAAAATGTAAATCTATCTTAGCAAAATGTGTCTTTGCATGTTAAAACCAAATTGTGGGTATGTATGTGTTTATAGGGAACAAGGGAGCTGTGGGGGTTTCCTTTATGTTTAACAGAACATCCTTTGGGTTTGTCAACAGTCACCTGACCTCAGGAAGTGAAAAGAAACTGAGGTAAACCAAAACGCCTTATTTAAAAAAAATCCAGTCACATAACACGTATTAATAAAAATTTAATGAACAAAGTGGTAGCTGAACAACATATAATTGCTCTTGTAATTTCAAACATGTATGACTTTCTTCTGCATAAAACACAAAAGACGTTATTTTAAAGAATGATGGTAACCAAACAAAGAAGGTACCCATTGACTTGTACTGGTTTTGTATCTATACAATAGAAGTGAATTAGTCACAAAGCCCATTGGTAATTTGATATTTTACTTATTTTTTTATGTTTGTACCTTTTCTAGACGAAACCAAAACTACATCAGTATTCTGCGTTTTCTGAATCTGGGTGATAAGAAGCAAAATCCTTTTGATATAACACATCGCTTCCCACACCTCTTCTGGTTGGGGGACCTGAATTACAGGGTTGACTTTCAACCACAGGTAGGCTTACCTGTCAATCCAGTTCATTCACATCAATCCAATAAATCAATCCAGTTCATTTCAAATGTATTTTATTGCACTGGTCACAATTTTGCATCGTTGCAAAGCAGCTGTAGAAGAAAATGGAACTACACAACCACACTTTCTTTGTACTGCAGCTGTATCTGATAATAAGTTTAACCCAATCTAAAAGTAATTTCACACAGCATGCTTTATTACAAATGGGCTACTTTCAGAATGAAGTGTGACATGCTATGAAATATTTTCAACGTAAGACAACCCCACCCTTATTTTTCCTTTTAATCACAAATGCTGCCAAATCTTTCTTGAGCATCATTATTAATTTGTCGCATTAGAATTATACAGTTCTATCTGACATTTTTGTAAAAATTTAGATATACATTTCTATGGCAACATATTAACGTTATGATGTTTTTTCCAAGCTTTGTACATTTTTGGAGTTTTTATAGAAAAGAAAAAGTTCTACCTACAAACTCTTGGTTCTATAGGTTCTTGGTTCTAAAATTTGGTTCTAAAGGTTTTTATTCGTGAGTTCATCACGCTGAATGCACAATCATGCACACAAGATGCACAATCATGATCAGCTTTTTTGATCCCTATTTTAGTTTTTATCTCATTTAAAAATAAAGTTTGTAAAATGTTTAGAATTTTAAAAGGTCAAATAGTAAACAATTTAATTGACCCTTCGCAAAACCCTGCCCCTCTTCATTCCTGTTCCTCTGTGCGACAAGCTTTCGGTATCAGCTATGCGCTCCCACTCCCAGTTTAAATTTGTTCACTCCCTGGGAAAATAGTGAAGAATTTCTGGAAAAATGACGGATGATTTCAGACAGAAAGGTCTGCAATATGCATTTTAGGTATACATTCCGGATTTGAGATAACTGTACCAATAATTATACCTATAGTTGGATCCCCACCAGCAGAAGATAATGTTAACTTGCACAAATTCTAAACTCTCGTTAATTCTAAACTCGCATGTTTGTATTTACTGTAATGACAATTTTAGAGAGAGAGAGAGTTACTTTGTTAGGCCGTAATCTGTCTGGGTTGGTCAGAAAATGAGGAATCAAATGCGGTGATAGAATATTTATTTGAACTTGAACATAGTCCAGACAGGGAAAATTATAATAGTCCGGGAAGCAGATGAGGTTCCGTAGAGTTGGTCGACTGCAAGGCCACCTGGGGTAAGCCCCAGTGTACGGCAGCGTCAACCACGTCGAAGATGTGGGGAACCTGTCTGCAGTGGAGGCGTGAGGACCCGGAGGTCAGACCACGGAATATCGAGATCCGGCAGAGCTGGTGTGACGGGTAGTCCCGGAGTCTGGACAACTCCAGAGTGAGAGATCCAGGGTGAACTCGGGATCGTGGTAGGTAGATCTTCCTCTAGCGGCTCGTCGAAGGTGGTGAGGCATAGGGTCTAGGAAGACAAAGGGAATCCCAGAACAATACAACGGACAGTCATAGAGGACACAAGACCTCACACAATTAGCAGGATGCTAACAAGAGTATTCCACTTGGCAAGACTAGGAGAGAAACTCAAGATGGCACTGTGACCTGAGTCAACGATAGCACGAGGGACAAGGAGAAGTGATGGCGTTTATAAAGGGGTAGGTGAGATAGAAACCAGGTGTGGGTAGTGAGGAAAATGATGAGGTAATGAGAGCGGCAGGTGACAACAATCACACGCAGACAGCGAACACGTGGCGCCAAAACACGAACTCCACGTGTTCGAACACTCACACACGAAACAAAAACAAACATGATGAGATCAACCTTGGAACCCAACAGTTATCCTTCTTTGTGAAAACGAAAATAAACTTTTACATTTTTGTTCAGTACAGAAAAGAATAACCATCAGTCCATCAGTGTCTTAATCTTTATTTGTGTTTAACACAACAAACACAGTACAGTTATTGCTTCATGACTTTAAGGCTAAATGTGCGCTTATCACATCACAGGGACGCAACATTCGTACATTAATGATTCCAACAATAGCGTGTCTCGTATCGTGGCCTTTTAAACGATTAAGGCAAATTCGCCCATTTACCTTAACTCACTGTTCCAGTTCTACATCCCCTATCGTCATCTTCGTTCTGAAAATGAGCAACGCCTGGTTGTTCCATCACAGCGTGGCACCAAATCGCAAGCACAACCTTTACTCATTCATTCCTGTGGTGGAATGAATTCTTCACAATTTTAAAAAACAGCTCAAAACATACGTTCCGCGTTTATTTTACTAACAAATAATTGTCTGACCGTCTGTCTGTCTGTATTTATAAAAAAAATGTCGTTCATTCTCTGCTTTGCTTACTCCAGCTTTAATCCTCATACTGTAGTAGCATGGCCTTGTAAACGAACTAACGGTACTGTTTAGCGTGTTGACAAAATGTTTATATGCTCTCCTACTTGTGAGTCGCTTTTGATAAAATTATAGTTATAGTTGTGGTGTAAACTCAGCTATTCTAGAATGATAAATGTATTATTTAGTTATCGTTTACTATTATAGTGTCAACATCCATTAAAACTCTGTTTACTATTACAATTATTAATTCATATATATCTTAAACTAGTTTAAATACACAATAATCTACACTCCATGCACAATAATGACAAAAACAGGTTTGAGACAATTTAGTAAATTTATTAAAAACTGAAATAAGTACATTGCATAAGTATTCATATCCTTTTCTGGGACACTTAAAGTTTTGCTTGTTGATGTTTCTACACTTCGAGTG
The DNA here is from genome assembly GCA_008369825.1 of Triplophysa tibetana. Lineage (NCBI taxonomy): Eukaryota > Metazoa > Chordata > Actinopteri > Cypriniformes > Nemacheilidae > Triplophysa > Triplophysa tibetana. Next base: position 16,691,768 of record CM017905.1, on the reverse strand, counting down.
GAGTTAACCTATTAAATACAATTTTAAAAGTAGGATTTTGAGTGGCAAATACCTCTCAATACAAGGTGCAACATCTGAAAATATCAAAGTTAAAACCAAAACATGAGGTCAAAACACATGCCAGTAGAGCTGTGAGACAGGATTGATTCAGACTCCTGAAAAAAATCTGCTGTATCGAAGGTTCACACAAGCATGTAGCCTCCATTAATACTTAATGAAAGATCTCTTCCTTGAGTTGACCTCCTGTCCAAAATGAGCCATCTATGGAAAGTGCCTTGGTTAGAGCGGAGACTAAGAAGCTGATGATCACTCTGGTTGAACTCCATGATCCTAAATGGAGATGGGAGAAACATACAGAAGGACAAACATCACTGCAACACTCCACCAATCTGCGCCTTTCTGGCCGAGTGGTCAGACTCAAGCCTTTGCTCAGTGAAGACACATGAAAACTTGAAATATGCAAAAAAATGCTCAACATCTGTACAACACCATCTCAAAAGTAAATTGTGGTGAAAACATCATCATAATGTGGGGGTGTTTTTCAGCTGCAGGGAGTACGGCATTTATCAGAGTAGGAGAATAGCTCAACTGCACAAATCCAATAGAATGGAAGAGTAGCTTATGGACAACTTTGTCTGTCCTTGAGTGGCCCAGCTAGTGCTTGGGCTTGAACCCAACTGAACATCTCTGTAGAAACCTGACAATGTCTGTCTACTGATGGTCTCCATCCAACCTGACAGAGTTTGACAGGATCTGAGGAGAAGAATGGCAGAAAATTGCCAAATGCAGATTCATAAAGCTTGTCACATCATACCCAAAATGAGTCCGTAAAGGTGCTTTAACCATCTTATGAGCTAAGGGTATGAATACTTAGGTAATTTACAAATTTTATTTTTTTATTTTTAATACATTTGTTTTGTCACTATTGTGCATGGAGTGTAGATTAAGATAAAAAAATTGTCATCTAAAGTAGATTAAGATAAGGCAGCAGCACAATTTTGAATAAAATGAAGGGGGATTAATACTTTTGCAAGGTACTGTACATCTAGAGAGAAAATCATTTTGCCCATGCCACTTTCTGTGGAATAAAATCCAGGCTCCTACCTAAAAATATAATCTGCAGCAGGCAAAATATTTAGCACTTACTTGAACAAGAAAAAAACATTCATCCTAAAATATCAAATAAATGTTACCTTTTATGTCAAGACATTATTACAAAAATCTTTTTTTTGTTTAAAGATAAATTATAAGTAGACTGTTTGAGATTCTTAAAATGTATTGCTTCAGTTAATATTTTGCCAGAACCTTTTAATTCCAAGCATAAAGTCGTTTTTTAGAATTACTGTACAAAGTTCTATCTGCATTTGACCTGTTCCAAAAATATCAGAGGATTTATATGTTGTTTCTGGGTCTCAGTCTTTTTTACGTGTTAAAGAGACTTGTTCCCCAAATAATTTTTGCTATATAAAAAAATGCTTATAATTTAATTTCAAGGTGGTGAATTGTGAATTCATATTGACATTTTATCTTAGCAACACTATTTGTGAGAGTAATCATAAAATTCGATTTGGGTAAGTTGATTATTGAAAAGGTGAACTTTGTTCATATTAATTTGTATATTAAAATCGTGCTTTTGTTTACAGTTAACTAAAATTTAAAAAAAAAACGTAGTTAGCACTGTCACACTGTTTAAATAATCGTCTCATCTCAATTATCTGACATAATTGCAATTAACTATATTATATAAATATTATATAACCAATTATTGAAAATCCTTAGAAATAAAGGGTAAAATGCAGCATTACATACATCTACCGTCCATTACCTGCATTCACTGTTACTTTCGAATGACATTTTGAGATTTGTGTTTTTGGTATTTTTTAGTTTTATTAAGTGATTTCAGATTTGCTGCATCTATACACAGCATAAATGACTTGAATAAATGATTGAATAAATTAACTGTGATTAATTTTATAATTGTCAAAGCCTTTAAAAAGACAATTATTCGCAATAATCACAATTATTTAATAGACAATTAATCGTCAGCCAAATTTCATAATCGTGAAAGCTGTTCTGAGTTGTACTTTTGGTGTTAAAAATGTGTTAAAATGGCCCCTTTATTACTGAGAGCGTTCATCTTCTAACATCAGCAGACAAGAAAATAAAAACATTCTGAGGCCTATAGTTCTCTGATCTTTGCAGGAAGCAGAGAACATTGTGATGAAGATCAAACAGCAGCAGTATCAGGAACTACTTGCCAAAGATCAGCTGAGCACAGAGATGAAAGAGGGAAAAGTCTTTATAGATTACGGTGAGATCTATCTATCTATCTATCTATCTATCTATCTATCTATCTATCTATCTATCCATCTATCCATCTATCCATCTATCCATCTATCCATCCATCACGAGCTCGGTTTTCCAGTTATATCCATTAATAAAATTCCAGCACTGTTCAATCACGTGTATTAGGCCCCAAAATTGCATAAATATTCATATCCTTTTCTGGGACACTTGAAGTTTTGCTTGTTGATGTTTCTACACTTCGAGTGCTGTTAACCTATTGCAAATTACAGTTTTTCTCATTCGCTTTGGTGCATTTCTCACATCACTATATACATTTGCACAACAGTTAATGCATTTCTCAAAACAATTAGTACAAACTGCAAAACCTAGTTGATAACCTGCAATTTGCTTGACAGATTTTGACAACTAGTTCAACATTTTTGTATGTAATGACTCAAGCAATGAATTGAGGGCTATTAGTTTTATATGGAATGACTATTCAGCATTCACACGTTTAGTTAATTTTGACTAAATGTTGTGGAGGTTGAACTAAATGTTGTGCAAATGTTAATTGTGATGTGAGAAATGCACCAAAGCGACTGAGAAAAACTGTAAACAGAATAAGTAGGATTTGGAGTGGCACATACCTCTCAATAAAAGGTGCAACATCTGAAAATATCAAAGTAAAAACCAAGACATGAGGTCAAAACAGCTGCAAGTAGAGCTGTGAGACAGGATTGATTCAGACTCCTGAAAAAAAATTGCCGTATTGAAGGTTCACAGAAGCATGTAGCCTTCATTAATACTTAATGAAAGATCTCTTTCTTGAGTTGACCTCCTGTCCAAAATGAGTCATCGATGGACAAGTGTCATGGTAAGAGCGGTGACCAAGAAGCTGATGATAACTCTGGTTGAGCTCCATGTTCATATATGGAGATGGGAGAAACATACAGAAGGACAAACATCACTGCAACATCCATCCATCCATCCATCCATCACAACCTCGGTTTTCCAGTTATAACCATTAATAAAATTCCAGCACTGTTCAATCATGTGTACTAGGCCCCAAAATAAGAGCCCAAAATGATGCATTTTAACATTTCTAACCATAATGGCATTGGAATATCTACACACAATAAGTCACATATGGTCAAGTCCAAGCAAGTCTCAACCATCAAGTCTCAGGTCAATAAAGGCACAGGCGCTGATTTTAGTGCTGCTGAGTCACAATAATCATTTTTAAAACTAATTGTATCATTAAATTATTTTACTTTATTTAAAGTTCAAGTCATTGTCGAGTCTTCCACTATAAGTCAAGTCAAGTCTCAAGTAAATGCTCTCAAGTCAAAGTCAAGTCAAGTCAAGTAATTTTCTTACTTCAATCAAGCAAGTCGCAAGCCCTGAAAATTGTGACTCGAGTCAGACCCGAGTCAAGTCATGTGATTCGAGTCTCCCACCTCTGATCTATAGAGGAGCTGGCTGTTAATTTACTCAAGCCATCCAAGATGTATGTGACTTTACTTGCACAAGAGTAACGATTTTAACCTGGAATTGTGGTCCTTGGTAAAACCCCAGTTTCATTACAGTTCAAAACACAGGAGGCAAAATAAAAGTAATCTGTGGCTTCTGACGATATATTAACGTTTTATAAAGGTAATCGATCTCTCTGCAAGAAACTGAACGTTTCTTCACAACATAAGTCGTTTTAACTACTCACTTATAAGGGCAAAGCACTTGAGGTAGAGATGGACAATTTTACATCATAATATAGCCGTTTGGAAGACACTTCCAGACGACCCATCATATTCAGTCCCTTTCCCGCAGTGACTTTCAAGCACGTAAAACTGCCGTTTGATATGAACTCTGCCCGCTGTGCTACTGAAACTAACAGATTCATTGCTACACATTATCGGTTAGTATGTTGTAAATAATGTTCAGTTTCTTATAAATCTTGTGATCCGCTTCATAAGACGTTAATATATCGAGTATCTGAGTAAGAGAAACCTTGGCAGCGGCAAGATGTATGTTTTACTTTATAAACAACATCAAATAACTCCAAATTAAACTCAAAATAGATAATTGCAAGCATTGATGTAAACTTAAAGGAAGGGTGTCCGATTTCCGAATTACGCTTGTTTAGACAAAGTCGGGCCGAGTACCAAAACAACCTTGTAGCCAATCAGCAGTAAGGTGCACAGTGCACAGGATGGAAATTAGTCAAGCCGAGCGTTGACGAAAGCGAAAGATGGCGCCAGGGTTGTGTCTGTTTTGGTGATTTGAATATCAACAACGGCTAAGAGAAATTCGACAACCCACTTTTAAAGGTACCATATGTAAATTGGACCGCTAGATGGTACACTTTGGAAAAAACAAACGTTTAATTGAATGATGTTATCCAGGAGAGTGGAATGATGCTGCTTTCCGACCTCTACAGTCTTTAATTCGGACATAAAACCCGCGTTGCCATCATCAACAGTAAAACATTATCCATCATAAACTGTCTGACATTATGATTTATCACTAGCTAGAAAACAATATTGTTATAATGATATTGTACAATGTAACAGCAATGGGATTAAACAACTGTGTAGGTGAGTGTAGGTCACAAAACAAAGGATCACTGAAACCTTATTTCAAATAATTTATTTGTATGTATGTAAGTGTTGTTGCTGCTCTTATATAAGCTTTCTGGATAAACACATCCAGAAAGCTTATATAAGAGCAGCAACAACACTTACATACATACAAACCTCCATAGTCTTACTTTGCTTTCTCTGTCATGTTTGTTTTGTAATGTGCTAGCTTCTCTCCTGAATGATAAATGCCGTGTTTCAGACCACTTTGTTTTCTGATATTATGCCGTAAAATTTCTTCAATATAAACACAGAGAATGCCTGCCCCTGACAAACCCAGGGAAACCTCAGGCCTCCTTTCCTCCATTCATATTCTTGATTGCTCCCACTGTCATGCCAGAGGCAAAGGAAATATCCTATTGGGTAATTAAACTGTGCTAAAAGAGTGGGATTGTAACACCTTGTCCTATTAAGCGACTCTGAGATTTTTCCATTCACATAAGCCTGCAATGAGCTAGCCCCCATCTTGTCTGTGATGTCAAATGACGCTTCTCACTGAGTTCATGGTTGACCGATCTGCCCCGAGTTCGGATGACAGATAACTAACTTCGTTTGCCATTTGAGACATTTACTTTTGGAGTTGAGGTCAGCAACACCCGAAATTCGAGTTGTTTTGAACGCAGCATAAACTTCCTTCTTGCAGCCTGAGTAGGCGGGTTTGTGTTACGTGTGGTCTGAAGAGGTGTGTTTGGGGATGGGTTTTAGGGCAGCGCTGGCGTGTTTCTGGTCTGACAGTGGAGACGTGACTTGATTTTGGCCTCACAGCCTGAAGCCCGAAAAAAGCTTTTTTCCGCCCTGGCTTGACGAAATCCGTGGCTTGACCTGGCCCGACATCTTACAGATGTCATTAATATTTCTATATGACATCTGACACCAGATGTCTCCGAAGTCTTATTGCAGATGAGCAAACTACGTATTGCAGATTTCTTGCAGATGTAAATGCAGCATAGAGGGACAGTACTATCAGAGTTGTGCTTGGCACAAGGCAACGAATAACATTTAAAAACTATCAAGTATAAGATAAAAGTCATACCTCCACACTCTCTCTGACTGTACACATTTACATTTGTCACATTAAAGTCTCACATTCTTATTAAAAACCCTCCTATATTTTGGTATGACTTTTCAATTCAATTCAATTCAAGTTTATTTATATAGCGCTTTTCACAATGTGTATTGTTTCAAAGCAGCTTTACAGGGCAAACAGGAAAAACAGAAAAGGTAAAACACAGCACAGTGCATTGTATTTATGCAACGAGTAAGATCATTCTAATAAATAATATATACTTTCTAAATAAATAAATAAATGCAGTCTTCCGGTGAGCAGGCCAACACTGCCCTGCTGTGGCGAGGAACCCAAACTCCAATGATTGATTAATGGAGAAAAAAACCTCGGGAGAAACCAGGCTCAACCGGGAGGGCCAGATCCCCTCTGACGTGTCATAGCTGCACTCAAACTGCTGACATGTGATTTAAGTTTAGCATTTAATACCAAATATTGTAACTTCAGCATTAATAAGACAAATAGTCCGTCTTTGCTCTTGGTTGGGGGTGTATTGGTCTGAGCTGGGATGGTCCGATGGTCATATTTCTCTTGGCTGGTGGTGGAATTGCCTTAGATGGAGCTGGGATGCTCAGTCAGTCTGCAGCTGTAGCTGGCGTTATCTCAAATTGGGGATCGGCATCTGTCAGTCGTCTGGACATGGTGGAACTTCTTCCTCCCTCGGGATGGGCATCCCGAGGCAGAGGCGGAAAGAGAATAAAGAGAATAATTAGCGTAGCTGCTGTTCATTAACTATGCATTAAGTGAAAGCTTGGCTGAAAAGATGTGTCTTTAATCTAGATTTGAATCGGGAGAGTGTGTCTGACCCTCGAATAGTATCAGAAAGGCTATTCCAGAGTTTAGGTGCTACGTATGAGAAAGCTCGACCCCCTTTTACCCCTAAAACCCATCCCCAAACACACATAAAGGCAAAAAGTAAACAAACGCCCTCACAGGCTGTAGGGTCATATGTTTTACTGCACAGATTGGATTTATACGTTTTCAGCACATTTCAGTGTGGATGGGCAGCATTTGGAAAACACTTGTAAACGCTAGTGTGGTCGAAGACCGTTTTAAAATGAAAAATCTGTTTTCAAAGTGAAACGTATGGACAAAGGTCTAAGCTACTTATTTTGTGGCGGCATGTTATGATTTGGGGTGCTACATTAGATTAGAATTACTTACCAACAACATGGAGCCTTTTCTCCCTGGGCATAAGGTGTATGTTACATACACATTCCTTGTATTTCACCAAAACGAAGGAAAATAAGTGCTTGTATTTCAAGTTCGAGAAGGCAACAACTTGTTGCTCTTGCCTTCGCTCTCTGACTCCTAGACAAGGCATTGGTGTTCTCTCTCTGTGCGACTATGTGTGAAAACCCGGCCTACTCTGCCTCTTGTTGGTAAAAGATGAAAATTGACTTCACCTAAGCCAATCATCGTCAGCAATGAGCTTATCTCCCACAAATCATTCCCATCACTGTTTGTATGTACATCTGTCCGGATGGAATTCTTAAGACAAATGGAAAACAATAATTATTTATGTTTTTTTCCCTAAATGCATTAACATTAACAGGTTGAACATTTGGGATTGCATTATCTTTTTTACACAGCTCGAATGAAAAATTCAATGTTTACTTGAAAATGCATTTTAAGCTGACCATGCCCCCTCCCATGTACAGTGTCATCTGTAAAGGTGGAGCCACCATCGCTCGTTACTTGCGTTGATGTACGACTGCAGAGCTGATAATAGCATTAAATTGCATGCATACGAAGTGGAGCACAAAGACAGAAATTATTTACACGCTTCTTAAGATTATTATCTGTAGCGTCTGCAGATGATAGAACTAGTAGCTACCTTGTTAGAACATCTTGTGAAGCGACTCTTCGGTAACTTCAGTAATCAAGTTTGTACAACTCAAAAGTGAAGCTATTGACTAAGAAGACAACAAGTTTTGAATGTGTTTATGATGAAAAAGCGCATGTGCATGCGATTTAACTCTTCTATCATCTCTGCAGAAGTTCATGTTCCAAAAACACATCAAATCAACACAAGTGACGAGCAATGCTTGATCCGCCTTTACGCAATGATGCTGTCCAGGGGAGGGAGCGTGGTCAGCTGGAAATCCACTTTGAATTTTGCAACACTTAATGCGCTGTATGTAAATGAAAATACAATCCCAAATGTTAAACGTGTTGATGTGAATGCATTTAGGGAAAATTAGAACTAAGAACATAGTCAGTCCTGTGGAATGCATTTTCATTTTCATTTTGCAACATTTACAGGGCGTTAAATATTTAAATTAAATATTAAAATGAGTTTAGGAACTGACAAATGTAAATAATTTTATTGAAATATCATTTTTATTTTCCACCTCATGTTGCACATGTCACTTAAAATCTATATTTAAATACATAAATCCATTGTCATTTCCCATATTACATAATGCATTCTAGATTGAATAGGCCTTTTGCTACCAAAATGCCTCCATACCCTGGGTGTCCCCGGACCCCAATTTAAAAACTTTCATTGCTTTAATTATTTTATTACTGTATTTGTTGTTACACTTTAAACTGCACTGCTACTAGAAATGTAATCCCTAAAACAGATGTGAAAGATGCAAAAGCAAAAGTGTATCGCATTAAATCGAAATAAATTATCTATTTAGACTTCAAGTGCAACTATGCAACAGGCACACAACCTTCTGTAATAGCATATTTAAATAAACACCAAAGATGCCAAGTCTACAGAAATAGACGTCACCTTTCACTACTATCTCTGCTTCTATGATAATCAAATGTTAAGCAGTTTTTGGCAAGAGATAAATTCAATTCAATTGTTATGTCAGCATTTTTTAGCATGTGGTGTTTGTTTTACTTTACAGAGGAGGAGGAGATTACGTTTGCTCCAACATATCGTTTTGAGAGAGACACACGGGATAAATATGCTTACACCAAAACCAAGGCCACAGGGGTAGAGTGTGAATTGTTTTCTTAGCACACAAGCTCATTTGTATCAATAGATTAAAGCCCCCAGAAATACCAGAGCAATTATTCCTGTAACACTCTAGATTAAGGTTCCCTTCATAAAGGATTTTTAAATGTTTTCATTAATTAGTTATAAGTCATTTACAAATGTATTATAAAACAGTTATAACTGCATAAATAAAAGAGGGATTCTAACTAAATACCTGCCAAATAGTGAGCCATTTTTAACTCACGTGTTATAAATGCTAAATAAATGTATTTATTCATTATTTATTTGAACTAAAAAGCAGATTCATTATTATCTTGATGTTGTTTGCAAAATAGGCGGTCAGACGGGAGACTTTGGGGAGTTATGTTGTTTTTTCTTATTGTTGTATATTTCACATCTTATGTTACTTTTCAAACTGTGCTTACCTGATCCGACTCAGAATGGCTTACGATCCCCTTCAGATCCTGATGCTTATCCAAAGCAGTTTTTCTTTGTTTACCAAGATAAATTCATCAAGCTTTTGATCACTTGTTAACACACCTACTAGTTTACAATCTTTTATTGATAATTCAATTACTTCCAATACTTAATCAAAACCAGAAAACATTTATTTTAAAGAAAAGTGGATGCCTGCGAAGTATTCGCTCACTTCAAACTTCAAAACACCAAACTTGAAAAAAAAATGTTAAGAATTAGAAATGTAAGCAAACCATGAAAAGTGTGTTTTAATATAGTGGATTCATGTGAACCATTTATGAAATATACAATAAGGAAAAACAACATAACACCCTAAAGTCTCCCGTCTGACCGCCTATTTTGCAAATACATATGCTTATGAAGCATTTATAACATGTGACTTGAAATAATCGCTCACTATTTCACAGATATTTTGCTAATTTGTAAATTACTTATTAATTATTAATGAACACATTTACTCATGCTTTATAAAGGGAACCTTAATGTCAAGTGTTACCATTTTCCTTTTTGAATATTTTCTATGGAGCAGGTGTTATATACAGAAATATTTGTTTTAAAGCAAACAATGGTGTATGTATTTCATTTTACAAACAGATCAAATACAACCTACCTTCATGGTGTGACCGTGTGCTTCGCAAATCCTATCCTATGGTGCATGTTGTTTGTAACTCATATGGTTAGTGCATGATTTTTATAATATCAACTTTTATGTGATTGTATAAGAACAGTGTCGTAAAAACACATTATGCATGTTAACAGTGACATTGCTTTTTACTTAGGATGCACCAATGATATCATGACAAGTGACCACTCCCCAGTATTTGCCACGTTTGATGTTGGTGTGACTTCACAGTTTGTATCAAAGAACGGTATGACATTCCTCTTTCAATGAACTGCCTAATAAGCAATGAATGAAACAATGTTGCCTCACATCTACGAGGAATTTGATTAATTTACCACATTAAAAGCAGTCATTTTATGAATTCTTTTAATGTTTATTGTATGTAATTTACTTCTTTTAAAACATGATATTCTATCCAGCATAAAATAATTAAAAAAATAAGCATTAGTATTTTTGAAATCATAGTATGATAAAATTAGTCTTAAATTACCCAGATGGTCAACTGCCTGGCCCAAGCCTGTTTCAACACACCTGTTTGTATATATGCTTAGGAAGAATGTGACTTTTTTTTTCAGTGTTGCTACGCTAATGCCAATAATGAGACCAGTCTCTTCTTGCTCATTTTGTATCAAAGTGTTTTAGTTTTGATCAAAGTAAAGTAGAACCTCAAATTAAAAATAGTACTAATAAAGAAGTATTAAGTAGTAATTAAACCTAGAGTAAGTTACAGACAAACCTGCTTCAAAACTACAGCAAAGTTTTACAGTGAAGGTTAATCTTTGTAAGGGCAGATCTCCACTTTGGCTAGATTACATATATTTGTGCACAATGTCCCCCTTACACTGCCTTCAGCACGTAAATACCCTGCACACACAGGTGTTTCTCACGTGGATGGGTCACTTTTTGGCTGTACAGATACTTTCGCCTCACGAAACGTCCATTTCTGTTTGATTGTGTGAAGATATTATAACCAAAAGTACATTTAAAATACTGAATGTATTCATGATGAGAACCCATATGCCCTTGTATGAGAAAGCTTAAGATTATGAGACATTTAGGGGTGCCTTTTCCAAAATCATCGTTATTCAACTATGGTCGCAAGTTCCGTCGTTACAGCATAGTTCAACGATTCAAGTGTTTCCCAAACCCTCGCTCCACTGTTCAATCACAAGCAGCATCACAAAGTTACATGGTTGTAACTAAAGGTTAAGGCTTTGGTTAGAAGCATAGTTACTTATTATTATGACATTTAGACTTACAAAGCAAGCAACATGCACTGTATTCTATGTCCATCGTTAAAAATAAATACAAACAAAATTTTACATATAGTATTTTAGTTTGTCAAGAAAAAAGAAGCAGTGTTTTTTTTAATTGCGCATGAAGGTAGATGCTCTCGGACCCTTGGGAATCTTTGGGTGTAGTGACGTAGGAGGAAAATTATGAATGAATTAAGTAACTTCAAATAAAACAACAGATAACAAAAATAGGATACAAATGTATGTATATACAGATGTATACATCTGTCCAAAGTCAGTCCTGGAGGGTCGGTGTCCTGTAGAGTTTATGTCAAAGCCTCATCAAACACACCTGAACCAGATAATTAAAGTCTCACTAGGCAGACTAGAAACTTCCATACAGGTGTGTTGAGCCAAGTTGGGGCTAAACTCTGAAGGACACCGGCTATTTGGACAGCCCTGGGTTAAAGAATAATTTTTATTCATCAAAACAACTTAAGTTTTTAAATGTTATTTTTCTTAATAAAAGCTTTAATAATAAATAAAAATAAAAGATAAATCAAAAAAACACTTTTACTTACACATTGTCACATTTACTGTTACAAATAACAGTATACACTCACCTAAAGGATTATTAGGAACACCATACTAATACTTTGTTTGACCCCCTTTCGCCTTCATAACTGCCTTAATTCTACGTGGCATTGATTCAACAAGGTGCTGAAAGCATTCTTTAGAAATGTTGGCCCATATTGATAGGATAGCATCTTGCAGTTGATGGAGATTTGTGGGATGCATGAAGCTCCCGTTCCACCACATACCAAGATGCTCTATTGGGTTAAGATCTGGTGACTGTGGGGGCCATTTTAGTACAGTGAACTTGTTGTCATGTTCAAGAAACCAATTTGAAATGATTCAAGCTTTGTGACATGGTGCATTATCCTGCTGGAAGTAGCCATCAGAGGATGGGTACATGATGGTCATAAAGGGATGGACATGGTCAGAAACAATGCTCAGGTAGGCCGTGGCATTTAAACGATGCCCAATTGGCACTAAGGGGCCTAAAGTGTGCCAAGAAAACATCCCCCACACCATAACACCACCACCATAATTGTATTAATGAGAAATTGAACAGGTGTTCCTAACAATCCTTTAGGTGAGTGTACATATACATCCATAAAGCACAGGTTTATCAGCTGGCAATTTTCAATGCACATTTGTGATCCATGTGAAAACCGAGCTATAAAGTAATTTATTTGTGATTTACTATTTTTACACAAACCCACCATGTTAAAAAATAGTATTACAAACATTCTGATGGCTTCCATTAAAATACCATTTATTACCTATAAGTTGGCTAGTTAATGATAACACATATGCTCGTTTTATTAAAGACTATGCAGTGATTTTAAAAGTTACCAGCAGGAAGTGTAATACAGCGGCCAACAGTGTGCGCAATTGCGACCCCTGGACACTATCACAAGGGAGGTGTACCCACGTACAACATTGCATGAGCCTCGTCGGGCTCATTTTCTGTAACACCTACTGCAGCCAGCCGCTATTGGCAGCGTCACCTAAAGCGCCAGTATCTTCAGAGGCACGTTTACGAAAACACTGTAAAAGTGTCGTTTAAATGCTTGCCTTCCATGATCTCATTTTGTTTCACATCTCCCGGTTGCACCAATGTTCCAAAAGTCAATGTGTCACACTTTTCTGCCACAAACGATGTTTTTACATATCATCTCGCTTATTTAAGTGGGTTTATGGAAATTCTTGATATAGGTATACTTGCGTATCACGTAGACTACACCACTGGTTGTAGATGTAATGGTTGGTAAATAGATGTTGTCAGAGTATTATTGTGTTAAAGTGCAGTGCATGCTACATTGAAATCCAGTTGGTAAAAAATGTGGTGGGGGTGGTGGAGTTAAAGTGCAAGGGGAATGGAAAGGACAGAGAGGTGTGCTGTGCGAGTGTAAGTTCTGAGTGTTCAGCAGCCTGATAGTGGGAAAAAGCTGTTCCTCAGTCGGCTTGTGCGTGATCGGATGCTGATTAACAATCTGCCTGAGGGCAGCAGAGAGTGGCTGAAGTCCCGGATGATTATCCAGGCTTTCCTCATGCACCGTCTGGTGTAGATGTACTGGAGGGAGGGAAGCTCAGCTCCTACAGTGTGGCAGGCCCGTCAAGCATGTCCAGGTGTCCCGTTGATGATGATGGGGCTGGGTTCTCTCTTCTGTCTCCTGAAATCCACCGCAAACCCCTTGGTTTTGTTGGTGTTGAGGGAGAGGTGGTTTTCCTGGCAACAGCGTGTCAGCGCAAGCACCTCTTCTCTGTACGCCATCTCATCGCTATCAGTGATCAGGCCTGCCACCGTCGTGTCAATGGATAATTTGACGATGACGTTGGAGCTGTGTGTGGCTGTACAGTTATGTGTGCACTGAGAATGCAGCCCTTAGAAGCTCCACTGTTGAGGACCAGCGGAGATGAGGTAATGTTGCTCATTCTGACCACCTGACGTCTGCCTGACAGGAAGTCCAGGATCCAGCTGCACAAAGATTTTCACAGCGTGACGTTTACTAACCAGAAGTAGGGTAAACGCTTGTCCGGTCAATGCTCTAGCTCCGTTCACTACACAGACAGTTGCGGAGACCAGAAGAAGTAAGGCATGTAGCGCTACCTTTATGATGATTTGTCTAACATATATCAGACTTGGTCATAAATAAATAGCTCAAAAAATAATGTTTAAAATAACCTCCGCCTCGTGGTTAACGACTCAGTCCGCATGTTCCATGCGATCTCCCCCAAGGGCGAGACCATATCTATATCCACTGTATTGCTCCCCCTGGGTAGGAAGTGGCCTCTGCAGCGCATCCCTAATTGAGGAAGTGGCGCTCACCCGGTGCAAATCCGATCCGAAGGGCCTCTCGCCAGTAGAGAGATATGCACTCCGTCCTTGAAAGGTTACCGGTCAGGGTGTACCCATCTTCTACAAGAAAGCGTCCCCGTCACTTTACTGGGGAAAGCGCTCACCCGGTGCAAACCCGATCCGGACTGCCTCTCGCCAGTAGAGAGATATGCCTCCGTCCTTGAAAGGTTACCGGTCAGGGTGTACCCATCCTTCTCCAAGAAAGCGTCCCCGTCACTATACAGGGGAAATATGACCCACACAGACTACAGGGCGAGCAAGCCCTGCTGGCCTCACTAACACCTCTTCCAGCAGCAACCTAGTTTTCCCAGCAGTTCTCCCATCCAGTTACTGACCAGGCTCAGCTCTGAGTAGTATATTGGATACTGAGTATTAAAGGGGATATGGAACTTTAAAGTTTTTGCATAAATGATATGAGGAACAAATCTCTTTCATATGTGAAAATGACAGAGACCATAAATGTATTCTAAATGTACAATATCAACATTTTCCGAAATTGTGTAAATGGGTATTTTTGGAACAGGTCAAACCCAAATAGAAGCTTCTGATTCTGAGAAAATCACATTCGGTTAGAATTATAAGGTTCTATCTGCAAAACATTCATTTAAGCAATACATTTTCAAGAACACAAAGTTTTTTATGAATCTTATTTTATATTTTATATTATACTTTTTCTTGTTCAAGTTAAGCATAAAAGACAGTGCTAATTATAGACCTATTTCATAGCGTTACGTGTACAAACCTGGAAGCAGTGTAAATGCTTGTCCAGTCTAACTCTGTTCACTACACTGAACAATTGCGGAGACCAGAAGTTAGGCTTAGGGCTCCCTTT
This sequence comes from Triplophysa tibetana, assembly GCA_008369825.1. Lineage (NCBI taxonomy): Eukaryota > Metazoa > Chordata > Actinopteri > Cypriniformes > Nemacheilidae > Triplophysa > Triplophysa tibetana. The sequence continues at coordinate 16,676,738 of CM017905.1, read as the reverse complement.
ATGCAGATTTGTCTAACATATATCAGACCTTGATAATAAATAAATCGCTCAAAAAACAATGTTTTGTAATGTTTGTTTTCCCTATTTTTACATCTCCCGGTAAACCATGTATAAATCGGATAACGTATGCTACTTTTGTTATGGTAAAAAAATGAATGGCTGTGAGAAAACAAGCAGAATGAATGAATAAAGGGCTATGGCAGCAGTGCGGACAGAAAAGTTGTAGGCAGATATATAGATTACAGTTTGTGTTTTAAACACAAATGATGGCTTTATCCATTGGAGTTTTATCCATTAATACGTTTAACCATTAAGGAAACTATGTGTTTTGTTACAAGTACAGTAGCTATTTTCTACCTAAATCTCCAAATTTGACTACTCAACAGAATTTTTACAGAGGTCTATCAGAAGTTAAATTCGGTCCGAATAACAATTGTTTATGTTGATGCAACTGAAACAATATTTGAGCAGGCAAATTGGGATGCAGCAAATATGAGAATGAGAAAAATAAACCAGACTTCATGAGTTTTTTTATTTCTTTTCAGATCTATCAAAGGAGGCTCTGGGTGCAATCAAATTCATGAACTGTGTGGCTGTTATTTATACTAAATCGAAGACCAAGTTCTTCATGGAGTACCATTCAAGCTGCCTGGAGAGTAAGGATCCATTATACTTTTAATTATTTTATCATATATTATCAGATATTATACTTACAACCCCAATTAGCAACACATTATTTATTTTAAATTTCATTATTCTTTGTAAGATTACAGTGAAGAATGTTTAGTACCATAAAAACACAGCCAGGATTCATAATTCTTGAAAATCCTATCAATCCATTCTAGAGTTTGTGAAGAGTGCTGAAGGAGAAAATCAAGAGAGCGTAGAAGGCTCAATAAAAGTACGATTTGGAGCACAAGTTGAGGTTAAAATGCTATTTCCTATCAAAAAAACAGAACATAATGGCATGCTGCATACAAAGCTTTGTGAAAACATTAGCATTAACACACTTTGAAATCACCTTGCAGCTCACACCCATTATTGCTGACCCAGAATACCTCCTTGATCAGCACATCCTCATCTGCGTTAAATCTACAGATTGTGATGAGTCATATGGTGAGTTTTCTTGAAATAAACCCTCTTGCCCTTAGAACACATTATTGCTCAACGACAACATTTACATACATACATTATTGATTTAGGGCTTTATAAATTCTGAAAAAAGGCTCAGGTGTTAAAGCCATTCACATTTTTGTACTGGACATGAATGCTCTTATGCATTCTAGTGATTTTAACAGCAATGTAGTAAATTCCTTAATTATCATCAATGTCTCACAAATACTTCTTGCCAAATGAAGGTCAATACGTTTTTTATGTTAATTAGGTTAATTTGCACATGTTCCCAAAATGTTTTGCTTCAATACATTGACTTTTTTTATCTGTCTGCTCTGTACCTAATACCTGCCCAAGAAAGAAAATCACGGATTTGTTTAATATATCAGTTATTTTTCAAAGAAATTAATGCGATGAAAATCAGTGCAAATGGAAAGTTTTTTTAAAAAAATCCCCAATTTGAAAAAATTTCTCTGCATTTTCTCTGCAAATTTATCCAAATCCAAATAAGATAACCATATACAATCTACATTGATTTCAGACCTTCAAATAGTAATGTATTTTAACAATAATTTTCTGTGTGTCACAGTCCTGTCTGTTTCCCCATGTTTCTCTCCCTCCGTAACTCAAGGACTACATGTCCCATGATCAATGTCTTGTCTCTGTTACGTTAGCTGTGTGATTCTCTGGAATACGTTCTGATGGATTATCTGGCAGTTCTTGCAATTATTATTAAAAGCATTATTATTGGATATCTCTCATCTGTGGTCAATTGCATCTTGTGACAGAAGACAAGACCGCATACATGGATTATTTTAGAGACTTTCCAGTTACGTGAAAGATTTTTAAACTTTAGCCATCAGGTGAGCTGGGGTGATCATGAACTCAACTGGTGTATCTTGATGGGGCTGTATGATCATTGATCATCCAGCATCTGTCCTCTCAGCTATACGAATGGCGCCTGGTAGAGACCATCAAGACTTGAATGGCTTTAGTTTCTATGTAAGCGGATCCTTTCAGGATGAAATTGATGAGCATACAGTCCCATCCAATCTGTCGTAGTGTCCCCCAGCTCACCCCAACTTCAAGGCAGTTTTCTACCACTCCACAGCATCTAGATGCTGTTGCGCTCCCAAGACTCCACAGCGTTCCTGAGTTTCCTTGCAGCAGTGCTTCATGCCGCCCTGCCCCTAAGCCTTCTAACTGCTACTCTCCTGAACATCCGAACCCTCCACAGACTTAATGACCTCTCCAGCGCTCCTCTCCGAGCCATCTCCAGTGCTAAAAATAATGGCTTTGGCGGTAGCGTGCGATTGATTACCGAATAACCTTTTTGGGGGAGGCATTACCGGGCTAAAGTGGCTGTCCCGGTTCCCCTTATCAAAGCGTATTTCTTACGATGCGGTCGTTGTTAAGTTAACCAGCCTCCTGCCACTGTGGCCACCATCTCCTGCTCAACTGTCATCACTACCGCAGCTTTCATCTCATGAACACCAAGGCATCCTGGGCTGCCGACACATCCCTAGCTCCTGGTACAGGCTGCATCTCCCTTGCTCCTGCTACTGGCTGCACCTCCCTGACTCCCGGTGCACAAGTATATTAAACATACCTTTGCTTTTATTTAATTGTATAGTAACTTCATGTGTTTCCAGATCATTCCTGTACTCCACCGCAGACAGGGTTCTCACCCAAGGTTCTCACTCTCATTGCACGTCCCATTCACATCTCCACTTCCACACTTCTGTCTCTCTCTTTGGGTCTCTTGAACTGTCAATCAGCTGTGAACAAGACTGACTTCGTCCATGCTTTTGTCAGCCAGTCTGACATTCACATTCTAGGTCTTACTGAGACATGGATTCGACCTGAAGACTCAGCCACACCTGCTGCTCTCTCCATATACTACTCCTACTCTCACTCTCCCCACCAAACTGGAAGAGGAGGAGGCACAGGTTTGCTTATCAACAATACTTGGAAATATTCCACACTATCTTCCCTATGCAACAACTATTCAGTTGAATACCACGCTGTTAATATCACTTCTCCCACTCAGCTCACTGTTGTTGTAGTTTACCGCCCCCCAGATCCTCTTCACAACTTCATTGAAGAGTTAGATACGATTCTCTCATTATTTCTGAAGGATGGCAGCCCTCTTTTAGTCTTTGGGGACTTCAACATCCACCTGGACAAATCCTATGCGTCTGACTTCCACGCCCTCACCCTCTTCCACACGCGCTTAGCGACAGCCAGTACTCACAGATCAGGAAGCCAGCTTGTTCTCATCTACACCCGTAATTGCACCACAAATAACATTAAAGTCACACATTTCCGACCACTTTTTCATTACTCTCAACATGCTACTTCCTACATGCACTACACCAACACCACCATCCGGTTATTTTAGAAGAAACCCTCACTCTCTCTCCTCTAGCACCCTGCTAAAGTGACATCCTCTCTTCCCTCAGACTTTGCATCTTTAGATTCTGACACTGCCACCGACACCTTATACTCAAGGCTTACATCCTGTATAGATAACCTTTGTCCTCTGTCCTCCTGATCAGCTCGCCAAACCCCATCCTGCCATTTGCTGTCTCATGTCAAGTCAAGTCAAGTTGAGCTTTATTGTCATTCCACTACATGTGTGGACATATAGCGGGACGAGATGTCGTGTCTCACAGGACCACAGTGCTACATAAAAACAGATATACAACACGAAGTAAAACAGTATAAACCTATACACAACTAGCCTACTGTCAGCTTTGACTATACATATGCTATATATAAAAGTGGTTATCTATACATAAACTAAAAAATAGAAAATAAATAAAATATAAAATACAAACTGTACAACTGTGCAAATGACTTCAAATACTGTACATGTGCAAAAAGAGAGAGACATTCAAGCAGCTGGCTGGGGAACAGTGTAAGGTGATTTGTGGTGCATGAGCCAGTAAACATAGATACATTTCAGTCATATAATACAATCAGTCTTTTGTGGGATTCTGGAGACACAATGGTGTGTGAAAGTGTCTAGTGCATGCAGAGGAGAGTGCAGAGGAGAGTCTGACATCCTTTGTGAAAAACGGAGTACAGTCTACCAGTCACTACTCTCCTTTTTCTCTGCTAGTTTACCACAGCTAAAACGTCTTTCTATACCACCTATGTGAGCAATTTACCTAACAATCGGCAGGTTCTCAAGACATTTAACTCTCTTCTTTGCCCCCCTCCTCCCCCGCTCACTTCATCTTTGACTGCGGAGGACTTCACTGTATTTTTCACTGAGAAAACATCATCAATCAGCAAACAATTCTCAGCACCTCAAACCCCGGTACACACTGCTCTCACTTCAGACATTGAACTCTCCTCTTTCGCCCCACTGACTGACACTGAAGTCACCAGACTTCTCTCCCGCCACGCCATCACCTATCCCCTTGACCCAATCCCCTCCCATCTCCTTCAGGCCATGTCCAGTAAACTCACATCTGCCCTCATACACATCATCAACACCTCCCTGCTCATCAGCACTATTCCATCCACATTCAAACAGGCCCAGGTCACACCCCTACTTAATAAACCCATATTGGACCACTCTTCTATTGACAGTTACACCCCTGTCTCTCTCCTCCCATTATTGCAAAAACACTTGAAAGGACAGTTTTTTTTAACCAGGTGTCTTCCTAGCTATATAGTAGAACAAACTTCTGGATGACAAGCAGTCTGCCTTCAAAACAATCCACTCCACTGAGTCTGCACTGCTATCGTTCACAGAAGCACTGCTGCTAGCCAAGGCGGAATCTAAATCCTCGGTCCTGATTCTGCTAGACCTATCTGCAGCGTTTGACACTGTCAATAACCAGATGCTGGTAGCATCCCTGTCATCTCTAGGAATCTCAGGCTCTCCTCTCCGCTGGTTCATATCCTACCTCTCCGGCAGATCCCTCAGGGTGTCATATAGGGTCTCGCTGTCCATTGCTCACCATATGATCACTGGGGTCCCTCATTGAATTTTATTGTACAGGGAAACTTGTTTTCTTCGCTCTGCACATGACAATACATGCTTTGAATAAAAGCTTTCCATTGATGTGTGGTTTGTTAGGATAGGACACTCTTTGGCCGAGATACAACTGATTGAAAATCTGGAATCTGAGCGTGCAAATAAAAATTAATGCATCAGAGACGCAGTAGCAGGGCATTCCTAAGAAGACAGTTTTATATTGCTACCTTTTTGCTTACTGCTGTAATAACATTGTGGAGAGTAGATCAATCGGAAATTATAAGCTTTACATAGATACTAAAGTTGAGTGGGTAGTTCCCAAAGAGAGGGCAGCAGCAAACATAGTTTCTAGGCGTGTTTCCAGCCATTTTTGTTTTCGATTTTGTTTACGGTAGAACATTTACAAAAATCTTAATGGAACATGATCTTTGCTTAATATCCTCTTACCTGAATTTTGACCACATTCTAATTCATGTGTTAACTAATTCTTGACTCTGTAGGTGTGGGTTGTGTAGCCCTGCGTTCTGCTGAAAGTTCTTACACTGAGTTCTGTATCAAACTCACACATCATGGGGAGCGCACAGGTGAGCTAACAGGTGGCATCCAACTGCACACATCACAAGGCAAACAGACAGAGAAGCTATATGGTGAGTGCATTTATTATTTACTTACTGATTATTTCCGTTCTCTGAAACCGGAATATGCATTGAATTATTGTTTTACTGGTCATTTTTGGCTTTTCTTCAGATTTTATTAAAGTTGGTGATGACACAGGAGCCAGTAAAGCCAAAACAGGAGACAATACCAAGTAAATCCTTCGCATCTTCACTTTTATGTAATTATTTGCATTATACCTTTAAAATGATTGTATTTGTAAAAGATATATGTTTTGACATTCCCTGACAGAGCATCTACTGCAGTCCTCACCACTGATATTAGTAATCCGAGTTATATGGGTGTAGGCTTCAAGAGCAACAACCAGGCAGAAAGGGGCTCAAGAACAGCGGCATACTCTGGGCACTCAGCCAAAGACACAACACTTGGTAATCTTTCCCCTAAAAAGACTGGTTATGACCATTCGACATCTAGCCCTACTGGAAAGACAGCGGCACCTGTGTAAGTATATACACTAGTGGTGGGCATAGATTCATTCTTTTAATAAAGATGAATCTCACTGTACTCCTGGAATTAATCTAGATTAATCTAGATTAAAATGGCTCATTTGAATTCTGCCGAATTTAAAATTACATAACGTACCCTACCTAAAGCGAAGGAGTGAATTTCTCAGCTGGCATCGATGAGCTGTACAGTAAAGCCGAGGTAGATAGCTTGGCTGATAGAGCTGTGCTGAAGGGCTTGCCTCGGTTGCACTTAGAGCTGCACTATTCTGGATAAATTGAGGATCCCGATTCTTTTGTTTCAAATAGAGATTGCGATTCTTTTACGATTCTGAATGATGACTGTAAGTGATACATAAATTACAAGAGATTCTGACAAAAAAAATGTTTATTTAGGTATGTAATATGGAGGACTTTGCTTCAAAATTATTACATATTTCATGGTTAACCTACAGTAACTATTAAGAGAAATGTTTAACCACAAATTCCATAAGTACACTAAAGTTTTTTTTTTTTTTAACTTTAAATGCAAAGGTTTAACTCTCTTAAAACTATAAATGAATTGAAGTAACTTGTTTAGGAAATATTTCTCAGTTAAGCAATTTCATAAGGTGAAACTTTTTTATGTTATATATTGCCTGATGTAAACAGAATGCTTGAATGGGTCTTTACAGAAAGACACTGCTGATAAACATAACAACGCAGTATTCTCACCTGTAAACAGTTTAAATAACCTGAAAACATGAAATGATGGGCAACTTGACGAAAAGCTATAAAAGCGCAGCTTCTCTATTAGCGTTAAAAAAGTAAAAGGTGCTCTGATGACGTGTTTTACCATAATGAAGGATATAAGCGCTCACTCGGATTTGTCCGCGCTACAAACTACAATCGTTAGTTTCGTTTCAAACATGTCCAGTGATAAAGAATCTTATTTTGGTTTATGCGTTGGACTACGCGCTTTCCTACACTAACACGTTACAAAATAGCAGACCTTTAAATATGGATTATCTGCGGCTCAACATCTCTCCAGAGGACAATCTGAAATATCACCTCAGCCAGGACGGCCGTCCTCTGGAGAGATATGTGGAGGACTTCCTCGTTCTGAGTCGCGAGGTGAGATGGAATGATTGCTCGATAATTACGTGTTTTTTAATGGGGTTGGATGATGACTCCCTTCGGTGTCTGTGTCCTTAGTTCAGGGACAGACCCGTTGTGGAGTTTATCGATCTCATCCGGATGTTACTGGGTGCTCAACCCCGTTTGGGCAAGACCATTCCGGATGGGATCGATCACCATCCAGTCCCGTCATTGCACACGGCGAGCGATCAGACTCACCTCGCAATCTCTCCGAAGTCCTGCAACGGAGACAGAGTGTGCAGAAATCCGGATTCTGCGAAGCCCGCTGCCCAGCCTCTAGAGCCGGCTTAACAGTCGCCCACGAATGCTGCCCAGCTGACAGACTCCGCCCCCAGTCAGCGACCAGTGCTGGTTAAAGGGTACCGGTCCCGTCCGGCCTTCCGGAACCTCTCCAGCCGGTCCCGTCCTGCCTTCCGGAACCTCTCCAGCCGGTACCGTCCGGCCTTCTGCCTAGCTGGTCCCACCCGGCCTCCCTGTATCATCCTGGACTCAGCCCAAGTATTTTTTGGTGGGGAGCCATATGGGTGGGTTGGCCCGATTGGCCAGACCGGTCGCCAGGCCTCCCGAGCGGCTGGCGCCCTCCAGTACCCCCGAGCTGGACGTATCGTCCTGACGCCCACCCCCCTTCCCCACTTGGTGTTGTTTGGGCGCGAGGACGCGCCTTTTTGAAGGGGGGGTAATGTCGCAGTTGTTGTATGTTTTGTTTTGTTTTTTCCTCCCCTGGTTTCATTATTAGTTAATTAGTTTTCACATGTGTCTCATGATTAGTTTATCCCCAGCACCTGTTGATCCCTCGTTATATGTTGTATTTAAGTTCTCAGCTAGAGTGTATTCCTTGTTTGCTATTGTCTAAGTTATGGTGTGTTGTGTTTCCGTGTGTCCCCTTTCGATTTTGTTTTAAAAGTATCTTATTTTGGTTTATCCATTGGACTACGCGCTTTCCTACAATCACACGTGACAGTATCACAATCCTGAAAGACACTCATGAGAACAGTTTTGTTGTCAGGCTGTATTTACTTTATATGTTGCTCTGTTATTTGGTGTGAGATTAATATGGGCAGTGTAGGAGCTTGTAAACGTGTCATATGCTTGTGAGTTGGCAACTCACTGCTGTAATCCCAGTAACATTACTTCTGTTATCATTTGACACAGAAATAATGATAGTGTGTGTTTTGAAAAGACTGTTTGTGACGTCGTTACATACCTTATAATAATAATTTCAACTTCTGCGGCAGCAACAGCAAATATTGAAGCGTTATGATTTTAGTCCGACGGGTAAGTTAATAGACACACGAGAATCGTTGATTTTCATTAATGAGATCGAGTGGGTGTTCGAATCGAGATCAGGATCTTTTAACGATTAATCGTGCAGCTCTAGTTGCACTCAAACATAGTAGTTTGACGACGACTTTTCTCCTGTACTACATCAGTGCTTGGCCCGGCATCTTCCGTATTAGCTAAGGGATGCTTTGCGTTTAGGTGGTACTTGAGACTGGAAGAACTCCTATAGTAAACCAATTCCGCATTGCACAAGGTGCAAACAACCTTAGTCTTGTCGAGGTTTCCATTGGGAAGCTTCTTAAAAATACATTTTCCCTGAAGCAAACCCGGGCGGCTTCATAGCTGCATCCGTGTTAGCACGTCACGTTTGATGTGGTAATTTTACAGTAACGTTAGGCATACAGGTTCGAAGACTCATTCTCGCCCCCTACAGTGCAATTCAGCTAGGTATACATCCGCGCTAAAATATCAAGGTGAAAGTCATCATAGCTTGCGTAGTATAGACCCAGCTCCCAACCTAACTTTGAGAATGGGTTAACGGCGACATTTTTTTTATCGCCCTATAAGAGTCTCACGTTAACGCAGCACGTTCACGCCGATAACGGCCCAACACTAATAAACACACAGACACCCAGATAGACAGATATAGATTGATGAGCTAAATCAACTTTTTTTTTCATAGGCCTGAGGATGGGCAACCTCCCGAGATGTTTGACAATCCCCTTTATGGCTCAATGAGTGGATCGCGAGGAAATAAAGACCAGGTCTCTCCCTCAGATGCTCACTTTGCCTTTCCCAAAACAGACCTTGATGCTGATCGCCAACCTCCAGTCCCAGTTCCTAGGATCCGTTCCTTTACCTGCTCAGAAACCAAACAGTCATCAACCACAATCGCCATCAGCAGCAGTGGTCTACAGCCCCAGAACATTAATAAAAAGCTTGTGGTGCCCTCCCGCTCTGAAGGGGGCATAGCTGTATCTGGCAGGCCACCAGTGCCTGTGAAGTCTAGAACAGGTCAGCCACAAGAGCCACCACTAAAGCCCAGAGACTACAGAGACAGCTCAGAGCTCCCATCCAAGATAAGACTACCAGCAAGACCAGGCCAAACAAAAGATGGTATGATAGCTATATGCTCCTCATTATTTTAATATGGAAGAATGTAGTTTTTCATATATTACTGTATATTGTCTACTGAATAATTCAGATTGAACATCAGATTGAACGGAACACAGGAAAAATTGCATCTCCTGTTATTTACTCACTCTCATGCCATCCGAATCTAAATTGCTGTCACTAACGATTATGTTTACAGACAAAACAGACATTTTCATTGACACTAAAACCCAAGGCAATGCAGTGCAAACATTTAAATTCAGATGAAACAAATAATTAGTGATGAACATTTCTTCATATTAAAATATTATATTCAGCCCTGTTTTTTTTACAGTGTGGAAAAGAGCTGCAGAAAGGTTATTTTTTTATTTTCCACAGAAAAAATATAATCACATCGCAGAGGTTTAGTCAATGTTTATTTGTGGATAAACTATTCTTACAACTAGTAAAGAAGCAGAAGCAGTTACTTAATTACATTACATTACCGAATTAATATTTTCAATTACAATTTATGTTCCCAGTGCATCATGAGGCAACGCAACCTCCGAAGATGGGTCGTCCTTTAAAATGATCTCTTGCTGATGTGCCGTGGCGGGGACCTTTCAGTGCTGATGTGATCTTCATGTCTGAAATTTGAGAAACTGCACTGAAAGAAAAACATGAATCTACTATTCTCAGAGTACAAAAATTATACATGTGTGAAATTTAACTTACTTTATATTTTCTACAAGAAACTATTTCACAAGAATTTATAATAATTCTACTCCATATCTTTTTTTGATTTTGACACTGGCAGTTGGATGTAGAATGTTCACAGTTTGAATGAAGTTACTTAATATAGTCATAAATCCAGTGTTTACTTCTACCACTTTTGTCAACCTATATCATATTGCTTTAAATTTGTATTTTAACGGTAAAGAGTGTGAGACGATACATATTTGAAATGTGATAAGATGCATATTTTATTAAGGCAACTATTGTTCTGTTAAGAGATTACTCTTCTAAAAGGTTTGCATCTTTTGGAATCCTGTTTTTGTTTGTTGCTCACACTTTTTAAACCTAATAAAATTAAAGAAGTAAAAAAAAACATTCTTGCCACAAAACTACAAATATGATATATCCAGAAAATATTACAATTATTATAAAATTTACCATCTGTGATTCGGGCATGGAGAAAAATAAAGTTAAATTATTTTAATTGGATATTATTTTAGCATAACACAAACAAAAATAAATAATACAATTATCATATCAAATAATATTATATCAATATCAATTATAAAATCATATCAATGAAAACCCACACAACCCACGGTGTTTAGCCTCTATTTCTTATGATATGTTTCCATCAAAGTACTAGTCTTTCCCACTAGTACAACTTCAAGTTCACAGTGCATGTTTGCTTTTTTCTTAAAATAAATGATTTTATTACAAAAATGTTTAAATTATATGAAACATATTGTATGTATAGCTGTAGAAGGATTTTTTACATGGTGTCTTATACTCGACAGAAAATTGAAAGCGGTAAGAAACAGCCACTATTACATTCCCCAGATATTTAATGCTAAAAAGATAAGATCACTACGACTATGGATTAAGAAAACATCTTCACAGTTGACTAAGTCACAAGGTATTTTTTAAATTGCAAATTAAAAAATGGCAGCAGATTTTTACACTAAGTTTAAATAGCAGTGGTTTTGTTTACACCAAGTAAAAATGGTAGCATTTCATAGCGATGTTCCATTTACACTAAATGATAATAGCTCCCTTTGAACTAAGTGTAAATAGTAGTAAGAAGCTATTGGTCGTTATAAATAGTGGCAGATACTATTTGCACCTCAGTATTGACGTGCATTAAACCTTATGCAATATTAACAGAGTGTAAATCATTATACTTATAAGTAGATGGTAACTTAAGATAATATAGAAAATAAAAACCTACCCCCAACCTTACCCAAAGCCCTAACTTTATGATTCTTTATGACACTTATAATCCAATATTCTAATTCCTTCTCAATTTTATTGAAAACAAATGCCTTCACGATCTGATATGTGATGGAAAAAGGTACAAGGGCAAGTTTGGCAAAACTGAGGGTATTTTAAGTTTACTAAGTAAAGTCTATTGTTTTCAGTCTATTGAGTTCTACGCACAGTCAGGTCCATAAATATTGGGACATCTACACAATTCTAACATTTTTGGCTCTATACACCACCACAATGGATTTCAAATGAAACAAACAAGATGTGCTTTAACTGCAGACTGTCAGCTTTAATTTGAGGTTATTTACATCCATCAATAAACCAGTTCCACTGGCACACATACATGCCCACGCCATGACACTATCACCACCATGCTTCACCAATGAGGTTGTATGTTTAGGATCATGAGCAGTTCCTTTCCTTCTCCATACTCTTCTCTTCCCATCACTCTGGTACAAGTTGATCTTGGTCTCATCTGTCCATAGGATGTTGTTCTAGAACTGTGAAGGCTTTTTTAGATGTCGTTTGGCAAACTCTAATCTGCCCTTCCTGTTTTTGAGGCTCACCAATGGTTTAAATCTTGTGGTGAACCCTCTATATTCAAGTCTGTATGTGAAGTCTTCTCTTCATTGTTGACTTTGACACACATACACCTACCTCCTGGAGAGTGTTCTTGATCTGAACTACTCTGTGTTCCATTATATCTGCTTGTGCCTTATGTCTGGGGCCCATCGACCCTCAGGAAACGCATGCTCACTTTGCGTTTTGCATGGGTCTGGCCATGCTCTCTCCGAGTCTCTCTGTACGGACCTTCCGGTGCCAGTGCTGAAGGCAGAATCCTCACCAAGGCTGTACAAGAACTCGGCCTCGAGTGGGACTTCCCCGATCCGGCGAAGAGGAAGCTGGACACGTGGTTTCTTCAGCTGGGCCGCCAAGCTGCCGCCCAGAGGAAACGAGCCCCCTTTCTCCCCAACGTTCATGAGAAAGTTGTGAAAGCGTGGTCTATGCCATCGGCCATCTTTGCCTTGGTAGACGGGGTGGAAGCCCACGACTATGCCCGTCTTCATCCTCCCTACGGTCTGAGGCTATGCTGCCATCTGTCGGATGACCGCCCACATAGAGGAGAAGGCATAAGCCGCTTCTGGAGAAGCTTCCTCCACTCTGTCCACCATGGTGGTTTTCCAGGTCTTCCAAGCCCAGCTGCTACGAACTATGGAATGGGACGAGGCTAACCCGGATGGCCTCAGGGACCTGTGAGCGGCCAAAGACTTCACGCCTATGACAACTAAGCGCACAGCTCAAGCCATAGATCACAGCATGGGCTTCGGGGGGGCCCTGGATTCCCTCGTTGAGCGCTTCAAAATATAATGTCGGCTCTGAGCCTTTTCAGTCTGAGATGCTGAAAAGCGGGCTGAAAGTGATTTAGAGACTTTTGGGGCTTATGCCATCAGCAGTCACGGTATGACGTGGTGTCAGATTCCGAGATCAACTAGCACGTGGGGGATCGAGAGTTGCTTGCGGTAAAACTTGCCTTGGCATGAGGGGGCTCAGCACCCTTTCCAGGTTCTCACGGATCACAAGAACCTTGAAAATCTCAAGCAGGCTAAACGATTAAATCCTCAACAGGCTCGATAGTCCCTGTTTTTTAATCGGCTCAAGTTCATCCAATCCTATAGACCTGGCACCAACAATGTCAAGCCAGATACCTTGTCTCGAGCCTATTCTCCTGAAACTCAAGGGAAGCCTTTGCTATCGATTTTTCCGGGGTCTGGGCATGTCGCACCCCTTTAGTGGGATCTGGAAATGGTGGTGATGGAAATGGTGGGCCCTTATCCGTGAACCCGATCCAGGCGGTGGTCCTCCGGGACGCCTGTATGTCCCTCAATCTGTCTGGGCCCAGGTCTTGCAGTGGGGTCATGATTCCCCCTTGACGTGCCTTCCAGGAAATGTTCAAACACTTGACTTCCTCCAGCAGCGGTTTTATTGGTCGTCCATAAAGAAGGATTTGAAGGTCTATGTGGGGGCTTGCCCTGCATTCAGCCAAGGAAAGTCTACACGTCAGCGACCTCAGGGGTTGCTTCACCCCTTACTTGTTCCCCACAGGCCATGGTCGCACCTTTCGCTTCCCACCAATCCAGGGCAATACTGACATTTTAGTGGTTGTGAATTGGTTCTCTAAGGCTGCGACCGAGGTCCCCAATTCTCGTGTCGGTTCTGGCGGGCATTCTGCAGACTCATTTGGTCAACGGTCAGTTTATCGTCTGGATTTCATCCAGAATCTAGTGGTCAGACGGACCGGATTAATCAGGATTTGGAGACCATCCTGTGCATGGCAGCCAGTAATCCTACAACTTGGGCCACCTATATCATTTGGGCTGAATATGCTCACAACACCCTCCAGTCTTCGGCCACTGGACTATCTCCCATCGAATGCCAGTTTGGGTACACCCCTCCATTGTTCCCAGAGAAAGAGGCACAACTTCATCCAATGCTGTCAGCAAACCTGGAGGAAGGCCAGTCAAAGCCTCCTTCGGACCTCCCAGAGATATCGTATTCAGGCCAATCGCCACCGCGATACACCGGAGACACGAGTTCTAGACCAGCTGTTGTCAGTACCCTCATAATCCAGATGTTTGAATAGTTATATCCTATCAATCAATACAACAACTGAATTAAATTTGATACATTTGTTACAGTAACAAAACATTCTGTACATATCATTTACTAGGGGAAAGATTTTACTTTGATTATTCCTTTCTTTTTATGGTTATTTTACAGGAAGATTGGTCTTCTCTTTGTGTTTTTCCTCTGTCTCCATCTGCTGAAGACGTTTCAACATCTTGTCCCTATTTTCCGAAAGTAAAATAAATAAATAAAATTTCCTTGCCAGACATTTATATTGCATCTATATACACATAATTCTGAATTATTAACTGTTTACCACTTAGCTTCATAAAAATGCTGGAGGGCTTTCATCTTCATATTTCACATCAACCACATCACCCTCGTTGCAGTTTGTGAAGTACATCCTTCCTATTAACAATGTCTAGCCAAGCATCATTCTCTCTCCATTCAATTAAAGCCCACATCTTGTATATCTGTAAAGAAAGAATTACTGTATTTGATTGATATCACTCAACCCAGACAGACATTATATCAATAAAATATAGAAAGGAAGATAGATATGTGTCGGGGCATGCGGTGTAAAGAGATATAAATCAAAACCAAAAACCGACTACGCCACGACTACGCCACCCCGGATTGGGTCCGGGGACCTGAAATTAATAAACACCAAAAAGCTCACAGATTCATTATTGGCTGGGACGAATAGCAGACAAAAGGGGAGATGGCGCCGGTTCAGCCTGCTAATAGCGTCGGTTCAGCCTTTAAATGGTCCCGGTTCAACCTGTTGCAACACCTCCAACACCCCAAGTCACTGCAGAAATATAACAAGCGAATGAATTAGAGGGAAAATACGTTCCCATAACCCCATACGTGAAAATGAGTAACACACCTGCAGCTAATGACCCCTAATGCACCACGCACTTGACGCGGAACTTGCCTAATGGCTCACGAAAATAAACAGCCATTCAAAGTGCCCGCAGTACTCCTCAGCCACACTGTAATTTAAATAAATCTCCATTTACCCTGTTCGGCATTGAATCTCTAGAATTTAACTGCCATTGGTAAGCTCTTACCTCCTGGACGTGAAGCACAACCCACTGGAAATAACGACACTTCCCGAAGCCCTGTAGGACACACCTATGTGGCTTACCTGTCCCGTCTACTTTTATACCCCTGGACCGTACCATTTCCTCGAGCATAGGTAGATCGGGCGATTGCATCACCACAGGTAGATAGATAGACAGACAGACAGACAGACAGACAGATTGACAGATAAATAAATAGACAGACAGATAGGTTGACAGACGGACGGTCAAATAGAATGCCAGCAGATCGTTTGATCGATAGATAGATAGACAGATAGACAGACAGACAGACAGAGAGAAAGACAGACAGACAGGCAGCCAGATAGGCAGGCAGAAAGACAGACAGACAGGCAGGCAGGCAGGCAGGCAGGCAGACAGACAGAAAGGTGGATAGATGGATGGATAGATTTTCTATTGTATATTATTGCTTTTTCTTTATTACAAACAGAAGTAACACAAGCACATATTAACAACAAAAGAAAATAACAAAACAAGAATGTAAATGACTGTTTGAATAAAAGACAAATAACAACACCCACAAAAAGAAATAAAGAGGCTGCCATGGACGTAATGTTGCGAACAATAATATAAATGAATCAGTAAATTAAAATAAATAAATAAAAACGAAACGAAACAAAAATACTTAATTTTAGAGAGTAGGCTACTAAGAAAGGGGATGATAGAGAAAGTTCAGGTTCAGCAATGGTCAGACCATAGTCCTGCAATCTAATAAAGTAAGACAGTCAGGATGTCTATAGGGTCAGAGGTCTTTGAAAGGTTCCCATATTCTCCAGAAGGCATCAATCTTGCCCTTCAGGTGGTAGGTGCACTGTTCCAGGCGCATTGTATCAGACAATGGTTCCCTGAACAGAGCAAATATCGGTAGTCGTTGCTGGTTCCAATTGAGCAATATACAGGTGAAACTCAAATAATTAGAATATCTTAAAAAAGTTATTTTATTTCACTAATGCAACGTAAAAGGTGAAAGTATGAGATAGACTCATTACATGCAAAGCAAGATAGTTGAAGCCGTGATATGTCATTATTGTGATGATTTTATGGCTTACAGCTCATGAAAACCCCAAATCCACAATCTCCGAAAATTAGAATATTACATGCAATCGATAAAACAAGGATTGTACATGGAACAATATCCGACCTCTGAAATGTGCAAGGATGCATATGTACTTAGTACTTGGTTTGGGCCCCTTTTGCATCAATTACTACCTCAATGTGGCGTGGCATGGAAGCCATCAGCCTGTGGCACTGCTGAGGTGTTATGGAAGACCAGGATGCTTCAATAGCGGCCTTCAGCTCTTCTGCATTGTTCGATCTCATGTCTCTCATCTTTCTCTTGGCAATATCCCATAGATTCTCTATGGGTTTCAGGTCAGGCGAGTTTGCTGGCCAATCAAGCACAGTAATCCAACGGTCATTGAACCAGGCTATGGTGCTTTTGGCAGCGTGGGCAGGTGCCAAGTCCTGCTGGAAAATGAAGTCAACATTCCTATATAGCTTGTCTGCGGAAGGAAGCATGAAGTGCTCCAAAATCTCCTAGTAGACGGCTGCGTTGACCCTGGACTTAATGAAGCACAGTGAACCAACACAAGGGATGACATGGCTCCCCAAATCAACGCAGGCTGTGGAAACTTCACACTGGACTTCAAGCATCTTGCAGTGTGTGCCTCTCCATTCTTCCTTCATACTCTGGGTCCTTGGTTTCCAAATGAGATGCAAATTTTGCTCTCATCAGAATAGAGGACTTTGGACCACTGAGCAACAGACCAGGTTTGGGCCCAGGTAAGACGCTTTTGACGTTGTTTGTTGTTCAGGAGTGGCTTGACAAAAGGAATACGACATTTGAAGCTCATGTCTCCATCCTCAGTCCACTCCTTGTGAAAGTCCCCAACCCTTTTGAATAGCCTTTTCCTCACAATCCTCTACAGGCTGCGGTTATCCCTGCTGCTTGTGCACCTTTTTCTTCCACAGGTTTCCCTTCCACGAAACTTTCTATTAATGTGCTTTGATACAGCACTTTGGTAACATCCAACTTCTTTTGCAATTACCTTTTGAGGCTTTCCGTCCTTATGGAGGGTGTCAATGATGGTTTTCTGCACAACAGTCAGGTCAGCAGTCTTTCCCATGATTGTGATTCATACTGAACCAGACTGAGAGACCATTTAACGGCTCAGGAACCCTTTGCAGGTGTTATGGCTTAATAAGCTGATTAGAGAGGGATACGTTGAGCCTGGAATATAGCACCTTTTCACAATATTCCATTTTTTTTTAGATTGTGGATTTGAGGTTTTCATGAGCTGTAAGCACAGGATCAAGTGTCACGTCCAGATCTGTGCCAAAGAGGTATCGTATAGGCGAGATATCTACTGTTGTTTTCAAATATTTTGAAGTAAAATTATGTATCTCTCCCCAAAAGTATTTAAGTTTTCTACATTCCCAGAAGACATGCATAATGGATCCCGTATTGATCTTATCAATGACGAATAAGCAAATATTTTTATACCTCCTGTCTTGGGATCTTAAACTCTGTAGCTAGATCTGAAAAGGACTTGAGAGAGCCATTAATAAACAAATGTTGAAATTGGTGCACACCATAGTGTTTCAATTTTTAATAAAAGGATTTACCGAGACTGGAGGGCAGGTCCGGGTTGGGAAACAAAGGGCTAAACTTAAAATATCTTAGAAGAACATACACAAAACTTCTTAATGTCATGCCAGGCCTTTAGTATATTATGAAAAACATAGGTTCTTGTCACTGACTGTAATGTGTTTATGTTATTAATATAGGGTAAAGATGTCAGAGGCGTAGGAAACAGATATCTTTTTCAATGTCTGCCCAGCAGGCAGCACTGCGTTTGTGTAACCAGTTGATCATCCCTTTTGTCAGTGCTGTCCAGTACACCTGAAGATCAGGGAGATCTATTAGATTCTAAAAATGTTTAAAGGATATTCAAGGTAGAGCGTTTTTCCAAATAAATGAACTAATTTATTTATTCATGGATTTAAAAAGGCTTTGTTCAGGTAACAAGGCAGTGACTGGGATAAAAAGTTGAAACGATTGAGGATATTCATTTTTATCACATTGATCCTTCCAATAAGAGATATGGGGAACAGGCTCCAATGCTCCAGATCATCCTTTATCTGTTTAATAAGTAGGGGGTGGTTTAAAGAAAACAAATCTTTTAACTTGGGACATACGTACACATATTTAAGACCATCCTGGGCCCATCTAAAGGGTGAAATTGTTTGCAATTGAGACATTCCTTGCAACGCGAAAGCGTTAGATGTAGTTAAATAAATTTTTTAGCCTGATATCTGCCCAAATCTGTTCAGCAGGTTTGTCATTTATCCCACCAGTGTCTAGTTCTGAGATCTCTTTACTGGTTCGTATAGCTTCTGCCAGTGGTTCTAAAGCTAAATTAAACAAAGTTGGGAACAGAGGGCAACCCTGACGGCATCCCCTATGCCGGCCAAATTTATCAGAGAGATTCCCGTTTACACAGACCATTGCCTGTGGGTCACTGTACATAGATCTTATCCACCCTGTCCACCCTGTCTCCAAGACCAAATTTCTTCAGCTCTGAAAACAGGTATGGCCACTCAACTCTGTCAAACGCTTTTTCTGCGTCCAAAGATATTATAAGTGCAGGTTGACTGCGCAGAGCCGAGTGGTCAATCACATCCAGAAGCCTTCTAAAATTATCAGTAGCATTTCACGCCTTGACTAAGATAGACTTGGTCTGGGTTAATTAATCCTTGTCTTTTTTGTGTACAAGCGATATCACGACAGTCCTCATTGTATCAGGAAGAGTGCCATTTAGTACAAAGTCTGCAATCATGGGCATGAACGAAGGTTCTAATTGGGGCCAGAAGGTCTTATTAAATTCAACCGGATATCTTCTACTGATAGTAGGGGCATAGCAACGTTGTCTAAGAATTAATTAATATCCGCCTAAGGTGTACTTTCTGTCATATATAATTGTTTATAAAAACCATGGAAGGAAGATTTGATTGACTGTTTGTCGCACTAAGTTTCCCTGCAGTAGTACGGATACATTTTATAGGACGTTCAGCATATTCCCACTTGAGCTGGTGTGCCAAAAGCCTACTTGGTTTATTACCGTATTCGTGAAATTGTTGTCTTGTGAAAAATAAAAGTTTTTAAGTGTGCTCTTTCTGAAGCAGGTTATGAGTAGATCTATCAGTAGTTATCTTTTTCCAGTTTGTCTATGTAGGTGATTGTTTATGGGTTTGCTCCAGGTCTCGTATGGAGGTGTATGAGATCAAGTGCATTCTGATCACGGCTTTGGCTGCGTCCCATATCACTGCAGGAGTAACAGGACAGCTCTAACCTCTGTCTAATATTCTTAAAGGCGTCAGTATCTGCCAGAAGCGAAGAGTTAAACTTCCACTATCTGGTTGAGCATGCCTGTTGCTGCAGGACCAATTGAAGATAAATTGGGGCATGATCTGACATATGAATTGTACCTATGCAACAGGACGCAATGGAGGAAAGAATGGTTTTAGGGAGAAAGAAGTAATCTATCCGAGAATAGCCTTTGTGTCTTGCGGAGTAACAAGTATAACCTTTTAAGGACGGATTGAATTCCCTCCATACATCGACGAGGCCTGCACTTTTGGATGCTGCCGTCAGCGCCTTCAAAGCATTGGGATTGGAAACGATCATAGAAGATTTGTTGAGACTGCTATCCATGCAACGGTTGAAATACCCAGCAATTATACGTAAATCTGCATTATACTGACTAAATAGAGTAAAATAAAATTTGGGGCACTCTACATTTGGTGCATAGACGTTAAGCGATACGAAATCCTGATTGTAAAGCAACCCACAAACTAGTAAATACCGGCCCTCATGGCAATAGTACTGCTCTTTAAAGATGAAGGGGAGATTTTTGTGAATTAATATCGCTGTGCCTCTTTTATTACTTGAAAAGCTCTAAAAATAAACCTGTCATACCCATTCCCTTGAAAGTTTTTTGTGCTCCTCACTAGACAGATGTGTCTCTTGAAATAGAGCCACGTCAGCCTTTTCTTTTTTGTAGAAAGTAAGAATTCTTTTACGTTTGATAGGATGACCCAGTCCTCTGACATTGAATGAAATTATCTTTAGTGTACTGACCATTTAAGAATAAGATATTTGTAACAGCAAAAAACAAAAATAACATACAAATCGTTTTTTGTAAAAAAAAATTAAAAGAAGAACTTAAGAAACATACAAAGGAGCAACATACCCCCTCAACATAGCAACAGCCTTGTCCCCAAACGACAAGACACCCAAGGCCGTAACCAGGGTTTGAAAATTAGTGAGGTCCAAAGTAAGGTGTTAAGAATTGTGCTATAATAACACCCACAAATGCACTCCTAAACTTCAAAATAGACAGATTGCGAAAGTTTTTTTATTCAAAATAATGTTTTACATTTCACAGACGTGTGTGTGTGTGTGTGTGTGTGTGTGTGTGTGTGTGTGTGTGTGTGTGCGCCTTTTTGCCATTCTACACTCTCTCTGTTCTGTCTGTTTTGGAGGATAAACATTGTTAAATTAGACCTTCTTTATTGCATCACAATGGTTTATGTAACAATACTGATTACTGTAATAGATTTCCATAATAAACATTGCTATATGGATAAGTAATAATAACTTTGTCTGTGCTCTAATGCAGTGATTGTCAACTGGTTAGGCCATTGAACCCACATTTTACCATGGACATTAAGCTGCGACCCTTTTTTTGTGGAAATTGACTAATATATATATATATATATATATATATGTGTGCCATCTGAAAATTTCTTCTAGAGTGGTCATTTTTATCAAGCTCGTATATTTAAGTTCAGTCATTTATATATATATATATATATATATATATATATATATATATATATATATATATAAGTAGATAGATATATAGATACACTGTATGAATATGAGGTACCGTATAAGTAACCTTAGGTAAGGTAGCAGTTCCAAAATAGTTTTTGTTAATAGTTGGTATGTGTGACGAGACCACAGTCATTTAGAAATACATTACAAAACACAGTGAAAATAAAGTAGCATTTTGAGGGTTAAGGTCTGTTACCATGGTAAATTTGCGCGCAACGAGCACAGTAGCCTATGACTGACAGGACTGGAAAGTTCGTTTTTTTTTAGGTGAGGGAATTTTTATTTTATAACAAGTTATAAAAACGTTAGAATAATGACACCGATATAAAACTTGACAACATCTCATTTGACCGTAAATACTGAATGAGGAAAAAGCGTTTTTGATAGTCAACCGCTTTCACGCATGTCTGTCAAAATAAAAGTCTAGCGTCAGAAAAAAACAGAATTACGTTTTTTGTTTCTTTGAATGCACACTCCGCAACCCACTCAAAACGTTTTTGCGACCCACCAGTTGAAAACACTGCTTTAATTTATGTTTTTTGATGACTTAAGGTTAACTAAAGAGCATGAGACGTCATCCTGCTGGTCAGTAACGTTATTTGGCATAGCCTATTTCATTCTGTAACAAACATATTTGTATTATGCTATTGTTTTTGTTGGTGTTAATCATTTCTTTCAGATATTAACGATGATCACTGCGTTTGTCTTACCAATGGTGGTATCTTCCTGTCAGCAATTAAGTTACAGTTTGTCTGTAAGCTTTTTTTTTATTAATGTAGAATGTTGCCAGATATTGCTATGAAAAACAAGCAATTTCAAAAAGAAAGAAAAAGATATCCGAAATAAGTTCAAAGCTTGTGTTTTGTGAATAAGATTAATATATCACTAACACTAACGTTCAACTTTACACTTTATAAACGTCCCAAGACTCCCAAAGTGTCACAATAAATTGGAAAAACGAGTAAAAAAACACGTATAATAGCTGCATCTGGCAACAAATGGAGGCATACCCGCGCTCTCACTCAACGCGCTCTCAAGCCCCGTTCACTGCGCTAGCTTCTCGCAGCAACATGATGGATTGCAAACACTCATATGATATGGGGTGGTTTAAATGGCAAAATAATCATTCAGAGAGCTTGACATTTTATTTTTGAATATAAAAAAATGACCGAGGTCCGGACCTCGGTGACCTCATAGCTGGCTACGGCCGTGAAGACACCCCATGTAACAACAAGTGTACGTTAACCTTTAACTAGTACAAAAATAATATGTTCCCCAACAACGCATATCAGGTTCAGGTGATTATACGTTATCGTTATATGTTATCTTTAAAATAAAGAAAAAAAACATGTCGCCTTACCTTCCAATTCATACATTTGCAAATTTTAAAAATATAATTCAAGAGTATCTCAATTAAAAGCAACTGAGGCTCCAAAGAGTAAAAATGAACTCAAACACCACTCCCGCTGATATCGTTATAGATGACCGTCACACATCAGTTGGGAATGGAGTAAAATAGGATTAGGGAGGATAAACTCAATATATAACAGTCAAAGTGCCTCTTCGAGATAAAAATCAATAGCGGGAAAAATCTAATCTGAACGTTCGTAATTTATCCTGGTAAAATACCTTGGCCTCAAGAGGGAGGAGAACAGCTCGATTCTTCCGTTATGTATGTTCACAGAGTAAACGCAACAACGTATCTGACTTGCAACACACACAGCCGCAGCTGTGCTCACTCAAGGTGATTTTATTCATTAAACAACCAATCACAAATGTACACTCCCACATTAATCATCACGTGCCATTTCATTCATTTCATACATAAATATCCATCAATAATAATAAAAAAAAAAAAACATAATGCACATTGGGAGCTCACGGTTAACAAAACAGAATACACATTGAGAGCACACGGTTAACACCCCCACTTGCTCTCACATTGTTAACAGTGTATAACGCATCATTTTCCAAAAATCAATGAATCAAACTTCATCATCTTACACTTTGTTGCAGGCTTTGTCAACACATCTGCTACCATCTCATTAGTGGGACAATACACTAATGTAATGTCACCATTATTTACAGAAGACCTAATAAAATGGTACTTGATGTCTACATGTTTGCATCTCTGCCTGCTCACAGGGTTTTTAGCTAAGGCGATTGTACCTTGGTTATCTTCATATACTTTAGGTTGCGAGTATTGACAGGTATCAAGATTTTCCAACAGCTGTTTAAGATAGAGACACTCCTGTATGGTTGTGGCTAGGGCTATATACTCTGCCTCACAGGTGGACAGTGCGACAGTTGGCTGTTTCTTTGTTTTCCATGATATCAAAGCACCGCATTCAGTTAAACTTACACAATAGCCTGTTGTACTACGTCTGTCATTACTAGCTGCCCAGTCTGCATCACTATATGCTCTTATTCCCAGTGTCTCATTACATTTTCTGTAACACAGTTCTTTGTCAAGTGTACCTTTAAGATACCTCAGTACCTGTTTAACTGTGGACCATTGCTCAACAGTTGGTTCTGTGAAATATTGTGACAGTTTGCTTACAACAAAACTTATATCAGGTCTAGTACAGATGGTCAAATAGATGAGGCTTCCCACTGCCTCTCTATATTTTGTCACATCAATCAACTTTTCGGCATCGTTATTATAGTCAAGTTTTTGTTCACAAGGAGTCGATCTGGGTTTGCAATCCTGCATGTTAAACCTTTGCAATATTTTTGTCACATATTTTGCTTGTGACATTCTCACACAGTTGTCATTCTGGTTAAAATCAACACCTAAATAATGCTTTAATTTGCCCAAGTCTTTCATTTGGAATCTTTCAGTAAGCATGTCCTTCATACGTCTAAGAACATTTTCATCACTTGCCCCAATCAACAAATCATCAACCCATATTACAATGATCACTTTTTCATTAGCTGTTTCCCATGTGTACACACAATAGTCAGCTTGATTCTGCACAAAGTGATTTTTGATCAAGTACTCATGTAGTACCTTGTTCCAGTTTCTGCCCGATTGTTTTAGCCCATACAATGACCTTTCCAATCTACAAACCAATTTTGCATTTGTGCCTGATTTTACTTCATAACCCTCTGGTTGTTCTATGTAAATTTCATGATCTATTGGTGCGTTCAGATAGGCAGTTTTAACATCCATGTGGTGCACAATCAAGTTTTCTTGTACTGCTTTTTGTATTATCACACGGATACTTGCCAAGTTAGCTGTAGGGGAAAAAGTCTCTTCATAATCAACACCTCTCTTCTGACTGTATCCTTTGGCTACATAGCGTGCTTTGCACTTTTCAGATCCATCTATGTTATTCTTAATCGCATAAACCCATCTGCCCCCCACTGCTTTCTTACCCTCAGGCAAACTACTTAAGATAAATGTGTGATTTTCTCTAAGTGATTGCATCTCCTCATCCATTGCAGTGACCCACTCATTTGATCTTTCCGAGGTTACAGCTTCTGTGAAAGTTACAGGTATATTACATGTCACTCTATAACAGTAATCTATGTTGATCTGCACCTGATCAGTTTCCTCATCAGATGCCTGTTGAGAAACATAGTCATGTAAATAGTCTGGCCTCTTCACTCTAGAAGGGTATCTTGGAGGTTCAGTCATAGCTTCAACTGATTGGGTCTGAGGACTACTACTCTGCTCCTCCTCTTTGACTGAATCCTGGTCTTTTGCTTGACTTGAATTAACATCCTGTCTAGTTCTATTGGCTTTTTCTTTCAGAACATCATCATAATCATCATCAACAATATACAAACACGGCACTAGTAAAATCATCAGTAAATGACAAAACATATTTATATCCATCTCTGGACTCTGGGTTAATAGGACCGGCCAAATCTGTGTGCACTAGCTCTAGAGGCATGTTAGCTCTTACATCAGGCTTTCTATTTCTGGTTTGTGTAAACTTGCCTCGGGTACACACTTCACAAGTTATAGGTTTGTTTGATGAACCTTCAATTTTCATACCATCAACAACACCTTCTAATCTTTGGACATCCTCAAAATTACAGTGTCCCAGTATCTCATGCCATGTTTTTAAATCATAACATCCATTCACTTGGTCATCACATCCATCAGATACTGTAAGCAAATAATATAATCTATCATGTGAATGAATGGGGAATTTTGTACCGTCTTTGTGCACCAGAATATCTTCACCGTTCCTGAACGTTACACTTGCTCCACTGGAAGTCGCTGCTTGCACCGAAAATATGTCCTGTGGGTACGAGGGAATGTACAGTGCCCGTCTCAGCATTGTTTTTAGGTGGCGTCCTCGAATGTCCACCAAGCATATCTCAGCATCACCTCTGCGCTCTGCTACTCCCTTACACCTTGTGCCGTCAGCTAGCTCCATGTAATGAGTCCCTGCCTGGAACTCATCATCGAACCTTTTGAACTTGGAGATGTCGGTGACAATATGCGAGGTTGCCCCGCAGTCGACCATCAGGCCCTTCACGTCGACACCCTGGTTGTTTGGCTGGAATCCTGCCGCTCCATCGGTCACACTGAAAACATACTCGTCGGTCGCTTCCTCGGTGGCCCTCCATGTTGCGTCTTGGCGCCATCTCCTCCTGCAGGTTATGTCGCGATGAGTATTACTCTTGCAGTGGCTGCACCACAGTTTGCGCCGGCAAGCGCGGGCCATGTGTCCCTTCAGACCGCATCTGTAGCACACCACATCCGCTGCAACCCTTTCAGTTGCGCCAGCACTGGTGGGTCTCGCAGGCCACTGCTTTGTCTGCACAGCCATTACATTATCCTCTACACCTGGATCACGCATCTTTTCGATGTCCTCGTAGCTCCGAAGCTTTGTTTTAAATTCAGCAAACGTTATCGTGTCGTCCGTTTGCGTTATATGGATGGCAAACTGTTTAAAAGTCTCAGGAAGCCCCTTTAGTACCATAGCCACCAGCAGTCCGTCACTCAAAGTCTCTCCAGCATTTCGTAAAGCCGTGATAGCAGTTTCCGCACGAATAACATATTCAGTCACACTCTCGCTGTTTGATTTTTGAAGCGAGGTTAGCTCAGTATACAGGCTTATTACTCTTGGCTTTCCTTTACCTGCGTAGTAGTCTCTCAAAATCTTTAGTGCTGCGTGCCCATCGTCGGCTGCTTCTCGCATTACAAGCGATAAACTTTTATCGTCCAAGAACTGGATTAATTCTGCATATGTCTCGGCATTTGAAGCCGCTTCTTCCGGTGTCTCCACACCCGCTGATTCCCTAGTAATTATCTCTTTCAGGCCTTGCAACCGGAGGTGGCCCAAAAACTTAAGCTCCCAAAGTTCATAATTCCTTTCATCCCCGTCGAACAGTAGCCGCGACCAGCGACCGCTATGTTCCGTTTTTCTGGCGTTAGGCCTACTCATGGTTCTACTTAAACAAGCACTTGACTTTCTAACGTTCTGGGCCCATAACCTGTTCACAGAGTAAACGCAACAACGTATCTGACTTGCAACACACACAGCCGCAGCTGTGCTCACTCAAGGTGATTTTATTCACTAAACAACCAATCACAAATGTACACTCCCACATTAATCATCACGTGCCATTTCATTCATTTCATACATAAATATCCATCAATAATAATAATAAAAAAAAAACATAATGCACATTGGGAGCTCACGGTTAACAAAACAGAATACACATTGAGAGCACACGGTTAACAATGTAGCACGCTTGCAAGGATGGGGATGAAACCCGTGGAAAGTTCCCATGTCAAGGAATAGCTTCTTAACATCGTTGAACTCACTCCTTAGCCGGATCGTTTGTGTAGAGAGGTGCTGGGTAAAAAACAGTTTAGCTCCGCCATGGATGATGTCTTTCTGCCTTGCGTTTCGCAAAACAAGCTCCTTGTCTTGAAATTTGAGGAAACGGATGAGCACCTCTCTGTTCTGGTTAGGATTCGCAGGTGCCGGCATACGGTGTACCCTCTCCAAAGTGAAGGATTTCTCCGGTCCGAGTCCCAGGCACAGGGGATGCATTTTGTGCACAAAGTCCAGAAGGGGCCGCCTGGCCTCTGCTTCTTCTTTGAGACTAAATACCCTTTGTTCTTCCTCCTGCCATGGTTTTCCAAATTGTCGGTTTTAAATTCAAGTTGTGCAATCCATTTTATTGCCGAGGCAATAGCGACTTCGGAGCTGTCAATCTTATCCTCCGCTTCAGCGATCCGGCACATGCATGCTTTTGAAAAAAATTCCCATTCCTTGACTAAAGGGACCTGAGATGATGATCCCTGCACAAAGATCTGCATTCCTTCAGAACATAACACAGCCATACGAAACAACCCTATAGGACTTCCACAGGAATTTACCCTGTTCTTTCATTTCTGCAAGATCTCTGCACATTGAACCAGTCATACAGGAACAACCCCACAGGACTTCTGCGGGGATGTACCCTGTCCTTTAGGATTTTCATTCAGTCCTAACGGATTTCTGCAGGATCCCTGCACATTGAACCAAAATCTTGCAGGATTCCTATAGTTTTTTTTTGTAAGGGCTGTTTGTAAAAGTTTAGGCTTTTAATAGTGTCTTTATTTGTAGATGAGAGGTGTTGATAGCTTTGTAAATGTTGTCAAGGGATTATTGGATGTGTTTAACTAAAAATATGCGATGTACTGTTAATCAGTGACGTACTGTTTCTTACATGTAGCACAGAAATTGGCTGCAACTAAATATAGAGTGTTATAATATTTTATCGTAAACAAAAATGGTCAAATAATGTTCTCTGATTTCAGGAGGGACAAAATAACACCTATAGTAGAGGAGAACGTCGAGATTTCAACATTTCAGAAGGGAGTTACTGACAGAGAGGTAGAACTTGAAAAAGCTTGTTAAATCACCTCATATGCACTTTTTTGCAGAACATATCACCATGCTTCTATTTACCATACTTTTTTTTTATTTTAAGATTTTGACATCCAAACGTGTGTGGCATTTTATGAGCAATATTAAATGAATAAGTAATCAAAACATAAATTCAGTAAATTCCTCCATTACTACTTTACTACATTAAAATAATATTATTATAATTTTTTTTTTCACCTGAGGTTTTTGCTTCCAATTTCGTTGTACTAGTACAGTGACAAATACAATTTTCTATTCTCTCCAATTGTTTTAAGAAATATTTTTTGTATATTTTCTGTATACTATCCTTTTGGTTTTTCAGTGTTTTGCCTCAACTCTTGTTTGTTTTCTTTTAATAAATCTGGTACTGCATCCTAAATTTTCTTGGCTCTGTGATGAACTGCATGTTATGTTTATAGATTCTTCCATTCTGATGGCAGTGCAGCAGAGGTGGAGCATCCCTCCTGTCAGAAAACATCTCTTCAGCGCTGTAAACCATATGATTAGTAAGTAAAACCACAAACGCTACTGTTTAAATGTTTTAGGTTATGATTTTAGTTTGTTAGACAAAAAAATACAGTATAAACAGAAATATTCTTAAATATTATCACAATTTAAAGAGCTGTTTTCTATGTGAATATATAATAAAGTGTAATTTAATTCTGTGATGTAAGGATGAATTTTCAGCATCATTAGTCGCTTCTTCAGTGTCAGTTTATTGAGCAGCAAATCAGCGTATTAAAATGACTTGTGATAAATAAACTAAGTAAGGTCACAAAATTCTGGACTATTGGTAGTACACTGAAAGCATTTTACTCCTAAACCCTCCCAGTTTAAATCTAGATAAAAACACATCTATTTAGTCAAGCCTTCACATTACACATCTTGTAACCTTGTTCTCCAGTAATGAAATAGTGAAACAATGCACATGATCATAGTTGGCTTTAAATAAAATAAATAGCAGCTATGCTAATCCTTCTCCTTTTTTCTCTCTGAGAATGCACATTCTAAAGTAACTAGATATAACGGTAGCTCCAAGATCACTTGGGAAGACATCTGATGACATCGACACTCAAGAAGACTTGCAGTTGATGATAAATACAGATGGACAAACAATACTGCTAAATATTATACATTGTAATCTCTGCAAAAGTTTGCCGTTTTTTCAGCCCACTTTTTACAGTTACAATAATGACAATATATGTGAAAAGACAGTTTTTACTCTTTTTTTTGAGTTACTTGTATTGAGATATTCCTATTTATTTGTCAACAAAACTATGATGGATGGTGTGTTTTGCATCATTCAAATATTGTTAATTTACATACATTATATACATTGTACCAGTACAAAGTGGGTTTAGAAATCCGCAAACTTACGCTACAATAATATTTGTTCTTTTTAACTAAACATGACTTTAAACACATGATAAAAATTATAGAATCATATAAAAAAGCACATCACATGCACTTTGAAAGAAATGATAAGATTTACAAGCAATAGTTTGTGTACATTTTATTGCAAAAACATCTGAGTTTTCTTTACATCAAATAGGAAACAATTGAAGATGTTTTTTCAACTGAAAAACTTAAAGCCCAGATGCATAACCTCTAATCAGGGGGAAAACATGCCCTATGTACTAGACCTGCGACCAAAAAAAGAAAAACTTCCAAGTTACAAACTTTACGTAAAAATATTAAGTAAAAAAAGAAAACACAATGTTTGTAAACATTCCAACAAACTGAAACTATTCCTACTTAAAGCATTTATTGTTTCTGTTGCATGGCCTCTTTGCGTGCAGCATCTTGCAGCAGTTGTGTGTCCACCTCGTCTGCAGGAAGCTGAACATACCGCACCACTGAGCCACGGATAAAGCAGTTTTTCACTGACAACTGAGAGAAAAGAACACCACACTAGTATCAGACAGTAGAATTGCAACAGAATTGCACTAACTTAGCATGAAATTGTTGTCCTTTTGGCAATAAAAAAATAGTAAATTATAAAAATAGTGATTAAAGCTCACCATGTGGGGATATTTCTCTGGATCAGTGACGCTGATATCTGTCAGTTTGATGTTCAGATACTGTAAAAGGGTAGCCAGTTTAATTTTCAAACCATACATTTACCAAACAGCTTAATTTGATAAAAAATGAAGAGCCTGCTGCCATACCTGATCAACTGAGTGCAATGTTCCACATATGCTGGAAAGAATACATATAGAATTAGTTACCATTTACAGGAGACCTGCCACATGCATCACCAGTGTTAAATATATGATACAAAAGTATCGGAAGTTCACTGGCTCACCTCAAGTCATTCTTGAGTTCCACAACAACATCTTTGCCAACCAAAGACTTGAAGAAGGAGTAGAAGAGCTGAGAAAATAAATGTGTTCTTAAAACGTTTGAAAAGTTATAGCCTGATCAGCAGAAAAAAACATAGGCTTTTGTAGTATTTCACTATGAAACTTATAAGATATAAAAACAGCGATTTACAAGCACACACAGAAGTCATTACACAAATGAACATAGACGGCGTCAGAAAAGGATGTTAATACGAATACGAAACGAATAGGAATATTTATAATAAGAAATTTGGCAATAGAGATGCTAACGTTGCCGAGAGAGCTGAGGTTAGTTGGACTGCTGAAACACTACGGCTCCAGCATAATTCATTAGGGACTAGCACTTAAATCAGTTACCAGAACTGAACATATGAAAAATTGTTAAATAATATGCAGTAATTGCTCTTTAAATACGACATGCAAAACAAAAAGCATTTACCATTTTCACGCGGTTTTGTGCTGTAGATCATGCGTCATCAAGCAGTTACCAGGGCTGTTGACTTCTATTGGCTAGGAGAATCAAGATTTGGCGCTCCTATTGGTGAAAGAAATTTCCGTCATCCATACGCGTCTGTCTATACTCTTTTTGTTATACTCTGTCTATACTCTATACTCTTCTATACTCGGAGTGCGTCCGAAATGGCGCACTCCGGTCTTGCGGATCTCCTACGAGTCCACTCTTGGTGACGTCATGAAGTGCAAACCTATAGGGCACTAGGCACGAGTCCACAAGGGTACATGGGAGTGTATTTTGGGACAGACTTGAGGTCATCACACCGGAAAGACCAAGTGTTGCTTTCTTATTACTCTCGTGTTACTTTGTTGTCATTCGCTGATCAGTCTGTGCAGTGCTGCGTGAAGTCGATGACACTTGTTGGCCCATGGTTGTTATTTGGGACAGGAGCGTGACAGGACCGGTTTTTAGGTCTGTATTTCATGTGTTGATATGCCACACGAGCATTATTCAATAGATACTTGTGTTTGTAATGCATTCATTTGTCATGACGTAAGCAACTCCTTATTTATATTTATTCATTTGTATACACTATTCTTATGCATCTACTTCTTAATACACATATACAGTAAGGAAAATACGTATTTGAACACCCTGCTATTTTGCATTTTCTCCCACTTAGAAATCATGGAGAGGTCTGAAATTGTCATCGTAGGTGCATGTCCACTGTGAGAGACATAATCTAAAAAAAACCCTAACCCTAACCTCTCTGTTTATATCTGTGGGATAAGTAAGATCTGAACCATTGTAGTGCCTGTCCCTGAATACCGGTATAACTGTGTAAAAGATCTAAATGTATTTTAATATGTTATAATATGCAATTTGTTTTTTTACTTTAGTTTGGAACAATTATGTTCAACGCAAGCACTTTAAATAATTGAAATCTCTGCACTATTCTCCGAGTTACGGTAAGAAAGTCCCTAAAGATTGTTGTACCCCCACCTTGACCAACTGGACGTGGATATAACCATAGCATGGTGAAGTAAACTCATTTAGACCGAAATGTCTGAGACTTACCCTTTTTACATTGGTCAGACAACCCTTGTGTTGTTCTAAATGGAAATTCACATTAACAGCCTCTAAGATTTAAGTACACTTAAACTAATGTCAAGTTGTTAGCCGGATCCCTAAAATTCTCAGCAGGTGTGTCTTTGCCACCTAGAAAGGATTCTAGTCCGTTACTAACCTGAGCGGGATTTTGATACAAACTTTGTGGGGAGTTCTCTCATTGTTTTCGTATGTGTATAGTCTCCAATGCAGCCGTTAAATGAAAATAATTTTTTAATCAATAAAACCAACAACAGCCACTGTACAGTAAGCAGACTTAGTCCAGCTGTACAGGCATTAAGGTCTGACAACGGTTGGGTTATTTATAAGCATTTCTTGTTGTTAAATCAGTTGTCAGTAACAGAGTAGTTTTCCGACATTTAAAAGACGTGTTCCACAAAAAGATTTCAAAAGAAACCAATCGTAGAATTTGGTCAAACTCCTGTCATTTAAAACAATGCTGCCCTTAAGTTGATCGCATAGTCCACTACGCTACTGAAGCTGACATCTTTATAAAAGGTGGTCAATCGATTTAATAAACATGAATGTACAGCAGAGTCTGAAAACCATGCCATTTGTGAATATACTATGAAAGAAAATTATGATAAACATGGCTAATGGAAGAACATGTTACATAATGAATTTTTTGCAGTAATGTTAAAGACAGGAAGTTGAGTGACATTCAGAACGACATTCTACTACACAGGCATCACTTTATTGCAGGGGCTGGACTGGGTAATAAAGAGGGCCGATTTTTATATTATAGAAATAGACGCGTGATACGGCATCTTTGTAACATGGAAGCGCTGTTTTTTTACAGCGTAGGCCTACTACGTAAGGCAAAACGAAGAAATCAATGACGATTTGCATTGCATTAAAACCACCGTTATTAATACTGTTTGTATGGCACATGCGTAATTTTTACCGCATGCATTCAATAACTCTTTACATTGCGGCGTATTTATGTCTAAAACGATTACCAGGCGTTTGGTTAATACCTAAATGTGACCCATTGGCGTTCCACACATCGTCTGTACACTTCCGTGTGATGATTAAAAAATAAAACATTTTACAAGTGGCCTTCGATAGTTTCACACGTTCTGTCCCTTTTGGTCTTCCACAGAGTCAATGAATGAACTAGTGAGCGAATTCAGACGCATGTGGTGTTTTCCGCCAGTAAAGGGGCGGGATTTAATGTTCTGAGTTTCCTGTTTAAAATGATTGGTAGAATGTCACATTGAAGAATAAACCATTGACAGCACACGCTGAAGAGTACAGAAGGTCAGTGAAATTATTGTGCATAATTATGAATCTTGTCTTCCGTTATCTTCGTGATGGCGGTCCTTGTAAATCGACTGTAAAGGCAGTTTGAAATCATTTTAGCATAAGCTAGTACTGGCTAACTTACGCTAGTCACGTAGACAACGTAGGCACTTATCCTGTCCTAAATTGTAGATGTAAATCACAGATCTGTAAATCACTTGTGCTCTTTGAATTGTCATTCATTAAAATAATTGTATTTTTTCTTATTTCAATTTCCAACTTGTTTAAGTGCTATGGTTGTTTACTGAACATATCCGCGTTTTAACAACTATGAAAACACCTCAGTTTTCAGCGGACATCTTGTGCATATGAACAATAAACTTGAAACTGTACCTGCAATATATTTTGTACCAGTCTGACGTCAATGGTTTAGTATATATTATACGTTAAATATTTTAGAGTTCTTAAAACCATGCCAAAGATTTGTATCATGTAATGCTGTGTTTATGATTCTTACCAGTGTGGTAATGGCTGAAAAGGCTGGCCCCTTTGTCATTCTGAATCATAATGTATGGGGAAACTCTTCACATCACCCAGGGTCTGACCAGGATTGTCATCATCATGTTAACTCGGATAACCAAACTTTATTCGATGATTCAGACAGGTAATGAAAACATAATTTAATCTGTCTTTCCATAATGTACTGTAATTTGATATAACTGCCATTTGTGTTACAGAATATATATGGATTACAATGCTACTACTCCAGTCGATCCAGATGTTGTTAGAGCTGTCACCGAAGCTTTAACTGATGCGTGGGGAAATCCCAGTAGTAATTACTTGCCAGGTACAGTATGTGATTTTTTTTGTGACCATCGAGTCATACAGTCTTAATACAAACTCACATTGTTTGTCAATAATCATAGGTCTGAAAGCCAGAGACGCTGTTTACCATTCCAGAGACACCGTTGCAAGGATGGTCGGTGGCAAAGCATCAGACATTATATTTACATCAGGAGGAACTGAGGTGAGGGTAGAAATCACAGAAAATGTCAAACTGTCCCCAGGCCCGTCGCCATGATTTGGTAACTGTCTGGGGGTCACCAGTATTGTGACTGATTTCCAGCTTCTTTTCATCTATTCCAGGGGTTTTCAACTGGTTCTGTGCCAGGGAGCACAATTCGGACTAACAAGTAATCGGCGGCCCACTATTGTGTGTGTGTATGTTCGTATATGACGTTGGGGATGCAAAACACAACGTTAGCCAAGCAAAAAATAGACCTGATAGGTGCAAAGCAAGCCTAGCCTGTGTCAGTTTGAATCTCAACTCAAACTCAAATTATTTTTAATATCTTCATTAAATTTAGTAATCACACCAATGCGCTAATATTCTGGGAATGTTTGGAAAAATAAATTATGGAAAAAAAGTGATTTTAATAGTGAAATTAGGTAGGCTGGAATGCATGTCACGGACCACATGCAATGCCGCCGCGGACAACCAGGGGGCCGCGGACCACCGGTTGAACACCCCTGATCTATTGATTCACATATCTATTGTTACGGCTGACTATATTATTGCCTGTCTGAAATGCAATTGGCTGTGAATATAAAATTGACTAACAATCTTAAAAAGCCTAAGAATCATAGACATATTTGCGAAAAATGTCCTACTTTCCAAAGCTCCCACTGTTTGCCTTTGCTATCATCAGCCGCACTGACCATGAACACAAGGTTTTCTCTCAGACACTATTTTCTTAACATGGGGAAAACTCACATTTGTTTAAAGGTGAGGTGCCACAGATTTTCGTGCATTCTGACTTCTTAAATGTTAAAGTGGCTGTCACAGTTTCTTCATATCTCATGTTAATCTTGAGTACTTACAGGATCACACACTTCTAATTCAGTTTGATCACATTTATAGTAGACACTAGGGGATATGCGATATTGGCAAAAAATGATTATCTCGATAAGTTCTTTGATTTTGCCGATAAAGATCACCAAACAATATTTTAATTCCATCCTTAGAAAATGTGTTTGTAAGTCTTATATTGTACTGCTAGCTTCATTTTACAACATGGTAACAGAATATTGATTACTCATAATAATAATAATAATAATAATAATGAAAACAATAAATTGAAGAGATGTCTTAAGGTTTAAAATTTGTTGCAAAATGAAATACTTTTTGCACGTCGTGCGCCAGTGTTTTGCGACATGCCTCATACAACTTCAGCAGAGCTGTGTGACTTAAGTGTTATCGTTCAGGCAGTGTATAACGTTGGTCTAATGTCTTCAGAAGTTGTTTAAAACCATATCTCTCTACCGTCTGAATTGGCTCCATGTCTTTGGCGATGTAATTGCTGACTGCATATGTTATGGCTTGCCATCTTTCACTTTTTTTGCGTAAGGTGCTTTTTGCCAAATGATTCCCCCAATGTTTGCTGCGTGTTCTTTTGCTTTTAATCTGTCTGCTGCAGACGGGTTGAGTTCATTTGATGCCCGCAGATTTTCATATTTGTCGTACTTTTGGCGATGGCTCGTTCGACGATGTTGAAAAATGTTTTGATGGCTACTGACTTTCGGTAAAGTTTGCAGATTGGTATTATATGAATAACGTCTTCGCTTTAAAAACCAAACCACCTTCATGCTAATGATGACGACCCACGTCTGCCCATTAAATCACTTAAATAGCGTGGGTTGCGAAGTTGTTGGTGTTGGTGAATATTTTCTCTCCCTGTTTTCTTGCTCATCTTTAACCTCTGTCATAGAGACCTCATGGATGCACTGCTATGTCCTTCTCTGAATGAGCAGTATGTGACAACAAGGACGCAGTGAATTCATGGACAGTGAATGCGGATTTTTGATTGGTTATTAAAAGTGAGTGACATAGTCGATAATGTGATTACCCACATCATTAAAACAACATTTAAGATATTATCGCATACGATATATTTATTATCTCCATAACGCCGAAATGCAGTCAACAAACAAACAAAGCTGAACTTCGCGAATGCAGTGCTCTCTCTCTGCTCCAGCAGGTTGACGTGTGTGCATACTCCTCCCGCTTTGCTTGATTGGCGAGTGGGCATGCTCTTTCATGTCTCTAAACGGGACATTATGCATCCACGAAAGCAAAATAAATGTGTGGCTTCATTTGCGCTATGAACGCGCGCTGCATGTGGATTTATTGTCCAAGCACAATAAATGCAATGAAGTGTCATTTTTAGTCATAGAATATACTGTTTTTAAGTGTAAAGTATCACAGTCAATTGTGCAGTTTGGGAACCCATAGAGCTTTCACTATCATAATCATGCGAA
Organism: Triplophysa tibetana; assembly: GCA_008369825.1. Classification (NCBI taxonomy): domain Eukaryota; kingdom Metazoa; phylum Chordata; class Actinopteri; order Cypriniformes; family Nemacheilidae; genus Triplophysa; species Triplophysa tibetana. Next base: position 16,640,013 of record CM017905.1, on the reverse strand, counting down.
AGGAAAACCCAAAAGCAAACTATGAATATAAATCATGAATGAAACTGAACATCAGGGGGGTATTCCAGAAAGGTGGTTATGTGACAAACCCAGGTAAATTTAAGGGTTAGTTAGCTGTTAACCTTAACTTTCAGTTCCAAAAACGGAGATAACTTTCAGGGTACGTAAGTAACCATAGCAACTTTCTCTCTGACGATAACCTGTTCTGGAGCAGGTTATGTTCCAGGAATAGTTCATTTCAAGAAAATGTTACTGAGCTTCAGGGGTTGTCTGTGAAAGCATATGCTTTTGATAAGCGTCAAGTGGGCATGGAAGCACAGATTATGTATAAAATTATAATTTTACAGCAATATTACAATCACGTTTCCCATCTCACCCATCGCAATTCAGCATTCAGAACTAATTTTCTTATTAACTTTATTATTTAACCTTTAAAAATGTAATAATCTTTAAATAAAATAAAGTTAGCTGTTATTATTGAACTTATTTAAATAAGTTAAATAAGAAGCTCAGGGAGCTTCAACTACATTTCTTTGAGGGCCAGATTCCAAAACTATAAATATGATGCAGGCCAGTTTTTTACATCATTTCTTCTGTTATTTTGTATTTCTGTTATTTATTGCATTTTGTTTCTTTTATACAGTTTTTGTTGCTGCTACTTGGGTCATATATTAAAACATGCACACAAATATTGCATCCAGTATTTGTGCCTTTTTTGTGATATTTAATGAAAAGGGATATTGTCTTTTTAATTTAATTTAATATTCCTTAATGCCTTAGTTTACTCAAAAATAACATTGTTGCACATTTACTCAACATCAGTCCCCCAGTACTACCAAGAAAACACTTATTAAGATATCTGGTTGAATGGTGAAAATCTAATTAATAAAAGTAAAAACGTTAATACATTTAGCAAAAAAAGTCATCCTTATGATGTTAAACTGGCATATTTTACAGCCAATCAATTGATCTGTGTAAGAAACTGAACACTATTATCATAGATATGGCTATTATCGCATCTTCGGGTGAATTTCCAATCGCATTCGTGTGCCCCACACACTTAGGAGGGCAGATCCTTTTAAGTGCAAGTTTTGGAGGGAGAAGAAAAGCAGTTTTTTGTAAATATAGCTGTTTACATCTTACAAAATGAATGCAGTGGTAAAAACAATATTTATTACGCTATCTGAGACAACAATTCATGTGGTGTAGTACCCTTACTGTTGTTATTTTCAAGGGCACAAGAATCAAATCAAATTGCTTTATAAGATGTCAATCTTATAAGGCGTGGGAATTTCTTTGTATTGAATGTAGCAGCGTTTTGGACTTTCAAAGATGTGGCGTCTCAGGGCTTGCATTTTTTGAAGCGGATCATTTTATTGACTCGGACCTTTGAGTCTCGTTCAGCAAAATGAACAAATCTTTTTCCGAGTCATATCGTTCCTTTCGTTCATTTTAGCAAAATATAATAAAAATGTGACATGTCACTTTCCTAACAAATCTTCTACTTACGCAAACGTTGATCACATTACAAAATGAATATAAAACTATAATGCTATAATAAACAGAAAAGATTAATTACTTGTTTACCTGGTTATTTAGTCTATGATTAGCTCACCTCTTATCTGACTTAAGTCTTCGGATTTGACTCGTTTGTTCATCACTTGACAGCCATGTACGTTTAACAAATGCAGTCAGAGCCGGATCTCCGGAAAAGAGAATTGATAAGTTCTCCTCTCGAATCTTTGGGTTTCGAGTCGTTCGGTCTTTTGTCACGTGACCACTTGCCGGATCAGTATAAAACACGATAAAGTAAAACTGTATTTTTTTAATGTTGGATCATATTTAAGAATTATCATAAAATATGTGTAACAAGCATGGTCTGTTCGTTTTTGTCATTTTTTTGTTATGGTTTTCTTATAGATTCTGTGTTATTTTATTATAAATAAACAATACAATATTGATTAATTTGTCATTCCACTGTCTTTGTCTATCAATAAACAAACAAACACTAGGGCTAGGCTATGCACCCGTTTGTTAGGAAGGTTGTTAATTAACTAATTTCTCTGTCCAAAGCGGTCACATCACATTACAAAGAAAGAACAACTTGAACCCGAAGACTCGGGAGGTGAACTAATCAATTCCCTTTCCGGCTCTGACTATATTTGTTTAGCGTACAGGGATGTCACGTGATGAACGAACGACTCGTACCCGAAGACTCGAGAGGTGAACTAATCAATTCTCTTTCCGGCTCTGATTGAATTTGTTAAGCGTCTGGAGAATGTTGCGCATGCGCAAGTGAACGAATCACTTCCCAAGACGACTCCTTCTTCCTGAGTCACATTTAAGATTCGTTAAAAATTAATTGTACAATTGCTAGCGCTCGGCGCCTCTGTCTCTCTCTCATGTTACATGCAGCGCATCTCTCACATGACAGTGAACGAATTAAAGGAAAAGTTAATCTCAAAATCTTTTTTTTCTAACCCACATGACGATGACATTGTTAAATTGGTCCATCCACTCATAGTAGCACAATTGAATTTGTTTGAAGCCACGACAATACAAAATGACTTTGATTAATTTATTCTTCTCTGTCTTGTCAGTCTATGGTGCATGTTCACGAGAGCACTTCACAAAAAAGTGCAAGTCTTCTTCAATATCTCTATCATCAGACATTTTGCGGAGATCAGCTTATATACAGCATGCATCTGCTTATTTATGGCGGCGTCTACCCCCACTTAATGCGCATGCGTCGAAGTGCTCTCGTGAACGTGCTCTGAGCATTGATGGACCAATTTTACAATGTCTTAAGTACTTTTCTGGACCGTTGACAAAAACTATAACCATGATGTCTATGAGAAATCTCTCGGATGTCACCTAAAATAGCTTTATTCGTGTTCAGAAGACGCCAGGAGGTCTTAAACATGTTGTATGTCATGTGGGTGAGTAAGAAATGCACAATTTTGATTTTGAAATTAACCTTGCCTTTACAAGGTAAGGTGGCTGTGTTTTCAATGCTGTGTACTTGCCTTACCACATAAATGTCAACAGTAACAGATGGCTGATCGAGTTTATCATGACTTAACGAAAGGTTAGCAGAGTTTCCCACACACCCTTTCTCTATGTGCTTGTTGTGCGAGCTCTCGTCCTCCCTATGGTGTGCGTGTGCTCTATAGTTGTATCTCTGTGTAACATCAACAGTGTATTCTCTTATATTTCTGAATTTGCGCCAAATTGTCTGCGCTATACTCGATCTACAATAAAACCATCACTCGCATTTAAAGAAAAACATTGAGAAGATCAACATCGACGCGCTGATTGCTTTGGCCCAATCATTACACACTAACATTTCTGCTCTGAAATTGTTCAAAACAGTGCCTTTCCTGTAGCTCAGTGGTAAAAACATTGCGTTAACAATGCTAGGTTGTGGGTTCGATCCCAGGGGATTGCAAATACCTATGTAAAATGTATAGGATAAAGCAATGTAAGTCGCTTTGGATAAAAGCGTCTGCTAAATGTCAATGTAAATGTAAACACTTGTGTATTCGCCGAACTACTTACGTCCTTCGTGCTCTTTCTGTGTATCTGTATGTATGAACACTACTGATTCTGCTTGCAGTTTTTTTTTCTGCTTGCAGTCCTCACATAGCTAGTTCAGGTCAGCTTTAAAGTTTTCTTTCTTCATGTTGTAACGCAAAGTTGGGATGTGTAGAGAAAGAAGTAAAATTCCCAGGGAAAAGGACTGACACAAAGCAAAAGCTGAAATACTTCCTTCGAGTTTAATAAGGCTGCTTGTGCATCATCACAGTCATCAGCATACATGCAGACTTAAGCGACAAAACATAAAAGGTATCCAACTTTGGTCACAGAAACAGAATCCGGGGGAGCAGCTCTCGCATCTCACGTTCGTTCTCCCCCTCTTCATCTTGACATGTCATCTCATGCATGCGCAGATCTTTATTACCGTAAATACATAAAGTGATTTTGTTTATCCTGCACACTCAGTTTTGGGTTAAGAGCAAGTGTATGACCCAAACATCAACAACACGTTCGTTCACATTAAAATCGCCAGTGTTCAAATGGTCAAATGAACTTTTACAGAGTATATATAAGATTTTGCTGTGTTCAGATATAGAATCAACCCCCACCATATTTTCAAACATAAGTCCGGTTGTACTGCAACTATAAGGAAACGTCCGCTTGATGACATTACTGGTATTTTGAGACAGCTGTGTGAACGCTGTCTTAACGGTAACTAAACAAAATGCGATTGCTTGTGTGATCGGCAAATTTGTGTATTTACTATAAATTTACCAGAATGACTTTACCAGTAATTTACAAGCGTTGCCTTGTGAAAAAGAGCTAATGTGATCATAGAGAAATTCAATTCAAGTTTATTTATATAGCGCTTTTCGCAATGTGCATAGTTCCAAAAGCAGCTTTACAGGAGCAAATAAGAAAAACAGAAAAACACAGAAAGGTAAAACACAGTACAGTGCATGGTGTTTAAAGAACAAGCAAGATCATTCTAATAAATAATATCAAATAAATAAATAAATGCAGTCTCCCTGTGAGCAGGCCAACACTAACCAACACTGTAGAAGTGAAATAGATTTCAAGTGCTTAAACTATTGCAAACACGACATGATGGCATCACAGATATGCTTATTATTTGTGTGACGTCATCAGCACCATTGTCTCTCAAAATCCTGAGGTAAACACTGTGGAGCATGAAGAGTTGTGTTGAAACAATGATGTAAAGGTCCCGTTTTCTTATTGTGACATCTCTCATTTTTTCATTGACCTTCAGGCCAATAATTTGGTGTTTCACACAGCAGTGGAGCATTTTGGGAAATGTATGAATTCTTCAAGGGGAAACGCAAACATCCAGAAGCTGAATGGAAGAGGGTCCCTCCCCCATATAATCACTTCGAATGTGGAGCATGACTCCATCAAGGTCACAGCTGAATACTTGTTAAAAGATGGCAAAGCAGGTAAACTTTCATACAAAACTATAATGTAGAGACGTTGTTCTCCTATGGCTTTGTCTTTATAAATAATGCTTCATTTTAATTCCCTACTTTTCATATTGTATGACATAATCCAGGATTTTGCAATTAACACTGTGTTACATAAAATGCCCTTTTCATTTTCATTTTCCTTTTGTATTTCTATTTTTACTAAAACAAAGAAAAAATATAATTGTGGTGTAGTTGGAACTGACTTCGACTTGATTGGATTCTTGTTGTAGATGTCACGTTTGTGCCCGTTTCCAAGGTGACTGCAAGGGTGGAGGTAGAGGATGTCCTTGCAGCGATTCGTCCCAACACATGCTTGGTGTCAGTTATGCTTGCCAACAATGAGACAGGCATCATTATGGTAGGCATGTTGCCTTGACAAAAACCCTGCCATTGTTCAGATGTATGTAAAAAATAACATATAATTATTGAGACATTTTTTTATATATATTATTGTATGCTTTTTTTATTTAATTTTGTTGCCACATTCAAATTAAGATGATAAAATATACAGTTTTTTATTGTGCATTCCAGTTAATATCAATCAAACAGTTTGTTTTTTATTATATTTATTAAGTAATAATAACAAAAAAAATACAGTTAACAAATACAATAAAACTAGGGGTGGGCGATCTTGAAAAAAACTCAAATCACGATTTTTTCTAGATACATCACGATTCACGATTTTATCACGATTCTTCTTCAAGTTGGTTTTAAGACTATTTTGTAAATTAAAGGGGCTACAATACAGCCAAACTATGTCCCCATATAAAAATAAACTCTTTAACAATTATATTTTGAAGAATATTTTAATCAAGTTAATATTTAATGCAAGTGCAAGACCATAAATCAGCTGTTAGAAAAAACTTTTGAATTTTGTTTTGCATCTTGTTGTGGCACTCGGAGTAAAGCTGTGCAATGGCCGTGGAGGAAAAATATTTGCGGCTGGGTTTTCGTTACGTGGATCTTTGACTGTGAGCAGTCTTTTAAAGCTCTCATTTTCCACAGTCTTTATTGTAATAATGTATTTGGTCAGGTAAAATGCGACCGCGTCAGTTACATCTTTCCAGTGCTTGCTCGTTCTGTCATACGGAGTTCCTTTCTCAAATCCTTCTTTCGCTAAAGTCGTTTGTTTAAGCCTTGTAGTTCCCGGATGCTTGGTTGTACCTGATTTACCCGCGTGTGATCCGTTTAGAATTTGACTGTCGGCATACTCTTTCGGGCGCTTTCTCTTGAAGTTTAACAAGGTTCGTTGTGTTGCCATCTGACGTGCGAATCTTATCATTGCCACATTTGCAAATAACTGTTGTTTGGACCGTGTCAGTTGGGGAAAACCCAAACCATTTCAATATTACTGATGTAGAATTGTTTTTAGGGACCAACTCTTCCGTGTTTCCCTCCATCGTCACTGACCGCGTCTCTTAATCTTACTGAATTCACAAGCAACGTGTACGAGCTTGTTAACATGGCCCAATCTATCGCAAGGATGTTAACAAAATTCAATAGAACAGCAACGGATATAACATGTCTTGCACTATATAGGACGATTTAACGATTATTCCGAAAAAGTGGATCGTGCAGTCATTTTAATCGTTCGCGATCAAATATCGTCATATCGCACACCCCTAAATAAAACACAATAATCACATGCTAACACAATTAACATGATTTTTTTATATTTTCAAAAAAGAGGTATCTTTTACAAATAAAATATATATATAAAGTATACCGTAGGTTCAGCTAATTGTAAGCATTTTGCCTGTCTCATAAACAGTTAGCACATAGTCTTCATGGTTAAGCTCATTGTCATGAAATCTTTCTAAATGTTTACGTTTCAAAGCAGACTGCCGGTGTAACAGCAATTTTAGGATTGTTGTGAGTTGGTCTTAGTGATTTAGGGGTCCTCTTCACTACTCCTAACTCCTCACAGGTTAAGGAGCTAGTTTTAGCGCTTAACGCTTTGTGAAATACTCTTAGCACAAACATTTTGGACTCCTAAAATTAGGACTGACACACTCATTATTTTTAAGAGTTTCTTCTAAATCAGGATGTTATGAGCTACTTTTAGCCTTTAGATGTTTTGTGAATACAGACCCAGTTTTTTTTACTAGGATTAAGCATGAATGCCAAGTAAAATATATATTTTTTTCAACAGCCAATTAAAGACATTTGTCTGAGGGTTAAGGAGATAAACAAACAGAGGTCTCTCTCAACTCCCTCAATCCTCCTGCACACTGATGCAGCCCAGGCTATTGGAAAGATACGAGTGAATGCACAAGATCTGGGAGTAGACTACATTACCATTGTAGGGCACAAGGTAAGTAACAAGAGATGCTGTTCATATAATATCTCTCTCCGAGCAAAGCAAATTAGAGATCACTATTCTGTCGATCATGCGTTCCAGTTTTATGGCCCTCGGATCGGGGCTTTGTTTGTGAATGATCCTGGAACCCAAACCCCAGTTTACCCTATGCTTTTTGGAGGAGCACAAGAGCGGAATTTCAGACCAGGGTATGATATGGTTTATTGTGTTAATTGTGGTTTCATGCATATATCATTTAGTCTTTAGTTATTTTACAGTGTATTACTGACGGAAATTAATATCGTTATCTCTGTTTCTCAGAACTGAAAACACAGCAATGATAGCTGGTCTTGGAAAGGTAAAACCCATCATATTACAGTCAGTATAAGTATATCACTATCTTCTAGTGTGTCATACTGTACGTTTCCAGTCAAAAGGCTGGACACACTTGAGAGAAAATATTTTGATTATCCTACAACAGTTTCATCTCAAGGCATATGCTTCACCATGTAAAACTTATTTGGTGGAAAAATAAAATAACTAAGTAATATGTGCTTATGTATAAGACTTTTGATGTATCATTTGGACCAGATAGAGGGGAATATAATCAATTAATCACCCAGTATACATGAAAACTCTGATAGTACAGTATAAAAGTTGGTTGTGATAATGAAATGGTGCAGAGCTGTTATTTACCAAAAGAAGTGAACAAAAACTAAACGAACTCAACTAAAGTGTATACATTTTGATTTTCTTGTTTTAGTAACTTTATGATTTCCCAATCCAGTCTTCTTTCACTCCAAAGTTTACACTCAAGGTCAGTGCGTGATACAATCAGAGTGGGATAGCTAGTGCCCTTGCATAATGTTAGCTAACGTAATGACGCACCCAGTCACAAGACACACGCGAGCCAATGCCATATCAATGTCGAAGCTGACGTTCCAATTTTATTCTGTTAATGTGTGCAGTTCCCATAATAGGGTTGCAAGGGCAAGAACGTTTTGGCTAGACTATACCAGCCCAGAGCTTCACACTGAAATGAAACCTTAATAACCGCATTCACCAAAAGAGGTCACTGTTCAACAAACGGTGTGACCAAACCCTCAACCACACACATTCAATGGATTGCGTTGAGCATGGCCCACTCTGGAAGCCACACCTTATACACTTTAGTAAAATAAGTCATCTTTTGCAGAGTGTATACTGTACAAGTGAGAGTACATTTACAAAAGGCTTTGTCTACCTGAGTCAGCGTGGATTTACTCTGGGTGCTCCGTTTTCCTCCCATATCCCAAAGACATGCAGGTTAGGTTTATTGAGGATTCCAAATTGACAGACGAAAAGACTTGTGTATGGATTGACTGCTTCTCACCATGAATATAGCCTGAGATGCTGGAAAGGCCTTAAGAATGTATAAAACAAACAAACTTTGAAGAATGCTTTCATGAAGAGCATGACGGCAGGTTATAACTCATAGCATATGGACCACGCCCTGCACCTGTCATCAACTGCCAGGACAATGATGCAGAACTAATGTCACATGGCCCCTAATGTGTAGCCCCGCTCATAGAATCACATGACATTACACCCAAATCTAGCTGCATCCCAGGCTACACATAACACCACCTTCAAGGTTTTAGAACTGTTAAAAAGAACTGCCCACTCATGTAAATGAGCGCTCAAGACGGTGCAATGAACACACCCAAGTGGCACCTGTGCTCCACCACGAGCCTGATTTACTCTCACTCTCAGTTCCATCTGACAGCTGGATTCGGCAACCACTTCTTCAACACTGGTTTACACTGACAACGCAACCAAAACGAAAGGGGGGGATTGCCTACACTAGCATAAGACGTCTCCTGCCAGAGCCTGAGCACCCAGACGATAAGAGCTGGTTTGCGCTGCAAAAGCCATCCAGCGATTTTCCATTTGCATCAGAGCACAGAGGTAAATCACAGAGACCTGCCAGATCGCAGATCTCATGCACACAAAGACACATGGTCGATGACACAGTGGTGAGGCTCGATGACACAATGGTAAGGCCCGACACACACAGAGCAGTTTTGTGGAAAACGACATGCCTATCCCACTGCAAAACTTTAAACTGGGCCCCCAGACATCCCAACACAAGTGACAGCTATTCAAAGTCGACCAGTAAAAACTTCGGTATTGTGTGGCAACCGGTAGTCACAAACAACTCAACTGCCCATCCCCTGCATCGCTTCTGAGCCACAGAGCCTCACGCCGCTACAGCCCCCTCATCACACCCACCCACACTTGCTCCCCCTACAATATAGCTTTGTTAAAGTAGCTACAACCACACACCAGTGATGCTAAACCACCACTCACACCCATCCACCTCCCTGTATTGACGTCTGACCTTGCTATCGCGCATAGCCTTAGCCGATTTCATGCACATGCTGCATCTGAAAGACATTTACATTTAGTCATTTAGCAGACGCTTTTATCCGAAGCGACTTACAAGTGGGGTAGGTAATGGAAGCAATTAGGACAGCATAAGTACAACAAGAGCATAAGTGCAATCAAAAAGAAGACTGGTTTCATATAGCCTAACACAGTATACAGAAACATTCATTCATACATTTTTTTTTTTTTAGAGTAGAGAAGAAACGAGTAGAGAAGAAACTTGAGTCAGAACAGAGCAGTAAGATGTTGGCGGAAGAGATGGGTTTTCAGGCATTTCTTAAAGATGGCTACAGAATCTGCAGATCTTGTAGCAGCAGGCAGATCATTCCACATAGGTGGAACAGATCCGGAGAAGGTGCGCGAGAGAGATTTTCTACCTTTATGGGATGGCACCACAAGACGCCGTTCGTTTGCAGAGCGTAGGGATCTGGCGGGTACATATGTCTGCATTAGTGAGTGAAGATAAGGTGGTGCCAAACCAGGGGTGGTCTTGTAGGCCAGGAGCAGAGCCTTGAATTTGATGCGAGCGACTATAGGGAGCCAATGTAGCTTAATGAGTAGAGGAGTAACGTGTGCTCTCTTCGGTTCATTAAAGATGACTCTTGCCGCAGCATTCTGGATCATCTGTAGAGGTTTGGTTGTGCAAGCTGGAAGTCCTCCCAGTAGTGCATTGCAGTAGTCCAGTTTGGACAGGACTAGAGCCTGTACTAGGACTTGCGTAGCATGCTCTGATAGGAAGGGTCTAATTTTCCTGATATTGTAGAGGATGAATCTACAGGACCGGGTGGTGCTGGCAACTTGATCTGTGAAGTTGAGCTGGTCATCGATCACCACTCCCAGGTTTCTTGCCTTTCTGGAAGGTGTGATGGTTGATGAGCCCAGTTGAATGGAAAGGTTGTGATAAATCTTTATATCAGCCGGGATTACAAGCAGTTCGGTTTTTGAAAGACAATATCCTCTAGTTTGTTTCTAATAACCCCACAGTGCCACGGCTTTCAGCTTTCCAGGAACAAAGTGGGGTCATGCTGATGTATGCCAATGACGCACCTGACACCATGGTACCAAAGCCACTTACAGCAGACAGAGAAGTGGCGCAATGGCCTGGCAGGCAGCGACAGAGCACATCAGAAGATGTGTAGTTTGATGCCAGCTCCAACCACAAACTTCTAACGACACAGCCTCACTACAACTGAAGACAGCCACCTCCCAGGGTTGGACCTCAAAATAGATTGTGTTTGACCTGTACCCAGGTCAACAATGGGCAATTATGACTTTTTACCATCACGTGCAAGCTCACCAAGTGGGTAGAGTACCGCCCAGCTTCCCATGAGACAGACCACTGCATCACAGCACTTATCAACATGTTCTTCAGGTTCAGACTGCAACTGATACCTATCTTAGACAGAAACACCCACTCCAGGACTGAGATTATGCGCAGAAGATTTGGAAACTCGAGAGCATACAAGCCTGACCCCACTCTCCGAACCAAACTCAGCCTGCCAAGTATAACAAACCAATTGAACAACAATCAGTACACTGGAGAAGTATGTTTCTGTTAACATGAAAACTGGGACAGGAACATCCCCTTGTGCCTGACGCCATCAGAGGAACCTCAAACCAACCAACTTGTGTCTCTCCTCAATCTGCTCCCACATGCGATCCCACCATTAAGATCCAAAAAACTATCGTCTGTTGAAGTTTACATTTAAAATTCGTCACCAGATAGAGGGGAATATGTAGAGCCTGGCATAGCCAAATTGTTGGATCTTGTGTCCGGATAATTAGAGGCGCACCCATTGGTGGGGGGAATGTACATCATTTTTTTAGTCTGCTTAAAATGTCTATATAGATTGTAATCTTATAACATTAATAAGATTAACAAAAGATTCCTCGTTTGAAAGGTCTAAGGGTCTAGTCCCAGTTTATGGTCTCTGTTTTGCTATATATATGCTCCAGCAATCGTAATGTAGAAATTTGTGACAAAAGTGCAAAAAACAAGTAGGATAAAATGGGACTTCATACCTTTGTTTTGATAAAACGATCACGATTCGAATCCAATTTTGTCGCAGCTGTGGAGAAAGGTCTAATAAAACTGTCTTATTAAATACATCTGTAATAAGATTCAAGTAGGGAAGGAAGGAGTCGGGAACCGGAAGACATTTAAAACATTTATTAAAGTAATATAACAGAACATAAACAGCCGGCGGTCGTCCGTGAGGGGCCGAAATAACATAAACATAAATAGACAGATAAAGACAAATGAGACAAATAAAACATAAATACAAACACAAACATGTTCGGGCCCGGTCCTCTCTCCTCGACGGTCCGGTCGCTCGTTCCTTTTATATGCTCCCAATCTCCTCCTTTAGCGGGGCGTGTTCCCCGTCCCCTGCTCCTCCCCCTTGGGCGGACGGAAGCAGGCTCCGGCCTCTGGCAGGCGGTGGCCGCACTCGGCACTCCCGCCCCGTGCTCCTCCTACTCGGGGGACGGACGCAGGCTTCTGGCGGATGGCGGCAACTCCCCCGCTCCCGCTTGGACGACAGCCACCCCACCTCGACCCAGGGGCGCGGCAGCACAGGTCGCCGTTCCACCGAGGCTTTGACGGTGGCCGCACTGTGCACTTCCGTTTCCGAAGAGGCACCGCTTTGGAAAGCCACTGGCGGACGCCCTTCGTCCGCGCTGCCCGAACTCTCCGGCACCGCGAGGCCACTCGGCGGCGAGGACTCTCCGACAGCATGTCTCTCCTTCCTCCCGGGTTTCGGCACCAATGTAATAAGATTCAAGTAGGGAAAGAAGGAGACGGGAACCGGAAGACATTTAAAACATTTATTAAAGTAATATAACAGAACATAAACAGCCGGCGGCCCGAAATAACGAAATAACATAAACATAAATAGACAGCCGGCCGCCCCTCACGGACGACGGCCGGCAAATAAAACATAAATACAAACACAAACATGTTCGGGCCCGGTCCTCTCTCCCCGACGGTCCGGTCGCTCGTTCCTTTTATATGCTCCCAATCTCCTACGTGATTCGAGCCCGGTGTGCGCACAGCTCACAATTACTCACCGGACTCGAACCACGGTCTCGCCTCGCCTACTCTACTACAACATCCTATAGCAATTTTTATCCCCAGAAGCGTATTATCAATAAAATTACGTCACATTTCGCCTGAACGGCATGGCTTCCATCATTCTTATGTTCCCCCGCCAGCCAATGACTTCATTGAAAAGTATTGTCATTCAAAACGAGTCCACCAGTGTGCGTGATGTACAGTATATCGTCCCCATGTGGCCTAGAGTATTTTCTATTGCTCACTAGATTCACAAGCATATCAAAGTGTAATGCAACAAATATTTTTATTTCAATATACTTCAGCCTCTCTACATTTGTTTTACATATAAGAATTTAAAACCATTTTGAACGTAGCCCAAAGTGTCCTCATATTCCAAAGGGTTCAAGAAAAACAGCCTTATAGGTGAAGGTAGCTCATATTTATGGGTAAAGGGCCTAGAGTGGGGGTCTGCTTTAAAAGGATAACCTCTTCAGATTCAAAGCGAGCAGAGGAGATTTAAAAGGTTCCAGGTTGCCCTAACAGAGAGACTTAAGACCTGCAGCTGACCCAGAGAAACATTTTTGGATGAAACCCGACCAAAACTGTCCTTTTCTACTGTGACGTGCCTGTGGAACGTATGAAAATATTTCTGCTCTATTTCTCTCTTTGTCCCAACCAGGGATACCTGGCAGCATCCTGCCGGAGGCAACCATATGCCCGGCAGACTTACTTCAATGTAACTTTTCTGAAGTCTCCACGCGGGGGACATTTATTTGCACCCAGAGAAAATGCAAGAATTCTGATCCTATATTATTTAATCTTTGCCGCGTTTAAGTCACGCTCGTTTTAAAGCTTTAAAACATGATTTATTTTACTGATGTTCAGGGGCTTAAACTGCCAATCTCTCACAACCCCTCTTTCTCTTCTTCGTATGTTCCTCGCGCATTTGTCTGTGTATTATGTGTTTTTGCCTATAAGTTGTGTATAGGCCTATTTTTTTGTTTATGTAAAGTTAGTCTAAAAAATAACCATATGTTCATACAGGATGGTTTCTTTGATGCTCAATATTTGGTCCCTTGATCCGTGTTTGATCTATGATACCTTTCTGAGTTCTTTGGAGCATGTTGTAGCTGATTGCCTTGTGGTTAGTGCTCCGGCATATGGCGCTGTTGCGTTTCGGGCGACCTGAGTTTGAGTCCCAGCTCGTGGTCCATTACACCTCCTCTATCACCCAATTCGCTTCCTGTCCTGACTCTCCTACTGCATTAATAAAGGCCAAAAATAAATCCTAAAAATAAAGTAGTTCTGTGAAGCAGAGATGTTTATGGTATAATGTCACAGATGCATTTGCTGGACGAATACGTTCAAGTTGATGTTATTACTTCTGCTAATCAGATATAACCACAAAAATTGTGTGCTTAATAACAATTATTACACATATTTTCCAACATTTATACCAATGATTCCCTGGCTGAAACAGATGTTTTAAATAACTTGTGTCAATTATTTCGACCCTTATTGGACTTGGTGGAGATCTTTCGTTAAACGTTTAAAGGGTAAGCAAGCTCACATTTAATGTTTTCAAATTGCTACATATAGATTATTTTACACCTTGGTGGAGAATCTTATTTGGTAAGCAAAGCTCATCATTCATTTAGCAACACTGACATCCCTTACAGAGATGAGGAGGGTTGTCACGAGAGCTATTTTTGCTCCTGCAAGATAAGCCGCGCTGTGGTTCTCATCTGCTGTGGTTTGATTTCCTCAAACACTTAAGATGGGCCGGGACCATAGGTTGTGGTGCATGCTCAGTAAGGTAGGGCCTGGTCTTCCTGGTGTTATATAATGCACGGCATGACCGTGTTGTCTTTGCAATGTGACAAGCGTCATCAAAGGTTACTCAAAGATTCTTGGCTGTTTTAAATGGACTAATGGCTGTATTGCCAAGTCGGATGGTGAGATCAGGCTGCACCGAGGGATTTCTTTGTTTGGTTGAACACAGGGACTACTTAGTCGGGAAATAACAGTTGGGGGCTTAATATTTGCGTAGGAGCTTCACTTTGGTACTGTACTTAGCTGCTGCTAAAGTAGATGTCATTTGGTGCAGGCCAATACATTTTGACCAGCAATCACAAAACCACTACAGTAGCTAACATAACATATGTAGATTTTAGAGATTGACAGATGAATGGTTATACACAAGCTATCCACATGTATGTAATTAGTGGATTTATAACATTAAATTAAAAAGCCGACCAGAGAGTGAAGAATGTAGGTACGTGATGAAAAGCGTGGAATTTAAAAAAAGAAAAATCTGCATTGCAAATTAATTTGTGAACATATGACTAGTTTTGAAATACAAAAGCAGCCCTTTCAGAACTATTTGAATGAATGAATGAATTATTAGTTATATATTTGTATTTTATATCTCAAATAATGTATTTTTGTTTGGATAATAAAGCAATAATAAAGGCCATAGTCCCCAGAGTTTGTTGTGTTGTAATTTAATTTACTAATTTTTTTGGTTTGTGTGTTTCTTTTTTTGGGAAAGGCTGCAGAATTAGTAAGTTTAAATCTAGATCTATACGAAGCCCATTTATTGGATATTAGATGCTACCTGGAACAGAAGCTGATAGTAAGTGCTTGTTTGTTTATAGTTGTGTGTTCAGAACACCTCATGTAAAATAGAGGGAACTATATGTAATATTCAACATTTACATTTTTCAGACTGTCTTTGGAGAGGATAGGATTCATTTTAACAGCCATTTTCCCGGCTCAGACGTTTTGCCCAACACTTGCAATGTGTCCATCCTGGGAAGAGGACTGGAGGGTGAGTGAAACACACCTTTATAGCTTTAGTTATATAGAATGTATACAATTTCAGCTACATTTATGATGCTACAGAGATTAGTCACAGATATGTTGTTTTAGTCAAGGTCTGTTATGTGAACGGGGTTTAAAGTTTTACGGCCCTGTGCCATATCTCCGGGGTTCAACATTTGGCTGCGCAAAGATTGTCCTGCCTTAAATTTTTTTTTATTGATATCAGGTTTAAGTTCAGAAGTTGAAAGAAACCTAGCTTTCAACCCAACTAACATTACTAGCTAATTGTAAGTACAATGGTGCAGTTCTTTGAAAACGTACAGTTCAGATCCAGCTAAAACTGAGTGCTTAGCAGCATAGTCTGCAGGATAGAGTGTAAGTTTATCCTAGATCCAAACTCCCCACTTTCACTGAAAACTCACCTTTTTGCAATCAAAATGGGTCACCTTACCCCTACTTGCTCCCCGGGCGCTGCAGTGATTTCTGCCCACTGCTCTGGGTGTACATGTGTTCACGACTTGCTGGACGAACAAACTACCAGCGAATCAACGAGGAAAACCCCTTTCAACAAAGAACCCCACAAAAAGGAAGCCTCATTGAAGAAAACGCAACAAAGTCGAGTAAAGCCTTCATATTCTATAGCTGAACTGGTGTATATTTAATAAACGTACAATTATTTAAAGCCTGCATCATTTGCCGGAACAACAACCGTCTTGTTCATGCACCACCGAGGTATATGGAAGTTAGACATAAGCATTAATAACTTTGTCAATATGGATATTTATTTTATAAAATCACATCAGTGTCGAGCAGTTATTTTACCGATGGATGTACTTTTGGTCACTCTGCATCACATGGTCACTCTGCATCACATGGTCACTCTGCATCTCATTGTCACTCTGCATCTCAATCCGGATACAGCTGGAGACCGTAATGGAAAACATTTGCAGAAAATTTTGCTGTGCATGGGAGATATTTTGCTCATGCAAGGTTTCAGTTTCCCACCCCCCCAGGCACGATGGAATCAGAAGTTTGGCCCTCCCAGGCCCCAATGCCCCACGCCAAATAATTGATTTTAACATTTCAGCCCAAACATTTTAGAGAGTAGCAATTTTTTTTCATTTTATAATGAAATACCTATACATTAAAATGGTAATATTTGAAACTTTAATCCCCTAACATGATTTAATGATAAAGAGTTTGGTTCCAAAATGAAATAACTTTTTTCAAAAATCATGTTTTTTTATTCTGTATTACAATTAATATCAATCAAATTGCAGTTGGTTTGTTTTAATTAAAGCCATAATATCTAAAAAAATAAGCTAACTTACACAATGAAAACATGATGCCATACTTAGTTATCTCATTTTGGAGTCAAACTCTTCATACATTCTTCTCATCAAGCCGGTCAACTTTCTAATATACACTCATTAGCTTCGACCAACAGGAAGTCTACTACTTAGGTTTGAAGGTTGATTTTGACAGAAAACAAGCTCTGAATTAAAGCGACATGGTCGAATACTGCAGGTGTTTGATGGAAATGTAACGCCTCTTACCATATTTGGAACATCAGGTTCCAAAGCAATTGTACTGACCTTACTGGCATACATTTGGGCGGTCTTAGTCAAACTGACATAGATTTGTGGGGGTGTGGTTACACAAGGTATTTCAGTCAGGTCTGGGTGAGTATTCGCTTTTATATTGAATGTATCTTTTGTACCAAACATTTTCATTTTTGCCATACATGCATGGGTAACTGATAACACATCAAAGACACAGGAAGACACGTATTCACGCTATATGAACCCTTTAAGGCATACTTTTTAGGAGAATTGTCCAATTAACACCAAACTTTGTCAACATAATGCCAAGATATTGAAGAGGAAGTTGGAAAATGATTTTGGATATTTTGAATGGCCTTGCCATGGCAATTTTAGCAGTAGAAAGGATGAATACTAAGGTTATCCACCAGATAGAGTGAGGATAAGAAATCATTTAATCCTAATCATCTTTCTGCTGTAATTGTTTGCAATATAAATTGACAAACAAACAAATACATAAAATATGTTAACGCACTGTACTGGCAATATAGATTTATTTAATTATTAATAAGTTATTGTTTTATAGGTCTACTTATGACGTTCACATTGTTTTTACATTAAAAAACATCAAATCAATAAGTGAAAGGGTATTTTCCACCCATGTTTTGTGGCCGGCTCGAAAACCCTCAGTTTTAATGTGTATGCGCCCCCACTGCTATGATTGGATAGCAGTTTGCACAGTAAACTTAGTTTGAGCCTTCTGTGAATTTGGTTAGACATGTAACGTCAGGTTACACATTATCAGGACATATCAAGTGATCTCTATCAAGCAATAGTGACCCTTAGCACAAATATGTTTTAGTCACATAAGATTGCTCCACCCTTCCTGTTGGATCCGCACAGCACTGCTTTTTAATTTTAGTCTCCCCACAAATTCAGCGTCGACCCGAGCCTAGTTCACAAAGGAATCCACATTGAAATGATGCAAAAAATGTACCCGCCTATGATGGAACGTCATTAAAAATAAACTTCAACCACGCATTAATAATATCAGAATCCAAAGGATGGTTATGCAACGACTTTGTTCCTCCAAAACCAGGCACTGCACAATATTTAGCACAATTTATATCTTTAACGGCATGTTTATTGCTTGCTCGCTCTATTAGGTTCTGCAGAACTTGTGTTACTTCAGTGTTTACTACCAGTGGGCGGGGCTAGAGAAGTAGTCGTTGATATTCTTCTGTGGCGGCGGTGTTCAACCTATCTACATGTAAGTAATAAACATGTTGGGAAAACTGTAGAAACATGTTAAAACACGTAAGCAACACTTAGCTAAGAGATGCTAACAACTAAGCGTTAATGTATATTATTAAAGTGATAGTTCAACCAAAAATGTTAATTCTATCATCATTTACTTATCCTCTTGTCATTTCAAACCTTTGTCTTTTTCTTCTGCGGAACACAAAAGAAGATATTTGAAAGTAAGCATGAAATCAAAAAGGAAAATTCTAAGTATTTTACACAGAGTTGCAGTGATTATTATAAATGATTTATCCATGCACATCATCATTTTTCAAAATTCATCTGCACTTGTTATCTTTAATAAAAAACATTAAACTCCTCTCCCCCTCTCAACAACAACTCTTTATCACATGACATAAGCGCCAAAAAAATGGTAGGAATATACTAGCTGTCCAAGGGCCAGGCATTTTTAGCCCTCCCCTCCAGGCCCAACTTACAAAAAACAATCACAAAGGGAAGGGCTAAATACAGCTCCGCCCTACACTTGTTCTAATTTCAGAAGCAGTTTCACTTGGATATACGTCATGATACAGAAAAGATGTAAATCGCAACCTCCCTCTCATGATGACTTGAAGAAAGTTGGTAACCGAACAGCGCTGGTCCCCATTAACTATCGTATGGACACAAAACCAATGCAAGTTAATGGGGGCTGATTCACAACAATTTTCGAAATATCATCTTTCGTGTTCTGCAGAAGAAAGTCAGTAATACAGGTTTGAAATAAAAAGAGGGTGAGTGCCATTATTGTGGCTGGGGACTTTAAAAAAACTAATCTCAGACATGTTATCCAGAACTTTTGGCAACACTTCTCATGTCCAACCAGAATGGAAAGTGTACTGGACCACTGTTATGCACATGTCATTGTATCAGAGGATGAGGTTTGCAGATTGCGGAAGCGGTTAAACACCAGAAAAGCAGCCGATCTAGGCATTCCCGGTCGGGTATTGAGACGCTCACCGATCAGCCGGTTGGCATGTTTACATTTATTTTCATCGAGTTTCTCACCAAGTCTTGCATCATGAAAATAATCTGTCAACCTTCCTGTACCTAAAAACAAAAAGCCCTCTTGTCTGAATGACTATCGACCTGTGCCACTGACATCACTGGCTATGAAGGTTTTTGAGAGGCTAAATAAAAAAAACATCTGTTTTTCCTTTGCTTTGCAGTTTGCATATCCCCCCCAACAGATCCATAGAGGATGTCATTTCTCACATTCTGCACACCACTCTCACCCACGTCGACAACATGAACATTTTCTGAAGCTGTTGTTTATATTATAGCTCAGTCTTTAACACTATAGATCCCCACAGACTGGACTCTAAGCGCAGGAACCAATTATGTGATCCCCAGCTGATTCTGTAAGTTTGCCTGCTTAAAAAGAAATGAAGGGTCTATAATTTTTTTGTTAGGTTTATTTCATTTGTCAGGACGCCATAGACATGCCCTTCAACAAAAAGTAAAGATCTTCGCAACATATCAACACAAAGGTCTTAAGATTATACTGGCCAAATATGATGTTGATCTGTTGAAATCTCTATTAGGAGTTAATCACAGTGTAAAACATTAAACTTCCTGTTGCCTGAAGGTGGCGCTGTAACTGGATATTACCATGTAGATGTCTTTAGGCCAGAACTTTTTTAAAATGTGTGAGGTTTGAAACATCAAACTTTGGCAGGCCGCCACAGTCACATTCTCCCAGGAAAAGTCAGGAGAAGCCACCTCAGCCTATGCGCCAGAAAAGTCTTACCACACAAGTTTATATAATAAAATGTTGAAATATTAAATGGAAGCATAAGCTCAGAAGAGGGGTAAAGCCAAAATAACAAACAAGAGGGAAACTAATTATTTTGGGGAGGAACTGTCTTACCTAAACAGACAGAAAATAAAAAAAATAAACAACGTAATCCTTACTTACTAATACATCAGAAAATGATTCAAACCAAGAAGATTGGCACCCTCTCCATACAACTTCCAAGAAAGGGGAGAAAGGTCTATAAAAAATCAAATAAAAAGTACAATTACTTTATACCAATATAATAATTTTACAGCAATATTACAATACCATTTCCAATCTCACCCATCGCGGATCAGCGTCACAACTATTTGCTTTATTATTTAACATTTTAAAATGAAATTAAAACATTTTATTTCATTTAACATTTTAAAATAATGTAAGCTGTTATTGTTAAACTTTATGTATTTATGTTAAATACTGTATATACTTTGAATATACATATCACTGGATGAATATGCACACTTTACAATTTCAGTGTAAAAAAACAAACCGTTAAAGGATGTTAATAGAGTATTTGAACTGCAGAGCAATTGCATACCATTACTCTTGTCCACTTATTAGGCAATATTTGATGCATTGGGTCAAAGATAGTTGTGGCCTAATGGTTAGAGAGCCAGAGTTATAATTTAAAGGTTGCAAGTTCAATTCCCAGGCTGGCAGGTTTCCAAGGCTTTATTAGGTGACCCCCAAAGGGATCACCTATGGCATACTGTTCCATTCATTTAATATATCAAAAGCTTAGACTTAATGTTTTTCATACTGACTGTATTCCTTAAAAATGTCTTTCTGATCCTCAGCCTACTCCTTTACTTTTACTTTAAAAGGCCTTTCTCCAAATTACAATTCGCCTTTCAGGATAGACCGTTTCCACCTCTTTTAACTAATGGAAAGCCTGTGCCTTTTAGCTAACAAAGTAAAAAAAAAAAACGAATTGTATGTGTATTTAACTCTTTCACCGCCATTGAGGATTTATCTCGTAATTTTAAAATGAACTGTTCCCAGCCAAAGATAAGTTATTACAGCAATCAGTGTTTGTACTGTTGTACAGCAGGTGGCGCTATTACACACCTTTGGAAAAATTACAGATCCCAGAACCTAGAACGTATATGTTTTAGCGGTTTTTAATGATTGTTCCGAATGTTATCTGGGCGGAATCTTTGATAAAAAAAGGTTCATTGCATGATCTTCTATGATGAAGATAGAAGAATACAGTTTATTTTGTTTAAAAGCTGAGACTCTGTCATTTGACATATTGTTTGTCCATATATTCTTTACAGAAAGTTTACTGTGAGCCTTTAAAGTTGGGTGAAAATGTTAAAAAACACTGCCGTTGGCTGGCAACTTTTTTTTAAAAAGGCTTGCGGGGAAAGAGTTAAGAGGGATAGGCTACAGAAACATTTAAGCATTTTTTTCCCAAAATGATGACCAATGTAGTAGTTTTTAGAATTAAACGAGTCTCCCTTATTTTATTTACATCAGCAACTGTTGCAAATATAGCTGATACAATGCAGAGTCAGTTTTCAGAGAACCAAGCAAAGACAGATTTTTTTAAGGAACATACCATGAAGGAAGAAAAAAAGAGGTTTAATACTGCCATCAAAATTAGCATTGTGATCAAATACATATACACATCCCAATTTTGGTAGAATACCGTCATAGACACTTTAAAATAACAGTCACATCTTGTTGAGTTTTGTCTCAACAATTCTACAGTTTATATAACAAAGATAGCCATGAAAAGTATATATTTTAAGTATTATAGTATAAAAATAGTGCATATATTTTTATATTTAATAAAATATTGCACTTTGCATTTATAGTTTTATAAACACATTACTTAAATAATTTAATTTTATGAGATTTAAGTCTTCATTCAGTAGTAGTTTAAAAATGTATAATACATCTGCCTGGACTAATAAATAATACAAATAAATGTGCACAACAAAGGTTATCTTATTTTTTTTGAGGGCTTTAATGTATTCTATAAGTGAAATACAGCTTTGGAGCCACAATCACCCATTAGGACCAAACATTATTTACGTGTTTCTTTAACATCTTGCATGTCTGTTGGTCTGAAGTAGGTCAGGACTTGACCCTGCAGATTTGTAAAACACAAGAGCTTTTGTGAATTATTGATTTTTTGATTTACTTTTCTTTCCTGCTGTAGGGCGTAGAGTGTTGTCCACATGCAGGAGGTTGTTGGCTAGTGTTGGTGCTGCCTGCCACTCAGACAGAGGAGATCAGTAAGTATTTACAAAGAAAATTAACATAAAAACCAGTTGCCTGGTACTGTATGCTAGTGTACCACAAGTTACTATGCATGATAAAAGGAAACTGTTTAATAGAAACAGATTTGACAATCCGCTTGTTAATTTGTGATGTAAAGAATACTGTTTACCGATCCAGGTCTCCACTCATTTCAATTGAGGGTATCATTTCAATGTACAATTATTTATAAGCACTTCTTCATTCATATAACATATTTACGCAAAACCTTTATAAGCTTGGAAGTCAGTATTTTAATAAATCATAAAAAATATTTTGATCGAGTATTTGAACCGAGTAACGGTATATGATCTTCCATATATGGTGGTGCGTGACATCAGGCTTAACAAAAGCGGATAAGTTCAACAACAGCTTTCTTCACAGATTGTTTCACCTCTTACAACGACTCTACAAAGACAAAGATACTGTTCTAATATGTCTTTTTGATAAGTTTCATTCTGGTTTGTGTAAAGTTTAAGTATCAAATTATCTATTTACTGTGTGCAATTTTAATGTCAAGCTATTTTTCTTCGTTTTATTTCTATTTTCACAAAATAAAGGATTTCAAATTCTGTTAATTCCTTAGGGCGTCCTATATTCTTCTCAACTGTGGGATTCCATATAATGTGGCTACCAATGCTCTGAGAATAAGTGTGGGCAGAAGTACCTCCCGTGAAGATGTGGACATTGTAGTGGAGGATCTGAGAGAAACTGTTGAGCAGCTGGAGAGAATGAACTAGTGCTGTTTTCCAGAATAACACCTGTGGGATGGATTTTACACACAGAAAGTGAAATTGCGCTTGAACCAATAATGAATCTTAATCAAATGTTTTTTTTAGCCTACAGTTATGTGCTATTAGTATGAAAACAACATTTATTGTTGGAGAGTGTGTTAAAAGGATAGTTTTCTGGATAGCAGAATATTTCATGTAATGTAAAATGTACCTTAATTTATTGAGCTACGAGATATGTAGCTAATTAAGCTCAATAGTTTAATCTCTCTAAATTTTTGGATATCATTATTGGCCTAGCTGTAGTCAGTTCAGATCAGAGTTTAGGGATCTTTTTTAGATATTTGGGAAGGGTTGCAATTTTTGTTTTTATAATAAATGACTCTTAAAGCAGTATCCAAACTATCCTATCCATATTATGGAAACGTTTTAAAGGATATCTCCACCAAAGAATGAGTTATTCCACAACCGTAAGACCTCCTATCATTTTCGGAACACAAGATGTTTTGATGAGGTCGCAGAGCTTTGGGACACCCCCGTGACAGCATCGCAACGTACAATGAAGTCGCAACGCACAAAAAGTAAGTAAAGAAATGGTCAAAATAGTCCATGTGACTCAACAATTTTCTCCCTCTGTCATGTCCAGAAGCTTCTGTCTCTGCTTAACAAGCATGCATTGTGAACGCCGGCTCCTGTGTCTGGACTTCACTTATGTGTGGCATGCTCTTTTGAACGCGCATTGGAGACAGGTACGGAAAGGAGTTATTGTTGAAAAAGCTGTTATTTTGGTTTTATGGCGCACAAAACATAGTCCTCTCTTCAAAAAATGAAGATTTTAGTCAATGTAGAGTCACATGGACTATTTAACCATGTATTTACTAACTCTGTGCTATGGTTGTATGTTGCGTTGCTGTCTATGGGGGAGTCAGAAAGCTCTTAGACATCATCAAAACTATCTTAATTTGTGTTCCTAAGCTGAACAGAGGTCTTAGGGTTGTGGAACGATTTAACAATGAGCAATTTTCATTCTTTTTGTATTGGCAGAATATTTAAAAGGCTTATAGAAAAGGTTTTAGCTAGCTTTTGGAACGGAGCAATTTCATATTTCCATGTAATAAGGCATGTGGTTGCCTTTGAATCTATGATGCAGATACCGTGGAAATTGGTGGTTTTACACAATTGTGGACAAAAAATAGCTCCCCATTGTATATATGAGCAAAATATGTGGTTAAAATAAATATACATTTTTGGTAACACTTTAGTATACTGTTTCCTACTTAATGTGTAAATAAGAAGGAATTACTGCCAAACTAATAGGTAATTCCTCATTACTACTTATATCTGCTCTAATATCTATTAAGGAAGATGTGCTAACTAATCAGTATGTAGTAGCATTTATAATTTTGTAAAGTAACAGTTAATATAACAATAGCTTTCAAATTCACTCATTCCTCCTTAAGAACAACTATTAGTTATCTACTAATTCAGATTATACATACGTAACTATGAAGTTACTACTAATCATATTCACAATTGACCATCACAAAAATTATTCAGTTGACATTTCTTCTTATTTACTTTTGCATAGTACTACTATGAGGCAAATGCACTACTATTGCCACTATTACTATGGTTACACTTTAGTATAGGGACCAATTCTCACTATTATTTATGACAAGGCAATTGGAGAGGGGCAGTTGATTCCTGGTTTTTGAAAACAAAAATAAATTTGTTGTAATGACTCGTTTGAAGTACAAGAATTCCATGAAATGCATATTGCATTTCTTTTAATAGTAGTAGTAATAGCGGCAATAATAGTGCATTTCCATAATAGGATTACTATAGTGAATAATAAGAAATGTCCATTGCTTGATTATTGTGATGGTTAATTGTGTATATGACTGGTTCAGAATCTGAATTATTAGATACAAAGTAATAAAATGATTCTCCATACTGATTAGTTAACACATCTTCTTTAGTAGTTAATAGAGCAGATATTAGTTTTAATGAGGAATTACCTATAAGTTCTGAAGTTATTCTTTCTTGATTACACATTAGGTTAGAAACAGTATTCTAAAGTGTTACGCCGTTTTAAGTTTTATTTAATAAAAATGATAAATATCCAGTGTGTCATTCAAGTAAAACAACTGAAAGTGGGGGCAAATCACATTATGAAACAAGTGTATTTCTCTTATACACAATGGCCACAATTATTAGCCCCCCAGAAATTCTTACAAGTAAAAAATATCTTGAGTATATTTCTATCGATATTTTACATTTTCTTAACACACCACAGAAACATGATGTTGTCCAGTCATGACTTCTTGCACAGGAGAGTAAAAATTCAAGAACACAAATCCCCTTAATCATTCATTACAGTAGGTAAAACAAAGGATATTGCTATGATGTGCAGCAAAAGATTGTTGAGGCACACAAAATAAAAAAAGGCGCTTCCCTTGGGGGTAAAAAAAACGGCCAATGTCCAAAGTTAAATATACTGCCGGATCTTTATTGTTTTGAATCCATATAATCCATGGCATCATGGATTATATCAAATACCATTAGATAAATTACTAATTAGCGTGTTGACAAAATGTTTATATGCTCTCCTACTTGTAAGTCGCTTTGGATAAAAGTGTCTGCCAATAAAATATATCTAAATATCTAAACCTGACTTGCCCTGCTAGTAATCTTATAATGGGTCGTGGTAAGGTCTTCCTTCAGCACAATGGTTCAAAACAAACAGCAAAATCAACGAAAAAATTACTTAAAGGTCTCATAAACTTTGGCTTTTTTAAACTGGCCATAGTAACTTACTCTGAGAACAACATAACCTACTTGTAACACTACAGATGGTCATAAGGACGATGCCACACAAAGGAATTGAGGTGCAAAATGTAGGTTTAATCCAGAGGTAAGAACAGGTGAGCAAAATCCAAAATTAACATACGCAATAAACAAGAAACATCCAATGACAGGTAAACATCCACGGGTAAATATAACACGGAAACAGGTAACATCCACGGGAGGGTCAAAGTATTGCAGACTAGGGCTGGACGATATGCCGGTATGTACAAGACTACCGATATTATTATGTGACTTTACATTAATTTTGCTATATCATGCATACCGTTATATATTCATGAACTCTAATTTTGCATTTATTTTGTTTTGTTCAATTTTTCAACTGTTAACACTGCTAATGAAGTTACAGTGTTGAGGGTGAACGTTTAATCCTTTGTCCTCGATGTCCAACTCCTTGATACAAAGGCATTAGTAATCAAGCAGAGAGCGCCGTAACACTCCAAATTAATAGAGCACAAACCGTCGACCGTTACTCAAACATGCAACACATGACAATCAAGCGTGGACAAGTGACTGCAGCTTGCGTTTGAGAATTCATGAGATTAAACGTGAGATTTGAGTGAAAAAGATGAGTGAACGTGCAGAACGTGGGGTTGTTGAAAAGCACAAGGAAAATTTAGTAAAAAAAAAAAAAGGGGGGCTCTTCTGTCGTATTGAACTGGCTTAAATTAAAAAATCTCCGACATCGACCAAAAAAAAAAACTCTGCAAGTTGTGTCCAGCACCAGCAATTTCTTTCACAGCTTGAAACCATGTATGTCTGTGATTATAAGGCATGCACCCAAATGCATTCAAAAGATCGTACCGAAGGCATCCCATTCAGCAATCAATAAAGTCTTCATTCGCTTCCTGTACTTTGTATGACAAGACGAGTAAAAGATGGAAAGACATAACAAGTGAATTCACATAGCGAAGGACATGGCACCCATTGAATTGTGGAGAAATAAGGTTTCAGAAAGTTTATTCAAACTCTGGAGCCAAGATATGAGATGCCCAGCCGTAAATATTTTAGTCAAACACGCCTTCCACAGCTTTTCACCGAATGTCAGGAAAGAGTTTACAACAAAATTAATAACATTGAATTTTTCTCCACCACTGTCGATCTATGGTCAAGCAATACCACAGAACCATACATAAGCCTAACAATCCACTACATAGATAGCGAGTTGAAACTATAAAGCAAATGGCTACAATACATATTTTCCTGATGACCATACCGGGTAAATAATCGGGTCTAAGGGATGCATTTTTGTGTTCGGGTTTAAAAGAGTCACGTCATCAAAGTATTACGGCCAACGATCAAACATGATCAAAGCACTGCAGCTGAACAACTAGAAAAACCTTGGGTGTTTCGGACACAGACTTTCGGACACTGCCATTGGTAAGTCCTTTCCTATACGAATCTGAACTTCTGAATGAATCAGCTGTTTGAACAAACCGAACAAACAAAAAACTAATTTCATGTTTGTAGTTACTGTGACATTTTTGTATTGTCATTCTACTTCAATTTTTTTTCACCCTATTACTTTGATTTCTTATTTGCAATTCCAGAGAGGAGTGTTAAAAATGAATTCCGGATTTCTCGAGCCACAGGGATGTGCAAGAAGATGGTAAGCACATTTTCTTACAGCTGGAAAAAACAGAAGGCCCTGATGAGTGCACAGATTGAGAGCCTGCCCCCACACAAGCTCATCACAGAATGTGCAACAAGGTGGGAATCTCGTCTGCAGATGATTGAAAGAGTCCTGGAACAGGAGAACGCAATTACACAAGTCCTAGCAGCAAACGATAAAGACACGGCACTTTGTACCTATGTATAAAGACATCATGGCCTTGGAGTCAGTCACAGCAGCACTGAAGCCACTCTTTTTTACAGATGCCCTGTCAGGAGAAGCATTTGTTAGCTTGTCCTATTTGAAATCTATCATCCATCCGTTAAATACAGAGATTCTGAATCCAAAAGAGGGTGATGCCGAACACACACAAGAAATCAAAACTAAGGTTCTTGATTACTAGAATAGCAAGTATGCTGACCCTGCAACAGATGAGCTACTCACCATGGCTACCTTTAACGACCCAAGATTTAAAACCATTTACTTGTCCCGTGAGAAACTAGAGGAAATTAAAGTGAGAGCTGCCTCAGAGACTGAAGCCCTCTTGGAGGACAACCCTGCCCTGGTACTGGTAGAATCATCTCTTGCAGAGGATCAACCTGAAAGGGAGTTAGAAACAGCCACTGCTCCACTAACATCAGCCAAGAAGAGCCTTGGAAGCTTCTTTGAGACCAGCAGTGAATCTGCTTCATGTTCACTGAAGCCGATCGTTGAGCAAGAGCTAATCAGCTACATTTTGGCAATGACACCACACCGTGAGTGGCGATCCTTTGGTGTGGTGGCGATTTCATGGATCTGATGCAAGTTGTCTGGCAAAAAAGTACATTTGTATTCCTGCCACAAGTTCGCCTTGTGGCATTCATTTTACATTTACATTTTAGTCATTTGGCAGACGCTTTTATCCAAAGCGACTTACAGTGCACTTATTACAGGGACAATCCCCCTGGAGCAACCTGGAGTAAAGTGTCTTGCTCAAGGACACACTGGTGGTGGCTGCTGGGATCGAACCAGGAACCTTTTTTGATTTACCAGTTCAGTGGCATTCAGCACTGGGGGCAACGTCGTCACATCTAGCAGTGTGGCACTGAAGCCAGAAATGGTCAACGGGCAGGTGTTCCTGGCACGAAACTTGTGAAGAAGTTGACGCGATGTGAGATTGTGTGGAAAGTGCATCCGCTGCATCACGATCTTGAGAATCCAGCTGCAGTCGGTGTAGAGTTGAAGTCTTAAAGTCGATCATGTGTGAAGGCTCCGAAGAACCAAAGGTGAATGAATGCAGAACGCCGTCTCCCTTTTATACCCGGATATCCATGGCGGAGTCCGGCATGCAAATTTTATTCGCCAATTTCCTTGGCCTTTCTCTAAACAAGTCGCAGTGATAGGATCTCAAGGGCGAACCCCAGCTGTCGGCTCAACACAATGTCGAGAGACCGACAGAAAGGGAACTACAGAATTGCAGGTCAGTGTTTCATCCATTCAGTTACTATACATTTTTGTAAATTATTCTTTTACTCATTCTGTTGCAACGTCTGTATGGATTTAACTCATCTCAACTCAACTCAACTTTATTTATATATATTACAATTTTCATTGTTACAAAGCAGCTGTACATGAGACACATTGAATACAAGTAAAAAAACTAAAGGCATATACCTGTAAAAACAAGAAAAAGGTGAAAACAACAAAGACAGACATACAAATGCTCCACACACACAATATGCAAACATACATACACACACACATTGACATAGACGCACACACACACAGTGAAAGCACACATTGGCGATAAAGGAGAAAGAACCACAGGTCAAATATTAAACGGACTATAAATTCTTATATGCAATATTAATTATGTCTAATTTCTGAATTCTAAAGCAGCCCCCCCGGCCAGGCAGATAGTGCAAAACAATATGCAAACGGTGGTGAGGAACCCAAAACTCCCATCGAGAAAAAAAACCTCAGGAGAACCCAGGCCCAACCAGGGGATTCCAGTTCCCCTCTGGCAAAAGTTGCTGCCTCTGCACAAGCTCAACAGTGCTTGCACAACAAGGCTAAATAAAAATAAAAAATGATAGATTTAAGATTATCATTAACAATCCAATAACATTTGAAATGTTGTAGGAAAATCAAAGTTGTCGCGTCCTTTATCCAGCTCTATCCTCTTAGAATGGGTCACCGCTTCCCATTCTCAGCTCTGCCATCAGGTCTGGGCATGAACTGCATCCTGCGGTAACCTTGGAATAAAGAGACAAGACTGGCTGAGAGTAGAGTACTGTTCTGCACTCTTTGATGCAACAAGTACATCATTTGTTGTTGGATGTGTTCCTGGTTCCGGTTGATCTAAGTAATGCAGCCTAAATCCTCTGAGGATTAATATTATGGAGGTGTAGTGTATGCAAGATTAAAAAGATGAGTCTTTAGTCTAGATTTAAACTGACAGAGTGTGTCTGCCTCCCGGACCGTGAAGGGAAGAATATTCCAAAGTTCAGGCGCTAGATAAGAAAAGGATCTACCACCTGCACTTGATTTTGAAATTCGAGGTATTACCAACTGACAGGACGCCTGAGAGCATAATGTACGTTGAGGTCTGTAATACAATAGAAGTTCATTCAAATACTGCGGCGCTAGACCATGTAGGGCTTTATAGGTAATAAGCAAGATCTTAAAGTTAATGCGATGCTTTATAGGTAACCAGTGCAAGGTTGACAGAACCGGGGTTATATGCTCATACTTTTTTGTACGTGTAAGAACTCGAGCTGCCGCGTTTTGAACCAGTTGCAGTTTTTGTAATAGGCCTGCAGGGCATCCACCTAGAAGTGCATTACAATAATCTAGTCTTGATGTCATGAAAGCATGAATTAATTTCTCTGCATCTGACAGTGACAGCATATGACGTAGTTTAGATATATTCTTAAGATGGAAAAATGCAATTTTACAGGTGTTGGCGACATGGCTTTCAAATGACAGAGTACTATCGAATACAACGCCAAGATTCTTAGCTGATGACGAGGATTTTATGGAGCATCCGTCAATCGTTAAGCAATATTCTTGGTTGTTACGTATAGCGGTTTTCGGTCCAGTAAGTAACACTTCTGTTTTGTCCGAGTTTAGTAGTAAAAAATTGTTACTCATCCACCTTTTTAAGTCAACTATGCAATCCTTTATTCGATGAAACTGCTGGGTTTCATGAGGCTTCGAGATAATATAAAGTTAAGTATCATCAGCATAACAGTGAAAGCTAATTCCGTGTCGCTTTATTATATCTCCTAGAGGTAGCATGTATAATGCGAAGAGCAGAGGCCCCAAAACTGAGCCCTGTGGTACACCGTACTGGACTTGTGATTTGCGAGACACCTCATTGTTTATTGCTACAAATTGAAAACGGTCAGATAAATAAGACTTAAACCATTTCAATGCTATTCCGTTAATGCCGACGTAATTTTCGAGTCTATGTAGAAGTATGCTGTGGTCAATGGTGTCAAATGCAGCACTGAGGTCTAGCAGCACCAATAACGAAAAACAGCCATGGTCAGACGCTAAAAGCAGATCATTTGTAACTCTGATCAAAGCAGTCTCTATACTGTGACATGCTCGAAATCCAGACTGGAATTCATCATTAATGTCATTCCTTTGGAGGAAGGAGCATAATTGAGTTGAAACTACTTTTTCCAGAACTTTAGATATAAATGGTAAATTCGATATAGGCCTGTAATTCCCTAGTTCTTTAGGGTTGAGTTTGGTTTTTTTTTAAAAGAGGCCTTATAACAGCCACCTTAAATGCTTTAGGCACATGTCCTAATGTCAGAGATGAGTTAATAATACTAAGAAGAGGATCTATAATTTCTGGGAGCATTTCTTTCAGTAGTTTTGTAGGTATGGGGTCTAGCATGCATGTTGTTGATTTAGATGATCTAATGATTTTAGACAGTTCATCGTGATCTACTGTAGAGAATAATTGCAATTTCTCCTTAGGGGTGCTGTAGTTAGTTTGTTCAGCGGGTTTCACTTCAGGTTGCATTGTTATAATTTTTTCTCTTATATCTTGGATTTTACTATTGAAGTAGCTCATAAATTCATCACTGTTATGCTGATAATCAGAATCTGACGTCGCTGACGACTTATTTTTTGTTAATTTAGCCACGGTGTTAAATAAAAACCTAGGGTTGTGATGGTTTTCCTCTATTAGTGATGAAAAGTAGGCGGATCTAGACGTTTTTATGGCATTCCTGTATTTTCGAGTACTATCCTTCCATGCTATACGAAAGACCTCTAAATTAGTTTTCTTAAAGTTGCGCTCCATTTTCCGGGACGCTTTCTTTAGAGTCTGAGTGTGTTCATTATACCACGGTGTTGGGCTGCTATTTTTAATTTTCTTTAAACGCAGAGGAATAACTATGTCTAATATTTCCGAGAAGGTAGAGTTAAAATTTTCAATAGTAGTGTCAAAATCGTCAACGTTTTTACACATGCTAGATATTTTAGACAATTCAGGCAGATTATCGAGAAACGCATCTTTGGTAGTTGAAGTAATCGTTCTACCATATTTGTAACAAGGAGTTTGATTTGCAGCCGTAGGCCATTGAAGCAAACATAATATCAGACAATGATCCGAAATGTCTTCACTCTGCTGAACGATTTTAACATCGTCCACATTTATACCATAAGAAAGTATTAAATCTAAAGTATGATTACGAAGGTGAGTGGGTCCTGACACATGTTGACTAACGCCCATGGAGTTAAGAGTGTCTTTGAAAGCCATGCCCAAGGCATCTGTATCATTGTCTACATGGATATTAAAGTCACCGACGACAAGGACTCTATCTGCGGCCAGTACTAGTTCTGACAAGAACCCACCAAAATCTTTAATAAAATCTGTGTGGTGCCCCGGAGGCCTATATACAATAGCTAGAATAAATTTTAAAAATGTCTTGTCCTTAGTATTAGGTGTCGATACGTGAAGTACCATGACTTCAAAAGAATTGTATTTAAACTTAGACTTCCGAGAGATGCTAAAATAATTATTGTAAAGTGCAGCAACACCTCCCCCTCTACCTTTTAGGCGAGGCTCGTGTTTATAGTAATAATCTTGAGGAACGGATTCATTTATAGTAATATAATCATCTGGCTTTAGCCATGTTTCTGTCAAACAAAGCATGTCTATTTTATGATCGGTTATCATATCGTTAACAAAAAGTGCTTTATTTGAGAGAGATCTAATATTAAGCAATCCGAGTCGTAACAGTTGATTATCTGTATTTTGTTCATGTTTAATTTGTTTAACGTTTATTAAATTACTTTCAAGAGGTTTACGCAATATCTTATGTTTGCTAATCCGGGGGACAGACACAGTCTCTATTTTATGTTGTTTGTAAGAAGGGATTATTACATGTTGTATATTTTGTGTATTCTGTAACGCGAGACGGTAAGCAGACAGTTGGTTAAGCCATTCTGTCTCCTTCCTGACCTGGGCCTTAGGTAGTCAGACTTTAGCATTATTAAGACTGTGTGCCAAATTTCTAGAGAGGAGGGAAACCCCATCCCAGGAGGAATGGAGACCATCTCGTTTCAACAGGTCAGGTCTGCCCTCAAAACTCTTCCAGTTATTTATAAAATCTATATTATTCTGCAGGCACCACTCAGACAACCAGCCATTTAGTGATGATAATCTGCTATAAATCTCATCACCACGGTAAGCAGTGAGGGGGCCAGAGAATATTACAGTGTCTGACATCGTTTTTGCGAGCTCACACACCTCCTTAATATTATCTTTAGTGATCTCCGATTGACGGAGTCTAACATCATTTGTGCCGACGTGAATAACAATCTTACTGAATTTACGATTAGTCTTAGCCAGCACATTTAAATTTGACTTGATGTCAGGTGCTCTGACTATGGTGGCTGGTGCCTCTATGTTAACGTTCCGGACAATAGAATCACCGATCACTAGGGCACTTTCAACAGGTTTCTCAGTCGGTGCGTCACTGAGCGGGGCAAACCTGTTCGAGACTTTAATCGGAACGGTTGAGTGATGTTTTGTCCTGCGACTATGCCGTCTCACCGTCACAAAGTTTCCCAGCTGCAGGGGATTTTCAACCGGAACCGAGCTGTGTGCGCTAACGTTGCTCGCATCCAAAATGTTTTCTACGGTTCTAACACTCTTACTATCCTCAAATAAAGATTGGATTCGAGACTCTAATTCTAAGATCTTCTCCGTCAGCCTAACTAATTCCCTGCATTTATCACATGTAAATCCCTCGCCGCTGACAGAGAAGGCTAAGCTAAACATATGACATGAGGTGCAAATAACAACAATAGGAATAGAAGCCATGACTCACCGGGTATGAAGTGCAATCCTAACTTACCAAGGTTGCTTGATGAGTCTTAGTATATACACTTAAAAAGAGAAACAGTTAGCACACAGAACAAATAGGGGGAGATGATATTCCACAGTGTAAACAGAAGGCAAGCTAACATGCTAATATGCTAGCGGCGTTACGCTTCAATTAATATATGTTTAGAAAATAAGGTTATAAATAATTCGGCAACGACAGTGATAGGTAACGATAGTAAAATACACTAATATTAAGACCAGGAACAAATGTGAGGTGAAGCAAGTGTCAGAGGATACAAACTAGCCGCTGGCAGCGATGCAATCACTCTGTGACTGACTCATGACCCTATTTTGCAGGGTTTCCTAATGTAATAGTCTACTTTGATGGAACCCAGATTCCCATAAAGGCTCCTTCTGCAAATGAAGAAGACTATGTGAATAGGAAGTCTTTTCTTAGCATTAAATATGAGCTTAATCACATTATTTAAATCTAATTATTGCGTTTATATGAGGTTAAGTGTAATCGAAGTATTGCCAAAATCCTATTATAATCGCATTATTAAGGTGCATGTTAACCTAATCATTGTTGCCCTAGAAATCTCAGTCACTAACATTCTTCCAAATAGCCTTCTTTATGTTCAACAGAACAAAGAAATCTATACAGTTTTTTGGGGAGTGGACTATCTATTTAAAGAAGACATTGTGGGACAGTTTTCTTTGTATGTGTTGCCATATAAATGAGCTCCCTAGAAAAATAATTTAAGTACTAGACTTTGCATATATATATATATATGCCCCTGTCTGTGAAATCCCAGCTTAAGGAGCACGTTCCCCTTTATCCCATTTTTTTCACCTTTACCTAGTGTGTAATGTTGCTGTTAGAGCATAAATAATACCTGCAAAAAGATAAAGCTCAAAGTTCAGTGCCAAGCAAAATATTGTCTATTACAGAATTTGCTTTTCAAGGACTACAGACAACGGCTAGATCGGTCTACAGCCCTCTACTTCCCGGGTACATGATGTCAACATTCCGAGTACTTTTAATAACCTTCGCCCAAAGGAATACCCCAAAAAAGGGGGGAGGCCTTCCTTAGCGAAGAGGAAGAGCCGCTGGAGTAGTGTAGGGTTATCAGAGTTTGTAAACATTTGACTGAGCTACATACTTAGCTACTTTCACTTTCATCACAGTCCTACATCTGGTAATAAAAATTCAGCTACACACATTCTAAGATAACCAACGGTTAAATAACATCTTACATGACTTTAATATCGGCTGTGAAAGCTGTTCTGTGTAATGCACTGATATTGTGAGTGTGTGCGCATACCTCTGTCTAAAACACTTCTATAAAACGTCTAATGATGTCCTGCTTGCAGTCTCATTGTGAATCTGCTTGTTTTACTATCCAATCTGTTATAAGTGATAAACGGTCTGACGCCATTCAGTCCGTTGTCATTTCCCTCACCATTGTAGAAAAAATGCAATCTCTAACAAAGATGTATGTTTGCGTATGCACTAGCAGACCTCCATTCTCCAATTGATCCGCATGTTTATAACTGATGAAGTGAAGTTGACGCCATTAATACTGTTTATTGCTAAAAGACAAAGCTTATGAATTCACATGCACTGAGAGGGGTACCGACCAATCGCAACAGCTTGAGGAGCGGAACTCACTAATATAGTATGGGTGGGAAATCTTCACAAACATGCTCTAAGAGGGGAGCCAATCACGACAGACCTGGTCAGCTTTACCAATCAGAGCGAATATAATGGGTTTTTTGAAACTAGAAACATATACATCCATTGTTAAACACCACAATCAAATCTTCGAAAACAGGGAAAAACAGGGCCTTTAAGTCATTTTATTGGGGTTTATTGTTTTCTACATGAAATCACCCTACATAATGTAAAGACAATTCTGTGAAAATCTAACCTTAATCTCCTAAATATTGAGTTAGACCATGTCAAAGATTGAATTTATTCAGAAGTCATTGAAAGCAAATTTGGTACTCTGACCTAAAGTCATGATGAGAACATCTCCCCTTTTACACCTCTGTCTCTCTCTATGGGTCTCTGGAACTGCCAGTCAGCTGTGAACAAGACTGACTTCATCCATGCGTTTGCCAGCCAGTCTGACATTCACATTCTTGGTCTTACCGAGACATGGATTCGTCCTGAAAACTCCGCCACACCCGCTGCTCTCTCCACAAACTACTCCTTCTCTCACTCTCCCCACCAAACCGGAAGAGGAGGAGGCACAGGTTTGCTTATCAAAAATGACTGGAAATATTCAACACTATCTTCCCTATGTAACAACTATTCATTTGAATACCATGCTGTTAATATCACTTTTTCCATTCAACTCAGCGTTGTTGTAGTTTACAGCCCCCCTGGTCCTCTTCACAACTTCATTGAAGAGTTAGATGTGCTGCTCTCGTCATTCCCGGAGGATGGCGGCCCTCTTGTTGTCTTTGGGGACTTCAACATCCACCTGGAGAAACCCTCTGCTTCTGACTTCCACACCCTCACAGCCTCGTTCGACCTCACGCGCCTCATCACAGCCTGTACTAACAGATCAGGAAACCAGATGGATCTCATCTACATCCGTAACTGCACCACAGATAACATTCAAGTCACACCTCTTCACATCTCGGAGTACTTCTTCATCACTTTCAAAATGCTCCTTCCTACATGCACTACACCAACACCACCACCCGTTTACTTTAGACGGAACCTTCGTTCTCTCTCCCCTAGCACACTCTCTGCTAAAGTGACATCCTCTCTTCCCTCCAACTTTGCATCTCTAGATGCTGACACTGCCACCGACACCTTATGCTCAACACTTACATCCTGTCTAGATAATCTTTGTCCTCTGTCCTCCAGACCAGCTAGTTCCACCCCCTCCTGCCCCTGGCTCTCTGACATCATCCGTGAACAACGTAGTACACTCAGGGCTGCTGAAAGGAAATGGCACAAGACCAAGAATCCTGCTGACCTAGAGGACTACCAGTCATTACTCTCCTCTTTCTCTGCTACTGTTACCACAGCTAAAATGTCGCTCTATACCACCAAAGTGAGCAATGCACCTAACACTCGACAGCTTTTCAAGACATTTAACTCTCTTCTTTGCCCCCCTCCTCCCCCTCCCACTTCATCTTTGACTGACGAAGACTTCGCTGTGTTTTTCACTGAGAAAACATCATCAATCAGCAAACAATTCTCGGTACCTCAGACCTTGGTACACTCCTCCCACACTTCAACCATCGAACTCTCCTCTTTCACCCCACTGACGGACACTGAAGTAACCAGACTTCTCTCGAGCCACCCCACCACCTGTCCCCTTGACCCAATGCCCTCCAATCTCCTTCAGGCCATATCCAGCACACTCACACCTGCACTCACACACATCATCAACACCTCACTGCTCACCGGCACTTTTCCATCCACATTCAAACAGGCCCAGGTCACGCCCCTCCTGAAGAAACCCACATTGGACCCCTCTACTCCCGACAGTTACAGACCTGTCTCTCTCCTAACATTTATTTCAAAAACACTGGAACGGGCAGTGTTCAACCAGGTGTCTTCCTACCTATCCCAGAACAAACTACTGGATGACAAACAGTCTGGCTTCAAAACAAACCACTCCACTGAGACTGCACTGCTATCGGTCACAGAAGCACTGCAGCTATCCAAGGTGGAATCTAAATCCTCGGTCCTGATTCTGCTAGACTTATCTGCAGCGTTTGACACTGTCAATCACCACATACTGCTATAAACCCTGTCATCGTTAGAAGTCTCAGGCTCTCCTCTCCACTGGTTCAAATCCTACCTCTCCAACAGATCTTTCAAGGTGTCATGGAGGGGCTCGCTGTCCACTGCTCACCACTTGATCACTGGGGTCCCTAAGGGATCGGTACTTGGTCCGCTGCTTTTTTCCATCTATATGACATCCTTGGGACCCATCATACAGGCTTATGGCTTCTCGTATCACTGTTATGCTGAAGACACCCAGATCTACATCTCTTTTCGACCAGAAGATGCCACTGTAGGAGCTTGCATTATACCTGGCCTCGAGGACATCTCAGCTTGGATGAAAGGGCATCACCTCCAGCTGAACCCTGCCAAGACTGAACTACTTGTTTTTCCGGCGCACCCTACGGTGCAACACGATCTCAACATCCATCTTGGCAATACCACAATCACTCCTTCCAAAACAGCCAGGAACCTCGGAGTCATATTTGATGAACAGCTGTCCTTCAATGATCACATTGCAAAGACAACACGGTCATGCCGATAAGCCTTATTCAACATTAGAAAGGTTAGACCTTATCTCACTGAGCATGCGGCACAACTCCTTGTCCAGGCACTGGTAATCTCAAGGTTGGACTACTGCAATGCTCTCCTTGCTGGTCTTCCTGCAAAAGCTATCAAACCGCTCCAGCTGGTCCAGAGCGCAGCAGCACGCCTCGTCTTCCAACAGCCCAAAAGGGCTCATGTGACACCCCTTTTCATCTCTCTTCACTGGCTTCCCGTCGAAGCCCGCATCAGATTCAAGTCACTAATGCTTGCCTACAGGACTTTCACTGGATCTGCACCGGGGTACTTTCACACCCTCCTGCAACCCTACACCCCATCAAGATCCCTGCGTTCAGCTAACCAGCGGCGTCTTGTATTGCCTTCTCATTAGGACAGAAAATCGCTTTCCCGCTCATTCCGCTTCACAACTCCTTCCTGGTGGAACATTCTTCCTAACTCTGTCTGGTCAACCACATCTCTCACAACATTCAAAAAACATTCAAAAAACTACTCAAAACCCAACTCTTCTGTGAATATCTGACAGACAAATAAATTAATTAAAAAAACCTCACTAATCCTTTCTCTCAACAGGTAGTGGTCTAGCTTTTGTTGAAACTAGTAACTTTGTATTGGCACCTAATGTATTATGGCTCCTGTATGACATATCGCTTGTTGCTCCCTAACTCTATGTAAGTCCCTTTGGATAAAAGCGTCTGCTAAATGACTAAATGTAAATGTAAACATAAGATTTTAACCTGTATTTCTCAGACAAGGCCACATTTTTAATGACACAATTTCTTTTTTATGTACAATGCGTGGTCATGACAGAAGAGGAAAGATAACAGTCATAGTGGATCAGGCCTATCAATATTTAATTGTTCAAATATTGTGTTTTTTTTGTTTTATAGGTGTCTGATGTTGATATGACGTGGGAAAATGAACAATGATGTATTTCTCTTTCCAAATCTGTCTTGAGCAAGTGTCTAGTGCCATCATTGTTTTTCTAAATAAAAATGTGTTAAATTAAACCTTAAACTCTGTCACTGCCTTTATTTATATGTACACGTTATTAAGAGTATAAACTTAAGAGTTTGAAACTCTTAAGTTACTGGAGTAACGTTTACTTGGCTTTTTAGGCAATAAGTTTGCATTGTGGCGAGGCACAGATCGGAGATCAGCGTCGCCTGGGAAACAGCTCGGCAGCTAACGCTGATTGCGTACACCTAACGCTGATTGCGTACATCCGACGCTTATTAGCTGCCGGGCATAAAAGCTGTGTGCTCCCAGCACTCTG
Source organism: Triplophysa tibetana (assembly GCA_008369825.1). Taxonomy (NCBI): domain Eukaryota; kingdom Metazoa; phylum Chordata; class Actinopteri; order Cypriniformes; family Nemacheilidae; genus Triplophysa; species Triplophysa tibetana. The sequence goes on along the minus strand of CM017905.1, from coordinate 16,600,361 downwards.
GGTCCCGAATCTGGCCGCACCCACCGCTGTGCCTTATTTATGAGGCGCGGAAGTTGACAAAAGGAAAGCGAATGCCGAGAGAGTGGTTGAGTATGCGCGAGAGGGGTTGAGTGTCCGAGAGAGGGATTGAATGTGCGCGAGAGGGGTTCAATGTGCGCGAGAGGGGTTGAGTGTGCGCGAGAGAGTGCGAATGCACGCGAGAAAAATTTAGTTGTATTATTGAGCTTGCACATGTTGAACCATTCTAACTCATACAGTATTGGTCAACGGAGGTATCCTGCAATTCTAAATATGTTTAAGACATGTTTTATAATTCTTTTACAGTGCACTTGTTGTCAGTGCAACAATGTTCAAAGATATTTTACAGAACTAGACACTTGTGTGACAATATATGATGAAAGTATGCTCTCCAGAAATTTTAGCAGCATGGAGCATTGTCATAGGTTAATGGAGGAACACTGTCGTATACAGTGTTGGGTGTAACTAGTTACTAAGTAACTAGTTACTGTAATTTAATTACTTTTCCCTTGAAAAAGTAAAGTAAGGGATTAATCATATGTTTTCTGCAATTTAATTACAGTTACTTTTGATGTAATTAAACTAAATACTTTGTGAAATATATGCGTGTGCAATAGTGTAATTGACATCAAAATTCAAAGTCTTACTTTAAAATCTGTGCTTTAATGTATAATTCTCACATTTGTAATACTTTGGTCAGTTAATAATATTATTTATTTGAATTAATTAAATATGCCGTTTCATGTCCATCCTTGAATCACTTAACTTATCAAGGTTGATGTAGGATATAGAAAGTAATTAGTAATGAGTAACTAAATACTTTTTGGACAGAGTAATTTGGACAGTAATCTAATTACACTATTGAATATGTAATGAGTAACTAGTAATTAATTACTTTTTCAGAGTAACTTACCCAACACTGGTCGTATACTGAAATGAATAAAACCTCAAAAACTAAAAAAATTGATTTATCTCGCAAACAATTAAGCAATGTTTCTATAATTTGCGCGCGCGCACACTCTCACTCATTTGACTCTCCCTCTCACGCACATTTGCTCCTCGTGCACACTCGTACTTTCTCGTGCACACTCAACCCCTCTCGCGCAGACGCGCACATTGAACCCCTCTCGCGGACACTCAACCACTCTCTCGGCATTCGCTTTCCTTTTGTCAACTTCCGCGCCTCATACTTATTGACCCCCAGAGCGCGAGAGTGGAGGGACAGCGAGGGAGACCGAGAGAAAGCACCCCAACACGAGCACGGACTGGCGAGTTTTAAAGAGCAAGCACCCGGATACTATTGTTGGACGCGTGATGTAAAGCTGTCTAATAAATTCCCCGCTGGGGTTGTTGTACCGCCATCTTGTGTGTGTGTCGTGTCTCTTACCCCGTCACAGCATGCTTTAATCAAGTAAATCAGACTGTGGTTGAAGTAAATACAACTGAGAAATTCCAAGTTGCAGAAATTGTCACCTTTGGTAGCTCAGCTTAAATTAGATTAGATTCAACTTTATTTTCATTACACATACAGTATACAAGTACAGTGTAACGAAATGTAGTTTAGGTCTAACCAGAAGTGCAATTAGCAAGTGCAGGATATACAGTGTGAATGAATACACAAAACGATATTAGGAAAATACTATACAATGGGCATGTACTATGAAAATACTTTACAGAAGGAATGTTCTATGAAAATATGACAGTCGGTATGTACTATGAACAATATATACAGAAGGCTATATACTGTGAACATTAATGTACAGGTGGTTATGAACAGATAACAATATAGACTATACAATAGTGCAAGTGACTTAAGTGTGCATTAATTACAGACATTAGCAATTAAAGTTGCAGTGCAATAGATGAGTTAATGCGGTTATTAAAGGTAGAGATTACAGTGAACCTAATTTTCACATGTTAAATATTTATTAGAGTCTGAATGGCCAAGAGTATGTCTGGATAGAGAAAAAGTGGGTAGACTGGAGCAGTTTGGTTAGAGCAGGTCCCTCATAGTGATGGCCGGTACGCAGACGAATCGTTCATCAAAAAGCATTGTTTATTTGAAAAGATTGCATTTTCTTAAATAAACGATTTGTTTGAAATAAACACACAGTATAATTCAATTGAAATGATCAAGTAATTAATACTATTTTATTTAGTTATCTCTACTCTGGCTTAAGTTTATTACTCTAAATAAGCATTCGTTTGCACAACCTGTATTTATTATTTAGTACAACAACTATTACCATTTCACTTAACATTGTTTTTTTAGGATAATTGGTTTGCATGCTTTTTGATGAACGATTCGTCTGCGTACCGGCCATCACTATGAGGTACCTGCTCTAACCAAACTGCTCCAGTCTACCACTTTTTCACTCAGACATACTCTTGGCCATTCAGACTCTAATAAATATTTCACATGTGAAAATTAGGTTCACTGTAATCTCTAATCATAATCCATTTGCATAAACACCAGTCACACACGTTTCAGTAGGTCTTCAGAGGCCAGTTCTCTTATTACTGGAGTGTCTGCAGCCAAAGGGAAGTGCAACCATTTAATGATTGGTAAGGTAGTTCTAAGGCTATGGCTAGGCCATGATCAGCACAGGTGTAGTGTCTTTCATTACCTTTACAGCTCACTGGCCTCGACCTGCTCTTCTCCTCTGCTAACCCAACTCCGCCAGCTGGCAGGCGGATAGGTGTCGGCTTCCCCTGTGTGTGTGTGCTGCCTGTGACAGTCTCCCAGATCCTGTCAATGACAGCAGGTGCAGAGACATGGTTCTCCAAAAGGCCATCACTGCAGTCCAAGAGGGAGATATACAGGGCCTCAAGAAACTAGCCGAAACTGGCTGCCTTACTGTTACTATTGCGGATGCTCAGGGGGCGGGACTAGTACACCATGCAGCACGCTGTGGTCAGCTGGACTGCCTTTGCTTTCTGGTGACAGAGCTGGGCCTGGCAGCTGACACAAGGGCCCTTAACGGGGCCACACCTGTCCATGATGCTGCAGCAACAGGTCACACACGTGAACTACAGTGGCTGGTACAGGTTGCAGGGTGCAATGTAAAGGTGAGTGCCTTAAAGCAATCACAAAGCTGTATGAGCATGCTGTATGAGTGCTTTTTCAACCTTGGACACCACAAGCAGGATTAACCTCAAAGTTGTTCCTCAAGAGGGATCGAGACCAACGGAAAGAGACAGAACTGCCAATTTGAGTAATATTTATCAAAAGTCTGAGCTGTCGTAAATGTACCGTATATATAGGAAGATAACGTTAGCATATGATAGCAAAGGGAGCTACATCAGTCACGGGCTAAATCGAACATTCACAGCAAGTTTAAAACTTGCTGTATATAAGTGCAGATGGACACTTGGAGTTTAACTGTATGAATGTTAATACACTTTGTTCATTAATATGTTGAGCTGCAGCAAGCTGTTTGTTTTGTTAATGAACAGGGGCGAACACTGCTGGTTAGTTTCGTTTTAGACGTCTCTAATCATTCGTGCTTATGCTGAAAAATCCTTCACAGCTTACTAGTTATGCTTTCACATTGTGTGTGTAATTTTATTACTTGTCAACATCAAGCACTTAAATCTACGTTATTCCACTGAGATCTGCAGGTGCACAATCCCTGGATTTTAGGCAAGCATACACGCACAACTTGAGCGCGGTTTGCTATGACACATTTTTTTGTCTCCGGACAAAGGATTTGAGACGTTTACATTTACATTTAGGCATTTGGGAGACGCTTTTATCCAAAGCGACTTACATTGCTTTGTCCTATACATTTTACATAGGCATTTGCAATCCCCTGGGATCGAACCCACAACCTTGCGTTGTTAACGCAATGCTCTTACCACTGAGCTACAGGAAAGCTACGTTTAAGATGTAACCTTCCGCAGAGGAATTTAGGAAACATAATTTAGCTATTAACCATTGTCATGGCAGTACTATGCCTGTGATGGGAGATGGTGGTCTAGTGGGTTAAACCACTGAACTGGTAAATCAAAAGGTTGCTGGTTCGATCCCAGCAGCCACCACTAGTGTGTTCTTGAGCAAGACACTTTACTCCATGTTGCTCCAGGGGGATTGTCCCTGTAATAAGTGCACTGTAAGTCACTTTGGATAAAAGCGTCTGCCAAATGACTAAATGTAAATGTGATGAAAAGCCAGATGGAAGGGGGGTGGGGTGCTCTGTAACTCATTATCATTTAAAGAGACATGCACTAAAACAGGTTGCTGTGAATAGAGCTCTTTTTGACGACGCAAGAAGGGTTTTGTTTACACAGCCGTTGAGTTTTTTTAAGCAAAATATGTTCCAGGCATTTCATGAAGACCCTAATAAATCATACCAACTTGTTCAAAGAGGTCGTATGAGGAGGCCTTTAAGCTTTTCTCTCCAAGCGTATGAGAAATGGAGCCGAACTGATTTTTATCCCCTTCTGACTTGGGAAGGGGTTCTTCTTATAATATTACCGGCCATTAATCCGCACATTTCCACCCATGCCGCTGCCGTCATTGTTGTTTTCACAAGCGACGGTGGGGCATTTGTTCTGACTTAGTGACGGTAGTGAAAGAATAGCAGCAGCAGGAAGAATTTATTTTATCTGTTCCGTCATCATATTATTTATTAATTTAACTCCCCACTACCGTCTCATTAAAATCACATCAAGATCTACTGAAACAATGGTAAAGGAAGGCAGTACTGTAAGATAATGAAATGGAGAGAATACAAGGAAGAGGAAATGACGATGTGTCATGGCGGAGATACAGAGAACCCGGCAACCTGAGTCTGAGTGTGGTGTCCCACGGTCTATTGATTGCTGCTTGGCGCATCTAAGTTTCTGCAGCACAATTGCAAGTGCATACAGTGGTGGGAATAACCTTAGACTAGGCCAAGTTCATTGTCTGGACTATACTTTGGTCAGAGGAAGACGCTCCTTGGTCTCACCTTTCCTCCTCTGCACACGAAAGCCACACAGATCACGCAGTAATACAAGGCTCACACACCTACACTGACGAAGGTTAATATTTTCTCATGGTGCGAGAGCTCATTTACGCATAAAATTTAGTGCTTGTTTGGCATAGACCAATGAGTGTGACTAACTTAAGTTTTTTTTTGTTCTCGCTATTATTTGTTCTTTATTTGTCCGTCCTCCCTCCTGATACGGATGGGTCATTTAATGTGAATCTTTTGAACCCTGAGTAAAGTGCAGACTCTATGGCCAGATTATTTTGTTCAGTTCTTGAATTGTTTGATGTAAAATGGAGAATCCTTATTTTTCTACATGCTAATACAAAACAAATTCGATGGCACCTTGTTGTGTGCAAAGTCTTTTTTTAATTAAGTCTATAACTAAATTAAGATTAAAATAAGTATTTGTTTTTCAATACGACATGATTAACGTTTGATTATTATTACGTTTTGATATATTATTCTATGGCAACTGTTTAAATTAATATATGGACAGGCTTAAAACTGCCTGGCGCCCAAACTTTTATTCCAAAATCTTAAATCTAGTCTAGGGTGCACGTCATGCCAAGTTTGCCGAAAACATGTTAAATGATCTGTTCATGGCTGCACAGATGAACACAAATCCTTAATTAGGATGTGTCCTTATTTGTCCTTTTTTTTAGGATAAGTCCTTATTTAGTCCCAGCCTCAGAGGAGACAAGAGAGGAGTGGATTTATTTTGAGGTTAAATACACTAGTAACCATAAGTAAAAACCTGCTTAAATGTTTGTGCGAATCAATTCAAGCTTGAGTTTTTATCAACCTGAGACAGTACAAGCAGGATTTGCTTCAAAGTTCTTACTCAATGAGGGGGCGGCACCAATAGTCTAGAAGCACCAAAAAGGAGATATAACCTCGGTCAGACGCCAGTAGAGGATCATTTGTAACTCTGATCAATATAGTCTCTGTGCTATGACATTCTCTAAATCCAGATTGGAATTCCTCATTGATGTCATTCCTTTGGAGTAAGGAGCATAATTAAGTTGAAAATACTTTTTCCTCAACTTTTTAAATGAAAGGTAGATCGATATAGGCTTCTAGTTGGTGTTTTTTTTTTCAGAGGCCTTATAACAGCCACCTTATATGCTTTTGGCACATGTCCTTATGTCGGAGATAAGTTAATAATACTAAGAAGAGGAACTATAATTTTTCCTGGGATCATCTCCTTCAGTAGTTTTGTAGGTATAGGTTCTAACATGCATGTTGTTGATTTAGATGATCTACTGATTTTATACAGTTCATCGTGATCTACGGTAGAAAATAATTGCAAATTCTCCTTCGGGGCGCTGTGGTTATCTGAAAGCAATATCTTCAGTCAGGTGTGTGAAGTAAATTTCTACCACAGTGAAAATAGTCTGAACTTCATCTCATATAAAACATTGCTAAGCCGTTCTGACACAAATTAATATAAATCTACAATACTATTTAATACAGTGAAACGGATTTAGGGAAAGAGGCTTTGGGAAAACGTATTACTTGTTAAATACTTGAAGTTTAAACTTGAGGACTTGGACATGAGTGTTGTGACTTGCAAAGCAATAACTTGGTCACATCTCTGGAGTGAGCTTTCTAGAGCTGTGTTTGAATATATGAAGGCTTTAAAAGGAGTCTCTATAGCAGATATCTGTGCTGCAGCTACATGGACTTATTTTGCCCGCTCCTGCAAACTCAACATTGCTTCCCCTCATGTGTTCAGTTCAGCCGTTCTTCAGGTGCAACCTTGAGTTTTTCAGGTAAGTTGTGGTAGGAGTCAACCACTAGTGCCTACAGCACTGTTCTAGGAATTCTTGATGACCACATGAGTTCTTTGTCACTCGGAATGTGCAAGAAAGGTGTTGTGAGGCCAAAGGCTGAGAATGTGTGTGTATTATATTCAGAGCTCAGCCTATGTCACTACGTGACCTTTAAAGTATATTATCTCGACATGTCGAGCTGATGCTGCGATCAGTTAATAGTGCTTACCATCTGGAATTCACAGAACAACAGTTACATGTGTAACTAGCATTTATCAGGCACAGTTTGTTTTGTTGTAGCATTAATGCTAACTCACTGATATGACAAACAGCAACAAGCGCCAACATGTTAAGGCTGTTGGATTTAGATATAATGAGTTTGGAATCAATGAGTTTGTTGAAATTTGTCAGAGTTAAAGAAATATCTTCTGACCTGTTCGTGAATGTACATCGGACTGTTACTGTGGGGACATTTTCACACCTTTGAACATGACGCGGCATAAAACTAAACGTGATTGGTTGCTTTTCCCGTCAGTCATATCTACTCTTGGGCGGGCCTTGACCAAATAAGTTGGACAAAGTTCCAAAACCTTCAATATAAAGGTCTGGCTACTTGAGACCAGCATTTCAACTAAATTGATATTGTTTACGGCATTTATAGCTAAAATATTCTCCTCTTGTGCTCAATAAAGAATTTTTTTTCTTGAAGAAACATTTTTTAAGAAAATAGACATTGATATTTTCCTGTGTATTTAGGATCAGGACTCTGGAGGGGCTACTTCGCTCCATCTTGCTGCCCGCTTTGGAAGATTGGAGGCAGTCCACTGGCTGCTGATTTACAGAGATATAGCAGAAGTGGAAACAAAATGTGGTGCTCTGCCTGTTCACTATGCTGCATCCAAAGGTGACCTCACCTGCCTGAAGCTGCTCGTTGGTCAAGCTCCAGGGTAAGGTTTTAGAAGCACAGACACATGGAGTTGATACAATTTCTTGTGGCAGTGAAAAACAGCAAGCTATTTTTTGGGTGATTAGTCTTATATCTAGCCTTTGACCTGTAGTGTTCAATATCATCTGATTAATTTAATTTAGACCCTTAGGTTAACATGACATTAGATATTTTCCTTATCAGTCAAAGATGTACTTATTCTAGGTGTATCGGTAGCATGACCATCTCTGAAACAGCTACGCCTGGTCATATAGGCATAGAAACTTGTTTGTGTATAGGATAGGTTAAACCTGCATTTCCACACTTGATTAAGGCGAATGTGGTGAAACTCCGAGGGTTTAACTAATTAAATACAGAGCGACTCCAATCACTTGACAGCACATCACAATGTGTGAATGAGGCATTTATATAGCGCATTATTGCCTATTGCCGTACACCCAAAGTGCTTTACAATCATATGAGGGGGTTCTCTCCTCAACCACCACCAGTGTGCAGCATCCACAGCACAACGGCGCCAGTGCGCTCATCACACACCAACTATAGGTGTCAAGTTCCCTGTCTACCGTGTCTTTGTTTTTTCCTTGTGTTGATGTTTTGTTTCTTCTGAGCACATGACCTGTTCGACAGTCTGCCATGTGCTTTCATGTAATTTTGGTTTGACCCCGCCCTCTTGTTGCCTTGTTGATTTTTTCGTTATTGTTTCACACTTCACACCTAGTTTCAGAAAGCAGGGTAAGTGCAAACTCAGAGTAAGTCAACCCCAGAAAACGGAATTCTCAGGGTTTTTGGTTTCAGAAAGCGAGATATGTCAAACCCATTTCAGAAATCGAGGTATCTTATACTCCGAGTGAGTAACCAGAGTAACACACTCCCTGAACCTAACCTGGTCGGGAGCAGGTTTTATTCCACAAACCCAGGGTTTGTTACAATCTCCGCCCCCTTTTCGAAGCGCTAGCGGTGTTGAAATTGCATACGCCATTTGTTTATTGATTCATCTTGCTAATCGCGCTCAATTTAGTCACACAGACCTTAAAATGTCATGTCCGTTTATTCAGGAACCCATAGATGAGGAAGCTGCATTAATTCGCAGAGAGTTACATTTATGTCGGGAGAGAATTGTGAGGCCCCGTTTGGACGTTTTATCTTAACTTTTAAGGCCACTTTAAGTTGTATATTTAACATTTCCCAAACAGGCATCCTACTAGCAAGAGTATTTTATTTCTTTAAACTTTCCTGAAAGATGTTCTTGTATTTCATATTCAGCGTCTGCCGAGATCTTTTTATTGCAGAAGGATTGCACCTACATGAGAGCGAGAGAGAGAGAAAGAGAGACAGCGAGAGAGAGAGCGAGAGAGAGCGAGGGAGAGAGAGAACGGGAGCGTTAAATATAATTTCCATTTTCACAGTTTCAACAAAATAAATATAAAAGTGATTGACATATAAACTTGCGCATTAACAAGTTAATTTTTTTTCTAAATATGTGCTCATATTCACCGTACGCTTGTAACAGTACCTTCAATTCCATTGGCGACAAATGAACACGTGCTTTTGTCACGTGCCGTTGCCATGGTGAATCGTGCTATCTTCACTCAATTGATGATGGCTTTTCATCGCCATGCTGCACGCGCATAACCTAGAGTGAACTTACTCAAATCAGCTGGTCTGAAACTGAAAACTCAGAGTAGAGATTCTCTGAGTAAATCAACTCAGAGTTCAGATTTTAACTCGGTGTTGGTTGAACTTCCTTATTGAAACGGGCCCCTGGATTTGGTGTTTGTTTTCTCTCTCTCTCTCCCCTCCTGATCCTCGTTTGTGTTCCAATTTTCTGCCTCTTAAGTGTTTCCTCTGACAGATTATAAACCATAACTTTTTATATCTTGTATAAAAAAGTATTGTCCAGACCTCCGCCGCAAAAAAATATAGAGACCCCCAAAAGCTGTAAAACTAGGGAAAACACTACTCTTGCAGTCCCCGTGTTTCTCCAGTCCTGTGTCAGACCATTTTAGATAGTTTAATTTACCCAACTTCATAGTCTTGTTGTATTTTTTAGCATAGTGCTGAATGCCACAGTCTAGTCCCTTACCCTTTATTATTCAGAGCAGTGGACACGTCCTTTGTGTGCGACTTCCCCTGGGCGTTTCGGTAGCTTACATAGGTGTCTTAAGAGCAAATCTCCTAAAATAAATACAATTTCCTACAGCGTGCATGTGTAGCCAGGCATGTCCGCTGTGATCTTGGATGCGACCGCCTCATCCTCGAACCTGATGGCCACAATACCTGCATCACATGCTTGGGCCACAATAATGCTGAAGTAGCATTTGTTGATACTGTGTGCCTGCACTGTGAGCTTATGTTGATCAAGCTGTTGCAGTCACGGTTGGCTTTGTTTGCTTTTTTCTGAGGTGAATGAGGAGCTCACCAAGACCTGGAATGCCCCGTTCTCGCTGATTTCATGTCAAACGAGCTCTATCCCCATGACTTCTTTCAACACCGGGGCAGTAAAGGGATATATCGAAGTACTGATGTCGCGGCCCATCTTTTCCTTGCAGACGGCCGCCACCTGTGTCAAAAAAAGATTTTCTAATGCTTACACTGCTGTGGGTCAAGCTGCCTCGGCACTTCATGCCATGGCTATCCTGCAGGTCCTCCAAGCCAAGCATTGAAGCAACTGCACGAGGGAAGACACGACCCAGCTGTTATTCGGTCGTACAATGTCTGAACTTGTTGCAGTGGCAAGATCTGTTGTGTACACACAGGGACCTCGTGCTCACATATCTCAACCGTCTTGGCCTGCGGGTCAACTGGGACAAGAGCAAACTCTCCCATGTGCAGAGCATCTCTTATCTCTTTATTGAAATAGACTCTGATGGCACACCTTACCAACAAGCACAGCCAGTCAGTGCTGCGCTGCCTGACACTGTTAATGCGGCAGCCAGTGGTCCCATTGAAACTTTTTAGAGCCTCCTTTGTCATATGTCCTCTTTGGCAACAGTCGCGCGGCTCGGGTTCATCCACATGAGACCGCTTCAGCATTGGTTACAGAGTCGCGTTCCCTTGGCGGAATGTGGCACAGCATCGTGGGGTTTCATACAGGCACCCCATTCTGTCTTGACACAACATCGAGAGACCATCATGCCACAACGCTGCGCCGTCTGCTGCAGCGACTGGGAGTTGCCTCTTAGGTTCCTCAGCCCAAAAGGTGAATGTGCACGTCATGTTCTTTTTATAACAGTATGCACAGTAACGTTTAATCGGTCACAGACACAGTAACTTCTCCACACTGAAGGTTTTCTTTTTCTCCAGGGCTTTATTACCCACATTAATTTGCTAGGTTTGGGAAACTTTATAATACATTTTTGGACACACCCACATTGCATCAGCGTGCAGTGGTCTCTCTAACTTTTGTTAATGAATGGCCTTCAGTCACATTTTCTTTGCAAAAAAAAGAGATGACATTGTTCATTTTTTTTTCAGGTGTGTTAATCGACAGACTAACATGGGCGCTACACCTCTGTATCTAGCCTGCCAAGAAGGACATCTAAATGTAGCAGAGTACCTGGTGAAAGACTGTGGAGCTGATGTGCATCTAAGAGCCCAAGATGGAATGATGCCACTGCATGCCGCAGCTCATATGGGCCACTATGCATTGCTAGTATGGCTTGTGAGTAATACATTTGCACAAATATTCAACTTGCTATATTCAACTGGAAAATTATGCTATTATAAAATTTTAGTCGTGCATTAAGTGTGCAGTTCTTTGTGTTTTGTGTAATACAGGCAAAGTTCACAGACATTAGTCTGTCCAGTCAAGATAATGAAGGGACGACCGCTTTGCATTTTGCTGCTAGTGGGGGGCACATTCAGATCTTGAGGTGCTTGTTGCAAATGGGATCAGAGGTCAAGAAGGATTATTGGGGTGGCACACCTTTGCACGATGCAGCAGAAAATGGAGAGATAGAGGTAGGCCTAGGAGGTAAATCTGTGTGGTGATACACTCACAAGGATTTTGCTCATAAATTATGATTACAGTTTTAAATTAAATTGTTTATATTAATTTATCAGTGTTGCCGAATTCTCCTGAGTCACAAGATAAGCCCAAAAGAGAGGGATGTAGATGGCTTTACTGCTGCAGATCTGGCTGCATACAACGGCCGATTTGATTGTGCCCGATATCTTCGCTCTGTGGAAAGAAATGTAAGATTTGATTGTATGCATGCAGAGGATAAATAGCACAAATCTAACTGATCTGGTTAATGTCAGCATTTAAAATCTTGGCAACTTTCTAGTGCAGATAACACGGACATGTGGTGAAATGAGCATCATTTGGCATGTATTGCTGATCAAATCACATTTTGAACTCTGCCTTGTGTGCAGGAGGTCGGAAAAGGATGAAAAAAAAACATATCCCATTGATATTTTTCCATTTGGCTGAAGCAAGATTACGTACAATGTAGTCAATATAACTTTTTTATCTTAATTTGTGCTTCCTGGGACTTGTGTGTATCTTTTTGTAGTTATTGGTATTGTTGTAGTTATTACCTTTTTGTTGAATTTGTTTCAGAAATTTGAATTTAATTACACAAATGTTTGTATCTTGTTCTCTTATTTTAACTCGAGAGATGTCAAATCATGTGACTGGTTTGTTTTGAATGCTTTTCCCATTTTCATCAGGATCAGGAAAATCAGTGGCATATAGTACATCACTTTCTGAGAAGAGGCCCTAGATGATCTCTGTAGCTTCCAAGAACGCCTCTAAGCCTTCTTGTTACACATTTTAAATAAGATGCTGCTCTATTTGAGTCATGAATATTTCAAGGGTCAAAATAGGATAGTGGAGTTGGTTCAGGCATGACCACACAGAACGTGGAATAACATTATTTAAAGCACAAAGCTGGTGGATCAATGGAAAACTCTCCAGATGTTTAACTATATTTCATAACTTTGCATTTATTATTTTTGAAGGTTTTGAAGCTTGACGTGTTCATGTCAAAGAGCAGTAAAATTGGCAACTGTTTTTGCCATTTTAGATTTTTCTTGTTTTGTTCCCCAACATGAAAAACAGATTTAACAAAATAATTCTAAATATTTTATCTGAAATCCATATGAAAAAATCTAGCTGAGCTCTCCAATCACCCTTGTCACACTTTTCCTCAGATCTAATGCAGTAATAGAAGCTGCTTGTTATCATTCGCATAAATAAATTAACAATCTATTGCTCATAAAGTGCATTGATGTGAAAGGCTTTGGCCGCCACTAGAAGCCGAATATAAGATGACCTATCCCAACAATACACATCTAATTAGGGAAGGGAGGCGACTGAGGCCTCAGATCATGCCGTTTACTGTCTCTACGTAGTGGGGGTGTATCAGTTACCTTCTCACCGGCAACCTAGCTCAGGTAAAGGGCCAGGGGCTGAGCTGGTTATGGGATCCACAGGGTTTGGTTTCAGGGTTTTTACCATTCTAATGTTGGAAACAGATACTTGATCTATCAAATCAGTTAAAGAACAGGGTGTTGGTTAGCTTTTTTAATTTATTTTTATGGTCAACAACAATCAACAAATAGGCCTACAGGGAATAGCAGCTGAAAGCAATCCTCAAAATGAATTACTAACATGACAGTTTTAGTCAAATAACATATACAGATCATTTTGTACCATTGGCAAAGGAAAAACGTAAATATTCATTGTAAGAAAGATAAGGTTTATGAATGTAGTAAAAGACTTATCCTTCTTCAGTTAAGGTTCCCACATTGTTTAGAACCAACAGATGGGGTTCCTTTGTAAAACGCCACGGCGCTGTGCTGCGTCGCAATCTCTAGCGAAGTGACGGAGACTGGCCTAGGAGTGTCAGACATGAGCACTAGCGCGAAATTGTAACCTTCCAGTGGATAGGTTGGAGGTCCCAGAACTTTTGGAAAGGTGGGAAGCCCCTGTCTTCGGCCTTCACGGGTGGCGGCCTTGTTTCTCCAACAGCGGTACCGTAAGCCCACTGGATACGCGCTATTTCCTCAGCTCAACTTTATTTATACAGTGCTTTTTACAATTTTCATTGTTACAAAGCAGCAGTACATCTGACATATTGGCTATAAGCAAAAAAACTAAAGTTATATACCAGTAGAAACAAAAAAAAGTTGAAAACACAAAAGACAGACATACCCACATACAAACGCTCCACACACACATTATGCACATACTTACACACATTGACATAGACACACACACACGGACAGACAAGCATGCGTGCACACACACAAAGAGACAGACACGCACGCACTCACAGTGAAAGCACACATTTACAGTTTTATACGATCACTATGACATATTTTTCAAAAATTTCAAACAATTTTCCTTAAACTCTTAACACACCAACATACCTACAGCACACAATTGACAGAACATTTAATTTCATACTCAAAATCACAAGTTGCAAACTAAACTCCAAGACTAATTTTCAAAATACAATAATCTACTAACACAATACACTACATCTACAAAAACACTGCAAACATGTCTCAAAATCAAATTATTAGTCCAAAACACTAATACATGTTATTTTCCAACAGGATCGTTTAATCAATCTTAGCACAATATCATAAAAACACTAACATCAAATGGAATTCTGCATTGTTTTAGGTGTCAGGTCTGACCTTATAAAATAGAGATGATATTGCATTGATCAAAGATTGTGTTTTACAGTACAGTCTATTTTTCTATTTGGGTTTATTTTGGTGAAGAAATTAAATACAAAAAAATGAATGACCAATCTCAGAGTAGCCTTATTGTTTGAACGGTTTAGAAAAACTCCTCAATGGGGTTGAGCAAAGGGGAGTAAGGTGCAACGAAAAGGGACATTATCCTAGGATGGTGTGACGAGCGGGTCAATACGTGGTCAGCATCGCCATCGCAACGGAGCAATCAAGCTCACACACCTGCAGATCGTCAGCACCTGGTCCCAATCAAGCTCACGCTTTATAAACCCAGGAAGAAGAGGAAAGGGTGAGCTTGCTCTCAGTAGATTGTCTGTTGAACTAACGTGTTGTTGTGCTTTCTTCTAGAGACCAGTAACTGACGATCTGAGGATCTGTTCACGGGATACTAAGGAGTTTGGACACTTTACACCACGAGGCATGAGCACCACCCCACAGCTACCACGGAGCACCCTGGAGTTATATTCCCCATTGTATACCTCACCGTGTGGCACTGTGTTGCGTGCATTAAATCACCCACCGGGGCTTAATTTTTGGTATACTTGTGTCTGTGTCTTGTTCAGCCTGTCACAGTGGTGGAGAATGCAGGCACTTGTGAATGAGACACAGGATATAACAAAATCCAATTTTTTTGTATTCCCTAGGACGTCGTTCTCTCGCTCTCTCTCTCTCTCTATCTTCACACGGAGCTTCCGGATAACGAACCAAGATGGAGGAAATCATCAGATGGCTCACGGAAATCTCTGCTAATCAGTAGAAGTTTACTGAACAGCTCACTCGCCGGCAGGAACTGGTGGAACATCAGTTTACAACAATGCAAGCCACCTCTCCGGGAGTCCTCGCATCAGATGGCCGAATTTCGGCACATCAACATCTCACCAAGCTGACGGAGCTCGACGACATTGACGCCTATCTCCACACGTTTGAGGTGATTGCCACTAGAGAGGCTTGGGACAAGCGGAACTGGGCACGAATGTTAGCCCCCTTCCTGACCGGCGAGGCACAAAGGGCCTATTTCGCTCTCCAATCCCCATATCAGGATGATTATGAGAGGCTGAAGGCGGAAATCCTCGCGCGGATGGGACTATCCCCGGTAGCGGCAGCACAGCATTTCCACCAATGGAAATACGAGGAACAGCTTCCTATTCGAGTGCAGGCCGCCCAGTTAACCAGACTTACCCATCTTTGGCTCCTTACGGAGGATCCAGTGGGTATGAAGAACCCCACGTCTGTCTGAGATCTCGTCGAGGCCGTCGAGTTGGCGGACGCCACCTTCGCCCGGGATGGAGGAGAGAGAGCGACCGTTCTACCCCGGAGGGTGAATGCTCCCTGGCGATCACAGGAGGGTACCTCACGACCATTCAGCAGATCCCCGGTAGCCTCCCCCTTGGATGAACCGATACCGACGGAACCAACGTCACCCAAACGCGGGCTTGGCTGGCAGGATGTATCGTCCATAAGAAGCTTCCAGAGTCTGGACCATGGTACTTCGACGTAGGTATAGTCAATGACCTACCTGTACCCCTCCTCTTGGGTCGTGACTGCCCGGGATTTGATGGACTTCTGGCCATGACGGTCCAACCCAAACCGAGGAACCGACCACCAGCAATGCGTCGGTTCAGACCCAGACCACAGGCGGCATTGATGGCTACCGAGCGCGAACAAGGGGGTGAGTTGAGCTCAGCATCTACTAATCTTGCTCTAGATTTGTTCCAGAGGGTCACAGAGGGAGGAACGTTTGGAAGAGAACAACGGGAGGATGATCGGTTACGAAATTGCTGGCGTCAAGTACGAATCGTGGACAAAGAAGTTTGTTATCCAGCTCCTCACCCTCTACCTCACTTTATCATGAAAAACGATCTGCTGTACTGTGTCGCCTTAAGGCGGGGGGAGGAGAAGACCCTGTTGGTGGTACCGAAGGGCAAGACGGGAGTAATCTTGGAACTCGCTCATGTACATCCGATGGCAGGACATCTGGGAGCCGCGAACACGGCACAGAGGATACGAGACCGATTCCAATGGCCAGGGTTAGAAGCAGAGGTGGAACGATTTTGCCAGAGCTGTCCGACCTGCCAGCGGACTTCTCCCCACCGACCCCAGCCCTCTAATCCCCCTGCCTATTATAGAGGTACCCTTCTCGCGTATTGGCCTGGACTTGGTAGGGCCCTTACCGAAGTCTGCCCGAGGACACGAACACATCTTGGTGATCGTAGACTACGTGACCAGGTATCCGGAGGCGCTTCCTCTGCGAAAGGCTACCAGTAAAGCGATCGCCAAGGAAATGTTCCTCCTTTTCAGCAGGGTCGGGATACCGTCGGAGATATTGACGTACCAAGGCATCCTGTTCATGTCCCGG
This sequence comes from Triplophysa tibetana, assembly GCA_008369825.1. Classification (NCBI taxonomy): domain Eukaryota; kingdom Metazoa; phylum Chordata; class Actinopteri; order Cypriniformes; family Nemacheilidae; genus Triplophysa; species Triplophysa tibetana. Next base: position 16,583,585 of record CM017905.1, on the reverse strand, counting down.
CTGATGACCGACCTCTGCCACCTTCTCAAAGTCAAACAAATACGAACCTCGGTATATCACCCCCAGACGGACGGATTAGTCGAAAGATTTAACCAGACTCTAAAGAGGATGTTGAGACGAGTGGTGGCAGAAGATGGGCGCGACTGGGACCTCATGCTCCCCTACGTTCTGTTTGGGGTTAGAGAAGTACCCCAGGCGTCCACCGGGTTCACCCCCTTCGAACTGCTGTTTGGCCGTCAACCTCGAGGCCTCCTGGACGTAGCCCGAGACGCCTGGGAGCAGCAATCAGCTCCACACCGAAGCGTGATCGAACACGTCCAAGAGATGAGGGAACGCATTGATCGGGTGATGCCGCTCGTAAAAGAACATTTGGTCGAGGCCCAGCGCGCCCAGAAACGGTTGTATGACTGGCCCGCCCAACCACGCGAACTTCAACCAGGAGATCAGTTACTGGTGTTGACCCCTGCCGCTACTTCAAAGTTCCTGGCTTCATGGAAGGGACCATATACAGTCGTAGAAAAGGTGGGACCGGTCAACTACCGGGTACGTCACCCGGGCAGACGGAAGGTGGAGCAGTTATACCACGTGAATCTGCTCAAGAAGTGGGTGGCCCCTCCACAACAGATGGCTGCCTTTGCTGAAACGGAACCACCAGTAGTTCACGTGAGTGAACAGCTCTTCCCTGACCAGAAGAATGACTTAGCTGCCTTGGTCCATCAATTCTCTGATGTGTTCCGAGAACAGCCCGGGCAGACTCGGTTGATACAGCATGAGATTCGGACACCCCCGGGAGTAATCGTCCGACAACGGCCCTACCGGGTCCCTGAGGCCCGTCGATTGGCTATGGAGGAGGAAATTACCCGGATGAAAGTGCTGCAGGTGATTGAACCATCGCGTAGTCCATGGTCCAGCCCAATTGTCATGGTACCGAAGCCCGATGGATCACTGCGGTTCTGCAATGACTTCCGGCGCCTCAATGAGGTTTCCGTGGTTGACAGCTATCCAATGCCCCGAGTGGATGAACTTCTTGACCGTTTGGGGTCCGCCCGGTTCATTTCAACACTCGACCTGACCAAGGGTTACTGGAAGGTGCCCCTCTCGCCCGAGTCCAGGGAGAAGACGGCCTTCAGCACCCCGTCAGGACACTGGCAGTATAGGGTACTACCCTTTGGATTACATGGGGCACCGGCCACCTCCCAACGGATGATGGACATTCTATTACGGCCCCACCAGACATACGCTGCAGCGTACCTTAACGACCTGATCATTCACTCTCACTCACTCACTCAACTTTATTTATATAGCGCTTTTTGCAATTTTCATTGTTACAAAGCAGCTGTACATGAGACACATTGAATACAAGTAAAACAACTAAAGGCATATACCTGTAAAAACAAGAAAAAGGTGAAAACAACAAAGACAGACATACAAATGCTCCACACACACAATATTCAAACATACATACACACACACATTGACATAGACGCACACACAGTGAAAGCACACATTGGCGATAAAGGAGAAAGAACCACAGGTAAAATATTAAACGGACTATAAATTCTTATATGCAATATTAATTATGTCTAATTTCTGAATTCTAAAGCAGCCCCCCCGGCCAGGGGGGGCTGAGGGGCAAAACAATATGCAAAAGGTGGTGAGGAACCCAAAACTCCCATCGAGAAAAAAAACCTCAGGAGAACCCAGGCCCAACCAGGGGATTCCAGTTCCCCTCTGGCAAAAGCTGCTGCCTCTGCACAAGCTCAACAGTGCTTGCACAACAAACCTAAATAAAAATAAAAAATGATAGATTTAAGATTATCATTAACAATCTAATAACATTTGAAATGTTGTAGGAAAATCAAAGTTGTCGCGTCCTTTATCCAGCTCTATCCTCTTAGCTCTTGTCAGGTCACCGCTTCCCATTCTCAGGTCTGCCATCAGGTCTGGGCATGAACTGCATCCTGCGGTAACCTTGGAACAAAGAGACAAGACTGGCTGAGAGTAGACGGGGACGTTGGATGAACATCTGGAGAGACTCCGGAAAGTCCTGTTCGACCTCAGGAGGGCTGGACTAACCGCAAACCCGAGGAAATGCCACCTGGGACTAGATGAAGCAGACTACCTGGGATTCCAAATCGGACGTGGGCTCATCCAACCCCAATCAAAGAAGGTAGAGGCCATCCAAGACGCTCCTCAGCCGACCACCAAGACCCAGGTACGGGCTTTCCTCGGACTAGCGGGGTACTACCGGTGTTTCATCCCTGATTTCTCCTCTCTAGCCAGTCCCCTGACCGACCTGACCAGGAAAGGACAGCCGGAAAGGGTCGAATGGACCGAAGAGGCCCAAATGGCATTCCAGACCCTGAAGCAAGCCCTCTCCTCCTCACCCATCCTCCATGCCCCAGACTTCGGCTGCCCCTTTGTGCTCCAGACGGACGCATCCGACACCGGGCTGGGGGCTGTCCTCTCCCAGGACAAGGACGGTAAAGAACATCCAGTGATCTATATCAGTGGAAAGCTCACGTCAGCAGAAAAGAAGTATGCCACCGTCGAAAAGGAGGCCCTCGCCATAAAATGGGCAGTCCTGGTGCTCAGGTATTACCTTTTGGGAATAACTTTCACCCTGGTAACGGATCATGCGCCTCTGACATGGAGGGCCAAAGCCAAGGACTCCAACGCAAAGGTCACAAGATGGTTCCTAGCGCTCCAGGACTACCATTTTACAGTGAAACATCGGGCAGTGGTTTCCCACGGCAACGCGGATGGGTTGTCACGAATGTGGTCAGATTGGGCATCACGGTCAGGGACACAAACCCCCCCCCAGTTCCCGTTAGTACCACACAGTGCGAGACGACTTACCACGTCGACGCTTAGGGGGGGGAGTGTGACGAGCGGGTCAATTGGTGGTCAGCATCGCCATGGCAACAGAGCAATCAAGCTCACACACCTGCAGATCGTCAGCACCTGGTCCCAATCAAGCTCACCCTTTATAAACCCAGGAAGAAGAGGAAAGGGTGAGCTTGCTCTCAGTAGATTGTCTGTTGAACTAACGTGTTGTTGTGCTTTCTTCTAGAGACCAGTAACTGACGATCTGATGATCTGTTCATGGGATACTAAGGAGTTTGGACACTTTACGGCACGAGGCACGGGCACCACCCCACAGCTACCACGGAGCACCCTGGAGTTATATTCCCCATTGTATACCTCACCGTGTGGCACTGTGTTGCGTGCACATTAAATCACCCACCGGGGCTTAATTTTTGGAATACTTGTGTCTGTGTCTTATTCAGCCTGTCACAATGGGCTTCAAACCAGGCTGTGACTCCACAGGAATGGTGGAATGCCACATTGTCCCGAGTGATTACATATATTGACAGGTCTACCACCTGTCCCCTTTCTACCTCTATGCAAGTCTTCTAAAAACAGGAGAAGGCGGTCGGTGTTGTGTGGGTCAATCACACATTTAATCAGGAGTTCACCATTGTTGGAGATTGCGGCGCACATGGTGATGTTGGCTCCTCTCTGGCCCGTCACAGTAACTGTGACCCTTTTGCCAATTATGTTTCTTCTGCGCCGATGCCTTTTCGCCAATTATGTTTCTTCTGCGCCGACGCCTTTTCGCCAAGTTGAAGCCAGCATCGTCAACATAGATCATTACATGAGGGACTTGATTTGCCTCCAACTTCATGACTCTCTGAAAGTAATCAGACACAGTGTGTGTAAATGCTTTACTGTATTTCCTATTGTACTCCAGGTTTATAGAGAAGTCTACTGCAAAACACGCTATGTAGTGTACAGTAATGACTGTATTGCATAACCTTACTTGTACGTGCTGGTGACGGAGTTCTTTGATGCACTCACTGTTCCTTTCAAAAGTAACTTGGTATAGTTGTTTCATTTGCACTCATTCATTTGTGTTTAGCTAGAGTCAGTCTTCAATTTAATTTGATTTTAGCAATCACCAGGTTGACAATTGCAAGTTCCTGTTCTTCATTTAGGAGCTTTCCTCTGTCCCCTGAGGGAGGTAGATGTTGAATCATTAGAGAGACAAAATAGTTTTACATATTAGAGACAGGAGGCATACAGTCACTGTACTACATGGTACAATTTACACTTTGTAGAAGTAGAAGCTCTCATACAATATCCTACCTGTTGGTTTCTCGAAAAATCCGAACAATGGATGCCACTGTGTCCTGGCTGAGATTTGGCTGTACTCGTTCCCCATTCTCTCAGTATGAAAGCCAATGGTTTGACATGATCTATTGTAGTAGCTCTTATTTCATCAGTTACCCTAGTTCTTGCCCTTCTTTGAGCGCCACTACACATTCTAACTACCTCTACCTAGTCCTTGTCCCAATCCTCTCCCTTGTCCTGTCTTGCTCTCCCTTGTCCCACTCCTCTCCCTTGCCCTTGTCCCAATCCTCTCCCTTGTCCCGTCTTGCTCTCCCTTGTCCCAATCCTCTCCCTTATCCTGGTACTTGTCTTCCTTTCCCTTGTCCCACTCCTTTCCCTTGTCCTGGTACTTGTCTTCCTCTCCTTCGTTCAGGCATTTTCTTTGTGTTTGTGTTGCTCTGTATTGTTCTTTTCCCACACAAATTAAGGCCAAGAGGTCCTCTTTTACTCTATATGATCGTAAAAAGTGTAAGATAAAGGCAACCCTCCCATCCAGACAGATGGGGCGGGGCATGAGTGATTGTTGGAATCAGGTGTGCGCACACCGGTCCCGAATATCTCACGGAGGTAATCGGGAGCATAAGAGGACGAGCGACAGGACTGATGACAAGAGAGGACCAGGCCCGGACATATGTTTACGTTTGTATTTATGTTCTTGTGGCATTTTAGCTCCGTGTTATTGCTTTTTTATTTTGATTTAACTTTATTTAAATTTCTGCCGGTTCCCGCCTCCTTCCTTCAATACTTTGAACGCTATTACACTTACTAATAAGGTAAATTATAGATTCAAGATTATCATTAATAATCTAATGGCATTTGAAATATTGTAGTGAAGTCCTGTCAAGTTGCCGCGTCCTACATCCAGCTCTATCATCTCAGTTCTTGTGGGGTCACCGATTCCCATTCTCCGCTCTGCCATCTGGGTATGTTGGAAGTGTTCCTGGTTCTGGTTGATCTCACTAAACAGCCTAAACCTTCAGAGAATTTATATTATGGAAGTGTAGTGTATGGAAGATTATAATGATGCGTCTTTAGTCTAGATTTAAACTGGCAGAGCGTGTCTACCTCCCAGATGGTGCGGGGAAGACTATTCCAAAGTTTAGGCGCTAGATAGTAAAAGGATCTACCACCTCCATTTGATTTTGAAAATCTTGGTATAACCAAATGACAGGATGCCTGAGAGCGTATTGCATGTTTGAGCAAATATTGCGGAGCTAAACCATGTAGGGCTTTATAGGTAATAAGCAATATTTTTTAATTAACAAGATGCTTTATAGGTAAACAGTGCAAAGTTGACAGAACCGGGCTAATATGTTCATACTTCTTTGTACGTATAAGAACTCGAGCTCCCGTGTTTTGGACCAGTTGGGGTTTTTTTCAGCAGGGATGGAGACAATCTCGTTTCAATGGGTCAGGTCTGCCCTCAAAACTCTTCCAGTTATTTATAAAAACTGTATCATTCTGCAGGCACCACTCAGACAACCAGCCATTTAGTGATGATAATCTGCTATAAATCTCATCACCACGATAAGCGGTAAGGGGGCCAGAGAATGTTATAGTGTCTGACATCGTGCTTGCGAGCTCACATACCTCCTTAATATTATCTTTGGTGATCTCCGATTGACGGAGTCGAACATCATTTGTGCTGATATGAATAACAATCTTAGTGAATTTACGATTAGCCCTAGCCAGCACATTTAAATTTGCATAACCAAAGAATTTCTGCACAAACTGTCAGAAACCTTCTCAGTAAAGCTAATCTGCATGCAAGTCGTTCTCATCGGTGTCAAGGACACCGACAAGGCACTTGAGTATAACTGTTTTGCACTTATACTATTGCACCTTAATTATTCTCCTTATTCTCTATTCTTTATTTGTCTTGTACATTCCTTCATTTTTCACTATGTATTTTCAAATCCACACTGTAATTACAACTCGTAAATCACCGGTAACACGCAGAAGGCCACGCATGACTAATGCTAACAATATGTGCACTCTTTCAGCATCCAAAACTACCTCCATTACCTTTAATATTGGTTTATGGAACTGCCAATCTGCTGTAAACAAGGCAGATTTCATCACACCCAATGCCAAACATTCTGTTCTTTCTCTTTTAGCACTTACCGAAACCTGGATCAAAATGGAGGAAACTGCCACACCGGATGCCCTCTCCAATAACTACACTTTCTCCCACAGCCCACGCATATCAGGGAGGGGTGGAGGAACCGGACCTCTTATTCCAAATGACTGGAAATTCAAGCAGTTGGCACCCTCTTGCAACAACACAGCCTTTGAGTTTCATGCTGTTGCTGTCATCCACCCTGTTAAAACGCCTGTTGTAGTTATCTATCGTCCCCTAGGGCACCTTGGACTTTTCTTGGAGGAGTTGGATGCGCTTCTGTCATCTTTCCCCGAGGATGGTACTCCTCTGGTGGTGCTTGGAGACTTCAACATCCACCTGGAAAAACCACAGGCCACTGACTTCAACAACCTCATGCGAGTCCCCACTTCAGCAATCCATAAATCTGGTAATCAACTTGATCTTATCTACACACACTATTGCTTCACCCATCACTCCCAGCTCACCCCGCTGCACACGTCCGATCATTTCCTCATCACTCTTGATCTCGACTTAACTTCTCCAGACACTAAACATGCTTCACCACTGGTCACGTTCCGAGGCAACCTACAATCACTCTCTCCCTCCCGCTTATCCTCTGCAGTCTCTGCTACACACCCACCCCCTTAACAGTTCTCTCTCCTTTATGCTAACACCGCCACCCACACCCTTTGCTCCAAACTAACCTCCTGCTTCGACATCTTAAGCCCTCTTAGATCTAGGCCATCTCGTGCATCTCCTTCTGCCCCCTGGTTATCTGATGTTCTCCATGAGCATTGCACCTCTCTCAGGTCTGTTGAGAGAAAGTGGCGCAAATCAAAAGAACCTACCGACCTCTCTCTCTATCAGTCTATTATCTCGTCCTTCTTCGAAAACTCTAGAACGTGTTGTTTGTAACCAGCTCTCATCCTTTCTCACCCAGAACAACCTCCTAGACAGCAACCAGTCTGGTTTCAAGAGCGGTCATTCCACTGAAACTGCGCTGCTCTCTGTCATTGAAGCCCTGAGACTGGAAAGAGCTTCCTCTAACTCATCTGTTCTCATCCTACTGGATCTATCTGCAGCCTCTGACACCGTTAACCATCACATCCTCCTGTCCACCCTCAAGGCGATGGGGGTCTCCGGAATGGTGCTACAATGGTTCAGGTCTTACCTCTCGGGTAGGTCCTATAGAGTATCTTGGAGAAGTGAGGTGTCTGATTCCCAACATCTCGACACTGGTGTGCCTCAGGGCTCAGTGCTTGATCCGTTGCTATTCTCTGTATACATGACATCGCTTGGCTCTGTCATTCGGAAACATGGCTTTTCCTATCACTGCTATGCGGATGATACACAACTCTACCTGTCTTTTCGCCCAGACGATCCGACTGTTTCTGCACGCATCTCAGCTTGCATAGCCGACATCTCGCTCTGGATGAATGACCATCACCTGCAGCTGAACCTTTCAAAAACAGAACTGCTTGTAATCCCGGCCGATACAAAGACTCATCACAACCTCTCCATTCAGCTGGGCGCATCAACCATCACATCTTCCAGAAAGGCAAGAAACCTGGGAATGGTGATCGATGATAAGCTTAACTTCACAGATCAAGTTGCCAGTACCGCCCGGTCCTGTAGATTCATCCTCTACAATATTAGGAAAATTAGACCCTTCCTATCAGAGCGTGCTACGCAAGTCCTAATGCAGGCTTTGGTCCTGTCCAGACTGGACTACTGCAATGCGCTACTGGGTGGACTTCCAGTTAACACAACCAAACCTCTACAGATGATCCAGAATGCTGCGGCAAGAGTTAACTTTAATCAACCGAACAGTGTACACGTCACTCCTCTATTCATTTAGCTACATTGGCTCCCTTAAGTCGCTCCCATCAAATTCGAGACTCTGCTCCTGGCCTACAAGACCACCACTGGTTCCGCACCACCTCATCTTCACTCTCTAATGCAGACATATGTACTCGGCAGATCCATACGCTCTGCAAACGAACAGCGTCTTGTGGTGCCATCCCAAAAAGGTAAAAAAATTCTCTTGCGCACCTTCTCCAGATCTTTTCCACATATGTGGAATGTTCTGCCCGCTGCTACAAGATCTGCAGATTCTGTAGCCATCTTTAAGAAACGTCTGAAACACATCTCTTCCGTCAACATCTGACTGATCTGTTCTGACTCTATTTCCTTCTCTACTCTTTAAATAAAAAAAATATATAAAAATGAAGGAATGAATGAAAGACTGAATGGTTCTGTATACTGTGTTAGGTTATATGAGACCAGTCTTCTTTTTTGATTGCACTTATGCTTTTGTTGTACTTATGCTGGCCCAATTGCTTCCATTGCCTACCCCACCTGTAAGTCGCTTTGGATAAAAGCGTCTGCTAAATGACTAAATGTAAATGTCATCAGGGTCTCGACTTGACTGCAGTTCGTCGTTGTAACCGACTTGAGTGGGCAAATAATCCCATTCGATGGAATCAGGCACCTTGGAGAGGTGTTCTCTTCACGGATGAATCCCGGTTTTCACTGTACAGGGTAGATGGCAGACAGCGTACACAACTCCTGGAAGCTGAAAACATCCCAGTTCTTGCATGGAAAGCATTCTCACCGGACATTTCAAATTTGCAGCCTATTCTTTCTTCCACCAGCGTTCAGCTCTCCTGCATTCAGTTCTGACAGCTCGAGTTACATAATTTAACCATGGATGAACTTAAGGTTTAAGTTGAACAGACCTAACCGGAGCAATTGTGTCCAAAATATTTTGAGAGGTCGAGTAAAATAGAGAGGTTAATTCATCAGCATTTAGACCATAGGAAGATACTGAATAGTCCCCATCAATGCTGTTAAAGGCATCTGAAAACAACTCAATAGTTAAAGGGGTAGTTGACAAACAATGACATGTTGGGACATTTGGTTTTGGATAACCAATGGAACAAAAACCTAATGAAACAGGCATGTGGTCAGAAAATGCTGCAGTACATTACAGTTCAATATTTGAGACAGGTAGACCACATGATAAAAACTAATCTAAAACACGTCCTTGCTGATAAGTGGGGCTATCCACAAATTGCTTTAAATTTAAGGACTCAATTAGATATAAGATATCTCTGGCCAAAGGCTTATTAGGGCAACAAACACCAATTGTAGGTGAAATTAAGTCATACGTCTGTGTTTTGTTTGCAATTGGTGCATATGTGCATAATGAAGCAACATGAACATGTAATGAATCAATAGTTTTACAGGGATAGTGTGATGATGTTGGCTATTTCGTACACATCATTTATTTCTTCCGCCTGCACGCCACCAGGACATCAAATTTTTCGGAAAAATAATCGTAGACTGAATTCATCTTTAATAAATGAGATAATATTTTTATAAATACTCAAGATTAATATGAGATTGGCAGAAGCTGCATTTGTTATGACAGCTTTAAGGGTAAAATGTAATAGTTAATTCAAAGGTTTTATTTTAAAAGTACTGCTATATGAACAATAGTGCAATAAGATTTGGTTTGCAAATACTTAAACCAAAAAATGTCAGGCTTTTTATCAACATCTAAATCTCAACTTAAACATTATTGTAATCAAATTAAATATAAAACCAAAGCTATCTGTCACTGCCAGGCTATTAACATTCTGTCTAGTTCAATATAGAAAAACAAGTAATAATGATTATTGATGTTATTGCTTACACATAAACTCTCTTTCAACACTATTTCAACACAAATTGTAAAGTTGACTGTATTTAAACCACATGTTTAACAACTTATTTTTGTATGCTTCTTTTTTCTTTATCTTAATAATTCATTTAGGAGAACACAAGTACTTTAATATGAATGTGTGTTTGGGGCCCATCCTTTGTTGTTTGATGAACATTATAAACATAGATCTATATTTTGCTGCTGCCCCTTTAAGAGTGCTATAATCAGATATTGGGGTCTAATATACTGTAACGTGTCCGTTTGGTTTCCCAGCTGTTACCATTCATAAATAGATTACATTTACATGGACTCTTGTTTATATGGGAATATTGACATACTTATGTGTTCATTCGTCCGTTTTATTGTAAGAAGACGTGAAAGAGAACTCTAGTTTAGTAGTGTGCACTCGGACTCTCTAGAGGTACAAGTTTAAACATGTTATCTGCATTAGTGTCATACTGCATACAACACACGCAAGACAATTCGTTATAGTTTTGTGCCTTAGCCAGGGATTTTTTTTGTATTCTGCAGGCTATTTATTTCCTTCTGTGTTATCATCAATTGCATAAAATAAGCCACTTACACCTGCCTGTATTACATAATTTGAAGCGAGGGCACTGATAGATAAACGCATAACGGACAAAATGGAGTGGTTTGTTCTGTCAAGTTGGCCATCTGGAAGAGATTTACAACGAAATGTCCATTTAACAACTCTGTAGCTTTCACCATTAAGTTCTGGTGTTTCTGGTTCATGTGTGCACTTCAGCAATCTCAGGCCAACCCCAAATGCTCTCATTGGTTGAGACGCATGGCAATGCCCAGCCCACGACAATACAGATCAACATTCCACCCCTCATGTGACCTATTATTCTTCTTCACAGTTCAGAGCCAGTGAGCAACGGACTTTTGAAATAGATTTATACTTAGAAAACAGTGTTAATGCACGATAAAATCATTGTCGGCATTAATTAATTAATGTGTTAATGCGACAATAACGCATTAACTTGCCCAGCCCTAACATTTATAATGTTGTTGAATCTTCTGGCTCAAGTAACTGACCAACCGATCTCACTTTACCTCTGTGTTTCACACTCTTAATGTATCAGTGTAATACTTTCTGTAACCCTTATAACTAGATTTCAAAAGGGTTACTGCATATGCCCCCTCTGCATCCTTTTCCTGATGCCACGGGGGTGGCAGTTGCACTGATTTCTTGGGCCCGTCGTTACAGCTTGCAGCTATATTCTTTTACATTGTGGACATTTAGACCAGGTTTAAATTGGTCAATAGCACGATCGTTTTTAGATCTTTATATTAGATACAGTGTTGGTCAGCGAGTTCGTCCTGTCAGTGACTGAATGAGTCCCAATGAAGCCGTCAGGTAGTATCGATAAAACTGCTCACATTTAGTCAATGCTGTTTTAAAGGGTGCTGACTGACAGTACTAATAAACAGAAAGAATGATTTTATAGCGGGAAAAAAATGACGTAACAATGATGTGCGCAATGCCTGGTAGGATAATCTGACCGGAATAATGAAATTTCAGGATTGTCATCAATTTTCAGAGATTGACATTGAAATCACAGGTTCTCTAGCGCTGCTTTATGTCTTTAGGATATAGTAGTGCATCACAATTTTTTTATATCCGTCACAACTTTTTACTAGCTTTTTTTAAATGACACATGATTAATTGAAACAAAGCACTTCCATAGTAATACTGTTTAAAATAGCACAAGTCAGAATTCGTACATTTTCCCTGTATCCTCTTTCCCTTTGCAGTCGTTTTAAACCTCCTCGTTCTACATTTATTCTACATTTAAAATAATATAGACTGCTTTTACCACAACATTTATTTCATACATTAATATCTTCCTCTTCAATTATTAACAAGTATTGACACAGGGATGGCAGTGATGACAAAGTAACATTTATATTCTGTAAAATCTTGTATACGTTTTTATGTAATCTTGTAAACGTGATGTGTTAAAAAGATGTGATGCCTTGTAAACATATTCTATTGTGGCCAACAGTACTGTCATAGAGCTGTTTTTTCCATCCTCCTTCCACCAATATATTTTTTACAATTCTATTACTTCTTTTTCAAATCGTGATGAATTACGCATTATATTTAACTGAAATATGCTACTAGAAAAACAAACAAACACACTGACCCCTGTCTTTTAGCCATTTGAGGTCGGGTTTATGGTTGTATAGTATAGTACACCACTTGTTTTGTTAGGACTACACCTGGTTTACATGTACCTATTGCAATTTGTTCCTTCATTAGTGACATTGCCAGCTACCCAATCCACTGTGTGAATTATTAATTGCACTCTCCTATTAGAGTTTATTGTTTATTGTCTGTTGGGTTAAAGCCAGTTGTTGGGATGGTGTGGATGGAGTTAAGCCATCTGTGGGTTTGGTGTTCTGATTCCGTGTTACCGTCTATTGGCAAACAGTGATCAGATACTTTGTGCGTGGATACCAACCAAAAGGGTAGCTTGTAAGTAACTCTTAAGTAACTCTTTGTGCTTTTTGTCTAAAGTGTTTGTAAAGCTAGATGTGTATAGTTTGAGCAAAAGTGTATTTCAATAGTTGTAAATTTCTGACATGCTTTGATAATTCTAAAATTATTACATATTTCTGGATTTTTGGTTTCTTTACTATTACAGTATAACTTAAAACCAGGTTACTCAATAATAAAAACTTAATTATTACAGGTTTCTTGGATGTTTGTCATGCTATGTCTGTAATATGTATGTTGTGTATTTATTTCATTATTATTTATTGCAGTGTAATTTCACTGTTTTAAGGCTTGAAAACTCAACAATTTGAATTTCTTTTTAATTCTGAGTGCAGCAACTTAATTTCAGCCAAACATTCTGTCACCATTTACTCACCCTCAGGTAGTTTCAAACCTGTATAAATTTCTTTGTTCTGTTGAACACAAAGAAAGATATTTGGAAGAATGTAGGAAAACAAACTTCATCCACTACCATAGTAGAAAAATATTGTATAATTTTTCGTTCTGTTGATGACAAACTGGGGCACCATTGACTACCATTTCATGATGTTGGCATGATAAAGCCAACATACTGTTACCTTATATAAGCTCATTATTAGTGGTGCTTGCGATCCAAAGCATCACTTTTAACCACGCCCATAGCAACCAAACTGGTTAGCCTGGGTATGCCTGCAAACATGCAAATCATGTTAGCAAAATGGTTATCGTATTAGCTTCATGCTAATAACCTGCTTATTGTTTTACCTTTATGCTTACAAAATGCTAATTTTGTTGCCATCACGCTAGCAACATGTTAATTGTGTTTGCTTCATGTTAGCAGCATAATAATCGTTTTAGCATTATTTTAGCAAATATTTTAATTGTGTTAACATCTTGATAGCAAAATGCTAACAACAAGTCAATTGTGCTAACATCCTGTTAGCAAACATGCTAATCATGCTAGCAAACATGTTCATCATGTTACCCTCATGCTAGCAAACATGCTAATCGTGTTAACCTCATGTTATTAACAAATGCAGAAAATTTGAACATCATGTTAATACATCTTAACATAATGTTTAATCATGGTAATTTGATGTTTAAGCTTGATATTGGTATCACAGTTTTGCATATAGTTTATTTATGATAATTATTTTTGTTCTGGACGAAGTCAGCTGACTCAGCAACCAATCAGTATCCCAGGAACTTTATTAAGCTAGGAAGCCACGCCCATAGCAAGAAAACATGTTAACTTTGCAACCATTTTAAAATACTTAAATCTCTTCATCAGAACATTGTAGAGACATAGGTTCACATGTGTTTTAGAGAATAATCAATTTGTAGATACCAAGCCACGCCCACAGCAACCAAACAGGTTAGCCTATCAACCATTTAGCAAGACCTATATCCCTGCATAAGAACAAAGTAGAGTTCCATGGGTTGGTTTGTTTCACTCACAGCTTAGAGTATCGTCAATTGGGAGATGCCAAGCCACGTCCATAGCAACCAAACAGGTTAATGAAACCCATTTATTCATACCTAAATCTCTGCATCAGGACATTGTAGAGACATAGCGATTGTTCGGTTCACTCATGGCTTGGAGTATCATACTACATGCTGATTTGGATTTGGATTCAATTTATTGTCATTACACATATACAAGTATAGTGTAACGAAATGTATTAAGAAGAAAAATACAGGATAACATGAGGAAAGTGGTGAGAAAGTAAGGATAAACATAATACACCATAGACAAGACTTGCAACAGGGGAAGTTAATCCCGCTCCGGCAAGCAGCCATCCGGTCCAGTGCCATTACGGCACCGTTCACAGACCCGCTTGTCAGGCTGGCGGTTCAAAGCGACGGAGACGTTAATCAGGCTAGCAAAGATGGTAATCGTGTTAACATCAAGCTAGTAATAAGGTAAATGTGTAAACATCATGATAGCAACATGCTAATCCCTTTTTGTCATGCTAGTAACATGGTAATTGTGGTAGCTTCATGCTAGCAATAACCTAATTGTGTTAGCCTCATGATAGTAACATGCAGTTCATGCTAAACTCATGTTTTATCATAGTAATTTGGTGTTAAACTTGATTAGCGTCTGAGTTTTGCCACGAAAGCACTACTCCATTTTCTTCAGAAAATGTACCCGTCTAGTTCAAATAATTATTCAACTATTCTTAATCACTATACAAAACTTTGGCATGTAACTCGTCCCCCACGGTTTGTCGTGTTATGTTAATTTAGCAACCGTTTAATAAGACCTTTATCTCTTCACCAGAACATTGTAGAGACATGGGGGTTGGTTCGTTTCACTTGTGGCATGGAGTATCATTGTAGCAACATGCCTATCACACGAAAATCATGTTAGCAACATACTTATCATGTCATCAACATGTTAACAACTAGATTGCAACATGCTAATCATGTTAGCATCATGCTAAATAAATGTTTATTGTGTTAACATAACAGTGTTTCCCCTAGGTTTACGGCTTTTGGAAATCTCTTTATTTTTTGCGGCGGAGGTACGGACAATATTTTTTAATAAATAATGTTAAATCAATCAATCTAATGTTTTATCGGGCGATTTACTTTTTATTCTTAAAGTCACAGTCTATATGAAACATAGATGGTCGCGATCGGGAATGTGCTGTCCTTCCTACAAGAGAGACTTGAGAGTAATTTCTTCCCTTCCACACTGAAGTGTATGTAGCCCCCATTCCTGCTCATCTCAAACCAGTCGCTGGTAAGTCTCTGGGACTGAACAACCTGGTTATTAGGTTACTAAGGGGCGTGAGAATGCTGAATCCGCCTCGTCCAGGCTCCGTACCCTCTTTGGACCTCGATGTGGTCCTGGCGGGCCACAAGAGGTCCCCTTTCAAGCCTCTGGGAGATGCCGCTCTTTCTCATCTTACGATGAAGACAGCTCTCCTGGCGGCGCTTGACTCCATCAAGTGGGTAGGGGACCTACATGCGTTCTCCGTGTCCACGGATTGTCTAGAAGGCCTGTAAACCCTGACGTTATCCTGATACCCTGGCTACGTGCCCAAAGGTCCCACCATCCCTTTCGGGACCAGGTATTGAACTTGCATGCGCTCCCCACCGGAGAGGAAGACCCAGCCCCATTCGTGTTGTGTCCAGTACGCCCGCTGCGCCTCTACTTCGACCGCACACAAAGATTCAGGAGCTCTGAGCAGGTCTTTGTCTGTATTGGAGGTCAGCAGAAGGGGAGGGCTGTCTCCAAAAGAGATTGGCACACTGGTTCATGGAGGCTGTTGCTACGCAAAAAAAACTGTCCCATGATCGGCCATGCCCACTGGCAGTGAGGGCACACTCCACCAGGAATAAGCACTGGCTCAGGGCGCCTCTCTGGTAGACATCTGCAGAGATGCAGGTTGGCCTACGCCCAACATCTTTGTGAGATTCTACAGTCTCCGCGTAGAACCCGTGTCAGCCCGGTACCAACGGAGTCTTGCAAGGTACCAACAGGTGGACGTACGTTAGCGAAAGCACCTTTTCCCCCCTCCTAGGTGGGAGAGCTTGCTATTTCTGCCTCCCTTCTTGCTCCACCAGTTGAAGAATAGGCATTCCATCCAAAGGGCATAGCTCTAACCTAGTGGTGTAGACAAAGCAACACCCCAGCAGGGTGTTGTCAAGATCCAGAAAAGTACTTAAGACATTGTTAAATTGGTCCATCCACTCATAGTGTCTCAAATGTATTTTTTTAAGTGACGATAATGCTTTTCAATGCGAAAAACAAACAAATATAACGACTTTAATCAATATATTCTACTCTGTCATTTCAGTCTATGGTGCATGCGCATTCGGTAAGGGCAGACGCCGATGTTCTGACTGACAACCCGGAAGCACAACTCTGTGTTTTCTAAGAAGAAGCTATATATAAGCTGATCTTCGCAAAATGTCTATCATTTTATTTGGGGCTTTATTATAGTATCAAATGGATTTAGGGCTTTTTCTGTAGTCCCATCTTCCCAGCGTTTGTGTAGTCTTTGAACAAGAGTAAAGAATGGGTGTCACGGTCCTGTCCTTCCTGTCATGAGTATTCTGGCATTGGGGACAGAGCCGTGACAATATCATGTCTTGTGTGTGTGTGTTTCGTCTTGTGTGGACACGTGGCGGTTTGTTTTGACATCTCGCCGCGTGTCTTCCGTGTAGCTCCGCCCCCTTGTCTCTTTGTCTAGTGTCACATTAGTGTTTCATCTCCCTCACCTGTCTGTGCCTCTTCCCGCTAGTTACACTCATTGTTAAGTCTTGTCACCTGCCAGTCCCGATCCCTTTGTCATCTCTCCTCATTAGTTTCTCCTTATTTAATGTCCCTCATTCCCTCACTGTTCGTCGGTTCATTGTCTAATGTATATTGTATATGGTCTATCGTCGATGTCACTGGCTCCCTCGTGTCTCCACCATCTGGATTACCTTGTTCCTGTTCCCTTTGTGTTTGGACTTATTATTTAGTTTCCGTTTTGCCCCATCGTGGGTTTATTGTTTTGCCTTAATAAATATTGTTTAACCCCATCTCTACTGTCTGCGTTTGGATTCTGTCCGACCAACCGTGAAAGAATGAACCGACCAAAAGGAACTCAGCAGTCAGCAACGACAGAGTCGAGCGTGGCATTCCGTAGCCACCATGCCCACGTCTTGCTTGGTCTGAAACAGAAGGGGACACCCTTCGTGGACCAGCTCGACGTTTTGTTGGATCGTGAGTGGTCCAGGTTATCCTCCCCAGCGGATGCCCCCGCAGGACTGGCCACTATCCCTGAGGATGGGCTCCTACGGCTCGGGTCTCTGGGCCTGTCCTCCCCGTCTGACTCCTCCGGATCTGAACCGCTCAACCTTCCTATTTCTTCTCCCCAACCGACCCCATGTTCGGTGGGTCGGTCGAAGAAGAAGCCGAAGAGGGGGCTGGTTCCTGGTCCGGGGGTTCGAGTTCCGGTGGTCCCAAGTCCTCCATCCAGCCCAGTGTCCAAACCAGAAGTCTAGCCGACGCCTCAGCCGGCAACCCAGCTGGCATTTCAGCCGGCGCTTCAGTCGGCAGTCCAGCCCGCGCTTCAGCCGGCATTCCAGCCGGCGCTTCAGCCGGCATTCCAGCCGGCGCTTCAGCCGGCAGTCCAGCCCGCGCTTCAGCCGGCATTCCAGCCGGCGCTTCAGCCGGCATTCCAGCCGGCGCTTCAGCCGGCATTCCAGCCGGCGCTGCAGCCGGCAGTCCAGCCGGTGCTTCAGCCGGTGCTTCAGCCGGCAGTCCAGCCGTTGCTTCAGCCGGCAATCCAGCCGGCAATCGAGCCGGCGTTCCAGCCGGCGTCACGGCCGGTGCCCAGTCCTGTCCACCCGGTGTCCATTCCGGTCCCGCGGCCGGCGCCCAGTTCGGTCCAGCGGCCGAGCCCTGTCCAGTCTTGTTTTTCCCGGTCTTCCCCGGCCATGTCTGTCCCTTCCTGTCCGGCCCGTCCTAAGCCCCAGCTTCGCCCTAAGCAACCCACGTCTCCTCCTAAGCCCCCTCCTCACCTCCCACCCCAGTTTAGCGCTCCCAGTTTTGTCCAACCCATTCCCCCCCTCCCTTCCCGTTAATGTTTTTCTTATTGTCCAACCCCAATCCCTTCATTGTATTGTCAGCCCTGCCCCTTGTATGTTCAGTTTTGTCTGTGTGGTGTCTGTCTTCTTTCTTGTCCATCTTGTCCCGCTGAATTCTTTTTCCCTTTGGGCCGCTCGGAGTTCAGCCGTTGGAGCGGGGGGTAATGTCACGGTCCTGTCCTTCCTGTCATGAGTATTCTGGGATTGGGGACAGAGCCGTGACAATATCATGTCTTGTGTGTGTGTGTGTTTCGTCTTGTGTGGACACGTGGCGGTTTGTTTTGACATCTCGCCGTGTGTCTTCCGTGTAGCTCCACTCCCTTGTCTCTCTGTCTAGCGTCACATTAGTGTTTCATCTCCCTCACCTGTCTGTGCCTCTTCCCGCTAGTTACACTCATTGTTAAGTCTTGTCACCTGCCCGTCCTGATCCCTTTGTCATCTCCCTCATTCCCTCACTGTTCGTCGGTTCATTGTGTAATGTATATTGTATATGGTCTATCGTCGATGTCAGGCAATGCTCCGCGTAGACTGGAGACTCCATCCCCCCGCAGTCCGCTTCATATCGGAGCGGATCGGCCAGGCGCAGGTGGACCTGTTTACCTCCCCGGACTCAACCCATTGCTTGCGCACGGATGCCCTAGTGCACTGCTTGCTGTGGGACAAACGGAAGTACGCCTTCCCCCCCAGTGAGCCTCCTTGCAGAGGACCTGTGCAGTTATCGATTCCACTTGAAAATTACGTCTTAAGGTAGCGCTCACTTGTGACTCGATAGTCCAGTCAGTGTTGCTTCACTTGAGCTCATGATGTGGCTTACCGCTGTGGCATGTAATATAGGACCCCAGCCTATCTCTCAACACAACGTCGAGAGACAGACTGAAAGGACCGACTGCCACAACGCTTTGCGGGGCCCGCTGCAGCGTCCAGGAGATGTCTCTCAGTTTCCTCAGCCCAAAAAAATGAATGAATGAATCTCCTTTCATACCTGTATGCACGTGGCAGAGACTGGCTTGCAAGTGCCTTTCGCCAAGTTCATTGTCTTTTTAAATTCCTCCCCTCTTGTGTCTCTCAACACAACCTCCAACAGGGAACAAAGGTTACAGTCGTAACCGAGATGTTTGCTTTGATGCCACATAACCTGAGTTATAAATATCACCGAAAATTATAGAACACTTAGCTCCTTTTTTCTGTACATCCAGAACAGTACTGAAACAATGTTTTATATCGTTCTGTGACAGTAACCATTAAAACAATACTTCTCCAAAGTTACTGATTTTCTTGGTAAACAATTCTTGATACATGTTAGAAATGTCACACACTTAGTTGCACTCTTATTCTTTGTCACTTCCTCAAACGCACGCACACACCGATGTTCTTTTCTTTCTTGTGTTTTATTTTGCTGAAGAAAAAAACGCTTATTTTTATAGCTCAACAGAGTTTCTCAGCCTCTGGAAAAGAACTGCAAACTAGAGGAAGAAGTAAGAGAGAAATCAGCTGTGTCAGAGCAACTCAGCTCAGATTATTACAGACAGATCACCAGTGCACACAGAAAGATGGACAGCCTAAAGGTAAACCTCATGAAAAAGTATTTGTCAAACATAAATACATTCTGTATGTTTTTGTTTAAAAGCAAGTAATTTGCTCTTTTCTAAAACAATTTGCTCAGTGACTCATTCTGTTTACGTCAAAAGTATCTGTGTTTTTTAAAAGTGACTGATTTTGAATAATCTACATAGCCTGTAACTGTGCTTAACATAGCACCTAACTCATGGCAATGAATGAATTCTAAGTATATATTTATTACTGTATTATAAAAGCTCAACAACGGCTAAATATATGGTATATGGTATACTGTATATATGTGATGTAAATGTGGCAAAATTTTATCTTAAGTTATAAATATATTGAAAAAAATTTGGCCTTTCTTGTGAAAGTGTTGAACAAGCATGTATATAATACTTAAAAATTAGCCATATCTTACTAAATTTTAATGCAGGGTGATTATGATCCATTAAAGCAGAACACTGTGCTGTAAGAGATTACACAGACTTACATTTTCTTCAACCCCAGTATCCAGACATAGAAGATTCACCTCAAGCCCGTTACCCCCCTCCCCCTGTGTCATCTTCACCTTCCACCACAAACCCCCCAGTCGCCTCGACCTCATCATTTACGTCACATGGGAAATCTCTTCAGCATGTCCACAAGGCCAACACAGGTTAGAAAGCCTTAAGGAACTATGTGATATCCAACGTTACTTGTTTGTTATGCAATCCTGACAAAAAATTTGAAGAACTGCTATCATTATTTACTCATCCTTTCTTAATTTCACTGAATGGCTTAATTCCGCTTCACTGAGTAATGGCAATCTGTATTTTTGAATATGATCAGAACATAATCATATTAGATGACCGTGACAAATAATGTTTTTGTTCTGATCTTGTTATGTCTTTGCAGTGGTGAAGAACCTTAACTCCACTATGCCTGCGAGTAAGCCGGCACCAGAGAAAGGGAGACTGTTAATGGGTGAAATGAAACTGGGAGATGTGAAATCTATTGCCAGCCTAAAGAAATCTGGATTGACAGCAGATTTCAGCATTTCTGTTAGAAAATCTTACATATACATTCTTTTATTAAAACTTTGTCTGTATACCTACTTCATTTATTTTATAAAAAGCACTGTAGCATTCGTTTGAGTTAAAGGATATATTATGCTTTCAATTGTTTTAATTTCTTGCTGTTTGATAATAACAAAGTCTTACAAACATTTCAAAGGTCAATTTTCATTATAAAGATGTTATCTATAACAGAAAACACATTTCCAGAACTACATTGAGCAATTCATTAGAATGACAGTGTACTTTTTCTGTAAAGTCCAGCATTGCAATATTCCTCATAATAATTCCTGCTCAAGACATACAGTGCACAAAGAAGGGAGCAAGGTCTGGTTAAGCTGACTTTGTACATTTTGTTACGCCTTCACGAGATTAAAATTCAAGCTTGTTAATCACTTTAAGATATGACAATAAAGATTCACACTGGTTCTATTAAAAGATAACAGTCAGTGATTACCCCATGCCCTAATAATCCCTTTAAAACTTTATTATTTGCAATAATTGCTATTTTATAATATTTCATTTGTACACAAATACTTATACATTTCAAATACTGAAAGCAGAAGCTGAACCTCACAGTAACGATAAGGAATTAGATGTAATTGAAACACGCTCTGGGTGGGTGACAAATCATGTCAGCCTGAACCAGCTTGACCAATTTGCGTAGACTCAGCACTTTGGAAAGGCTCTAAGGAGACAGGAGTTACTTCAGTAATGCGACAAAAAGTAATGTCTTTTTTACAATCAAGCGTGGACACTTATTCTAGTAGACTCAAAATCAAGACTTTCTACAGTCAATAGCCATAATAGGATTCAACTGTTATTTTTTCATGATGCATGGCACATTTTAAACTGCCTATTAATGGATTATTAATGCTCTTGTTTTCACTCAGAATAAAATAGTGGTGTTACCCACAGAGGAGGCCAATTTGTCTGATATTGATTACCTGGTTCCCATGCATGATGAGAAGGGAAGACCTATAGCAGAGTGGAAGAGACAGGTGATGGTACGACAGCTACAATCTCGTTTATTTGAGCAGGAAACTCAGAGGATGAAGGTGAGAAATCTTGCAGGAAATGTCTTCTGTTTCTGTTTGTTATTATGTGATGAGGTAATTTTATGTTTGAGAGAAACTTTCTTCTGAACTGCTTACAATTGAATGCTCTTTTAAATTGTCTTTAACAGGAGAATGGTACAAGACATGCAAAGATGGATAGCTGGAGATATTCCCAGGCTCACAATGCCATCCTCGGCCCATTTGGAGAACTTCTAACAGAGGATGACCTCATTTATATGGAGAAACAAATTGAGAATGTGTCCATGCAAAAAAACTCTGAAGGCTACGAAATGGAACTTGCTCGTCTAGCCGAAGAACTTCGAAACAATCTCCCAGCACCCATAGTCAACATCACCGTCAACACCCAGTACAGAAACCTCTCAACACAGAATCACTTGCCTGTTTGGTGTAACCGTATTTCAGGGATTGTAAAGAGTATGTCCCTGCTCATGACCAACCTAACGGACCAGCCTTACTGCAAAATGCCAAACACTGAGCTTGTAAATGTCTTCTCCCAGGCTTCAGAGAGACAAGCCCCAAATAGAGGCAGGAGGGAGAAAATAGAAAATGAGATTCATCAGTTTGGCGTCTCGGTGAGGAATCTAAAGTCCAACTTTGAGAATCAGAATGCTTCCTCATTAGAAGGCTCAGGGAGCACAGAGTCATTCTGTAAACAAGAGCTAGAGCCAGTTGAGAATAGATTGGATGAGGTCCTTCAAGTACAAAGACCTGAGGCTGACCAAAGTATGAATGAATCAGGTACAGAACATATTAACATCAGCAGTGTAGTGGAAAGTATAACCCTGCGCAAAGAACGCATTGTGGTCTTGTTCCTTGGTCACTGGAAGAAATCAGCATATACTGTAACTGTGCGAAATGCACAGAGGAAGCAAAGCGTTGACTCCCTGGAGATATCTAAGAAACCCAAGTGTGAACGTAAGATTAGCTTGGATGTTCCTCAAAAGACAACCATGGAGAATCGCAAATTAGGACACTTCTTTAAGCAGAGAAGTGCTATCAACAAGATGATTGGGAATTGGAGAAGCATGATCTCATTTGTCCCATCACGGCAAATCCGAAGACTAAACCGGCAACAGGCCATTTACTCACCAGAGCAGTTCTTGCCTCGCGTGGATGGATCTCCTGTTGGCTATGACACATTGACTTTAGATCTCTTCATGCTTGGCTACTTTCACATACTGGAGCTGGATTTACCACCAGACGAGAGGAAAATGAGACACCTTTTGTGTTTTGAAGTTTTTGACCATGTGGGCCGCTTCACCTGGGAGACTGTTCGGGAATTCCACAAGGCTGTAATTCAGGACATTGAGGCTGGGAACCGAGAATGGAAGGATGGATTTGAAGACATCAAAGGGACATTTTTTAGAGATGGATCAGGTCAGCCTGGGCTTGAACACTCAGAACAGACACCCATGGTAGAAACTAGGCCTGTTCCTAAAGTCATTGTTCAAACACCCACTCCAGATGAGGGTGATGTCCCTAGAAACAGTACTGATTTTACTAGTCTTAGCAATGAAGAGATATGCAAATATATTGACCGCAGTTTTGCTTTCTGGAAAGAAAAAGAGGCAGAGATATTTGATTTTGAGGACTGACAACAAACTTTTTGAGGAAACAAGCAAAAAGACTTCACTATCTTCACAATCTTAAATTTTTTGTTATTTTACTGGATTTGCCATAGTATTGGGACCAATATTTATACAGTTGTGAAGACATGCTTTTTTCTGTTTATCCTTAAATTAGCTTTCCTGCACAGGGATTATCTTAAACCAGGACTAGACATTTGATAAAGTAGGATTTTAAAGTCCTTTTCAAAAACAAACAAACGTCTTTAAAAAAAACGTCCACACTTCAGTATAGTGGTCAATTCTCACTATTAACAAACCACTAACTACGACTTTTTCCCCGATAACTCTAAATTTGTTTCTTATTATTAATAGTAAGTAAGGAAATTGTTAGATTATGGTATTGGGATGGATTATGGATGTAGAGTATGGAAATTCAGAATATGTGCTTTATAAGTACTAATAAAAACAGCCAATATGCCAATTATAGCCATGATAATAACAACTAGTTCATAGTGAGAATTGCCCCCTATACTGAAATGGTTCCAAAACTAAACATTGCACTTTGAGACAAAACAATCTATACATTTTTGCAATATATTTTAATATGTCAGGGTAAATTGTTTTCGATCAAGAAACCTCTAACATTAAGTTAGTCTGTGACTAGATTTTGCTAATTTGTTATATAGTCCTAATTGGAAATTCGTTACCAGTGAAGGATCAGAATTTTAAAAGCTCTAGTTTACAGATGTGCCTTAATTTGCACCAATATTGGATACTACTTGTTCTAATTATTAAATAAATATCATCTAACTCTCTACTTTTCTACAGAAGGTTGTGTATCTCTTTAAGAGCAGATGTGAGCTCAACCGTACTGTTTAGGTTCTCAGTATAGAGGGTATGGAGGTGTCGTCCCTTTGCCGTAGCGTGCCCCCTCCTGGGTGGTAAAAACCTCAGCAAAATAACTGCTTACAGGAAACGCAATTCCGCGCACCTTTTCTGTGTCCAGAAAAACCTGATTCCAATGTATAATGTAGAGACGTCCTAGGGATCAAGTCGAATCCAGCTGCTTGTAATTTCAGCAAATAATTGCGTGTTTTATACCCGGTTTCTTTGATTCTCCTATTCTCCTCAGCCAGTTTGCTGCGTGTTTTACCACTCAGGGGAACGTGTCCTGGAGCTCAACAGGGGCGGGTCACGGCATGTTCATGTGGAAAAGTGACATCAATGCACACCATATATAGTATAGGTCCCAGGATAAGTGACCTAAAATAGTAGAATCTGCACAAGTCCCCATCTTACATACTGTAGCAACAACAAAATACTTGCCTTTTTAACCAGACATTGTTTGATTTCTTTTCTATATAATACATATATATCTTAGCATGTTTTCTAAAGGCCTTCGAACATATTAAGGTGTTGTTTTGATTTAATACAGTACAATTATTACATACCGCTCCTATAAATATGCAGGAGCTTAACTGTTTAAGGCTTTATAAGTACGTAGCAGTATTTTGTTTTCACCACAGAATTGAACTGGTAACCAGTGTAAAGATGCTTAAATTGGGGTTAAATAGTCAAACTTTCTCGGCCTGGTAAGAACTCTAGCAGCTGCATTTTGCACTATTTTTAGCCCATTTATTGAGGATACAGAGCAACCACCGAGCAGAGCATTGCAATAATCTAATCTAGACGTCATAAATGCATGCATAAGTATGCAATGCGTACTCGGATACCAGCCACCCCTGTTTCCTTGATCAGAAGAACCATCGGAGGTGACCTACCAGCCATCACACTAGAGAGTGAGAGGGTCTTGGACGCAGCTCACCACTAGCTAAAGAGAGCCACACGCCTTCAAAATATCCAGACAGATGCCCGGTTGAAGGAGATCCCGCAGTACCATCCTGGGCAAAAGGTGTGGCTCCTTACCAGGGACATCCGGCTGAATTTAGAATCCTGAAACTTAAGTCCCAGATACATTGGTCTCTTTCCCATCATCCAACAAGTTAATACAGTTTCATATCAATGAAGATTACAACCCACTAACTATATTCATTTCACGTTTCACTACTCAAACCTTACGATTCACCACCCTCTGATCTTTCCACATAACCAGAACTAGTAATGAGATGCAGCCTGTATCTGATGCCAGGAGTAAGCCATTAGTGATTTTAACAAGTGCAGTTACTGTGCTATGGTGCGCCCTAAAGCCCAACAGCAAATCAAGTTAGAAATCATGTTAACATTCATAATTTGCATAAATCGGGCGTAGGTTATATTATAATACTGCTCAGCTTCCACATCCTCTCTTGTGCGGTCCTCCCGGGTAACGTTAACTCTGCCTCTCCTTGCCCTGCCTGCATCTACAACACACCTACCTCTCCGCCCTCTTCCTCTCCCTTTTACTACCTGTGTTAAGTCCTCTGATTGACTGATTGTGATGAAGAGAAAAACGTCTGCTAAGACTTTTGCGGTTAGGTTACATGCCTTTAGCATTAGCAAGCGGTTTCAATAGGCTGTAAGTTACGAACCAAGTTACCGTGCCAAAAAATGCTATGCAAATTAAGCGAATAAATCACTGACACAATATTAAACAAGTAACAATAATATTCACTATAAAGATTAGAGTAAATATTGAATGAAGTAAATTTTATTTATTTATTTATTTTTCTTTGTAAATAAGCCTCGTCACTTGACTTGCAAAGTTTACTCTCTGCTGTTTCAGACGACGACATCTTTGTCCTGTGTCCGTAACTTCAGTCTGTTGTTGGCCTGTGAGATGTAGATTGCATTTATCATCACCACCGATAATGGCCGCTATCATTTACGGAACCCTTTTTTCCTGTGACGGCAACCGTAGCTTCTCTAATGGGAGGGTGAGGGGGGTGGCGGAGCTGTAGATTGCAATTTCCTACATCGCCAATAGAGGCCTCTGAAATTTACACACAGAACCTTTAATCTTAATGTGTTGCCTCCTGTCTTGTAATAAGGAACTTATCACATTGAATTTCACTGTTTCACAGTACATGTGGTTAAGTACTGAAGGTGCCAACTCTCCCTTTGCGCATCCTGGTGGAAATTTTTTGAACTAGTTTCACATGTAAACATTTTTTTAACTTCCGCCCTTCCCCATCGTCGACACTCTATGTGGCGGTAGTAGTTATTTTGGTTGACTACCTACTGTACTATGTGACTGCTTTGACTCTTGATTTGGGTGTGTTACAACAACGCTCTCTCTAAGTAAACATAATTGCCTCGATCAAAAAGTGTTTTCAAACTAAAAAAACATTTGTTATGGGAGCCCCCTATTGTTAGGGGCCCTGGGCTTAGGCCCATGTTGGCCCCATGGATTAAAGTTCTCAGTCACTACGACGGATTTCTGTTAATTCCAGGTAGTCTCCGTCGGATTTCTTTCTATTTCAGGGTTCCCGCCTGTCCTTAATGTCTTAAATTTACTTTTCATAATGTTGTTAACCCTTCGATGCCTACAATCACAGGGGATTCGCAGGGGCTTAAGATCACAGACAATCTCTGCAAGTCTTACAAGTGACTAGAGGTCCCAATGTGATACTAATCTTGTGCTCGTCTCAAGCAATCTCTAAAAAAGCATAGTGATGCATAGAACAAAAATATTTTACTCGCATAGATTGCTGCACCATTCCTATCGGATCCAATTGAAGACACAGCACTGCATTTTAATTTTAAACTCTTCACAAATTCAGTGTCGACCTGCGCCTTGTTCACGAAGGAATCAAAAGAGAGGTTCTAAACATCTCCCTTTAAAGTGGTCATATGACACAGCTAAAACAAATTTTATCGTTTGTTTTAGATGTAATACAATGTGTTTACACGATTTATGGTAAAAAAAAAAATTCACATACTTACATGTTTGTATCTCCTCTTTGCCCCGCCTCTCTGAAACGATTTTTTACAAAGCTCATCGCTCTGAAAAGCGAGGTTTGCTATGATTGGCCAGTTAACCAGTGCGTGGTGAATGTCTAACTATATTTTGAACATCAGGTTCCAAATAAATTGTACTGACAGGTGCGCCCACTTACTTGGGTATACATTTGGGCGGTATTAGTCGAATCATACCACGAACTGACGTAGATTTTTTGGAGGTTGGTTAGACGAGGCATTTCAGGCAAGTCTGGGTGAGCATTCGCTTTTAGATAGAATGTATCTTTTGCTCTGACTCTTAAATTTTTGCAATTTTACGTGTCGAATAAATCCATGGGCACAGAAAACACACCAAAGAGTCGGTTAAAGGAATATGACTTGAATATGATTTTTCCTCACTTTAATCCATGTGCCCATTAGGATAACGTAGCCCTGAATAACACAGTTGACACTGATTTCATCAAAATACACAAAATGGATAATTTAATGTAGATGCATTAGCAAATTTTTTTTTAAACACCTTTCTCATAGTTCAATGATTATTTTGGACAAATAGTTATAAGAAATATATACAGAAACATATTTTAGAGCTAATCTGAAGAGCAAAACCTGACATTTACCAAATCGGACAGGTAAAAAAACAGCAAATTCCAGTACAGAATGGAGCATTTTTGCAGGATAAAACATTATATAAGGATTTTTTTAAATTAATTAGAAATGCTCCCTGATATAAAAGTGATCATTGCTTAA
Source organism: Triplophysa tibetana (assembly GCA_008369825.1). NCBI lineage: Eukaryota > Metazoa > Chordata > Actinopteri > Cypriniformes > Nemacheilidae > Triplophysa > Triplophysa tibetana. The sequence continues at coordinate 16,555,607 of CM017905.1, read as the reverse complement.
AGAGGAAAGTTAAAGATTTTTTTGCAATCGTTCCACCAACTGATTTAAAGGGACGATCAGATCTTTATATGGCTCTCAGAACAGTTTGACAAAACCCCCTAAACAAGAGGGGAATGGAAATATTTGTGTTCTTCAAGAATTATTTCAGCCACCTCTTGTGACCCTTGAAAATCAGGATAAACCTTGACCCACTTTGAAAAGCTGCATCGTCTCAGGAGGAAAGAGAAAATGTCAATGTGAACTTTGACCCCACTCTGTTGATACTGGATAACTGCCAGCTTGACGTTTCTCAGGCACTGGGGCTGTGTTTGTGCATGTGTATTTGTGTGGGAGCGTGTACGTTTGTATGTGTGGGTGTGTGTCAGGGGATTGCGTGGGTATATTTTTTACAGCTCCAACGCAGATTTTGGACCAGAATTGTGTGAGACAGTCTCCCTGTGTGTTTTTGTAGGAGTTACACAAACGCAGATTTAGATGTATGATAAAGCAGAAATGTTAATGAAATTGTGCACTGTGAAAAAACAGCAATAACACTAACACATTCTTTAAGCTCACAGATACATCATCTAGAAAAGAATAAACAAGAAATAAAAAGGATTTGATGCAAAACTGTGATGCTGTTTGTCAGAGAAGCTTTCTCAATCAATCTAGACTTGCAGACTAGCAGCATGGCAGTTTACAGTTTTTATATTAATCCCCACTCCTTTTCGTTTTAAAGATCTTGTCAAACATGATGACTAGTGAAAAGGTTGTTTTGTCAAGAATAATATGATGTAAAGGGTGTCTCCTCTTGCTCAATGTATTTTTTTCTTTACATAAAGCTGCTAAGCTTTGCAATGGTTGTATATGGAGCTGAGCCAGCGACACAGAGTCACTCCAGATAATGATCTCTCAAGTAACTGCTTTTATTGACATGCCTTTTATCTTTTTATCTATATTTTTCCCTTTTGTTTTTCTGGGTTTCTGCAGAGTGTTGAACTACATAAAAAGTTGATGTTTCGTGTTATTTTACCATCTCTTTAACATTAAAAAAACATTTTATATCCAAACAACTTTTAGTAATTCATTTTAGACTCCATTTATATGGAGTGCTGTGTCCATAATGGTCCAATGTATAACTTTGGAAGCAATTGACAGAATGAGCTGTTTCCATCTCCATAAACTGCGGGTCCACTTGCATGATTTCGCCATGTTGTTTCTCCATTAGCCCTAAACGTACAAAATCCTCTCCAGTGCACGTTTCGTAAACACGTTATCCACTTTGTCAAAGAAGCAAAAGATTGTTGACATCTTAGGGCTGTGTCAGCCACAGTAGTGTGTAAGCCACCGTAGTTCAGAAGGGAGGGTGGGGGAGTGGAGTGACTGCGAGATGAAGCTAAAATTCATACAATGGACCTTTAACTATCATGATGTATTTAAAATGAAATTACTATTTATGTTATTTGCCAGTCCAGCAAATGATTAACCATTATATTTTCAGCACCCATGATTGTGGTCAAACAGTGCTCCATGGGGATAGTTGTGGTTTGTGCCTGGGGGCTGCAGTGGGGTCTCTGTGCTGGGAAGCTTCACAGTTCTTGTTTTCGAAATCAGCTATACATTAAGCTGGATGTCTTTAAGAAGGCTGGCACGCCCTAACAGATTATGCCAAGTATTTGATGTCCTCAGGACAACATACACTCACCTAAAGGATTATTAGGAACACCTGTTCAATTTCTCATTAAAGCAATTATGGTGGTGGTGTAATGGTGTGGGGGATGTTTTCTTGGCACACTTTAGGCCCCTTAGTGCCAATTGGGCATCGTTTAAATAATACGGCCTACCTGAGCATTGTTTCTGACCATGTCCATCCCTTTATCACCACCATGTACCCATTCTCTGATGGCTACTTCCAGCAGGGTAATGCACCATGTCACAAAGCTCGAACCATTACAATGTGGCTTCTTGAACATGACAATGAGTTCACTGTACTAAAATGGCCCCCACAGTCACCAGATCTCAACCCAATAGAGCATCTTTGGGATATGGTGGAACAGGAGCTTCGTGCATCCCACAAATCTCCATCAACTGCAAGATGCTATCCTATCAATATGGGCCAACATTTCTAAAGAACGGTTTCAGCACCTTGTTGAATCAATGGCACGTAGAATTAAGGCAGTTCTGAAGGCGAAAGGGGGTCAAACACAGTATTAGTATGGTGTTAGTAATAATCCTTTAGGTGAGTGTATCTTGTTGACCTAAGGACAACATTTTTATAAATAAAACCTAAACCGACACCAAACCCCAACCCCAACCATAACTTACCCCTAAAATCAGAGGGAAATGATAAGTGAAAAACAACGGTCTAGAAACACCTAATTCTGGTTGGAAGATTAAACTTAAGATGAACTGTAAACTTATTTCTTAAATCTGATTGGTTGATTTAAATGTTGTCCCAGGGGAAACATGATGTTGTCCACTTTGCAAAAACAGGAGAGCCGGATGGCACACCATCAGGGACCAAGAAAAGGGCAAAAATAGTAAGAAAAGGACAACATAGAACAAGGAAGGTTGTGTGTATACATTTGAGATAAATTAATGTTGCTGTAAGTATAAGTAAATCTGAAGACTTTAGAATTCAAGGATATTTACTAATTATGAGAGTGCATTAGGATGTGTTTGTGAATGCATACAGTCATGTGAAAGATTTAGGAAACCCTATTCAATTTATGGTTTTCCGTATCGGGACATAATAAATAATCATAAGGTCGTACGAGGCCATAAAATTAGGTGTAGACAACCTCAAATGAACAACAACACATGACATATAACACCATGTCATTATTTATTAAATACAAATAAAGACAGAGGTGACAAAGTAAAGACACCCTATGATTAAATAATTAGTTTATCTTAGATTTTAACAGCTCCTTAATTTTAACAGCAATAACTCGAAGTAATTGTTTCTGTTTTATGTATGCCAATTCGTCACGTCGTTCAGGGGGGATTTTGGACATGCCTATGAACAGCTCTATGAAGTTTTCGCAACTGCGTTTCAGTCGAGATGAGTTTTGGTCTTGACTGGGCAGTTATTCTGGTCATCACAAGTCTTATGGTTTGTTCAGCTGCAAGTTAGCCAAGTGCTTTGCAACTTCTCTGAGCACTGCACGGTCTGACCTTGGGTAAGTATGCTGACAGCTGTCTTGAATGTCTTCCACTTGAATATGATGGACCTGTTTGGAAATATCTGTATTATGGTTCCAAGTTTGATGGCAGCAACACTTGCTTGTTTAAGCTCATTACTGATTTGTTTCCTGCTTGGCATTGTGTATATAAACACCTGAAGTCTCCAGGAATATGCCAGAAAGTCTGCTTGTTTAGAAATGCTCACACGCGATGATCAGTCAATCAAAAGCATTTGATTATCAGTTCATTGCCACTACTCCCCCTCTTAATTCATATGGAAGCGATAAGGTTGTCCTCTCTTTTTCACCCATGGCATTTCCATTTTGGACCATTTTGTTGAATAAATATTGACACAAGTGTAATATGTCATATGTTGTTGTTCATCTGAGGTTGTGTTTTCCTCATTTTAAGGACTGCAATGGACCAGATGTATTTTTCATTTCGTCCTGTTACAGAACAGCATTTGGACTTTACTCTACTGGATTCACCTTGTCCGTCTGGCTCTGTCAACTCCACCATGAGTCCCCGCCCTGGCTGGTCTCTGGCCTGCATTCTGGTTCCTCCTGCTCCTTGCTTACCTTTGGCTCCTCCCACCCTTATCATTGAACTTATTTTTGTTTTTGCCTTTCTACTGCTCCACGTCCCCCTCCAGAGCCCCTGCCCTCCCTTCTCTGTTGAACTGTATTTTTACAGCGCGAGAACGTACCTTCCTGGGAGAGGGGCAAACTGTCACATATATATCCCAGCAGCCACCACCAGTGTGTCCTTGAGCAAGACACATTACTCCATGTTGCTCCAGGGGGATTGTCCCTGTAATAAGTGCACTGTAAGTCGCTTTGGATAAAAGCGTCTGCCAAATGACTAAATGTAAATGTAATGGTGTCCTGATGTCATTATTGGTTCAGTTATCCCTAGTTTGTTTCCTTGTTTTCTGATTAATCTCGTATTCAGTTAGGCCGTGTCTTTTCTAATTAGTTTATAGTTCAGTGTATTTAAGCCCTGTCTTTTCCTCAGTTCCCTTGGGCCTTTTTACACCTGGGGCATGTTTCAATAAGGAAGTTCAACCAACACAGAGTTAAAATCTGAAATCTGAGTTGATTTACTCAGAGAATCGCTACTCTGAGTTTTCAGTTTCAGACCAGCTGATTTGAACCTAGTTCACTCTAGGTTATGCGCGTGCAGCATGGCGATGAAAAGCCATCATCAATTGAGTGAAGATAGCACGATTCACCATGGCAACGGCACGTGACAAAAGCACGTGTTCATTTGTTACCAATCGAACTGAAGGTACTGTTACAAGCGTACGGTGAATATGAGCTCATATTTAGAAAAAAAATATTCACTTGTTAATGCGCAAGTTTACATGTCAATCAGTTTTATATTTATTTTGTTGAAACTGTGAAAATGGGAATTATATTTAACACTCCCGCCCTCTCTCTCTCCCTCTCTCTCTCTCTCTCTCTCGCGTGCGCTCTCCCTCTCTCTCTCTCTCTCTCTCTCTCTCTCTCGCGTGCGCTCATGTAGGTGCAATCCATTTGCAAAATAAAGATCTCGGCAGAAGCTGAATATGAAATACAAGAACATCTTTCAGGAAAGTTTAAAGAAATACAATGCTATTGCTAGTGCAATGCCTTTTTGGGAAATGTTAAATATACGACTTTAACTGGCCTTAAAAGTTAAGATAAAACGTCCAAACGGGCCTCACAATTCTCTCCCGACATAAATGTAACTCTCTGCGAATTAATGCAGCTTCCTCATCTATGGGTTCCTGAATAAACGGACATGACATTTTAAGGTCTGTGTGACTAAATTGAGCGCGATTAGCAAGATGAATCAATAAACAAATGGCGTATGCAATTTCAACACCGCTCGCGCTTCGAAAAGGGGGCGGAGATTGTAACAAACCCTGGGTTTGTGGAGTAAAACCTGCTCCCGACCAGGTTAGGTTCACGGATTATGTTACTCTGGTTACTCACTCGGAGTATAAGATACCTCGATTTCTGAAATGGGCTTGACTTACCCCGCGGTCGCTGGTTTGACATACCTCGCTTTCTGAAACCAAAAACCCTGAGTATTCCGTTTTCTGGGTTTGACTTACTCTGAGTTTGCACTTACCCTGCTTTCTGAAACGGGGCCCTGTACAATTCATGCATTTTCTCTACTGTTCATTTACATTTGAGTAAACATAAATTAATCTCAGCTAAACGAAATCCGATCTTCTATTCCCGTGAAAAATGCAATTGAATAAATCTTTATTTCCACAGAACTGAAATGGCGGGCACTGTTATTTTGCTTTATTTGGTTCTAAAAATATAGTCGTGTCTAAAGAAGGGTGTGGAAAACACAGATCAACATTTTCTCCTTCCTTCCATTTAAAATATTGTATTTTCTTTTTAAGGTTCATATTCTCCATTAATTTTTTATTAAATAATTTTTTTTATCAATTACTATTCTTTCAAATTTCACTTTTGCTGCATCATTGTGCCTCAAGAGTTTCATAGCTATAGTGCAACTAAAAAGTGCACGTAAGATGTAAATATTTGTAAATATTTAACTTATATATATAACTTATATTATATATAACTTATTTTGTAAGTAGTCCATTTTTACTTTTAAATAAATGCCGTTGGATATTTAACATGGTTCTAAATATGTTTTCTATCATATTAGATGAGCAATCCACACTTATGACCACATAGAGGTAGAAGCCTAAATATTATTGTCCCTTTTGCTGGCCTTGAATGTTCTGTTGCTGCCGGAGGAGATCAAAGGCCTGTCGTACCATGATGTATTGGGAAAAATTTATCAAACAACACTACAAGGAATGGCACAAACACATAAATATTAAGTAATATAAAATGTACTTCTTAGTAATACAGATTTAGGTTTATGGCAAATAACTAAATTGTTTGTATTGTTGTTAATTGCTATCTTGTGAGATACTTATTGTGAGTCACAATACAGTTACTACCCTCTATAAATGCATTATTGGTGGCTTTAAGTAAAAAGAAATCATAGGATGCAGTTTTCCTATTGCAAATATTAGGAAATCATGAAGATGTGCTCATTATCCATTTTAAAGCAACAACGAGCCACTTTTCGACCATTAAATAATGCCTATAGAATTATTTTAGTGGTAGGACAACTCTTAAATGGATGACTTTTACTTTCGCGGCTACCTAAGCAGCCCTCTATCGGCTGAAATCACACTTGTAACTTGGGGTGCGGGTAAGTTCACAAGCCCCGCCCATCACCTGCTTTACAGCAAAAATCACGTTTTACTCATAGCCTAGGTGAATTTTGTCAACATCTAATAATAAGATGAAACGATCCAGTTCAACGCAAGTCTTCAAACCATCACCATGGCAGAGCCAGTAAATAAAACAAAGAGGAAAAGAGAGAGAGTGATCGGACACGAGCCCGAACACGAATCAATATCTGATGGACTTACACTGACGTGACGCAAGCTGCAAGAGACAACAGATTGCAAAACAGATGGAGACCTAACGTTAGCCGTCGTGCTACTGGATTTGAAAGTTTTTTATAGATTTTCTTTTTTACTGTCCTTTAGTTTTGAGCGTATTAGTAATTTGGCTGTGCTCAGGTTGATTATTTTCGCACTAAAGTACTGGTTCACAATTTATAACTGTAAGGTAGATAAGAGATAATGTAGTGTGAGTTTGTTTCTGAAAATAAAAGTACAGAACATGATTTGCATTTGTTACTAAACACATTGACATACAAAATACAAATTACAAAATAGATTTTTGGATGACTGCAAATGTGTTATGTACCTAACTTTAGCAAGTTAGCCGCTATGTAGCTAGCACTATATGCGCTAACGGCAAACAACTGGCTGCTTCCTCAGTATCTAGTTTGGGCTATTATTATAGGATAGCCCAGTAGCATACCCCGTGGGAGCCAAAAGATTGCTTTAGTACATGCACAGTTTATGAACTGACATGATGTAGATGCGGTTTCTGCTTAGTCAACAAATTTACATATATTGAGCTGCCAACGGGGTAACAGACAATTGCGCTTATCAACCACATGGGGAGCCATATACCAAAACGGCTCGTTGTTGCTTAAAATAGTTTAGTTGTTGGACTATTTAAGTTTCCCCTCATGCTTTGACCTTAGTCTAGTATTGTTTTTTACTTTTTGTCTTTACCAGTCACCTCATCCGTTCACATCCAGTCCCATAGCCAAACCTCACCGGTACACAGGATCTGCAGCCAGTTTTTTCTATAGTGCCAGCTGCACTTCCTGATGCATCCAACTCAGTTTGCAAGTGATGGCGCGAAGATCGCCTTACTCAACTTGTACTCAACGGTAAGGCGCTGAGTTGGGCTCAAGAGATCTGGGAAGCTGGGGCCCTCCAACCACTTTGTCAATTTATTTCTTCAACACTTCCAGGGACCCCCTATCTGCTTCATCTCTGACAGGGCAGCTTATCCATACTGGACTATGCACTCGAGTTACACTTCTACCGATGTAGTGATTGCTGCCACAATTCATCTATTTAAGCCAAAGCCCTAATTGATTCCAGACCCCCTGGAAACTTAATTTACCTGATACTACTCGCCTCTCTGAGACTCACTCAACAAAAGAATTAGAGTACTATGTTCATCCAGAACACCCTAGGAAACCCGCTGGGACAAGTTCGGATTAATTACCAATCACCCCACGTAGATTCCCATCATTCTATAGAGATCTCCATTTTGGTTCTGGAGGGTTCCACCTCGGACCACATCCTGGGGCGACCTTGGCTCCAACTCCACCAATCTACGCTGAACTGGGCCAACTGAAAGATCCTTCAATGGGGAAAGACGTGAAAGCATTCGTGTCTCACCCAGAGAGAACCTGACTCCTCCTCTGACGAAACCCTGCCTGTTCTTAGTACCTCTATGGAGAGCCCGGATCTCTTTTCCCAAGTCCAGATCCCCATTGAGTACAGGTCGTTCCAGGACATTTTCTCAAAGCACGAGCCACTGCGCTTCCTCCTCACCTGCCATGGGACTGCGCCATTGAGCTGTCATGCCCAAACAACAAGTTTATCCACTATCCTTCCCGGAACAGAAAGCCATGGAGGATTATGTTGAGGCGGCGCTCAAACAGGAGTTTGTCCATCCATCTACCTCCCCTGCCGTGTCCAGCTTCTTTTTTGTTAGAAAGAAGGATGTGGGTCTGAGACCCTGTATCGACTAGAGGACGTGAATAGGTATATTAAACATTTCTCCTACCCGTTTCCCCTGGTCCCACCCACACTCTAACAACTCTGTCACGCCATACTGTACACAAAGCTTGATCTAGGATGTGCATACCTGATAAGGATTCGGCCCGGAGATGAATGGAAGACCGCCTTCATCACCCCTAACGGACATAATGTATATCGGGCCTTGCCCTTCAGCCTAGTCAACAGTCTTCCAGAATTTTATAAATGAGATCTTCCGAGACATTCTAAGAAAATCATGATTATCTTATATTTGTCACAGGGGTCCGTACCATCGTGTAACTTTTAACCGTCATGACCGAGAAAAAGTCCAGATCGCTGTCTTGGAGTCCCGAAGCACTGAAGGCCTTCCAAGAACTGAAAGAAGCCTTTTGAACTGCACCGGCCTATTGCTTATCAGATCCCAATCTGCCATTTGTTGTAAAGGTGGGTGCATCCTGCACCGGACTGGGCGCGGTGCTCTCGCAGCACCAGGAGACCCCTTCTCGACTACACCCATCAGCCTTATTCTCCCGTAATCTGTCCCCAGCGGAGTGAAACTACGACATCGTGGAACAGAGAACTCCTGGCTATCAAGTTGGCCTTGCAAGAATGGCGAAACTGGCTGGAGGGAGCCAAATACCAATTCGCCATCATCACTGACCACCAGAACTTGGAACACCTCAGGAATGCCAAAAGACTAAATTCCCGAGAGGCCCAGTGGACGTTGTTCTTCTATCGGTTTGACTTAACCACCCTGGGTCCCAGAATGGCAAAGAAGATGCCCTTTCCCGCCAGAACAGCCCTGAACCTGAAACTTCTGATCCAAAACCCATTCTCCCTCCAGCCTTGAATCCCATCCAAACGACTGTCGACGAGGACATAGCTATACTTCATCACCCCACTCAGCCAGGAGGTCCCGAGGGCAACATTTTTTGTTCCCCCGAACGCCGCACTACCCTCGTGGGCTCAGCTCAAACTGTTCCGGGATTCGGACACCCAGGCAGTCAGCTCACCCTCTAGATCAGTTCCATCCGGTACTGGTGGCCCGGTATGACTCTGGGATGTCTCTCATCTTGTGAAGGGATGCTCAGTCTGTACCATTTCAAAAACAACCCGTCATCTGCTGGAGGGTAAACAGATGCCCCAAACAGTTCCAAACCGTCCCTGGTCACACTTTGCAATTGACTTTATCACGGACCTGCCCCTGTCCGATATTAAACCTGTATTTTAATAAATGTAGACAAGTTTTGGAGGCCTGTAAGCTTGTACCCCTACCCCGGTTATCTACAGCCATGGAGACACCTGAAGCCTTTTTACCCATGTCTTTCAAAATAATGGAATCCCAGCAGATATTGTGTCGGACAGGGCACCCCAGTTTATATCCTGAGGTTGAAAGGCATTTATCAGCCTACAGAATGTTACGGTAAGTCTTACCTCTGGCTGCCACCCCCAGGCGAATGGCCAGGTTAAGATATATATACCAAAAAATATTTCAAAATATTTCACTCAATAACCAAAGGATGAGATCGATAAACTCTACAACGGGCCTTTCCTTAACTCATGACACCGAAGGAAGTCATCATCCAACCCAAACAAAAAACATGCATTAAGCGAGCGATCATTCCAGCTCACCTCGTGACTCAGAACGAGGAAGTCCTTCACATATCTCTCTGGATGTTGAGCCGCAGATAATCCATTTTTTTCTTTAAAGGTCTGTTATTCTTTAACGTGTAGTCTAAGTTAAAGCGCACAACGACCTTGTAGAATATCCAAAAGTGAACTTTAATAATCAATCCAGGAGCAAGCCCAGGAATATTTCTCACACAAAACATAAATAATAGCAGACAAGGAAATGAGGAACATATAGGGCTTAAATACATGGGGAAATGCAATCAAGGGAAGCAGAATCGGGTGAGGGACTAATTAACTAATAATGACGTCAGACACAGAAGGCAAAAACAAACCAATACAGAGAACAACTGTGACAGCATGTCTAAAACTGAAATATGTATTTTCATCATATTATTGTTTTTAAAAAAGTGAGAGATTCACTGAGGTATCACAATAACAGATTTGCCAAATAATTAATCTACTATTGGTGTATCCTAAACATTTTGTATAGGAATAGTGACCTACCTCAGTACCTTCTAGATCATCCCGCCAGAGGAAGTGACATCACTTGGAGCAAGTCAAATGCTTTTTCTATCAGTGCTTGAAATATTTGTATGCCTTTTTATAATAGAGTTAACAGAGTTGACCAGAACATAGGGACGGACACAAAAAGTATTTTTTAAATATTAAAATTACAAATAATAAAGAAAATAGATATTTTATGCAACTGTTTACATGAATTAGTTAACACACAAAAGTAAAACAATTAGATGTAATTATTTCATGATAATTGAAGCTGAATGCATGATTCAGGAGTCGTAGACAATCAAAACTAGGTATAAAGGGAGTCTTTCATTTTATATTTTCGAGACAAAATGCTCCTAAATACACATATTATCATTATTTGTGGTAATAACTTGATATAATTTGTGTTATTATTCAAAACTGTTTCAACATTTTTTTTCTTTTTAAATATTAAAAGGTTTATCTAGGAGACACAAAATGTACCCCCAATTCTAGAATGACCCACATGGGTATAAAAGGAAGATGGTGTGCCCATTCATTCACCTTGAGCTGAGGAACCTAAGAGGCATTCTCCTTTGCTGCAGCGGACGACAAAGCATTGTGGCATGAGGGAGACAACGTATCGTTCCCTCAATCAGGGAACTGAGGTTCCCTTTCTGTTGGTCTCTTGACATTGTGTCGAACCAACAGATGGTGTACGCCATTGAGAGCCAATCACTTCGACTAGCTTAGAAAAAGGCCAATGAAATTGGCAAATGAAATTTGCATGCCGGATTCCCCCCCCGGATATCTGGGTATAAAAGGGAGACAGCGTGCTGCATTTATTCACCTTTCGTTCTTCGGAGCCTTCACACATGATCGACTTCGAGACTTCCACTCTACGCCGAATTACTGCTGGATTCTCAAGACGTGATGCAGCGGACTGTCCCTCCCTGCGCTGACTTCCCCTGGGTGCTCGACAGTTCCAGAAGTGTTCGATTTTTTTCTCTAAAAGAGCAAATTTCTCCAGTGTGGAATGTACCGCTGTTCTCATGGGTGCATTACACTCATTGAGGAGGGGGGATGGACATGATGGCTGCCTCAAGTGTTGTGTTGCCAGCACGCTGGGGCAGCCGGTGTGGATAAGTTCTGCCCGGACTGCGGGCGGTTAATGATTCAGACGTTGCGTCACTGGCGGCAGTGTTCCCACGGGACTCAGTCACCACCTCATCTGCTTCCCATTCCGTAACAGCACTGACTAAGGCCCTGCTGTCCGCTACGCGAGCAGCGATGGTGATGTGAGGATGACTGTGAGCGTTAAATCCGTCAGCTACTGGCTCGCGGACCGTTCGCACCTCGTCTCGTGTTATGCGCAAGGATGAAATGTCCCCTGCAGCTTCGGGGGTGACTTAGTGCCATCTTACTCCGACGATTCCTTGCAGCTCCCTCCTCCGGACTCCTCCTGATAATAGGAAGTGGTTTCTGTGGTGCGTTCCCCATTCGAGGAGTGCACTTACCCAGTGGCCTTACGGTACCTTTTTTAAAAGCTCTAGGACCCTCTCTCTACCTATCCAGTGGAATATTACAATTTCACGAAAACGCTCACGTCTGACAGGCCAAGTCAAGTCACTGTCGGTTCTCTAGAGATTGTGATACGGCACAGTGTTGTGGTGTTTTTCTAAGGAACCCCATCTGTCGGTTCCACACAACGTCTAGAGACCGCCAGAAAAGGAACGTCTTGGTTACGGATGTAACCTCAGTTCCCTGATAGAGGGAACGAGACGTTTTGTAATTCTTGCCACAAACACGTGCTGACCGTTGCAGTTGTCGTGAGAGGCTCTCAGGCTCCTCAGAACTAAAGTGAATGAATGCAGCAGGACGTCTCTCTTGTATACCAGGATATCTAGGGGCGGAGTCCGGCATGCAAATTTCATTCGCCAATTTCATTCGCCTTTTTCTAAACTAGTCGAAATGATAGGTTCTGTGACGACAGCATCCTATGTTGATCTGTTTGCTCGATATGCAAATTGGTGTTTATCAAGGTCAGCAGAGATGGCAGATTTAATATGAGAGAGAATAAGTCACTCAAAACATTAAGTCATAATGGGGGTTAAGGCGACTAGTCGATAATCATTAAGGCAGTTCAAAGTGCTTTTTTTCGGTACCACAATAATTATGGCAGACTTCAGGTAGGTAGTGATGAAAGATTATAGGAGCGAGAGATTCAAAGTGGTGATGAATATCCCTGCTAGCTGGTCTGCACAGGTCTTCTAAGTGCGCTTGCACCATGCACAGGTTGTTAAAATAGGGCAATTAGTGATTTTACGTTGTCTCAAACCAGAAAATACAATAGTTCTATTAAACTGACACTGATTTTTAGATTTTGGTCAATCCCTGAAACGTCATATACTTTCTAACAGATATTTCATTACCTCTCACCCGTACATAGTCACTTTTGGGTACCAGGGTTTGCCTAGTGCGTTTCCGCTACTACTGTGGACTTCTTTGGCAGTTCAACAGAGGAGTCCGTTAGTACAGAGGAGTCATCGTCTGATTCATCAGGCTTTTCAAGTTTCTCAGTTTTCATTCTTTTTTGTTGAGTTTGGTTCAAATCTGTTGGTGTCATGACTCTGCCTCTTCATGTCATATCTTTCTTGATCTTGTGACAGCGTCATGACGAAGCCTTGGGTTTTATATGGAGAGAGGCGTTTTGGACCCTTTACATACTCTCTCTCCGGTCTCGTCTCTGTTCCCACCCTTTTGTTCCTTGTTTAGCTCTCCATCGGTGTTTCATCTCCGACACCTGTCCCTTGATAATTATCCTTTGTTAGTCTCCCTATATAATATCCTTGTGTCAATTCTCCTGTGCTCGCTTGTTGTGATTGAATGCGGGTTCGTTTGTTTTAACCCTTGCATTGTTTTACCTTGCCCAGTAATACCTTTCCATGTGTGCTATACCTTACCTGTGCCTGGAACTTTATTGTGTACCACGTCGTATCTTAGTGTGTTTGTAAGTAGTTTATAGTTACCCTGTCTCCTTTGTTTTTTTCCCCCTGGTGGCAAGTCTTTGTTTTGAGTTTGCATATTTTGTTTGTGCTCCTTGTTTGCTCCCCATTCTGGGTTTTTGTTTTATTCATTAAAGTCCCCTTCACTGCTGCCTGCATCTGGGATCTTCTCCTGACAATCGTGACATGTTGGGTTCAACAATTTTTTTTAAATCCAAGAAGGCAACAATATATTTATTATATTAACACAGATGAGCTCTTGAACTCTAAAACTTCATCACCAGCCTAGATATCCACTTGGATCTGGTATTTCTTCCTTATTAGAAAAATGTTCCGGGATAAATTTGTCCTTACGAGCTAATTCCTACGAAAGATAGGCCTTGTCCCTTCACTGCCTGCATTTGGGTTCTCTCACTTCCCGTTTCGTGACAATTTCTAAGTAGGCTATTGACACACATTTCCACCGGATGTAGACATCAAGCCAAATATTGAACTAATATAAATAAATCAGAAAATTTAAGTATACAAGTTCAGTCATAATAAATTCAGTGAAATGACACAGGGAATAAGTATTGAACACACTTTATTTAATACTTTGTAGAAAAGCCTTTGTTGGTGATTGCAGCTTATAGATGCCTCTTGTATGGAGAGACCAGTCGTCTGCATTGCTCAGGAGTGATTCTGGCCCATTCTTCGACACAAATGGTCTTTAAATCTTGAAGGTTCCTTGGGCCTCTTTTATGAACTTTGATCTTCAGTTCGCTCCATAGATTTTCTATGGGATTAAGGTCAGGTGATTGACTGGGCCATTCAAGCAGCTTGATTTTCTTTCTCTGAAACCACTTCATTGTGTCCTTGGCCTTGTGTTTGGGGTCATTGTCTTACTGAAATGTCCACCCTCTTTTCATTTTCAGCTTTCTGGTAGAAGGCAGCAGATTCTTATCCAGAATTTCCCAGTACATTTCTCCATTCATCCTGCCTTCAATAACATGAAGTCTGCCAGTAACCCTTGCTGAAAAAAAGCCCCAAACCATGATGCTTCCACCCCCAAACTAATCAGTTGGTATGGTGTTCTTGGGGTGGTGGGCAGTGCCATTTCTTCTCCAAACATGGTGTGTAGAATGACTGCCAAAAATTCAATTTTGCTTTCATCTGACCATACTATAGTCTCCCAATAATCCACAGGCTTCTCCAAAGGCTGTTTCGCAAACTTTAACCGAGCCTCAACATGGTTTTTGTTCAGCAATGGAGTCTGGCGTGGTGAGCGTGCATGGATGCCATGGCAGTGCAGTGCATTGCTTATAGTTTTCTTTGGAACAACAGTACCTGCTGATGCAAGGTCTTCCTGAAGTTCTGCCTGAGTGATTCTTGGATCTTGGAGAACTCTCCTGATTATTATTAAGACTCCTCGGACAGGGTTTCTTACGTGGAGCACCTGATTGTGGCCGGTTTGTGGTGAACTGATGCGCTTTCCATTCCCGGATAATGGCCCCCATAGTGCTCACAGGAACATTCAGAATTCTGGAAATGCGCTTATAACCATTCCCATCAAAATACTTTTCAACGATAAGATTATGGAGATCTAGGGAGAGTTCTTTGCCTTTACCCATAATGAAGTCTTTCCTGTGTGTCTCCTAGGTAATGAGAAGCCTTTATAGGCCATCAATTAGGACTAAAGCAGCTGATATCAATTAGTACTGATAGGGGGCAGGGTTTCACTCTCAATACTGACAGGTTTCAGGTGATCTCCTGGCTTTCTATGCCATGTTGCACGTTGTTACCTTGATGTGTTCAATATTATTCCCTGTCTCATTTCACTTTTTTTATTATGTCTGAACTTGTATACTTAAATGTTCTGATTTCTTTGTATGAATTCAATATTTGGCTTGATGGCTACATCTGGTGGAAATTGTGTGTCAATAGCCCACTTAGAAATCCCCTTACTGATAAAAATGCTGATGTGTCAAATGCTTATTTTCCAGCTGTATATAAAAAATGAGTCACTGGCTTTACAGTCAAACAATAATGAAATTAAACTCAGCTCAAATTCCTGTAAGAGGACGATTTTTTCATAAGTCTTCCCTGGATCTGTGTCTTGATACAATCCTGTCACAGCTCTACTGGCAGTTCTTTTGAAATCAGGTAAGCTCCACTCAAAGTGTATAAACATCAACACGCAAAACTAATGCTTCTGAGCTACATTCAACGTGTCCCAGAAAAGGGTATGAATACTTGTGCAATGTACTTATTTCAGATTTTAATTTTTAGTAAATTTGCAAAGTTATCACAGACTTTTTCATGATTGTGCATGAAGAATAGATTAATGTGATTTATTGGGAAATTTAAAGCAGTTTAAGATAGGGCAGCAACGTAAAAAAATGTGAATTAAATAAAGGGGAATAAATACTTTTGCACGACACTTTTATAGTGCCTTGCAAAAGTATATATATTAGTGGTGGGCCGTTATCGGCGTTAACGTGCTGCGTTAACGTGAGACTCTTATCGCGCGATAAAAAAAATGTCGCCGTTAATCTATTCTCAAAGTTGGGTTGGGAGCTGGGTCTATACTACGCAAGCTATAATGACTTTCACCTTGATATTTTAGCACGGATGTATACATAGCTTAATTGCACTGTAGGGCTCAAGAACGAGATTTTTCAACTCGCGCGATTTGCGTCATTCGCGCCGCCTCATCATCTCACATCCAGGGCTTCATTTGCGCGATTCGCGCAGCAAGTAGGTCTATCACCTCTTTGCATTGACTTAACATGTAAATCACTTGCGCTTGACGCGCCATTCACGTTTGGTATGAACACAACATAACTTTACTGTGAAATTACCACATCAAACGTGACGTGCTAACATGGATGCAGCTATGAAGCCGCTGGGTTTGCTTCAGGGAAGATTTAATTTTAAGAAGCTTCCCAATGGAAACCTCGACAAGATTAAGGTTGTTTGCACCTTGTTCAATGTGTTATTGGTTTACTGTACGGAATTGGTTCATACAGAAAAACGTTCTCTCAACAGGTATTGGTGTAGCTTTAGTTGAAACCAGTAACTTTGTATTGGCACCTAATGTATTATGGCTCCTGTATGACATATCGATTGTTACTCCCTAACTCTTTGTAAGTCGCTTTGGATAAAAGCGTCTGCTAAATGACTAAATGTAAATGCACTGTAGGAGCTCTTCCAGTCTCAAGTATCACCTAAACGCAAAGCATCCCTTAGCTAATGGGGATGTAAACACAAGAACATTTTATTGAACATAATTTAATTTTCATCACAAATTATCATAGTGGAACAGCTTTCTCAAGCAGTTTGTGATGCATTTTGGAAGCAGGAGATGAGCCTCTGGTCTAATGCGCCACCTGGCTTGAGAAACCCGTTCTCAAAGACTTACTTTAAGTGATTATTTGGGTAGCACACATATTCTGAATGCCTTCGGCAGAATTCAAATGAGCCATTTTAATCTAGATTAATTCCAAGATTAATCTAGATTAATATAGATTAAAAAAATTATATATGCCCACCACTAATATATATATATAATCCTGTCAATGTCTGTCTCCTGAGTTCTGGGTCAGACCCATGGTTGAGTTTATCGATCTTATCCTGGAGATGAATGGCTCTTGCTTCTGCGTGAGCAAAGCCACTACAGATAAGATCGCTCATCATCTGGTCCTGTCCAAACATGCGTTGAACCTCCATCTCACCACTCTCAGACCGGCACGAAGCCTCCATGCTCCCCGGAGCCGGCATCTCACTGCGGATCTCCCACTTTCGAACTCCTTCCGTTGGATTAGTTATAACGGGATTTGACCCCTTGCATATTAAAGGGTGGGGGGAAGTACTGTCACAGTTCCATCTATTCCCATGCCTGTTTTCTCCTGTGTTCCCCCAATGGATTCCATTTCCTATTATGCCCAACGCTCCCGCTCCTGTCCAGTGTTTGATATCATTGCCACAGCAGACACCATACAACATGAAGCCAGTACCGCCACAGCAACTGTCCCCACAGGGGCTCTTGATTCCAACTCCAGCTCTGCCACAGCAGACACCACGCAACATGAAGGCAGTATTGAAGAATCGACGGCCCTTGCTTCCAACTCGTTCTCCGCCGCAGCAACCCTCCCCAAAGCAAGAATCGTCGAAGCGACCGACCAGGGGCCCGTGCTTCATCCCTCACTCTGCCGCAGCAGACCTCCTTTCCTCCCCCAAGTAAATTCCTCCCCCGCATGCTTCCCTTACCCCATCCCCTTCCTCAGAAGCCAGCATCGCAGCACGCAACCACCTGACAGGGAACCGTGTTTCGTCCCTCACTCTGCCGCAGCAGACCTCCTTTCCTTCCCACAAGTAAATTCCTACCCCGCATGCTTCTCTTTCCCCATTCCCTTCTCCAGAAGCCAGCATCTCAACATGTGTCTGCCCCCACAGGGGGCAGTTCTTCTTCCCGTGCTTTGCAGCTGCAGACATAAAGCCCACACCAGCCACTTCCACCCACGTTTTCATACCATGTTCTGCCACAGCAGAGTCAACTTCCAGAAATCCCGACATCACTGCAATTTGGCCCATCACGAGGGCCGGCACTTCTACATGACAATGCTCAGCAGGCTCCTACTAGCAGGACCTACACCTCAGCAGGAACCCACATCACTACCCAGCAGATCCTAAATCAACAAACATAACAGCATCAGCCACCTTCCAGAGGCAAGATCTCGATCCACAATTCACAGCAGAAACCCACTCACAGGATTTCCACACGACCAATGGCCACAGCAACACCTGCAGAATCAGGGACCCACAGGCCACATTGAGAAAGCAACCCACCATCCAGGAAGCCTTAGGATAGCGTTTGCTGTCCAGCGTTTACCTGAGTTCTGGTGTAAGGTTTTCTCTCACTCTTCTAATGAGAGTGCTGCACGTGAGTGGAGAGACGTGCCGGGATAACATATCGTGCCTTAAATGTGTTTCCTGCAGGTCAAATAAAAACGATAGACCTCATCATTCTGCCTCGACTTAGATTTTTAGTTTAAAGCAACACAACCAGAGTGAAACTGTTACTTTTTTATGTTTTTTTTTTGCTATAACTTTGTATCAAACACATTTAGTTTAACAATAATCCTCGTGTGCTGTAGCAAAAAATTGCCTCAGAGTGTGACAAAATAGTTGCTAAAATACATAATCAATATTCTAGCACAGCTGTTTCAAGGAAGCCTTTAAACACAGCTGCTTCTGCACCTAATGCACCCCCACTCCCTACATCTCGCCCTCCCACTCTCTTCTTGACTCGTCCTCCACCCATGTTTTTCATTTTGTGCTCGCTTAAAAAAACTGTCACCTTAACAACGGGCTGTATAATAAGTCCCTGTTCTCTCATGAGCACTGAATTCCAAAACCGGCTAGAGCCGCAGTTTGCCCCTCTTGTAATGCCCTTTGCTTCAGTTGGAAACGGGGACTATTTTCCCTGTATCTTGTAGAAGCTGCTGTTCAGCTTGGTTGTGTAGTTCCTGTGGGGTGTAAGTTCACTAGTAGTTATTAGTTGTGTGTTTGGATGGATTTCTGTGTATGTGTAAGGGGACGTCGGGGGAAGGTAACTATTACTTTATATCTTTATATATATCTTTCTCTCTCTTGCCTTGTTTAAATCAGCTGAGGCAGCATGTTGTTGTGTTGAGAGGAAACATGTGGTTTTTGTTAGTAGGGACTGGGTGTCTGGCACCATGATATGCACTGGGGGTTAAAGAGAGATGGGAGGGGTTTGAAGGGTAATGAGACATTGAGATTGAATATCCTGTAGGAGGATGGGAGAAAAGCACCACTTTTGTGTCAGAAAATCTACCTTTATCTCCATACATACTGCCTCTCTGTTACTTATGTGTACACTGACAAAAAAATCACAAAACCCTTTTAAAACACTAACATGGCTGATCATCAGTATGCTGTTCTCCACCAACTTCTTAACTATCTTAATGAACAAGACCTCAATCAGGCAGTCTACGAGACAGATAAAAACACCATAAGCCATAAGCATAAGAGGTACATATCCAGAATTTTACTCTTCAGTAATTATATCATGTTACGAAAATATGAATGCAAACTGTGAACTGGCCACTGTGTGTTTATGTTTTTGCAGCAGGAGCAGATGCTTTTGAAGCAGTAATAAAATTCAGACCAGCAGAGTTTGTATGACGTGAAGATAATGGCAGATGTTACAGGTTAAAACTGCAGGCAAATCAGGAGAGTCAGCAAACACAGGCCCAACTGGTGCAGAAACTACAAACCAAGGTTCACTGTTTGATGTGCTTTCATTCAGCTGTCATGATTTTCTTAAAGTTGGAAAATGTTTTGACTTTGGGGCAAAGACCAGTGGTGTATTGTTGCCTAGAGAAGTTGGGATGCTCTAAATATTTCCATTTTTTTTAAAGCATCTCAGTAATAGATTAACTCCCGGTGTTCAATTCAATTTTATTTATATTGCACTTTTGACAATGTTCATTGTTCCAAAGCCACTTTATATGAGAAAATAAGAAAAACTGAAAACCACAAGCAAGGTTAGTCACAGCATATTTTGTTTATAGAAATCTGCAAGAAATCTGCTCTACTAGAGTCTTTCATAACAGCTTGGAAAAGCTGATTTGAACAGATAGTGCAGGTCAGAGAGTGATAACAATATTTAAGTTGTAATTTTGCAAATATTAAAGATCCTACACAGGTCTAATGTATTCAAGTTTCAATTCAAGTTTATTTATATAGCGCTTTTCACAATGTGTATTGTTTCAAAGCAGCTTTACAGGGCAAACAGGAAAAACAGAAAAGGTAAAACACAGCACAGTGCATTGGTATTTATACAACGAGTAAGATCATACTAATAAATAATATATAATTTCTAAATAAATAAATAAATGCAGTCTCCCGGTGAGCAGGCCAACACTGCCCTGCTGTGGCGAGGAACCCAAACTCCAATGATTGATTAATGGAGAAAAAAACCTCGGGAGAAACCAGGCTCAACCGGGAGGGCCAGATCCCCTCTGACGTGTCATAGCTGCACTCAAACTGCTGACATGTGATTTAAGTTTAGCATTCAATACCAAATATTGTAACTTCAGCATTAATGAGACAAATAGTCCGTCTTTGCTCTTTGTTGGGGGTGTATTGGTCTGAGCTGGGATGGTCCGATGGTCATATTTCTCTTGGCTGGTGGTGGAATTGCCTTAGATGGGGCTGGGATGGTCAGTCAGTCTGCAGCTGTAGCTGGCGTTATCTCAAATTGGGGATGGGCATCTGTCGGTCGTCTGGACATGGTGGAACTTCTTCCTACCTCGGGATGAGCATCCCGAAGCAGAGGCGGAAAGAGAATAAAGAGAATAATTAGCGTAGCTGCTGTTCATTAACTATGCATTAAGTGAAAGCTTGGCTGAAAAGATGTGTCTTTAATCTAGATTTAAATTGGGAGAGTGTGTCTGACCCTCGAATAGTATCAGGAAGGCTATTCCAGAGTTTAGGTGCTACGTATGAGAAAGCTCGACCCCCTTTGGTGGATTTAGTTATTCTAGGTGTTGTCAAAAGTCCTAAGTTTTGAGATCTTAGAGAGCGTGTTGGGTTGTAACGTGATAAAAGCTCGGTTAAGTAAATAGGGGCTAAACCGTTTAAGGCTTTGTATGTAATTAAAAGAATTTTAAAATCAATACAATACTTAATGGGTAGCCAGTGAAGAGATGATAAAACTGGGGTTATGTGATCGTATTTTCTTGACCTAGTAAGAACTCTGGCAGCTGCATTCTGAACTAACTGTAGTTTGTTTATCGATGATGCAGGACAACCACTAAGTAGAGCATTACAATAGTCAAGTCGTGAGGTCACAAATGCATGAATAAGCTTTTCTGCGTCAGCAAAACATAAAATATTTCGTAACTTGGAAACATTTCTAAGGTGGAAGAAGGCTGTTTTTGTGATATTTGAGATGTGATTTTTAAATCACAGGTTTCCGTCTAATATAACGCCTAGGTCTTTAACTGTATTTGTTGGAGTAACAGTGCAGCCTTCAATTTGCAGGCTGTAATCGGAGATATTCTGTTTACCTGTTTTTGGTGCTATAAGTAATATTTCCGTTTTGTTAGAGTTTAAAAGAAGGAAATTACTAGTCATCCAATGTTTTATGTCCTCGATGCACTCTGCCAGTTTGGATAGTTTGAAGGAATCATCTGGTCTTGATGAGATATATAGCTGAGTATCATCTGCGTAACAGTGGAAGCTAATTTCATGTTTTCTAATAATGTTGCCGAGGGGCAGCATGTATATGGAGAAAAGCAAGGGTCCTAAAACCGATCCCTGAGGTAATCCATAATTTACTTGCGTAAGATATGACGATTTCCCTTTTAAATGGACATATTGATATCTGTCTGTTAAGTAAGATCTGAACCATTGTAGTGCCTGTCCCTGAATACCAATATAATTGTGTAAACGATCTAATAGTATTTTATGGTCTACAGTATCGAAAGCAGCACTAAGGTCAAGCAGGACTAAGAGTGAGATGTTACCTTTATCTGATGCAATAAGAAGGTCATTTGTAATGTATTAACAATAGATATATTTAAAGTCTGGGTAAAGAGAATTCTGAGAATTTTTTCTAAGCACATTATAGATGTTAGAAATGTATCGCTTAAACACATCACAAAGACTCAGAAGTCTGTATTACTGAATTGTGGAGTTAAACCGTTAAACAGAGACGGCGTCAGAGACAGCGCCGTGTCTTGTAGAGCCTGTGAGTATTCCACTCCCAGAGACTCCATGAGGGCTAATGCACAGCCTGGGAGTAAGAAGAAAAAGATTACATTCATTGCATTATTCAAAATATCTTCTTTTGTGTTCTGCATAAGAAAGTCATACATGTTTGAAATGACAACAGGGTGAGTAAAGGATGACACAATTTTCATTTTTGGGTGAACTGCCACTATAAGATAATTGTACTATCACAACGAGAAGGGACTTGTTTTACATTTTGCCAAAAATGCATCCCACTCGTAACACTTTTTACATGGCCCCATAGCCAGCTAAAGTACACACCACTTATAGGCTTCTGGGGCACAACTTTGAGCTTTAATGCACATCATTGTGAAGCATCATTGTGGAGCTTGGCGAGACCTTTCCAAAGACACCTCGCTTGACTCTCTATGACGTTCCTGGAAGAAGTGTTTTTTTACCAGTCTGGCCACCTTAGTGTCGTTCAGGCAAGGAAGTCCCAAATCTGCCGAGACGGCCTTGCATTCGTTCGACTTTATCAGTCTGTATCTCCGCAAGGAAGGTTCAGAGAAACAAGCCCTGGCTGAGTGGGATTGTGTCTCTTATGCACCCTGCCGTTAGTCGAAGCTTTATAACTCATCATCAAAGCAAACAAGACCAATTACTAGGATCTTACACTGTCTACCTTTTTGGGCACCTTCAAATGAATCATGGGTGAAATAACATTTATGGGAACGTGTGACTCGAAAGTCAAAGCAAAGGGCTTTGGGGTGTTTGTGTCACACTGCCCCTCAGGGCTGCTCGAATCTAGTCGTTGGCACCGAAACGGGGCGGGAGGGGATAACCGGCCAAAATGTTGCTAAAAGGACCCCGGTCGCCCCTTTGTAGCTGTCCCCCAGACTGCGCCTTGCCACTCGATCTGCAGTGCTGAATTCAAGCATTTTTCATCAGGCCCCAGGGAGACACCTTGCCCAGGGTCGCCTTTTTCGATTCGGGACCACCGGGGGGCCTTGTAAAAATTTGGGGGGTCACAATGAGGTGTCTGTCAAGCGCCTTACACAACGTGCAACTATATTGCGCTCCACCACTTGATGGCCTAGGGCATGAAGAGAAAAGCTGGAAAGGCATTGCTGTATCTGCCCTACAAGCTCCTTGCTGGATGTTGAGAGACAGAGAGACCTCCAGTAGACCCTAATAGCACACTCCATCTGCCATACATCTTTTTGACTCCTGCATTTACTTCTGTCAGGACCACTGCTAGGTAATTATTTAGCTAGGGTCTCCAATGAGAGAACACTGAACATTTGCCTTCTGTGTAGCTGAAGCCACAGTGAATTCAGGAAATGACCATGTGCGGAAGTGATGAGATGATGCGTTTTTTAAAGTGAAAGACAGATCGCCGTGGGTGATCTGCCGCTCGCTTGACGGAGGTGATAGAGGTGAGAGGAGGTAGTAAAGGTCTGATAGCTGTTGCTGTGGCCAATGAAAAGTGAGGGCGTGGGTGCTGCAGAGAGGGGAGGGATGGAATGGCGGCTGTTTGAGCAGCTAGTAGAGTCAAGCTCGCGCTAGCGGCGACGTCGAATAAATGCGGTCCGAAGACCATCGCCTGATTCCCTAGCGGAGGCAGCCTCACGCTAGAGAAGGACTCCGGCGCCGCGGGCAAACAGCTTGGGAGAGGTGAAGGAGAATGATTTAGCCGGGGCTCTGGATGGTTGCCGGCCTGCTTGGCCTTGGCGGATTGCCATGTAATCTGCTGGCTAGGCGCTGTCCTGCGCTGCGAGCTGAGGCGGGCTGCTGAAGGCTCTCGGCCGGGATTCCGTGGCGTCCTGAGGAATTCCTATGTGCAATACTAATTATGTAAAATTTGAATTCTAAGCAAATAGTAGCGAGGAACCAAAATCTTCGAGAAAAAAAGAAAACCCAAGGCCCAACCAGGGGATTCCAGTTCCCCTCTGGCAAAAGCTGCTGCCTATGCACAAGCTCGACAGTGCCTGCACAACAAGACTAAATAAAAATAAATACATATACTAATAATGTCAATTATAGATTTAAGGTTATCCTTAATAATCTAAAAGAATTTGAAATTTTGTAGTGGAGTCGTGTCAAGTCGCCGCATCCTTCTTTATGCAGATCTATCATCTCAGCTCTGCCATCAGGTCTGGGACCTGGGAATAATGAGAGAAGACTGGCTGAGAGTAGAGAACTGTTCTGCACTCTTTGATGCAACAAGTACATCAGTTGTTGGAAGGAAATATCCCTGGTTCCAGTTGATCTAACTAATGCAGCCTAAGCCCTAAAAAGATGTATATCATGGAAGTGTAGTTTATGCAAGATAAAAAAGATGCTTCTGTAGTGGGATGAACAGCGTGGGTTGTTATAAACTAGTTCCTTTGCCTGTTGTACTGTTCGTCCAATCACATGTCCACCATGGAACGTATAAAAGGGGAACGTTCGGACATTCTTGTGTGCCTGCGTATCGCTATGCACCTCTTCCGAGGGCTGTCCCTTTCGGATGTAAAGTCCCTCTTCCGTACAGGTTTAATGCATGTTTGTGTCTAATGTGTGTTTTTATTATCGTGTGATTTTTTTACAACAGTAGCTGGCTTGCGGCTGCGTAAATTATCGTGGCAATCTTTGTCAGATGGTCCATTACAACACATTCCTGATCTGTGTTGTTTCAGCTCCTTGCTGCTTATTAGTGGTGTGGGATAAGACTCCAAATAGGTATGTGATGGCAGAGCAGTCTGTATTGCTTACTAGCTCTTACCTGGTTTAACGTTCTCCTCCTTCAGTCTTGTGCTACGGCATGGTGATGCCATATCCGTGTCACCATCTTGTTAAAAGTAGCTGCTGTAGCGCTATCGAGATGAAGTTACCTATCTAGGACTGACTAAAGAGGATTTCCTTTTTTTAACTGTAGAGTAACTCTTATGTATTTTTATAAGCATTTGTCATTGTAGCCATAACCTGTGGGGCGACATGTCCGACGCTCCTGATTACAGGAAACTTTACCCAACACTGCTGCTTATATGTAACATTTCCTGATGCCGCTGCTTATATGTTTCTGCGGCTGCTATATTTCACTTATGTTATTTTGTTTTGATTGTTTGTTAATTATTGATTTGTGGTCTGTGTCTAATCCAGCTTCATGTGGAGTTTATTTAGAGCGCTTTAGGCCATTTCTTTTTCCTCCTGAGAAGCTATTGATTTCTCCAATTGTTGCAATCCAGTGGAGAGTTTAGTTTTATATTGCTTATTTACGTTGTCCATTCCTAATTTAGTCATGTTTATTTTTCTTTTCATTTGTTGTTATACAGTGTATTTGATTTGAATCATTACTTGCACAGAAGTGTTGATTTACCGTTTCTTTTGTGTTCTTGGGGCCATGGGTGGTGGGCCCTATGTCACAGAGTGCCATGGATTGCCGTATGATCTCACTGTGTGTTGTGTGGGCGCTTGGTGTGACGTGTGCACTTGGTGATGTAATAAGGACTTGGACGCTCAGGCTCCGTCGCTAGCATACCCGGCTAACCTTTGCTCCTTTGCGTGGGTGTGTGTGTGTGCGAATGCGCATTATGTGCCTAAGTGTCCATGTGTTGATGTGATATTTCAAAGAGACTTTTATCTATTGTATATAATAATGATTTGTATTTTTGATATCCACTTTTTGTGCTCCTCCTTTACACTTACAAACCTGTGGGCTCACCTTTGTGGGTAACGTCTTGGTTACGTATGTAACCTCAGTTCCCTGATGGAGGGAACGAGACGTTGTGTCGAGAACAACAGATGGGGTTCGCCCTTGAGAACCAATCAACTCTGACTACTATAGAAAAGGCCAACAAAATTTGGCGAATGAAATTTGCATGCCGGGCTCCGCCCCCGGATATCCGGTATAAAAGGAAGCCGGCGTGCAGCATTCATTTACCTCTTGTTCTGAAGAGCCTGAGAGCCTCTCACGACTGCAGCAGAATACGATACGTGTTCGTGGCATAAGGGACACAACGTCTCGTTCCCTCCATCAGGGAACTGAGGTTAGATACGTAACCAAGACGTTCCCTTTCTGTCGGTCTCTCGACGTTGTGTCGAGAACGACAGATGGGGTTGCCTATAGAAAACGCCACAACGCTGTTTCGCTTCACAATCTCAGCGAAGCGACGGTAACAAGCCTGGGCGTGTCACCTCGAAGCTTCGTGAAACTGTAACCTTCCAGTGTGGTGGTCGGGGGGTCCCAGAGCTTTCTTGGAGAAAGATGGGTACAGCCATGACCGGTAACCTTTCACGGACGGGGCCTTAGCTCTCTACTGGCGAAAGGCCGTCCTGCTCGGGTTTACACCGGGTGAGCGCAACTCTTAATCAGAGAAGCGCTGCAGAGGCCACCTCCTACCCGTAGGGAGGAATATGGTGGATATAAGTATGGTCTCGTCCTTGGAGGAGAAGGCATGGAACGTGCAGACTGGGTAGTTAACCGCGAGGTGGAGGTCCACCTGGGGAAGCTCATGGGTTACCATGTGTGGGAACCACTGTCATGAGGGTATGGCAGACAGAACAGCCCACGGTTGTTACTGCGTCTGATAGCACCAGGTCCGGTTAGAACCATCTGTGATAGGTCATAAGGTATCCCGGCCTAAGGGGGAAGGCTGCTCTGCCCAGCCAACACCCAGGGGGTGCTTGCTTAGTGATGGATGGAATGCCTGTTTTTAACCAGTGTCTGGGTGTGGGGTGCAAGACACGAGACAACCACAGAAGTGGATGAACAAAAGCCCCGGAGGGTGATTTATTAAATGTAGACAAAAATAAGGTGCTTTTCATGAAGCACAGCTCCGGGTAGCGTCCTCCACTCGTGGCCCTTCACGTCGGTAGTTCCAACTAGACCATCTGCGTCGAGTGATGTCAGACCACTACTCCCAGAAGTCCTCTTAGTCGGGGTTTCCGCCAATCGTCATATGTCCGAATCTTCAAAGAGAATAGAAAGACAAGACACGTCAGCGGGGTAAGAAGCTTGGAGCTGTAACTCACTGTTTCTCCTGGCTCTGAGGCTTTTATCCCCGCTGACGATTGGTCTCAGGTGTGACGATCGGCTGATTTCCAGAGTAACCATGGTGACACTGATTGGGTGCGGACCAACTCGCCACCCCCCCTAAGCGTCGACCTGGTGGGGAGAAGCCTCTTCTTTACTACGTAGGATGTCGGTGTTGGAACAGGGGGGGGGTCGTGACCTTGACCGAGCTGTCCAACCTGACCACATCCTCGACAGACCATCCGCATTACCGCGGGAGACCCCGGCCCTATGTCGCACGTTAAAATGGAAGTCCTGGTCACCCGGGCGTTAGTTTCCTTGGCCTTAGACATCCACTGCAGTGGAGCATGATCGGTGAGTCCTGAGCTCCAGGACTGCCCACTTAATGGCCAGGGCCTCTTTCCCCACGGCGGCGTAGCGGGTCTCTGCTGGGGAGAGCTTTCGGCTGATGAAGACCACCGGGTGTTCTTCTCCATCTCTGATCTGGGAGAGGACCGCCCCCAGGCCGGTGTCCGACGCGTCGGTCTGGAGGATGAAGGGGCAACCGAAGTCTGGGGCGTGTAGCACCGGAGCAAAAGTTAGGTGCTCCTTCAACGCCTGAAAGGCCTTCTCCGTCTCTGAACTCCACTTTAGCTTCTCTGGTTGCCCCTTCTTGGTCAGGTCGGTCAAGGGGCTGGCTAAGGAGGAGAAATTCTGGATGAAACATCTGTAGTATCCCGCTAGTCCCAAGAAGGCACGTACCTGGGTCTTGTTGGTGGGCCCCGGGGCCTTCCGGACGGCCTCAACCTTCTTTGCCTGGGCCTGGATTAGCCCCCGACCCACCCGAAACCCCAGGTACTGTGCCTCCGCGAGTCCCAGGTGACATTTCCTGGGATTCGCAGTCAGCCCCACTCGTCTCAACTCGAGCAGCACTCTCCGTAACCGGTCCAGATGGTCTTTCCAACTTTCGGAATGAATTACCACGTCGTCAATGTATGCTGCGGCATACTCCTGATGAGGTCGAAGGACTACGTCCATCATCCTCTGGAACGTTGCCGGCGCTCCGTGCAGCCCAAACGGAAGCACACGGCACTGCCAATGCCCCGATGGTGTGCTAAAGGCCTTCTTATCTCTGTCTTTCCGGGACAGGGGCACTTGCAAGTATCCTTTCGTAAGGTCCAGAGTCGATATGAACCGGGCCTTTCCCAGGCGGTCAAGAAGTTCATCTATCCTAGGCATAGGATACCCGTCGAACGTCGACACCTCATTTAACTTCCGAAAGTGGTTGCAGAAACGAAGAGTGCTGTCGGGTTTTGGAACCATGACGATGGGGCTAGACCATGGGCTGCGGGATGGCTCGATGACTTGGAGCTCCTTCAGTCTGTTAATCTCCTCATCTATTGCCAACCGGCGAGCCTCCGGGACCAGGTAGGGGAGCTGTCTAACCACAACTCCGGGGGGGGTACGTATCTCGTGTTGAGTCACCTTGGTACGTCCTGGTCTTTTGCAGAACACATCCTCGAACTGACGGACCAGGGCTGTGAGATCCGACTTCTGGATGGGGGAGCAGCTTTCCCCCATCTGTACAACTGGTGCCTCCTTTTCCCCAAAGGCGGCCACCTGCGTTGGGGTTGCCACCCACTTCTTCAACAGATTGATGTGGTAAATTTGGTTTTCCTTTCGCCGTCCCGGTTGCCGAATGCGGTAATTGACCGGCCCTGTTTTCACTCTGGGCTGTGCGGAGCGGTCATATAGGCGGCTTTGGGCGCGGTGGGCTTCGGCCAGATGCTCCCTTACTAGGGGCATTACTCGGACGATACGATTCCTCATCTGCTGTACATGCTCTATGACACTGCGATAGGGTGCTGGTTGTTGTTCCCAGGCCTCCCGGGCAACATCCAGCAGGCCTCGGGTTGCCTCCCAAACAGCAACTCAAATGGGGTGAACCCCGTGGAGGCCTGAGGCACCTCGCGAATGCCAAAGAGCACATAAGGTAGCATCAGATCCCAATCGCGCCCATCCTCTGCCACCACCCGTCGGAGCATCCTCTTCAACGTCTGATTAAAACGTTCTACTAGTCCATCTGTTTGGGGATGATATATGGACGTCCGAAGTTGTTTTACCTTCAGGAGGCGGTAGAGGTCCGCCATCATCCATGACATGAACGGGGTTCTCTGGTCCGTCAGGATCTCTCGTGGGATCCCCACTCGGCTGAAGAATAAGACAAGCTCCTTGGAAATGGCTTTCGCAGTCGCCTTCCGCAAGGGCACCGCCTCTGGATACCGGGAGGCGTAGTCCACGATAACGAGGATGTGTTCATGCCCCCGGGCTGATTTCGGCAACGGGCCTACCAGATCCATCCCAATCCTGTTGAAGGGTACCTCAATTATTGGTAAAGGAATAAGCGGACTGGGGGGAGGTTTATTTAGCGTCGTTACTTGACAGGTGGGGCAACTTTTGCAAAACCGCTTCACATCTCCGTCTAACCCTGGCCAATGAAATCGGTCCCTGATGCGTTGAGCGGTGGTGACCGGTCCTAAATGTCCCGCTAAGGGGTGGGTATGGGCCAATTCCAATATGGGATTCACTTTGGACTTTGGGACTACCAGGAGTTGTTTTTCCTCCCCCCGTCTTTGTGCGACGCAGTAGAGCAGACCATTTTGTACCGTGAAATATGGGAGTGGGTGAGGTGGGTTCTGGCGGACTTCTCCGTCCACCACCCGGACTTGAGACCAGCAGTGTCTCAACCGGTCGTCTTCCCTTTGGTCTCGTCCAAATGACCCTCCTATGTTTACCTGATGGTACAAATCGGAGAACAGGTTATTGACACGATTTTCTGACTCACCCTCCCGCTCGCTCTCGGTGGCTAACATCGCGATCCGTCTTGGTGGCCCCTTGGCTGTCACTGGCCGGCGTTGGCCTCGTCTCTGTGTGCTCCCTGGTTGCACTGCTTGGGTCAACAGTTTTTCAAAACCTGGCCAGTCTCTTCCCAGCAGAACCGGAACGGGTAAGTCTGGAACTAACCCGACCTCCAAAGGCCAGGATCCGGGTCTTGCTGTTATAGTCACCCGTCGGGCTGGGAAACTCTGAGTATCCCCGTGGACCTCGAACGTGTGGAGGAAAAATACGCCCGCTGGGCTTCCCCGGTCAAAAAAGGCGTTAAGATTTTTACCCACTCGGCTTTATTCCAGGTCTCCCGGTTTGCGATTACATCGAACGTGTGGAGGAAAGCTTCGACGTCATCGGCTTCTCCAAGCTTGGTTAGATAGCGATGGGTGGCGGCACGGTGGTCCATGGATGGCGTTCCCCCGGCGGTAGTTTCAACGATGTGGGTGAAGGCTTGCTCTAGCCTCTCCTGTCACACTGCCATCTGTTCGTTAAAAGACTGTTGGCGGATGTTCAGGTCCGTCACACGACGAATGATCTCTTCCATCTTTTCGTCACCCGGAAGTGGGTCGGAAATGGTGGGGAGAGAGAGCTAACGTACCCCTGGACAAATAAAAATCAAAAAAAATATTAACCATGGCGACATTGATTGGGTGCGGACCAACTCGCCACACTGGGTAAGAAGGAAGGTTGGTGAGGTACCAATTTTCTGAGCCATGTGTTTGGGTAAGAAGAAAAGGTAGATAGCACACTGACCCAACCTCGTGGAGGGTGGGAAGGTACTTTCGCAGGCATACGCCCCCCCTTGCGAAGGTGTTTGGGCGTAGCCCAACCCATAGCTCTACAGATGTCTGCTAGAGAGGCGCTTCTGGCCAGTGCCCAGGAGGCTATACCCCGTGTGGAGTAAGCCCTCAGTGGGCATGGAAGATTCTGAGATCGGAATGCCGTTGTAACGGCATCCACGACCCAGTGCGCCAGCCTCTGCTCGGAGACAGGCTTCCCCTTCTGCTGTCCTCCAATATAGACAAGGAGCTGGTGAGAGCTACTGAAGCTCTGCGTGCGGTCCAGGACACAACACGGATGGGGACACAGGTAATGGGTATAACCAACTTTCCCTTTGGCTGGAGCAGAGAACTTTGCACTAGGGTCACCGAACTTCCAGAGTCCAATATCGCTGTGACCCTCCCCCATCTAGACGAATCGTCCTCTTTGGTGCACCCTTGGGCGGTTCCATGTGCCCCACACAGCCGACTAGCCATGCCTGAGGGCCTGGTGTTGCCGGTTCGGTCGGCATCGGCTCGTCGCGAGGGGAGGGAGTTGCTGGTCTCTCTACTGGCCGCGAGGTACCCACCATGCGCCGCCATGGTGGTGTCAACCTCCGGGCTGGGTCCGCTGCTCTCTCTCCCATGTCCCGAGCGTTCGCCACTCCAGCCAGTTCCACCGCTTCTACCGGCTCTCGAAATGTTCCGGGGTTCCTCATGCAGACTGGGCCTCTCAGCCATCTGGGTAGTGCGCGCGACAGTCTGTCGATTACCACCTTCTCAGCAACCTGTGAGGCCGTCGGGTTCCCCTGGAGGAGCCAAATTTGTGCCAACCGTGTGAGCTGTGCTGCTTGAGTGCGGACTGGTACTGACTTCTGGAACGTCCATTCCCAGAACTGCTGTGCCGCCGTGGTTGGAGAAACACCCACCCGTGCGAGAATCTCCTCTTTCAAGACGTCATAGTTCTCGTTCAGGGGGGATGGTAGAGAAAAATACACCCGCTGGGCTTCCCCGGTCAAAAAAGGCGTTAAGATTTTTACCCACTCGGCTTTATTCCAGGTCTCCCGGTTTGCGATTACATCGAACGTGTGGAGGAAAGCTTCGACGTCATCGGCTTCTCCAAGCTTGGTTAGATATCGATGGGCGGCAGCATGGTGGTCCATGGATGGCGTTCCCCCGGCGGTAGTTTCAACGATGTGGGTGAAGGCTTGCTCTAGCCTCTCCTGTCGCACTGCCATCTGTTCTTTAAAAGACTGTTGGCGGATGTTCAGGTCCGTCACACAACGAATGATCTCTTCCATCTTTTCGTCACCCGGAAGTGGGTCAGAAATGGTGGGGAGAGAGAGCTAACGTACCCCTGGACAAATAAAAATCAAAAAAAATATTATTATACCTCCTGGGTGTCTGTCTCGCGTCAATATGCCCGCATTCTCCACCAGTTTGTGGGGTGCAAGACACGAGACAACCACGGAAGTGGATGAACAAAAAGCCCCGGAGGGTGATTTATTAAATGTAGACAAAAATAAGGTGCTTTTCATGAAGCACAGCTCCGGGTAGCGTCCTCCACTCGTGGTCTCAGGTGTTGACGAGCGGCTGATTTCCTGAGTAACCATGGCGACGCTGATTGGGTGCGGACCAACTCGCCACACTGGGTAAGAAGGAAGGTTGGTGAGGTTCCAATTTTCTTAGCCATGTGTTTGGGTAAGAAGAAAAGGTAGATACCACACTGACCCAACCTCTTGGAGGGTGGGAAGGTGCTTTCGCAGGCATACGCCCCCCCGGATGCCAGTCCTACATGTCGCCACGCAGGACGTGGGCTGACACTGGGTTTACGCCTAAGTTGTTAACCCTTGCGAAGGTGTTTGGGCGTAGCCCAACCCATAGCTCTACAGATGTCTGCTAGAGAGGCGCTTCTGGCCAGTGCCCAGGAGGCTATACCCCGTGTGGAGTAAGCCCTCAGTGGGCATGGAAGATTCTGAGATCGGAATGCCGTCGTAACGGCATCCACGACCCAGTGCGCCAGCCTCTGCTTGGAGACAGGCTTCCCCTTCTGCTGTCCTCCAATACAGACAAGGAGCTGGTCAGATCTACTGAAGCTCTGCGTGCGGTCCAGGACACAACACGGATGGGGTTGGGTCTTCCTCCCCGATGGGGAGCGCCTGCAAGTTCACCACTTGCTCCCGAAGGGGAGTAGTGGGAACTTTTGGGCACGTCTCAGGGCCTGGGTCTCAGGATAACGTGAGAGTTACCAGGGCCGAATTCAAGGCAATCCGGGGACAAAGAGAATGCTTGGAGGTCCCCTAACCTCTTGAAGGAAGCGAGCGTCAACGGGGGGGCCGTCTTACTCAGGTGAGGAAGATCAGAGCCTCCGAGAGGCTCTTGGACCCACATTAGGGTCCCAAGAGGATATGGAGCGGACGGGAGGCGGATTCCGCCCTCTCGCGCCCGTTAGGAACCTGGTGACCAGGTCGTGTTGCCCTAGAAACTTTCCATCAACTGAGTCGTGATGAGTGGCGATAGTGACTACATACACTTTCAGTGTGGAGGGGAGATGTTAGTCTCCAGTCTCGTAAGAAGGACAACACAATCCTGATCGAGCACCTCAGTGGGTCTTTCTCGTTGAGAGAGAGACACCAGGACATGAAGAGGCGCCGTCTAGAGGAGTGTGACCGCCTAGTAGATGGGGCCCTAGCCTGGGTGATGGTCTCTGCCGAGAGGGGGAGTAGCCATCTCAGGATCTTCTCGTCCCGTCTAGAGACCAGACATGGGTCTTCCAGAGGTCTGATCTGGGATGCCAGAACATGTTCTTCCCCTGAGAGAGCAGGTCCTCTGTCAGGGGAATGGTTCAGGGGGAGGCGCTGTCCAGAGCATCAACTCTGAAGCCAAGTGGGGTTAGACCAGTGCGGTGTAACCAGTACACTCGGTGCTACTCTTCCCTGACCTTGCACAGTGTCTGTGCAAGGAGGCTCCTGGGGGGGAGGGTGTGCTTCCGCCCGTCCCGCAGCCAGCTGTGTGCCAGGACATCCGTGCAGAGGGGGGCCTCGGTCAGAGAGTACCAAAGCAGACAATGGATGGTGTCGCGGGAGGCAAAGAGGTCTGTCTATGCCTGTCCGAACAGCACCAAAATGAGCTGGACTGCGCGGGGATGGAGTCTCCACTCTCCGCAGGGCGTATACTGACGAGAGAGCGTCGGCTGTCTGGTTCAGTATGCCTGGGATGTGCGTGGCCCGCAGGGAGCGGATCACCTGCTGACTCTACAGGAGGAGGCGTCGGGCAAGTTGTGTTAGCTGCCGTGAGCGTACGCCACCCTGGCCATTGATGTATTGTTAGTACAATTGCTAAACTAACAAACAAACAGACTCCACCTGACCTGGGTATTCCGCCGCACCTTGGTAGCAATGAATACATGAAGTTTTTTACTGAGAAAATCGAAATAATACAAGACAACATAGCTAAAACCAAACCTCAAAGTGTGTCGGAAGAATTAGTTTCAACCGTCACCCAAAAAGAAAAGCTAGAGTGTTTTTCTCCTATAAATCAGGAAGATTTAATTAAAATTATTGCAACATCCAAACCAACGACATGCTTATTAGACCCCATTCCGACTGGCTTATTAAAAGAGTTACTACCTGCTGCAATTGAGTCCATTTGTAACATAATCAACTTGTCAATTAATCTAGGACATGTCCCAGGACCCTTTAAGCTCGCTGTAATTAAGCCTCTTATCAAAAAACCAAACTTAGACCCCAATGAACTTGGAAGCTATAGACCGATTTCAAATCTCCCGTACTTGTCTAAAATACTAGAAAAAGTAGTGTCAACTCAACTGTGTACCTTCCTACAAAATAATGACATGCACGAAAAGTTTCAGTCTGGCTTTAGACCGTATCATAGCACTGAAACTGCGCTCGTTAGAATTACAAATGATCTTCTTATTGCATCAGATAAAGGTAACATCTCACTCTTAGTCCTGCTTGACCTTAGTGCTGCTTTCGATACTGTAGACCATAAAATACTACTAGATCGTTTACACAATTATATTGGTATTCAGGGACAGGCACTACAATGGTTCAGATCTTACTTAACAGACAGATATCAATATGTCCATTTAAAAGGGAAATCGTCATATCTTACGCAAGTAAATTATGGATTACCTCAGGGATCGGTTTTAGGACCCTTGCTTTTCTCCATATACATGCTGCCCCTCGGCAACATTATTAGAAAACATGAAATTAGCTTCCACTGTTACGCAGATGATACTCAGCTATATATCTCATCAAGACCAGATGATTCCTTCAAACTATCCAAACTGGCAGAGTGCATCGATGACATAAAACATTGGATGACTAGTAATTTCCTTCTTTTAAACTCTAACAAAACGGAAATATTACTTATAGCACCAAAAACAGGTAAACAGAATATCTCCGATTACAGCCTGCAAATTGAAGGCTGCACTGTTACTCCAACAAATACAGTTAAAGACCTAGGCGTTATATTAGACGGTAACCTGTCATTTAAAAATCACATCTCAAATATCACAAAAACAGCCTTCTTCCACCTTAGAAATGTTTCCAAGTTACGAAATATTTCATGTTTTGCTGACGCAGAAAAGCTTATTCATGCATTTGTGACCTCATGACTTGACTACTGTAATGCTCTACTTAGTGGTTGTCCTGGATCATCGATAAACAAACTACAGTTAGTTCAGAATGCAGCTGCCAGAGTTCTTACTAGGTCAAGAAAATACGATCATAACACCCCAGTTTTATCATCGCTTCACTGGCTACCCATTAAGTATCGTATTGATTTTAAAATTCCTTTAATTACTTACAAAGCCTTAAACGGTTTAGCCCCTACTTAGTAAACCGAGCTTTTATCACGTTACAAAACAACACGCTCTCTAAGATCTCAAAACTTAGGACTTTTGACAACACCTAGCATAACTAAATCCACCAAAGGGGGTCGAGCTTTTTCAACGCTGTCTGCGTCGAGCTCGCAGCATTCTCAAGGACTCCTCTCACCCCGCTCATAGACTGTTTACTCTACTGCCTTCCGGTAGGCGCTACAGGTGCCTCCGGACAAGAACCAGCAGACTAGGAAACAACTTTTTTCCCAGAGCTGTTTCATTATTGAACTCTGCCCCCCACTGATTTCACTACCCCTCATAACTTTAACTTTAATGCTGCTATTACATTGTTTACATTGCACTACATGGCTGCCATGCATGACCGAACTGTACACACCAGTACTTCATGTTTCTGCTCTAACGGACTGTTTACACACACAGCATCATTTGCACTCTATACTGCTCACTTTCACACCAGGTATATTATACTGAATGCTCATTTGCACTAATTGACTACTTCAATAACTGCATTACCTCATCTACTGCACTGTAACTTCAATAACTGTATTAGTAACCCTATTAACTGCATCTACTCATCTATTGCACCATAACTTCAATAACTGTATTAGTAACTCTATTAACTGCATCTACTCATCTATTGCACCATAACTTCAATAACTGTATTAACTCATCTACTGCACTGTAACTCTATTAACTGCATCTACTCATCTATTGCACTATAACTTCAATAACTGTATTAACTCATCTACTGCACTGTAACTCTATTAACTGCATCTACTCATCTAATGCATTATAACTTCAATAACTGTATTAACTCATCTACTGCACTGTAACCTTATAGCTAATGTCTGTAATTAATGCACACTTAAGTCACTTGCACTATTGTATAGTCTAAATTGTTATTTGTTCACAACCACCTGTACATTAATGTTCACAGTATATATCCTTCTGTATATATTGTCCATAGTACATACAGACTGTCATTTTGTCATAGAACATTTGTATAGTATTCCCCTAATATTGTATTCTGCATTTATTCACGCTGTATATCCTGCACTTGCTAATTGCACTTCTGGTTAGACCTAAACTACATTTCGTTACACTGTACTTGTATATGTGGAATGACAATAAAGTTGAATCTAATCCAATCTAATCTAATACGTAGCACCTAAACTCTGGAATAGCTTTCCTGATACTATTCGAGGGTCAGACACACTCTCCCAATTTAAATCTAGATTAAAGACAAATCTTTTCAGCCAAGCTTTCACTTAATGCATAGTTAATTAACAGCAGCTACGCTAATTATTCTCTTTATTCTCTTTCCGCCTCTGCCTCGGGATGCCCATCCCGAGGTAGGAAGAAGTTCCACCATGTCCAGACGACCGACAGATGCCGATCCCCAATTTGAGATAACGCCAGCTACAGCTGCAGACTGACAGAGCATCCCAGCTCCATCTAATGCAATTCCACCACTAGCCAAGAGAAATATGACCATCGGACCATCCCAGCTCAGACCAATACACCCCCAACCAAGAGCAAAGACGGACTATTTTTCTCATTAATGCTGAAGTTACAATATTTGGTATTAAATGCTAAACTTAAATCACATGTCAGCAGTTTAAGTGCAGCTATGACACGTCAGAGGGGATCTGGCCCTCCCGGTTGAGCCTGGTTTCTCCCGAGGTTTTTTCTCCATTAATCAATCATTGGAGTTTGGGTTCCTCGCCACAGCAGGGCAGTGTTGGCCTGCTCACCGGGAGACTGCATTTATTTATTTATTTAGAAATTATATATTATTTATTAGTATGATCTTACTCGTTGTATAAATACAATGCACTGTGCTGTGTTTTACCTTTTCTGTTTTTCCTGTTTGCCCTGTAAAGCTGCTTTGAAACAATACACATTGTGAAAAGCGCTATATAAATAAACTTGAATTGAATTGAACTGTCCCGGAGGACCAACATGCGCTGGCCCTGCAATAGGGGCCGGAGCCTTCTCGGCGCAACCAGCACAGCCCACAACTCTAGGCAATTAACATGCCAGCGCAGACGGGGGGCCGTCCAGCGCCCAGCTACTGCGTGCCCGTTGCACACTGCACCCCACCACTGCAGCGAGGCGTCCGTCGTCACCACGACGTGCCTCGTAACCTGCCCGAGGGGAACCCCCGCTCGGAGGACGGTCATGGAAGACCAAGGGGTTAGGGTACATCGGCAGCAGGGCGTCATCACCATGCGCCTGCTGGCGGTGTGCCACGCTGTCCTCGGAACTTGACTCTGTAGCCAGTGTTGAAGCGGTTTCATGTGCATCAATCCGAGGGGTATTACCCCCGCGGAGGACGCCATGTGTCCTAGGAGCCTCTGAAATTGTTTCAGGGGGACTGCCGACTGCCTGAAGTGTTCCAGGCAGTTCAACACTGACTGGGCGCGTGCTGCGGACAGCTGCGCCATCAAGGTGACGGAGTTTAGTTCCAGACCGAGAAAGAGGAAGCTCTGCACTGGGGAGAGTTTGCTCTTTACTCGGTTGACCTGAAATCCCAATCGATCTAGATGCCGGAGCACCAGGTCCCTCTGTGTACACAACAGATCTCACGAGTGTGCCAAGATAAGCCAGTCGTCGAGATAGTTTAGTACCCGCACACCTTTATCCCGAAGGGGAGAAAGGGCAGCTTCCACGATCTTCGTGAAGACCCGTGGAGACAGGGACCGACTGAAAGGGAGAACTCTTTACTGATATGCCCACCCCTCGAACGCGAACCGTGGGAACGCCCAGTGTCGAGGGGATCAAGACATGAAAGTAAGCGCCCTTCAGGTCGATTGCCACGAACCAAATCTGACACCTGATAGATGTCAGGATGCGCCTCTGCGTGAGCATATGAACGGCAGCTTGTGAAGGTGGGGTGGTTCGTCAGCTGGCCGGAGCTAACCATCTGTCGCGGGGGTCCCCGGAGGGAAGATTGGCTCCGCCTTTGTACCTGCCTGGCGGGACAACGGCACGCACAGTCGGTTTGAGAGTGGTGACAGCTTTCGTATGTGTACCCTGGCGAGGTGTTAGGTCGGTTCGCCGAGCACAGTCCAGTGGAGTGTGCGATCGGCTGCAAGTACACCCGGGGAGAACGGAAAAACTCTGCGAGTAAGTGTGCGCCAAGCCCTGAAAAGGGCCTGGCTTTGGTCACGAGGCAGGAGTCGTCCCGTACCGACCGATCAGAGCCATGGCTGTGAAGGTTCGGGCCCGATGTTGTTCTCCCTGGGGTCTTCCCATCAGTGTCCCGTCTTGCGAGAAGGTTGCTGACGGGGTGAAGGTTTCCCCCTTGACCTATGCTTCCGGGGTGCCGCCTGTGGGGGCACAGGAACCGGAGCCGATGTTGAAGGGGTCCTGGGTTGCATGGAAGCAGACGTCACGCGGGATCTCGGAGGCCTCTAGGCGGCCGAGTCGCGGTGCGAAAAAATGTGGCTAACTGCCACTGTCTGCTTCACCGTCAAAAACTGCTGAGCGCAGTCCTCGGCGGCGTTACCAACAACACACCCTGCGAGATGGGTGAATCAAGAAAGTGGACTTCCTTGGTGCGCTCTTCTGCACAAGGTATAGCCGTGGGTGTCTCTCCTGGACCAATACCGTGGACATCGTCCGACCCAGGGCCCGTGCCGTCGCCTTGGTCGCCCCGTAGAGCGCTGTCAGCAGCGGCACGGAGATCCTGCATTATACCCGGGTCGGCCTTACCCTCGTGGAGCTCTCTCAACGGCTTGGCCTGGCAGACCTGCAGGATGGCCATGCACTGGAACGGTCCATGAGTGCAGCGTTCAAAGTTTTACACAGTTCCTCATGCACGCGGGGTGGTTTGCACCGCGCTCCGACCTCAGGAACCACGTATCCCCGGGTTAGCATGAATGACATCACTTCTGCTTCCTCCTAACTCGACCGCTGGGGGTGGAGCTCGGATTCATCAGAGTCGGATGCCAGTCTCCCTCCGATGCTGCAAGCGACATCTCATCTACGTCACACATTGTTTCCGAGTGCGTGCGTGAGGATCCGGACGGTATGCCACCGCCGGTTGGGGAACGTTTAGAAGAGCGAATCGGGGTGCGATCGGCCCGTGAGCACTTGGCTGGCGGGTTTACATTCGCAGAATTCCCCACATAACTAACGCTGCTAACGTGGGTGGTCATCGGGGCCGTAGCCACAGATGTCACAGCCCAGGTAGCAGACGAAATGGTGGCTGGTTTCCGTAGGAAAATAGCCACCCGTGACCCCAACTTCTGAAAGACAATGTCATCGAACGCTGCTTCAGCGTGCTGGACGCCCAGATACCTAATGCAGCGATCGTTTCCATCCCCCTCCTCGATGAGGGTGCCGCACCCAAGAGAACAGCGGGACATGCCACGCTGGAGAATGCTCAGTCAGTTCTGAAAAGGACTTTTTATAAAAATCTCTAAGACCTCCGGAACCGCCGAGACGCCCAGGGGAAGGTGGCTGGAGGTAGGGCCGATACGCTGCTCTACGTCGTAGATCCGGCAATGTAGAAGAAGAAGAATTCATTGAATTCGTTCTATTCGTAGTCATGAGCGAAGGCTCTGAAGAACCAAAGGTAAATGAATGCTGCACGCCGGCTTCCTTTTATGCCGGATATCCGAGGGCGGAGCCCGGCATGCAAATTTCATTAGCCAAATTTCATTGGCCTTTTCTATAGTAGTCAGAGTTGATTGGTTCTCAAGGGCAAACCCCATCTGTCGTTCTCGACACAACGTCGAGAGACCGACAGAAAGGGAACTTCCTATATCCCTGGTAACAGGGGGGCGTAGTCTGCTATAATTTTCTCTTAAGATATTTTCCCCACACCGTCCCGCTACACGTATTTAGTCTAAATTTAAACTGACAGAGTGTGTCTGCCTCCCGGACAGTGCAGGGAAGACTATTCCAAAGTTTAGGTGCTAGATAGGAAAACGATCTACCACCTGCACATGATTTTGAAATTCTAGCTATTAACAGCTGACTGGATGCCTGAGAGCATAGAGCACGTGAAGGACTGTAACACAATAGATGTTCGCTCAAATACTGCGGAGCAAAACCATGTAGGGCTTTATAGGTACTAAGCAAGATCTTAAAGTTAATGCGATGCTTTATAGGTAATCAGTTCAAGATTGACAGAACCGGGCTAATATGCTTGTACGTGTAAGAACTCAAGCTGTCGCATTTTGGACCAGTTGGAGTTTTTGTAATGAGCCTGCAGGGCAACCAACTAACAGTGCATTACAGTAATCTAGTCTTGACGTCATGAATGCATGAATTAACTTCTCTGCATCTGACAGTGACAGCAAATGACGTACTTTAGATATATTCTTAAGATGGAAAAACACAATTTTACAGGTGTTGCTGCTGATATGGAAGGAACCAATCAGCTGCACCCTGTAGTAAGCATTAGTTGAGATTGGTTTACACTTTATGACTTCGCCATCTAGAGTTTCATGCCAAAATTACTCTGTCATTTTTATAACTGTTAAAAGTCAGATTAATAGCATTCATTTTGACAAAAAACAACAGATTTCACTTTGAACATACATTTTCCATATAGTAACATATTAAATAGAAATTCATAAATCAAATGACCATTATCCAGGTTATCTGAAAAACATAATACCACGTCGCTACAACGTTCTCCAAGGAATTAATTCATATTGTTATTCGAGTACGTGTCTAGAGCTTTTATGAAATGTTAACAAATTTCTAATAAATGGAACGTTGCCAAGCCGTCCTTAGAACGTGGTCACAAAGTAATGTCACGTGACCAAATGAAGACAATCTAACGAAGTCGCATAAGGTACTTCGTTAAAGCTAAAAAACCAGAACTAAATTTTCATAAGCTATCAAAACGTAAAAGCCAGATTTAAAGAGACAAAAGTGGATACAGGCAATACGACCTGAATCATTAGCAAAGAGTAAACATTTTGTCAAAGGTTAGTCCAATATCTATAAAAAGTTTATATAGTTTTATAATAAGTTTATACGTTATATTTCTGTAAACTAATCTCTAAGCAGTAGCATTTTGACATTATGCAACTTCTGGATAAAGCAGAAAGCCATGAAGTAACTATATGTTTCCGAATGCTAATATTAGCTAAAATAGCCAAAAGCTTTCAAACAGGGGATTTGTAGTCCATCTCATTTGTAGTCCCTATATTTCCTACCCCATTACAGTAGTTTGGCATAAGACAGCAACATGACAAAATGTGAATAAAATTAAGAGGTTTGAATACTTTTGCAAGCCACTGTAATTGGATGTTCAAAGTGATTCAACAAATGCTTGTGGGTCAATAGGTTGCCAACTTTAATGTAGCTCAGTGGTAAGAGCATTACGTTAACAACGAAAGGTTGTGGGTTCGATCCCAGGGGATTGGACATATCTAGGTATAAATGTATAGGATAAGGCAATGTAAGTCGCTTTGGATAAAAGTGTCTGCCAAATGCGTAAATATAATAATATAAATATATATATAAATACAAGCTTGCAGCGGCATGTAGCTGAGCTGGAAGAAGAACAGCAGGATGAGATTGAGACGCAGCAACAACAGGATGTGAGGTTTCAAGAAAGGCAATTAAAGCAGCTTCCTGTTTAGAGGGGGCATTACAGGTAGCCCAAGCCCAACTTAGAGTTAGGTGTGAAGGTCAGTCTGGCAGAGACCCAGGCCTATGGACTAGAAGAGCAACTGTGACAGAATGATGCCATACAGAGAAATCTTGAGCACAGGCTGAATGTTATCAATTCAACCCTGTAACCATGGGCGTAGGTTTAGGGGGGGACGCTAGGTACTAGTCCCAA
Source organism: Triplophysa tibetana (assembly GCA_008369825.1). Taxonomy (NCBI): domain Eukaryota; kingdom Metazoa; phylum Chordata; class Actinopteri; order Cypriniformes; family Nemacheilidae; genus Triplophysa; species Triplophysa tibetana. Next base: position 16,513,047 of record CM017905.1, on the reverse strand, counting down.
TCAATATTTTGAGATGACAAATTTGTCCCCACCAATATTTAGCAAGCTCCTTTGAACTGCTATTTGGATCTTTGCGCTGCTATTTGGATCGATTCCAACGGCCAGGACGAAGACAGTACAAGAAACGGCTTTATTTTTATTTTCGGCGGGGTGTCTGACAGGCTACACGCGCGGGCCGGGACTACTTTTGTGCTGGCACTGGCAGCGAGCAAGCGGTTGGTGTGTGCGTGTGTGTGTTTGCGTGCGTGTGTGCGTGTGTGCGAAGTTGACGATGCCGACGGTAAGTTACCAGGGCCAGAGAAAAAAATTTTATATTCCGTTTTTTTGCCCCATTTTTGAACTTTGTAGATCAGCTATGCCACCCAAGAAGAAGAAAGGGGACATACGAAGCTTTTTCATAAAGCAGTGCAAGTAGGAAAAACAACTAGTCACAAACAAACTAGCAGTAGTAGTGACTGACCAGGCTTTCAAATGCAGATTCTACTGTGGAAAATGGTATTAACTGATGATAGTATGTGTTCTAAAGCCTCCTCAGAGACAGACTTTTAAATTGAAATCGCTGCTGTAGCAATAGTTCCGATCTTCTGTTTTTTAGCGTGGCTGTAGCGGAGCTGTTTTACTCTGGCAGTCGGCTGAGTCAGAAGTTTATAGTTCCTATTTCCTTGTTTTTGATGATTAATCAATCGTTTGCAAGGGTATATTTAAGGTCAATTAGTCATTGAAGAAGAAGTAAGTGAATTTATATTATGTGTTTGTAATGCGCGTTATATTATTTACTCTCGGTTTCGCATGGACATGCCCAGACATGTGCTGATCGGTTTAACCCGTTGTTAATTCATTTACCTATTAAAGGTTCAGCATAAATTATCTTGATGTTACAGATTAATACTGTGATTGTTGTATTCGGTAGTATTCTGTTCCTTATGTACACATGCATATCACAAGATACATGTGAAACTATATTGTCAGTGAATTTCTACTGTGCGATATAATTACTGAGATAAGTGGTTGATCACTTCTGTTAATCGAACTGTGCACTTAACAGTATAATTGAATGTAACTGAACTGATGTAAATGTAGACACTGCCTTAAGACCCAAGTAGTTTATTCATTTTTTTCTTGTATTTTATTTCTAGACTAAACAGATACCTCTGCCTGTGATGAAACCATTTGCCTTCAATACACTGCATAAAACTACAACCTGTCTCTTCGTTTATTTGCTCTGACGGGCAACCAGGAGGGTTTACTCAATTAGTGACATCAGAACCTAACAATCCTTTAACCTCTACAACAGTATGTGTTACCCATGATAGAAGGCAACGTTAGCAAGTCACTGAATGTTAATTAGCCTACCTTAACTTAGAATCTTGCAGTCAACATAAACATTGGATCTGAGACATTTTTCGTTTCTACATTCTGTTTATGTATTTGTGAGTGTAGCCTACCCTACATGCAGAGAAATAAAAGGGAAATCACCCACAGTTTAATGAAGGACTGTCATTGCTAGACACATGTGCTGGAAAAACGTTTTGGCAATGTTAAAAAGGCAAAAGTTAACACTGCTGGTTATTCAAATATAACCTTAAACCACAATGTAAATATAATGAATCATTATTTGATTGATAATATCCAAATAACACTATCTGGTATAAACATGATTTGTTGAATGCATACTATGACACGTGTGTATTTTATTCATTAGTTCATTTAATTACATATAGGAAACTCAGACATCTTGTGAAGATGTCATAGACCATATTGAGGAAAAAGTAGCTGGACCTTCAGGGCTTCAGGTAAAGTCTTTATGAACTATGAATTATTAAAGCGTGATTAAAGGAAATCATGCATGTCAAAATTTTTAAAAACCATGTCCCCTTCATATTTAAATTGCTCTGAAATATAAACATGATGCGTTGAATGCATACTGATACATGTGTATTTGATTCATTAGTAATTCAGATGTCCCCACCAAAGCTGAGACCAAACCTACGCCCATGCCTGTAACACACAACGGGAAGTAGGCATAGAAGACATTCACCCACCCCTGGAGATAGTGGAATGAGCCCCTCAGCATGGAGAACACTGTCACCTGTGAAAGGTACAGTGTTCTTATTCAAATTATGAATCCTGTCTTAGTAGTGTGAATTTTATTAAAAACTGTGCAAATGTATGTGTCTATGTCCTAAGGTGAAATCGTGTCAGATGTTTATTCTCTGTCCCCGTCTAACGGAGAGAATGGAGAGCTAGATCTGGACTGGAGTTCAAATGTTACTGCGCAAGTTCCAGCAAGAGCTCAGGAATACAAAGAAAGAACGGATACCAGACACATCTAAATAACCACAAAAAACAAGCTCAATACACAACTTCTCTTTTCAATGCAAAATCAAGATTCTTCACATCTGAAACTATTTTGAAGAAAAGGCTTTAACATGACCACATATCTCATTGACAAAAATGTGGTTTGGATAGAGGAACATGAACTACAAGGTGTAACATATTAGGCCATTTGCATAGCTAAAATATAATTATTAACATGACCATGAACTATGACCTTCTGTTTCTCTTTGTGGTTATAATGAGGCCCAAGCACAGGTAAAAAGTCTCAACAAGTAGAAAGGCCCGCCAGGAGAGATCCAATACAAGTATTCAGATGCTGAAACAATATATCCAAGAGCTATAGGAGGGTACAAGGGCTCTCCAGCCTGATGTTTGGGCACACAGTGCTCAGTGATGACCCGATGAGCTGTTCTGTTTTTGATTAGCATGGATTTGAATGTGTGTGTGTGTGTGTGTGTGTGTTTGCCAGGAAAACATGAGCTGGCAAGCCTCCCTCTCCTTATGGGTTGGGGCAGGACAGTGTGGAGAAAGAGAGAAAAATAAAGTGAGTGAAGAGATTGCCAAATTAAGGAACATCCTTCTTAAAACAGAGAAAAAGGCTAAAGGACTGCAGGTTGATACTCGCACACAATATACTAACAGTATTCACAATGGTCCATTACAATTCAAGCAGCGTTTTTACTGTTCAAACTTAGTTGCTTCCAGTAGCATTCATGTTTTGTATCATTATAATCATCTCATCATGCTCTGGAGTAGCGAGAACATTCTCAAGCCACGGAAGAATGTGTAGAGGCCGAGAATCGCAGCACGAAGGTTAATTGTGAGTCTGCGGAGGCTCGAGTGAACAGACTGGAGCTTACACGGCGAGGGTTCGAATGAGAACTTCAGGGTGCCCAACTTCGAGCAGCAGAGATAGAGGTCAGCTCACTGCAGGACCTTCGCAGAAAGCTGGGAGAGAGTGAAGCGTGCACAGCATTCCTTAAGATGTACTTACTCTAGGTTTGTGCAATGTTTACATGGATGATGTGGTGTAGATGTGATATATCTATCATGCTGCTCTTCTGCTCCAATGTAGCTTGAGGGTGAGAGGATGGTTAAGGCTGAAGTATAGTTCCCTTTTTAAGAGTACGCGAGTGACGGTGTACAGTGAGTGTGATTCAAAATTTCGTCATCAGAATAGTGTACGTATGTTCTTTGGGCACTGGCATAATTTTGTTACCTAGTTTTCAAAGTACACGCAGGTCGCCGGAGGGGAATTCTATAACATGCAGTATTTAGTTTAACAACCAGGTGGCAACAGTGCCCTAGGAGCATCGATTCAAGGTAGTAGAAGAAAATCTAGATGATGCAAAGAGTCCAGGAACCCATGCAAAACTACAATGACCATGGATGCGGTAGATGAGAGGTTGTGCGAAGAGGTCAGGAAGTACCCTCACCTATACAACTGTAAGACCGTTCGCACCACGTCTTGTCTGACCGTTCCCCAAGAGACGGTCCCACCGTGTTGTTCCTCTACCACGTATTGGAAACGGTGCGTGATGATGATGAGATGTCCCTTGCAGCATCCCTTGTTGGAGTTTAGTTTACATTGTGTGTGATTTTGAGCACGTAATTAATAGTTTTGACAATTCTGTTACAGGTGTTTTGCTGTGATAAAAAAATGCTTAGGTTATGCAAACTTTTGAGCACAACTGTATGTATTCAATTTCAGTTTTAATTTACTAGGCTGTGAAACAGGCATCAGGCTGAGCCGGAGGCAAAAGACAGCTGTGCACTCCTTCATGAAGAGAATGGATTGCAGAACAGGGAACGTCCCTGCAGGCCACGGCCCATCGGTTGGAAACAGGAAAAGCTGAGTTCAAGAGGATTTTGATTCCTTTGTGCAAAGAAAGATCCTCTCCAAAACGTACCTGTGAGAAGGTAAATGTCATATTAATGTGGACACGTCATCATTAAAGTGAGGTGTGTGTGTGCTGATCACTTTCTTTGGGTCAATTCCTTTTTATATCACAAAAACATACAACCATTCCGAGAATCATAGCTTAAGCTACCAATTCTATACATTTATGTACTGTATATAAATGTATTTAAAGGAATCTGTGATCATTTACTCACCTTGGGGTAGTTTCAAATCTGTATAAATGTACTTGTTCTGATGAACACAGAGAAATATATTTGGAAGAATGCTTATAACCAAACGATTCTTGGAACCCACTGACTGCCAAAGCAAACACTTCCTGTCTATCTTCTGACGAAAAATCCTCAATGCTGACAACATTCAACTCGTCGTTTGGGAGATTCTGTGCATTCCCATCAGAATCGGCACAATGAGCCAGGAGTTCCAAAGGGCCATGGAGCAAATATTTGCAGGCTATCCATGTGCCATTACAGTTGACGACATCTTCGTGAGAGGAAAGATTATAAAAGAACACAATTCAAATCTGCACGAAAGGTCAGCCTCATACTTAACCCTCTCAAGTGTATGCTTTGGCTGTCAGAGGCAGAGGTGGGACCTAGTCATTGCTTTACAAGTTAGAAGTAAGTCTCGAGTCAGGTCCCGTGTCAAGACTGATAAGTCCTAGTCAACTCCTGAAGTTCAAACTTCACTTCTTTGACAAGTCAATAGTTCTCTTTCCCGAAATTTTTTATTGTATTAAACAGTAAAGTAGATGTATAACTAAGGGCACTGTGGTTAAAATTTTCTTCACACCCCTGACTGAAGATATAGCTTATATTGTAGATAATAGCTGTATGGGACACAACAGCTTTTCTTACCATTCTAATTTGGGGTCTGACCTCCATAACTGATATTTTACTGTATACTGTATGAAGTTGATATTTTAATATACTTTACAATTGTTAATTTAGGTATTAATTAAGTTATAAAATTGTTGGGATAATGCAGGATCTCCGTGCCGCCACTGACCTCGCTCTACAGGCAACGTAGGTGACGGCACGGGCCCGGGGTCGGACGATGTCCACACTAGTGGTCCAGGAGAGACACCTCTGGCTCTACCTTACAAGGATGAGTGACGCCGAGAAAGTCCGCCTTCTCGACGCACCCATCTCGCAGGGTGGGCTGTTTGGCGACACCGTCCAGAACTTCGCACAGCAGTTCTCGGCGGTGAAGGCCTCAGAGTTCTCGTGCGACGTCTAATCCCCAGCAGCCCAGGGCCCCTTCGTCATCCGCTCCGGTTCCTGTGCACCCTCAGGCTACATCCGGGAAGAGGAAGTCGAAAGGGAAACCTCCACCCCGTTAGCAACCTTCCAGGAAGAAGAAACGCTGGGGCCCTCCAAAGCCGGGGCCTTTTCAGGGCCTGGCGCCCACTTACTCACAAAGAGAGTTCTGTTTCCCCTGGGTGTTCCTTCTTGCCTATCGTACACTCCCATGGACTGTGCCCGGCAAACCCGACCTCACGCCCTGGCGAGGCGTAGGGTTGTACACACACGACAGCTGCTTCCACTCTCAAACTGACCGTGCGTGCAGCTGTCCCGCTAGGCAGGCAATAAGGCGGAGCAAACCTTCCCTCCGGGGAACCCCGCGACATGGTTTGCTCCGCCAGCCATCGAACCACCCCCCGTGGGAATGGTGAAGCAGACCGTCCCCTTGGTCCCCCTGTCACAATCCCTGGGAGCTCGAGAGCTGCCCACACTGTCTCGGTGGCTAATGAGGACGGTCCGTCCTGATTACTTGACCCAGTTCGCCAGAGACTCTCCCAAGTTTCGGGGCATCATCTCTCCCTCTGTCAGAGGCAGGGACGCCTCCGTACTTCGGGTAGAGGTCACCACCCTTCTGGCAAAACAGGCATCAAGTTCGTCCCTCAAACAACCCACACTTCATCGTTCCCAAGAAAGATGGCGGGTTGCGCCCCATCGGTCTGTGTACCCTGAACAAAGCACCTTCACAAGCTGCCATTCAGGATGCTCACGCAGAGGCGCGTCCTGACATCTTTCTAATGAAAGTATACAACATAAATCCAAACTTTATTGAACAACACGAAGGTGAATAAATAATGGCAGGATTTTTATTGTGGGATAAATTATCTTGTTAAATAATGCATTGATTGACTATAAAACATACATAACCATTATTTTTTTGGACAAACCCCCGCCTGCGCTGGCATATCAATTGCCAAGAGTTGTGGGCTGTGCTACTTGCACTAAGCAGGCTGCGGCCTCTCGTGCGGGATAAGCACGTGCTGGTCCGAGAGCCCCACAAGAGCCCCTCGGAGGTTCCGATCTTCCTCACCTGACGAGTTAGACGCCCCTCCTGATGGCGCTCGCTTCCTTCAAGAGGTCAGGGGACTTCCGAGCATCATCCGTGACCCCGGATTGCCTTGAATTCGGCCCTGGAAACTCTCAAGTTATCTTGAGACCCAGGCCCGGATGCATGCCCAGAAAGTACCCACTACTCCCTTCTGGGGCCAAGTGGTGAACTTGCAGGCCGATCCGTGTTGTGTCCAGAACATACACTACGCCTCTACCTGGACCGCACGCAGAGTTCAGAAGCTCTGACCAGCTCCTTGTCTGTGTTGGGGGACAGCAGAAGGGGAAGGCCGTCTCCAAGCAGAGGCTGGCGCACTGGGTCGTGGATGCCGATACGATGGCATTCCAATCTCAGAATCTCCCATGCCCATTAGCAGTGAGGGCTCACTCCGTACGGGGAATAGCCACCTCCTGGGCACTGGCCAGACATCTGTAAAGCTGTGGGTTAGGCTACGCCCAAACACCTTCGCAAGAGTTAACAACCTTTGCGTAAACCCGATGTCAGCCCATGTCCTGCGTGGCGACATGTAGAACTGGCATCCGGGGGAGCGTATGCCTGCGAAAGTACCTTTCCACCCTCCAGTAGGTTGGGTCAGTGTGCTCTCTACCTCTCTTCTTACCCAAACATATGGCTAAGAACAGGAAGCACAAATAGGGGGTTCGTGGAAAAAAGCCCATTCAATCAAACTGCCATTTGACGTACAGTGTGGGGATGGATCGTAGCGTGAAAAAGCCTGACACAAGCCAGTTATCCAAAGGGGAAGTGGGTGATTTTCTGCCAACCCTGTGGTAAGACCACTTTGAAATCTGCTGCCCTGCGGTTAGGGGGTGTGAGGACAACACTAGGGGCGCTCTCGTGCCATGGCACCCCTCGAAGACCCCCTAGCCCACTGTCCACGACCATCATATGCGTCCCTCACAGGTTTATCCCATGTACATCGACTTCCCCCCTTGTCCTCCAACATTATATGAGTACCCGACTCATTTGTTTGCATGGGAGGCGGGTGCCATGTTACTGCCCATTGGTGCCAGGGTCCACGAAACCACTATTTGTCCTGAGGGGGCGTGGCTATCGAGCTTTGTGGTTTTTAAAAAATATATATATATTTACACGTTTAAAATGCCCATTTTGTGAAATGTCCACCAATCTTTTATTCCTGGCCCATTCGATAAACTGCACGTGGAAGACATCATATTCAATGTAGTAGATACAAACTCATCATTTTACGAGCTGTTTCTAACATTTGTGTTTCTAAAAGAGTGTTCTCCTCAATGAATCGTGTTGTTTCTGACACTTAGAAATTAATATATACATATAAAACATTCTTAAAAAGCAATATCAATGCAATCAATCCATTTTCTAGTCTGTTCTAACTAGAAAATGAATCCATTTTCTGGTGTGTTTGCATTGCCTTTCCACGTGTGATTTATGTGAGTGGTTCATGTGTAGTGGGTTGGTGGAAATAATGCTTTTCAACAATATTTAAAGTGTATATATTCATTTCTAGGTGTCAGAAACAACACTTTTCAGTGAGAACACTCTTTTAGACACTACCAGTTTAGGAAACAGCTCGTTAAATGCTCAGTTTTGACAACAATCAGGTATCTTATATGTTGAAGGTCAGGGTGTAAACAAAGGTCCAGAAAACAAGGTTCCTTAGGTCAGAGGACATCAAGCCTTTGCAGTGACCCCTGTCACGGACCCCCAAATCTGGCCCAGCAGTTTAGAGTCCGTGGCTTCTTCTTAAAGGGTTTAAAAGTGGATGAGTACATAGCTAAAACAGGCCTCGTTTCTAAGTCTCTGACATTGAAATCATTGGGCCTTTTAATTTACATTAAAAAGGTTAAAAAACACTTCTGGATGACCAGGACTTTTGCCCTTTGGGTATGTCTTTCGGGGGACCGGGACGCAAGTGCCCGTGAGGTTTCGGGCCCGTCGGACCCTCCTGACACTCTCAAATAAATATATACATTTAATACATTGTTAAAAAACAATCCATTTTCCAGTCTGTTCTAACTAGAAAATGAATCCATTTTCTAGTGTGTTTGCATTGCCTTTCCACGTGTGATTTATGTGAGTGGACCACGTGTAGTTTGTTGGTGGAAATAATGCTTTTCAACAATATTTAAAGTGTATATATTCATTTCTAGGTGTCAGAAACAACACTTTTCAGTGAGAACACTCTTTTAGACACACACAGGTTAGGAAACAGCTCGTTAAATGCTCAGTTTTGACAACAATCGGGTATCTTATATGTTGAAGGTCAGGGTGTAAACAAAGGTCCAGAAAACAAGGTTCCTAAGGTCAGAGGACATCGAGCCTTTGCAGTGACCACTGTCACGGACCCCCAAATCAGGCCCAGCAGTTTAGAGTCCATGGCTTCTTCTTAAAGGGTTTAAAAGTGGATTAGTACATAGCTAAAACAGGCCTCGTTTCTAAGTCTCTGCCATTGAAATCATTGGGCCTTTTAATTTACATTAAAAAGGTTAAAAAATACTTCTGGATGACCAGGACTTTTGCCCTTTGGGTATGTCTCTCGGGGGACCGGGACGCCAGTGCCCGTGAGGTTTCGGGCCCGTCGGACCCTCCGGCGGCCTTGCGGGAAACATCCACGAGCTGTTTATTTGTATGGGCCACATGTATTCAGTTGGTGGACAACCCACTTATTAGCAAAAATGAGCCTGTATATTCATTTAAATGCCTCAACTAACACATTATTCAGTCAGTGCACTTTATTAGACACACATATGCTAGCATCAACTTGTAAAACGCTCAGTTTGTCCTCAAAAGTCTAATTAGGGTGGCCTGTTCACAAACCCCTTGTCAACAACGTATTGGATAGGTGACAAGTGGACGGCCTTCCGCCACGCGTGCACGCCTTGCATGCGTCACTGCATGCGTCGTGCGTATAACATACCGTGACGGGCTGTATGCGTCACTGCATGCGTCATGCATAGAGCAGTCCGTGACGCGCGCGCTGCATGCATAGAGCAGAATGACACACATGCGCGTCCAGCATGCGTCACTGCATGCACGATGTATAGAGAAGACCGTAAAACATGCATGCGCTGTATGCGTCACTGAATGGATCATGCATAAAAGAGACCGTGACGCATGCAAACGCTTAAATAACCACACGTGCATGCATCACGCATGTATCATGTAGACATGAGCAACCGTCCAGCATTCACCGATCGTGCAGATGTTTAGGGGTCAAAAGGTCAAAATAGGTAGAGTTGTCCACGAAAATGCAGTGACATAAATTGTAGGTGGAAGCCCTCCCGTTGGGAAACGATAGGTCGAAGGGTCTGGACATTTTAGATTATTTTTGTCTAGAAGCCCCCTATTTATCCCCCAAATGTCCGAAGTTGTTAGACCTTTCTGAAAAATCGCCCCTCCCCCACCACTGAAAGCTTCACAAGGCTGTTGAGGGTTATATGAGACAAGGCTGTGTGATTAATCTTGTGATTGGGTGAAAAAACATTCCCTTTTCCTCCAGAGCCATGTGCTCTCGGTATGTTGTCGGGGGCCACCCGGCGGGCCAGAATCTAGAATATGGGACCCCTCGGACCTTTCTGGAAATTTCCTCGTATAGCTTACTTGAATGACTTTTCCATAAGGGTTTCGTAAGGGTTTCGTGGACGTGGCCCCAACAGGGTCAATCGATCCGAAACCGGGTCACATGCAACCGTCCATCATCCACCGGTCGTGCGGAAAAGCCGGGCGACTTGGTGACTTTGTTTAGGGGTCAAAAGGTCAAAATAGGGAGAGTCGTCCACGAACCAGTTAATGAAAACGCATTGGCATAGATTATAGGTGGAAGCTCTCCAGTTGGGAAACGATAGGCCGCAGTGTCTAGAAATTTGGGAATATTTTTGTCTAGAAGCCCCCAATTTATCCCCCAAATGTGCAAAGTTTTTAGACCTTTCCTGGAAAATCTACCTCCCGACAATAAACCTTCATAATGCTGTTCAGGGATATATGAGAGACAAGGCTGAGTGCATAATCTTGTGATTGGGTGCAAAAATCATTCCCTAATCCTCTAGGCCGATGTGCTCTCGGTATGTTGTCAGGGGCCGCCCGACGGGCCAGAATCTAGAATATGGGACCCCTCGGACCTTTCTGGAAATTTCCTCGTATAGCTTATTTGAATGGCTTTTCCATGAGGGTTTCGTGGACGTGCCCTCAACAGGGTCAACCGATCCGAAACCGCGTCACATGCAACCGTCCATCATCCACCGGTCGTGCGGAAATGCCGGGCGACTTTGTGACTTTCTTTAGGGGTCAAAAGGTCAAAATAGGGAGAGTCGTCCACGAAGCGGTTAATGAAAACGCATTGGCATAGATTGTAGGTGGAAGCCCTCCCGTTGGGAAACGATAGGCCGAAGGGTCTGGACATTTTGAATAATTTTTGTCTAGAAGCCCCCTATTTAGCCCCCAAATGTCCAAAGTTCTTAGACCTTTCCTGGAAAATCTACCTCCCCAACAATAAACCTTCATAATGCTGTTCAGGGATATATGAGAGACAAGACTGAGTGCATAATCTTGTGAATTGGTGCAAAAAACATTCCCTAATCCTCTAGGGCGATATGCTCTCGGTATGTTGTCGGGGGCCACCCGACGGGCCAGAATCTAGAATATGGGACCCCTCGGACCTTTCTGGAAATATCCTCGTATAGCTTATTTAATGGCTATTCCATAGCGGTTTCGTGGAAGTGACCCCGACAGGGTCAACCGATCCAAAACCGGGTCACATGCAACCGTCCATATTCCACCGGTTGTGCGGAAAAGCCGGATGACTTTATGACTAAGTTTAGGTGTCAAAGGGTCAAAACAGGGAGAGTCGTCCACGAAGCACTTAATGAAAACGCATTGGCATAGATGGTAGGTGGAAGCCCTCCCGTTGGGAAACGATAGCCCGAAGGGTCTCGACATTTTAGATTATTTTTGTCAAGAAGCCCCCCATTTATCCCCCAAATGGCCAAAGTTCTTGGACCTTTCCTAAAAAATCTACCTTCCCAACCCTAAACCTTCATAATGCTTTTGAGAGTTATATGAGAGAGAAGGCTGTGTGCGTAATCTTGTGAATGGGTGCAAAAAACATTCCCTGTTCATCTAGAGCGATGTGCTCTTGGTATGTTGTCGGGGGGCACCAGCCGGGCCAGAATCTAGAATATGGGACCCCTCGGTCCTTTCTGGAAATTTCCTCGTATGACTTATTTTAATGGCTATTCCATAGCGGTTTCGTGGAAGTGACCCCGACAGGGTCAACCGATCCAAAACCGGGTCACATGCAACCGTCCATCATCCACCCGTCATGCGGAAAAGCCGGGCGACTTTGTGACTTTGTTTAGGGGTCAAAAGGTCAGAATAGGGAGGGCGCATGCGTCACTGAATGCGTGCCTGCATCACTGAATGCATCTGGCACAGAGCAGGTTGTGACGCATGCACACGTTGTGTGCCTCACTGAATGCATCATGCATAGAGGAGGCCATGAAGCATCCACGCGCTGTTATAACAGCAGACTGCGACGCATGCATGTGCTGTTTGCGTCACCGAAAGCATCGTGCATAGAGCAGGCCGTGACGCATGCACACACTGTAATAACAGTGCGTGTATGCATCAGTGAATGCATAGATCAGACCATAGGAAGGTGTTCCATGAAAATGTAATGTACACAAAGACAGTTTCCATGAAGGCCGAGAGACCCCAAACATCGCAGTCACTTGCGTCACAGTCCCACAAGCGACATACTGAAAGGGCAAATGCGTGGGTGCCCAAAAAGTATTTTATTTCATTTTTTATGTATTACTCTGCAACCCATTCATTTCAATGGATGATGCTTGAAATTGAGGCCTTGAACATAAAAGATGCTAGCTTGAAAGTGAAAATGAGCATTTCATGATTTGATACCAACATATATGCGAATAATAAAGTGTGCTCATTGAATAATGTGGTTTTTGAAACATAGAATTGAATATTTTTTAGTTAAACATTGTTAATAAGTGCTATGTCCACCAACTCACTACACGTGGCCCATTACTATAAATTGCAGGTGGAAAGTTTTCGCTAAGTCATGCAGGAAGTGTCCACCTGCAGTTTATAGAATGGACCACGTATAGTGAGTTCGTGGAAACGCATTTTTTAAGCATATCTAAGCATTCTGTGAGTTGCTGCTAACATATGTATGTCTAATAAAGTGTACTGAGGGAATAAGGTGGTTCTTTAATCGTATATATGAATACATTGGACAAAAAAAGTAGTTATCAAGAAAAACTACAAAGGACTACAAATATGGCAACCAGGAAGTGTCCACCTGCAGTTTATATAATGGACCACGTGTAGTGAGTTCGTGGAAATGCATTTTTAAGCACAATTAAGCATAATTAAGCATTCTGTGAGTTGCTGCTAACATATGTATGTCTATTAAGGTGTACCAACTGACTAACAGGGTCAATAATGCATATAGATTACTATAAAGTGTGTCCACCAACTTAATACGTGTATACTATTCTCATAAACTGCAGGTGGACATTTGCCCCGTTTTTCACTAAGTCATACAGGAAGTGTCCACCAGCAGTTTGTGTGAATGGACCACGTGTAGTGAGTTGGTGGAAATTCATTTTTATGCTGTTTTAAGCATAAATGTGCATTCTGTGAGTTGCTGTTAACATATGTACGTCTGTTAAGGTGTACCAACTGACTTACAGGGTCAATAATGCATAACGATTATTATAAAGTGTGTCCACAGACTCGACCCGGGTGGTCCCGGACCATTTTTGCAAAAGTAGTTGGTTAGTGGTCAAATAGTGCTTCCGTGGTACGGGGGGGGGGGCGGGGGTCTACCCGGGTGGTCACCTGACCACTTTGGCAAAAATAGTTGGTTAGTGGACAAATAGTGCTTCCGTGGTACGGGGGGGGGGGCGGGGGTCCACCCGGGTGGTCACCTGACCACTTTGGCAAAAATAGTTGGTTAGTGGACAAATAGTGCTTTGGTGGTAAGGGGGCGTGTCAGGGGGCGTGGCCCGGCAAGATAGGGACCAATCCGTGAGAGGCAATGGGGAAAAATCTGGGGTCTTCCCTGCACAGCGTCCTCGAAACCATTTCCACACCCCAGTTTCAGCAATGAGGCCGTGGACTGCTTGCAAAAGTTTGGGACTATCTAGAGGTATCTCACCAACCTCCCTTCTTACCCAAACACTGGTTAAGAACAGGCATTCCATCCATCACTAAGCAAGCACCCCCTGGGGGCTGGCTAGGCAGAGCAGCCTTCCCCCTTAGGCCGGGATACCATATGAACTATCACAGATAGGTCTAACCAGATCTAGTTCTACCGGATGTCTGTAACACCCCCTCCGTGGGCTGTTCCGTCTGATGTATCCTCATGAGAATGGTTCCCACTCCTGGTAACCCATGAGCTTCCCCAGGTGGACCTCAATCTCGCGGTTAACTACTCAGTCCAAACATTCCATGCCTTCTCCACCAAGGACGATACCATACCTATATCCACCATATTCCTCCCCACGGGTAGGAGGTGGCCTTTGCAGCGCATCCCTAATTAAGGAAGTTGCGCTTACCTGGTGTAAACCCGAGCAGGACGCCCCAACCACCACACTGGCAGGTTACAGTTTCGCGAAAGCATCGAGCTGACACGCCCAGGCCTCTTACCGTCGCTTCGCTAGAGATTGTGACGCGCTACAGCGTTGTGGCGTTTTCCATAGGCAACCCCAGCTGTCGTTCTCGACATAAGGTCGAGAGACCGATAGAAAGGGAACATCTTGGATGAGTATGTAACCTCAGTTCCCTGATGGAGGGAACGAGACGTTGTGTCCCTCATGCCACAAAACGTATCGTATTCGGCTCTTCAGAACAAGAGGTAAATTAATGCTGCACGCCGGCTTCGTTTTACGAAGGACATCCGGAGGCGGAGACCAGCATGTAAATTTAATTCGGCAAATTTCATTGGCCTTTTCTATAGTAGTCATAGTTGAATGGTTCTCAAGGGCGAACCCCATCTGTCGTTCTCTACACAACGTCTCGTTCCCTCCATCAGGGAACTGAGGTTAGATACATAACCAAGACGTTTCCAGTAGGAATACTAAAAATATTGTATCACAAACAACACAATTTTCATTAAACGATACATTGTATAAATTAATTATTAACTTTCCAATGAAAGTATACAACATAAATCCAAA